>CM056197.1:18959287-20421787 GCA_029692085.1 Gymnothorax javanicus | reverse complement strand
CGAGAAACAAGGATGGGCGCTTTCCAATGTCTTGTTTTGTCTCTCTCTTTCTCTGTCTCTTGATCTCTCTCCTCGGTCCCTTTCTCTCTTTCTTGATCTCCCTCTTTCTCTCTCTCTCTCTCTGGCATGCCTCCCCCTCTCTCCTGTCTCGGCATTTCTATTGTAAACTGCCTTCTCTCTCACCATCTCCTTTATCTGCCGTCAGTCCTCTGACTCTGTCTGTTCTCCGTTGATAGCGCTTTGCATTAAGTCGCAGCTATAAATGTCGTAAAAATTGTAGCTAATTTAGTACAAGGAGTTTATCACTGAGTAATTCCAACACAGCTTGGACAGCAGTGAGCAGTATTCTTCACTGAACCAGGCCAGCCCTGGGACCTCACTTCCACTTCCAACATCAAATCAGGAAGGTGCCACGTTAGCAAATCAATCGGCACGGGAATCCTTCCCAGAACTGTGGAGGTTGTTATAGCAGTCAGAGGACACTAGGGGGCACTACAAGGAGTGAGCTGCTGTCAACAGTCTGTGGGCCATGCTGTGTGTCTGGTCTGCTTAACTGTAAATGGTGATTGCAATAATAGTCAAATGATAGTATCGCTCTCTCTCTCTCTTTTTATTTGGGCAAGCAAAGATTGTGATCTGGCTGAGCAGGAGAAACAGGGCACAGGAGGGGCAGGTCACTGAGCCACTACTGGTTTTTAAGGGGATGATTTTAGAACGTGTTTGTATTGAATACATGTATTTTAGTTCGACAAATAATGTTAATTTATTTTAAACAGTCTGGTGTGTTGATGATCCTGTGTGTTCCATTGACAAAGAAGGAGGTTAGAAAATGTGTTTTTAGGTACAAGTAGCTAGTGAACAGATTGAAAAATTGGAAGGTCTGGTTTTATATGTTCTTTTTTATGGCACTTTTTACTATTTTTTTTAATAATGTTTATTTTTACCATTTTTTTAGTTGTCTGTTTTGGCAGTTTTTATTTCAGTCTTGCATCTGCATTTATTCTGTATTATTTTTCATTATTTTTTGTCCTGTTTTAGCTTGGTTTAAGAAAAAGCTTTTGCTAAACTTGCTGTTTTGCTTATGATGCATTCTGTTATATACTGCTAAATCAATTGGTTCAATAAATAGACTTTAAAAATTTTTTAAAATCTCTCTCTCTCTCTCTCTCTCTCTCTCAGACACGTGGTCGTTCTCCATCTCTGAATTGGCGGTTCCGGGGGTGGAGGTGGGACGCGTCCTGGCGCTGGACGCAGATTTGGGAGAAAACGCAGAGCTGGAGTACAGCATCTTAGAGGGGGAGTCAGGAGACACCTTCAATGTCACCTCGTCCGCGAAGGAGGCCGTCATCGTCCTAAACAAGGCAAGCGGGGCACTGGGGGGATGAACGTGGCAGTGGCCTGTGGCCCAGCGGGCGAGCTGTGTCGCTGCTGCTCCGGAGGTTGGCAATCCAAGCTAAACTGGGCAGGGAGCCCATTCACCCCAACCCCAACCCCGGGTCGCTTCCGTGGGGATCTCCCCCGGCTTAATCACACAGCCTGCCTCTGTGAATCGCTGTTTTCGATCGCAGCAGAGCTCGTTAGATCTCAGGGAAACAGAGAGAGAAGCATTTAGGTGAGTTATGCCTTCGCCACTCATGTGCTAATAAGAGACAGGGATGTTTAGTTGCTTACGCCTCAGTATAGCATACATAGCATAACTAATGTCGCGCAAGTTAGATCAGCGTAACTGTTGGGCCCTCGTGTCCTTACCCTTTTCGTCTAAAAAAACTAAAGTGTCAGCTGAACAAATGTCAGACAAACATCATTTAACATTCACATAAGCCTTTCTGAAACTATGCATATTACTGCAAAGCCTCGATCTTCTGTGTAAAACTCGAGGACAGGATGCAACAGTAATGTTGACAATGATAGTGTACAATGACAAGAGTACTAATGTCCAAGTGTTTGGATCAAGATAAATGAAGGCTAGATTGAGGGGCTTTGCTGACAAGTGCAGTAATGGTGAGTTATTTCTCAAATTTTTTTTGACACAAAATGAACCCGGAGAAAACCGGAGTAGACACTTGTTTACGCCATGATACACCCAAACACAGTCACGCGTTTGAGTGCAGGAGTGAATGTAGAGCTCTCTCTGGCGTGTAGATGAGTGCAGTCAGGCTTTTGAGTGCAGGAGTGAAGGTAAAGCTTTCTCTGCTGAGTGCATGAGTACAGTCATGCGTTTGAGCAGAGGAGTGAAGGTAAAGTTCACTCTGGTATGTGGATGAGTACAGTCACGCGTTTGAGCACAGGAGTGAATGCAAAGCTCTCTCTGGTGAGTGGATGAGTACGGTAATGCGTTCGAGCACAGGAGTGAATGCAAAGCTCTCTCTGGTGAGTGGATGAGTACAGTCATGCGTTTGAGCGCAGGAGTGAATGCAAAGCTCTCTCTGGTGAGTGGATGAGTACAGTCACGCGTTTGAGCAGAGGAGTGAAGATAAAGTTCTCTCTGGTATGTGGATGAGTACAGTCACGCGTTTGAGCACAGGAGTGAATGCAAAGCTCTCTCTGGTGAGTGGATGAGTACGGTAATGCGTTCGAGCACAGGAGTGAATGCAAAGCTCTCTCTGGTGAGTGGATGAGTACAGTCATGCGTTTGAGCGCAGGAGTGAATGCAAAGCTCTCTCTGGTGAGTGGATGAGTACAGTCATGCGTTTGAGCGCAGGAGTGAAGGTAAAGTTCTCTCCGATATGTGGATGAGTACAGTCACGCATTTGAGCGCAGGAGTGAAGGTAAAGTTCTCTCTGGCGTGTGGATGAGTACAGTCACGCGTTTGAGCACAGGAGTGGATGCAAAGCTCTCTCTGGCGTGTGGATGAGTACAGTCATGCGTTTGAGCGCAGGAGTGAATGCAAAGCTCTCTCTGGCGTGTGGATGAGTACAGTCACGCGTTTGAGCACAGGAGTGAATGTAAAGCTCTCTGGTATGTCGATGAGTACAGTCACGCTTTTGAACACAGGAGTGAATGTAAAGCTCTCTATGGTGTGTGGAAGTCACAGTTTCTCGTTTGATGACACAGTCAGTGTTTGAAATGTGAATTTAAAGCTCTTTCTCTGGATGAGTACAGTCACGCTTGAGCACAGGATGAACTAAAGTCTCTCTGCCTGGAGAACACTATGTGTTTGATTTTAAAGCTCTCTCTGGCGTGTGGATGAGTACAGGATGTTTGTACAGTCAGGAGTGAATGTAAAGCTCTCTGGTTTGGATGAGTACAGTCATGCATTTGAACACAGGAGTGAATGTAAAGTTCTCTCTGGTGAGTGGATGAGTACAGTCATGGTTTGAGCGCAGGGAGTGAAGGTAAAGTTCTCTCTGGTGTGTGGATGAGTACAGTCATGCACAGGTAAAGCTCTCTCTGGAGTGTGGATGAGTACAGTCATGCGTTTGAGCGCAGGTGTGAATGTTAAGCTCTCTCTGGAGTGTGGATGAGTACAGTCATGCATTTGAGCGCAGGACTGAAGGTAAAGTTCTCTCTGGTATGTGGATGAGTACAGTCATGCGTTTGAGCACAGGAGTGAATGTAAAAGCTCTCTGGTGAGTGGATGAGTACAGTCATGCGTTTGAGTGCAGGAGTGAATGTAAAGTTCTCTCTGGCGTGTGGATGAGTACAGTCATGCATTTGAGCACAGGAGTGAAGGTAAAGTTCTCTGGTATGTGATGAGTGTGGATGAGTACATGTTTGGAGGAGTGAATGTAAAGTCTGGTTGTGGATGAGTACAGCAGCGTTTGAGCACAGGAGTGAATGTAAAGCTCTCTCTGGTGTGTGGATGAGTACAGTCATGCGTTTGAGCACAGGAGTGAATGTAAAAAGCTCTCTGGATGAGAGTGGAGGAGAATGTAAACAGTCTCTGGCGTTTGTTTGAGCACAGGAGTGAAAGTTCTCTCTGGTGTGTGGATGAGTACAGTCACGCGTTTGAGCACAGGAGTGAATGTAAAGTTCTCTCTGGTATGTGGATGAGTACAGATGAGCACATGTAAAGCTCTCTCTGGTGAGTGGATGAGTACAGTCATGCGTTTGGTGCAGGAGTGAATGTAAAGCTCTCTCTGGCGTGTGGATGAGTACAGTCATGCATTTGAGCACAGGAGTGTTTAAAAGTTCTCTCTCTGGAGTGGAATGTACAGTTTCTCTCTTTGAGCACAGGATGAATGTAAAGCTTTCTCTCTGGTATGTGGATGAGTACAGTCATGCGTTTGAGCACAGGAGTGAATGTAAAGTTCTCTCTGGTATGTGGATGAGTACAGTCATGCATTTGAGCACAGGAGTGAATGTAAAGTTCTCTCTGGATATGTGGATGAGGCGTTTGAGCACAGGATGAATGTAAAGTCTCTGGTGAGTTGATGAGTACAGTCATGCGTTTGGCACAGGAGTGAATGTAAAGCTCTCTCTGGGTGTGGATGAGTACAGTCATGCGTTTGAGCACAGGAGTGAAGTGGATGAAAGCTCTCTCACAGGAGTGAATGTAAAGCTCTCTCTGGTGAGTGGATGAGTACAGTCACGCGTTTGAGCACAGGAGTGAATGTAAAGCTCTCTCTGGTGTGTGGATGAGTACAGTCATGCGTTTGAGCACAGGAGTGAATGTAAAGCTCTCTCTGGCGTGTGGATGAGTACAGTCATGCGTTTGAGCACAGGAGTGAATGTAAAGTTCTCTCTGGTGAGTGGATGAGTACAGTCATGCGTTTGAGCGCAGGAGTGAATGTAAAGCTCTCTCTGGTGAGTGGATGAGTACAGTCATGCGTTTGAGCGCAGGAGTGAATGTAAAGCTCTCTCTGGCGTGTGGATGAGTACAGTCATGCGTTTGAGCACAGGAGTGAAGGTAAAGTTCTCTCTGGTATGTGGATGAGTACAGTCATGCGTTTGAGCACAGGAGTGAATGTAAAGCTCTCTCTGTGTGTGGATGAGTACAGTCATGCGTTTGAGCACAGGAGTGAATGTAAAGCTCTCTCTGGCGTGTGGATGAGTACAGTCATGCGTTTGAGCACAGGAGTGAAGGTAAAGCTCTCTCTGGTGTGTGGATGAGTACAGTCATGCGTTTGAGCGCAGGAGTGAATGTAAAGCTCTCTCTGGTGTGTGGATGAGTACAGTCATGCGTTTGAGCGCAGGAGTGAATGTAAAGCTCTCTCTGGTGTGTGGATGAGTACAGTCATGCGTTTGAGCACAGGAGTGAATGTAAAGCTCTCTCTGGTGTGTGGATGAGTACAGTCACGCGTTTGAGCACAGGAGTGAATGTAAAGCTCTCTCTGGTGAGTGGATGAGTACAGTCATGCGTTTGAGCGCAGGAGTGAATGTAAAGTTCTCTCTGGTATGTGGATGAGTACAGTCACGCATTTGAGCGCAGGAGTGAATGTAAACTCTCTCTGGTGAGTGGATGAGTACAGTCATCATGCGTTTGAGCACAGGAGTGAATGTTAAGCTCTCTCTGGTGTGTGGATGAGTACAGTCATGCGTTTGAGCACAGGAGTGAATGTAAAAAGCTCTCTGGTGAGTGGATGAGTACAGTCATGCGTTTGAGCGCAGGAGTGAATGTAAAGCTCTCTCTGGCGTGTGGATGAGTACAGTCATGCGTTTGAGCACAGGAGTGAAGGTAAAGTTCTCTCTGGTATGTGGATGAGTACAGTCACGCGTTTGAGCACAGGAGTGAATGTAAAGCTCTCTCTGGTGAGTGGATGAGTACAGTCATGCGTTTGAGCACAGGAGTGAATGTAAAGCTCTCTCTCTATGTGGATGAGTACAGTCATGCGTTTGAGCACAGGAGTGAAGGTAAAGTTCTCTCTGGTATGTGGATGAGTACAGTCATGCGTTTGAGCACAGGAGTGAATGTAAAGCTCTCTCTGGTGTGGATGAGTACAGTCATGCATTTGAGCACAGGAGTGAATGTAAAGCTCTCTCTGGTGAGTGGATGAGTACAGTCATGTGTTTGAGCGCAGGAGTGAATGTAAAGCTCTCTCTGGTGTGGATGAGTACAGTCATGCGTTTGAGCGCAGGAGTGAATGTAAAGTTCTCTCTGGTATGTGGATGAGTACAGTCACGCGTTTGAGCACAGGAGTGAATGTAAAGCTCTCTCTGGCGTGTGGATGAGTACATTCATGCGTTTGAGCACAGGAGTGAATGTAAAGCCCTCTGGTATGTGGATGAGTACAGTCATGCGTTTGAGTGCAGGAGTGAATGTAAAGTTCTCTCTGGCGTGTGGATGAGTACAGTCACGCGTTTGAGCACAGGAGTGAATGTAAAGCTTTCTCTGGTGAGTGCATGAGTACAGTCATGCGTTTGAGCGCAGAAGTGAATGTAAAGCTCTCTCTGGTGAGTGGATGATTACAGTCATGCGTTTGAGCGCAGGAGTGAATGTAAAGCTCTTTCTGGCATGTGGATGAGTACAGTCATGCGTTTGAGCACAGGAGTGAAGGTAAAGCTCTCTCTGGTATGTGGATGAGTACAGTCACGCATTTGAGCACAGGAGTGAATGTAAAGCTCTCTCTGGTGAGTGGATGAGTACAGTCATGCGTTTGAGCGCAGGAGTGAATGTAAAGCTCTCTCTGGCGTGTGGATGAGTACAGTCATGCGTTTGAGCACAGGAGTGAAGGTAAAGTTCTCTCTGGTATGTGGATGAGTACAGTCACGCGTTTGAGCACAGGAGTGAATGTAAAGCTCTTTCTGGCGTGTGGATGAGTACAGTCATGCGTTTGAACACAGGAGTGAAGGTAAAGCTCTCTCTGGTGAGTGGATGAGTACAGTCATGTGTTTGAGCACAGGAGTGAATGTAAAGCTCTCTCCGGTGTGTCGATGAGTACAGTCACACGTTTGAGCGCAGGAGTGAATGTAAAGCTCTCTCTGGCATATGGATGAGTACATTCATGCGTTTGAGCACAGGAGTGAATGTAAAGCTCTCTCTGGTATGTGGATGAGTACAGTCATGCGTTTGAGCACAGGAGTGAATGTAAAGCTCTCTCTGGTGAGTGGATGAGTACAGTCATGCGTTTGAGCACAGGAGTGAATGTAAAGCTCTCTCTGGTGTGTGGATGAGTACAGTCATGCGTTTGAGCACAGGAGTGAATGTAAAGCTCTCTCTGGCGTATGGATGAGTACATTCATGCGTTTGAGCACAGGAGTGAATGTAAAGCTCTCTCTGGTGAGTGGATGAGTACAGTCATGCGTTTGAGCACAGGAGTGAATGTAAAGCTCTCTCTGGCATGTGGATGAGTACAGTCATGCGTTTGAGCACAGGAGTGAATGTAAAGCTCTCTGGTATGTGGATGAGTACAGTCACGCGTTTGAGCACAGGAGTGAATGTAAAGCTCTCTCTGGTGAGTGGATGAGTACAGTCATGCGTTTGAGCACAGGAGTGAATGTAAAAAGTTCTCTCTGGTGAGTGGATGGATGAGTACAGTCATGTGTTTGAGCACAGGAGTGAATGTAAAGCTCTCTCTGGTGAGTGGATGAGTACAGTCATGCGTTTGAGCACAGGAGTGAATGTAAAGCTCTCTCTGGCGTGTGGATGAGTACAGGATTCTCATGCGTTTGAGCACAGGAGTGAATGTAAAAGCTCTTTCTGGCGTGTGGATGAGTACAGTCATGCGTTTGAACACAGGAGTGAAGGTAAAGCTCTCTCTGGTGAGTGGATGAGTACAGTCATGTGTTTGAGCACAGGAGTGAATGTAAAAAGCTCTCTCTGGTGTGGATGAGTACAGTCATGCGTTTGAGCGCAGGAGTGAATGTAAAAAGCTCTCTGGTGAGTGGATGGATAGTACAGTCATGCGTTTGAGCACAGGAGTGAATGTAAAGCTCTCTCTGGTGTGTGGATGAGTACAGTCATGCGTTTGAGCGCAGGAGTGAATGTAAAGCTCTCTCTGGTGTGTGGATGAGTACAGTCATGCGTTTGAGCGCAGGAGTGAATGTAAAGCTCTCTCTGGTGAGTGGATGAGTACAGTCACGCATTTGAGCGCAGGAGTGAATGTAAAGCTCTCTCTGGTGAGTGGATGAGTACAGTCATGCGTTTGAGCGCAGGAGTGAATGTAAAGCTCTCTCTGGTGAGTGGATGAGTACAGGAACAGGAGTGAATGTAATGTTAAGTTCTCTCTGGTATGTGGATGAGTACAGTCACGCGTTTGAGCACAGGAGTGAATGTAAAAAGTTCTCTGGTGTGGATGAGTACAGTCATGCGTTTGAGCACAGGATGAATGTAAAGCTCTCTCTCTCTACAGCGTTTGAGCACAGGAGTGGATGAGTACAGTCATGCGTTTGAGCACAGGAGTGAATGTAAATGTGAGTGGATCGTTTGAGCACAGGAGGAGTTTCTCTTTGGTACAGAATGGTGAGTTTCTCAGGATGAGTAAACGTGTGGATGAGTACAGCATGCGTTTGAGCACAGGAGTGAATGTATGTGGATTCTCTCGCATTTGAGCACAGTGGATGAGTACAGTCAGTGTGGATTACAGTCATGCATTTGAGCACAGGAGTGAATGTAAAGCTCTCTCTGGTGAGTGGATGAGTACAGTCATGCGTTTGAGCGCAGGAGTGAATGTAAAGCTCTCTCTGGTGAGTGGATGAGTACAGTCATGCGTTTGAGCGCAGGAGTGAATGTAAAGCTCTCTCTGGCATATGGATGAGTACAGTCTGAGCACAGTTTGAAGCACTGGTATGTGGATGAATGTAGGAAAGCTCTCTCTGGATGTGGATGAGTACAGTCATGCGTTTGAGCACAGGAGTGAATGTAAAGCTCTCTCTGGTGAGTGGATGAGTACAGTCATGCGTTTGAGCACAGGAGTGAATGTAAAAGCTCTCTGGTGAGTGGATGAGTACAGTCATGTGTTGAGCACAGGAGTGAATGTAAAGCTCTCTCTGGTGAGTGGATGAGAGCACAGTCATGCGTTTGAGCACAGGAGTGAATGTAAAGCTCTCTCTGGTATGTGGATGAGTACAGTCATGCGTTTGAGCACAGGAGTGAATGTAAAGCTCTCTGGTGAGTGGATGAGTACAGTCATGCGTTTGAGCACAGGAGTGAATGTAAAGCTCTCTCTGGTGAGTGGATGAGTACAGTCATGCGTTTGAGCACAGGAGTGAATGTAAAGCTCTCTCTGGTGAGTGGATGAGTACAGTCATGCGTTTGAGCGCAGGAGTGAATGTAAAGCTCTCTCTGGATGATGTGGATGAGTATGAGTACAGTGGAGCACAGGAGTGAATGTAAAGCTCTCTCTGGTATGTGGATGAGTACACAGGATTTGAGCACAGGAGTGAATGTAAAGCTCTCTCTGGTGAGTGGATGAGTACAGTCATGCGTTTGAGCGCAGGAGTGAATGTAAAGTTCTCTCTGGTGAGTGGATGAGTACAGTCATGCGTTTGAGCGCAGGAGTGAATGTAAAAGCTCTCTGGCTGAGTGGATGAGTACAGTCATGCGTTTGAGCACAGGAGTGAATGTAAAGCTCTCTCTGGTGATGTGGATGAGTACAGTCATGCGTTTGAGCGCAGGAGTGAATGTAAAGCTCTCTCTGGTGAGTGGATGAGTACAGTCACGCGTTTGAGCGCAGGAGTGAATGTAAAGCTCTCTCTGGCATATGGATGAGTACATTCATGCGTTTGAGCACAGGAGTGAATGTAAAGCCCTCTGGTATGTGGATGAGTACAGTCATGCGTTTGAGCACAGGAGTGAATGTAAAGCTTTCTCTGCTGAGTGCATGAGTACAGTCATGCGTTTGAGCGCAGAAGTGAATGTAAAGCTCTCTCTGGTATGTGGATGAGTACAGTCACGCATTTGAGCACAGGAGTGAATGTAAAGCTCTCTCTGGTGAGTGGATGAGTACAGTCATGCGTTTGAGCACAGGAGTGAATGTAAAGCTCTCTCTGGTGAGTGGATGAGTACAGTCATGCGTTTGAGCGCAGGAGAGGAATGTAAAAAACTCTCTCTGGTGTGTGGATGAGTACAGTCATGCGTTTGAGCACAGGAGTGAATGTAAAGTTCTCTCTGGTATGTGGATGAGTACAGTCATGCGTTTGAACACAGGAGTGAATGTAAAGCTCTCTCTGGCGTGTGGATGAGTACAGTCATGCGTTTGAGTGCAGGGAGTGAATGTAAAGTTCTCTCTGGTGTGGATGATGAGTACAGTCACAGTCACACGTTTGAGTGCAGGAGTGAATGTAAAGCTCTCTCTGGTGTGTGGATGAGTACAGTCATGCGTTTGAGCACAGGAGTGAATGTAAAGCTCTTTCTGTATGTGGATGAGTACAGTCATGCGTTTGAACACAGGAGTGAATGTAAGCTCTCTCTGGTGAGTGCATGAGTACAGTCATGCGTTTGAGCGCAGAAGTGAATGTAAAGCTCTCTCTGGTGAGTGGATGAGTACAGTCATGCGTTTGAGCGCAGGAGTGAATGTAAAGCTTTCTCTGCTGAGTGCATGAGTACAGTCATGCGTTTGAGCGCAGAAGTGAATGTAAAGCTCTCTCTGGTATGTGGATGAGTACAGTCATGCGTTTGAGCACAGGAGTGAATGTAAAGCTCTCTCTGGTGTGTGGATGAGTACAGTCATGCATTTGAGCACAGGAGTGAATGTAAAAGCTTCTCTATGTGTGGATGAGTACAGTCAGCGTTTGAGCACAGGAGTGAATGTAAAGCTCTCTCTGGTGAGTGGATGAGTACAGTCATGCGTTTGAGCGCAGGAGTGAATGTAAAGCTCTCTCTGGTGAGTGGATGAGTACAGTCATGCGTTTGAGCGCAGGAGTGAATGTAAAGCTCTCTCTGGTGAGTGGATGAGTACAGTCATGCATTTGAGCACAGGAGTGAATGTAAAAGCTCTCTCTGGTGAGTGGATGAGTACAGTCACGTGTTTGAGCACAGGAGTGAATGTAAAGCTCTCTCCGGTGTGTCGATGAGTACAGTCACACGTTTGAGCGCAGGAGTGAATGTAAAGCTCTCTCTGGCGTATGGATGAGTACATTCATGCGTTTGAGCACAGGAGTGAATGTAAAGCCCTCTGGTATGTGGATGAGTACAGTCATGCGTTTGAGCACAGGAGTGAAGGTAAATCTCTCTCTGGTGAGTGGATGAGTACAGTCACGCATTTGAGCGCAGGAGTGAATGTAAAGCTCTCTCTGGCATATGAATGAGTACATTCATGCGTATGAGCACAGCAGTGAATGTAAAGCCCTCTGCTATGTGGATGAGTACAGTCACGCGTTTGAGCACAGGAGTGAATGTAAAGCTTTCTCTGCTGAGTGCATGAGTACAGTCATGCGTTTGGATGAGTGAAGGTAAAGTTCTCTCATGTGGATGAGTACAGTCACTCATTTGAGCGCAGGAGTGAATGTAAAGCTCTCTCTGGTGAGTGGATGAGTACAGTCATGCGTTTGAGCGCAGGAGTGAATGCAAAGCTCTTTCTGGTGAATGGATGAGTACAGTCATGCGTTTGAGCGCAGGAGTGAATGTAAAGCTCTCTGGCATTTGAGCACAGGAGAGAATGTGGATGAGCACATTCATGCGTTTGAGCCCAGGAGTGAATGTAAAGCTCTCTGGTATGTGGATGAGTACAGTCACGCGTTTGAGCACAGGAGTGAATGTAAAGCTCTCTCTGGTGAGTGGATGAGTACAGTCATGCGTTTGAGTGCAGAAGTGAATGTAATGCTCTATCCGGCGTGTGCATGAGTACAGTCACACGTTTGAGTGCAGGAGTGAATGTAAAGCTCTCTCCTGTGTGTGAATGAGTAAAGTCATGCATTTGAACAGAATAGTGAATATAACGCTCTCTCTGGCGTGTGGATGAGTACAGTCATGCGTTTGAACACAGGAGTGAATGTAAAGCTCTGTCTGGTATGTGGATGAGTAAAGTCTCACTTTTGAGCACAAGAGTGAATGTAAAGCTCTCTCTGGCGTGTGGATGAGTACAGTCATACGTTTGAGCAAGGAGTGAATGTAAAACTCTCTCTGGCGTGTAGATGAGTACAGTCATGCGTTTGAGCGCAGGAGTGAATGTAAAGCTCTCTCTGGTATGTGGATGAGTACAGTCACGCGTTTGAGCACAGGAGTGAATGTAAAGCTCTCTGGTATGTGGATGAGTACAGTCACACTTTTGAGCACAGGAGTGAATGTAAAGCTCTCTCTGGTGAGTGGATGAGTACAGTCACGTGTTTGAACACTGGAGTGAATGCAAAGCTCTCTCTGGCGTGTAGATGAGTACAGTCATGCTTTTGAGCGCAGGAGTGAATGTAAAGCTCTCTCTACAGTCATCGTTTGAGCACAGGGTGAATGTAAAGCTCTCTCTGGCGTGTGGATGAGTACAGTCATGCGTTTGAGCACAGGAGTGAATGTAAAGCTCTCTCTGGTGAGTGGATGAGTACAGTCATACGTTTGAGCACAGGAGTGAATGTAAAAAACTCTCTGCCGTGTAGATGAGTACAGTCATGCGTTTGAGTGCAGGAGTGAATGTAAAGCTGTCTCTGGTATGTGGATGAGTAAAGTCACGCGTTTGAGCACAGGAGTGAATGTAAAGCTCTCTGGTATGTGGATGAGTACAGTCACACGTTTGAGCACAGGAGTGAATGTAAAGCTCTCTCTGACGTGTAGATGAGTACATTCATGCGTTTGTGCGCAGGAGTGAATGTAAAGCTCTCTCTGGTGAGTGGATGAGTACAGTCACGCGTTTGAACACTGGAGTGAATGCAAAGCTCTCTCTGGCGTGTAGATGAGTACAGTCATGCTTTTGAGCACAGGAGTGAATGTAAAGCTCTCTCTGGCATATGGATGTCTACAGTTATGCATTTGAGCACAGGAGTGAATGTAAAGCTTTCTCTGCTGAGTGCATGAGTACAGTCATGTGTTTGAGCGCAGAAGTGAATGTAAAGCTCTCTCTGATGAGTGGATGAGTACAGTTATTTGTTTGAACACAAGAGTGAATATAAATCTCTCTCTGGCGTGTGGATAAGTACAGTCAGGCGTTTGAGCGCAGGAGTGAATGTAAACCTCTCTCTGGCGTGTGGATGAGTACAGTCATGCGTTTGAGCACAGGAGTGAATGTAAATCTCTCTCTGGTGTGGATGGATGAGTACAGTGAATGTAAAGCTTTTGAGTGCAGGAGTGAAGTGAATGTAAAAGCTCTTTCTGGCGTGTGGATGGGTATAGTCACGTGTTTCAGTGCAGGAGTGAATGTAAAGCTCTCTCTGGCATGTGGATGAGTACAGTCACGCGTTTGAGCGCAGGAGTGAATGTAAAGCTCTCTCTGGCATGTGGATGAGTACAGTCACGCGTTTGAGCGCAGGAGTGAATGTAAAGCTCTCTCTAGCGTGTGGATGAGTACAGTCATGCGTTTGAGTGCAGGAGTGAATGTAAAGCTTTCTCTGGCGTGTGGATGAGTACAGTCATGCGTTTGAGTGCAGGAGTGAATGGAAAGCTCTCTCTGGTGTGTGGATGAGTACAGTCATGCGTTTGAGCGCAGGAGTGAATGTAAGCTCTCTCTGGCGTGTGGATGAGTACAGTCATGCGTTTGAGCGCAGGAGTGAATGTAAAGCTCTCTCTGGCGTGTGGATGAGTACAGTCATGCGTTTGAGTGCAGGAGTGAATGGAAAGCTCTCTCTGGCGTGTACATCAGTACAGTCACGCGTTTGAGTGCAGGAGTGAATGGAAAGCTCTCTCTGGCGTGTGCATGAGTACAGTCACGCGTTTGAGCGCAGGAGTGAATGTAAAGCTCTCTACGGCGTGTTGCTGAGTACAGTCATGCGTTTGAACACAGGAGTGAATGTAAAGCTCTCTCTGGCATGTGGATGTGTACAGTCACGCGTTTGAGCGCAGGAGTGAATGTAAAGCTCTCTCTGATCAGTGGATGAGTACAGTCATGCGTTTGAGCGCAGGAGTGAATGTAAAGCTCTCTCTGATCAGTGGATGAGTACAGTCATTTGTTTGAACACAAGAGTGAATATAAATCTCTCTCTGGCGTGTGGATGAGTACAGTCATGCGTTTGAGCACAGGAGTGAATGTAAAGCTCTCTCTGATGAGTGGATGAGTACAGTCATGTGTTTGAACACAAGAGTGAATATAAATCTCTCTCTGGTGTGTGCGTGAGTACGGTCACGCATTTCAGTGCAGGAGTGAATGTAAAGCTCTCTTTGTTGTGTGGATGAGTACAGTCACGTGTTTGAGTGCAGGACTGAATGTAAAACTCTCTCTGGCATGTGGATTAGTACAGTCACGCGTTTGAGCGCAGGAGTGAATGTCAAGCTTTCTCAGGTGAGTGGATGAGTACAGTCATGCGTTTGCACACAAGAGTGAATATAAATCTCTCTCTGGCGTTCGGCTGAGTACAGTCACGCGTTTGAGCAAAGGAGTGAATGTAAAGCTCTCTCTGGCGTGTGGATGAGTACAGTCATGCGTTTGTACACATGAGTGAATATAAAGCTCTCTCTGGCGTGTGGATGAGTACAGTCATACGTTTGAGCACAGGAGTGAATGTAAAGCTCTCTGCTGTGTGGATGAGTACAGTCATGCGTTTGAGCGCAGGAGTGAATGTAAAGCTCTCTCTGGTGTGTAGATGAGTACAGTCATACTTTTGAGCACAGGAGTGAATATAAAGCTCTCTCTGGTGTGTGGATGAGTATAGCCACATTTTTCAGAAGCTGTTTTAAAGGCAGCGGGACCTTTAAGCACAGTCAGTTCCTGAGCAAAGCTCCTCCATTTCTCTCTCAGCCCTGAGGCTATGGGAGCCAAGGCAATCTGCGATAGGATTGTGTGTGTGTGTGTGTGTGTCTGTGCGCATGTGTTTGTTTGTGTGTGTGTGTGCGTGTGTGAGAGAGATAGTCTGTTCCTGCCAATTCTCTGTGGTTTGTGAAAGGTGTAAACCCTGTGGGAAGGATTGGGAAGATTTGCCTGCCAGGCGTGATGGTGTGAGTGTAATAGAACAGAGAGGGAAGAGGAAGAGCAGAGAGATTGGACAGAAGGAGAGATGACAGAGGAGTAAAGCTGAGGAGTTGATCAGTCTTGTTTCTTCAACCGTCTGTGATGTCATCTTCCATTAATTGTGCATGTTTGTGTGGGGATTGGAGAGAGCGAGAACAGTCGTATGGATCGCCTGAGGAAGAATCGCAGTTCCGCTCATGAGTTTAAATACCTCACATCTTTACCAGTTTTGGAAAATATAAGCAAGATACAAAACACAGGGGGTTTATTTCTGAAAAGTGCTCCAATGAAGCTATTCATCATCACAGGCCTTAGCATTTATGATATCAATCATTATAAAAACTGAAATAATACTGGTATAAAAAGTTTGCATCCACTGGTCTAAAGATTGCATACACTTTTATAACCGGCCTGTGTTTACGCACTCAGATACACTGAGATTAGTGTGCAGTGCAGCAATCGGCAGCAGTGGCTCGTTTGATTGTATTCGGTGTCTGAACATAAATAATCTTCCACCGTCCGACCCTGAACTTTCAAACATGACAATTATTCAAAACGCAAGGCCAAGTCGGCCCCTCAGGGGCCACAGCCAAAGGAAGTGGCCCTTACGGTCCCAGGACCTCAACATCATCGGGCCTCTTTCAAATGTGCAGAACATGCAAGGAAGCCAAAGAATCTACAGAAGCTGGGGCCATTTTTTGGTCAGAAGAGGGCAGCTCTTACACCTGAGAGAACAGGGACTCATGGGTAATTATCACAAAGGCCTGTAAGCGCTCATGAATGCTCATCGAATCTCAAAACAAGATATGAAGTCCCTGGGGCAACCCAACTCTTACACACGGTGTGTAAACTTTCCACTAATGTTTTTTCAGTTGTAACAGCACTGTCATACATTTCAGGCTGGTTAAACTTTGAAACAAAAGTTCACCGGCTGCCATAAAAATGAGAGTTAGTTCAACAAAATGTGAGTTAACTGAACTTGAAGATTCGCTTTTGTGTCAACTCACAATTAGGCAAGACACATGGATCACTTTAACTTTTGGAAGCTCATAAACTTGGGTTAATTATTTAAAGCTTGTCTTGACAAGTGGAGTTAAAAAAAAAAAAAGAAATAAGTTCCCGTGACCTCATGGGGCCCTCGTGTTCTACAGTGCATGATCAATACAATAAAGTCAAAATTCTGTGATAAATGGCTTCATCTGAGCACTATTAATAAATGACGGAAATGTTTTGCATCATCACTCATATTTTCAGAACAATAGTAAATGTCAAACAAATACTGTGTGGGCACAGCTGTATGCAGCCACACTGGGGATCCTGCATAATTTACACTCCCACCTGTGACACAGTCCATGTGCTAGCCCTTCTAGGTTTTTAGTTACAGATAGGCAGTTAGAATAACCTTAACTAAACATTTCAACGCTGATCCAGCGAGCACTTTCGCCAGTTGAATGCAGTGGAATTCAAGAACACTCACTGACCTGTGTGGCAGTTACACAGATGATGCTTGAATGTACATGGTAAAGCCTGATTAATTCTTCTGCATTAAACATACGTTGTAGGTCCGCCTCACGCATGGCATAGCCTCATTCCCTATGCTGTGGCCCAGGGATGTGAAACTCCAGTCCTGGAGGGCCGCAATGTCTGCAGGCTGTACGTCATTTTACAACACATTCCCTCTTAGAGTGTGGAGCTCTCCTTCCAATTAGCAGCTAATTAGTGCCTGGAGTACAAGGCATGTGAACCCTTTAGCCAATCAGTGAATTAAATGTATTACTACAGATCAAAAGCCAGCAGACACTGCTACCCTCCGGGAGGGCAGATTGACACCCTTGTCTTAGCTTGATGTGCAGCTCCCCAGATATGTAACTACATGCCCCGATAACGCAGCCCACAACAATTGTGAATGGTCCATTCAGTTGCATCGCATTTCCATGTGATTTTTTCTAGCGGTGAAATTTCAGAGTGACCCAGACGCACCCAGCACGCAAGTTTAAATTCCCACATACAGCACTTAAGTATAAATCAGCCTTAATGCGGCAATTTGGGGACAGTATGGGGAGAATAAGGATGAGGAGGCATAACCGCAAATAAATATTTGCAATGTGACTGTAACGTTACACAATGACTGTCATTTATATTATTCCATTTTAAACATGGATCAGAAAATGATGATTGCAATTTATCAACATTGCCTAAAGTAACATTTCATTTTCCATGTCCGCGGTGGATTTTTGTGTCGTACTTTGTCACATCTGGCTTGGAATTTTAATGATTATTCCGATAAAGTTAGATAAATTGAATTTTAACAGCCAGCTCCATCTGCTGTTGCCACCTGTGACATTTTTTGCGTCGTTATCAGATATTACTGCTGCGTACCATAATGCCCGATTTTGTCAAGTGCCTACAGTGATCAAACTGTGATTCATATGACTGTAGCACTGGGATGTTGACAGAGCGCGTAAAAACCTATGATCTACAAGTTAGCATGTCATTCACTGTAAATCACTTTCATTCCCCCTCGACCCCCTCCCACCTCCCTTGCTCACATGAGAGTCTCCATTACAGTTTTTTTCAATTGCTTCAGCACAATTTTGAAAACAGGGCCCGGTTTTTCAAAACACTTCACACAATTAGCACAACACTACACCCAAGTAGCACAACACCTCAGATCATCTGCAAAATTGAACACTTTAGTCAAAATTATACAATTTTTTGTAAAAACCCTATTTTCTTGTCATAACGTAAACACATCCATCATATGGTCTGATTCTGTTTGAATCAGTTAAACACTCCTGTGCTCAACCTAAAACACTTTTAGCATTCGCACAGAGAAAGTGTAAAAATAAATTCACCAACACTACATGACACCAATTGTGCAGACTAATGAAAATATTTATTTCTTTTTATATACTCAAGTCAGTCAATACTGAACATTTCAACAAAACATTCATAACAATAACTTTTCTATCACAATCAAACTATCACCTCAAAACCAGTTATCCTGTGTTCAAAACCAAACAATGTGTTCAGATCATACACGCAGCAAGTAAAAATATATTCACCACAGAGCATTCGTTAGACACTACATAAAATAATTAGGACACAGCATCCAGGGCATGTAGTTACAGTTTTTCACAATTGCTAAAACACTAAACCCCATTCTATGAACCAAATTCTCAGTGGCCTAAACTCATTTTTCGAATCAAACACTCTTTTGGCCAAAACTTAAACACTGTTCAGGTGCTTAGACTCAATTTGCAAAACTCATCTGCTCTTTTTTGCTAAACCTTAAACACATTTTCAGTCATTAAACACATTTAGCAGTGTGATACACTTGCGTTGCAAAATTGTAACCACTGGCAGCAAAATGTGAACACAACTCCAACGCAGCTGTCATCTTTTACACACAACAACTCAAAATTGAACACACATGTTTCTGATGATGTGATCAGACCAGTTGGGCAGGATAAAAGCCAGTTTAGGGTGTACAGGTGGCACACATGCTTCCATCTACAATGGACAGAGACATACAGAGAGGCAGAGGAGTTCGTATGAGAGGTTGTGGACGAGGAGGAGAGGGACGAGAAAGAGGCCAAGGAAGACCAAGAAAAATCATCACTGATGAAATTTGGGCACCTATTGTGCACCATGTCCTTGTTCATGGGATGACAATGAGCGAAGCAGGACGAAGAGTCCAACCCAATCTGAGCAGATTCTCTGTGGCCAGCATCATCAGGACATTCAGAGAAGAGAAGAGAACAGGTCATTGTTTCTTGTTGTACAACATTTGACATACAGAATACTATACTGTAAGCACTGTAATGCTCATTACAATACTGTTTTACTGGCTGTATATTTGTAAGTGCATTTTACTCTTTGTAGAATTGAAAGATGACCAAATGAGGGTGGAAGGACTGGTCTTTTTTCCCAACAACAAGAAGCACTCATTGTTGACATGGTCCTTCAAAATAATGCCATCCGACTCCATGAAATCCAGCAGAAAGTGATTGAAGACAATGTCAACTTTGATGGAATCAACAGTGCGTCTCTGTCAACTATTGACCGTGTCCTCCAACGCTTAGCTTAGCACTTAGCATGAAACAAGTGAACAGAGTACCCTTTGAGCGCAACTCCGCAAGAGTCAAAGATATCAGTATGTGCAAGTAAGTGTAACCTACACACTTTCAGCACTGATGCTTTCAGTACGATTCTGTGCTCATAGGCCGACTGTTATTGTAGGCTAGCAGTTGCTACTTTTACGGTACTGTAAACTATATTGTAATGTATGTAAATCTGGAGTTCATACTGTAAATACACGATTGCAGAAGTCTCTTTCTGTATTACTTGCTGTACTAAACTACTTTTTATATATTTTTAGAGTGTTTGAACTGGATTCCATGGAAAGGCCCCATGAATACAGGCACATTTTCATAGATGAAGCAGGGTTCAATCTGGCAAAAAGGAGGCGGAGAGGCAGGAACATGATTGGTCAACGTGCCGTTGTGGAAGTCCCTGGCCAGCATGGTGGCAATGTCACCCTTTGTGCAGCCATAAGTAACTGGGGGGTTCTACACCGTCATGCAAACCTGGGGCCATACACTGAACATCTCCTGACATTTCTGGGTGGTCTACAGGATATTATGACTGCACGTGAGCAGCTGGATCAGCAAGCTGTGCATCCTGTATGAGTCATAGTTTGGGACAATGTGAGCTTTCACCATGCTGTCCTGATACGTGAGTGGTTCACCAACAACCAGCGCTTCATCAAGGTTTTCCTTCCACCCTACAGCCCTACACCAGGGAAAATTTATTGGAGGCAATGGAACAGGCCTGTGATGATATAACTGGAGTCTTGTCAAGGCTGGGTTCAGCACACCAGAGGGTTTTTCCCCCGTTGTCTGTGAAACACTATGAATGCCCAATACTCTACAGCAATGTATTTTGAGAACAGATAGGAAGGTTTCTAAAACTGTATCTTGGCAGTTGTGAAAAACTGTAAAAAGAACATTCTCACACCCTGAACATTGTGTTTTCAGTTTTTTTGTTGTAGTTTGTAATGATGCTTTGTGGTGTTTACATTTTTGCAGGCTTTGAGAGTGATTTTGGTGTCAAAGTTTGGTTTTGAGCATATGAGCAACTGTTTTGGTGTGAAGTTTGGTTTTGAAAAGAGGATGTGAGGTTTTGTGTATGTAGCTTGAGAAAAGTGTATAGAGTTTTGGGAAAACGGAGCAATGTTTCATGGAATGTGTTTTAGCAATAGTGAAAAACTGTATTGGGCTGGGTCGGGCCCCAGAACCTCGTTGAAATCGCAGGCAATATTGTCCCTCGGCAGGCAACGTGGGAAGAATGCCGTGGTATGCCGGATCCAGCCTTGAAACGCCTCCACAGCCACGTCACAGGCCAGGTCCATAGTCCTGAGAAGGTTCTCTCTGCGGTGGTCATAGACCTTCCACCGCCATGACGAGAAAAACTCCTCTATGGGCTTTAGGAAAGGTGAGGAGGGTGGCAGACAGACATCGACAAATTGCTGGTTGAAATTGAATCACTCTCTTATCTGGTTGGTGCAATGAAAACTAACATTGTCCAAAATAATGACGTAGATAGGATGATCTGCAGGGCCAGGATTCTGCTGCTCGCGGTCATGGAGGATCTCTTAGCTCTCCCAGGAAGGTGAGGAGACGTTGAGTGTTGAATGAACCGAGGACAGCATGCCGGTGGACAAGCACCTCAGGACTCATGGCAGCACAAAGAGTGATGTTCCCCCCATCTTGGCCTGGAACATCAATGATAGCTCTTCGTCCGATGATGTTACGTCCTCTCCTCCTTCTTTTAGTGAGGTTGAAGCCAGCCTCATCCAGGAGGATGTATTCATGATGTCTGGCCGTGGAGTCCAACCCGAATATCCTCTGTGAAAATGAATATTGTTTTCAGGTGTTCAGAAAGACAATCAATACACAAGTGCAGTATTGTACTGTAGGCCACTGAGTAACACGGTAAGTACACCCACTGTACTGTGAACTGTGTACATGGATGTATACTTACTTGCACATTCAAGTAAAGTAGGTCTTTGATTCTATCAGAGTTGCGCTCCAAGGGTACCCTATAGGCCTGCTTCATGCGCACCCTCTGAGGCTGGAGGACTCGGTCTATGGTGGTCAGGCTGACATTGTCAATGTGCTGAAAGTTGACATTGTCAGCAATGGCTCTCTGCTGAATTTCTCGGAGTCTGATGGCATTGTTCTCCCGAACCATATCCACGATGAGTTTCCTTGCGCTGGTGTGAATATGGCAACCCTCCCACCTCCATGTGGCATTCTTTCAACTCTAGAGAAACAAACATGCATTTTACTGATTTGTACATGTACTGTAAAAAAAGAAAGACATGCATTCAAAAGAAACATCGTTCCCTCTACCTCTTCCTCTTCCTCCACCTTGTTCTCTCCGGATTCCCCCTCTCATCCGCACTCTCCCCCTTCCTCTGACACCGTCCATTTCTGTTGAAGACTGGTGGACTTACCTGATGCCTTTTTATAGTGCTTAAACCTGATTGTTGTATCTACAATTAAGCACCTGTGTGCGTGCATACCTGGTGGCTGTGTTTAACCAATTGGTTCATGGGTGTGTTCATTTGAAAGCCTTTGCTTTGAAATAGCAAGGAAATGACCACATGATAAATTTCTGTGTCAAATGTACGCAAGTGTGTTTAGTGTTTTGCAAATCACTGTGTGTAGTGTTTTGCAAAAGTGTGAAGCTGACAATTTGCTTACAGTTGTGCAAATCTGGGCGGTGTTTTGCTCCTTGAGTGTAAGGTTTTGCTAGTTGTGGGAAAATTTCAATTTTAGTGTGTAACCAATTGTAAAAAACTGTAATTGGTTTCTTGGGCTGCTGAGCTGCTCCCATTGGAATCTACGGGACCGCTTAGCGCAGGGGTAGGGAACCTTCTCCAGAAAGAGCCGCTGTGGGTGCAGGCTTTCATACCAACCAAGCTGCTGCACACCTGATACTACTAATCAAGGCCCTTAACAAGCATTCCAGAGGTTGATTAGTAGTATCAGGTGTGTAGCAGCTTGGTTGGTATGAAAGCCTGCACCCACAGCGGCTCTTTCTGGAGAAGGTTCCCTACCCCTAGCTTAGCACCTTGCTGCCTCCTGCTCGTAAACATCGATGCTCATGATGTGTAAGTGCAGTTATTAAAGTGGCCAGCAGAGGGCCACGGAGCACTGTAGGAGTATCAGCCCCACTCCTGTTCTAAAGCCATTATCTTGGTCAGGGGCACTGGAATGTGTTACTCAAGCATGTTTTTCAGGGAGGCTGAAACTGGAGCACCCTGATTAAACCCACGCATACACGGGAGAGCAAGTAAACTGCACACAGAGAGGTTTTGTGCAGGCAAAACTCAAACCTGGAGCCTCAGTATTGCAAGGCCTCTGCACTACTCCTGCATTACCTCAGTGCCAAGTTTCTAAGTGCATCTATGCGTACTCTGTCAGTGTGCAAGTGTGTGTCTGAGTGTGTGTTGTGCTACCTTGTGTATGTGTGTGTGTGTGTGTCTGTGTGTGCAGTGTTTGTGTTTGTGGGTCCAAAGCTCACCCTCTCTGAGCTCTGGTGTTCTTAACTCCGCCCTCCAGTGGCCCAGGCTCCATCACTCTCACTGTCACCGTGGTGATTTTCAGCAGGCCCACAACACTCTCTGACCAGCATCATGTTTACCACTCCCTCTGTCACCATGACAACAGTGCTCCCAAAGCCACTGTGGTAACAGTTTGTTTACAAAGGGCATGTCTTGCGCCAGAACCTCGCAAATGCATAAACACACTCACACACACACACACACACACACACACACACACTCATACACGGAGACATGCTCACACCACACACACACCATCATAGGCTCGTGCCTGTGCTCATGTAATGCTAGCGCTCGCTGGGACTTTACAGAGGGCTGTGCTGATGAAACACCTGAACATTACAGCTCCTGTGTGTGTCTCTCTCTGCTTTTCACCAGTCATTTTTCATTCTGTTCATCTACCCACAACCTGAATCTGCACCAAAAGTACAACCAACACCACCAATGTAATCTGAGGAGTGCAGAGAGAGTGAGAGGGAGAGAAAGAGAGAGAGAGATATGAAGGGAGTGAGAGAGAAAAAGAGAGATGAAGGGTGAGTGAGTGGACGAGAGAGAGATAGAAGGAAAGAGAAAGGGAAGGGGAAAGCAAGATGGAAGGAAATTGGGAAAGAGGGAGGGAGAGAGGGATGTGAAGAGACAGGAAGGAAGAACGGAGGGAGGAGAAAGGTAGAGAGAGAAGGGAGAGGGAGAAGAGAGGAGGGAGGGCGAGGAGGAAGGAGTGATAGATGGAGATAGCAGGTTGATGAGTGGCGGTTGTAAGCAGGAGCGAAGGAGACGGATGAGTGTGTGTTTAGTGTGTCAGGGATAGGCTCAGCGGGGGGAGAGATGGAGAGAGAGAGATGGAGGGAGGGAGTGGGTGATGAGTGTGAGCCCTTAGTGTAAGTGACACCTCTCCACCTCTGACAGATCGTCTCTCTCTCTCCCTCTAATGAGAGAGGGCTCTGCCACGGCCCTAACTTCCTCTGAATCTCTCCATCTCTCCCTCTCTCCCCCTCTCACCCCTTCACTGTCTCCTTATATCAGCCCAGTCTGATGCCATCAACTCTAACTCAAACTCGTTTCACATCAGAAATTGAAAGGTAATTTGGATCTAAGTGATCATTCGGCTTGTTGGCTGACATGCAGAACACCTACCTTTACCTGTAGCCACACCTACATACAGTGTGTGCTCTAACACACACGTAATGCCCTTACTCTATCACATACGTGAACGCATCAAGTAAAAATTGACATTTCATGACACTGTGATTTTGAGTTAAAGGCTGTTAAAGTTGGGAACTTATTACTTGATTTGCAATAGCGGTTTACTACTTACATGATTCTATTGAAACTAATCGGTTAATCACTCTATTTGTTTGATGTCAAATACTTTATGAGAACGTATAGCAAACTATAGTGTAAAGTCAAGAAAGTCCAAGTGTCATGAAGTGTCAAATTCTACTCGATGCGCTCACATACGTGAAATTAGTTCAGTCAGTATACTTCAGGAATTTTGGTCGGGGGACAACAAACAACAAAAAGGCGGGGTTCCCTGGGGTCCCCCAAAAATTTGCGGAGTTTGCTTCTTAAGCTTCCAGTTATGGCCCAGTTTATTCGCTCTGTAACATTGCTCACCTCCCTCTCCTGACCTATGGCCAGTGTTCGGGTGTGAAATGGCTGCCTCACATCACACAGGTGGTGCTACATGACGAATGAGTGCAGATTACCCCTTATCACTGTGAAGCGCTTTGAGTTTGAGAAAATTGCAATATACAGCTACTATTATGAGTACTTTTTGCATGAACACTGCATTCGCACTATTGTTCTTCTAAGCTTTTGTATTCTGACTTCGTATTACTCTTCCTCCTTACGTCAACTACTTCCTTCGGTTGACTACTGCTTCTGCATACTTTAAGCTACAGAAACCACTCGACTATCAAAATGTTCAGCTCTTTTCGGACATTTATGCTTGATCTCAATTTGTATTCTCCAGTATTTTGCAAATTCATTTCAGCTGTTTTCTTTCACACTGTATTTTCTGCTGGAAATGCATTTTTTAAGAAACTCCATGCAGAAACATTGAGTTTTTGAACCCAGAACCTTCTTGTTACGAAGACAATTATTATTAATTAATTTATTTGTTTTTTTTTTTTTTTGCGTATTTATTTTGGATGTTTTGCTTGTTTTTCTTGATTTCAGCTTGCCCAAATCAATCGTTAGTATTATGTTTTAACTGCTGTTTTGGGAATAAATTTTCTCTGTGATTTTGTTGTGGATGCTGGTTCAGTTCAGAGCAGCTCTGTGTTGTGAGCCTATGAGCCCGCTAGCTTTAGGGATTTGTGACTTGGAAACAATGGTAGACTGGGGGTGGGATTAAACTAAGCAAAATTCTCTACTTCACCTCATCTATCTTCACTGCCTTCGTCCCTGAATTCTCCAGTGTCTTCCCTCGGATGCACTTTCTATTTTTGCATGATCAGTTTGCATATTTCAACATTTCCTCCATCTCTCATAACTGAGATATTCTGGCAAATACATAGCCTGGCCAGAAAAAATTTGCCTTTTGGATTTAAAAGCCAATATTTATGAGCCAATGATTGTATCATTATTGCAGTGATCAATATGTTTCTGCTGGCAATCATGTCTTTAACCCTGACTGATGCAGAGCGTAGCTTCTGATTTCTTAAACAACAATGTATGTATCTCATGGTTGCAGAAAAGATGTTACTGTGTTTCAAGCGGGGAAAATTACTGTCCTGCACCAGGTAAAGAACACAGCTAAGGAGATCGCTGAAATCACTAGCGCATTATTTACATGTGGATGGATAGTGGTAAACCAACAGCTTTTTGGAAGAAATGGGTTGAACAAGTGTTAACAGGCAAAACAAACCTCACTCAATGCTTTTCATACTGACTATATTTAATAAGTGAGACCTCAACTGTTTTCAACTTATAGTCCTTTGAAAATCCATGATCTTAAGTGTCAAAAGTCATGGTGGCAAATGAAAGCCCATATGGGACTTCCTATATGCTGATAATGGTCAATATCTGTCTACCATGAACTGTTTTAAAGGTATAGCCCTCTGGAAATCTATCACGTTTAGTTTGACCTTTCAAGGTCACTCAGAGTCAAAGGTCATGGCATCAAATAAAAGCCCATATAGGAGTTTCTATATGGTCATGATAGTAAACATCTTTCTGCAACCATTTTTGAGGTGTAATAGAAAATACGTTATTTTCACGGATGACTTTGACCCCCCTGACATTTGACCCCCAACGGACACTATCAAAGCTACCACATCATGTAGCATATGGATGGAAGCAGAATTGAACCATGCACATTTCGGGTTTGGTTTGAAGTCAGTGTGATGAATTTGAAGAAAGTTATTGCAAAAAAAAGATTTTGAACTTTCGGATGACCTTGACCTTGACCTGATCACCCCAAAATTAAATCAAGTCATCTACGGACCATTGCCCACCTACTCTGAAAGTTTGAAGTCAATCAGTGCGACCGTCTCGACGCTAGATTGTTAACACACAGACACACAAACAGACAAACAGACAAACAAACCGCACTGATCACAATACTTCGCCCCGCTGAATCCGTCGTGGGCGAGGTAATTATCATGATCCTAGATCACTTAAACGACGGCTCGTTGATCACAGCTTGTCATAAAAAATGAACTGTTGACCTTATGGCAATTTTTAACTATGGAAGTAAAAGAGTTTCCAAACATACAATGTGACAAAATCTTGCAGGATTGGAATTGTGTGGCCACGAGGAAGCCACTTGCGAATGAGGCTAATTTGGAAGAAAACAATTTCAATTTGCGAAGGAGCATAAAGATTGGACTGTTGCGCACTGAAAAAGGGTCCAGATTTACCCTGTTCCACAGCGATGGGCATGTTACAGTACGAAAGGAAGCCCATGAAGCGATGTTCCCCTCATGTATGGTGTCCGCTGTACAAGATTCTGGAGGCTGCGTGATGATCGGGGATGCTTCAGTTGGTCAGGTCTAAGCTCAGCCCTGTTCTGCAGCAATAAAATGAAGTGAGCAGACAACCTAAATGTACCAGGTGATCCCATCAATGGATTTTTTAAACCCTGACGGCACAGGCATATTCCAGGATATGCTGAGAATCACTGAGCTCACATTGTGAAAGGAGTAGTTCAGTGAGCATGGTGCATCATGTTCATACATTAATTGGCAACCAGAGTCCTGACCTTAACCAACTGAAAGTCTTTGGGCTGAATGTGGTTTGTCTTCGGGATGTGCTTTACGGAGTGGTTTGACTTGGCCAAAAATGAATGTGACTTTTGCTGAAATAAAAGTTGTAACATTGTAGAAGATTGTCAAAACATTACCACGACGAATGCTTGTCGAGATCAAAGCTAAACAAAGTCCAAGGAAATATATGTATGTATATATATATATTTTTTTTTAAATAAATAAATTTGGCATCTCCAATCCCACCCGAATCTGGAATGCCCAATCCGAGAACTATGTACAAGGCTTGCTCATATGCAACCCCCTATTGCCAGCTCAGAAGAGAGAGACAGTTTGCGGCTCTCCTCCGCAGCACACGCCTGTCAGCCCCTGCATCTTTACACTCATTGGTCGAAACCATCGCAAGTTCTGAACGAGGGCGGAGGATACCCGAACACGAGCAAGCTCAGAATCTCACTGACGAGCGCCCGGCTGGCCAACAGGAGGCGCTTGAGCAACGAACAAGGCAATCATTTTTAATTTCCCTCCCCGGCAGTCCTTTCCCAATTTGCATCCCTACAGCGCTTAAGCAAATCATGCGCTGTTCTAAAAAAAGCTGCCGAGCACTTCTGGTTGGTACGACCGGGGATCGAACCCGCGCCATAGTAGTCACTACTGCTACCGCAAATGAGGCACCTTAACCGAGTGAGCTAACCCCGCAGCAAGGAAATATTTCAGTGTGAAACTTTTTCATGGTCAGGCAGTGTGTACTGATCTACATGAAGTATAGAGGATGTCTCATATATTGGAAATATCAGAAACACCTAAAATATGGGTTTACCGTCAAAGTTTCAAAGTTATCAACTGCCGTAGGCAACAATTAAAAAAGCTTTTACAACAGTTATTCTCATTAATTTGAATGCTAATTAGCAGCATGTGTTGAACCAGCAATGCTGTGCTCGGTGGGGCTCCAGACCAAGATGAGGGTACAAGCAGTGTTACCAGAAGGGCCAAGATACTGATGCCCGAAGGTGCATCGGTCACAAAAAAGGCTAAATTTATTTGAGGTGGTGAGGGGTGCTGTGCCGCAGCAGAAGAGGAACTGTCAGAGCTCGCCTGCAGGGACAGATGGACTCTCGGTGGGATGGTTCATAACCACAGAATGCAGCTCAAAAAATATCAAAGAATCGAATAAATCCCTACGTAAACCAATCTTATCAAAACAACACATCATGAGTCAGTGTATATAGCTGTATTTCAGATAATGTGACAGTCTTCTGTGTGTGCAACTGTGTTTAAATGCCCTGCTGTGCTTATGCAGTCAGATTAATAAGTATTTGGGCAATTACACAATCTTTGTCATTTTAGCTCTCTACGCAATCAAAATGGATTTGAAATGTAACACCAAGACGACGTGCTTGTAGCCTATGCCGCTTAATTTAAGGGTTATCTAAGATGTGTCGAGTATAACTAATTATGTCGAGGTGGGCTGTGGGGAGTTTAAGGATGTGCAGGTCTCTGCCCATGCATTTCGTTTTCCTCGACAGAGAAATTAAATCTAAGAAGTTTGACCTCATTTGTTAAGCAAACCAAGGATAAATAATTTGGAAGAAGAGATAGCCGCGTAAAACATGAGAAGGTGTTTATAAAAGATGGGGGAATTTAGCCATTTCTGTTTTCTCTATCTTTTATTTTGCTGCCCTTGCTGTCCAGTCGATTTTATCCTCAGCCGTTCGGCTTACAAATGAGGTCATGCTTCCCTCCTGACGGCCGGATAAAACAAGATTTAGTTCCTCTCTCGTGGAGAGTCGAACCAAACACAACTCCACACCGCAGCACAGTGATGTCACCGGTAGGGTGGAAGTTGGGGACCAATCCCGGGGCCACTGCAGGAGAGGGGGTTCAACAACAAGGGCCCGAGAGGATGGAGGGAGGGAGGGGCAGTTCCAGAATCCCTGTATCTCTAGCTACTGGTTTAACAGGATGCAATGCATTGTGGGAAGAAGTGTATGATTACAGAAATGTTGAGGAATTAGGCCAGGTGTGTCCCTTCTCCTCCCACCCCCTCCCCAACCACATGATTCCAGTCCAATCAGAATCAGAGGTGTAAAGGTCAGAGGTCAGGAGGTTAAAGTCCTGCCATGTTTTCCTTCCACCCCTGAAGTCTGTCAGGTGACATCAGCCAGCTGATTTTATCCATTCGTTTAGACTCCTGGCTAAGGATTCATACTAAATGTCAAACCTAGACCCTGGATTTTCCAGCCCTGGTGAGGATGCAGTGCATTGTGGGTAAATATGGTTGTTGTAGAGTGACACTCTGGAATTTGTCTCTTCTCTACCCTTCCGAAGCCGGTGGATTACGAGAGCCGCAGCTCGTATTCGTTCTCAGTGGAGGTGCTGAACCCGACGATCGACCCGCGCTTCCTGCGGCGAGGGCCCTTTAAGGATCGAGCGTCGGTGCGGGTGACGGTGCTGGATGCGGACGAGCCCCCGCGGTTCTCACGGGCTCGGTACCGGCTGGACGTGCAGGAGAACTGCCCTGGCTCCTGCACTGTGGGCCGGGTCAGCGCCGTGGACCCCGACACCGGCCTGAGCAGTAACGTCAGGTACGGCCCGGATACGGCCCAGTTACGGGTGACATTCGACACACGTATGGCCTACTTATAGTTCAGTTATGTTTTACATATGAGCTACGTCTGACCCAGTTACAGTGTACTTTCAACCCACATAAGGTTTACTTACAGTTCAGCTATATGATTTACATATAATCTACTCACAGCCCAGTTACGGATCAATTCTGAACCACATATGGTCTATATACAGTTCAGTTATGATTTACATACAATCTACTCACAGCCCAGTGCGGTCTACTTTCAGTCCACTTATGGTCTAATGACAGTCCAGTTACAATTTATTCATGATCTACTCACAGTCCAGGTATTATTTGCATGCACTGCCTGGCCAAAAAAAGTCCCCCTTTGAATTTAAATGAGAAAATACTGAGGAATCCTATCCCATAATTGGATAATAATTGAGGTGAGTAATATGTTTCAGATGACAACCAAATCTTTCAACCCTAACTGATGCAATGAGTAGATTCTCTTTAACCACATTGGAACACGTGTCCCATGGTCGTGGAAAAGGTGTTATTGTGCTTCAGAAAGGGTCGTTTGACTCTCCTGTCATCAGAATAAGATTTTAATGCACCCCTGTATGAAAATAAACATATTCATGTCACAAAAGGCTGTTGAAACACGGTCATGACAAATTTGTGCCAAAATCACTGCCAAAAGTTTCTTTTTTGGCCTGGCAGTGTTCAGTCTACTTACAGTCTGGCTACGGTCCACATACAGTTTGCTGTGGTTTATATGCAATTCCCCCATGGTCCAGCTACGGTCCAGATATGGTCTGCTTACTGTTCAGTGACGGTTCACATGTGGTCTACGCGCCATCTAGCTATGTTTTATACGTATATTGTCTATATGCAATGTTATGGTTCACATATGGTCCAGTTATTGTCCATTTATGGTTTACATATTATCTACTTATGGTCCAGTTATGTTTCACATATGGCCCCCTCATGATCTAGTTACAATCCATTTATGGTCCACACATGGTTTAATAATGGCTCATCTATGACTCAGTTATAGTTTACTTATGCTGTACCCAGTTATAGTTCAGTTGCAGGTCACATGTGGTCTACTAACTTCCATCACAGCCCAATTACGATCCACATATTGTCCACTCACAATATGGAATTATGGTGCAACCCAGTTTCATGTATGATCCACTTATGGTTCAGATATAGTTCACTTTAGTTTATTATTTGCCTACTTTCAGCCACGTACAGTCCGGGACCATGCATCTGCAAAGAGCGAGTTCTGAAAATACTTGAAGAACCCCATGGGGTTTACCTCGGTTTCTGTCTCTGACTCTTCCTGCTTGCAGTCTTTCTGTGTGGCGTTTGTCCCAGAGTGGCCTTAAAGGGCATGTAAAGCCTACGACATAACCAACATTATAAAAAGCTGGAATGTATTAGAGGAAACAAATACACATTTCTTTCTGCTGGGATCAATCCCCAATCAAAGATAATCAATATTCCTGACAGCTCAGAATGGGAACTACCGACCACACCCCGAGCCATAGTGAGTAACCTATCACATCAACGATGGGACACACGGACACGTGCCAGTATATCAAGTATGGCAAACTGTGGATTTAAGAGCAAGAGTTTGTATTTGAATTAGGTTGACTGGATTGACCTCGGGTGGATCGGATTATAATCGTGGAAGCGAAGACTTCGGGCTCAGTGAGGCGGAGGAATACGTAGGGTTAAAGCCCTATAAATATGAACCTTCAAGAAGCTAGAGGGGATTCACATAAGTCAAAATTTCATTATTAATGTATAATTAGCAAAACATCAAGATTATCATGCAGAATTATTTTGAGACATCCTCTCATCTAACAAAGTCCGTGTCCCGGTTAAAATATAAAGTTACAGCCTTAATTAAAATGTTTCATTCGCAGTGTTCACTCACACATAATTGCAATTCGCTGCATATGCTGAATGCATGCCCTGCATAAGCGCTCTAGGATCATAACAATCTGAAACCAACAATCAAAGTTGGTTTCGAAAAATCGTTAGGCAATTGGCCTTTGAGAAAAGCTGTTTAAATTTTTTATTTAATTGTCAGTTATTTTGATATGATTTTCCGAATGTAAAGGAGCCAGAAATGATGTCACAGCCATTTCTGGAGAGGAGAGGAAAACACTTAAAACTGAAGGTGCTTTGACAAGGATGTTGTGCTTTATCAATGAAATGTTCATCACCAGCATTACTCTGGAAGACCATTTAATCGATCAATGAGGTAAAATCAGATTGTGAAACAGGGTTTGCATGCCCTTTAAATAGATTTATCTGACTGTGGACCACTCTGTGAAAGTAAAAAAAGCAACTAAACATGCATTGGCAAAGTACAGTACAGACTACAATACAGTTCAATCAGGAGAGATTTGAGTGAAAGCAGGAAATATTTATTATGCGTTCAGCCTAAGTGGATGAAACATATGCTTAGAATGAAACAAGTCTTTGGCACTTGGACTCTTCGGGAAGACTCGTAGAGCAGGAGCATGGCTCAGAGCAGCAGCAGGAAAATCCCCCGCAGAGTCCAGACACTGGTGGCGGTGATGGCTGAAGGCTGACAAAGCTGGAGCGGCAGTACAGAAGGTCTGATGAGAGTTGGGTGGCGTTGGGGAGGAGGAGGGCCAGCGAATGGCAGCATGAGCAAACTAGGGCAGAGAGAAATCACATATTTTAAAACGACAGCAGCAGAACGACTGGCTAGCGATGCGACTGTGGTGTGCCACGATTGGATAGAGGAGATCAGCTGCTACACCAGCTGACAGCTCAATTGACAGCCCCAGATGGTGACTGCAGAGATTTAAAGTGAGCATGCATGTGAATGATAGGAAAATAAACAGAGCTGAAGTGCGCAAGAGAGTCTTCCTGACTGAACTTTCGATAAGCTTCATACCACGAACAGTCCAAATACTCAGGGGGTTATGGTTGATAAACAGACGATATACAGTCTGAATTTGGTTCTCTCTCTCTCTCTCTCTCTCTCTCAGGTTTTCGATCGACCCGCAATCCGACCCTGAGGCCCTGTTTCGCATCGCTTCTGACAGCGGCCTCATCTCCACAGCAACGGAGCTGGACCGTGAGCGAGAGCAGTGGCACAACCTGACCATCATTGCCACACAGAGAGGTCAGAGGTCACTGTGACATCACACAGAGAGCGATTAGAAGTCACTTTAAGGTCACAGATCTTATAAACACTGAGAATATACCAGTCACATACATTTTAACTGGGGGTTTGGATATATTGCAGAAGCAAGAAGAACTAAATTACATGAAAATAATAGGAGTGACTCATACTAGTAGACAGAGTGTTACCAGTAGATGAACAGACACTACAGCAGTTGTTTCCATATTGTATCCATGTTGGTAAAAGAAGAGCACAGGTAGGAATATGTGTGTTAATGTCTTTCTCTGTTCATGAATACTTGTCAAGCACTTGAGAATTCTGGGATGCCTGCAAGTAAGCGAGGTATTTTGATGCTCTGTTATGTGGTGCCTTTTTTTTTTGATGCTATTGTGTATGTGTAAGCATTTCGCACATGGTTGTGTTAAAGTGTGTTTTTGACACTGTGCTGTGTGTTTAAGTATGTGTTTAAGCGTGTATAGCAATGCTCTGATGTGTGAGTAATCCTGTTTTTTGATGCTTTCATGTGTGTAAGTGCTATTTTATGCTGAGCTGGATGTGGGTTAGTGTGTTTTTTACGCTCTGATTCATTTAAGCTTGTTTTAATGTCTGTGTTCCTCAGACAACCCGAGTCAGGTGTCCCGAGTGGATGTTGCCATAGAGACCCTGGACGTGAATGACAACCCCCCCGAGCTGGACAGGCAGTACACCACAGCGCTGTGTGACTCCGCCCCTGCTGGGCAGGTAGAGCGGGCATGCTCAGTCCGCCTGTCTGCCCAGAGAAAAACCATCCAATCATTCACCACTATATTACATTACACTACATTACATTGCATTGCAGCACATCATGCTGCATTACATTACATTACATTACACTACATCATAATGCATTGCATTACATTGTGCTGCATAATATTACCTTATTTTGACTGATGCTTTTATTTAGTCTATGTATGTTTATTTTGTGTCAGTATGTTGGGCACTGACGCAATTTACTGTTGTAATGCTTAACTGTTAATTGCTGGTGTAAAATAGTGTAACATTGAGTATGCGGTAGAGGAGGGTAGAACTACTTATATTGCTTCAAAATTCAATGTTCTTGAGCCAAGAGAGGCCCTTCCAAATTAAAGTTTTACTTTTTGATAGTTAAGCATCAAAAAAGAGGAAAAGAAAATGGCTGAGCACTCATTTGAGTGGTTTATGCAACAGCATATCTCTTTTACACTTTCACATCCAAAGTGACTGAAGTATGTCAGAAAAAGTACTTGCAACAGCTACAGAATATATGTTTAATGAGGTACAATTCAGGTAAAAATATCAGTTATTTTGCAGCCATGAACATCCCTCGTGGAATAGATGGTGAATGCACGCCACGTCAACTATTCCCAAGAACGATTACACTATTGTAGATTCTGGATTAAAAACAACCTCAAAACAATTGAAAAACAACAACTGAACAAATAATCCTTCAAATAGTAAAGTACTCATACGTTAGAGAAACAACTTATAGAAACCAAACAAACAAGTGAAATCAAAATCTCAGCAGTGCCTTAAACTGACAGCAGCAAAGAAACAGACTGTACATACGGAGAGAAAAAAGCCCCCAGCATGCCTATGGCCAGAAACAAAATTTTCTCTGATCGTAAAACATGCCCGCACCCCTCTCACAAACCACCGAGCTTTCAGGAGATTTACCGAAGTGATGGGTATTTTTTAAGCACCCACACTTTAAAATGGATGCACTGTAACACACCTCACCAACATGGAGCAGTAGACCCTGAGCCACATAACCACATTTTAAAATTCATTTTAATTCATTATAAATGACAGTGCAGAATTAAAAGGAGTGGGAGTGCAAAGAATTTCTGCATATCAGGGGAAAAGACTGAAAAATTTATTTTTCTCCTTTTTCGTATTTTTCTCCTTTTTCATTTTTTTCCTTTTTGCTCTCCCTCACTCTCTCTCTCTCACACTTACTGTTGCTCACACACATATACACACACACTTACATTTGTGTGGGTATGTGTGTCTTTGCATGCGTGTGCATGTGTGTTCTCATTGGCTTTCAGAACATAAATATACTCAGCGCCATTAAAAACGCACAGGTGAGGTATGTACTGTATTTGCAGCAAATTGAAGAATCGATTGATATTTATTGCTTTTCCAGTGAGGCGCGAAAGGAAATAAAGAAAAGCGCATGGTATTGTAATCCTGACGCGCACCACGTGCACGCGCCAAGCACTTCAGTAATAACAAACATTGAGCTGTTCGTGATGTGTACAGCGACACTTGACTTGTTCTTTTTGGTGTGGTCAATAGCCTACATAAAGCCAACTAAAAAAACGAAAAACGCTACTGCATCAAGAAAATGGACCGGCTTGTGACACAGGAGAGAGAAAAAGAGCCTTTAGCATGTTACGGGCAGGTCTCAGCCGCCGAGAGGTGGTGCGTCATTTGCACTGTCACTGTTCAACAATCAGTCGGCCGTCTATCCGAGAATGGAACACAGGCATTGTCACTGACCGACCTCGCTTAGGGCAGCCACGAGTGACGATGGTAGCTCAAGACCGCCACATCTGGTTATAGCCTGTACGTGACAGATTCCGGACAGCAACCAAAACTGATCATGAGATGAGGGGTCTGAGACGATTGAGGGTGAGCGCAAGTACCATTTGACGCCGTCTACATGAGCAAAACATGCGTGCACACGGCCCCTACAGAAAACCCATTTTTTGCCCATCAACAGGAGTAGGAACTCTTCACGGTGGCTCTTCTTCTCGGCGCCCGTAACATGCCAAAGACTCTTTTTCTCTCTCCTGTGTCACAAGCCGTTTCATTTTCTTGATGCAGTAGCATTTTTCGTTTTTTTTTGTTGGCTTTATGTAGGCTATTGACCACACCAAAAAGAACAAGCCAAGTGTCACTGTACACATCACAAACAGCTCAATGTTTGTTATTACTGAAGTGCTTGGCGCGTGCACGTGGTGCGCGTCGGGATTACAATACCACATGCTTTTCTTTATTTCCTCTCGTGCCTCACTGGAAAAGCAACAAAAATCAATCAATTCTTCAATTTTCCGCAAATACAGTACATACCTCACCTGTGCATTTTCAATGGCGCTGAGTATATTTCTAATTGTATGTTTTTTGGCTAGGGGGGTGAAAATTATCAAGGATCTATGGGAAAGTCTAATGGCTTTTAAAATATTTTGAAAGCAGTTTGGAGCCATTGAGTCTGAGTGTGCGGTGTGCCTCAGGGCCCCAAGCACGGACCTGTCTTTGAGTGTTTGTGCCATGCTGCTTTTCTGTTCTAATTGCCTGCTTTTTTAATATTTCAGGTATGGGGAATTAGTCTGCATTTCACTTTGACATATTTGAAGCTGAGAACACTTTAAAGGCATTACATGCACATAGTGTATAAGTGACAGCATTGAACATTCGTATTCCAAACCTAACAAGCACAGAAAGCAATTGAGGATTTTTTTGCTCCATTTCTGACGCATCATTATACAGCATCAGTGCTGTATTTTATTTTTATTTCTCTCTTTCACTCTCTATTTCTTTGTAAATGTAATTTATTTCACCATTTGTTTTATTTTTATCTCGTGTTTAATGCTGGGATGTTTTTTTTTATTTATTTCTGTGAGTGTAATGTTTGGGTAATGAGAGCTGTTTTCCTCTTGTTATTATGAAAGAGATTCAAAGGTCTCTCTGTCTCTCTCTCTCCCCTGTCTCTCCCTCCCTCTCTTTCTCTCCTTTACTCTCTCTCCCTCTCTCAGGTAGTACAGGTGGTGCGAGCGATCGATAAAGACAAAGGAGGAAATGACACGGCCGTCCTGTTCAGTATTCTGCCCGAGTCCAAAGCTGCTCTCAACTTCTCCATCAGAGAGAGCGGGGGTGTGTTGTGTGCTGCTCAGAGCTTCTCTCCCGTTCTCTTTCATTCCATTTAATAATGCTTTATTGGCAGGGCTGAACAATAACAGTTCATCACGAAAAAACTCTTTTAAGTGAAATGTTTGCTTTTGTCAAAAATCTCAAAAAACAGGAAATGAAATTGGTCATTCTGAACACCAGCATCAGCCTGCACTCCATCAAGGTTATAATGATGCTGTAACTGTAGGAGCTGGAGTTACAGGATGAAAACTACATTTATATCCTGAAGAGGTCATCACCGTACGCACTCCACACTCCAGAGCCGGGGTGTTAACCCTTTCGCAGGCACAGCGACATTTTTGTCGTTTTAACCAACGTGTTTTATAAAGTCTTCTTTAAATTCCCCGATTCTTGGGAATTCCCTTGTTAGTTACACTCATTACCATTGGCTGTCTCTCAGGTCACCCAGCACTGTATTTTTAGCCGTGAACGAGGCATGGGATTTCCTAAAACGCTAAATCTGAGACTACTTCCCGGTCAAATTGTGGGACATGTGAACATGGCATCGATTTAGTACAAATAGCCGGCATTCTAGCCGTGTTTCTAAACGTAAATACAACGTGGATGAATTTTTGCTTTATTGAATGACTCTGACGATGAGTTTGAATATCCAGAGAGCGGGAGTGACTTGGATCCAAACGATTTTAGCGATTCTGGAGAGGATTAAAACATAAAAACATCAGTTATGGGAAACTTATTATGAGATTTGGTGTTATTTTATTGTTATTTTGAATAACAGTCATATTTTGGTAAAAACCCAAAATTAATCCGTCCGTGGGGGTGTGCATCTGGGCCAAAATTTGCCTGCGAAAGGGTTAATCTGCTGCATTAAATGGCGGAGGGGGCCATCAAGAAAAATTACCACAAAATACTACAGTAAAAATATTATAGTTTTCTATAGTAACTATGGTATTTTTTCAGAATTACTATAGATATACTACAGATATACTACAGTAACTGTAGTTTACTATAGCGATGCTAAAGTAAGTCACAAAAGTCAAACTCTACTATAGTAAACTATAGCAATGATATTCAATTACTGTAGTATATTTGCAACAAACTATAGTTTACTGTAGTAAAGTGTAGTTTACTATAGTTTACATCAATTTTACTGTAGTAAACTATAGTTAACTATAGTAAATTTTTATAAGGGGGCTGCAGAAGCACACCTGATGCAACTGATTTAATCAGCTGACCTCAGCCTGCGCTGTTGATCAGTTGTATCAGATGTGCTTCTGCGCTGTTGAAATGTAAACTTGCCGCCTCTTGGCCCTTTTGCGAGCCAGTTTGACCCCCCCTACTCTGGAATATACAGTGCCTGACAAAAGTCTTGTCGCATAAGGACATAGTAACTAAAAATAGCATATAACTTTATTTCTAACCAATCAATTGTTACAATAAATGGTCCATTTTAATGACAAGGGCTTTCACATTAATAATTTGGTGTAAAATGAAACCGTCAAAAAGTGTTCTGATGTTCACAGCCTGGCAAAGCCCATAACGTGTTTTTGCTAGGACAAAAGTCTTGTCGTCTCTTCAGATGATGCAACAAATCGCAGATTAGAGTTTAACCTATGACAAATACTGTAATTAACACATTCCCAGATGTGTATAGAAATAACCCCAGCACACCAGACTTTCATATGAGGTGCGACTAGACCTCTGACAACATACCAAAGATTCAACCACAGACCAAAGTGCTGATCATCAAGAGCCTGAAGACTGAGTCTGCTGCTGAGGTGGCAGACATCTTTAATGTATCCAAATGTCAAGTGGAGGGGATGAGAAAAAGATTTGAAGAAACTGGTAACGTTCATGGCAAGCGCAGGTCAGACAGACCCCGGTATGACAACTGTTTGAAAGGACCATTTGTTGCGTCAACTGTACAAGGCTAGCCCTTCTTCAACTACAGCGAAGCTACATGAGGAAATGTCACCAAAAATCCCGGTATCTACAAGAAGAGTTTGTCAAATTCTCTCTCAAAGTGGTTTTCATAGCCAAATTAGTGCACAGAAGTCTGAATTAAACAGAAAACAAAAAACCTGCATTGCATTTGCCAAGGCCCACAGCTCGCAGAAAGGATTGATACTGGAAAAGTGGCTGAAAGTTTATTTTTCTGATGAATCATCCATTGAACTGCATGCCAGTCGCAAGTACAAGACCTGTTGGAACCCTCATGGACCCAAGATTCTCCCAGAAAACAATCATGTTTGGTGGAGGAAAAATCATGGTTTGTTGTTACATCCAGCATGGGGGTGTGAGAAAGATCTGCAGAGTGGATGGCAACATCAACAGCCTGAAATATCAAGAAGTTCTTGCTGCTCTACTTATACTGCTGCTCCTTCTCATTCTTCTGCCTCCATGTCACAGTTCCTGAAAGCGAAGAAGGTGAAGATACTCCAGGATTGGCCAACCCAGTCACCTGACATGAACATTATTGAGCATTTCAGGGGTAAGATGAAGGAGGAGGCTTGGAAGATGAAACCATAGAATCTTGATGAACTCTGGGAGTCCTGCAAGACTGCTTTCTATGCCATTCCAGATGATTTCATCATCAAGTTATCTCAGTCATTGCCGAGACGTATGGATGCAGTCCTCCAAGCTCATGGGAGTCATACGCAATATTAATTCTTTTTTCCAAGGCACCATGGCTTTATGTTCTGATATTACAGTGGCATATTTGTGTATTCAAAATAAAGTGTATGTATAATTTCCACATTTTTTTCAATGCAACAAGACTTTTGTCCAAGCAAAATCTGACCTTTCTGTACAAATTAAATTATAAAACTCAATCAATGACACAAAACTCTATTTTGGTATATTTCGCGTAATCTAGAGGGCTTTGCCTTTCATACAAGCCATTTTTGATTCCACTTGATCAACTACAAGTCAGGTTATTATTTGTTGTTCCTACAACTTGGATAAGTGACAAGACTTTTGTCAGGCACTGTACACTGTAATGCAGGATCTGTGGATTATTCATGCCAGTTTTACAACTGCTCGCTGTGCTGGCACAGGGTCATAGCGCACGAGCTCTGTGGATATGTGGCGCAAAATGGAGAGGTGAACTCATTTTTGACTGGTGACAAGATGATGATTGAAAAAATTTGTCATTTGATCATTTTTTCTAACCCTGTTACATTTAGAGGACTCAGTTATTTTGGGCTGTTCAACCTGATTTTCCTAATTAAGGTCTAGACTGAAGACCCAGGATAGTAAGGTAGTAGAATCAGGTGTGTTAGTACTTAGCAAGAACGATAGCCTTTGCACGCATCAACCTTTTTCAGAGAAGACTGAACACTGCTGTTCTATTTCAATGAAAACCAGCCTCAGCTCAACTTGATGAACATCACAACATTAAAGAAATGTAATAAAAAAAAAGCATTGCCACAGTGTATATCCCCGTTTTTCAAATAAAAGCCCTCGAGGCCTTAGAACTGTTGGTTTTCCATCCTCCCTTTACCTGGGTGTTAGGTGTGATGACAGTATAGCCAATCAATAGAAACTATTATTCACTATATTGTCTGGAAGAAAAGACAACCAGAGCTAGATTTGGGTTCGAAAGCCAGATTTTGAGATCCCTGGTAAATACATGAATAAAGAATGCTTATTCGTATGATGCATAGGTCATTTACTGTGTTATATAAAGAGTGAAATTTTATAGCAGCATAGGACTTGGTATTTAAAGTGATTGCCACAACATTGACGCTTTGGATGGAATTGCGTGGAGACGGGCGGCTGCCTCCTCACATTTAAATTGAGCTGCAGCGGTTTTACGAGTGGAAGCCGCAGGCTATATCGCATAAGTACCCTATAAGACGGGAACCCGGGTCAGTGTAATACCGCCAAGGCAATTCACAACCAAACAATTAACAATGACTTGTGAGGCATGCCGTTAGTAAAGTGGATACAATTTTTTTTGTTAAATAACAAATAAATCATAATCAGTTTATATGTAAATAACCAAATGAGTATTTGCAGACAATCTATGAGATGAATGATGAACACTGAGGAGGACAGTAGTGTGAATTAAAAAGACTAAATTTCAAATATCCTTCTGTTCTCCAGTTGACTTAATTATTGGAGATGGTACCTGACTGGCAGGTCTATTTCTCTGTCTCTCTCTCTCTCTCTCTCTCTCTCTCTCTCTCTCTCTTTCTCTGCCTCAGGCCCCACCGCCAGCCTGGTTCTTCTCTCCTCTCTCTCATCACTCTCTCGCTCCTCATCCTCCTCCCTGACGCTGCATGTGCCCTTGGTTTTGCGAGACGGCCAGTCCGGCTTGAGCAGCACAGGGACTGTCACCGTGTCCGTCTGTCCTTGCCTGCGAGGCGGCGCTCGGGCCGGGGAGAAGGACGGACAGACGGAGGCGGAGTGGGAGAGAGAGACGGTGTGCCTGCCCCTCCCCTCCACCTCTCCCGCCCCCGGGCTCAGTACCGCCGCCCTGCTGGCCATCCTGGCCTGCATCGCCACACTGATGGGTATGTGTGTGTGTGTTTAAAAATATGCACTAATTTGAGGCAGTCTCAAAGACACATCAGCTAATATCTTTGTTCCTGGAGCAGTCACTCTGTCTCTTGATTAATTCTTTCCACTGTAAATGCTATTCTGACTTCTGCTGGGCGGCTGACTCAGAAAAGGCTTTGCTGCTGTGCAAGAGTGAACATCATAGCCTTGTATCAATTCCAGCCGTGCCAGTGCCGACTGTGGCCTGCAGTCTTAAGGCCCATTCACACCGGGGCGGAGCAGAAAAGCGGCACGGATTTGCGGAATATTCGCAGCACAAAAATTCCGCGTTAAACCATTCACACCGGTCTCGGTGCGAAATTTCGCGTTCTTGTGTTCCAATTCCGCACAGCGAAAAAACAAATTCGTGAGTTATAATTTAACCTAACTGAACCATGATAGCAGCAGCAGCGATGATGTCATTGTTTGTATGTATCTGAACCATAACTTTAGCCTCGCAGTCTACTTTTGCACTGACGTAGCCAACGAACATTTTCCTAATTGATGTCCGGACCTGGGGCTGTTTCAATAAACTTAACTTGTCCAACCCAGACGAAGCTTCGTCATAATTTGCACCTCAGAGACACACAGCTTCGTGATTTGGTGCAAAAATATTCAACATATGAAAACGTTCATCGGAAAAAAAATTATGATTAGCTAGATCTCCACCCACTATGAAAACGTAAACTAACTGCGCACATAGCTATAATATGTCACGTTAAATTTAAGTGTTAACTGGATACAAGCTATCTGGCTAATCAAAAGGTTTGAATGCTGCGACATCAAAAAAAACAAATCATTTCATTGGCTAAAAGTACAATTTCGCAGGCGGATTTTCGCAGGAGCTTAAGTCCGTGTGGATGTTTTTTTCTGCCGCACGGACATTCCGCCTTGGTGTGCAAGCTTACATTAGAACCCATGGAATTAGCTCCTATAAAAATCCGCGCAAATAATCCGCACGGAAATCCGCGCTTGGTGTGAATGGGCCTTTAGCAGAACAGCTCATAAAGACCTTTGCGCTGCTCAGGGATATGGGAGGGATAAGATTCACTTTGATTAGCCTTGCATGTTTTTAAAGCACGTTCTACTGGTCATCCAGACATTCATCGGTTGCTTTCTGAACAGGTACATGTTCCGGCTTCCCCTGGCCTTATTTCATTCTTGGTAGGACTGTGACTGTAGGTGAGAAGAAGCACGCGTTTCAGGCATACTGTAAGTCCTGCAAGGGCACACTTGTGCATAGTTGTCAGGCCACACGTCCAGCCGTCCAGCTCACCGGTCTACTAAGACCCGGACTGCACTTCATTCATTATTCAATTATCTCTTGCACCTGTTTCCCATTGCCACTGGGTGGTAGCAGTGTATTAAGACCCAGTTTTACCAAGTCTCAATTTGAATTCTCGTATATCCACACCTGTGCGGCATTGTTAGTCTTGTTTAGACTTATACTCTGTATCCGCGTATCTAACTCTGAACTCTTTAAACGTTGTGCTGCTTGCATATTTGCCGAGCACTTTAATTTTAAGGAATATCCTTTCCTTTTGCTTTCCCATTAGTAATGCATTGTAAATGTAGCGGTAGCCCAGACTCTGTATTACTCATAGAGCTTTCTTTGGAACCTCATTTCCATTTTGTTTTGTATTGCAGCATATGTGCCTTCTGATGCGCAGTAGGCATAATAAATACAACCGAGTCTATCCTTGCACCTGAGTCCGGTCCTTATCTGTCATGGTTCTGGATGTTTGTGTGTGTGTTTTGGACTTTTCTTTGTGGTTCTCGTCCCGGGACGATATTGAATGCCTGTTCAATCGAATTCTTTACCCAGCTGGCTGATTAAACTGGGGCGGCGCTTCCCCGGACTCGATATAAGCCGGATGTTCGCCGCGCCTCTTTGCTAGAGTGTCCGTTTGTAGCTACGCACTATAGCTGAAGATATCTGTCGTCAGGATTTGTTTGACTTTCTATCTTCTCGTTATTTTTCGAGTTCTTCTCCCTTTTTTCTATCTCGCGTTGCTTCCATGTTTCGGACTATTGTACGTCCTTTGGAAGCGCGAGCCCTTTCCAGTGGTCTGTATTATTATCTGTGTTTGATTGGTTTCGGTGCTGCTCGTTTCCCTCTTGTCGCTGCAACTGGCCTCCTACCTCTATCAGCCATTACAGAACACTCTAGCCAGACATGGAGTTGCCAGCAGCGGATTCGCTAGAGAGGATTGTTGCTGATCAGCAGTCTGTCCTTACTGCATATGGCTAGGGTCTTTCTAGCTTGGACAGTCGGCAGGCGGAGCTGACAGAGAGAATTTGCCTTCACGAGAATGCTATGGAGAGACAGAAAAGTCTTTTAATAAGTCTCTCCAAGTGCATTAGAGCATTGTCTGCTCAGATTACACAAAGTGTTTCACAAGCACAATCAGTACACTTTCGCCGAGAGCCTAAACTCCAGTTACCCCCAAGATATGGAGGCGAGGCAGGAAAATGTAAAGATTTCATTGTTCAATGTGAAATATTTTTCAAAGCGCAACCCTCACGGTTCTCGAATGAAGAATCACGGGTTTCGTTTATTTTATCACTGTTGACCGGCACAGCTCTCACTTGGGTGTGGCCACTCATTCGAGCTAGATTGCCGGTAGTAAATTCAGTTGAAACTCTCGTGAGAGAAATGATTAATGCTTTTGATCAGGATGTTTATGGTCAGGACGCAGCTACGCGTCTAATGTATTTGAAGCAGGGCTGTGATAGCATCGCTGATTTTTCTATCTCGTTTCGCTCCTTAGCCACAGAGACAGGGTGGCCAGAAGCACCTCTTATGACAGTGTTTGTTCACGCTTTGGCTGAGGAGGTTAAGGACGCTCTGGCTACATTAGAGCCTTGCGTTTCTTTAGATTCGTTGGTTCGTACTGCGGTGCGAGTTGATAATCGCATCTGCGAACAAAACAAGGAGAGACGTACTGCATTGGCTCTTGATAGGAACAGGGTTAATGTTCCTTACAATACGCATACAGCCCCGACTCCGTCCGCTGAAATGCCCAGTTCTAGTGAACCCATGCAGATTGATGGCTCATATGAGAGCCGGGCTCGTAAGCCTGTTCACAGACAAATAATTTGTCATCATTGTCGCGAACCAGGACATATCCATCCAAGTTGCCCCGAGCTTAAAGGGAGACGGGAAGCCCCTCTGGCAGTAGGGGGGGGGCGCTAGAGGGACAGACCCAATCTTCCGTTCGAACTCTTATTTCAGTAAAGTTGACTATGGGGAAAAAGAGAATATGGGTTAAAGCCTTTTTGGATTCGGGGGCTGTTGATTGTTTAATGGATGCGGAGTGGGCTAGAAAACATTCCATTCCCATCCGCTCTCTCTCACATTCGCACTCGATCAAAGCTTTGGATGGTCGACCGTTGGGAGATGGGTTTACAACTAAGGTCTCTGATTTTTTTACTATGTTTATCCCTTTTGGTGGTCATTCAGAGAAAATTTGTTTTTTCTTAATCCCGTTCGGTCCTGTGGTTTTAGGTTATTCGTGGTTGGTTAAGCATAGGCCACAGATCTTTTGCGGCAGTCAAAATAACCCAATCGTCCAGTGGGGCTCTGACTGTAGGTCTCACTGTAGTGAGATTCTGGCAAGTCGCCCCGAATTTCAACCTATGGGGGAGGCGTCTGGTTCTGAACAAGATTGGTGTGTAGGAGCCGTGCTGAACCTTGGTTTACCTCCCTACGTTTCAGATGATTATGTTGATCTCGCGGAGGATTTTGGCAAACAACGAGCTTCGTCTTTGCCTCCGCATCATGATTACGATTGTGAGATCAAACTATTCCCTGACAAGGTGGCAGCGGTTAGGAATTGGCCTGCCCCTCAGAATGTTAAGGAGGTTCAACGATTTTTGGGCTTTGCTAATTTTTATAGGAGGTTTATTCGCAATTTTAGCGCTGTGGCCGCCCCCATCATTGCACTTTCTAAGAGGAATTCCTCTTCGTCATTTGCTTGGTCTCCAGCCGCGGAGGCTGCTTTTCAGGAGTTGAAGAAACGACTTATCTCTGAACCTATTGTCGTTTTGCCCGACCCCTCACTCCCATTTGTGGTGGAGGTTGACGCTTCGGAGGTCGGGGTGGGTGCCATTTTGTCCCAGCGCCCCCTTCGGGACAATAAGTTGCACCCATGCGCCTACTTCTCCCGGTCATTGTCACCGGTTGAACGGAATTACAGTATTGGTGACCGGGAGTTGTTAGCTGTTAAATTGGAATTAGAGGAGTGGCGCCATTGGTTGGAGGGGGCTGAACATCCGTTTGTGGTTTGGATGGACCTTAGGAATCTTCAGTGTGTCCAGCAGACTAGGTGAAGTGATTCCCGGCAGGCGCGGTGGGCATTGTTTTTCAATTGCTTTGACTTTACGTTAACTTATCGCCCTGGCTCCAAAAACATCAAGCCTGGCGCCTTGTCACAGCTTTATGACTGCTCAGGCCGTGATCCCATTTCTGAGCCGGTTATTTCGGCAGCTCGGATTTTGGCTCCCATGCAGTGGGATACTGAATCTGTTGTGCAGGAGGCCTTGCGGCCTGACCCTGGTTCTGGTGGGGAGCCGTCTGGCTGTTTGTTTGTCCCCATGGCGGTGCATAAACGGAAGGCTGCCGCTGATAGGAGGCGCCGTTTTGCACCGGCTTATCAGGTTGGCCAGAGGGTTTGGTGTCCTGAGGAGCGGTGCTGGGGTTCCACCCTTATTTCAGAGTTCCATGCTCGGGGTTCTTTGGGAACGTCTGGGGCCGTCCCTTGGGGGGGGGTGCTTGTCGCTGCAACTGGCCTCCGCATTCTACCAGCCATTACATTATCTTCCTGTCCTCCATGCATCTGAACTGTGCACGCAGCACAACCCTTACAATAGTTTGCTGACTGGGCAAATCCAGATTCAAATGGGATTGGAGATGTCAAGTTAAAAAAAATAGATAAATACTATTCTGGCCTGATTATGAAGTGTGTCAAAAGTATTGCAGATATTATGTGAATTACTTTAGCAGCAATAGGAAATGCAATCAAATGCATACATACAGACATGAGTTTAATATTTTCAGTGAAGTATAATGATTTCTCTTTTATTTATATTGTTTGACATGTTCAACGATGAATTTCCCTCTCCTTGCATTCAGTGTGCATTTTCTTATCAAGTCTGTTGTGTTTGTGTGGAGTGAAATAATTTGGATGTGAATGGGAAGTTGGCATCTGCCTAAGTCTTTCCCATTTGCAGTATCCAGGCTTTTCTTTCCCATATGCCCACAGTGTAATAACCCCAAAATTCTCCACCCAGGAATTCAGCCAGATGGTCCTAAGTCTTTGTGTAGTCTCTACTCGCAGGGAAGTCGCCATATTTCACTTCCATATACAGCATAATCTTCAGCATGACAGTATCTGAAACTTTTCTGACCAGCGTGGAATGGGAATGTTTGCAAAGTCTTATCTTGTTTGGCCTTAAATGCCATAGCTGACCGATGACGGCGCCCCGGAGCTCTGTTTATTACTCAGCTGTAATCATGTCCTGTTCGTTCTGGGCTTGTGTTGCCCAGTGCTGAAGCACTATCTTCTTTTCTGAGATGTGCTTCTCCTTTTTTTTTTTTGTAGTAATAGCATTTTCTCCTGCACATCCCTGCCAGTAGAGGTGTCAAATCCGAGACCGCGTTTGGAATTTGCGCTCACTCACTCACTCATTCACTAAACTGTTTGCTGTACAGAACACTCACTCAGGGATATGAGCAGACAGCTGTTGATAAATTTCGGACACTATTTTGGCATTACGCTGCTAGTTATTATACTGGATTTTCTTAATTTTTATTGCGTAAATAAAAGCCGTGACGAGACATACTGCGATGCATGATGGTCTAATTGTAGCGTACAGCTATTGTATGCTGTATTTTAGTGCGCCTTTGTAGTAAACTATGTTGCGTCATAATTAACTGTGAAGATTTCGAACAGCACTACAAAATGGCTGATTCACTACAAAGTGCTCTATATACCGAGTGAGTCAACATTTTTAACACGCATGGGTTCCCACATTTATTCCAAAATTTTGTTTTGTCACCTGTATTGGCTAGTTAGAAGATTCATTTGTTTCAGTGGGGAGGGAGGAGTGATTTGTAAAATCAGCCTGCTCAGGTCACGAGGGGAATTGTACTGACCCCTGGACAGCAGGATTCCAGTAGATGCGGTGAGGTTGACCGTTAGCACAGGAGATGGCTGACTGACATACAATAATTACCTCATATGAATTTATTACGGTATGGGTCGCTACACTCACTAAAAAACCAAAAAGTGTGAGAACACTCTCCCAAAACCTCATTGACATACATGGAAAATGTATTTAAATGTCTTTAAATTCTAAATATCTGTCCTTGTACTTGAATGTGGATTGTATTGGTTGGTATGTGCTGATGCGAAAGACTTTCAGCTGTCACTGAAGCGTGCTGTCAGTCCCTCTGCTCCACCTAACGGCAGCCCTTTCTGTATCCCCACCCTCACCCCCCTTTCGCAACTCTAATTAATTTCAATGGAGCCTTTGCTTAGGGCTGGTGATGGTGTGTATATATACAGTGGGTTGCAAAAGTATTCACACCCCTGGCCAAAACACAATTTCTGAGAATAGAATGAAACAAGTGATTTACCCCAGTTAGTATATAAAAGAAAGTTGCACAATCTTATCAGGCCATCACTGTTAAGGCTGTTCAGCACTCTTTACTATAAAGAAATTGCAAAACTTCATAACCCTCTGTTGCATAAGTATTCACATCCCCTGTACAAAAGAGCTAATTTTGGCTTGCAGCATTGTTGCACACTATAAACTATTGCTTCACATTGTGACAGAGGTTTACTCATTCAGGTGTGACTTGTCCAGGCTTCCTATAAATAGTGGCCAATATTCTGCTGCCCACAGTCACACCCTGCTCGTCAGCAGACGACACTTGTAGCAGTCATGAAGCCCAAGGAGCTATCAGAAGACCTGAGGAAGAAGGTTGTAGAGAAGCAAAGAGATGGGGAAAGCTATAAAGCTATAGCCAGTTTGTTAAAGGTGCCAAAAAAGTACTGTTGCATCTGTGGTCAAGAAGTGGAAGGTCCATGGTACCACTGCAAATCTCAGAAGAACAGGGCGTCCTTCCAAGATGACCGCAAGAGCCAAGTCCAAACTGATCAGGCAAGCTCGAGCAACCCCTCAGTCACTCTTGAAGACCTGAAGAAGTCCATCCACGATGCTGGCATTACAGTACACAAGTCCACCATATCCCGCACTTTACAAAAGGAAGGTCTTTATGGGTGCGTGGCAAGAAAGAAGCCGTTTCTGAAGAAATTACACCTCAAGGCCCGTTTAGAGTATGCTACCAAACATCTGACAGACACCATTTTTGGTCAGATGAAACCAAAATAGAACTTTTTGGCCTGAATTCCAAGAGGTACGCTTGGCGCAGACCCAACGCAGCTGATGATCCGGCCCATACCATACCAACTGTGAAACATGGAGGTGGTGGCATAATGCTATGGGGCTGTTTCTCTTCCTCTGGTCCTGGTGAGCTTGTCCGCGTGCAAGGTATTACGGACAGCGCCAAATACATGGGTATCCTGGAGGAAAACCTATTTAAGTCCACAAGAAGCCTGAAGCTTGGGAAGAAGTTCACCTTTCAGCAGAACAACGATCTCAAGCATGCGTCTCGAGCAACTCAAGAATGGTTTCAGAAGAAGAAAGTGAAGGTTCTTGACTGGCCTAGTCAAAGTCCAGATCTAAATCCCATAGAAAACCTCTGGAGGGATCTGAAAATTGCTGTCCACCGAAGGTCACCAACAAACCTGACTCAGCTGGAGCAGTACTGAGGAGTGGCCAAACTGTCCAAGTATCATTGTGGTGAACTTGTCGCAGGATATCCAAAGAAACTGGAAGCTGTTATTGCCGCCAAAGGAGCTGCTACAAAGTACTGACTGTACTGTACGACCGAGGTGTTAATACTTTTGCAACGATGCAAAATCGGTATTTTCACATTTTCGTAAAATTCAACGGTAGACGAATTTTGTAAATCGTCGAATGAATTCCCAACTGAACCTACTGTGCAGATTTCTATGCACGGCGCCATATTGTGTGATAAAAATAATAACTTTGAAGATAAAAGTAAATTTTTTATGTGGTGTGAAAACTTTTGCAAACCACTGTAGTGCTACAAAATCCTAATGGCAAAACAGGTTTAAATCACAGTGCCCTCAACTGGAGGTGTTCTGTCCCTCCTATCAGTCCATCCTGAGAAATTAATTCCAAATGCAAATAACCCTTTGAGCGCTGAATACATTTTCAAGAAATTAAAAATGTAGTTATCCTGAGCTGTTGAAACCTATCATGTGGCAACTCCCTGCGGGAGCTCTTTTAAACAAATTGCCACATGATAGGTTTTCAACAGCGTCTGATTTTGATATTTTACATCATTGCCCACAGCGCTGAAAGAGTTGTTGTTATGTTCCAGACCAGAATCAGGTGCAGGGGCAGAGTAAAATCTAATAGGTAGTTTTACTGGCAGCTATATGGTGAATTTGGAGACGAACCTCAGAAGAAGAGGTGGGGACAGAGCCCCAGATAAAGGATAGTTCACAGTTCAGTTCAGATGTTACAGGAGAGGCTGGGCTGTCAATTGCTGGTGACTAGCTTCCAGGATAGCAGTCCAGTGGAGTGCACAATTCACCAGAGCTGAACTGTCCCACAGGAGGATGGAGTAGTTTGAGGGGAACATGGTTCCAATCCTGATGACAGTAGAGGGATTGGGAGCTTGTTCCGAATAAACTGGACAGAGGAACAGACTTGTAAGGGTTATGGTCCCATTCCTGGATCCTGATTAGGCTTGGGAGCTTGTTCCTATTAAACTGGACAGACAAAGTAACTTGAGCAGGGTTAACTTGAACGCGGTCCCAATCCTGGATCCTGAGCAGGCTTGGAAGCTTGTTTGAATTTGCTGAGTAAAGGGGAAGGCTTTCTGGAATTGCTGTCATTAAGGTACACATTATACTGAATAAAGATGGAGAGTTTCTACAAAGAATACTGACTGGCTCTAAGCACAAAACTTTAATTACAATCCAGCAACTTGCAACACATAGCAGGGGGTTTAAATATACGTTGCTGGAACATTAGGAAGTAACCATGAAATGAGATACAGCCGGGGAGGGGTTAGACGCAAGATGTAGACCAATCAAAGGAGACATACCTCTAACAGACACACAAGCTGTTGAACAGGAAGAGACACGAACGATATTCATGCGATGGTTGTGACAGTTCTCATATGTTAAGAATTGACATTGTCCCTGAGGTTTCAGGAAAGTGCTCAGAAGAATGAGGACAAGAGCAGATATGAAGGTATAGAAATATCAGTAACTTGTGTGCAGTGATATTAATATTATCGTCTGAAGACTTTTGAGCTTTTTTGTGTCTGATTCATCCTTGTTTTGCACTCATTCTTATTCAATTTTTTCATATACTTTACCCTCGACACCTCTTTGCAGGATTTTTATAATATACAGTTTCATCAGTGTTGCATTAAATCAATTTTTTTCCTGGGAGTTAAAAAAATTTTATCATTCATGTTCGATGAAGATTTATAGGGTACTGTTTTTTATGGAAAAGCTGATCTGCCGATAAAGATATTGGATAAACCGATAGGCCTGTATTCCAACCAAAATTGTCGATAACTATGTTCTTCGCCATCTTGCTTTGGCGTAGAAAAAAATCTAAACTCTTCCATTCAATGTCATGGATAAACAGCGATTGAATCTCAGCTCTTATGTTTATCTTGGGATGACAGTTTTTTGGCCTCCTGAAAATACTGCAAGACACCTCCCTCGGCGACATCTCACACTTCCAGAAATGCCACTGCAGTTATTGCGGTCCCCACCTTTCTACAGCGCCTTTTTCCAGGGGTCAAGACTGCAGCTTTTTGGTAGAACCCAGCTGAATAATTTAAGTAAGGCCTTCAGACCCAGTGTGATCAAAAATTGCCATTCTAGTGTGGTCGGGGTTGGGATTTTTCCCCCATTTTTTCAACTCTTTTTTGAGTTGCTGAGTGGATTTTCTTACCCCTTAACTGCTGATACCAGTGTTTTAACCTCTTTTACACCAACCTTCACTTAAATTTTCCCTTATGCTGCTTCAAAGTCAGAAAAAGCTTTTTTCCTCATATTGCTGGATGATGTCACACACATATTCTGTATCTGCTGGATGGAGCGCTTCACTGAAGCCATTATATTGAGAGAAATATTCAAACCCAGAATGCAATGTTTTTATGACCACAGCATTACGTCAAATGGGAAATATCCAGATCTTGTGCATCATTTTATGCACATTTCCCCGTAATTTGGCAAGACATGTTTGGGATCACTGGAAACCTTGCAATCTCCGGCAGAATTTAAAATAGGCCTGGAGTTCCACAGGTTTGAATACAGCAGCTGCATTGGAAAGACCCATATACTGTATAGATCTGTAGGTTTCCTGCATTTCTCTATAACCCCCCCCCCTTCCTCTCCCTCTCCAGCGGTGAGCGCGTTGTCTTTCTCACTGCGACGGCAGAAGAGGGATTCTCTCTCCCCATTGGAGGAGGACGACGTGAGAGAGAACATCATCACCTACGATGATGAGGGGGGCGGGGAGGCGGACACGGCCGCCTTCGACATGGCCGCCCTGCAGAGTGCGCCCCACAGTGGCCGGAGGGGGTACCGCACACTGGACAGCAGGAACATGTGAGGGCAGGGCAGGGCTGTGGAGTGGCATGGGGACAGTCTCCGCCATTATCACTAAAATACTAACCACAGCAGGGGAATAGCAAGGCTTATTTTAGGGCGGCTTAGGACACCCAAGAATTTTCTTTAGCCCCCCAGAATATTTTATATCTTAAGTTGAAATCATCACTAGCTGGAGGAGCACAGGCCAAACCAGACCCCTCGCCTGGCCTTCCTGTAAATTAATCATTCATCTCATCCCTGGGCTACAATATAGTTTTACCGAAATCAATCTATAACTAGACCTAAAATACAACCCAAAACCAGTGAAGTTGGCACGTTGTGTAAATCGTAAATAAAAACAGAATACAATGATTTGCAAATCCTTTTCAACCTATATTCAATTGAATACACTGCAAAGACAAGTTACTTAATGTTCGAACAGGTAAACTTTGTAATTTTTTGCAAATATTAGCTCATTTGGAATTTGATGCCTGCAACATGTTTCAAAAAAGCTGGCACAAGTGGCAAAAAAGACTGAGAGAGTTGAGGAATGCTCATCAAACACTTATTTGGAACATCCCACAGGTGAACGGGCTAGTTGGGAACAGGTGGGTGCCATGATTGGGTATAAAAGCAGCTTCCCTGAAATGCTCAGTCATTCACAAACAAGGATGGGGCGAGGGTCACCACTTAGTGAACAAATGCGTGAGCTGATTGTCGAACAGTTTAAAAACAACATTCCTCAACGAGCTATTGCAAGAAATTTAGGGATTTCATCATCTACGGTCCGTAATATCGTCAAAAGGTTCAGAGAATCTGGAGAAATCACTGCACGAAGCGACAAGGCCGAAAACCAACATTGAATGCCCGTGACCTTCGATCCCTCAGGCGGTACTGCATCAAAAACCGACATCAGTGTGTAAAGGACATCACCACATGGGCTCAGGAACACTTCAGAAAACCACTGTCAGTAACTACAGTTCGTCGCTACATCTGCAAGTGCAAGTTAAAACTCTACAATGCAAAGCTTAAAGCCATTTATCAACAGCACCCAGAACGCCGCCCGGCCGCTGGGCCCAAGCTCATCTAAGATGGACTGATGCAAAGTGGAAAAGTGTTCTGTGGTCTGACGAGTCCACATTTCAAATTGTTTTTGGAAACTGTGGACGTCGTGTCCTCCGGACCAAAGAGGAAAAGAACCATCCGGACTGTTATAGGCGCAAAGTTCAAAAGCCAGCATCTGTGATGGTATGGGGGTGTATTAGTGCCCAAGGCATGGGCAACTTACACATATGTGAAGGCACCATTAATGCTGAAAGGTACATACAGGTTTTGGAGCAACATATGTTGCCATCCAAGCAACGTCTTTTTCATGGACGCCCCTGCTTATTTCAGCAAGACAATGCCAAGCCACATTCTGCACGTGTTACAACAGCATGGCTCCGTAGTAAAAGAGTGCAGGTACTAGACTGGCCTGCCTGTAGTCCAGACCTGTCTCCCATTGAAAATGTGTGGCGCATTATGAAGCGTAAAATACGACAACGGAGACCCCGGACTGTTGAACAACTTAAGCTGTACATCAAGCAAGAATGGGAAAGAGTTCCACCTGAAAAGCTTCAAAAATTGGTCTCCTCAGTTCCCAAACGTTTACTGAGTGTCGTTAAAAGGAAAGGTGATGTAACACAGTGGTAAAAAGGCCCCTGTGCCAACTTTTTTGCAATGTGTTGCTGCCTTTAATTTCTAAGTTAATGATTATTTGCAAAAAAAAAAAAGTTTCTCAGTCTGAACATTAAACATCTTGTCTTTGCAGTGTATTCAATTGAATATAAGTTGAAAAGGATTTGCAAATCGTATTCTGTTTTTATCTACGATTTACATAACGTGCCAACTTCACTGGTTTTGGGTTTTGTAATATTTCTTATTCAGTTCAAGCATTTTCTGTACATACTTCTCAGAATATATTATTTCATTCTGAAATAATCTCTCTCTCTCTCTCTCTCTCCTGCAGCCGGATATCCCAGCAGGCTCAGGAGGCCGGGGCATATGCTTGGGTGCAGCGCGGGGCGGGGCCAGGGTTGGACCCGCCCTTGTATGGCAGGCTGTGCTACAGTAGCCACACCCTCCCAGCACTACGGCACACCCACAGCCTGGCCGAGCTGGCTTGCCCCACCCCCCCTGGAGCACTGGACCAATCACTGGTCATCCAGAACCAGGGGGCCGTCTGCCTGGAGCCGGCTGAGCCACCGAGGCAGGAGACTCCCACTGGATTCGACGGTGGGACGGAAAGGGGTGGAGTCTCCACTGGCGAATCAGAGCCACGGAGTCAGAAGAACAACGAAAAAGATGCAGACTGGGTAAGAGCGCAGTACTCACACACACATATACTATATAACTATATACACACTCATACAGCATACACACACACACACACACACACACACAATGATATAGATGCAGATTACATAAAAGAGCTGTACTCATACACTCAGACACACTCACACACACATAGACTGTATAAAAAGATGGCCGTAGCTACCGTGACGTCACCCATTGGTTTCAGCATACCATTTAAGAAGCCTCGATTTTGGCAATTTGAACAGCGCCATTTTGTCATTTTGAAACCGGATGTGATTCCTATTGGACAAGAGCATGAATTGAATATCCAGGGAGGAGCGAGGGGTGGATCTACGTGTGGATCTGACCGTATCTGACGAGGACCAGATGATAGCCACGCCCCTAAAGCATATTCTGGCTTTATCCTTTATTCTAGTCTATTTGGGACCATAATTTACAAAAATGAACACGATATATCGAAGGAGACTTGTGACTTGAGATAGATACAATACAGTAATGTGGAAAATCATTATTTAAATAATAAATCAGGTGGGAAAGTAGGGTCATTTTCTCATAGACTTCTATAGGATTGAACTTCTTTCTGCAACCACCGACGCCGCCATCTGCTGGCGATTAAATACAATGCAAATTTTGGAGATTTCCGCAGGGGCTTCACTTTTCAGACCCGAGTGCTGTGTCCATCTTTTTATACAGTCTATGGGGTAAACAGAGATGCTATCATGTGCTGTAACATTAGTTCTAACTAACAAGCTCAAGCTAACTAAACCGACCTGTTACAGAATCTTGCTTTACAAGCTAGATTGCTAGCTAATTGATTTTACTTCCAAACATTAATGTACTGTTTGCAGTGAAGCTAACATTGGGATGTAGCTAAAACCAGGTAGCTAGCCAGCCAGTTAATGAAGATTTGATAACAGATCACGTTAATTCATAACAACAATCAATGACAAAAAGCTCTTTGATCTGAACATAACATAATTTAATGTTGGCAACGATGCTATGTTCAGACCACGGAGCTTTTTCTTTTTTCTTTTTGTTTCTAACAAAGGTGATCTGTTATCAAATCCTGCTTAACAAGCTAGCTAGCAAACCAGTTTTAGCTACTTCCTAGTGTTATTGGCATAGCATAATGTACTGTTAGCAAGGATGCTCAGAATATACAGCTTTTTGCAATTAATTTGGATTTTATTGTGTGGCCAATGTCCCACAAACCACTATACTGCAGCCAGCCACAGAAAGGTGATCAATATGTTTCAGTTATACTTTTGGGGAGCTATCAGGGTGTCCATCTTTATTTACAGTCAATGGTGGAAACACACCCACATGTATACACTCTGACACAATAACACTCACACAAACTCATATTTACTCACACACATTCACACATATACAGTATACGCTCACAGACACCCTTGTACACACACACAAATTACCAAACATATACATGTATTCACAAACACAAATACACAGACACACTTACACAAATACAAATATGCACATATAGACACTCTCACATACACACACACAGGTGCAGACACATTCACACGTCCACACTCGCATGTACGCACACACACTTACACACGTATACAGATATGCGCGTAAAAACACACATACACACACACGCACACTACTGCTGAGGAGTTTGCTTGCTCTCTTTCCACACACACCCCTCACTTAATCTCACTCTGCAATCTAGTGCCTCATCTCTCCAGCTAATCTCTCCCTCACTCTCTCTATCCCTCTCTTACAGACCCACAGCTCACCCAAATCACAGTCGGACCCCCTGTCGCCCCCAAAGCCGGGTCAGACTGAGCCGCTCCCTAAAGACCCGCCCCTGGTGGTTACACGCCAAGGGGGTGGCGCTGGGGGTGGGGCCAGTGCCTCCTCGACACTCCCATTGGCTGGACGACGAGCCTCACGGGCTGGCCTCCTCTCTCCGAAGCAGGGCAGGGGTGGCAGTTTGGACTCCGGCCAGCAGGGGGAACCGCTGAGGGAGAGGGACTACCCCGGCACTCTGGGCAGGGCGAGGTTAGGGGCAGGGGTGAGCGGCGGCTTCAGGGGGGCGGGGTCAGAGGCTGCCGGTGCCCCTCCCATTCGCCGGCTGCTCCCAGAGGAGGGAGAGGGGCTGGCGGCAGACTGGCGGCGAGAGAGGGCCATGATTGGTGGATACACCCTGGGGAGGCGGGATATGACGCCACAGCTCCTGCCGTACCACCCGGGGCAGACTCGGGGCATGCTGGGTTACGCGGGTGGGTGGGGCAGTGTCAGGGGAGGTGGAGCTGGGGGTGGGGTCAGAGGCGGGGCTAACTCCCTGGCCCTGAGGGTGAGTGAGTTTCTGCGACTACGCCTGGCCCAGGTGACCTTTGACCCCACGCAGCCGCCGTATGACTCGGTGCAGATCTACGGGCTGGAGGGGACGGGGTCGAGGGCAGGGTCGCTGAGCTCGCTGGAGAGCGAGGGAGAGAGGGAGGCGGAGACAGAGTGGTGGAGCACGGGAGGGGGTGGAGGCGGGCTGGAGGGGTGGGGCCCGCCCTTCCACAGGCTGGCTCAGATCTTCCAGGAGAGAGAGAGGGAGAAGGAGGGAGAGAGGGGGAAGGAGGGAGAGGACAAGAAAGAGGAGGATAATCGCGAGACACAGAGAGAGAAAGAGGAGGTGAGGAAGGAGGAGGGGGAGGAGGAGAGGAAGTGTGGAGTGCAGGAGGAGGGATCTGAGAAGAGTTCAGAAAACAAGTGAGCAAGGCAGAGAGAGGAGGATCGAGGGAGAGAGAGAGGGAATGGAGAAATTGGGGAGGGAGAGGCGATTGGGGTTGGAGGGAGAGAGAATGAGGAAAACTTGGGAAAGCCTAGAGAGTAACTCAATAATCAAATGAAACCGATGGAGAGAGGAAGAGGGATGATAACAGATAAAAATTGAAGGGAGGACCGAGGAAAAAAAATATAAAGCAATAAGCGCTAAAGAGCCCAGTATGGCCTGAAATTGCACTCTACTTCAAATCAAATCAAAAGTAGAGCTGGAATCAGGCTGGCTCATTACAATCCTCTCCCACTGTAAAGCTGAACCAGGCTGGCCCATTATATCCCATTCCCACACTAGAGTTGGAACGAAGCTGGTTCATCACACCCTTTTCCCACGAACTCGAACCAGGCTGGCTAATTGTAGCCTATTCCCACTGTAAAGTTTTAACCAGCCTGGCTTGTTATATCTTGTTCCCACTGTAGAACTGAAACCAGGCTGGCTCATTACAGCCCTTTCCCACCTGAACCAGGCTGGCTATTTATATCCTGTTCCCACTGCAGAAATGGAACTAGACCTTCTCATTATACTCCTTTCCCACTGTAGAGCGATAACCACACTGGCTCATGATAGCCCTTTGCCATTGTAGAGCTGAACCAGGCTAGCTCTTTATATCCTGTTCCCACTGCAGAGCTGAACCAGGCTGGCTCACTACAGTCCTATCCCACTCTTGAGCTAGATTCAGACTGGCTCATTATAGCCCTTTCCCACTGTTGAGCTGGAACCAGGCTGGCTCGTTATAGCTCTTTCCAACTGTAGAGCTGGATCTAGGCTGGCTCTTTATGTCCTGTTCCCACTGTAGAGCTGGAACCAGGCTAGCTCATTTTAGCCCTTTCCCAATGTAAAGCTGGATCCAGACTGGCTCATTATAGCCCTTTCCCAATGTAAAGCTGGATCCAGACTGGCTCATTATAGCCTTTTCCTAATATGGAGCTGGAACCAGGCTGGCCCATTTGAGTCCTTTCCCACTATAAAGCTGAACCAGGCTGGCTCATTATAGCCCTTTCCCACTATAGAGCTGAACCAGGCTGACTCATAGCCCTTTCCCATTGCAGAGCTGGAACCAGGCTGATTCATCATAGTCTTTTCACTGGAAACAGGCTGGCTTTTTATATACCCTTCCCACTGTAGAGCTGGAACCAGGCAGGCTCATTATAGCCCTTTCCCACTGTAAAGCTGGAACCAGGCTGGCAAATTATAGCCCTTTCCCACTGTAGAGGTGGAACAACGGTGACTTCTCACACCTGTTAGAGCTTGAACTCACACACCCCCGCACGTGCACAAATATGCATATACATGATCTCATACACTTCTGTGCCCACTCACACAAATGATGAAAAATGAGGGGGTGGTTGGGCACATACAAAGAAGGCTGCAGTGCTGAGAGAGGGAGAGAAAGAAAGGGAGGGGGAAGATAGAAAGAGAGGGGGGAGAGATCAAATGACAGGAAAAAAGGAGAAGGTGTGGAATAGAAAGAGAGGTGGAGCCATTGGGAATGGGGGAAGAGAGAGAGCGGGGACTGGGGGGGGGTTCTCTTTTACTAATGATGTACTCCCCCCCCTCAATGAAGAGCGGTGAAGCAGATAGCACTCTTGTCCTGTACCTCTCTGCCACATACACAAACACACAAGAACATGTGCACGCAACAAAAATACAAACATGCACACAACCGATATTAATATATATACAGAAGTACACACTCAAACATGTACACATACATTTTGCTCTTAGAGCAATGTACGCACACTCACATATGTGCACACACGCACATACTCATACATATAGTATGTACACGTGTATGTACACACACACACACACGCACCCAGAGACGTGTGAATACACACTGAAAGAACTGCCACAGTCCATTGTACAGCTTATTACAAAGAAGAGGTCTGGTAAACCTGGGGAATCATCGTGCCATATTTGAGAACCATACAGAACGCCCATTTGTCCCATTACACAAAGACGAAGGAGAGGTTAGATGTGGATAATAGTCTGAAAGGCAGGCATTGCAAACACAAAAATGTCTCCCTGAACAAATGCTTTAGTCTTTTAATGAGACTTGAAATGTTATTTCTTTCTCTTGGGTGCAAATGATTAGCTTGTTTTAAGTTAAATTTTGCTTGGCAAGTGGACTTTTCTTCTCCCCACTGGCAAATCATGAAATGTGTAGAACTTGTATCACCTCATTTGCAAGGTGTTTTGTCTTATTTCCAAAAAAAAAAAAAAACCGTGATTGAAATAAAACGTAAGTGTAAATATACAACTGAAATATTTGTTAAGTGTGAATTCTTTTCGGATTTTTACAGTGTAAGCATCAGTATCCACGATTCGGTTGCATGTCACATACAGATGTCAAGTGCAAAAAAAAAAAAAAGAAAGAAATGGAGTGAAAACACACACCGTATTCGGCAAGAGGTCGACCACGACATTTTGAGATCAAAATTAAGAAAGAAAGGTTGCATACTGTCCGTAATAATGCAAACCCTGGGGCGGGGACTCTGCAGACTCTCACAGTAAGGTGTTCAAATGCCAGAACTCTGAGGAGGAGATGAGAACAGTATGATTGTAGTTTCTTTTGTGTGTTTAATGGAGATTTAAAAAATCTGAAAGGCATACTACACAGGCTTTTTAAGCTTGGCGAGGTCCTCTGTTTGCTCGCAAGTCTGTGTCATCCTTACTTCTGCCATCTCTCGTTTGTTTACCATTTTTTGTCTTTATGTATCATTTTTGTCATGGTTTCTAGTCAGGAAGAGCAATTCCAGGACAGACTCTGGTTTTTGAAGGAGGCCTGTAGGGTTTTTGGCTTTGGATCCACACCCACCCGACTGCACACAAATCAGTGCCTTGTGCAGATACACCCCAAGCGTACATAACAAAAACAAATAAAGGAGCTCAAATTTGACAAAGGCGTGGAAAGTCAGTGATGACCTATATGCAGTAGACATGCATTTGCGTGGTTATTGCCTCCATCAAGGCGGGAACATTGTTGGTTTGGTTCGCTTGTTAGCAGGATGACAGAAAAAGTGCTGGCCCAATTTTCATGAAACTTGGTACAAGGATGTAGCATGGGCCAAGGAAGAGCTCATTACATTTTGAAGCGGATCTGAATCACAGTCCAGATACACAAATTATTTTTCACTTCCGTTAACATTGTCAGATTGAGCATTTGGCCTTGGTGGAATAACTGCAATACATCTTGAAAGCCAGTAGATGGAAATATTTTGTCACAATTAAACTTTACTACCAATTTAGAAGAGTGGACGACTGGCCTTGGCGGAGACCTGCACTCTCCGAACGCCCTTCTAAATTCATAATGTTTTTCAGGTGTAAATCCACCATAGCCTGCCGCGCAGCCTAACTGCTCTTGGCCACTGTGAGCTCATTCTGGAGCCATAGCAGATACTAACCTATAGAATGATTAAACCTGAGATGGCCCTTTCCATCCCTGTAAATCTGTTTGAGAGTGTACATTTTAGTAAAATACTTAAGACCAAGTCATGCTTTCAATATTGCTGAAATACTTTGACAGAGTAAAAACTGATAGAAATGCGTCTTCGGCGGCCTCCTACAGTATTGAAGATTTTTTCAGAATACCTTCTTCGAGGTTTCTGTACATCTCATTAATGTGACTCAACATATTGAGTGGGCAAATATTTGAGACCCGCAAAGTTAGCTGCCTAGTTTTTGTCTACTCAGAGTAGGGAGAGTGGGGATACCAGCTATTACAGGGCCAAACTGCACAATGCATGGCAGGGATCTGATTGGTCAGAGGACTCTTTATGCAAATGAGAAGGTACACCTACTCTACTAAAGTACTTTTTCAGAATTGTGGAGCTGGAATGAAACATTAGTGAGTTTAATCACTCTCTAATGAGATGGGGTTTTTTTTTTTTTTATTTGCGCTGTCTGAAACTTTGTAGGGCGGGGAGCTACGACAAAGAAATTACAAATATTCATATTCTGCCAACGTTTTATGTTCAGCAAATGCAATTCACCTGTTATCATCTCCTTATCGCCTTCCAGATTCTAGAAAGTGGGGTGACTCAAATACCAGTCAATTGGGACCATCTACAGATATCAGACATTGGTACACTGTCGTACAACCTTGTTTCCAGAAAAGTTGGGATATTGTGTAAAATGTAAATAAAGACAAACTGCAATGATTGGCAAATCATTTAAACTCTATGATAAATTGGAAATAGTACAAAGACAACATATCAAATGTTAAAACTGAGAAATTTTATTGTTTTTGAAAAACATCTGCGAATTTTGAATTTAATGTCAGCAACACATTTCAAAAAAGTTGGGACAGGGCCATGTTTAACACTGTTAAATCATCTCTTTTCACAACACCCTGTGAGTGCTCTGAAACTGAGAAGACTAATTACTACAGTTTTGAAAGCAAAATGTTTTCTCATTTTCATTTGATTTTAGATTTCTGCTTCTCAACACTTTGGCAGACTCTTTTGTCACATTCGTGCGCCAACCCAGTGACCCGTCTGGACTGCAGGCAGGCCAATTTAGCTCCCTGACTCTTTCACTATGGATCCATGATGTTGTAACACGTACACAATGTGGTTTGGCAATCACTTGCTTAAATAAGCAAAGCATTACCAGAAAAAGATATCTGGATGACTGTATATATTGCTCCAAAACCTGTATATATTTTTCAGCATTAATGCTGTCTTAACAGATGTGCATGTTACCCATGCCACGTGCACTAATGCATCCCCATACTATCATAGGTGTATTGATCAAAGCTGCAGCAAACAACTGGACAGATATTGATTGAATCAGCTGAACAGATATCAATCAATGCTACAGAAATCAACTGCTTATGAGTATGTGAACTGCTTGTGTGTGTGTGTGTGTGTGTGTGTGAGTGTGTAGCTATTTCTTACAAAATATGGTTACTGATTATGATTGTTGATTTACTGATGAATTTGATGAGCAATACTGAAATATAATCCTCAACACTGGCTTTTGAACTGTGCGCTGATAAAAAGACAGATGTTCCCTCTCCTTCCTAGTCTAGAGGATTTGACATCCTTGATTTCCAAAAAAAAAAATGAAAATCAGATTTTGATTGGTCAGTACACAGGATGATTTTTCACTTAGTCTCAGGCCATCATAAATGAGCTTAGGCACAGAGAATGCAGCAGCGTTTCTGGATCTTGTTTATTTATGGTTTTTTCTTTACTTAGTTAAGTTTTAACCTACATTTGCAGTAACAAATTGTGCTCACTGAGAATGGTTTTCAGAAGTGTTCCTGAGCCAATGCTGTGAGTTCCAATACAGAATCCTGTTTGCTTTTAATGCAGTGCCACCTGAGGGCCTGAAGATATGGCCATTCATTGGTTTTTGGCCTTGTCCCTAGCATACAGAGATTTCTCCGGATTCTCTGAATAATTTTATGATATTACATGCCATAGATTATTAAATCCCCAGTTTCTTTACAGTTTCATTCTTAAATTGTTGAACATTTTCCCCATGCAGTCTTTCGCAGAGTGGTGACGCCCTCACCATATTCTGAAAGACTCAGCCTCTATGAGATGCTCTTTTCATACCCGTTCATGTCACTGACCCGTTGTTAATTAATCTAATTAGCTGTGAGATGTTCTACCAGGTGCATTTTTAGCATTATAAAACATTTCCAATCTTTTTTTGCCCCTGTCCCAATTTTTTTTTTAAACTTGTCGCTGGCATCAAATTCAAAATGAGCAAATTTTTTTCTTAAAACAATAAATTTGCCAGTTTCAACATTTGATGTATTGCCTTTGAACAATTTTCGATTAAATATAGGGTTTAAATGATGTGCAAATCATTGCATTGTTTTTATTTACATTTTGCACAGCGTCCCAACTTTTCTGGAAGTGGGTTTGTATAAACACAAAACATTGCGGTGGATTTACATATAACAGTAAATGGGGTCAATCTACAGATAACAGATAGTGAGGGGCATCAACAAACAACAGATAATCTGCTACGTGGTTTAGAGGTCGATTTGGGTGAAGTAAAGACTTATCATTTCATTTCGTTTGCAATTATACTGCGCGAACTACCGCATACAGCTCGTACCCCTTCTCTGCACTGTCATTTCAAACGAATGTCCGAGGAAAATTCGCGGGCAGAAATGCGTTGATTCTTATGTGGACTGATCTTTAATTAGGCAGCGCGCACCGAAGCTCAGAGCAGAATGAGAGTCAGCCTCTCCAGTTATACTCTCTTTTCTCTCGTATCGCTCACTCCATCTTTGTTCTGTTCAGAGTTTACCTTCCCTCCGGCAGCTGTGCTCAGTTCGTTCTTCGTTTGAAGTGCGGAATTAAATCTTCATTAACAATCTTAATTAGTCTTCGATCTTCGCGCGGAAGGCGCTACTTGAGATTTAAGATGAGTTCTCGGGAGGGTGGCGTGGGAGAGCGATTGTCCGGACGGCTGAGCAGTGAGATAAGGCGGGCAAATTTACCGAAGGGTGAAGTGGGTTTTCGTCACAAATTTTCGGCAAAAGTTGAAACGACAACTGTGAAAACAGTCATGAAATATAAACAATTGGGGTTGTTGTTCACAGGATAACGTAATACCATCAGATAATTAAATTCCTCATTAAATTTTGGTTCATTTTTAATGGCTGATGTAATTAATTGCTGGATAATATGCAATTATGTATTGGATGTTTTAAAAATGTGTCACATAATTCAGTAATTATTACTGTTAATTATTCATTATAAGTTAATTGAATTATATTCAAATGCGCACATGCGCATATACTCCACACAAACACATAGGCATAGATGTGCGTATTCATACTTCACAAAGACAAGTATACACAAGAATTCACACGTGAAGACACAAATCAATTGTGCTGCATTAATAAGGCACGTAGCCTACTACTGTTGTAGCTATTCAGTGCTGGATCTGGCAAAGGTAGAAACAACCAGCTTATTCCAGTGCGAGATCAGAATCACGATTAAAATGATCTTGTCTTTATGGAAGCCACTTGAACAGAGTCTGGTCGGACCCAGAGGGAAGAATGGTTCCTCTGCCTCCATCTTGAAGAACTGCAGATACACAGACTCTTCGCCATGGTGAAGATAAGAGAATTGGTGTTTTAACAGTGATGGGTATTCAAACAATAATTCTGCAATGATTTATCTTGTTACTTCAGTCATGGCACATTTTTGATCCTCAACAACTCTTTATACTCTTATTATTTATAATGTCTTTATTTTACAAATTCGTTTTATGTGTCCAAAGGTTTTGAACAGTACATCCCCAACATTCCCTGAATTGGGCGCATATCATGCAGCATAGGTTGGAGAACGTCGATATAATTTGCTAAGTGGAGCGCGCAAATGACTTTTAATTTGAAGTTAATGACCTTTTTGGGTGTGACATCTCAAGCATGTGATTGGAATGTGCTTATCTTTATGGAAGATGCTTGAGCAGGATCTAATTTGACTCTTTAGGCAATTGGTTTCACTGTATGTCCCACGCAAAGAATTGTAGATACAAGGCAACTTCATGGTTTCGCGGCTATAAGCCGAATGCATGAATAATAAATACACTGTGCATTGCATCCTGCTGTGTTTGGGGATCCTTAGCCACGTATCTGATCAAAGTACCCAAACTAGCCCCTGTCCACCCTCAAAATCACCTATAATGGGCATCCCAGCACTGAGACTGGATGTTGGAGCAATGGTAGAAGGTTGTTTGTCCTCATGAGTCCCATTTTTTTTTTTTTTTTTTACATGATGTGAACAGCCAGCTGCGTGTGCATCATTTGCCTGGGAAAGAGATGGCACCAGGATGCACAGTGGGAAGAGGACAAGCTGGTGGAGGGAGTGTGATGCTCTGGCCAATGGCCTGCTGGGAAATCCTCGAGTCCTGGCATTTGTGTGGACACGTGCCACCGACCTAAACATCATTGCGGAGAAGACGCACCCTTTGATCGCAGTGCTATCCCGCAATTACAGCGGTCTCTTTCAGCAGGATAATGCACCCTGCCATGCAGTAATTGTTAGGGTATGATTTGAGTGAACCTGATGAAGAGTTCAAAGTGATGGGACCAAATTAGAAAGGGTATATCTCACAATCTCAGCTGGAAACCTCAGGTTAAACACGTCAGATCTAAACTGGCATGGAGTGTTGAGATACTGGGTAAAGTTAAACGCATTCTAAACCAAAAATCACTGTATATACTGTACTTTGCCCTTTTTTCCTTATTTGACCTACTGTGTGGAGGGTTAGGGTTAGGGTAATTCTTATAAAAGCACTTTACAGACAATATACACCATGCAAAAAAAAGTAATAAGAATAGTTAACAATGTTGGACATTATGAAAATACTAATGATTTATTTTTAAAGCTACAAACATTGAAATTCAGGGATATAGTCGATCTCAAAACTGCACAAGTTGTATATAAAGCCAGATATGTATTACTTCCAGGAAACATTCAAAAATAGTTCTGAGACAGAGAAGGGGAATATAACTTAAGAGGGAGACGGAAGTTTAAACAACCGAGAGCACACACAACACTGAAAAGCATGTGTATGTCTGTGGTTTAAAACTGTGGAATGGTTTACCCGTCAATATGAAAGAATGTAAACATGAAGCACAATTTAAAAAGCAGCTTAAAATATATACCCTAGACAAGTATAAAAACAAAAATGATAAATGAACTGACAGTAAAACGATATGTGTGTAGGCATGTTGGTATATGTGTATGTATAAATGTATATATGTACAGTTGCAATAAAAATTATTCAACCCCCGTTGCAAATTATGTTTGCTGGCAAAATTTACAAACTTTCCGCTGTTTGCAATGAACAAATCAAACGAGAACAATTTAAATGGCTCAACAACAAATATTACAAGTGGTTTCTCCAAATTCAACACAAAATTCCACTTTTAATGACTGCTGCAAGCTCAAAATTTTTCAACCCCTTCATGACAAGCATCTTTAATACTTAGTAGAAAACTCTTTTGCCGCTATGACCTGCTGAAAACATGATGCATAGGCAGACAACAGCTTCTGGCAGCATTCCTAAGGAATCTTAGCCCAGTCCTCATGGACAGTGGCCTCCAGTTTACTAATATTCTAGGGTTTGCATGCTGCAACTGTGTTCTTCAAATCCTACCAGAGATTTTTAATGGGGTTCAAGTGAGGTGACTGATGGGCACTCTAGAATCTTCCCAGATTTCTTCTGAAACCAAGCCTTGGTGGATGTTAAGGTATGCTTAGGATCATTGTCCTTTTGGAAGGTCCAATGATGCCCAAGCGTCAGCTTCCCTACAGACGGCATGACATTTTCTCCTTAGATATCCTGGTACTTGACTGAATCCATCTTGCCCTCGACACTTTGCAGGTTTCCAGTGCCAGAGGAAGCAAGGCAGCTGCAGAGCATCAAAAAGCCCCCACTATTCTTCATTGTAGGCAGGGTGTACTTTTCAGCATATGTGTCTTTATTCCTCCTGCAGACATACCACTGATTCATAAGCCTGAAATATTCCAGTTTTGTTTCATCTCTCCACAGAACAATATCCCCAAACTTCTGTGGCTTATTTATTTATGGTTTTGAGCATACTGGAGCTTGTGCTTTTGGATCAGTTGTGGTGTATGTCTTGGAGACCTTCAACGTTGAGTATGCACCCTACTGTGCAAACTGAATCCTCAGTGCCTCCTGCCTCCAAGCCTTGCTGCGGGTCTCCTGCAGTCACTCGAGGGTTTTTGACCTCCCGTCTCCTCAGGAATCTGGTGACAGCCATTGACAGCTTCCTCTTTCTGCCACATCCTGGATACTGTAGCCACTCTTCCTTTAACTCTGAACTTGCAAACTATGCTTCTAACTGTATCTCTACGAAAATTCAGTACTTGTGCTACCTTTTTGTATCCTTTTCCTAGTTTCCGCCAGGCAATGATCTCCTCTATTAGCTTTTTGGACAATTCTTTTGACCGTCATATTTCTAATATGCAATCAAACGTCACTGTCAACAAACCCCTTGCTAGTACAAGTATTTGATGTGTTCTATCTCAAGCAAACCTGATGCATCTAATTAAGCTCTTGATTAGCTGCATTAGGTGTGCTTGAGACAACACCTGATTTGCAAATATGCTCTTATGAGGGATTCTGTTCAGGGGGTTGAATAATTTTGAGACTGCAACAGTCATTAAAAATGGCATTTTGTGTTAAATTTGGAGAAATCAGTTGTAATATTAGTTGTGTTGAGCTATTTAAAATGTTCTTTTTTAATCTGTTTATCACAAACAGCTGAAAGATTGTACATTTTGCTTTTAAACCCAATTTGCAATGGGGGTTGAATAATTTTGATTGCAACTGTATGTATATGTATGTATGATAAATATGTATGTATGTATGTATATGTGTGTATAACTATATATTTGTTGAAGGGTATGTAAGTATATATACATATGGGTAAATATTATACCATTGGACATATAATTATCATCAGAGGAGTGGGGAAGGTTGAATATGTGAATATATATAGATGGTAGAAATGGTGACCGTGAAAGTATTGTAAACTAAAAAAGGAAATAAGGGGTTAGGGATCTACAAGCTTCTGCTTCCTTCTACTCCTTTTTTGAACAGGTCACATTTACCTTTTGTTGTATTTTTGTTAAATTAATTGTGTTATTTTCCTTGTTGACAATTTCATGAGCTGAAATTGTCTGCTGGGGTGGCTCGGGCATCTATATCGGATGCCCCCTGGATGCCTTCCTGGGAAGGTTTTCCGGGCATGCCCCACCGGGAGGAGGCCCTGGGGAAGACCCAGGACATGCTGGAGGGACTATGTCGCTCGGCTGGCCTGGGGAACGCCTTGGGATACCCCCAGAAGAACTGGAGGAAGTGTCCAGGGAGAGGGATGCCTGGGCATCCTTGCTTAGACTGCTGCCCCGGATAAGCGGAAGAAGATGGATGGATGGATGGATGGATGGATGGACAATTTCATGATTGTTATTCTCACCTCCTTGGCAAATTTCAATATGTACATGTTCAACAATAAACTTCATTCATTCATTCATTCATTACCCTGGCCTCCTAATTCCTCAGATCTCAATCCGATAAAGGGATGTGGAATACGCTGGAACAACAAGTCCGATTTGCGGAAGCTCCACCTTGCAGCTTACAGGAATAAAAAATCTGCTGCTGATGCCTTGGTGTTTAAGCACAGGGCACCTGCAGGGTCCATGTCTGAGCAGTTCTGTGTTGGAGGCATGTTGAGGACCAACAGCATATATAACAAGCGGTCATCATAAATTAGATTATCAATGTACAGACAAATTACAGATTAACAAATTAAAGGGGAAAAAACACCTGAATAAATGCACGGACAAATGGAGATTCCCTGCCATGGTTTGAGACTACTTGTCCCCTTGAAGACAGCAGGGTCATTGCAAATTCAGTGCAGAGTTATTTTGTGTGATCACCTTTATATCCTAGGATGAAGAATTCCTGCCATGATGGGTGTGGCCACTTCCAGGATGACAATGGACCAAGCCCCACAGGGCGCAAGGGGGTCACTGATGGTTTAAGGAGTATGAAAATTATCCTGAACATATGCCACCACCTTTTGTTTGGGTGATCTTGGAACAATGTGTTAGACAGCACTCTTTGTCACCATCACCAAAACACAAAATGAGGAAAATTAGGCCCTCCATCCCTCTAGAAAAATTTCACACTTGTAAACTCGATGCAAAAATGTGTTAAGCTGATCTGGCAGCTTGTGGAGGCCCAACACCTGATGAAAAATATTTTTATGTTGAATTTTCCATTAATTTGCCAGCCACCTGTATGCATGCAATTTAGTTCCACATTTGAAAGTGTCCTATATCTGACTTAAAAATTTTTTGATTTTTGTACCCCCACATGTAAAAAAGTTAGATCTTTGTCTTATGTAGACCAAATAGTCTGATTTGGATTAGTTTTACCGTGTATAGCAACGCGGCCTGAATGCTTCATGAATGTTCAGAAGAATCATCCATGCTTAGAAGAGGCCGACATCTAGTGGTGTATTTGGTGATGTGCAGCGGAGAAAAGTGCATTGGTGGTGACATCAAAAATCGCAAACCTACAAGCCGGCCTTGAAAAAGTTACTCTGTCTTCTGACTGGCCCAAACTTCTGTGTGCATACTATCCCATTTTTAGAAATATAAAAGTTAATATTAGAAACTGAATATTAGATGCAGATGACTTTACAAAACAATATTTCAATAAAGTTTTTTGATAACCCAGAATTAGCCTACCTCTTTGTGTGTCTTGGATACTGAAAGGATTCACTCTAGGCACACAGTCACCTATTATATGCCTGGCAAAAATGGAGGCATCATTTATCCAGGTGAACATCCATTCCCTCACTGAAAATTTTCTCAAGGTGCAAGACATGAAAGGCATGTTTATTTTTCCCAAATTAAAAGGCAGAATGAAAATATGCTTTCATTTCATTCAAGGAAAGAAACATTCCCGCTAAAAACAACCACAGAAGTTTTTTTGCTCAAAAGAAATTCTTGCTTTGATGAACACAGTACTAACTGAAATATCACAGTGATCCATTGAATTGATTCTTTATGTGAAGCTATTTTTGTTAAAAAAAAACTCATGTATAATAAATTACAACAAACAGGAGGAGTGTCTGTAACTTTTTAAACAAGACTTCACACGCAGTATTTGCTCTGTCTCTTCTCCTTGAGTAATGTTCATTCTTGATTAAATCCGGAACATCCGTTTTCAGTCACTTATCCGGAGCCGGGGCGCAAGGGTATCAGACTAAGGCCCAGGTGCCCCCCTCCCCAGCTGCTTCCTTCAACTCTACCTGAGGGACCCCAAGCCATTCCCAGGCCAGCCGGGAGATATAATCCCTCCAGCGTGTCCTGGGTCTGCCTCGGGGCTCCTCCCAGTTGGACACATCCAGAAAACCTTTAAAGGCAGGCGCCCAGGAGGCATCCAGACCAGATGTCTAAACCACCTAAACTGACTTGACTCAATACGGAGGAGCAGCGGTTCTACTCTGAGCCTCTCCCGGATGTCTGAGCTCCTCACCCTATCCCTAAGGGTCAGTCCAGCCACCCTGCAGAGAAAGCTCATTTTTTGATGCTTGTTTTCACAATCTTTTCCTTTAGGTTTCTACCCAAAGCTTGTGACCATAGGTGAGGGTTGGAACATAGATCAACCAGTAAATTGAGAGCTTTGCTTTTACGCTCAGCTCCTTCACCACAATGGACTGGTACAATGCCTGCTTCACTGCAGAAGCTGCACTGATACGCCCAAAAATTTCATGCTCCATCCTACCCTCCCTTGTGTACAAGACCCCGAGATACTTAAACTCAATCATTTGGGGTAACAACTCATCCCTCAATAAGAGGGAACAATCCACCTTTTACCAACATAGACCCATAGTCTCATATTTGGAGGTACTGACCCTCACTGACCGCTTCACACTCGGCTGAAAACCACTCCAGCACACAATTGAGGTCACAGCCCAGTGAAGCCAACAGGACCACATCATCTGCACACCACAGGGCTGTGACCCTGCGGCCAGCAATCTGGATACCCTCTAAGCCGCGACTGTGCCTTAAAATCCTGTCCATAAAAATCATGAACAAAACAGGTGACAAGGCACACCTGTGGCAGATTGCAAGCCCAGCTGGAAAAGAGTCAGACTTTGTGTCATGAATGCAGACACAATGCTGCATCTGGTTGTACAAGCATCAGATGGCTTGAACTAAAGGCCATGAAGCCCCATATTCTTGCTGCACCTCCCATAGGATAGCTGGTCGGACAAGGTCATAAGCCAAATCCACAAAACACATGAAGACTGGAGGAGGGAAATCCCACCACCCCTCCGGTATCTGTGCAAGGGTAAAAAGTTAGTCCTCTGTTCCATGGCTAGAACAAAACCTGCATCGCTCCTCCTGGATCCCAGGTTCGAAAGTTGGGCAAAGTCCCTTTTCAAGCACCCTGGCATAGGCATTCCCTGGGAGGCTGAGCAGTGTGATTCCCTATAGTTGGAGCACATCCTTCGGTCCCCTTTTTAAAAATGGGAACCACCACACCATTCCGCCTGTCCAAGGGTACTGTACCTGACATCCACACAATGCTATTCAGGTGTGGAATGCAATTCCTCAAAACTTTGTAAATGTTAGTTAGAACCTTGTAATTTCAAAGTCTCAACGGCCTGTTCTTCCATTCAATGAACAGGGTCCTCTTCCAAATTTCATGTCCCCAGCCTCCACCCTGGATATGGGTAAAGCTCTTTCGGAGACCAGAGTTGAAAATCAGGAGTCTACAAGAAAGTGGCTCCCCGTAGATTTTTCGGGCTGAGCGTGGCTGGGTCCCGCAAAGAATACAGCCACTAGCACTCACCTACAAGATCCCCTCCCAGACCTGGCTCAAGGAGGGGGCCCGGTGTCCCTATTCTGAGCAAGGTTCTCACATCCTTCAAGGGTCGTATCATCGAGGTCTAGTTAAGCATATTTTGTCTGCCCTCTCTCCTGGGACCACTTTGCCATGGGAAACCCTAAAGGCAACGCAGCTCCCAAGATCCCAGAGGCGCACAAACACCTCTACCATGATAAGTTAGCACTTCTTGATTAAATCCTAACAAACATTTTGAAGGTTCCCTATCATGTCACTAGGTGCACAGCCAATTAGCCATTTGTTACAACCCAGTACATTTATGCTGCCCCTAGTGGCAGGAGGACCTTTTTTGTGTGTCTTAAGTGTTTAATTGCAGGATTTGTGGCACCTGGCAACACCCTATAAGAAGAGTTTGGTGTTGTGCAAAGAGGCTCTCAACTGCCAGCCTGTTCTCCAGCAGCCACTCGTTGTCCTGGCCAGCTCTCTTCATTTTTGGGCCAGCTGTTTCTTCAGATAAAGTGTTTTTAGAAATTAAATTCTATTTTTTTTACAACCATGTTGTTCTCCCATTTCATGTTGCGACTGGGGTGTTACAGCCCCTACTCTGCTTGCATTTGAGGTCAATTTGCAGGTACCTGGTGGGCGGAGCCAGGGCTCATTGGACTGGGGGCTCGTCCGGGAGAAGCAACACGATGCCAGATCAAGGAAGCCAAGTCTCTCCCCAGTAAGCCAGTCGTCGGGCAGGTCCTGTGGGGCTTGTCAATTTATTATTTTGTCTTTTTTGTTTTTGGTGGAAATTCTGGGTGGGGGTACGCTTCGGAGCACAGTTAGTTGACTTCTCAATTGGTTTTCTAAACATGCTCAAGAGTTCAGCATTCAAAGTTGCCTCAAGCCCGGAAGGAACACTGAAGACTAGCACAGGTCATAGTTAAGTAGATGGAACTGTGCAGTTAGGTCAGGATCTGGGGAAGCCTCTGATTGCTCGTTGAACATTCCAGAGCAGTGTATTAACTATCACCTGTTTTGGAGTTTGCTGATTGGGTTGATTTGAGGTGAAGATAACTCTGGTTCATTGTTGCTTATAACTAATTTGTATTTTGTTGGTCGCTAGATGTTTGCACAAAGGAATGTTCCAGCTCCCTCAGTGGTCGATTGCATGTTGGGTTTACGGACCCTCTTTTCCGTCTTGTCATCAGATTAATTGATTGTACCTGAAGTTTCCTGTTGTAGGGGAGTGGCTTTGCTAACTTGCTTGTGTCATGGGAGAATTTGAGCACTGATGGTTCTTGTGACCTTTGGCTTCAGCTTATGTGGAACATTCTGCTTCTCCCGGACGAGCCCCCAGTCCAATGAGCCCTGGCTCCGCCCACCAGGTACCTGCAAATTGCCCTCAAATGCAAGCAGAGTAGGGGCCGTAACACCATTACATGCAATTTCAAAGTCTGTTTCTTTGGGACTTCATATGGGGAAGTAACTGCCCAGAGGCAAGAAGGACTGATCAACTTTATCCAACCAGTTAATCAGTTCCTTCATTACTCTGCATAATCCTCGCCCATTCTGATGTCACAAATGACAAATTTTGAAATGGCTTGTAATTGCTAATTGGCTAATTGTCACCTGGTGACATGATTGGGGACCTTTAAATGGTGAAACAGTGGACCATCCTTATTGACATTCATTTATTATCTTCCTTATTGATCAGATTTGAGAGGGAGGATATAAAATTTATACAAATATAAAACCAAAAACTGCTTTGAGATTATTTGCTATCATTTATGATTAAATCATCATTGTTTAAAGAAGCAGTTTTTAATTTGAAATAGTACGGTGGTATTTTTACAGCAGCACAAACTTTCCAAGCCTGATGGAGGGCACCTCAGGACTGCGAAATGAACAAGAATAACAAGACTGTTTTGTTATTTCTGCACTTTATTACACAGCAGGGTATAAAAAGATGAAAGGTTTGTGAATATCAAAGGAGATCTCAGAGAAGGATCTTCAGCTCTTGCACGACTGGTGCAGCATGGCAACACTGGCTGTCCTTCCCGCTAATTCTCTTTGTTCGCTGGGGTGTTTTTAAGGGTGTGTATCCCAGAGTCGCTGATGACCACGGTGTGACCAGGATCTATATGGGCGTGTGTGCGACCGATTTTCCATCCTCGTTGCAAACGATACCGTACATTCGCTGATCCGTGTGATAGCTGCTATGGCTGTTCGGAGGAATCACCAAAAATTTGGCACCAGCCTTCTCTGCGCATTGCGGGCCCTGGATTGGACACGGGCTGTAGTGAACTCGCACGTGCCGCGACGTAGTATTGCCCAGATGGACGTTGTTGTCGTTGTCATTAGAGCTAGTGTTGGCTCCCATCTCTGTTGTTGAGAGAGAGAGAGAGGGGGAGAGAGTTGGTTAGAGAAAGGAGAGAGAGGAGAGAGAGAGAGAGAGAGTGAGTGCACTAAGTTTGCTCACACACACACACACACACACACACACACACACACACACACACACACACAACACACATACATTGGATACATTAACATTACTCTCCAAAGCTAGGAATCACATGTAATTTAGGTAGTCCTTGCCATTATGTCCAATATAAGTGCTGGAATAACAGTAAGTTAAATGAAACAAACAAAAAATGCATTTTGCAATATTTAATTTAGTATTTTGAGTATTTGGAGGCAAAAAAAATGTTATGAAATGATTATTAGCACAGTTTCCTGTTTTAGTAATTTCTCATAAGAGTATCGACTTTAATGTTCAATCACTGCTTTGCTCATTTTAGGCATTCTGCATGTTAACTTATTAAGGAATCATAGTCAGTGAGTTTGCATGTGGACTGAAATAGTTTCCAGTGGTGTGTCTTTGCAGATGGACACAAATCTGTTGCATGAGAGTGCCACTTCTCGTCAGGAAGTGCCTGAAAAGCACAAATTTATGTGTTGGATCTTTGAAAGGTCCATCCATTTATTCAATGTAAAAAACTCTTGTGATTCCAAACTTTTGAGCAGTAGTGTATGTCTAGAGTGGCCTTTATGGTGGAAAGCAACACTGTCATAAAAGTAAAAAGTAAAAAACAAACAAACAAACAAATGAATTAACTAGAAAGCACTCAGTAGAGCGCATACCTCTGCCAATAGCGCTATCAGTATTAAAGCCACACACGCCTATTGGGGCACTAGCACAAACGCGAGCTGTTACTCTCCCGATCCACTTATAGAATGCAAGCAGATGGCCATTAACTCACGCCCTGTTTATTCTCTCCTGCTTACCCCAGGGTCCTAATGCTATGCCAGCTACACATAAACCCAGGGTCACTACTAAAAAGGGCCACCCTGACTTTGACCTTTGATGCACATGCACCAGAAGTTAATCAGTTTGTCCTTGACCCATACTTCATCCTTCAAACAAGTTTCATCCAAATCCACCTTCAAGTTTTATAGTTATTCTGTTCACAAACCAACAAACAAACAAACGGAGATGAAAACATAACCTCCTGCTCCAACTTTGTTGGAGGCGGAGGTAATTAAACTATAATTTGCACAATGTGGATGTAAATGCCTGCAATTTAAAGCCTGAACTGTCTTACTTTAATCATTAATGTATCTGTCAAAATATCTGTCAAAATGAAAGGCCTGTTTTTTTCAGGTATCCCATGGTCCTTGTCTCAGTTACCCGTGTCCTCATTGTTGGGTCTCCACACGGGAGTATGCTGAGAATAGGACACCGAAAATGTATCAAATAGGTATCCTCATATATGCAAAACATGCATACCTGTCCAAAGTTTGAGTTCACGCGCCAGTTTCAAGCACTGAGATGGAATACCATACATTTATAGAGATGGTCACTTTTGCCAGTTTCAGTGCGATTCATGGCAATGATATACAACAAAGCTCTGAAATTCCCATCCAAGTGCTTCTGGGTTGCTTTTTTATTTTTTCGGTCTCTATTTGTCCCGGACTGACTTGATTTTAGGATCTTTGTTGGAAATTTTAAATAATAAGTTTTCTTGTTTATTTCACCACATCCTGGTTTTTCATGTAACTTAAATAAAAATAATACCTTTTTGTCATCATGTTCTTCCCATTTTATCTGTGCCATTTAAGGTTTAGATACTAAAAGTAATTACTTACATCTTTTGAATACTTTACCATTTTATGAACAGATGCATTGTAAAACAGTCTCCTCAGTATTGGATCTCACCTGCTCAGGAAGGTGGCTGGGTGTGGTCAGAGGTGTAGGTCTCTCTCAGACTGGTGTGGAGCTGAAGATTAGAGGTGGTCTGAATGCCCCTCTCTCAGTGTGCCTGGGCTTATATTCTCTCTGGAGATACAGGTGTGGCCAGTTACAGTTCATTCCCATGGGGGGAGTCACAATTTCTCAAATATGGTGGAAGCAGACAGGGGTAAAGCAACCTACTGAGAAGGCTGTGTTAGCAACCTTGAACCAGTCACTCTATATCGTTCCAGCTAATGTAAGTGAGCAACTGTGCTTTTGGGACAAATATCCCAGATCTGCCCTTCCAAATAATTATTTTTACTTCAGTGGAATGTAAGCAAATTTAGCACAGGGGTCATTCCATCTCAACTAGACCAGTGGTCTGAACTTGACACCCTCAAAAAAATCTGGCAAAAATATATGTTGTAGTACATAACAGAAAATCCATGCATGGCAAAATCAAGACCTCTAGGTCAATTAACCCCTGAGATATGGCCCTCACAGTGTACAGGAGCCTTACAAGTTCCCACATTCATTAAATTTTCAACGGTTTTCAGTGGTCGATTTTGAATCTTTCCTAAAAAGATAATACTCTCCTGAGTATTTCAAATCAGATGGGAAATTTGCAATCTACGCAAAAAGTTCTTCTGGGATCACCATTTATGACCCCTTTGCGGTCTTGAAAAATATTAGAAATAAGCAACGAAATATCAGTGCGGTACTGATTCATCAAATATCCTGCCTACGAACCCCCAAAACACACCATATTCAGCAGTGAATTTAAAATACTTAGAATGAAGTCCACACAATCATACTTGGAAATGTTTAAGTAGTCAGTCCAAATATTGTAAAGTTCAAGAATTTTTTCTCCACTGCTTGGGTAAGAAACCAGGGTTGCCATTTGGTAAAATAATACCGCCGAATGGATTTCAGACCCCTTTAAAACCACCACACTACATGTAATAGTCATTTTTAATGTTTGGGGTTAAACCACATTTTGTGGTTAAATACGCCAAAGTACAATATTCTACAGTCATTAGGTATAGTCCTAGGGCTGTCCAAAATCCTGACAAATTTCAGCATCATGAATTTTTTCCGGATTTGGGATGGCTCTAGTAAATTACAGGTAACCCCTAGCCCAAAACTGATGCCAGATTTGAAATCTATGTAAAAGGTTCTGCTAGAATCACCATGCAGAAACGTATTACCTTTTTAGGAAAGATTCAAAATCGACCACTGAAAACCATTGAAAATTAAATGAATGTGGGAACTTGTAAGGTTGCTGCACACTTCAAGGGCCATGTCTCAGGGGTTAATTGAACTAGAGGTCTAGATTTTGGCATGAATGAATTTTAAGTCGTGTACTACAACATATATTTTTGCCAGATTTTTTTGAGTGAGTCAGGTTCAGACCAGCTGGAAATTTAGTCTACTTGATATGGAATGACCCACAGGTGAGTATATGAATTTGGGGAAACAAAGTGACTTCTGGAGGGCAGCTTTCTGTGTGTACTGCAGCACAACTACGAGCAGGGGAAGTATTCACCAAATTTTTTTTGTCAGACATTGTATAAATGTATGAATTTGTTTTTTTACGAGAGGGTTTCATGAACTGAATATGACTTAGGTAGTTTTTAAATAAATCACAACACAATTGCATTAAGCATTGAATTAACTTTTGGTTTGCTATTTAACCAATTGAAAAATTAAATACCTTATTTAAATGTACAATATTGGCAGTGTAATTATTCATAACTGAGATACTGAGATGGTTTATAAGAGACATCAGGTGCTTGCATCAGCCATAATGTCCTTGAAAATGAATGGTAGAAAAAATGAGCAAATACTGGGCTCGCAGAGGATTGTGGGTAATACTACAAAGGTGTGCTCAGCCTGTTATCAGCTGGGAAAAAAATGAACTGAAATCGACTTAATTAAGGGCGCAACTTAAATCCTGATAACATTTTTTATATTATTTTACTCCCTTTTTTTCTTTCTTCTTGATCCATGAAGAGAAGTCATATCTGCTGAAATATGAATCATGACACATTAAGGCAAATATTTATTGAGCAAACAAAATTTTATCCAGCTAAAAATTATCCAGATAATTGAAACACACCCTGTGGAATACACCCTCTTAAAAGACAGGCAGCACCAATGCGGTCTGCCACTCCTAGGGCGCTGTTCTCAACCTCCACTCAAGATTCATGTCAGCCATGACAATCCAATAACACCCAGAGCCTTAATCATCTACACAAAGATTTCATCCAATCCCGGGTCTCCGCCACTGTACCCCAGTGACCTCAGCCATGGAGATGGGGTCTGATCCCCAGGCAAGTGGTCTTGCACCTGGTCCTGGAGATCTGCTGGGTCGGCTGGTTTCAGATTTTACCTTGATATCAACAAACATTTTTGACCCATGTACCCAGCTGAGCTGTGTTCACTGACTTAATTTCAATGAAGTGCTGAGTAACAAGAAGAACAACCAGCAGACACTGCTGCCCTCCAGGAACAGGAGTGAAGATCAGTGTTCCAGACTGTTCCAGTTCTGTCACCTGGACAAAGGGCGCATCTTTCCAATTTATGACTGCCTCAAAGTGCTTCTTCCACCATCCAAAAGATCTCCAGTTGGGGTCAGAGTTTCACCACCCTTGCTGAGACCAGCCTGAACGTTGTCCCACTTTTCCCTGAGATGTTGACTGGTTTCCAGATCCGCTTCGGGAACGAGTAAAATCCCTCCTCCATGGCCTCCCAAAACTCCTCCACTGCCTCAACTTTAGCTTCAGCAGCAGCTATGGCCTCTCTAACCTGCCGGGACCTTGCTGCCAAATCAGGAGTCCTCCATGCCAGTCAGGCCCAGAAAGGCCTCCTCCTACAGTCTAACGGCCTCCCTCATTACTACAGTCCACCAATGGTTCCTTGGGTTGGGTTGTCACCAGGACATGCATTGACTAGCTTTTGACCACATCTCCTGGCCACTGCTTCCTCAGCTGAAGTTTTTGAACTGAATTCATTCAGACACCATGACCCCAATTTCCTCTAGCTTCTGGAACATGGGAAGACCTCTTAAAGAGGTGGGAGCTGAAATTCTTCTCAGGAGGCTCTTCCACCAGGTATTGCCAGCAAATCATGGGAAGTTTTTTTTTTTTTTTGGTCTATCTGGTCTGCCTAGTATCTTCTCCCAATTTACTAACAAACAGTGATCAGCTGAAAGCTCAACTTTGAGTGTCCAAAACTTATGGCAAAACGTCTGATGAAATGAAACTCAATGGTCAGCCTGAATCACAAGGTTTCTCTGGTGCAAGGCACACTTATGAACATCCTTGTGTTTGACAATGATGTATATTAGGGGGCAAACCAGGACCAAAACAGAAATCCAATAACACAGCAGGACTTGGATTCAGATCCTCCCAGTCACATTGAAATTTCCCTGTAGGACGATGGAGTCCGTTGGACTTTCCCAGTTCCGCTCCCACCTTTTCCTAAAAGGCTGAACTTTGGAAACTGCTGTTTGGTGCATAGACGGTGGATATAACAGCCTCTTCATAACATGTTGTTGCATTGAAGTGACCCTCTCCTCCGCTGCAGTAAACTCCAGCTGAGCAGCTGCCAGACAAGGACTTTGGGCTCCCCCACTCTGGCCAGGAACCTGTTTCTCTGGACAACCCCTGAGTAGGAGAGAGACCTGCCTAAATCAAGCAGCTTGTGTTATGTTTCCACAAGAAAGAACCAGGCACGGATCCAGAAAAGGCCTTCATGGCACTTTTATTGCTGATCCAGCCAAAATAGGCACTCATAGAGAGATCATTAAACTTAAAAGGGGACACAGGTGAAGCAGGTCTGGTGCAGTTCGGGTCAGGCGATGAGCAAACAGGATCAGAGCGATCAGGCAAGCCGTGGTCAGTGGTCAGTACGCGGTCAATACTGAGAAGTCAATCTGAATGGCCAGGTCTGCTGGGCTGTGCACACACTAGGACCTGTGGGCTGAAGGGTGCCGGGATCTGTAACTGTTCTGGAAACCCGCTGGACAGCAGGGAGAGAGTCACTTGTTTTGTTTATTACTGAAGACAGGAGAGCGAACGGCATGTAACAAGGCACAAGCTGGAAGAACAATGAAAAGATAAGACAATCCAGCAAGGAGTGACACAGAGAGGGCAACTTAAAGGTACCATCCCAGGCAGCTCATTTTTGGCAAAATTATAAATATCTGAGTATATCTGGTAAGTATTAGACAGTAACCGATAACATAAGTGATTTGACATATCAATGACGAAATTTGGTCATCTGTGTAAGGAGCAGGGTCCAAAATTAGGCTACCAATCAAATTAGTCTTAGACAACTTTAATTGGATGGCCCGTCTGTCAGTCAAACTGCCAAATCAACACACACGCTGTTTTGCGTGTGCATTCCAATGTGCATGCACTTTGGCTGTAGCTACATAGCCAGCAATAGCTAGAAAGCTAGGCATTCAGACGGAGTCTTGGCGCAGCTGAACGAGCAGCCAGTTTTCCGACCTCCAACTGCACCCAGCGGTCAACCACCACCTAAAAAGACAAAAACCTTAATTGAAAGTATGCAAGAGAGACAAGAATATGTAAAAATTGCAGATGCAACTCGAGTATCCCTTGGCAGAGAAGCATTCGACCGCTGGAGAGAACTGAAGACACAAAGGTTTTAAAACTGACGCACTCGTAGCGGAGTTTCTCTTAGACTGGTAAGCTAGCTTCTCGTCTTTCCTTCTGTGTGAATGCTGTACATAGACAGAAAGTGAAGTCTATACACATTGAGTAGTAAGGTCTAGGCTACTTTTGGTGTTAGCCAAATAATGTTAGCTACAGCCTAGTAATGGGTAGCTAATGTTTGCTTGTTGTTGTATGCCTAGAGACTGGCACTAGCCTAGGAAACTTGTGTGTAGGCTATAATGCCCTGGTTATGCTGTGAATCCAGTGTGGAAAGATACAGGTGTTGTTTTTGGTGGCTTTGATGTAACGTTAGGTCTGACTGCCAGTGGCCTACTTGTGTGTGGGCTATTATTCCCTAGCTATGCTGTAAATCCTGTGCCACCGCCATCAATACCCACCGCTGCTAATGCTGTCTGTGTTGTAATGTTGTTGTCTCCGGTGCTATCAAAATATGCTACCTCGCGTTTCTGCGCTTGCGCAAACCTAAAATCTTGGGCTCTATTTCTTCGCTCACATCTCAAGTATCTTCAAAAATTATAAATACACATCTTTTTTTCGGTGCGCCTTTCGACCTTTTAGCATATTTATATTTGCATGTACATGCTGGGTTTTCTTGAAAACGGAGAGATTGGATGATAATGGCGTATATGGGCATATATCTTCAAACAAACTTATCCAACTCATTATAACATCTGCTTATGTTATAATAAGAAAACAAATGACAACGTTACTATTGTACACTGATTCATATTGCAATATTACGGCGAAAACAAAGACTTTACGATCGCTTTGCATTACGGTAGCATTTTTTGACAAGGCAGCACAAATTGTCAGAACACAGGCCGCACCGGTCAGCTGTTTTTGGTGGAATGAAGCACGCGCACGAACTGAGTGGTGGGGGCGTGGTTTGGGTGATTCCTGATTGGACGGAGGGGGTGGGTGCTTATCAGTTGTGCAATTCGAAAAAAATTCTTAAGTCCAGCCGCCTGGGATGGTACCTTTAAATATACACCACACCAATCAACAATAAGGTAGGGAGAATTAAAAAAAAAAACAACATGAGGAGCAGGGAACGGCATGAGACAATAATTAATCAATTCAGGAAAATGATCATGGAAACTGACACACTGCGAGAAAAATTTTTTACCCAGCAACTTGCTCTTAAATTTAGACTTAAACATTCATTTCGATGAACTTTTTTCTCAGAAAAATAAAATTATGCCAATAATGCGAGATAATTTCCACTTATTTCTCGATTTGTCCATGGGGTAACTGAAATTTCCATACCCCATTGAAAAATCTAGAAATAAGTCAGAATGATCTCTTATTAAGTGGCAAAAATTTTTTCTGAGAAAAAAGGTAACAGAATTAAGTGTTCTTAGTCTAACTAGAAGATAAAAATGCTTGGTAAGATTTTGTTTTTGCGTCGTATGGAAGACTGGATTGCGGGGAAACAATTCTTGAAAGCACTTAGGACATGACGGCTTGGTTCCAGAGGTGGCACTGTGCATGAAGGTGAGCTGAACTTAATGCAGTTGGGTCCTGTAACCTCCCCATAAGCTCCGGTTCCTTACCAACCAGTGCGGTGACATCCCACATACCGAGAACCATTTACTGCCACTCAAGCAAATGGCCCCTGGGCCTACACCAGTCCCCCCATTTACCCAACAGGCATTGCATTGGACAGCTAACATGGAGTAGGAATGGACAGCCTTCACTGCCCATGTAGTTCTTTCAGTCTCAAAGCCGGCAAGTTCATCATATATATTATCAAAGCATTGGCGAAATGTGCAATCATTTGATCGCCAAGGCAGAGTCAACAGTATGTGAGGTTTATCCCAATTAAGGCATCTGATTGGCCATTGTACATCTGTTGAAATTAATTCATGATTCACATATAGCAACTTTAACAAGCCATGGGTCAATTACTTATGTGAACATACACATGAAATAAAAAGAATCAATTTGGCATGCATGATGAAGTAATGATGTTCAAGAAAATTCTGAGCATGAGTAGGTCGACCTTGTTCGCAGTTTGTTGTTAACATTCAGTAATGCTGTAAATGAATGACTTAACAAAACACCAAACAAACCAGAGTAAATCATGCATTAAATAACAGAGCAAGACTGTCGTCCACTGAATTCCCTGACCAAGAGCATAAGCCTTTACTTACAGTTTCCTAATGTAACCCCTTCCTTAACTTCTCTTATCATCCGTTAAACCCATTTGTGTAAACTCCGATAGGCCTTCAACTGCTCTTACCAAATGACTAATGGTAAACTGATACAGAATACTTCATCCAAAAAATGCAATTTTATTATAAATGTATTTTCACATTTGTTGATTCTAGTTCATGGGACCTTACTGCAAAGTGTTTCAAGTAGATTTTGTGGTTTTTTCCCTGTTCGCTTTCGGAGGAATTATCACCTGATGCTGGTTCTTTGTTCGCTAATCCTGAGCTGGCCCAGCCTGCAATCTTGCCTCTAAACTCAAACAAACGGCTCGGCCTCATGAACTGCAAACACTCTCAAAACTCAAACACAAAATCAGGTGTTTACATGCCAAAAAGCCTGCCAATAATGATGGACCGATATCACATATTTTTGCTCTTTGCCAACAATAAACACTCAAATCAATGTGTAAGCCTTCACCCAAAACTTGACACCACATCAGTGACTTTCACCGCTGTAAGACATGCAGTATTATGGATCTGAAAAATAAACAAACTGCTTTCTCCGTTTCACAAAATTTCACGACGGTCTTCATCCTTATGCATGAGTGTGGATTCTTTATTGAGCGATGAATGAATTTTTGAGGGGAATCCATCATTTAGGCTTGAATGCTCCATCCAGGGATGCCATCACATACGTAACATCAGAGCGAGCAAATCCTGGCCATCAGCACTGGGGCTCCCCAATAATGGTGGGTAATGATTATGGCCTGACCCTACAGTACAATGCTGAAGTGACCTCTTCCAAGAGCTGTTGCTACAGCAAGTCTGGGTTGAAATCAGAGGTGAATTAGGGGAGAGTGTGTGTGTGTCTGTGTGTGGGGGGGGAGGAGGGGGGGGGGCATAGTTTGTGACAGTTAGTATAGATGGCTGAGCTGTGTGAAAGGAGGTGAATGAGGTGGAGTCAAGAGTGATGGCACCAGTGTGTCAGGCCTGCCATCAGCTGCTCCGACTGTTATGTGTGTTTCTGCTGCCTGTAACGCTTGTTACACATACTGCCAACACTTTGCTGGTGTATGATCGCCAAACGCTGCTAGATCTGAGAATCTCCGCCAAAAATCTTGTTGACTTTGATCACTATGGACAAAAAACTCTGCCTCCTTTCCTATCGGATATCTTGACATACCTCTGCCGCACTCCAGCATCACCCCTGCGGTGTTAAGCGCCCCGCCGACGGGGGAAGCGCAGTGGCTGTCTGGTGAGGCTGAGGACTGGGTTGGTATGTCTTGATCGCGGTGGATATGGAGCAGTGCCTCGCCCTTGTGTCTCTCAACGCTCGCTGGACCCTGTCGCTGCCTGGTTGCTACCGGTAGCCGGCTCGGATGTGATGTTCCAGCCCCGTTGACCCTGCTCTCCTCGTCTCCGCTGGCGCAGAGTGAATTTGGGGAACCTGCGGCCTCTGTGTCGGGCCTCCCTGCCAGCTGGTCCCGCTGACCCGCCAGCTCCAGCCAGGTTTGGCCTGGTAAACGCCAGATCACTTGCGAATAAATCATTCATCCTTAAGGATTTCTTCATATCCCGGGAACTGGATTTCCTCTTTATCTCCGAGACTTGTGTAGGGCCAAGGCCCGCCAAAATGGCTGCAAACCACAAAGAACAGCCATTTTGACTTCATTTCCCAGAATTCCAAAAGCATCATCTCTAATGAAATAAAACTAATTACGTCAAACCCCTTTAAAAAGTCAAGGAACCCATTGTTCTCTCTCTCTGGACTTCTGCCACAGTGGGATTAAAGGATAATCAGGGATGCACGTCCATCTGACTGAAAAGTTTCTTTGGAACAGAACAAAGAACAAAGTTTTTTGGACCTCTCCAGTTGGCCCGGTAGAGTTAAAGATTAACAACGTTCTGTTCCGTAATTACTTTTCTTGCCTATAGGCATATTTATTCAAGAACTGGTAAAAGAATTCACACTGGGAGACGACAATGGAATTTCTTTTGTTTTAACGTCTTTAACTTCTGGCAGAAACGGAAAGGCGACCAGCTTCCCTTTTTGCTATTTTTCCCAATCAACAAGTCAACGAACTTTCTGCATTCTTGCGTGCATCACTGCGCCTGGAAAAGCAGACACCGTTTCCCGTCCGCTGATGAGCCTGGAAACAAAGGGACCGCCGCCCGAAGCCTTCACTCGGACACAGTCACTGACACTGGAGAACTGGGTCACTCACTCGGTAGTGATCCCAAGTAAGGCAATTTGCATCTGGGCAGATTTAGCTAGAATATAACGCGCGATTCTATGCTAATTGTTGATGTTTGACTGTAATTATTACTGTATACTTTGAGCTGTGTTTTTCTTTGCTTGCTGTTTTAATGTACTGGATCTTACTGTTGTACTGATTGAAAACTTCGGTATGTAAGAGAATTTGTCTGGAAGTCGCGGATATTTACTCTATATTGCTGCATTGCTGACCTGTTAAATATCTGATCTTTGAGTGAGTTCATTTAAACGGCGGATTGTTTGTTTTACATTGTTGCCTTGCTCTTTGTAAATCACTGGAACTCTTGAGAGTGTGAACTGAATTGGGACGTTTTGGCTTGTCTGACTGATTGTTCAGCCCGTTGCGGCTTGCTACTCCACCCTATCAGGCTTTGCCTGCGCCTTCTTTTCTGCTCTTTCTCTCTCTCATCCTCTCTCACTCTCTCTCCATTCTCTGATTCTCTTTTCAGCTGGTTTCTGTACACTACACTCTGCTTACTGAGTGGGAAACACAGACTCTGGCCTAACTCGTGCAGGAGTCTTTTTCTAATTCTCCCGCCTGTGCCGTCCAGTGCTTTGTCCTCCCTCTCACTTCCTCCACTCTCAAGCACACGTGGTTCTCAGACTGCCACATCATCAGTCCGCCATTTTAGATCCGAGTCCGCCTTCTTAGATCTGAGTCCGCCCTCTTAGATCTGAGTCTGCCTTCTTAGATCTGAGTCTGCCTTCTTAGATCTGAGTCCACCATTTTAGATCTGAGTCCGCCCTCTTAGATCTGAGTCTGCCTTCTTAGATCTGAGTCTGCCTTCTTAGATCTGAGTCCACCATTTTAGATCTGAGTCCGCCCTCTTAGATCTGAGTCCGCCCTCTTAGATCTGAGTCTGCCTTCTTAGATCTGAGTCCACCATTTTAGATCTGAGTCCGGCCTCTTAGATCTGAGTCCGCCTTCTTACATCTGAGTCCACCATTTTAGATCTGAGTCTGCCCTCTTAGATCTGAGTCCACCATTTTAGATCTGAGTCCGCCCTCTTAGATTCGAGTCCTCCATTTTAGATCTGAGTCCGCCCTCTTAGATTCGAGTCCTCCATTTTAGATCTGAGTCCGCCCTCTTAGATTCGAGTCCTCCATTTTAGATCTGAGTCCGCCCTCTTAGATTCGAGTCCTCCATTTTAGATCTGAGTCCAAGCCTGCCATTTTAACCCCTCCCTTTTGGTACTCAGACTTCTCACACACACGCATACACCCACACCCACACACACACACACACACATCCTACCTTTAGTATATTGGTATACGCTGTTTCATGATATAACCGCTATTTAGTCCTTCCTGTGTGTTTATGGTTTTATTCAAGCGGTATTGATTGCATGTTCATTGCTACTGAAACATAATAAACCTTTTTATATATTTTCAACAAGTGTTCCTGGTTGTCTTTGCCTGAATATTAGCTTGAATCTAACCTCTGCCAGGTCAAGAGCTCCCCTTTCCTTCAGCGTGTGGTTATTTTATTGATGCTGGATGTTAATGGTAATTATATTGCTATTGAATTTTAGCATTGATAATTAAGCCAATTTTTCCCAATTTTGTTGAATATTGTAATCATTCATTTATCACATAAATTGTGATTGTAGTAATTTGGCATTTATGGCGAAAAATTAATGAGACTTAGTCATTCAATTGCTATTAATTTATTTTCCCTTTACTAGAAGGGTGGTGCCCCGAGGAACTTTAATTATTAAATTAAAGTCTTAATAAATAATTAACTAATTTATCAGTTAATAATTACATTTAATAGCCATTGTAATGCCCTTTTTAAGCTGTTGCACCTACACTTGGCTGAGCTTTGGTGAGTCCAGTGTCTTCACAGAACTTTTACCTGGCGGGTGCTGCTATTTTAATTCTCCACGGACATCTGGCCGAGGAGGAGGGATTGCGACTGTAAAACCCACAAAACAATAACCAACGGCGGAAATTGTAGGGCAAAGGTTCAACGTGTTCTTTTTGGCTAGTATTATATCGCGCGACGTCCTGGCTGGTGCGAATCACAATAAAATGGATATATTTTCTCCGTTCGAACAACGGGGCACAAAAGCACAACGGTTACAATTAATCTGACTCCATAATAAATTTAGAATATCAAATTTAGTTATACCCTCGTTAAATATCTGACTCCAAATTAGAATTAGAATTTATAGTTTAGGGACACGTCGTGAACCTCGAGCAACTAAGCCGCCAGACTCTTCCGTGAAAACCAGTTACTCAACCGACGCCCGGGTAATGTGTTGCCGGATCTTAGTTCGGTGAGAGTTCTAGAGGATGGAAGAAATTACCATGATAGCAGCAACTTTGGCATAAACATACCATGAACCCAGATTTATGTGCACCTGGGCCCTTAAGGAGATCGACCAGGCACCGGCTTATAAGCCCAAGGGTGCCCTTAAGGCCAAATCCCCAGGACCGATACTACATAAACCCTTTATATAAGTAGACCGTAATTGCAATCCAACTTAAAACCCATCACTACCTTTTTTTTTTTTAAAACATCAGCTAGCTAGTCTGGAATGCAAGGATTCGCCCCTAAGTACCGGATTAAAGCAACGTGGCTAGAAAGAACAAAAAGGATTAGGAGTCACGGAGACCACGCAAGCTTAAAGGAATGACAATAATTTATTCACCAGGTAGGCAAAAGCTTAAATCAAACAAATCAACGCGTTAAGCCAATTCAAGTTACGCATAATTTAGAAGAGGAGAATAAAGTCATACCTGGAGGAAAGGATACTTTTAACTAACGGCGGGAAGTTCAAACCGATGTTACATCATTGAAAAGCTACTGGACTAACACTGGGAGAGATCGGATTGATCTTCCCGAATAGATTGTTTTTTGCTTTAAGCCAAATCACGCCTTTGATCCAGGCGGCATGGCCATAAACACTTGGAAGGGGGGTCGAATCCGGTTTTTGGGTAATAAAACACTTCAGCAGAGAGAGGAGAATAGGGTGATTACCAGAGAGTATTCTGACCAAATTCTCAGGAGTTTCCAAAAGAGAATGAACCATAATTTCAATGGGAATGAAACATACCCATTCAACTCCTTAGATTCCCCGAGAATAACAAGACCAAACATGATATGAGTATGTACTAATATGATGCAGTTGTCATGAAAAAGTCTTAAGATGAATCAATATATAGTTTAATTGGGTTATAAGTATATAAGTGATTTCTTAACAGATAAACATATTATGCTCTTCTCAGAGGTTTAGATTATTTGAAACAGATTAATATAACTGGACTTTAACGTAAGACTTAGGCCAGTAATATGACTCGCACAGGGGCATTGTGTCAGCCAGAGCCCTGCAACAAACACCCCATACAAAGTATCAGTAAGACCATTAACACTTTAGTAAGCATCTTGGGGAGGAAGTCCACAAAAGCTTTATTCTATCTGGCATGGCTCTGGACTGAGCTTATCAGCCATTTGTCGCGATACAGTCGCTGGGCTCCCCCCACGCATCAGCGCTTGCAGATCTTACAGAGGTGCAGCTCAGAACCTAACCCAAAGGCACAGATGAATTTTACTGGTTTGGAAATGGATCAATCTTTTGTAAAATGAAATATGCAATATCTACAGTTCTATTGCCATTTGGCCTGGCTCTGGACCGAGCTTATCAGCCATTTGTCACTTATATATTTCCAGATTCTACAAATCCACCCCTGACCCCGTACCACAGAGGTCCCACACGGGTCATAAAAGATTACCTAGGTGATTGTATGGCTGATGTTGCGAGTACCAGGGAATGCTTGCTAAGGCTATAGAAGAAATATTGATGAGAAATTACAGATTTAAGAGTACCGTTTTTCATGACAGTTGCATCACACGATAAAAAGGAAAAATGGATTGTTTCCTCTCACTGCAATATAATTGAGAATTTAGAGAAGTGTGATTTGGGAAGTTAAAAGAAAGAGAGACAACCGTTTTATTAACATGAAACGTGAAGAGATTAAAAGGAAAACAAACAAAAAGTAAAATAAAATTAAAAGTATGTTATCTAGGTTTGTTCTATGAGTCTATTATCTGAAGTTAGTTGGTGTACTAGTTGAACTAATTTTATTATGCCAAATGAAATGATGGTTTGAAAAGTAATTTTTCCTAAAATCATGAATAATAGAAATCGCAGAACAAACCAGCACATAAACCAAAAACTTTCCCACCCTTGACTAGGGAAAGCAAAAAGATTATATGTGCCACTAACTAAGTAACCAACCAATTGGAAAAAAACCCCAGAGGAAAAAATCCAATGGCGGTCACAATATCAAATCATTTAAGCAGCTGATTTAAAGTGCAAAAAAATAAACAGTTACAGATGAAAAAAAAAACAATAGAACATTTACATGAGCCATACTGAAGTGATATGGTGAAATATTGAAATCGTGAAATTATATGTCCAGACATTCAGCAATTTACGTCACATGATATGATTTGGAGATTAACTGAGAGAGTGGGGCTGATACACATAATAGGCTGGTCAGAAGCACTTTTGTAGGAATTCCCAATTTAATTCTGAAAAATATTAAAGGTAAATGGGACTTATTTGGATCAATGCATATGTAGTTTTACCTCACTTCATGAACTTTTAAGGCACACTACCTTTGGCCTTCAGTGTAAGAAACCTCTATGCTCCAGTCCATTAAATGCCACATTATAAAATAGAATTTTGATTGATTCCTCTCAACCTATTTTTGTATCAACCCACACTCTTTACATGTAATTCACAAATCACAATCACAAACACAACTGCAGTTTGTCCATATGAAAATGTCCTTTGTCCTGTATGAATCCGGTAGCTGTAGAGATGTTTGAGGTCCGGCGGCCGCCCGCGTTGGTGCACATATTGTTGGAATTTGAATGTGTGTCCATAATAAGTTGAATAGTGGAAGAAATGGCTCCCAAGAGCCAGAAGGGTGGACAGGGATTATTGTGCCCTGACGTGTCATACCCTCGCTCTGCTACCAGGAAATCCCGAAATCCAAATCAGCCAAAAGCATATAAATGGAGCTTCTGTTCCTCAGGTGTAAATGGCAAAGTCAGGTCCTCGAATCCTTGATGCCTGTATAGAAAATTTTAGAAACAGCACCCTGCCAAATTGACAACAACAAGGGAGACCAAGACAAGACATGACCAAGGTACTCTGGTAAAACTCAACCTGCAGGAATCAGAAAGTGTGAAAGTTAATTGGAAACATTTAGTTGGGGGTCTTCCTGCCAGCAAACTGTCCTGTGGAAAACAATGGATGAAAAAGTTAATGCAGTGCATGCAATTACCCTACAATTCACATGTCCCGCCGTCTGGGTAACCTGACACCTCAAAGGGGACAGCGCCAGTGAATGGCACTGTTGAAGATTCCATCACCCCTGTTTTCAGAAAGAAAGAACAGATGAAGTTAGTACCAGTTTTAAATGGAACAATGCTTTATGGCTTTCCCCTCGGATCAGGATAAACACATACAAACATGGAGAAACGCAAGTGGTGTATGTATGTGTGTGTATAAGAGGTGACTAAGGGTTGTAAAGTGGCTCGGATGGGGCCTGTTACCCACGAGCGGGTGTTTTATGGCCCCTAACTTCTTCCACCCCTGAGAGGATGTCATCACCTTAGACATCTGCTGTAAAACCAAGGCTCTCAGGTGTGAAGACTGTAAGAGAATGAACTATGCAGGGTGAATGTCTGCATAGCTTCAGACACTGAAAAGACAATGACAAACAGACATTAAAAATAGGCTGAACCATGCAATCCAGTAGGAATGCAGGCAACCATCGTTGAGTTGCTGATGTACTAGTAACTCTGATTAATTCATGCACTCTATAAAGAGTACAGGCTTATAGATTGAAGTGATCCATGTTTCGAGGAACATAGTCCTAACTGACAGAGGGGTGAATAGGATCAGAGAGAGGGAGCACAAGCAGAGGAATGGCAGGCTGTGAGAAACACAGCAAGTATGAGTAGAAAGACATTCATCTTTGCCAAAAGTGACCAAACCCATCTGGCTCCAATACTTTAGGACGGATGCAAATTTAATAGAAATGAATTACAGGAAAAATAAATGTAGGGAGAAATATTCCTCCCTAAAAGGCAACTCACGAGGCATTCTAAATCTAATTACCTACTTCCATGAGGCCATAAACAGTACCCTGCTGGGGCAGACAAAAGAGACTCAATGTCCCACTAGACATTTAGAGCTCAGATGTTGCTTGATGACTAGTGGCAATGACAGTATACAACAATGGTTAACCAAACATTAATTCCAATAAACGATTTGGTGGTTGGTGAAATCCACAAAAAAACGTAATTATGTTAGACGGTTTGCTTCAACTATAACGGTTAAAAAAGGCAAGTACGTTGTTAGTGAATGGCCACACTCAAGATGGTGGTCACAGCATGCGACTTAGTGCTGGTTCCGCCTTCTCCTTCTCCTTCCGGCAGGAAGACCGGAAACCAGCATGAAACGTGGCAGTGATTGGCCGATTTGAAGAGCGCCATTTGACTAGCATTTATGATGAGGGCCGGGTCAGCCAACCAGCTCACACCACGAACGGCTACGTCACCATATTACACGGATTGACTCGGGGCTGTATCAGCCAACCAGCTCCCCGGCGAATAGTCACGTGACCAAATGGGTCGGCTAAGACTTTCCCCCCTCGGGAGGAAGCACCTACCCACATGCAAACTCAACCAATGGCTGCCTCAGATGAAACCACGTTATATTCCCCAACAAAGCGAGTCAAAATGGCGGGCCGTTCAACTTGTTAATCCTTTGTGCAAAAGTAATATGGCAGCTTCAATGCGTACTTGGGATAAGCTTAAATGCAAGCAGATTTTAGAGCGGTTATAATGGCAATTTCCCAATTTTACGTGCAATGCAAAAATATTCAACCCTTTCAGCAATAAGCTTTCCCGTTGCTATGTCCAGGACACATATCCTCCTTCGCACAGTCTAGTCGCCTGAAGCAAAACAACCTGCAGTCCGAGAAGCCCCGTGGCCCGTAACAGCAAACTTCAGCCCATACCGAAACTGCTGAACATTCCGGCGAAAAAACCACATTACAAACCCAATCAAGAATTAACGTTAGTCTAATCACTGTCCGTGTCCCAAAAACTGCCGCACGAAAACTTCTGCCGAATTTGTCCAACTTCGAAACCCAATGGTGCAGAATGCACCCTGCTTAAACTTTTGAGTCCAAATTATTACAATTTTTCGAATGCCGTTTTGCATCTCTCAGGGCGCTGATCAAAAGAGCACACACTGGGCAGTGAAACCGTAGCTATTACCTTTACACAAAGTTTAACAAGACTAGAGGATGGAAATATTTGTCAACTCAAACCCGAACCCATGATGCGGGTCAGAGCACTAAACAACATACTTGCAACCCCACTTTGATCCTTTGAACCTCCCTCTCAGGGCGCAGTTCTAGGCTAGATCCCTTCCCACAGAGATCTTCGCCCGGGCTCCCCAGGTTCAGAACTCTGTCTTCTGCTTCCCGGCGTCTTCTTTTCAAAGCTCACCGATCACAGAAGCACCACTCGCCTACTGACCATTCGCTTTTGGCTTATGGTGGCCTGACTGTACATTGAGCGAGGCGGCGCCAACAAAAGGGACTTACTGCCATTTCGGTGACCCAGTCGATAGGATCCCCGAATCCGTAGTGGTTATCAGCCACCCAGGTGGGAGCCGACAGTCTGATCCCCACCCCACTTAGCTATGGGTATAGAAACTTTGACCGTTTTCACCAGCCTTGCCTGTTCACAGAGGTCGTGATTAAGCGTCCATCTGCTTAGGTGTGGGCTATCACCCACGCACCACGTGCTGCCCCACACACTTGCGACAGCACGCCGACTAGACGGTACCACGGCAGTATGTCAATTCATACTTCACTGGACACGAGGGCCTTCAGTTTACTCCCCTGCACTATACAATCGATTTAACGTGCCCTCGGAGCTTTGCAGCCCCGCCGCCGCCTGTTGCACACAAGGTTCGGGGGGCCTAATCCCCTACCCTATGTGCGATTGTTACAACGATAAAATCCGTAAGTCCAATGATATTTCGAAGCTAATCTCCTCACTCCCCTACGTACAAGACTCCTTCAAAATCACACTGGCATTTCACCAGTGTCCCATTTCTTCCAGTATTTGGGCAAGATTGTCTGCACAGTTACAGCAGGACCTTGCACCAAATCCATCAAATGCACACAATTGCGGATTACTTTGTACACATACGCAAACCTTTCGAACACAATCTTTCCTGGCTTCAAGAACAGGCCAAGAGTATTCAACACTTTCAGTGGCAAGCTTTATCCCTGCTATGGCATTACCACGGATCCTCGCTGTCCCAACCGCCCAGTCTAGGTGCCAAAGCACAAACAACCTACGGTCGAAGAAGAGTCAAGCCCGATGTGCCCAAGCAACAACAACAGATATTCGCATCCACTTAAAAATGCCAAAACCCCGACTGCACACACAGAAACCCAATCACCTCCAACTTGCCATTAAACCTTCTACACAAAAGCATGAAAATATCAAATGACCCGGATTAATCTGAAAAACAGAACAGTCTACAGAGATAACAGAAAAACAAAGTAGGCTCAAGCAAACATTTCTACAACTTGCACTCCATTCTCTGATCCCAAAAAAGATAGAATTAAAACTTGTGCCTGGTTTCTACGGTCCCAGGCCTATTTGGGGATATGTCGATCCCTTAGCAGCGGTTTCTATGCAGTGAATTCTAACTTTTCTACAAAATAAGAAAGCGTTATTTACCACATGTGGATGACGACTGATGGAGCCGGCCAGATCGCGAAGAAACCAGGATCACATTGGATGTGGAGATTCACACTTCAGCCAGCACAATGCGGAAACATCTCGAAGGCGTCGGGAAAACAGAATCACGCGCTCCCGATTCTAGGCATAGCCCTTATGGTGCATAAGCCGTCTAAAAAATGCAAAGATTCCCAAACCGACATATTACGGTATAATAAAAGCCATCACGTCGGGGTCACCAGCTGTAAAACCCACAAAACAATAACCAACGGCGGAAATTTAGGGCAAAGGTTCAACGTGTTCTTTTTGGCTAGTATTATATGTGACGTCCTGGCTGGTGCGAATCACAATAAAATGGATATATTTTCTCCATTCGAACAACGGGGCACAAAAGCACAACGGTTACAATTAATCTGACTCCATAATAAATTTAGAATATCAAATTTAGTTATACCCTCGTTAAATATCTGACTCCAAATTAGAATTAGAATTTATAGTTTAGGGACACGGGCGTGAACCTCGGAGCAACTAAGCCGCCAGACTCTTCCGTGAAAACCAGTTACTTGTTGTGTTGCGGATCTTAGTTCGGTGAGAGTTCTAGAGGATGGAAGAAATTACCATGATAGCAGCAACTTTGGCATAAACATACCATGAACCCAGATTTATGTGCACCACAGGGCCCCTTAAGGAGATCGACCAGGCACCGGCTTATAAGCCCAAGGGTGCCCTTAAGGCCAAATCCCCAGGACCGATACTACATAAACCCTTTATATAAGTAGACCGTAATCTGCAATCCAACTTAAAACCCATCACTACCTTTAAAACATCAGCTAGCTAGTCTGGAATGCAAGGATTCGCCCCTAAGTACCGGTCGTGAACGTGGCTAGAAAAAGAACAAAAGGATTAGGAGTCACGGAGACCACGCAAGTTTAAAGGAATGACAATAATTTATTCACCAGGTAGGCAAAAAGCTTAAATCAAACAAATCAACGTTAAGCCAATTACAAGTTCGCATAATTTAGAAGAGGAGAATAAAGTCATACCAATGAAAAGGAAACTAACGTGCGCGGGAAAAAATACGATGTTACATCATTGAAAAAGCTACTCACGCACTAAAGGCGGGGAAAGATCGGATACGATCTTCCCGAATAGATTGTTTCTCTTTGCTTTAAGCCAAATCACGCCTTTGATCCAGGCGGCATGGCCATAAACACTTGGAAGGGGGGTCGAATCCGGTTTTTGGGTAATAAAACACTTCAGCAGAGAGAGGAGAATAGGGTGATTACCAGAGAGTATTCTGACCAAATTCTCAGGAGTTTCCAAAAAGAGAATGAACCATAATTTCAATGGGAATGAAACATACTCCATTCAACTCCTTAGATTCCCGAGAATAACAAGACCAAACATGATATGAGTATGTACTAATATGATGCAGTTGTCATGAAAAAAGTCTTAAGATGAATCAATATATAGTTTAATTGGGTTATAAGTATATAAGTGATTTCTTAACAGATAAACATATTATGCTCTTCTCAGAGGTTTAGATTATTTGAAACAGATTAATATAACTGGACTTTAACGTAAGACTTAGGCCAGTAATATGACTTCGCACAGGGCATTGTGTCAGCCAGAGCCCTGCAACAACACCCCGTACAAAGTATCAGTAAGACCATTAACACTTTAGTAAGCATCTTGGGAGGAAGTCCACAAAAGCTTTATTGCTATCTGGCATGGCTCTGGACTGAGCTTATCAGCCATTTGTCGGGCTGGGCTCCCCCACGCATCAGCGCTTGCAGATCTTACAGAGGTGCAGCTCAGAACCTAACCCAAAGGCACAGATGAATTTTACTGGTTTGGAAATGGATCAATCTTTTTGTAAAATGAAATATGCAATATCTACAGTTCTATTGCCATTTGGCCTGGCTCTGGACCGAGCTTATCAGCCATTTGTCACTTATATTTCCAGATTCTACACGACTGTTTTTAAAAGTGACTTTGTAAGCAGATATCGCCGTCATCCTCTTTTACCATCTTTGAACTGAGTTTATTTGAGCTGGTGTGTTCTCACACGGTGCTGTGTGCTGTGGTCTGTCGGCCTCCCAAATATAGCAGAGACTTTTTAACTGAGTTTTCTGTGTTCTTGGCTGATATTTTGCCCAAATATGACCGCGTCCTTATTGTTGGAGACTGTAATATTCATGTGTGTTGTCCTGATAACCCTTTGGCGCGGGACTTTTTAAACATCATTGACTTTTTAATCTTGTGGAGTCTGTACTTGGACCTACACAGGAACGTGGACACACACTTGATCTTGTTTTATCATATGGTTTGCCTGTTTTTAACTTGGAGGTGTGTGAGGCTTTTTTTCTCCCATCATATGCCTGTAGGCTACTTTTTGAAGCTGCTGTCTGCTGTAGCATCGTTAAACCTCACGCTGCTGCTCGCAGATGCCGAGTTATTAACCCTTCCACTGCTGCACTCTTCTCAGATGCTTTTAGTCAGAACTGTGTCATCCCTGAATCTGTGTGTGACGATACGGAGTCTCTTAGCTCATGGTTTCACGACACCTGCCAAACTGCCATAGACATCACAGCTCCATTAAAGACCAGGCAGCATAAAGACAAATCAGAGCCTTGGCTAAATGAAACAACCCGTAGTGCCAGACAGGAGTGTCGTAGAGCTGAGCGCAAGTGGAAGAAGGACAAACTGCAAGTGTCATTTCAAATGATGAGGGATTATTGGTGTCATTACCAATCCACTGTCAAAGAGGCTGAGAAAATATTTCTCAGACATGATTCTGTTAAACTGCCATAAGCCTCATGTGTTGTTTAAAGTGATCAACTCTGCTCTGAATGCACCACAGACTGTTGGAATCGAGGCCTCCCCTGCTGTGTGTGAAAACTTTCTTCCTCATTGACAAAGTTACTCCTACTAGAGCTCTTATTTCCCCTCCTGCTTGTGATTCTGCAGTGTCTGTCCCCTGCTCTGCTGTGTTTGACTCCTCTGAGCCTGTGACTCTGTCCTTTGTGCGGGACACTGTGGGTCATTTGAAACCATCAGGTTCTCCAAATGATGCTGTCCCTCCCCGTCTTTTCAAGGAGGTTTTCCCCACTGTTGGGCCATCTATCCTTACAATTATTAATAGTCTGTCCTCAGGAGTGGTCCCTGTAAATTTTAAACATGCCGTTGTGCAGCCTTTGATTAAAAAACCTGGGCTGGATCCTACTGTTTTGGCTAATTTCAGGCCAATCTCTAAATCGCCTTTCTTTTCAAAAATTTTAGAGAAGATTGTCTACTCTCAGCTCATGGACTTTTGAAATGAACAAGATATTCTTGAAATTTTCCAATCCGGTTTTAAAACATTGCATAGCACAGAATCAGCGCTTTTAAGATTTTTTAATGATATCTTTTTAGCTACAGATTCTGGTAAATGCGTTATCCTTGTACTTTTAGATTTGACTGCAGCCTTTGACACAGTGGACCATGAAATCCTGATTGCTCGTTTGGAGCAGTGGGTGGGCATCAGTGGCACTGCACTTGATTGGTTCAGGTCCTACCTGTCACATTGGACATTCTGTGTCAGCCTCGGTGACTCTGTGTCCTCCATCGCTCCTCTCTCATGTGGGGTCCCACAGGGCTCTGTGCTAGGCCCTCTTTTATTCTCTCTGTATCTACTCCCACTTGGTTCCATTCTCAGGAAACATGGCATTTCATTTCACTGTTGTGCAGATGACAGTCAGATCTATGTGCCCCTTAAAAAGGCTGACTCCTTCTCTGTTAAGTTTGAAAGTGTCTAGATGACCTAAAAGCCTGGATGGCTCTAAATTTCCTAAATTTTAATGAAAACAAGACCAAAGTGATGGTCTTTGGTGGCACCTCTGTGACCCCACTAGTTGATCTAGGTTCTTTGGCACAGTATCGCAAGCCTATTGCTAGTAATCTGGGGTAAAAGTGGACACAGACCTTAAGTTTGACAGCCAGATTAAAGCTGTGGTGAAATCCAGTTTCTTCCAGCTAAGGCAGCTGGCGAAAGTAAAACCAGTCCTTCAGAGACAGCATTTTTGAGACAGTAATCCACGCCTTTGTTCGGCTGGATTACTGCAATGCTCTTTATATGGGGGTTAGTGGGTCCTCCATTGCTATCTTCAACTGGTACAGAACTTAGATCTTTTAACTGGCACAAGAAAGAATGAGCACATTTCACCTGTTTTAGCTTCACTCCACTGGCTGCCTGTCCATTTTAGGATTCATTTTAAAATTCTTTTATTTGCTTTTAAAGCCTTAAATGGTCTTGCCCCACCCTACCTCTCTAAGCTGCTGCACTCCTACACTCCCAGCCGGTCTCTCAGGTCAGCTGACCAGCTGCTCCTGACAGTGCCTGAAGTTAGGCTTAAGCCCAGAGGGGATCGAGCATTTGCTGTTGCAGCACCAAAACTATGGAATGAGCTGCCGCTGCACATTAGACAGGCCTCCTCACTCTCTCATTTTAAAAGTCTTCTTGAAACCCACCTCTTTTCTTTGGCTTTCTGAAACCATGTAGGTTGTTGTTTTTATGTGAATGCATACTTTTTATCTTGTGTGGGCAGTATATTTTATTGCTTTTATCTTTTTATTTATTTATTTTATTGTATATTTTATCTTTTGTTGTGTTACTTATTATTTTTATATTGTACAGCACTTTGGTAACCTTGCATGTTTGTTAAAATTGTGCTATATAAATAAAGTGGATTGGATTGGATTGGGTTAGTATAGATGGCTGAGCTGTGTGAAAGGAGGTCAAAGGGGGTTTCCATGGCAATTCGAATAAGCAAAATATCAATCAATCAATCTTTATTTTTAAAGCACTTTTCATACAATAAAATGTAGCACAAAGTGTGTAACATATTAAAAGCAGAATCCACTCGCCACCACCCCCCCAAAATAAGATAAAAAAAAACAATATTAAAAAAATTATAATGTATGCAGTAGACAAAGTAAAAATACACTACAAAGTGGGCCTAAATGCGATAATAAAAGAACAAAGTTAGATAATAGACTAACAATAAGTAAATTAAAATCAGTAAAATTAAGGAAAGGGATATTAGTTGAAAGCCAAATTAAAAAGTGGGTCTTGAGCCTGCTTTTTAAAAATCTCAGGGGGGCGGCCCTCAGGTTCTCAAAGCAGGCTGTTCCATAAGCGTGGGGCATAATGCTGGAAAGCTGCCTCACCGTATGTTTTTGTATCAGTTCTGGGAATGACTAAAAGGCCTCTGCCAGAGGACCTCAGGGTCTGCAAGCGTTCATGAGATAAAAGCAAACCTGAGAGATAACAAGGTGCCAGACCATTACGACATTTAAAAACCATTTAGAGGTCCTTAAAATCAATCCTGAAACACACAGGGAGCCAATGCAGGGATTTTAAAACTGGTGTTATGTGCGCCCGCTTTCTGGTCCTCGTCAACACACGTGCAGCTGAACTGTGAAGGAACTGAAGGTGTGAGATACTTTTTCTGGGAAGACCAGAAAGGAGGACACTGCAATAGTCGATAGGGCTGGAAATAAAAGCATGCATCAGCATGTCCATGTTGGCCCGAGAGAGAAATTGGCGGACACTGGCTATATTTTTAAAATGAAAAAAACCTGTTTCAACTACATTCTTAATATGAGGGATAAAACTAAGATCAGAGTCAAAAATGATGCCCAGATTTTTAACTTGTCCCATTGGCTTCAATGACAATGCCCGTAGTTTTGACAAATGTGTCACTCTCTAGGCCTCAGGACAGATAGCTAAAACTTCAGTCTTGTCCTGGTTGAGCTGCAAGAAGTTTTCTGCCATCCAGGATTTAATATTTAAAATACCCTTAAAAAGGGCATCATTTGGCCGTGTATCTTCAGGAGACATGGCAATATACAGCTGTGTATCATCAGCATAGCTGCAAACATTGATACCATGTCTCCTGATAACATTCCAAAGTGGAAGCATGTATAAAAAGTACGGGGCCTAAGATTGAGCCTTGGGGGACACCACATTTAATTTCATGGATCCCTGAGGAGCATGTATCCATACTTACCAGAAATTTTAAATCTGTGAGATAGGAGTTGAACCACTTGTAAGCAGTACCAGAGAGGCCGACCAGGTTTCTGAGTCTGTTCAAAAGTATTTGGTTGTCTACTGTATCAAAAGCTGCACTTAGATCCTGTAGTACCAGGACTGAAATCTTGTGCAAGTCTAAATTTTACAATCTTTAACAAAGCTATTTTTGTACTGTGGTTAGTCCTAAAACCAGATTGATATGTTTCAAAAATATTATTTTTGATTAAAAAATCATCCAACCGAATAAAAACAAGTTTCTCTAAAATTTTGTTTTAAAATGGCAAGTTGGATATACAGTGCCATGAAAAAGTATTTGCCCCCTTCCTAATTTCTTAATTATTTGCCTGTTTGTCACACTTTAATGTTTCAGATCATCAAACAAATTTTAACCCTTTGATGCATAGAGTACATACAAATGTCTTGGACCATTTGTTGGGATTTGGTGCAATATTTTGTGTGTGTGTGTGTGGGGGGGGGGGGGTGCAAGTGGGTGGTCTGTCTGACCGTTATTTTGGACATTATGCTTGTGGGGTGCACAGTGCCATCCAGTATTTATTTTAGACATTATGCACGCGGAGTGACAGAAATAGTGTGAAAAATGAAGAAACCTGGTCATTGATATGCATGATGATCTATCTGTATTCTGGACATTGCTTATTTGAGCTATTTACTCTGCATGCATAGTGTCCAATATTTTTGATAGAGCATAGACTCAGATGTATTCCAACAAATAGACATGCATTACATAGGTTATGTGTTTTCAGTTTGTGCTATATAATGTATTTCCATCCCCCACCAGAAAAAAGTTGATCAAAACTTGAACAAGCTAATTTCTGACATTCGTCAACTTACCTCTTACTTGTGGATGCAGCCATTGTGATTGTTTGTGGTAAATCATGTGACTAGTCAGAGAGGCACCTATTGAGGAAATTATTATCTGGAAATGTCCAGTAAAATGTACATTTTGTGTTTTCAGGGTATCTATGAGCCAAGAGAAAATAAGCCCCACTTAACTTATGTCCAAAATATTGGACAACATGCAACAAAGGGTTAAAGATGACCAGAGTAAATACAAAATGTAGTTTTTAAATGATGATTTCACTTATTAAGGAGAAAAAGCTATCCAAACCTACCTGGCCCTATGTGAAAAAGTAATCCCCCCCCCAATCAAATCATGAATCAACTGTGATTAACCACACTTTTTGAGTTCGATCGAAAAATCTCAAAAAGCAACACATCATGCTGCGAGCTAGAGAAGTTCAAGAACAGATGAGAAACCAAAGTAATTGACATGTATCAGTCTGGAAAGGGTTACAAAGCCATTTCTAAGGCTTTGGGACTCCAGGGAATCACAGTAAGAGCCATTATCCACAGATGGAGAAAACTTGGAACAGTGGTGAACCTTCCCAGGAGTGGCCAGCCCACCAAAATTACTCTAAGAGCGCATCGACGACACATCCAGGAGGTCACAAAAGAACCCAGAACAAATCTGAAGAACTGCAGGTCTCACTTGCCTCATTTAAAGTCAGTGTTCATGATTCAACAATAAGAAAGAGACTGGAAAAAAATGGTGTCCATGGGAGAGTTCCAAGGCGAAAACCACTGCTGACCAAAAAGAACACAAAGGCTTGTCTCACATTTGCCAAAATACATCTTGATGATCCCCAAGACTTTTGGGAAAATATTCTGTGGACTGACGAGACAAAAGTTGAACTTTTTGGAAGGTGTGCGTCCCGTTACATCTGGCGTAAAACTAACACAGCGTTTCATAAAAAGAACATCATACCAAAAGTCAAACATGGTGGTGGTGGTAGTGTGATGGTTTGGGGCAGCTTTGCTGCTTCAGGACCTGGACGACTTGCCGTGATTGATGGAACCATGAATTCTGCTCTCAACCAGAAAATCCTGAAGGAGAATGTCCAACCCTCAGTTCGTGACCTCAAGCTCAATCACACTTGAGTTATCCAGCAGGTTAATGATCCAAAACACACCAGCAAGTCTACCTCTGAATGGCTTAAAAAAAACTAAATAAGATTTTGGAGTGGTCCAGTCAAAGTCCGGACTTAAATCTGATTGAGATGTTGTGACATGACCTGAAACAGGCCAATCATGCTCGAAAACCCTCCAATGTGGCTGAATTAAAACAATTCTGCAAAAAAGTGTGGGCCAAAATTCTTCCACAGCGACGTGAAAGACTCACTGCAGGTTATCGCAAATGTTTGATTGCAGTTTGAGGGTGGCACAACCAGTAATTAAATTTAGGGGGCAATTACTTTTTCACAGCCAGGTAGGTTTGGATAGCTTTTTCCCCTTAATAAATGAAACTCATCATTTAAAAACTGCATTTTGTATTTACTTGGGTTAGCTTTGTCTAATATTAAAATTTGTTTGATGATCTGAAACATTTAATTGTGACAAATATGCAAAAAAATAAGAAATCAGGAAGGGGCAAATACTATTTCACTGCACTGTAGGTCTAGAATGATTAAAAATATCAGGATCCAGATTGCTCTTTTTTTGAATGGGTGTCACCACTGCTGTTTTAAAGACAGCAGGAAAGACGCCTGTCTGAAGAGAGCAATTCAGAATGTTTAAAAGCTCAACTTCAAAGGATCCTTAAAATGTTTTAAAAAATGAGGTGGGGATGGGATCTGAAAGGCAGGTAGTTGGGTTTGCTTGGAAGAAAACTTTATCAAGCATCTTAGTATCGACCAGGACAATCCACTGTCCAGTGTTTCTGGAGGTAAAAGGAAACCTTCCATTTCATTAAACACGGTCTCCTGGTCAGATAAAATACTGGATCTAGTTGAACCAATCTTGCTCCTGAAGTGGCCTGCAAATTCCTTGCATAAAGAGTCAGTCATAGGAATTCAGTACTTATTAAAATTAGGGTTGATTAAGTGATCTATGGTGGAAAAAAGGACTTCAGGGTTATTTTTGTGAGTAGATATTATGTTTGCAAAGTATGAATTTCTTGCCTGTTTAACTGCATTGTTATATATTTTAAGCTGTTCATGGTATAGTTGATGGTTTATGACTAATTTATTCTTCCTCCATTTCCTTTCAGCCATCCTGCATTTCGTTTTCAGTTTTTTTTAATTTCCTTGTTTCTCCACGGGGGTATTGGCTGCATGTATTTTACCTTTTTTGTTACAAGTGGAGCTACTAAATCGTGGCTTGACTTCAATTTTAAGATAAAATTTTCGACAATAAAATCACAGGATGCAGGTAAAATGACTGGAGGATTTTTGCATAAAGCTTCAATAAAATTTGCGGCCACTTCCGGAGTCAGGTAGTGTTTCCTCACAGTTCGCACCGAGGTCTCCTGTTGGATAAAACTGGTGATGTTATAAAACACACAGTAGTGGTCTGATACAGCCAGGTCAATAACAGAGCACACACTGGTGGACAGGCCATGGCTAATGACAAGGTCCAGAATGTGTCTTCTGTTGTGAGTCGGCGGCAAGATATGCTGCATAAAATCTATTGAGCTCAGCAGATCGATAAAACCTTTCGATAGATGATCTGACTGATTGTCTATGTGTAGGTTAAAATCACCAGATATGATAATCATATTGTAGGAAGTATGGATTATTGATAAAAACTCCAAAAACTCGTTGATAAAAACGGCACACTTTTTTCACACGTTTCGCGTGTATTCGCGTCTTTGCATTGACTTCGAATGTAATCTGTCGTGCGAAAAATTCGTTTCGCGTCCGGTGAAAGCGGCTTTTCTCCCAGGTCTTTTTCATACTGACTGCATTCCAATTTTGATCCTCCCATAAAGTAAACCTCCGCAAGCAGAACTTTATATTTAGCTATATTGAATTTCATTTGCCAGGTTTCCTCCCTCTTCTGGATGTTGTCCAAATTTTCCTGATTCACCTCACTAACTACAAACCTGTTGGCTAAATGTCCTAATTTTGTATCATCTGCAAATTTAACCAATGTGCTTTCAATGTTCCTGTCAAGGTCAGGCATGCAAATGAGGAAATGCAGTGGTCCTCATTCATCCAAGTGGGACTTGATCCCCCATATTACCCTGCTCAGATGCAATCTCTTTAACTTAGAAAATTTCTGCAGTGATTTAGCAGTGATTTTTTTTTTTCCCCACAGTGAACAGCAATAACTGCAGTGTGGCAAATTGCGGTAACTTTCTCTCTTACTCACTCAACCACGGACGTTTGTTGGGGACGGGTGGAGGGACGCGTCCACATGAAGCATCGTGGGTTACAATGGTTTTGTTTTAATGATTATCAGCCTCTCTTCATCGTATACTGCATTTTTGATGCATAAGAATTTTTTATTTTCCTTTTTTATTATTTTAGTTTCTCATTTCTGTACATCCCAAATATTCTCTGCATTGGGTAAATGTCATATGGCAGGGTTAGGAAAATGTACAATCAATTTTTTAGCAAGAGAACACATATTGCATAGTGTCGACCACATTATGCTCTCAACTAAATAGAACATGCTTGAACACTATTTAAATGGACTCTTCGGGATAATGGTCCCTCTGTTGCCCACCTAGAGAATTACAGATACGAGGAGACTATTCTATTCTGGCTATGAGCTGTTCTCTGTGCACAAAGGAGCCCAACACATGAATGAGTCATCCCGCATTGGTGCTTACACATTTTTTATCTCAACTTTTCTTATGGAATGGAAGCATGATTAAAAAAAACAAAGCTGAAATAATAAAAACAAGGATTCTGTGAGGAGCTCACGACAGAGCTTAAGCTCTTTATTCGGACTGCGATTACTTTATTGAGGACTTACGGGGAGAACAAATGCTCAGTGGTTGTGCAGTAACTGACGATCGGAGCCACATTACTGATGAGACGTTGACATCTAGTGGTGTTTTCAGTGAAATACAGCAGAGCAAATAGCATTGATGGTCGTGAGAACAATCGCAAATCCATAAACCAGGCTCTCTGTTCTCTTATTAGCCAAAACTAGTGCATTCCATTTCACTTTTTAAAACATTAAAATGTGAAAATCAGAAACTGAGATCAAGAACCATGCAACAATCTTTGCCATTGAGATCTTATTTTTTCTGCATTCTATTGTTTAATATGAATATTAATTGGAGGTCCTGACCTTTATCTGCATGAAATTACGCATTGCTTAATTCTCATGAAGGCTGGATGTGAAAGAAGTATAAATATGCAGGCATACAACAACAAACAAGACATTTGTTGATAAAATTCAACTATCTTGTTAGAAATATTTAAAGAACAATAAGGAGAGTATATGCTATCTATCCTAATGAAACCAACTCCTTCAAAATAATGGTACCAATATCTGCTGGATTCTTTATTTGGGGAACTGAGATGTTTTAGTGCATAGTGAACCTCTTTGCATACAGTATGTCCTTTATGAGGGATATCAGGACTGTGGATTGACAATCAGAAGGACAAGATGGTTTTGTGATTCATTCAGTTTATTAAGCAGCAGGACATGAACAGATGAAAGGTTTGCAGATATTTGAACCCAATTCATCAAATGCCAGTCAAGTCTGCTGTAATATAGGTTGAAGTCATTTCAGTCATTGAAGGATCTTCAGCTTTTGCACTGAGTAGTACAACATGGTAACGCTGGCTCTGTTTGTCTGTCTAATCGACTGAAATAGCACCAGCATTTTCTAGCAGACGTTTTCCAGCATCAGTGAACACAACAGAGTGCTCATCGCTGACATAGGCACTGTCTGTGACAGTCATACAATCCTCGTAATAAACTAAAACATACATTGGCTGTAGGGCGGAACAGCTAACGAAACTTTTAGGAGGCATTCGTAGAAACTTGACTCCTGAACATTCGTTGAACTTTAAGCACCCAGAGGAGTTTTTCTCCACGCAGTCTCGGCCTGTGATGGGGCTCGCGCTGTAGTAAACACGCAGAGGCTTTGCTGTCGCATTGGACACATGGATGTTCCCCATCTCTGCTGCAGCAATAGAGAGAGGAGAGAAGGAGAGAGAGAAAGAGAGAGGGAGACGGGGGAAGTGAAAGAGAGGGAGACAGCAAAAGAGGGTGAGAGAGGGGGAGGGGAGAGGGGTCGAAAGAGAGAGGGAGGAACAGAGAGGAAGGAAAGAGGAGGGGAGACAAGGGAAGGGACAGAGAGGAAAATAAGAGAAACAGAAGAAAGATAAATCGTTAAAAAATAAAAACAATACAAATAAACACCTCAGGAATAAGTGGATGGGGAGACTGTGTGTGTGTGTGTGTGTGTGTGTGTGTGTGTTGTGTATGAGTGCATATTTTGCGCGCGTGTGTGTGTGTGTGTGTATGTGTGTGTGTGTGTGTGTGTGTGTGTGTGTGTGAGGGCATACGTGTGCATGCCTGCGTGGGTGTGTGTGGGTGTGTGTGTGCGTGCGCGCGTGCAAAATTATCCTAAAATTATAAAAAAGTATATTTCTCCCTACTTTTCAAGCTTCTATCTGACAATACTAGAACAAGCTTCTGTTTCTGCACTGGGCCACCCAGAGGATTTGGGATTGTTGATTGTCCAGCCAGGCTGGGTTAGATGCAGCGCAGTGTTCTCCCATTTCCTTTTTATTTTACTTCTCCAATTTACTGACCACTAGTTTCAAAATAAAAGTCCACTTTATTCACCGGTATTTCCTGCATGGTTCTCCTGTGTTAAACACATTCTCATTCACAAATTTGTCACGTATTGATGCTTAGTCAGGTCTCCTTAGTGTTTTTAATACACTGAGTAGGCCCACACCTTTCGCATCAATTTTCAGCGAGCAGGGTAGTCTGATACATTTAAGGTAATAAGCTTTTAAAAAGGTAAGAATTAGGGTTTAAGGTTTGAAAAGGGTGATTTAGGTTAATAAATGTAAATGTAAAACTGTTAGAAATGGGGATTGACCCCGATCTCCGGTGGGACAGGGCACGATCTGGGGTTCCCAGCACGCACCCCAACCTCAAGCCTGCGCTGACGTTCTCACTATATAAGGACGTCACCTGATTGGCTGCTTTGCTTTACTGTCACAAAGGATACTGCGTAAGAAACTGACTCAAAAGGACTCCCTTACTGATCGTAGATCGATGACCCTGACTTCTGACCTCACCTCAATATTAGACACCTTGGGAGAGAGAATGGGTTACTGTAACTGCTTCTTTTTTACTTCCTCATACTGCCAGTACTGACTCAGGGAATCAGTGTGCGAACACAACAGCCTGTCCAAAAAAAAAAAAAAAACTAAAACGTAAAATGTGCAAATTTATTTTTACAAACTGCATGTTTTAAATAGGTTTTGCCATGAATCACATTTCACGTTGAAAATGATAATGTTCGTACAGAATTGTAATGTTAGCCTGGATAAGTCATGGAAAAAAAAAAAAAAAAAAAATCATTCTCATTCTCTTGTTTCATAAATACCTCACCATTTTTTTTACAGAGATGCAAGTAAGACAGGCTCCTCAGTATTGGATCTCACCTGCTCAGGTAGGTGGCTGGGTGTGGTCACAGGTGGAGGTCTCTCTCAGACTGGTGTGGAGCTGAAGATTAGAGGTGGTCTGAATGCCCCTCTCTCAGTGATCCTGGGTTTATATTCTCTCTGGAGATAAAGGTGTGTCCTGTAATGGTTTATTTTTATGTGGTGAGTTACTATTTCAACAAATTTCTGTGGAAGCAGACAGGTTTTACACTTCCCAAGAATAACGCACAATTCACCGCAATTAATCACCACCGCTGATTTACAGGAAATGCATCATGCATCACTGTTTTACTTCTTTCATTGCACAATATGAACCGATTTGCCATTGGATCATATGATAAGCCAGTGCAGTTTGTTTTGTAAAAAACGGAGAAATATTCCTTTTTAAATTGTGTTTTGAAAGGCACTGGAAACTATCAGTTGGCAGCTAGGCTGATGTACATACATGTACAGAGCACTTTGTGAGTTCAGAAGCAAAATTAAAAACTACAGCCCTCATTTGAATCCTGGCTCACAATCACACTCCAGTACATGCAGTCAGTGGAAATGTGCCCGAACAATGAGGCGGGTTTATTAAATCAGTACTTCGGCCATTTGTTGTGTATCAGTTGACAAGTATCTGCAGTGAGTAAGCCAGTAAGAGTCACATTATCTAACTGACATATACATAAAACAACAAACAATAATTAGATACAGTGCTGTGAAAAAGTATTTGCTCCTTCCTGATTTCTTATGTTTTTGCATATTTGTCACACTTAAATGTTTAAGATCATCAAACAAATGCTAATATTTGACAAAGATAACCTGAGTAAATACAAAATGCAGTTTTTAAATGATGATTTCATTTATTAAGGGAAAAAAGCTATCCAAACCTACCTGGCCTTATGTGAAAAAGTAATTACTTTTTTTTTTTTTTTACAATTACTTTTTCACATAAGGCCAGGTAGGTTTGGATAGCTTTTTCCCTCAATAAATGAAATCATCATTTAAAAACTGCATTTTGTATTTACTCGGGTTATCTTTGTCTAATATAAAAAAATTGTGTGATGATCTGAAACATTTAAGTGTGACAAATATGCAAAAAAATAAGAAATCGGGAAGGGGGCAAATACTTTTTCACAGCACTGTATATGAAATTGGGCAACAATGGCAAATTGTATTAACAGATTTTGGTTGCTGTTGGGACGATGGCAGATTTTCCTTCCAAATGTTGAAATAAATATTGGAGAAAGTGTTTCATAAAATCATTTGGTGGGCGGGCGCCGAAAGCAGGATTATTGAGAGAACTGTACACACACACACACACACACACACACACACGCACTAGTGGTGCAACGGATCATCGTCGATCCGTAATCCGTACGGATCCCTCTTCACGGTTCAGTACACACATGATCCGCGCATTGGTTGATGAAAAAAAAGGTTGTGCTGGGGGTGTGACATTATCGAATCGCGATGATCGTAAAGCGAAATGAGACAACTTGCCGCTATGGGGTGTGTGTCACTTGCGTCCCATTTCTTCTTGAAACATACAAGCGGTCTGAAATAAACGACAATCATTTGAAGTGCTTCCGGGAAGATAATTCAGATTAGAACTCCTCTAATTGTCAGCGAGGTTGGCAGTTTCCATCACCTTTTGAAGCTCAGCTGGCCCTAAATCTGCTCCTGTATAACTTGCTCCAAATGACAATCAAGCAATTTAGCCTGTTGCCAATGATTATGAAGTGATAGAGAAGAGCTGACAGACGTGACCGCGCTACAATGTTAAATTGAAAGAATGCTAACAATCTAAAGAATTACAAAAAAAAAACCTTTCCCAAACTCCATCTCTCATGGTAGCGTTTTAGCTGATTTTTAAACTCTTGCATCCTGAACTTGCCATCGGAGGATTATCTAGCCCTGCTTTCACCATACCTGCATTTCACTATTTCTCCAAACCTGTTCCCATTTACATTTCCCAATTAGCAACTTGGTGTTAATTCATTTAGATGCGAGAATCAGTCGGTAGAATGATTGTCCCGCTCCCCTTATCTTGCATTGTTCATTGCAATTATCAAGCATTTCCCCATCCACTTTAATTGTGACATAAAACGGCAACATCTTTAGAAGCCTCTGAATTCACGTAGCTCGCAAAATGGCATATATATTTTTTCTGTCTGTGACCTCCTTGATACGCCTAAGAAAAATTTCGATTAAATGCGGTTTTGCCGACTGAGGTCCGAGTGTTACGTTTGCTTTCGTAAAAATAAAACTGTCTACAGCCAGTGACATTACCGTAATGCAGGTTAACCCTCAACCTGTTTCTTATTTAGAATGGGACAGTCAGCTGAATTAAATAACTGAGCACGTAGGCGACTGATAAGATACTTTACCAAATACCATTGATGATTAAGACATAAAGCTTTGCGTCAGTGGAGGGCTTCATTGAGATCGCATTAAACGCCAATTAACAGAATTTTCTTGAAATTCTACATTCTAGTAGAATATGTAGTAGCAAATGCTGCTGAGGATGTTGTTTAGATAAGGTTTAGATTTTGTTTATGATTAACTGGATAATTGCCGTTCATACAATCTCATATTGTAACCTCCGCACAACTTTCCCAGAAGCCGGACTATAAAGACCCCATAAATGATTTTGACAACATGAAAGTTTGATGCATAGCTTGCATTTGAATTGATTTTAAATGTATGCCGTGAGGTGAACTTTCACAATGCACTAATAAACAATTTACTAAATTATTCAATTACCAACGCTTTGACGCAAGAGCGTTAGTAATTTAAAAGCCTACATTATTATCCTTTGCGGCATAGTGTGCAGCTGCGCTTTAAAAAAAGTAGCCTATTTTTTGGAAACATTTTGATGAAGTGCAATCTTAAAATAAATTAGGTTGCACTGCTGGAAAAAAAAAAAGGTTGAATTGCATTCATGCAAATATGTGCTGTTCAATGGCTATTTAAGTTTATAAATCACGGCATTCCAGTGGATGGTGATCCACTGACATGGTGGAAAAAGCAATGAGTGTAAATACCCCCACATTGCCAAGATGGCAAGATGCTATCTCGCTGTGCCTGGCGCTTCAGTGCCTGGTGAGAGGGTATTCTCTACTGCAGGGGACATAGTGACTGCAAAGAGGTCTACACTCTCCCCAGACAATGTAGACATCCTTATCTTTTTGAGAAAGAATTTAAAATTATAACCAGAGTGTGCTTTGCTTTCTTTCTTTTCTTCTTTTTTGATGATGTGGACATAGGCTAGATTTGAAATCACTGTCCATGTTTAAAGAGAAGGTATCATGAAGTATCATGGCTTAGTGCACTGCAAGTTGTTTTTCATTCATGGTCCATGTTTAAAAGAAGAAGGTATCGTGCCTTAAATTGCACTTTAATTTGTTTTTATATAATTTAAAGTTTTTATTTTTTATTTAATGGGCAGAAGTGTTTTACAAAATAAAGGGAGGACTAAGTTATATTTATCTTGTCTTTCTTTTTGTTGTTGTTGTTGTTGATCCGAAAAGTGATCCGATCCGTGACTCAAATCCGTGATACAATCCGAACCGTGAGATTTTTGATCCGTTGCACCCCTAACACACACACACACACACACACACACACACACACACACACACACATTCACACTCGTACGCACTCACATACTCATCTATAAAACAATCACTGTCTTTTTCTCCTTCTCTTTTCAATAAAACTTATTATTCAGTTTTTTCTATCACTATCACTCTTCTTCGTTATTTTTTTTCAAATTTTAATTTTCTTCTTTTTTTCTCTTTCTTGTTTTTCCTTCTTCCTCCCGGTCATCCACCACCCTATTTACCAAAGGAGTTTAAAATATTACTTTAAGAATTAAAAAAGGGGGGAAAAAGAGCAGAAGGGAATTATTTTTTCTTTCTCTTTTTTTTCTGTTTCATTGCCTATCATGATCGTCTTTATTTCTCATGGAATCATTCCATTATTGGCAGCAATTTGTTTCACCTTTGTCGTATCAGTGCATGGTTATGTGTTGTTCTTGACTTAATGCTATTAAAATGTTTTTTTTCTTTTACACTTCCTTCATATTTGTCCCACACATATATACATATATGCACGGTGCGCGCACACACACACACACACACACACACACACACACACGCACAGAGACCTATTCTTTTTTTTCCTTTTTTCTTCCTCTTTTTTTTCTGTCTCTTTTCACTGTCATGATTATTAGTTACCCTTATGTCTCATCCCTTTTGTGTCCAGAGTTTGTGCTTAGTTATGCATCTATTCTGTTCACTTATTGTGTAATTGGTAATTTGTATTTTTTTCTGTTTATTTTTTAAGGCTGGCTGTTTTGTATGTTTTCTGCTTTTTTCTTGTAATTATAATAAAAAAAAATAAATACAATAAGTAATGCTTGTGTTGGCATCATCAATATTATACAGCAGTGAAGATAACCCCTATGATATAACTCAATCTGCTACTTCTGATTGGTCACCATCATGTCATTGTTCCCACTCCCTTTTGCCCACTAAATAGATTCTTCACAACAGGGCTGGATATGAAAAAAGATCTCAATAATTAAAGTAACACTGCTTAAGACTGTGCCTCTCTAAAGTTACTAGGTTGAGTATTTTCAATTCAACACGGAGTAACTTGTATCTTTCTTTTAAACCTGGCACTAGAGCGGGATGACATCACCCACGCAAAGTGACTCAGAGACAGAGACATTGGAAAGAAAAAAAAAAAACATAACGCGTTGCTCAAACCCCTCGGCCAAAGGTCAAATCACCAAAAAAACCTGACGTTGCACATCTATGGGTCACAGAGTTACCACACCAAATTTGAAAAGGCTACCATCAATAGTTGCTGAGTACTGGCCCAGACAAAGTCATGGACAGACACACGACAGACGAAAAGGTGACGGCAATACCCCTCTGGCCAAAGTTGGCTGAGGGGTAAAATAGTAGGGAGGTTAAGCCCAAAAAATAGCCCTTTGACTTCAAGTCATGATGCAAAGGTCCCCTTTGGTATGGAAGTACCTTAGTGTCATACAAATAAATTTATCATGAGACACAAGTGAGATCACACTTTGTATCGGAAATAGACACGTTTTTTTTCAAAAATGGCCACCAATTTGCCAAAAATACTCCTGAGCTCATATCTTTGCTTCTGTTATAGCTATAATGACAAATTTGGTGTCAGTGTACATTTTGGGGGTCAATGAATCCAATAAAATAGGTTTCAAGTTTAAAAAACCAACAGTTTTCCCCTTACCATGACAACTGGTGGGTAAATATGCACATTTCACATAAAAAATTGTGTCATCAGATTGACTTTACTTATCTTTTCCTTCAAAAACTTTAAAATTTTGTATTTAAGCAGTGCAGCTACTTCTGTACATTACATATGTCCAAAATAGCATGAGATTTTGACCAGTCAGGAGTAGCTTATGCAAATCAGTTTCGCGACAACACATCCCATCTGCACCAGGGGCTGTGACAGCTGTTGTTGTCAGAGGTGACAGGTTTACACTTTGAGGTTCGTATGACTTTCTCATTGAATAGAAAAATGTTTTTAACGTTATAAAACTAATAACTAGCTAGCCAGTTACTAATTAGCTGTATTATAACTAGATTGCTAGTCACTAGTTAACTTCATTACAACTAGATTTCTAGTAACTAGTTAGCTTCGTTATAACTAGCTATTAACTAGTTAGCTTCATTATAACTAGCTAGTAACTAGTTAGCTTCATTATTATTGAAGCAAGCACATAGCCTACATGTAGCTAGCTAGTTAGTTGGCTTCATTATTTGACAGATTTTTACTTTTGTGAATTCTTGTTAATGCTCATCTTATCTATCTCATGATGTTAAAGCAACTTTATTTATTTCAGATTAGCTATAATGGAATGCCGTGACTGGAGTTTATGCTTCCTATGTCAGTCCGCCCTACAGATTGAAAAAACATTAGATCCTTCTTCATCATTCAAACTGAGAAACAATCCTGAAAAACTGCAATCATGTTACAAAGAAGCTGTGGATAACATCCTGGAGCTGTAGGCATTAGGGGATCTGCCTGAGTTTATAGTGGACATTAGTGGTGCTAGTCAGGATGTAGTTCAGCTGATGACTCAAAATCCTGTGGTGTGAAACAAAAGCTGCAGAAATGCTATAGAGAAACAAAAAGTTGAGAAAGCAAGGAAAAGAAAAAAAGGATGATCTGTGAGCCCAGTAAAAACACGGCGCATGAGTGACAAGTCCACTACATTGGCTTCAACACCCTCAACATCATCATGTGAACCATTCAATAAACCGTGTCTCTTCTGTGGTGTAGTGGGCAACAAAAAGGAACTGAGGAGGGCTGCCACCCTTGGCTTGAATAGAAAAGTAAAAGAATGTGCTCAAGTGGTGGGTGACAGGCATCTATTGGCTGAACTAGCTGCAGGTGACATGGTTGCTATAACGCTGTTTATCATCGTGCATGCCTGACTAGGCTCTATAGAAAAGCTGAAACTGTTGGATGTGACTCTGAAAGTAATGCAACTCAAGTCATCAGAGCACATGTCCTCAATGAGTTGCTTGAATACATTGAGAATAGGGATGCAAACTATCGATTAATTCATTAATCATTAGTTGGTTCACCTTATCGATCGATTAACAATTAATTGATAAGCGGCAATTCTCCTGAGAACCTAAATTTCCCTTGGTATCAATAGGTTCTACAACATAAAAAGCTAAACATTGCTTATGATTTACTGAATAAAAAATGCATGTTATACTCATTTATGAATGATTCATTGTACCATCTGGGATCCATCCCAGACAATAGCATTTACGTTAAGAAAATGAACTCTGCATAGAAAATGAAATATGTTGGCTACTTTCACATGAAAATAAATTGCACACTGGCCCATCTGTCACATGTGAAACATTAGCAGCATAACAGAATTCTAAATAGAAAGTAAATTATTATGTAGGCTAAGCCTACATAAAATAGTGTGTAAAATAACAAAATATTAACCTAGTAGGGTACTTATTTTGAAAAACATGTGAAACATAAGTAGAACTCATAAGCCCCCTTGAATTGAGAAAGGCAACAGCAAAATAACTTTGACTGGAAACTTAAAATTACAGGCTGACTGAAAACCTAAAAATCTGTGAGAAAAAAGACAGTAAAATTAGAGGGCCTACCTTGGAACAATCAAATTAAAATATTGGCTGCCTTTCCTGAAACAAAAACATCCCTGTCCAATTAGGTTTTAAATAGGCACCTCAATAACATAGATCCTAGACCCATATATTTTTTTGTTCTGCTGCTGGTGTGAATCGAGGTAATTGATTGGCCAAGCTGCTGACACGCTCTCCATTTTGATCGCTTCATGCTCGTGTGTTGTCGCCATAGACTGTATAAAAAGATGGACGAAGCAACCGTGACGTCACCCATCGGTTTCAGCATACCATTGAGGAAGCCTCGATTTTGGCTATTGGAATTGCGCCATTTTGTCATTTTGAAACCGGATGTGATTCCTATTGGACGAGAGCGTGAACTAAATATCTGGGGAGAAGCGAGGGGTGGACCTTACCGTATCAGACCAGAGGATAGCCACGCCCCTAAAGCATATACTGGCTTTATCCTTTATTCTAGTCTATTTGGGACCATAATTTACAAAAATGAACATCATGATATATCGAAGACTTGAAACTTGCGATAGATACAATAAAGTAATGTGGAAAATCATTACTTAAATTATAAATCTGGTGATAAAGTAGGGTCATTTTCTCATAGACTTCTATAGGATTGAATTTCTTTCTGCAACCACTGACGTCACCATCTGCTGGCCACTAAATAGAATGCAAATTTTGGAGATTTCATCGGCCTCAGTTTTCAGACCAGTGCTCGTGGACCCATCTTTTATACAGTCTATGGTTGTCGTGACAGACAATCATGCATTCGTCAGGCATACGTCAAGCATGGTCTAGATTCGGCAATGGCGCCCTCGACTGGCGACGCCCACATTACATTTCAAAAAAAAAAGCTCTGTTCGTGGTGTAGGACCGTAAAATGTTCAATTAATTGACGAATAATTTAATTAATGGAGTAAACTGTTTACGCCAATTAATCAGTAATCGGTCAATTGTTTACATCCCTAATCGAGAGCTATCGTTGCCCAGGGGAATCACTGGCAATGTCTGACTTGACAGCCCTCTATGACGAGCGCATTGCTGATCTGGGATTTCCAAACATCAAATGCAACACCACATGCCTTTGGGAGGATATTGAACGTCTGATTCCTGACATTGGATCAGTACAAATAAATTGAGTCTGGTCCCTTGTATTTGATGATGACCTGAGCAAAGCTGTTACTGACATGAAAAACAACTTGTCTACTGATGTCTCCATCATCTTCAAAGCAGCCAAAATCCTCCAGCAAGAGTATCTCCCCATGAAGCATGCTTTTACAGGTTCCTTCTCAATTTCCTATGAAGCTGACTCTATCCCTCCCATGCTGAGATCGTTCTAACACCTGCTTCTTGATGGATCAGGTATTAATCAGCCACCTCCTGGACCTGAGAAGTCTGAGGCTGCAACATCCATTAGGCAGCAAATAATTTTCAACTCTGTAAGATGCAGATCCAAGAAATCTGGCAGTGTTCCTCGTCACAAAAGAGAGAGGGAAACACCAGCTTCGCTATATCTGGCAATGAAACTATGCCAGCAAAGTGGGAGTAGACATCTGGTGGAGGCCATGCATAAAAGAGGAATATGTGTGTCATATGACCGCTTGAAAACATTTAGCATAGATATAGCAAATTCAGTGATCAGTCACTGGGAGCAGATTGGTGTCGTGGTCCCACCTCAGGGTGTCTTCACCACTGGTGGTTTTGATAACATTGACCACAACCCATCATCGACAATAGCAACATCAGCCCTCCATGGATCATGCATCAGCATTCAACAGCACTTCTCTTCTGACAGCCAACAGACAGAGAATCTGACTGACATCCTAGATCCAGCTGAAATGGGGAAGAAGCATGTGAAATCCTTGCCACCTCACTACAGAACCATGGATCTGGATGTTTCACTGCCAACTGATGAGGTCTTGTATGTTCCTGCCCTGAATACCAGCAGTCATCCTCATCCAGCCTCCCATCCTCTCGTAAATGAAATTGAAGAAGGCAACCAGTGGTTAGAGAGAGTCAGAAACCTTCTTGTGAAAGACAACCTTGAAGCCGGAGAATGGATCTCATGGGCTGCATATTATGCCAGCATCACAGACTATAGATAGAAGAAATGGTGACCGTGAAAGTATTGAAAACTCAAAAGAAATAAGGGGGTAGGGATCTACAAGCTTCTGCTTCCCTCTACTTTTGAACAGGTCACATTTACCTTTTTTGTATTTTTGTTAAATTAAATTGTTATTTTTTTTGTCATTTTCTTTGTTATTCTCAATTTCAAATTTCATGATGGACATGTTCAAAAATAAACTTCATTCATTCATTCCCTGGCCTCCTAATTCCTCAGATCTCAATCCGATAAAGGGATGAGGAATACGCTGGAACAACGAAAAGTCCGATTTGCGGAAGCTCCACCTTGCAGCTTACAGGAATAAAAAAAATCTGTTGCTGACGCCTTGGTGTTTAAGCACAGGGCACCTGCAGGGTCCATGTCTGAGCAGTTCTGTTTTGGAGGCATGTGGAGGACCAACAGCATATTTAACAAGCGGTCATCATAAATTAGATTATCAATGTACAGACAAATTACAGATTAACAAATTAAAGGGAAAAAAAACACCTGAATAAATGCACGGACAAATGGAGATTCCCTGCCATGGTTTGAGTCTACTTGTCCCCTTGAAGACGGCAGGGTCATTGCAAATCAGTGCAGAGTCATTCTGTGTGATCACCTTTATATCCTAGGATGAAGAATTCCTGCCATGATGGGTGTGGCCACTTCCAGGATGACAATGGACCAAGCCCCACAGGGCGCAAGGGGGTCACTGATGGTTTAAGGAGTATTTGTTTGGGTGATCTTGGAACAATGTGTTAGACAGCACTCTTTGTCACCATCACCAAAACACAAAATGAGGAAAATTAGGCCCTCAATCCCTCTAGAAAAATTTCACACTTGTGAACTCGATGCAAAAGTGTGTTAAGCTGATCTGGCAGCTTGTGGAGGCCCAACACCTGATGAAAAATATTTTTATGTTTAATTTTCCATTAATTTGCCAGCCATCTGCATGCATGCAATTTAGTTCCACATATGAAAGTGTCCCATATCTGACCTAAAAAAATTTTGATTTTTGTGCCCCCACATGTAAAAAAGTTAGATTTTGTCTTATGTAGGCCAAATAGTCTTTACCGTGTATTGCAACGCAACCTGAATGCTTCATGAATGTTCAGAGGAATCATCCAAATTTAGAAGAGGCCGACATCTAGTGGTGTATTTGGTGATGTGCAGCGGAGAAAAGTGCGTTGGTGGTGACATCAAAAATCGCAAACCTCCAAGCCGGCCTGGAAAAAGTTACTCTGTCTTCTGACTGGCCCAAACCTCTGTGTGCATACTATCCCATTTTTAGAAATATAAAAGTTAATATTAGAAACTGAATATTAGATGTAAATGAATTTACAAAACAATATTTCTTCAATAAAGTTTTTTGATAACCCAGAATTAGCCTACCTCTTTGTGTGTCTTGGATAGGCTACTGAAAGGATTCACTCTAGGCACACAGTCACCTATTATATGCCTGGCAAGAAATGGAGGCATCATTTATCCAGGTGAACATCCACTCCCTCACTGAAACTTTTCTCAAGGTGCAAGACATGAAAGGCATGTTTATTTTTCCCAAATTAAAAGGCGGAATGAACATATGCTTTCATTTCATTCAAGGAAAGAAACATTCCCGCTAAAAACAACCACAGAAGTTTTTTTCTCAAAAGAAATTCTTGCTTTGATGAACACAGTACAAACTGAAATATCACAGTGATTGATTGAATTGATTCTTTATGTGAAGCTATTTTTGTTCAAAAAAACTCATGTATAATAAATTACAGCAAACAGGAGGAGTGTAACTTTTTAAACAAGACTTCACACACAGTATTTGCTCTGTCTCTTCTCCTTGAGTAATGTTCATTCTTGATTAAATCCGCAAATCCGTTTTCAGCCACTTATCCGGAGCCGGGGCGCAAGGGTATCAGACTAAGGCCCAGGCGTCCCCCTCCCCAGCTGCTTCCTTCAACTCTACCTGAGGGATCCCAAGCCGTTCCAGGCCAGCCGGGAGATATAATCCCTCCAGCGTGTCCTGGGTCTGCCTCGGGGCTCCTCCCAATCGATGACATCCAGAAAACCTTTAAAGGCAGGCGCCCAGGAGGCATACGGACCATTTGTCTAAACCACGTCAACTGACTTGAACCAATACGGAGGAGCAGTGGTTCTACTCTGAGCGTCTCCTGGATGTCTGAGCTCCTCACCTTATCCCTAAGGGTCAGCCCAGCCACCCTGCAGAGAAAGCTCATTTTTTGATGCTTGTTTTCGCAATCTTTTCCTTGAGGTCTCTACCCAAAGCTTGTGACCATAGGTGAGGGTTGGAACATAGATCAACCAGTAAATCGAGAGCTTTGCTTTTACGCTCAGCTCCGTCACCACAATGGACTGGTACAATGCCTGCTTCACTGCAGAAGCTGCACTGATACGCCCAAAAATCTCATGCTCCATCCTACCCTCACTTGTGTACAAGAACCCAAGATACTTAAACTCAATCATTTGGGGTAACAACTCATCCCTCAATAAGAAGGAACAATCCACCTTTTACCAACATAGACCCATAGTCTCATATTTGGAGGTACTGATCCTCACTCTGACCGCTTCACACTCGGCTGAAAACCACTCCAGCACATAATTGAGGTCACAGCCCAGTGAAGCCAACAGGACCACATCATCTGCACACCACAGGGCTGCGACCCTGCGGCCAGCAATCTGGATACCCTCTAAGCCGCGACTGTGCCTTAAAATCCTGTCCATAAAAATCATGAACAAAACAGGTGACAAGGCACACCTGTGGCAGATTGCAACCCCAGCTGGAAAGGAGTCAGAGACTGTTTCATGAATGCAGACACAATGCTGCATTTGGTTGTACAAGCATCAGATGGCTTGAACTAAAGGCCATGAAGCCCCATATTCTTGCTTCACCTCCCATAGGACAATTCATCGGACAAGGTCGTCCACAAAACACATGTAGACTGGAGGAGGGAAATCCCGACCCCTCCGGTATCTGTGCAAAGGTAAAAAGTTAGTCCTCTGTTCCATGGCTAGAACAAAACCTGCATCGCTCCTCCTGGATCCCAGGTTCAAAAGTTGGGCAAAGTCTCTTTTCAAGCACCCTGGCATAGGCATTCCCTGGGAGGCTGAGCAGTGTGATTCCCTATAGTTGGAGCACATCCTTCGGGTCCCCTTTTTAAAAAATGGGAACCACCACACCATTCCGCCTGTCCAAGGGTACTGTACCTGACATCCACACAATGCTATTCAGGTGTGGAATGCAAATTCCTCAAAACTTTGTAAATGTTAGTTAGAACCTTGTAATTCCAAGGTCTCGAGCTGCTCCACAATGAACAGGGTCCTCTCAAATTTCATGTCCCCAGCCTCCACCCTGGATATGGGTAAAGCTCTTTCGGAGACCAGTGTTGAAAATCCAGAGTCCACAAGAAAGTGGCTCCCTGTAGACTTTTCGGGCTGAGCCTTGCTGTCTCCCGCAAAAAACCCAGCCACTAGCACTCACCTACAAGATCCCCTCCCAGACCTGGCTAAAGGAGGGGGCCCGGTGTCCCTATTCTGAGCAAGGTTCTCACATCCTTCAAGGGTCGTATCATCGAGGTCTAGTTAAGCATATTTTGTCTGCCTTCTCCCCTGGGACCATTTTGCCATGGGAAACCCTAAAGGCAACGCAGCTCCCAAGATCCCAGAGGTGCACAAACACCTCTACCATGATAAGTTAGCACTTCTTGATTAAATCCTAACAAACATTTTGAAGGTTCCCTATCATGTCACCAGGTGCACAGCCAATTAGCCATTACAGGCAATTTCAAAGTCTGTTTCTTTGGGACTTCATATGGGGAAGTAACTGCCCAGAGGCAAAAAGGACTGATCAACTTCATCCAACCAGTTAATCAGTTTCTTCATTACTCTGCATAATCCTCGCCCATTCTGATGTCACAAATGACAAATTTTGAAATGGCTTGTAATTGCTAATTGGCTAAATGTCACCTGGTGACATGATTGGGGACCTTTAAATGGTGAAACAGTGGACCATCCTTATTGACATTCATTTGTAATCTTCCTTATTGATCAGATTTGAGAGGGAGGATATCATAAAATTTATACAAAATATAAAACCAAAAACTGCTTTGAAATTATTTGCTATCATTTATGATTAAATCATCATTGTTTTAAAGAAGCAGTTTTTAATTCAAAATAGTACGGTGGTATTTTTACAGCAGCACAAACCTTCCAAGCCTGATGGAGGGCACCTCAGGACTGCGAAATGAACAAGAATAACAAGACTGTTTTGTTATTTCTGCACTTTATTACACAGCAGGGCATAAAAATATGAAAGGTTTGTGAATATCAAAGGAGATCTCAGAGAAGGATCTTCAGCTCTTGCACGACTGGTGCAGCATGGCAACACTGGCTGTCCTTCCCGCTAGTTCTCTTTGTTCGCTGGGGTGTTTTTAAGGGTGTGTATCCCAGAGTCGCTGATGACCACAGTGTGACCAGGATCTATATGGGCCGTGTGTGCGACTGATTTTCCGTCCTCGTTGCAAACGATACCGTACATTCGCTGATCTGTGTGATAGCTGCTATGGCTGTTCGGAGGAATCACCAAAAATTTGGCACCAGCCTTCTCTGTGCATTGCGGGCCCTGGATTGGACACGGGCTGTAGTGAACTCGCACGGGCCGCGACGTAGTATTGCCCAGATGGACGTTGTTGTCGTTTTTGTCGTTAGAGCTAGTGTTGGCTCCCATCTCTGTTGTTGAGAGAGAGAGAGAGAGTTGGTTGGAGAGAGGGAGAGAGAGAGACAGTGAGCGCGCTAAGTTTGCACACACACACACACACACACACACACACACACACACACACACACACAAACACACACAAGCACATATACATTGGATACTTTAACATTACTCTCCAAAGCTAGGAATCAAATGTCATTTAGGTAGTCCTTGCCATTATGTCTAATATAAGTGCTGGAATAACACTAAGTTAAATGAAACAAACAAAAAATGCATTTTGCAATATTTAATTTAGTATTTTGAGTATTTCTGAGCAAAAAAATGTTATGAAATGATTCTTAGCACAGTTTCCTTTTTTAGTAATTTCTCATAAGAGTATCGACTTTAATGTTCAATCACTGCTTTGCTCATTTTAGGCAGTCTGCATGTTAACTTATTAAGGAATCATAGTCAGTGAGTTTGCATGTGGACTGAAATAGTTTCCAGTGGTGTGTCTTTGCAGATGGACACAAATCTGTTGCTTGAGAGTGCCACTTCTCGTCAGGAAGTGCCTGAAAAGCACAAATTTATGTGTTGGATCTTTGAAAGGTCCATCCATTTATTCAATGTAAAAAACTCTTGTGATTCCAAACTTTTGAGCAGTAGTGTATGTCCAGTGTGGCCTTTATGGTGGAAAGCAACACTGTCACAAAAGTAAAAATTAAAAAACAAACAAACAAACAAATGAATTAACTAGAAAGCACTCAGTAGAGCGCATACCTCCGCCAATAGCGCTATCAGTGTTAAAGCCACACACGCCTATTAGGGCACTAGCAAAATGCGAGCTGTTACTCTCCCGATCCACTCATAGAATGCAAGCAGATCGCCATTAACTCACGCCCTTTTTATCCTCTCCTGCTTATCCCAGGGTCCTAATGCTATGCCGGCTACACATAAACCCAGGGTCACTACTAAAAAGGGCCACCCTGACCTTGACCTTTGATGCACATGCACCAGAAGTAAATCAGTTTGTCCTTGACCCATACTTCATCCTTCCACCAAGTTTCATCCAAATCCACCTCCAAGTTTTAGAGTTATTCTGTTCACAAACCAACAAACAAACAAACGGAGATGAAAACATAACCTCCTGCCCCAACTTTGTTGGAGGCGGAGGTAATTAAACTATAATTTGCACAATGTGGATGTAAATGCCTGCAATTCAAAGACTGGACTGTCTTACTTTAATCATTAATGTATCTGTCAAAATATCTGTCAAAATGAAAGGCCTGTTTTTTTCAGGTATTCCATGGTCCTTGTCTCAGTTACCCGTGTCCTGTTTGTTGGGTCTCCACACGGGAGTACGCTGAGAATAGGACACTGAAAATGTGTCAAATAGGTATCCTCATATATGCAGAACATGCATGCCAGTCCAGAATTTCAGTTCACGCACAAGTTTCAAGCACTGAGATGGAATACCATTCATTTATAGAAATGGTCACTTTTGCCATGTTGACTGCAGTGCGTATTCATGGTACTTTTCCACAATGATATACAACAAAGCTCTGAAATTCCCATACAAGTGCTTCTGGGTTGCTTTTTTATTTTTTCGGTCTCAATTTGTCCCAGACTGACTTGATTTTAGGATTTTTGTTGGAAATTTTAAATAATAAGTTTTCTTGTTTATTTTGCCACATCCTGGTTTATCATGTAACTTAAATAAAAAATAACACTTTTTTGTCATCATGTTCTTCCCATTTTATCTGTGCCATTTAAGGTTTTAGATACTAAAAGTAATTACTTACATCTTTTTACTACTTTAGCATTTTATGAACAGATGCATTGTAAAACAGTCTCCTCAGTATTGGATCTCACCTGCTCAGGTAGGTGGCTGGGTGTGGTCAGAGGTGCAGGTCTCTCTCAGACTGGTGTGGAGCTGAAGATTAGAGGTGTTCTGAATGCCCCTCTCTCAGTGATCCTGGGCTTATATTCTCTCTGGAGATACAGGTGTGGCCAGTTACAGTTCATTCTCATGGGGGGAGTCACAATTTCTCAAATATGGTGGAAGCAGACAGGGGTAAAGCAACCTACTCAGTTTGAACCAGTCACTCTGTATGGTTCCAGCTAATGTAAGTGAGCAACTGTGCTTTTGGGACAAATATCCCAGATCTGCCCTTCCAAATAATTATTTTTACTTCACTGGAACATAAGCAAATTTAGCACAGGGGTCATTCCATCTCAACTAGACCAGTGGTCTGAACTTGACACCCTCAAAAAAATCTGGCAAAAATATATGTTGTAGTACATGACATAAAATCCATGCTTGGCAAAATCAAGACCTCTAGGTCAATTAACCCCTGAGATACGGCCCTCACAGTGTACAGGAGCCTTACAAGTTCCCGCATTCATTGAATTTTCAACGGTTTTCAGTGGTGGATTTTGAATCTTTCCTAAAAAGGTAATACTCTCCTGAGTATTTCAAATCAGATGGGAAATTTGTAATCTACGCAAAAAGTTCTACTGGGATCACCATTTATGACCCCTTTGCGGTCTTGAAAAATATTAGAAATAAGCAACGAAATATCAGTGCAGCACTGATTCATCAAATATCCTGCCTACGAACCCCCAAAATACACCATATTCAGCAGTAAATTTAAAATACTTAGAATGAAGTCCACATAATCATACTTGGAAATGTTTACGTAGTCAGTCAAATATTAAAGTTTCAAAGTTTGGGTAAGAAACCAGGGTTTTTTGTAAAATAATCCACGCCGAATGATTTGGTTAAAAAACACTACATGTAAAGTACAATATTTACAGTCATTTAGGTATAGTCCTAGGGCTGTCCAAAATCCTGACAAATTTCAGCATCATGAATTTTTTTTCCGGATTTGGGATGGCTCTAGTAAATTACAGGTAACCCCTAGCCCAAAACTGATGCCAGATTTGAAATCTATGTAAAAAGTTCTGCTAGAATCACCATGCAGAAACGTATTACCCTTTTAGGAAAGATTCAAAATCGACCACCGAAAACCATTGAAAATTAAATGAATGTGGGAACTTGTAAGGTTGCTGTACACTGCGAGGGCCATATCTCAGGGGTTAATTGAACTAGAGGTCTAGATTTTGGCATGAATGAATTTTAAGTCATGTACTACAACATATATTTTTGCCAGATTTTTTTTGAGTGGGTCAAGTTCAGACCATCTGGAAATTTGGTCCACTTGATATGGTATGACCCACAGGTGAGTATATGAATTTGGGGAAACAAAGTGACTTCTGGAGGGCAGCTTTCTGTGCGTACTGCAGCACAACTATGAGCAAGTGAAGTATTCACCAAATTTTTTTTGTCAGACTTTGTTTGTATGAATTTTTTTTGTTTATGAACTGAATAACTTTTTTTTTACAAGAGGGTTTCATGCCTGGTGATCAAGTTCTGACTGATTGATCAAGCTGGCCGGTGAGGAAGAAATTCAGCGATTGGTTGGCCGGATGGGAAGCACTTCAATGATTGGTTTGCCCACGATTGGCTGGCTGGCTGTTCAGCGATTGGTTGGCCGGTGGAGAAGAAATTCAACGATTGGTTTACCGACGATTGGCTGGCTGGTTGGCCGGGCATTGACTTCACTGGTATTTACTGGTCTGTGTATTTGCATAATAAATACATGGGCCTCGGAATTTCGGCTTTGAGACATTGCAACAGAAACGGAATACTTTGCTGTTGTTGGATCTTGGTTTTGAGAGTTTGCTGCAGAAATGGAAATTAAAAATTGGAATTGAACACGCCACACTTATTTATGCATGTGAAGGACTATTTACGTACAAGGTGGAAGTGGCGCCGGCAGTATTACGTTTCAGTACTTTCAAGAATACCGGAAGAATTCATGAGTTGGTTCGCTTGAACAGAAGCAGTCGTGGTGGCCGCTTTCATTGTAGGCTATCTATGAGAGCGACTGTAACCGACACCAATGACAACAATAAATTTAAGAAAATATTAAGTTTAAAAGATCGTGCCAAGCTGGATTGGACACCCCGTCATTGAAGTAGCTACTTCTCCACTACGTTGTTGTACCCACTACACCAACGTAACACGACCAGTACTTTAATCCAGAATGGCTCTGCTTGAATCCAGTCTAGCAATAGACTGCAAAAATCAGGTAAATGTACTGTTAAATTAAAACACATTTTGTACATATTGAATGTTCACAATGCGCAATTTTTGACGCCAATGAATGTTTCTTGGCGATATTGGTCGCCATTTCACGAAAATTAATGCATATTTTTTCTACTGGACAGCAAAAGGCTGATTAAATATTCATATAGCGGATGCATATGATGTGCTTGCCCTAGCTTGATTCTCGGTCTTTTAAAAAGTTCCATTCGATTTTGTTGCATTACGAGCACAATCCGACCATTATTAGGCTAATCTTCTTTCACGCTAGATTGCTTTGGTTTGTTTCAGTCCTCCATGCTTGTTTCTCTGGTACCGGTTACGAGATTCCATAGAGATAGAGGAATGTAACACATCTTTAAAGAATCATAACAATGGTCGGAATGTGTTTTTAATTTCCCTATTCAATCTCGCAACCGATACGACAGTTAACACGCATGGAGGACAGTATCGGTTGCGACGTTGAATAGGAATTAAAAACACATTCCGAACATTGTTACGATTCCATCACGATAGATTGGTACGATGTGTTACATTCCTCCATCTCCCTTTTGAATTTCGTAGCTGGTACCAGAATCATTTCCTTAATCTTCCTATTGAATCTCGCAACCGATACCAGAGAAGACAGGTACTACAAAAAAAGATAAAAAGTATACTTTCACTTTGCTACTTTGACAATGGCCACTTTTTTACTCGTTATAAATTAAAATATGAATGTAATTCATCATTGAAGGACTATCTGGATTTGGCGTGTTTGAGAAGAACAATGGTGCTCGGCGGGGTATCTATGTGCAGATGTGTCCGCCAGCGGACATGGAGCTGCAAATTCACTCTCGGATCAGTTATTGCAGAGCCGTATATAGAGAGAGTCTGGCCAACTCGGGGTTCGAACGTCTGAGCTAACCCGCTATGCTGATTGGTTCTGAGCTGGTCACGTGTTTTATGGACGTCATGTTTGCTACCATTAATCAATATTCATCCAGCGATCCCCATAGCAAAGTGTCGAATATGAGGTAATTAAATTCAATAAGTTATTCAATTATACAATAATTTGTACATATATTTAATTATTTATTTATCCTGGTTTCTAAAATAAGGATATGATGTTTACATGCACAAACGCAAAAACGGGATTCTCCAAAAACCCGACCATACCTGGGATGCTGAAGTCCATGGAACTAAACACACTCAATAGAGAATACATTGCAAATGCTCATTTACTGTAACACCAGCAGCATTGAGAGCTTCCTAGAGTGGACGAGTCATATGAAAGTTAAAGCTCGCAACAAACGTTAAATTTACTCAACTCGTTTCATAAATTTCTTGCACACCAAGAGTGTAAGGTTCTGTTTATCACATAACAGAGAAGCATAATTTAATAGAAGACAAATGTAATTTCCGTCAGTGCCTTGATGGAAACGTTAGTTAATTCGCAGGCATTGTAGCATTGCACTAACTCCATTACCCTTGGTATTCAGTTTAGCTAGATATTAATAGCGTGACCAAATGCAGGGCGGGTTTTTTTATCAAGTACTAGAGCTATGTGATTGAAGCTGCTTGCACACTGGACGCAAAACGAATTTTTCGCACGACAGATTACATTCAAAGTCAATGCGAAGACGCGAATACACGCGACTTTCGTCAATTGACTTTCGAATGGGAGCGCTCGGGCACTGCTATGATCACATCAAAATCGCTATTTTTAAACCACCAAGACTCAACACAACATGAAACTTTACTCGTAGTATCACCAGACTCTCTACACATGAACTCAAGCATTGTGAACATTGTTTGTGTACAAGCAGTTTACTTAAATACCGCTTTTAACACTGGACTGACCTAAGACAAAAACCCCGAAGACAACGCAAGGTAGGTCCCTTGCTAACAAAAACGTCTTTTAAGCAAACTTTTTGTATACGAACAATGTTCTCAATGTTCGAGTTCATGTGTAGGGACCCTGATAATACTACAAGCAAAGTGTCATGTTATGTCGAGTCTTCTTAGTATTTTAAAACTAGCGATTTTGATCGACCATAGTATCCGCCCATAGGGTTAAGCCGTAGAATCATCTGCCGTTGGTAGCAAACATGGCGCCCATGATTCGAGTTGGCCAGACTCTCTCTATATACGGCTCTGAGTTATTGAATATTCACAAGCAAGCTGAGTTCGAACACGGTTTAGAAAATGGACGAGTTCACTCCAATCCATGTTTTTCAGGAGTTGCCTGAATAAATGAGTTGCTGTCTCTCTCAAATTGACATTCACAAAGTCAATAACTGCTACCCTTACTCTAGCTCTTTATCTATTCAAATGTATAACTTGCTTTTGATATGTTTTCCTTACTCAAGACACCCCCCCACCTCCCACTCCCCCACTCACTTTCTCCCACTATCTCACTCACACACTCTCACTCACACTCTCACTCTCCCACTCCCTACACTCTCACACTCTCCCCACCTACTTTGTAAATAATTTATGAGCTCCAGCTCATTACTAAACTTGCACTTCATATAACTGCATGAGCTTTGCCTCATTTTGCACACTTTTCTTGGGCCTGCATTCTCATACAGCACTTGGCGGCCCAGCCGTATACTAGGTTGTACCTAGTCTTGTTAAATAAATCACAACACAACTGCATGAAGCATTGAATTAACTTTTGGTTTGCTATTTAACCAATTGAAAAATGAAATACCTTATTTAAATGTACAATATTGGCAGTGTAATTATTCATAACTGAGATACTGAGATGGTTTATAAGAGACATCAGGTGCTTGCATCAGCCATAATGTCCTTGAAAATGAATGGTAGAAAAAATGAGCAAATACTGGGCTCGCAGAGGATTGAGGGTAATCCTACAAAGGTGCGCTCAGCCTGTTATCAGCTGGGAAAAAAATGAACTGAAATCGACTTAATTAAGGGCGCAACTTAAATCCGATAACATTTTTATATTATTTTACTCCCATTTTTTCTTTCTTCTTGATCCATGAAGAGAAATCATATCTGCTGAAATATGAATCATGACACATTAAGGCAAATATTTATTGAGCAAACAAAATTTTATCCAGCTAAAAATTATCCAGATAATTGAAACACACCCTGTGGAATACACCCTCTTAAAAGACAGGCAGCACCAATGCGGTCTGCCACTCCTAAGGCGCCGTTCTCAACCTCCACTCAAGATTCATGTCAGCCATGACAATTCAATAACACCCAGAGCCTTAATCATCAACACAAAGATTTCATCCAATCCCGGGTCTCCGCCACTGTACCCCAGTGACCTCAGCCATGGAGATGGGGTCTGATCCCCAGGCAAGTGGTCTTCACACCTGGTTCCTGGAGATCTGCTGGGTCGGCTGGTTTCAGATTTTACCTTGATATCAACAAACATTTTTGACCCATGTGCCCAGCTGAGCTGTGTTCACTGATTTAATTGGTCAATGAAGTGCTGAGTAACAAGAAGAACAACCAGCAGACACTGCTGCCCTCCAGGAACAGGAGTGAAGATCAGTGTTCCAGACTGTTCCAGCTCTGTCACCTGGACGAAGTGTGCATCTTTCCAATTTATGACTGCCTCAAAGTGCTTCTTCCACCATCCAAAAGATCTCCAGTTGGGGTCAGAGTTTCACCACCCTTGCTGAGACCAGCCTGAACGTTGTCCCACTTTTCCCTGAGATGTTGACTGGTTTCCAGATCCGCTTCGGGAACAAGTAAAATCCCTCTTCCATGGCCTCCCCAAACTCCTCCCCTGCCTCAACTTTAGCCTCAGCAGCAGCTATGGCCTCTCTAACCTGCCGGGACCTTGCTGCCAAATCAGGAGTCCTCCATGCCAGTCAGGCCCAGAAAGGCCTCCTCCTACAGTTTAACGGCCTCCCTCATTACTACAGTCCACCAATGGTTCCTGGGTTGGGTTGTCACCAGGACATGCATTGACTAGCTTTTGACCACATCTCCTGGCCACTGCTTCCTTAACTGAATTCATTTAGATACCATGACCCCAATTTCCTCTAGCTTCTGGAACATGGAAAGACCTCTTAAAGAGGTGGGAGCTGAAATTCTTCTCAGGAGGCTCTTCCACCAGGTATTGCCAGCAAATCACGGGAAGTTTGTTTTTTTTTGGTCTATCTGGTCTGCCTAGTAACTTCTCCCAATTTACCAACAAATAGTGATGAGCTGAAAGCTCAACTTTGAGTGTCCAAAACTTATGGCAAAAGGTCTGATGAAATGAAAGTCAATGGTTAACCTTTATCCCAAGGTTTCTCTGGTGCAAGGCACACTTATGAACATCCTTGTGTTTGACAATGACGTATAATAGGGGGCAAACCAGGACCAAAACGGAAGACCAATAACACAGCAGGACTTGGATTCAGATCCTCCCAGTCACATTGAAATTCCCCTGTAGACGATGGAGTCCGTTGGACTTTCCCAGTACCACTCCCACCTTTTCCTAAAAGGTTGAACTTTGGAAACTGCTGTTTGGCGCATAGACGGTGGATATAACAGCCTCTTCGTAACATGTTGTTGCATTTAAGTGACCCTCTCCTCCGCTGCGGTAAACTCCAGCTGAGCAGCTGCCAGTCAAGGACTTCGGGCTCCCCCAATCTGGCCAGGAACCTGTTTCTCTAGACAACCCCTGAGTAGGAGAGAGACCTGCCTAAATCAAGCAGCTTGTGTTATGTTTCCACAAGAAAGAACCAGGCACGGATCCAGCAAAGGCCTTCATGGCACTTTTAATGCTGATCAAGCCGAAATAGACACTCATAGAGAGATCATTAAACTTAAAAGGGGACACAGGTGAAGCAGGTCTGGTGCAGTTCGGGTCAGGCGATGAGCGAACAGGATCAGAGCGATCAGGCAAGCTGTGGTCAGTGGTCAGTACGCGGTCAATACTGAGAAGTAATTCTGAATGGCCAGGCCTATTGGGCTGTGCACACACTAGGACCCGAGGGCTGAAGGGTGCCGGGATCTGTAACTGTTCTGGAAACCCGCTGGACATTAGGGAGAGAGTCTCTTGTTTTGTTAATTACTGAAGACAGGAGAGCGAACGGCATATAACAAGGCATAAGCTGGAAGAACAATGAAAAGATAAGACAATCCAGCAAGGAGTGATACAGAGAGGACAACTTAAATATACACCACACCAATCAACAATATGGTAGGGAGAATGAAAAAAAAAACAACACGAGGAGCAGGGAACGGTATGAGACAATAATTAATCAATTCAGGAAAATGATCATGGAAACTGACACGCTGTGAAAATTTTTTTTTACCAAGCAACTTGCTCTTGAATTTAAACTTAAAACACTCATTTCAATGAACTTTTTTCTCAGAAAAATAAAATTATGCCACTAATGCGAGATAATTTCCACTTATTTCTCGATTTGTCCATGGGGTAACTGAAATTTCCATACCCCATTGAATAATCTAGAAATGAGTCAGAATGATCTCTTATTAAGTGGCAAAATTTTTTTCTGAGAAAAAAGGTGACCGAATTAAGTGTTTTAGTCGAAATAGAAGATTAAAATGCTTGGTAAGATTTTGTTTTTGCGGTGTATGGAAGAATGGATTGCGGGGAAACAATTCTTGAAAGCACTTAGGACCTGACGGCTTGGTTCCAGAGGTGGCACTGTGCATGAAGGTGAGCTGAACTTAATACATTTGGGTCCTGTAACCTCCCCATAAGCTCCGGTTCCTTACCAACCAGTGCGGTGACATCCCACATACCGAGAACCATTTACTGCCACTCAAGCAAATGGCCCCTGGGCCTACACCAGTCCCCCCTTTTACCCAACAGGCATTGCTTTGGACAGCTAACATGGAGTAGGAATGGACAGCCTGCACTGCCCATGTAGTCCTTTCAGGCTCAAAGCTGGCAAGTTCATCACATATATTATCAAAGCATTGGGGAAATGTGCAATCATTTGATCGCCACAGGCAGAGTCAACAGTATGTGAGGTTTATCCCAATAAAGGCATCTGATTGGCCATTGTACTTCTGTTGAAATTAATTCATGATTCACATATAGCAACTTTAACAAGCCATGGGTCAAATTACTTATGTTAACACACACATGAAATAAAAAGAATCAATTTGGCATGCATGATGAAGTAATGATGTTCAAGAAAATTCTGAGCATGAGTAGGTCGACCTTGTTCGCAGTTTTTGTTAACATTCAGTAATGTTGTAAATGAATGATTGAACAAAACACCAAACAAACCAGAGTAAATCATGCATTAAATAACTGAGCAAGACTGTCGTCCACTGAATTCCCTGACCAAAAGCATAAGCCTTTACTTACGGTTTCCTAATGTAACCCCTTCCTTAACTTCTCTTATCATCCGTTAAACCCATTTGTGTAAACTCCGATAGGCCTTCAACTGCTCTTAACCAAATGACTAATGGTAAGCTGATACACAATACTTCATCCAAAAATGTAATTTTATTATAAATGTACTTTCACATTTGTTGATTCTAGTTCATGGGACCTTACTGCAAAGTGCTTCAAGTAGATTTTGTGGTTTTTTTTTCCTGTTAACTTGAAAGGAGGAATTATCACCTGATGCTGGTTCTTTGTTCGCTAATCCTGAGCTGGCACAGCCTGCAATCTTGCCTCTAAACTCAAACAAATGGCTCGGCCTCATGAACTACAAACACTCTCAAAACTCAAACACAAAATCAGGTGTTTACATGCCAAAAAGCCTGCCAATAATGATGGACCGATATCACATATTTTTGCTCTTTGCCAACAATAAACTTTCACTGCTCAAATCAACGTGTAAGCCTTCACCCAAAATTGACACCACATGTAAGAGTGCAAAAATGGTAAGTGACGTTTCACTGCTGTAAGACATGCAGAACATTATGGATCATGGCACCAAAAAATAAACAGGGTTGCTTTCTCCGTTTTACACAAAGTTTGAAACGACTTGATGGTCTCTTCATCCCTGCCATGTCATGAGTGTGGATTCTTAACGGCAGGACCATTAAAGTTTCCCCAAACCAACATGTTTAGAATGAATACTGGGCTTTTGTGGGGGCACTAAAAATCCATGAGCCCAGAAGGCTTGAATGCTCCATCCAGGGATGCCATCACATACGTAACATCAGAGCGAGCAAATCCTGGTCATCAGCACTGGGGCTCCCCAATAATGGTGGGTAATGATTATGGCCCGACCCTACAGTACAATGCTGAAGTGACCTCTTCCAAGAGCTGTTGCTACAGCAAGTCTGGGTTGAAATCATAGGTGAGTTAGGGGAGGCTGTGTGTGTGTGTGTGTGTGTGGGGGGGCGGCAGCTATAGTTTGTGACAGTCTGACAGTTAGTATAGGTGGCTGAGCTGTGTGAAAGGAGGTCAAAGGGGGTTTCCATGGCAATTCGAATAAGCAAAATATCAATCAATCAATCTTTATTTTTAAAGCACTTTTCATACAATAAAATGTAGCACAAAGTGTGTAACATATTAAAAGCAGAATCCACTTGCCACCACCCCCCCAAAATAAGATTTAAAAAAAACAAGATTAAAAAAATTACAATGTATGCAGTAAAAAAATTAAAAATACACTACAAAGTGGGCCTAAAGGTGATAAGAAAAGAACAAAGTTAGATAATAGACTAATAATAAGTAAATTAAAATCAGTAAAATTAAGGAAAGGGATATTAGTTGAAAGCCAAATTAAAAAGGTGGGTCTTGAGCCTGCTTTTAAAAATCTCAGTATTCTCTGCGGCCCTCAGGTTCTCCAGCAGGCTGTTCCATAAGTGTGGGGCATAATGCTGGAAAGCTGCCTCATCGTATGTTTTTGTGTTAGTTCTGGGAATGACTAAAAGGCCGGTGCCAGAGGACCTCAGGGTCTGCAAGTGCTCATGAGATAAAAGCAAATCTGAGAGATAAGAAGGTGCCAGACCATTATGACATTTAAAAACCATTAAGAAGTCCTTAAAATCAATCCTGAAACACACAGGGAGCCAATGCAGTGATTTTAAAACTGGTGTTATGTGCGCCCGCTTTCTGGTCCTCGTCAACACACGTGCAGCTGAACTGTGAAGGAACTGAAGGTGTGAGATACTTTTTCTGGGAAGACCAGAGAGGAGAACATTGCAATAGTCGATACGGCTGGAAATAAAAGCATGCATCAGCATGTCCATGTTGGCCCGAGAGAGAAATTGGCGAACACTGGCTTTATTCTTAAAATGAAAAAAGCCTGTTTTAACTACATTCTTAATATGAGGGATAAAACTAAGATCAGAGTCAAAAATGATGCCCAGATTTTTAATTTGTCCCATTGGCTTCAATGACAATGCCCGTAGTTTTGACAAATATGTCACTCTCTAGGCCTCAGGACAGATAGCTAAAACTTCAGTCTTGTCCTGGTTGAGCTGCAAGAAGTTTTCTGCCATCCAGGATTTAATAGTTAAAATACCCTTAAAAAGGGCATCATTTGGCCGTGTATCTTCAGGAGACATGGCAATGTATAGCTGTGTATCATCAGCATAGCTGCGAAAATTGACACCATGTCTCCTGATAACATTCCTAAGTGGAAGCATGTATAAATTAAAAAGTACGGGGCCTAAGATTGAGCCTTGGGGGACACCACATTTAATTTCATGGATCCCTGAGGAGCATGTATCCATACTTACCAGAAATTTTTTATCGGTGAAATAGGAGTTGAACCACTTGTAAGCAGTATCAGAGAGGCCAACCAGGTGTCTGAGTCTGTTCAAAAGTATTTGGTGGTCTACTGTATCAAAAGCTGCGCTTAGATCCAGTAGTACAAGGACTGAAATCTTGTGCAAGTCTAAATTGAGCCTAAGATCATTAATAATCTTTAACAAAGCTGTCTTTGTACTGTGGTTAGTCCTAAAACCAGATTGATATGTTTTAAAAATATATTGTTTTTGATTAAAAAAATCATCCAACCGAATAAAAACAAGTTTCTCTATAAAATTTTGTTTTAAAATGGCAAGTTGAATATAAAGTGCCATGAAAAAGTATTTGCCCCCTTCCTAATTTCTTATTTTTTTGCATTTTTGTCACACATTAATGTTTCAGATCATCAAACAAATTTTAACCCTTTGATGCATGGAATACATACAAATGCCTTGGACCATTTGTTGGGATTTGGTGCAATATTTTGTGTGTGTGTGTGTGTGTGTGTGTGGGGGGATGCAAGTGGGTGGTCTGTCTGACAGTAATTTTGGACACTATGCTTGTGGGATGCACACTGCCATCCAGTTTTATTTTAGACATTATGCATACTGTAATGCATATGCATACTGAATACTTTACAGTATTCAAATTTTCTTATCAACAAACACATAAGAAGGAAGGAGAAGGAGTTTGTGGATAAATAAACAATAACTTAGATGATCCTGTCTGACCGACCCTGCTGACCCATTCTGGAGCTCCCTGATGATGTCCTGATCCTCGCCCTATCCATATTTATTTTCATTAATTTCTTATTTTATTTTACTTTATTCATTTATTTTTGATTTTTCTTCTCTTTAGGCTTCCCACGTTTCCATATAGCTCTGGTTGTCCTACCCCCCCCCCTTTTTTTTTTCTCCTTGTCCTTTGATAGGAGGTTAGAAACTGCAAACCACACACATACACACACACACACACACACACACACACACACACACACACACACGTTTACCACCACATGACTTCTTCAGCTTCATCTCTGATTTACCTCTCTGTCAAATTTTTGTTGATTGGCCTGCCTCTTCTGTTTTGTCTTTGCTTTGTTGTCAATGTTTAGTTTTATTTTGTCTAGCAATTAAAAAATAAATAAATAAAAAAAGACATTATGAATGCAGAGTCACAGAAATAGTGTGAAGTTGAAGAAACCTGGTCATTGATATGCATGATGATCTATCTGTATTCTGGACATTGCTTATTTGAGCTATTTACTCTGCATGCATAGTGTCCAATATTTTTGACTCATAGACTCAGATGTATTCCAACAAATAGAATGCATTACATAGGTCATGTGTTTTCAGTTTGTGCTGTATAATGTATTACCATCCCCCAACAGAAAAAAGTCTGATCAAAACTTGAACAAGCTCATTTCTGACATTCGTCAACTTACCTCTTACTTGTGGATGCAGCCATTGTGATTGTTTGTGGTAAATCATGTGACTAGTCAGAGAGGCACCTATTGAGGAAATTATTATCTGTAAATGTCCAGTAAAATGTACATTTTTGTTTTCAGGGTATCGATGAGCCAAGAGAAAATAAGCCCCATTTAACTTATGTCCAAAATATTGGACAACATACAATAAAGGGTTAAAGATAACCAGAGTAAATAAAAATGTAGTTTTTAAATGATGATTTCATTTATTAAGGGGAAAAAACTATCCAAACCTAACTGGCCCACACCCAGGCCTGATCACTGCCAGACCTGTTGAATCAAGAAATCTCTAAATAGAACCTGTCTGACAAAGTGAATTTTGCTGAAAGATCTCAAAAAGCAACACATCATGCTGCGAGCTAGAGAAATTCAAGAACAGATGAGAAACCAAAGTAATTGACATCTGTCAGTCTGGAAAGGGTTACGAAGCCATTTCTAAGGCTTTGGGACCCCAGTGAATCACACTAAGAGCCATTCTCCACAAATGGAACAGTGGTGAACTTTCCCAGGAGTGGCCGGCCCACAGCGCATCACGACTCATCCAGGAGGTCACAGAAGAACCCAGAACAACATCTACAGAATCTGCAGGCCTCACTTGCCTCAGTTATATTCAGCGATCATGATTCGACTATAAGAAAGAGACTGGAAAAAAATGGCATCCATGGGAGAGTTCCAAGGCGAAAACCACTGCTGACCAAAGAGAACACAAAGGCTCATCTCACATTTGCCAAAATACATCTTGATGACCCCCAAGACCTTTGGGAAAATATTCTGTGGACTGATGAGACAAAAGTTGAACTTTTTGGAAGGTATGCGTCCCATTACATCTGGAGTAAAACTAACACAGCATTTCATAAAAAGAACATCATACCAAAAGTCAAACATGGTGGTGGTAGTGTGATGGTCTGGGGCAGCTTTGCTGCTTCAGGAGCTGGATGACTTGCTTTAATTGATGGAACCATGAATTCTGCTCTCTACCAGAAAATCCTGAAGGAGAATATCCAACCATCAGTTCGTGACCTCAAGCTCAATCACACTTGAGTTATCCAGCAGGTTAATGATCCAAAACTCACCAGCAAGTCTACCTCTGAATGGCTTAAAAAAAACTAAATGAAGATTTTGGAGTGGCCCAGTCAAAGTCCGGACTAAAATCTGATTGAGATGCTGTGGTATGACCTGAAACAGATAAAAACAGCACAAATACTCGCACTCCAAAAAGTGAATACCAAAAACCGAGAAGCCAATGCAACAATTTATTAGGACAAAAAATATCTAAGTGCAAGTGAAAGTTTTAAAAACAGACATTTCGGTGCTCACACCATCCTCAGTGGTAATGACTAAGTGGCAGGACAAAACCATTTAAATAGACATCACATGACTGAAAAAGACAATTAGTTTTAGTGAGTATCTCAGGATACAATTAACTCCAATTAAGGATTTACAGACTTCGGAATCCAGCACATCGGAGCTTCCTTCTGACTCTGACGGTGATTTTTTTAGAACCACCCATCAGGGCAAGACGACAACACAACTATTACACCAGGAATACAAGAAAAAGCGGAGACGGGGCAGGGGGGGCACCGGTACAAGGACAATACAAACAGTCCAGAAGGAATCACAGGGGGCGTGTCCCCTAATAGTCAATCTGACAGGCACCCCTGCATGAAGTTGCAGAATCCCTACTCAATAAAGGATTATCTTTCGTACCTACGCCTTCCACCAACCCCTTCCAAACAAAGGTAGAACTATTCAAGTTTTTTCGATCTATGAAACTCAAGTACTTTTTCACAAAGAAAAGACTCATTTGTCTTCTGTTGATGATGTTGCTGTTTCTAGCTGTGTATTCAAACCAAAAAAATAATTTTCGTCCACCCGTTAATGTTTCTGCCCTTGACACATTTTGTAATTTGGTTGAGAGGGATGTGGATTCTCTTTTTTCAACACACCCCTCTAACAAATCTGGGTATAATTATAACAAGGCGCAAAGGGATGTTCTTCATTCTCTCTCTAAAAACTCGCAGATAATTATGAAGGGACAAAGGTTGGTTTGTATGAACAGGAATGATTATGAAGCCGAAATTTTAAGACAATTATCAGATACCAATTCCTATTCGAGACTAAAATCTGATCCCACTAACAGCTTAAAGTCTGAAATAGACACTTTTTTGAACTTTGGTTTTGATGCTGGATATCTAACAAACTCTGAACGTAATTATCTTCTGACGAAGCATCCTAAAATCCCTGTGATTTACATTTTACCCAAAGTTCACAAAACATTTGACCTTTTTCCTGCGGGACGTCCGATAGTAGCCAGTATTGACTCCTTGACTGAACCTCTCTTTAAGTTCATTGATTCCCATATTAGACCTCAGGTGGTTAAACTCCCATCCTACCTTAAAGATACAGGTGATTTCTTTGGGCAAATATCCAAATTATCACTTTTACATGATAATATTTTCCTTGTCACTATGGATGTCACCAGCCTTTATACTAGCATTCCCTATGACATTGGTCTGGAAGCACTTAGTGCCTTTTTGGAATCTAGAATCACTCCATTTCCACCTTCCGATTTTCTGGTCGATATGGCGAAAATTATGCTAACCAAAAATAATTTTTTATTCGGTAATGATTTTTTTTGCAAACCCAGGGCACTGCTGTGGGAGCTACTTTTGCCCCTGATTATGCCAATTTGTTCATGGGTTATTTGGAACACAGTCACATGTATACCAATAATCCCTTTTCCCATAACATAATATTTTACAAACGTTACATTGATGACTTATTTTTGGTGTGGGAAGGTACAGAAATGGAATTGATTAATTTTCTTGAATTTGCCAACAGCTGGGTGGAATCTATTAAGTTTAAATTGGAAATAATAAAACCGACTGATAAAAACAGTCTCCTACACGCATCTAGTTACCATCCAGAGTCCCTTAAGAGGGGACTCCCGTACAGTCATTTTTGCATGTTAGACGCATTTGTATGAAGGAAGAAGATTTCAATATGGAAATTTAAAAAATGTACTCCAATTTTTTAGATCGAGGCTACTCTAGCCGATGTTTGAGTGACGCTCTTGATAGAGTTATGTCTACTACCTATGATGCGCCTTCTCACAATAGGAAGCCGAATAAAAGATCTGATTCCTCTATCATGTGTTGTATCACACATACCCCCTGGAGCCATAAACTCAAATCTATTATTAAGAGTCACTGGCATGTTCTTAACACTGACCCTGTTTGTGCTAACCTATTCCGTGATCTCCCTCTTTTTACCAACTCCAGGTCCCGTAATTTGAAGGACATCTTGGTGCGCGCTGACTGTTATGATCCTTCTAAAATTCCCAAAGAAAGGCTAGACGATGCCTTCGGTTTTTATCCTTGCAGAAATTGCACATCATGCAAGGATATCGGGAAAACTCATACATTTACTAGTTTCGTAACCAATAAGAGCTACACCATTACCAAATTTATTACTTGTAGTTCCAGTAACTGTGTATACATTTTGTTCTGTGGTTGTGGACTACAATATGTTGGCTGCACTCGGCGGCAACTCAGAGTATGTATCAATGAACATCGTAGCGTGATTAACAGAAAGGATTTGAAATCTCCGGTGGCACGTCATTTTGTGGAATTTAATCATAAGGTATCTGATCTCAGCTGGCTTGGCATTGACCATGTTTTTCCTAGACTAAAGCACACCGACAAATTACAACTTCAATGTGAAGCACGTTGGATCTATTACCTATCCACACTTTATCCAGCTGGCTTAAATGATTCCTTTGATTTGACATGTTTTCTTTAAGCACGCACCAGCATGTCCTTGTATCCTAAATCAATTTAACCAAACATGACATTCCAGTTTTACTATTTTCTGGTGTTCTGTTCTTTCATTTGATTATACATACTTTATTGTCATAACTACTGTTCACTTGTTGTGGTCATCTACGATGATATTCCCTTGAAATTGAATAATTGACAACTTAATTGTATCCTGAGATACTCACTTAAACTAATTGTCTCTTTCAGTCATGTGATGTCTATTTAAATGGTTTTGTCCTGCCACTTAGTCCAGTGGTTCTCAAACTCGGTCCTGGCACCTCACTGTGAATGCTGGTTTTTGTTCCAACCATAATTGCAATTCTAGAATTTTAAAAAGCTGGTACTTTGTCTTAATTAGCAGCATTCCATGTTTAGAGTAGTTATTTACCATCTTAAGTCACATTTGGATGGACATATCCATTCTGCCATGAAGAATAAAAACCCTTGAACATGTTGTGCTTAATTTTCAATATTGTTAGGATTTTCAGGTGAAAACATTTTTAAACAATCAAATTAGACTCTGAGAAAATCAGTAAGCACCAAATTAGGTTTCTGAACACAGGTGTTTTGAGTTTTTCCCAAATAACCTGCCTGAACCAAATTAAATCAACACTAAACACAACCAGTGTGACTCCATTGTTTGCCAAGTAAATTGTTGGGTTTTACCTCCATGTGTCCAATGAGGAACCTTTTGATTATTTATGTTGATTAAATGTTTGATTAATTGTTTCCCTTTGCCGATATTTACAATATATCTCAATGTGGATATTAGCATAAATGCACCTAATTAAAACAAATGAACAGCTTGTTAAAATCCTGATTTCAATTGTGGTTGGAATAAAAACCAGCATACACAGTGGGGTGCCAGGACCGAGTTTGAGAACCACTGACTTAGCACTGAGGATGGTGTGAGCACCAAAACATCTGTTTTTAAAACTTTCACTTGCACTTAGATATTTTTTGTCCTAATAAATTGTTGCATCGGCTTCTCGGTTTTTGGTATTCATTCATTTGTTCAGTTTAAACTTGGTGACTTAGATGTTAAATACAAACTTTTTAAGACATTTTGTATGCCTTTATATGGTATTCAAGTGCTGGACTTGGCAAGTCCCAATATGGAACGTCTTTATACTGCTTGGCGGAAGTGTGTAAGACTACTTTTATCATTGCCATACAGGACTCATAATGTTTTAATCCTGTACATTGTAAATGACCTTCCGGTGGAACAGCAAATTCAAAACCGTGTATCTAAGTTTATCCACTCACTGCTTGTGTCTCCCAATGTATATGTACAAACTTGCATAAGACTTGTAATTGGCGGCAGTCGGTCGCCCTGCTGGAGAAATCTTAATGTGTTGTGCCATTGTCTTGGTATTAACTAGTTTGATTTGTATGGCAATGAGACCGTACTTTTATCCAGGCCAAGGCTGCCGGTCCACGGAGACGATGAATGCAGGTGATTGGCTGGTCAGATCAGGGAAGTGATGTCAATGAGACATACGGGGCACCATTTACTCTCGGATAATGAGATCGGGGAGATCCATGAGTACTTGTGTACAAATTAGTGATCTCTGCTAAAGACTTCCCAGATAATTTTTTTTTTTTTTTTAAATGTGTATGTAAATTAATTGTTACTATGGAAGACTAATTATCTTTTGTCTACACTTCTCCTGTATTGTGCAATTTATATGTGTGAATTGTGCGAAATAAAGACTATATATAAATGACTGGAGGATTTTTGCATAAAGCTTCAATAAAATTTGCAGCCACTTCTGGAGTCAGGTAGCGTTTCCTCACAGTTCGCACCGAGGTCTCCTGTTGGATAAAACTGGTGATGTAATAAAACACACAGCAGTGGTCTGATACAGCCAGGTCAATAACAGAGCACACACACACTGGTGGACAGGCTATGGCTAATGACAAGGTCCAGAATGTGTCTTCTGTTGTGAGTCGGCGGCAAGTCATGCTGCATAAAACCTATTGAGCTCAGCAGATCGATAAAACCTTTCGATAGATGATCTGACTGATTGTCTATGTGTAGGTTAAAATCACCAGATACGATAATCATATTGTAGGCAGTGTGGATTATTGATAAAAGCTCCAAAAACTCATTGATAAAAACAGTACACTGTTTTGGTGGTCTATAAACTTTAATGCATAAAATTGGAGGGCTGATAAAAGCAAAGGCGTGGTATTCAAAAGTGGAGAATAGATCAAGTGAGATTTGTTTGATGGCAAGTGAATCGCAGTAAATGGAAGTGGTACCACCCCCTTTCCTACCCTGCCTTTTAGAAAAAAACAGCGCCAAAATTTGATGGGGAGGCCTCAGTGAGAACTGCTGGGGCGTCCGCGCCCAGCCATTTTTCTGTTAAAAATAAACAATCGACCTTATTATCTAAATCAAGTCATTTATAAAAGTTTTGTTGGAAAGACAGCGAACGTTTAAAAGTGCCATATTGAGGGTCAGTGGGATGGTTGAGTGTGGGTTATTGTCGGGAGCAGGATCTATGCGACGCAGGTATCGCCGGCCAGATCTCCTGAGGGCAGCCTGTCTCCAATAATAGGATCTGTCAGTAAGCCCAACGCCCACTGGCCGCGAAGCGAAGCGTCGCGTCAAACGGCAAACGCTTTTAAACACCCACTGGAAGCGTCATTTGCATCAATACTAACGGATGACAACAGGACCGAGAAGCAAGCCATGGGTGTCACTCTCAAAATATTCAACAAGACAACGTTTAATTTTGAAAAAACCTACCGATAAAGCTTATTTTAAGTGATGGCAAAGTGCGACAGTCAGGTTACTATATGCACTATACGTTATATACAGGCATAATTTTCCTCCTAAATTTAGCCGTCTAGTAAATTAAGATTATGATTCACTTTACTAGTATACCCAGCAACAAATTAGCTAGCTAGCTAACTTAGCAGTGCAAAGTTCTTATCAGTGTACCTTGAGTTAGGAACTGTCTAACTGTTACGCTTGATAACTTAAATGCCTGCAAAATAACGGATTTCCTTTCAAAACTGCGACTTGGTTAAAAAGCAGGTTGACAACTGCATGTGAGGTTGCCGCTAAATGCGTGCCACTAACTATGACAGGGCAAAATAGTTAAATAATCTAAAAGACAAACGCGTTTTTATTGTGTTGACGCTTCAGAAATTGAGCAGTGGCGAAAAACGCTGCCAGTGGGCGTTGCTCCTTTGAAATTAATGTAACCAATTTTTTGACACGCGTCCAGTGGGTCCAAACTTTTGACTGGTACTGTATGCGTATATATAAATAAATGATAATAATAATTTAGCATCTCCAATCCCAGCCGGCACACGACCGACCTTCAACGTTGAAATATGGTTGAAATTATGTCAGTTGTCGTTTCAACGTTGAAACGCTATTGAAACAACATTTAACTCTGATGGTTGTAAAAAGGTTAACAAAATGATCTCAAATCAACACTGAAATTTGAACAAGATTTGTTTCAACGTTGAAACAACATTGAAACAATGTTGGGTAAGAGTACCACACACAACCTCCAGCAAAATCGAAAATAATCACAACTTTTTTTGGCTTATCTTAATGTTTAGATACCAAGTGAAATATTTGGGTGTGGAAAAACGTTCAGCGCACATCCAGTTAAGAGAATTTACACTTTAATTTCTTGAGCGTCTATACATGTGGCAAGCTTATAAAGGTGGCAGCCATGACACTGTTGACCTAACCTTAACCCAACTCATAGGGAATGCTATCCCTATCCCTATTCCTATCCCTAACCCTAACCTTAACCCAACTCATAGGGAATGCTATCCCTATCCCTATCCCTGTGCCTAACCTTAACCCAACTCATAGGGAATGCTATCCCTATCCCTGTGCCTAACCTTAACCCAACTCATAGGGAATGCTATCCCTATCCCTAACCCTAACCTTAACCCAATTCATAGGGAATGCTATCTCTATCCCTATCCCTATCCCTAACCCTAACCCTAACCTTAACCCAACTCATAGGGAATGCTATCCCTATCCCTGTGCCTAACCCTAACCTTAACCCAACTCAGCCACAAACAATGGTTTGTTCTGCTCGAATTATTCTACCCAGGGGCAATGGATCAGCCAACTCACCAGCATGAAACACATCAAAATGGATATGCACAGGACATCCCCTCATTGACAACAATAAATAAAAGAAAGAAAAATAAATGAATATATTATTTCTTTTATATACATACACACACACCTTTGGTTGTCTTTCACCCTTCAGCGATGAACGGAAACTGACGCGTTGAGCTGGCAACAAACTCAGCTGGTGTAGTGGTTAAGACCACAGTGTGAGGTGTGCTTGGAATTGCTTTGTCCACAGGTTCCCAGGTTCGAATCCCGCTCCTAGACACTACTGTAATGTCTAACTTAACATGTAAACCTTTGTTGACAGCCTCATTGATGGAGGAAAAAAGAAGGTCAGAAGAAGTTGGAGAGATCATATACAGATTGCATGTCACGAGGGAAGAGCACAGCGGTGGAAACTGGAATTACCGCAAAAATTTTTTTTCCTCGCGCCGCATCTACCCCTTCCTTTTAAAATTTTCCCCCCATCATTCTAAACCCCCTTCCCACTCATAAAAACCCTCCAAAAATATTTGTGCCCCCTTTTAAAATCATTCTGGCCAAAAAAAAAACCCCAAAAAAGTGGAGGTTGTGTATGGTACTCATGCCCAACGTTGAAAAAAACATTGCGAAATCAACGTTGATTCATCTTTCAAAATCAAAACATAATTCAACGGTGATTCAACTATGATCCATGACGTTGATTCAACAGTGAAAAAACGTTAAAATGCCAGCTGGGATACCACCCGGATCTGAAATATCGAATCTGCAAGCGATGTGCAGGCATGCTGCTGAAGAAAATCTCTGTTGTTTCATTTCTTCATTGACCGCTGATTCGACGATTCCAAAACAGGCTGTTTAATTCACTGTTAATCCCGGATGGAAATAACTTGTATACGGAGCCAATGGTAATGATGAGACACGTGAAGCACTTTATTACAAGTTCAGTTGCAAGGGGGAAACAGACGTGCCCACGGGAGAGGTCAGCATCACACACAGAACACAGACACACATGCAGTATATATGATGTGAGGTAGAACCTAGCCAGACTGTCACCGCCACCTGGGCCGTCCCGAGGAGATGGCTCTCTACTCAGAGTATTCATAGGTAAGCCTAGTCTAGAAGCTTCCCTGACAGGATGTCCAGACCCCTCCATCCTCACTTAGAAATACAATGGTGACTGTCCTCAGGTACCAAACTGATTCACATGTTTATAGGGAAAGCAGGTAGATGGTAATCAACATGGCTGCAACAAATGGTTTTCAAAAAGAAATACAAAAAAACCCTGAAATCTTACACTGCCATCACTGGACATCACAGACAGTTTGCAGTTCTCCTCGGAGACGTAGACCTGTCAGCCACTGCTTCTTTACACTTGCCGCTTGAAACTTTGTGACCTCAGAACAAGGGTGGGAGAACCCCAAAAATAAATTGCACTGAAGAGCGCCAAGACGGCTAGCAGGGGGCGCTTACGCAACGCCAACCCAAACTGACTGTACCCTCCCATATCACTGAGCAGCGCGAAGGCTTCTGGCTGCAGTTGACACTGTCAGGCCCAGGATTAGATCTGCAGCTGTGATGGTCTCTCCTGCACCGCAGTGCTGCAGCAACCCAGCAGCTGCATTTTTTATTAATAATATAATAACTTGGTGTATGATGTAATACAATACCTGCTAATCTAAAAACAAATGGACGAACGGACATGCTCCTTTGCAATGTCCCCCACTCCACTTAGAAGAGGGGAATTAATAAAGATACATTGTCCTAACAGCTTCCATTAATTCACAACATTTGTCACATTTCGTGCCCCTGTGTTGTTTTTAAATGGTGCATCTGGCCTTTTGGGTAATGGGTTTCTGTTAATGCATTTATTGGCCTGTTACGCCATAAATCCCATTGTGCATTCCTCACGCCATCTCCTGCACCTGTGCCCTGTCTGGCTCATTGTCTGTTTATTTAGGTTCTCTGGTTACTTTATGTCTTCACCAGATTGTCCAGGTTTGTTTTATGCTTCTGCTGTCTTGATTCTTCAGCCTCAGCTTTCTCTTGTTCCCAGTTCTTGTCTCAGCCTTGTGTGAAATTTGTGTCTTCCAGTCTTCATCTTCGCCTCGGCCTACCCTCGTTTACAATCCTCTCTTATCCCATGGACTGGTCTCCTGATTTTGACCTAAGGTTAGACACTTGACTTTACCCTACACTCTCCCCTGGATCCTGATCTCTGCTGCTCGACCTCTGTCCTCTGCGTGGCCATGCTCTACATTACTACATTACTCTGTCCACCTGTTCTGGACCCTGAACTGTTCTTTCTGAAAATGAACCTCTGGTTTTCACATCCCTGGGATTTGCAACTGATCCCTCCATCCATTCCAAACAGAAGTAGCCATAGTTGAGGTCTGATAACAACACCAGTAGCCTAAATGGGATGACGTCAAACTGGTAATGTTTAGGAGTGTTTAGGAGGCAGACTGAGTTCTGTTGCCTCCTGCATCGGAACGTCCAGGCTGCAAAAACACTGGTCATCTGAGCTGCAAGGGACATATACCAGCGGAGATATAGTTTCACTTTAGTTCGAGGTACAGTTATTTTATAATAAGCAGAAAATTACCCTGTAATGATGAGCAGCTATGTTCTACAGGAATGAACAATAAATGCACTGTCCTCTGCACACTCAGTGTATTGTGCGATTATTATATAGGCTATATTTGATACATTAAATAAACCAAATTATATTATCATAAGGAAACGCTGCTTTTGGTGTCTAATTACATATGGCAGCGCAGTGCCTGATTCTGGGGGAATAACCTCTAACTGAACGATATTTTGGGTCTAATGCGGCATTATATTCAGTTTCTAATTACACTGCAATTGAATAAATTAATCCTTATTTAGAACATAATTGTGTTTGTGTATTGTCTAATTTATAACTTATTGTTTTTAATTTCTGTTCAATTGGTGCAAAGTATGTGCTGTTTGCGTACATAATTAGTACACCGCAAAATACAGCATGACCAATTACTTTAAATGTTGAAGCCTTGTGGGTAAACTTGTTGACAGCTTTGCATAGAAAGAATAGTTAGAAAAATAACATTGGACCATTTCTCTTCAGAAAACAACTTTCCAACTGTGCACAGCAAGCCTTTCAGCAATATGCTCTGGTACTCTAAAGTATGAAATGACTTTACACCTTGAGGCAGCTCAACTTTTCAGTGAAGCAGCTTCAAGCTTTTTCCCAAACAGTTCACTGCAGCAAAAGTTAACGAGCAAACCTGGGAGTGCATACACATACATGCACATATTTATACACACTGATGAGCCAAAACATTAAAACCACTCACAGAAAATGCAAATAATCTTGATTATCTCGTATCAATGGCTAATACCAAGGTCTGCATACAGAGCTTAGCCAGTAAGCTAACATTCAGTTTTGTAATCAACGTCTTTAAGAATTCTTTTGTAATTGCTGCTAATAATGTTTTAAATGAGTGACTGTAAGCCGATATCATGTTATTTGCCATTGCTCTGTTTTTGTTATTTATTTTTTATTTGTGTGTTTGTTGCTAGCTGTTCAACAATTTGCCCTTTTGGGTTAATAAAGCTGACCTTCACCTTGACCTTGGATGTTGGAGGAATGGCACCTGAGTGACTTTTACAAGAGCCAAATCATTATGGCCGGATGAGTGAGTGGGTCATAGCATCTCTGAAGCCGCAAGGCTTGTGGGGTGTTTACAGTCAGCAGTGATGAGTACCAACTGACAGTGGTACATGGAGGAACAAACCATGAACCAGTGACAGGGTGTTGGGCTCCCAAGGCTCATCAATGCACAAGGGCAACAAATACTATCCCGTCTGGTCCAAACTGACTGAAGGTCTACTATGGCACAAGTCGCAGAGAATTTTAATGATACTTACCTGTGGAATGCATCTCAACACACTGCACTGCACCCTGCTGTGTATAGTGCTTTGTAGCTGCAGACCAGTTAAAGTACTCATTTTAATCCCGGTCCACCACCGAAAGCACCGACAATGAGCACGTGACCATCGTAACTGGGCCTTGGAGCAGTTGAAGAAGGTCACCTGGTCAACTGAGTCCTGTTTTTTCGCTATAAATCATATGCTTCAGCTGGGTATGTGTGCACCATTTACCTGGGGAAGAGATAGCACTGGGATGCACTGTGGGAAGAAGACAAGCTGGTGGAGGGAGGGTGATGCTTTGGGAAATACCCAGCTGGGAAACCCTGGGTCCGAGAATTCAAGTAGCCATCAGTTTGATGGAGATGTTTTTGCAGTGCGAGGAAGAGCTACTCAGTGTTAAGCAGGGGTTTTAATGTTGTGGCTGATCAGTGGACATAACACACACATGCACACATATATCGCTTTGCAAGTCTTTGGCACCCTTGATTTTTTTAAATAAATATTTGGTTTTACATTATGCATTTAGATTAACTTTTGTCTGTAGAACTAAGGGTCACAAAAGGCTGCTTTGGTATACCTGGAGAGATAGGGGCCAGCGAGACTGAAAGGTTCTGCAGTATGCTAGCAACTGGAGCAGCCTGTCAGTTTTCATACAGAGCAGTCAGACGGTTTGCTTACATAACATAATAATGTGGTGTGAATAGGCCATTCACCCTATCAAAGCTTGTCATTTGCCTAGCATTAAAGTGTACATACCACAAAGGATACTTTGAAACTAGACACTTACAAAGGATACTTAAGAAAAAAAAAAAAAAAGAATAGTTTCTACCTCTAATGCATTACCCCAACAAGCTATTCCCCACTGTTATCTGTGCAAAAATATAAATAAATTAAATAAAATAAATAAATAAATAAATCTTTCTAATATCTTTAACATTTGCTTTAGCTAATTCTTTTCAAGACCCAAAGACTTGCAAACAGATCACCACTTTTCTATTCTGAAAACAGAAAGATTCTCTCCCAACAGCTTTTATCTTACAGGACACATTTGGAATAAATTCCAAATACACCTCTGTTGAATTTTTTCCTTGTCATATGGTCTCTAAAGCAGCTCACAATATCTGACAAGAATATTATTCAAGATTAAAATAATGTCCTTGGATTCAGACTCCGTGCTGAAGGCTTAATGTGCGAACATCCTTTTCTTTCTGCAACAGCACGGTGACTAGAACCTGAAAGCTTCTGGTCAACTATTTAGCCGCTTTCACACCGGACGCGAAACGAATTTTTCGCACGACAGATTACATTCAAAGTCAATTGACTTTGAATGTAATCTGTCGTGCGAAAAATTCGTTTCGCGTCCAGTGCGAAAGCGGCTTTACTCCCAAGTCTTTTTCACTCTGACTGCATTCCAATTTTGATCCTCCCTTAAAGTAAACCTCCACAAGTAGAACTTTATATTTAGCTGTATTGAATTTCATTTGCCAGGTTTCCTCCCTCTTCTGGATTTTGTCCAAATTTTCCTGATTCACCTCACTAACTACCAAGCTGTTGGCTAAATGTCCTAATTTTGTATCATCTGCAAATTTAACCAATGTGCTTTCAATGTTCCTGTCAAGGCCAGGCATGCAAATGAGGAAATGCAGTGGTCCTCATTCATCCAAGTGGGACTTGATCCCCCATATTACCCTGCTCAGATGCAATCTCTTTAACTTCGAAAATTGCTGCTGTGATTTAGCAGTGATTTTTTTTTTTTTCCACAGTGAACAGCAATAGCTGCAGTGTGGCAAATTGCGGTAGCTTTCTCTCTTACTCACTCAACCACGGACGTTTGTTGGGGACGGGTGGAGGGACGCGTCCACATGAAGCACCGTGGGTTACAATGGTTTTGTGTTAATGATTATCAGCCTCTCTTCATCGTATACTGCAGTTCTGATGCATAAGAACTTTTTATTTTCCTTTTTTTTAGTTTCTCATTTCTGTACATCCCTAATATTCTCTGCATTGGGTAAATGTCATATGGCAGGGTTAGAAAAATGTAAAATCAATTTTTTAGCAAGAGAACACATATTGCATAGTGTCGACCACATTATGTTCATAACTCAATAGAACATGCTTGAACACTATTTAAATGGACTCTTCGGGATAATGGTCCCTCTGCTGCCCACCTAGAGAATTACAGATACGAGGAGACTATTCTATTCTGGCAATGAGCTGTTCTCTGTACAAAGAAGCCCAACACATGAATGAGTCATCCCGCATTACACATTTTTTATCTCGACCTTTAAAAAAAAAAAAACAAAGCTGAAATAATAAAAATAAGGATTCTGTGAGGAGCTCACGGCAGAGCTTAAGCTCTTTATTCGGACTGCGATTACTTTATTGAGGACTTACGGGGAAAACAAATGCTCAGTGGTTGAGCAGTAACGGAGCCACATTACTGATGAGATCAGGGTGACATCTAGTGGTGATTTTGGGGAAATACAGCAGAGCAAATAGCATTGATGGTCGTGAGAACAATCGCAAATCCATAAACCAGGCTCTCTGTTCTCTTATTAGCCAAAATTAGTGCATTCCATTCCACTTTTTAAAACATTATAAGGTGAAAATCAGAAACTGGCATCAAAAACCATGCTACAATCAAAGCTTGAGATAGTATTTTTTCTGCGTTCTATTGTTTAATATGAATATTAATTGGAGGTCCTGACCTTTATCTGCATGAAATTACGCATTGCTTAATTCCCATGAAGGCTGATGTGAAAGAAGTATAAATATGCAGGCGTACAACAACAAACAAGACATTTGTTTATAAAATTCAGCTATCTTGTGAAAAATATTTAAAGAACAATATGCAGAGTATATGTCATCTTTCCTAATGAAACCAACTCCTTCAAAATAATGCCACCAATAATGATAATAATAATAATAATTATTATTATTATTATTATTTTAAAAATCTGTTGGATTCTTTATATGGGGAACTGAGATGTTTTAGTGCATAGTGAACCTCTTTGCATACAGTATGTCCTTTATGAGGGATATCAGCACTGTGGATTGACAATCAGGAGGACAAGATGGTTTTGTCATTCATCTAGTTTATTAAGCAGCAGGACATGAACAGATGAAAGGTTTGCAGATATTTGAACAAAATTCATCAAATGCCAATCAAGTCTGCTGTAATATGGGTGAAGTCATTTCAGTCATTGAAGGATCTTCAGCTTTTGCACTGAGTAGTACAACATGGTAACGCTGGCTCTGTTTGTCTGTCTAATCGACTGAAATAGCACCAGCATTTTCTAGCAGACGTTTTCCAGCATTAGTGAACACAACAGAGTGCTCATCACTAACATAGGCACTGTCTGTGACAGTCATACAATCCTCATAATAAACTAAAACATACACTGGCCGTTGGGAGGCACAGTTAACGAAACTTTTAGGAGGCATTCGTAGAAACTTGACTCCTGAACATTCGTTGAACTTTAAGCCCCCAGAGGAGTTTTTCTCCACGCAGTCTCGGCCTGTGATGGGGCTCGCGCTGTAGTAAACACGCAGAGGCTTTGCTGTCGCATTGGACACATGGATGTTCCCCATCTCTGCTGCAGCAATAGAGAGAGGGAGAGAGTGAGAGAGAGAAAGAGAGAGGGAGACGGGGTAAGTGAAAGAGATGGAGACAGAAAAAGAGGGTGAGGGAGGGGAGAGGGGTAGAAAGAGAGGGAGGACCAGAGAGGAAGGAGAGAGGAGGGGAGACAAGGGAAGGGACAGAGAGGAAAATGAGAGAAACAGAATAAAGATAAATCATTAAAAATAAAAAAATACAAATAAACACCTCAGGAATAAGTGGATGGGGAGACTGAATGTGCATGTGTGTGTGTGTGAGTGTTTTAGTGTGTATGTCTGTGTGAGTGTAGTTGAATGTGTGTGTGTGTGTGTGTGTGTGTGTGTGTATGAGGGCATATGTGTGCGATTGTGTGTTTGTGTGTATGCGTGTGTGTGTGTGTGAGGGCATATGGGTGCATGCCTGTGTGGGTGTGTGCGCGCGCGTGTGTGTGTGCAAAATTATTCTAAAATTACAATAAAGTACATTTTTCCCTACAACCCCAATTTCAAAATAGTTGGGACGAAGTGTATATTGTGAATAAAATCAAAATGCAATGACTTTCAGATCACGAGCCAATATGTTACTTACAATAGAACATAGATAACATTTGAAATGTTGAAACTGAGACATTTTACATTTTTATCCACAAAATTAGCATATTTCAAATTTTCTGGCCGCAACAGGTCTCAAAAAAGTTGGGACACAGGCCAAAAAAAAGGGCTGAAAAAGCAATTAATATATAAGAGAATCAGCTGAAAGAACATTTAGCAAGTAATTAAGTTAACTGGCATCAGATGTGTAACATGATTGGCTATAAAAGGAATGTCTTAGAGAGGCTGAGTCTCTCAGAAGTAAAGATGGCCAGAGGCTCTCCAACCTGTGAAGGCTTGTGTAAAAAATTGTGGAATACTTTAAAAACAATGTTCCTCAATGTCAAATTGCAAAGGCTTTGAAGGTCTCATCATCGACAGTGCATAACATCATCAAAAGATTCAGAGAAACTGGAAAAATCTCTGTGCGTAAGGGACAAGGCTGAAGACCTTTACTGGATGCCCGTGATCTTCGGGCCCTCAGATGCCACTGCATCACTCACCGGCATGATTCTGTCATTGACATTACTAAATGGGCCTAGGAATACTTCAAGAAACCACTGTCTGTAAACACAGTCCACCGTGATATCCACAAATGCCACCTAAAACTCTATCATGCAAAAAGGAAGCCATTGTTGAGCATGTTCCAGAAGCGCCGCTGTGTTCTGTGGGCCAAGGCTCATTTAAAATGGACTGTAGAAAAGTGGCAAAGTGTCCTGCGGTCAGACGAGTCCAAATTTGACATTCTTGCTGGAAATCATGGGCATTGTGTCCTCCGGGCTTAAGAGGAGAAAGACCACCCCTCCTGTTATCAGCGTTCAATTCAAAAGCCAGCATCTCTGATGGTATGGGGATGCATTAGTGCATATGGTGTGGGACACTTGCATGTTTTAAAAAGCACCATGAATGCTGAAAGGTATATAAATGTTTTAGAGCAACATATGCTCCCCTCCAGACGACATCTATTCCAGGGAAGGCCTTGTGTATTTCAGCAGGACAATTCAAAACCACATACTGCAGCTATTACAACAGCATGGCTTCGTAGTAGAAGAGTCCGTGTGCTGTACTGGCCTGCCTGCAGTCCTGATCTTTCACCGATTGAGAACATTTGACGCATAATTAAAGGAAAAGTCCGTCAAAGGAGACCCAAAACTCTCCAGCAGCTGGAAGCCTGTATTAAACAAGAGTGGGATCAAATTCCAATGGCTAAACTCAAGAAACTTGTCTCCTCAATGCCCAGACGCCTCCACTCTGTGTTAAAAAGAAGAGGGGATGCTACACCATGGTAAACAGGCCCCTGTCCCAACTTTTTTGAGACCTGTAGCAGCCATCAAATTTGAAATGAGGTCATTCTGTGGATAAAATTGTACGATTTCTCAGTTTCAACATTTGCTATGTTATCGCTGTTCTATTGTCAATAAAATTCTGGCTGGTGTGATTTGAAAGTCATTGCAGTTTTGATTTTATTCACAATTTACACTTTGTCCCAACTATTTCGGAATTGTACTTTTCAAGCTTTTTCAGACAATACTAGAACGAGCTTCTGTTTCTGCACTGGGCCACCCAGAGGATTTGGGATTGTTGATTGTCCAGCCAGGCTGGGTTAGATGCAGCGCAGTGTTCTCCCATTTCCTTTTAATTTTACTTTTCCAATTTACTGACCACAAGTTTCAAAATAAAAGTCCACTTTACTCACCGGTATTTCCTGCATGGTTCTCCTGTGTTAAACACATTCTCATTCACAAATTTGTCACGTATTGATGCTTATTCAGGTCTCCTTAGTGTTTTTAATACACTGAGTAGGCCCACACCTTTCGCATCAATTTTCAGCGAGCAGGGTAGTCTGATACATTTAAGGTGATAAGCTTTTAAAAAGGTAAAAATTAGGGTTTAAGGTTTGAAAAGGGTGATTTAGGTTAATAAATGTAAATGTAAAACTCATTGTTAGAAATGGGGATCGACCCCGATCTCCGGTGGGACAGGGCACGGTCCGGGGTTCCCACCATGCACCCCAACCTCCAGCCTGCGCTGATATATAGTTTATATATATATCAACCTCCAGCTTATATAGTTCTCACTATATAAGGACATCACCTGATTGGTTTGCTTTACTGTCACAAAGGATACTGCGTAAGAAACTGACTCAAAATGACTCCCTTACTGATCGTATATCGATGCCCCTGACTTCTGACCTCACCTCAATATTAGACACCTTGGGAGTGAGAATGGGTTACTGTAACTGCTTCTTTTTTACTTCCTCATACTGCCAGTACTGACTCAGGGAATCAGTGTGTGAACCATGGACTGTATATAAAGATGGACAGCCGAACGGCTCCTGAAATGAGCCAAAATGTCTCGATCGCCATCCAGTGGCTGGCTGCAGTGCAATTTATAAGCCCGCCCCCTCCATAATAGTGAATGGGACACAGGCTACACAAAAAAAAAAAAATCAAGTACATGTCAAATAATTTTTTTCTGAAGATGGTTTCTGCCTTTTTAAGAAGGTCATACTATGCTGATATATGATTAAGTGTTCATTTTTCTGATAAGTTTGCAGTTAACCATTTATTTGATACTATAGAAAACTGGCTTGGAAGATGTGATTGACAGCTGCTGTACGTCACGGAGTCCCGTTGGCCCCCACCCGCTGTGGACTTTTTTTTTGAGAATAGTATCTTTACTTAGGTGGGGTAAGAACGTTGACAGGAGATTGAGTTCACTGAAATTTTTTCAGAGGGCTAGCTAACCGTGATTGTGTGTTTCAGGCCCTACAGATTGATAAAAAAAAACAAACAAAAAAAAGATGAAATGAGTTGCTCTGGAGTGACCTGCACTAGCCGATCTGACTGATCTAAAGGATCTTTGCAGTTTTATTTGGTAAGTCTCGTTATCTAACGTTGAACGGTTGGCCAAGTAAAGTTATCATCTAGCTAGCTAATGTTTAAACTGCAATCAGTGTAATGTTATTGTTTATTGTGGGGGAAAATGGTGGTAGGTGGCCAGTCATATGTAGTGAAATATATGTATTTTCTTATGATCTTATGTATTTTTGAGAATATCCATGAAGCTAAACATTTGAATGAAGTTAACGATATTCTATCTTATGATCCCATTCTTCTGTGCTTGAACTTGAATAAGATGGCTAGCTATATAAATCCAGTGGCATAGTAGTCGCAGCCTTGTTTAGCTTCCCAATTCCGCGGTCATTATCCCCGAGTTTTCAGACGAACACAGTTGCTGGTTACTTAAGGCCTTTTCTCACTTGGTTTCCTTTAGCCCCGTACTATCCTTAACCCCAGACTATCCTTAGCCCCTTTTCTCACTTGCTTTTTTAGTACCGTACTATCGACAAAACGAGGGCTAAGAAAAATCGCTTCTTTTCTCACTTGCTATCGTTAACCCCAGACTATCGAGGCTCCGTGATTCTAATTTCACTGTCTTCCCAATTGCTCCTTTTGCCGGCGATTGTCAAATTTCATACACATGAGTTGATGACAGTCCAAACGAAGTACAGGTAGCTAGCTACGTATTGCACGTTCTGTGTGGTGTGTTCAATACAAATAACCTGCCATACACATGGGTACGTGCACACGGTCAATGTAACAACATGTATTTTTGTCACGCATATAAAACGTGTGTCCAAGCAAGCTGTCAATCACAGCACCGATTCAACATCGACACAAAACGTCATGCATTCTGATCTTATTTCGTTGCGCATCCGTTTTATCACTCTTTCAAACTCAATCATAGAATAAAAACAAATATTACAAAGGTCTTTTCAGCCATCTACCAATAATTTAAGGCTTAATATTAATTCAATAAATATTTATTTCCATCGAAGAAGTCTGCTACTTCTGCTCGCAACGACCATACACCAGAGAGGGTTTGTGGGGTTTGTTTAAAAGATACCGCTTGACGTCATCGCGATCACGTTGTGGAATTGAATATTCATGACCGTCTTGCCTCGGATTGGTTGCAGCACAACCTGTTTTCGTCGGCTTCCTTAGCCCCGGACTATTTCTGTTTCTGTTCTCACTGGCCTTCTTAGCACCGCAATTTGGTGCAATTTGCAGTGCTAGGTAGTCCCGTACTATCAGTGGGGCTAGCCCACTTTCCAAAAACCTAGTGAGAACAGGAGTGGTGCTAAGCTTAACCCCAGGAAATTGGTGGGGTTAAAGGGGGCCTTAGCCCCACCAATTGCTGGGGCTAAGCAAAATTTTTGCCAGTGAGAAAAGGCCTTTAGCTGGATTACTACTGCCTTTGAAGCATGAATTCTGCTTACCCGGTGGATCAGCATCAGATCCTTGCACATGGCTTGCTAATTCCTTCAGCATTTCTTGTAAGGGATTGAAATTGCTGGGGCTCGTTATTTTGAACCACGGTAATGTTAAATTATTTAGCAAGCTTGCAGTCTAACATTCAGTTGAAGAGCCCTTCGGTTATACTGATTCCATTAGAGCCAGTTACCCAACTCTCGTTTTTCAGCAGATTGTACTATAAAAATCTATCCTTATTTTACAACCTTATGAATAGCTGCTAGGACTGTAGGAAAAACAAATCGGATCAAGGAGGTACACATTATTTGAATGACGAGAATATGACAAAAATGAAACATATCGAGAGCAAATTCAGCCCTTCAATAATTACAATATAGGAATGGCAGGTTTCGGACGAAATTACGGCTGGAATTGATGCATCTACTCCAGTGGAATTGTTCTCTTAGAAGACTGGCTGGTAAAAGTATGGGGTAAAATACGACAACATTTCGAGTTTGCCTGAGAAGGAGACGGGCACATAACTTAAGGGAAAGAGTGCATTAAACGGGGAAGCTTAGCATTGAAAAAGTATATTACAGCGTGATGGATGTTGTGCTAGTAAATAGTACATCAAGCTGTTTAATATCGAGTTACCCTAATGTTAACTAGCTTGCTAGCTGACTTCAGTTACTGCTGTCAAGACCATTAACTTGCACAAGGCACTTAATGATTAATTCAGCATCTGAAACATGTTTGTGAAGGTGATGCATGTATCGTCTGAATTTAGAGAGTCTGAGCTTTGATAGGGCGTTGTCCAAAGATAAAATATTTTACGTGATCTGCTCTATTATTTCAGAAAATTATACGTAGTTATTTTGAAATTTGGTGTCTCTTCTTATACAGTCAATGTTATGTTAACCACTGCGCAACATAACTTCTACTTCTTCCTCTGATTTTTTATTATTCATGCGATTACATGAGCTGACCTCAAATTCAGACCTCAGCCTTACCTAGCACGGACTTGGAGAATGCTTCAAGCGATTCTTTTGTTTTATTGTTGGAGTTTACTTCTGAAGTAATTCATACATGAAAAACTGATGATGAAAACAGTTGTTAAAAATGCTACACAATGCATTTTCAGCGAAACTTGCCATTATTTGCAAGACAATTATTTACACTTGGAGATTGACAAGTCAATGATGATTGAATAATAATGAACATGTAACTGGCTTCTCTTATGTATGCTTTTTCTGCCAGTTCTTCCTTATACGCCTCCATCTACACTTATTGGCAAAAACTGTCGCTCATTTTGTGAGTTTAAAATTACATGACATTTGTGTGTTTAAAAATACTTTACAAAGCAGTTAATCTAGACTGCTACAGCTTCAGTATTCCAAAATTGACTCAAGTCATCTGCCCAAGGACGAGGAGTACATGAGAAATGTTTTGTTATTTAACATTCATTTTCTTTGATGGCAGTAAATGAAACCTCTTATAATGTATAATAAAGGTGTTTACATGTATGTGGAGCCAAAAACTTCACTCTGGAATTCTTTCACATATACTACTTCTGCTTCAGTAAATGAGAGGCGTGTAATGAGAGTTAAATAAAAATATTTATTAAAATAAAAATATTTATTTAAACAAAAACTGCAGAGGCCTTAACTTTTGGGTGGCCCAAAGACAACCACTTGGCTACATCCACCGAGGCGAAAAGCGATTAAGGAAGTCCATCAGGTGGAAAGGCTGGGGGAAAGCAAATGGTTTGGAGAGGATTGAAGAGGAAGAGAGAGGGAAATGAAGGTGGAGGGAGAGGAAGAGCTGCTACAGCAATGACAAGTGATAGCAACCCAAGTATAAAAATAAAACGATCAAACATCACATAAAGCAGAGAAATTATGGCATTTATTGCGGCCATAACTTGTCGAAAATCCAAATCCAGCATCACTCGACTGGATTTGGTCTTTCAGACACATGGCAATACTTTTTAAACTCCATTTCCCTAAGGGAATTAAATATATTTTATTATTCCATATTTTGCCAGGCTATATTGTGCTCTTTGTGCCTACATTGGATGTAACAATAATATAAACTTGAGTCAGTTCATGAAGTTCCCCAGTGAAAAGTATTATGTAGAAGTCACAATAGGAATCAATTTTCAGATATTCCCGTGGTATTTGTACATGCTCTTGGCCTCTGTGGAGGAGTCCAAAATGGCTGAGTCCATTTCGTAGTCTAAAAATGAGGATAAAAATTAAACAATGACTAACTATTCATTCAAATATGTTAAGCCCACCTGAGAAATGTGGAGGCGGGTGGCATCGCTAACTTTGCCATCACAGAATGCTTTCCTGGTCCACCGAGTTACAATGGTTATGCGTGATTGCATTAATGAAATCATGTTACTCATATTTAAAAAAAAAAAAAAAATCAACATTATTAAGATGTGCGACTTTTAAATACACCTAGCTAACTACGTGGTTAGAAGGGCGTTTTATTTAAATTAGAACTATCATTCCAACTTGAAGAAAAGTTATAAGGTCAGCTATGAGGTTGTTGCAATCTATGTAGGTGGTCACGTGATCCCCGAAGCAAAATGTGCACAAAGGTTGATCACAGCATAGTGAAAATGGGGAAATCTTGTGCTGCTGTTGCTTGCACCAATAATGATGCCATTCAATCATTCGGAAAATACGGCAAAATAAGTTTCCGTCAGTTTCCACAAAACAATGAAGCCCTTTTGAAAGAATGGCTTGTTAAATTAAGAAGAATTGACCGTGGAAAGCCTTACAAACCAACAAAACATTCAGTTCTTTGCTCAGAGCACTTTAAGAAAAGCTGCTTCACGCACCAGAAGTTCACAAGTAAGTCAACGGTTTTGTTGCAATGAAAACTGGTTTTAAAGTGAAGATTTAAAGAAATTAGTGGAAAAGATATATTCAGTACAAATATTAACCTTAAGCCCGAAAGCTCCGGTACCGGGGGCAATGAATTTGCATAATAAATATAGCATGTTTCCTAATAGCAACCTCGTCATGTGGCATATCCTCTTAAAGTGAAGAAACTCAGCAAAATGTTTGTGATGACGTTTTTACCTAAACCGAACACAGTTCGACTACCAAGCAAATAAATAAGCATCTAGCAAAACATTAAATAAAATAAGATCAGTGCTCTTTCGCAAGCATTTCTACTGAATTTGTGCTATGCATACAAACGATACTCAAATGAAAGAGGACAGTCCACAGAATCCAACGATATAAGCCATGTCATTTTAAATTGACACCACACTCAAAGAACAGCAGGCATACACTTTACATTCTCCAGAGATGAGCAAAAATTTTTCTTACCTTTGATATTTTGATACAAATATACAAATACACATATACCAATAAATAATCAAATCAATCAAGCAAAGAATCATACGGATGATAGTTTCCAATGAGACATATCAAAACGTAAAAACAGATTGGAAATTATTCAGAAAGGAAAAAAAATAAAAAGCTACCATAAAAAGAAAACGAATTAAATGAAAATGCAAAGAATAAAATGAAAATGAAAGAAAGATGCACACAACAATTTTGAGAACTGTACTGTCATTCAGCCATTTTAACCAGATGTTTATTTTTTGCTTTCTTTTTTAAAATGTGCTTTCTATTGACACTAGACCTTATGAACATTGGTAAAGCATTCCATAATTAGATTGCGCTATAAATAACAACACTTTTAAGTGTGTTGGTCCTAGGTTTGGGTAGTATTAGGAGTCCATTTCATGCGCCCCTCGTACTATAACTTAGGCTTTCTGCAAAACAGGCCGGAGTACCAGACCTCATAACTGATCTCAGGAACATCAAGAGATTTAAAGATATCTTTTCTGCAATTGTCAGCCAAGAAAGGTGGATTTGTTTGCTACTAATATAAATAGAGCAGTTCAGTACCAACCTATCCACTTTATTCGAACAACCTGAAGTTTTTGCAAGTCCTTGTTGTTAGCTGAAGACCAAATGACTTGACAGTGCTCAAGGTGAGACAAGACCAGTGTTTCAACAACTTGCTTAAGTATGGGAGAAGTGAGATAGGAAGAACATTTTCTGACCATTCCAATCTCTCTGTCCATTTTAGACAAAATGATGTCTATGTGATTCGACCAAGACAATGACTCTACCAATGTGATACCCAAAAGTTTTAAAGTCTGAACTTGTTCAATTATTGCATTACCCATTACTAAGTTTAACTGCGGTTTTTTGCCTGTATATGTCTAGGTCCAAACACAATGGACTTTGTTTTGGCAGAGTTAAGAACAAGTTTATTACTCATAACCCAATTGTACACATCTGTCAATGCATCATTCAAAACAGTAGTCAGCTCATGGTCCGACATGGCATCACAGTAAACAGTGGTATCATCAGCGTACATTATAACTTTGGCATTTTTAATGCACAATGGCAGATCATTGGCAAAAACTGAAAATAGTAGTGGGCCCAGGCAACTACCTTGTGGAACCCCACAATTAATGTTCTTAATATCAGACAAGCTGCCATTAAAAAACACCCTTTGTTTCTGTCCAGGGAGGTAATCTTTTAGCCAAGCAACTGCAGTAGTTGAAAATCCATAGCACTCAAGCTTTCCGATTAACAAATCATGGTCAATAATATCAAATGCAGCACTGAAATCCAGCATGAATGCTCCTACTAACTTCCCATCATCATCCGCATTTCCTCCAGTCATTATTCATCTCTGCATTTCACGTGCTGTGCAAGTGGAATGACCATTTCTATAAGCATGCTGAGATCTGGTTATCAGTTTACGACTAGAGAAAAAATCCTGAATCTGTGTATGGGCGGGATCTCGATCCCGGGGCTTACCCCCGATTACTACTGCGTATAATCAGGCTCCAAATGTGCAAGATGGCAGCGCCCGTATCCCGGATATTTTTGCTGCATTTTTGACCAATAGGACTGAATGGGGACCCGTCGTCCATCTTTATATACAGTCCATGTTTTTAGCACCTTCAGTTTAGCTCTTTTAAATATCAGGTCTTTGGCAGGCAAATCTTTTTAATTAATGATTTTATCATTCAGCACAAGCTTAATTTTATGTTTTTAACTGAAACTTGGTCAGGAGAGGATAACAGCACAGCGGTTCTTATTGAATCAGCACCTCCAAATTTTAGTTTCATGAGAGAGGGAAGAATGCGTAAGGAAGGAGGTGGAGTTGCCGTATTGTTTAATAATTGCATCCAATTCTACAAAATGTCTTATAGGCATTTCGACTGCTTTGAATATGTAGCTCTTCAGTCAAAATTCCCTTTCCGAGCAATTTTTGTAACCATCTACAAACCCCCAAAATACAATGCAAAATTTTCTGAGGAGTTATCCAAACTGCTGTCGATTGTGTGCATTGACTTTGATTGTGTTGTTTTGGTGGGTGATTTCAACATTCATGTTGACAATCTTAAAGATGGATGTGCTACAGAACTTTTAAACACCCTTGATAATTTTGGTCTTTCCCAGCGTGTAACGCAGTCAACACACAACAAGGGGCATACATTGGATCTGGTCATCTCTAAAGGTCTTAATATATCTGAGGTTGTGGTGACTGACATTGCGCTCTCTGATGATTGCTGTGTCTTGTTTAAAAAACCATCCTTGCCAATTTTAACCGAACTGCAGCTGAGACTATCAGAAAATGCCACATTAATGACAACACCTATACTTTATTCACGCAGGCTTTTATACCAACTTCGACTCTGCCCTCAGCTTCAGTCGATGACCTTCTAAATAATTTCAGCTCCAAAGTTATGACCATTATTGACTCCATCGCCCCAGTTAGGACCAAGGTTATATCAGCAAAGACTGAGTTACCTTGGAGAAATGTCAATCCGGTCAAAGCTCAGAAAAGACTCTGCAGACAGGTAGAACATAAGTGGCGCGAAACAAAACCTCAAGTACATTATGACATTTATAAAGATAGTCTTCACATCTACAACCATGAATTGAAGAATGCAAGGCAGTCATTCTTTTCAGAGATTATAAATAGAAACAGTAATAATGCCCGCACATTGTTTTGTGTTGTAGATAAACTGACAAACCCCACAGTTTCTCCTGAACTGCTAACCACCAAATCATGTAATGACTGTACTGCCTTTTTCACAGATAATGTTTCAGGGATAAGGCAAGCTGTGGGAAATTCCACTACAGGCAAACTAGTAGTGCCACTTGTGCCTTCCTGCCCTCCAGTTAATCTGGCAACTTTTAACCTCCTGGACCATACAGCTCTGATCGACATTGTTTCACATTTAAAATCCACAACACGCTGCCTTGACTCTCTACCTACAAATTTAAAAAAATGTTTTAAACTGTATATCTCCAGACATACTGCAAATACTAAGCAACTCTCTTCATTCTGGTCAGTTCCCCCAGGCTTTGAAAACAGCAGTAATAAAACCCCTTTTAAAAAAGCCAAATCTGGATGCTTCAATAATAAGTAATTACATGCCAATATCAAACCTGCCTTTTTTAGGAAGACTTACTGAAAAGGTTGTTTTTCAACAAATATATTCTTTTATGACAGAATAACCTTTTTAATACATTTCAGTCAGGATTTCGACTGCATTATAGCACTGAAACAGTGCCAATCAAAGTTTTGACATACACATCAATAATGATGCTTCAAAAAACTCAGTCCTGGTGCTACTGGACATAAGTGCAGCATTTGATACAATCAATCATAGCATTTTACTTGATAGACTGGAAAAGTGGGTGGGTATTACTGGCACTGTCCTACATTGGTTTGAATCCTACTTACAGGGTAGGGACTACTTTGTGTGGATGGGTAAATATGAATTGGAGCGAAAAAAGATGGCGTGGGGTGCTGCAGGGGTCCATTCTTGGACCTCTTTTGTTTAATATCTATATGCTGCCACTTGCACAAATCATGGACTATTATAATGTCTCCTACCACACCGATGCTGATGACACACAACTTTATATTTCAATATCAAAAAAGGACTACAGCCCATTATTTTCTTTGAGTAAATGTATCAATCAAATCAATGTATGGATGTGCCACAACTTTCTCCAGCTAAACACTGATAAGACAGAGGTTATTGTTTTTGGTCCCAAAAATGAAAGGTCAAAGATCATTAACCATCTCAATTATATGTCTTTGACCAAAAGTGCACAAGCCAGAAACCATGGAGTGATTATTGACTCTGATCTGAATTTTAACAGTCACATAAAGCTAATCAGCAAATTTGCCTACTACCACCTTAAAAACATCAATAGAATTAAGGGGTTCCTATCTAGTCAAGAAAGGGAAAAACAAGTTCATGCTTTTATCTTCAGTCGGCTGGATTACTGCAACGGTGTTTTAACAGGCCTGAACAAAAAATCTACAGGACAAATTCAGTTAATCCAGAACGCTGCAGCCAGGGTCTTAACCAACAGCAGAAAAATGGACCATATCACACCAGTCCTGAAATCACTGCACTGGCTTCCTGTGAGTTGGAGGATATATTTTAAAATCTTGCTGCTGGTTTTTAAAGCACTGAATGATCTTGGATCACAATACATTTTAGATCTATTCGCAGGGTTCTGCCCAGGATGCTCGGAGTGCTGGTCAGAGAATTGTCTGTATGCGAGCGCACGCAGCGCTCAAACTGGAAAATTTTTGCATCAATTCGAAAGCAGATATTGCCTCTGAGTCACCAGATTACTGTGTTTCATTGATGTGCTCCTCAGTGCGTAGCGAGATGCCTCTAATTTTCATAGATAGGTGCCATATTCATAAACTTGTTTTCAATTTTGTATCCAAATACTTTTGATTAAATTTCCGAATACGACTTAACAACTGTCATTTATGTTTCAAACATTTCTTCAGTGGTGCCCGTTGGACAGAAAATAAGAGGGCGATAAACGTCTTTAAACTGCTTATTAGTCTTGATCTGTTTCAGTCATTTTTCTTGATAAAAGATACTTTAACTCTCCCTTCTCAGGTGTAGCTAATTGTCTTTGTTAAGACGAGAGATAAAATGCGTCAACTGAAGGCAAAAAAGTGCGCATTTCTTGCTTTGTACGATGTGGCAAAAGTGGAAAATCCACAGTAGGTTTTTTTTTCATGAAGGGTTACCTATAAGCATGTGAATATAGGCATGTGAATTAAACATTTTTATTGAATTTATTATTCACTCACCTTGCCATTTCATTAAAAGGGAAACTGTGTACTTAACTGCAAATGGATTTTTTATATTGTTGGAAAACGTGTTAACCAAGAACAATGATTAAAATCGGGTCAACAATCTCATGCGTTTCAAGGTATGTTTTCCGCCCCCTCAGTTTTCCGCCCATCGACCACCACTGTTATTAACCAGATATTTTACATGATAGATTAACATGTAAAGAATGTTGCTGTCCTCGACAGAGATTTATTTAGTTTTGCTGTTGTTTATATAACAAGAAAACTTTTCTCTAGACACGCAAACTACAGCGCTACAGAAATCAATCACCCTGCCCGATTATAATTGCCTGTCTTTCATTAGATTGAGATAACCGCACCAATCATTTCCCCACAGCCTCAAATTCAATTTTCCCTGAATACCCAGCACACGCGGGCTCGGATGGCACTCGGTGTTTCCATCACTGTTGGGCAGGTTTTTCAGTATCAATGAAGACCAGCGTAGACGGGGCTTGGGTCGAAAACGAAAGTTCGCTATTCTGACAACAACAAGAAGGCGGGGGAGCATATTTTGGGTAATTTATGTTTTGTTTCTAGCAATTTTATTGGACACTGGATGCATTCATTTTAACTGATCTTTGAAAAAATAGTTCCGGTCGGGAAAAGCAGTAGCTATATAAACTGAGTGGTGGACGGTGCATTCCGAGTGCTGGTGGGCGCCGACCACTGCTGACCAGCATCGGCAGAACCCTTTATTGGCTCCTTACAAAACATCCAGACCCCTTAGGTCATCTGGGGCAGGCCTGTTGTGCATTCCAAGAACAAGAACAAAACATAGTGAAGCAGCTTTTAGTTACTGCGCTCCTCATTTGTGGAACAAACTGCCTGCACACTTGAGGTCTGCGCAGTCTGTCAGTTCTTTTAAATCAGGGTTAAAGACACTATTGTTTCTACAGCTTTTCCTGAATGACTGTAACAACCTAATTAACTGTTTTAGCCCTGATAAACCATTTTAGTGTTTTAACCCTGCTTGACTGTCCTAGTGTTTTAGCCCTGCTTGACTGCTTGTTGCATTATAAATGCACTTTTTAAATTGTTTTATTGGTTTTTATCTATTGGCTGGTTCTATTTATATTACATTCTGTTTTTAATTGTTATCTCCGCACTTCCGAAAAAGTGAGGAGATCTTGTAATACAGTTCGGTGTCTGTCTGTCTGTCTGTCTGTCTGTCTGTCTGAAACAGTAACTCCTCCTAGGCCATTAGACCAATCAACCTGAAACTTTGGTGTTTCAGGTAGTGACCCAGAGGGGTGCACAACGTGTTTAGAATTTTAATTCATTTCCTCTTCTGACCACCAGGGGTCTTTTTGTGAAAATTGAAAAATTGCCATAAGTTTCTTATGCATTGAGCTAGGATGCTGAAATTTTTATGGGAGGTGCATGGGATGACCCTGATGCGGGTTTTTGATTTGATCAAATTTGACCGTGTTCTAGGTCAAATGGAGGTGCCAATGGGATGACATTTTTTATTACCAACATAGAAGGCTGCAAATTGGTAGGGATATGTATCTTGGTGATAGCAACCTGCATGCTAAAAATTGCCGTCCTGTGATTCATATTTTGGCCACTAGGGGCTTTTTTGAAAAAAAAAAAAATTGGCCATATCACCTTTGCATTGAGCTAGGATGCTCAAATTTTTTATAGAGGTGCACGGGATGACCCTTCATCACATATCAGGCGGGTTTCAGATTTGATCAAATTTTGACGTTTTCTAGGTCAAATGGCGTCAGGTCTTTTCCGCACGTCTTTTCCTTTCATAATAGTCTCATTTCAAAATGAAGAGTAATTTATGCCCTCAACAGACACTCAAAAAGTACTCTATCCCACTAACCAACTATATCACATTGCTATAACTCTGATCAGTATCAGTGCTTTGTCAAGGCAAGAAGCAGATTATCATTTGTACAGCAGAATGCCAGTTCAGTGAATTGCCCTCTGACACATTACTACTACTCCCATAGGAGCGCGGAGATTTGCGATGGCGCGCCATCGACATACGTCTAGTTTATTTTAATGTATTTTTATGTCTCTGTAAAGCACTTTGAATTGCCATGTGTATGAATTGTGCTATACAAATAAATTTGCCATTTGCCATCCTTATCGCACTCATGCAAATAAATCATCTTGCACCCGATGGGAATGCAGTCCAGGAAGGGTTCAGTTTACCTCACAGGTGTGCCGGACCTTGTCCTCCCCAATGAACTCAATGCCTTTCATAACCCTTTTAATACCCACAATTTTAGTGACAAGCTGTCAGTTTTTAAATACGTTGCCCTGGGGCAAAGCAGCGTGCTGATTGACAGAGCTTAAGTCCTGTCACCTGTCAGGGGAGTAAAGGTCAGGAAAAGTCAAGTCAAGTCACATTTATTTGTATGACAGTGGCTATTTTTATGGCGCCGTAAATGGTGATTCGGGGGCTATATTTACGGCAAATCGGAGTGCGCATGTGCGGAGGCGTCTCTGGGCAAATTCAAGATGACGGACTCGCGTTTGACAGTTTTAGGGAGCAATTTTGATGATTTAGCCACTGAAATTCAGAAATTCGAAGCGGAGAATTTCATCAATCTGCTCATCAGAAGCAGCAGGACTGTTGAAGTGATCTCCATGTCTTTGGCATTGGCTGCATGTATCTCTATGCGCAGTATGAGTGGCCTACTAACTACTGGCATCAAGCATTCAGTCAAGAAAATTTCAAGTTTAATTTCTTGTGCTGCTATACTTGGTAATCCATGTTACTGATGACGCACCAACCCGTTGTGTCATTCGCGACATTAATATTCTAAAGCCCTTTCTCAATACTAAAATCCCCCAAAACATATGGGCGCCTCCTTTTGAAATCGTACAGGTAAATAAAAAGCCAGAAAACAGCAGAGGCTGGATACGGAATTCTTTCTACGCAAGAGTTAACTACTCCTTCTTTCTGTGTATTTCCCCATTTAAATCTACCTAGGTGCATACTGCAACACACTTTATTGTAATTTTGGCATATGTGTACTCGGGTATGGTACGTTATTGCTAGTGAAAGAAACTACTACTAGAAAGCTGACCAGCGAGGAGAGGGGACAATCGCACTGTGGCACGGTACCAAACAATCGCACCTTGTGCGAAAGCGGTCTGAGAGTTTGTATTAAAAACAAACACTCCGCCGTAGACCGCAGTTCAGCGTGCTGTGCTTGGAAGTTGCCAACACCACAAGTGAAGAAACGTCAATGTGCATTTCGTCAAGACAGAGCCTGCGCACATAGAACGCAGCCAGGGAACCTTCCGTTTCACTGTTTACATGACAAAATTTTACTTTTAATCGGTTTGGGGAAAGGAATATTCTACCCCTCTGAAACTGAATGAAATTCCATTCGGTTTAGGCCTGTTTATTCTGATTGAGGTGTTTATATGGAGGATTTTTATTCGGTTGAAGCTTCTAAACCGATTATAATCGGAATATTAGGCTCCATGTAAACCCAGCTACTGACTCTACGGCACCGTAGGTGTCCCCATATGTCAGTGCCGTAAATATAGCTCCAAGTCAGTGTCTACGGCGCCGTAAAGATAGCACCTGAGTTATATTTACATCATATGTCAGTGCACATGCGTGCCGTAAATATAGCCCCCAAATCACCGTTTATGGTGCCGTAAAAATAACAACTACCTATTTGTATAGCACATTTCACAACAACAGAAGTTGACCCAATGTGCTTTACAGAAGAGGCAGATACAGAAGAAATACAGCACGCAAGATATGGAAGCAAACATAGTACAAAACAATAGTAAGGCTAAAAACGCGACACCATATTGAGAAGCAAAAGTAAGAAAAGCAAAAATAGATAAATGAAATGAATAAAAATTGAATAATGAAACAGGGCAGAATTAAAAATAAATAGACAAAAAATAAAACACCAGACATCCATAAATAAAAGTGAACTTAACTTTAAAACCATGGCCCAGCCTCAGACTGAGCTAAAAGCAAGAGTAAAAGGATGGGTCTCTAGTTCTGATTTAAAACGATCAATTGAAGAGCAGGTTTTAATGTGTATGGGAGATTATTCCACAGACTGGGGGCAATAACCGAAAAAGCACGACCACCTCTTGTTTTCAAAAGGAAATGAGGGACTGACAATAATTGCTCAGTGGATGACTGGAGTAAGCGGGGTGCAGAATAAGGATTTAAAAAGTCAGTAATGTATTGAGGAGCAAAACCACTAACGGCTTTAAAAACAAATAGGAAAATCTCAAAATCAATTCTGTATCTTACAGGTAGCCGGTGCAATTTGGCCAGAACTGGAGTAATATGTTCTCTTTTCTTTGTACCCGTTAAAAATCTGGCTGCTGCATTCTGAACCAGTTGTAATCTTAACTTGGGCTGTAGTAGTAAACTTCCTTTTAGAAAACATTAATATTAACTATAACCCCAATTCCGAAATAGTTCGGACGAAGTGTAAATTGTGAATAAAATCAAAATGCAATTCAGATCACGTGAGCCAATATGTTATTTACAATAGAACATAGGTAACATTTCAAATGTTGAAACTGAGACATTTTACATTTTTATCCACAAAATGAGCTTATTTCAAATTTTCTGGCTGCAAAAGGTCTCAAGAAAGTTGGGACACTGGCAAAAAAAAGGGCTGAAAAAGCAAAGAACATTTAGCAAGTATTAAGTCAATTGGCATCAGGTGTGTAACATGATTGGCTATAAAAGGGATGTCTTAGAGATGCTGAGTCTGTCAGAAGTAAAGATGGCCAGAGGCTTTCTAACCTGTGAAGACTTGCGTAAAAAAATTGTGGAATACCTTAAAAACAATGTTCCTCAACATCAAATTGCAAAGGCTTTGAAGGTCTCATCATTGACTGTGCATAACATCATCAAAAGATTCAGAGAAACTGGAAAAATCTCTGTGCATAAAGGACAAGGCCGAAGACCTTTACTGGATGCCCGTGATCTTCGGGCCCTCAGATGCCACTGCATCACTCACCGGCATGATTCTGTCATTGACATTACTAAATGGGCCCAGGAATACTTCAAGAAACCACTGTCTGTAAACACAGTCTGCCGTGCCATCCACAGATGCCATCTAAAACTCTATCGTGCAAAAAGGAAGCCATTGTTGAGCATGATCCAGAAGTGCCGCTGTGTTCTGTGGGCCAAGGCTCATTCAAAATGGACCGTAGCAAAGTGGCAAAGTGTCCTGTGGTCAGACGAGTCCAAATTTGATATTCCTCTTGGAAATCATGGACGTTGTGTCCTCCGGGCTAAAAAGGAGAAAGACCACCCCTCCTGTTATCAGCGTTCAGTTCAAAAGCCAGCATCTCTGATGGTATGGGGATGCATTAGTGAATATGGTGTGGAACACTTGCATGTTTTAAAAAGCACCATGAATGCTGAAAGGTATATAAAGGTTTTAGAGCAACATATGCTACCCTCCAGATGACATCTATTCCAGGGAAGGCCTTGTGTATTTCAGCAGGACAATGCAGAACCACATACTGCAGCAATTACAACAGCATGGCTTCGTAGTAGAAGAGTCCATGTGCTGTACTGGCCTGCCTGCAGTCCTGATCTTTCACCGAATGAGAACATTTGGCGCATAATTAAACAAAAAGTCCCTCAAAGGAGACCCAAAACTCTTCAGCAGCTGGAAGCCTATATTAAACGAGTGGGATCAAATTCCAGTGGCTAAACTCAAGAAACTTGTCTCAATGCCCAGACGCCTCCACTTTATGTTAAAAAGAAGAGGGGATGCTACACCATGGTAAACAGGCCCATGTCCCAACTTTTTTGAGACCTGTAGCAGCCATCAAATTTGAAATGAGCTCATTTTGTGGATAAAATTGTAAAATTTCTCATTTTCAACATTTGCTATGTTATCTCTGTTCTACTGTGAATAAAATACTGGCCGGTGTGATTTGAAAGTCATTGCGTTTTGATTTTATTCACAATTTACACTTTGTCCCAACAATTTCGGAATTGGGGTTGTACAACACAGATTGTGGTACTGAAGAAAATTACAGAAAGAACTTACATTGCAGTTTTGCTGAATTGAGATGGTTAAAGTGCCCGATAGTGCTCATTGGTGTTTAGTCAAACAATGATTTAGTTCCCCAAACCGTGTTATGTCCTGCCTGCTCTGTTCATGTTTTTGGTTCATGTTCGTCTTATCATGTTCCTGATGTTTGCTTGTTTAGCTCCTTGGTTCCTTGTGTTCCCAAGCCGTGCCGTGTTTCCCAGCCATGTGTGATTTCCCTTGTATCATTGCCCTCTTTGCAGCCCCTTGGGTGGTGTTTTTTGTTGGCCTTCTTGCCCGTTTTCCCAAGCCTGTTTTCTTTTCTTCCTTGTAAATTAACCCGTCTTGTTCCCTATCCCGCGTCTGGTGTCTCCCCTTGCCGCACTTAACAAACACTCAGTGTGGGGTGATATGAATCGATAACTAGCCTCTCAGATAACCTGAGCTGAAGAAAGCTTTTCAGACTGTCTATCCATGTATATCTGTCCATCCATAAGTCTGTCACACTTATGTTGAATCTGTCTTTCCTTCTGGAGAACTACTTACCCATTATATCTCTGACCGCTCCGTGCATACTAGGGTAAAGGAATTCTAGTTGTTGAAAGAAGATACCCCCTAGGGCTTTGTTTATGTTGTAATAAGTGTCAAGGTTTTTTTCAGTTTTAAAAATGTAGATGTGGAAATATGGTCAGATATGGCCCTGGTAAGTGAGTCCCTTTTTTTTATTGTAATTGAGATAACATAGTTCATATTAAAATTTGGAATGTGAATATTGTTGCTTACTTTTTATAGAAAAACTAAAAGACATTGTGAATCTCTTACCCATTTTTATGGGACAGTAACTTCTTAATTTCCATCATTATGTTGTCATGTTTGTTTCAACATTGAGTTTAACACATAATGACAAATAAAACATACAGTTCCATGAACTGGTTGGAAGTATTTGATCAATCAAAAACATGATTGATGTGATTTAATAAATCATACAGCACTGTATTGACTTTTCTCTGATACCTCAGGTTGCCATTGAATTTATTATGGTTATATGTTTATACTTTTTCAGAACTTTACACTTTAACATTGTCGTGAACTCTTCCCATGAAGAAATATCAAAACTGTTTACATTCTGTGAAAATATCATCTTAATACAACTGTAATATGAACATTCTTTACAGTGATAGTTTTTGACTCAATGGGCTCTAATTTCTTTGCGTAGCGTGGCGCAGCCCACGCATTGGTGATTTCGTCCGGTGCAGCCCGCGCAGTGGTAATTTCATGCGGTGCAACACCGTGCGCAGCCACTTTGGCAATTTGGTAGACGGACGTGCACCAAGATGGGTGTGGCGGCGTAGTAGGGGGAGGTGTCACATATTTATCATGACGCAGCAACAATTTCGGAAAAAGGCTCTGCTGTAAGTGCGCAGAGAGCTCGCCAGCTCCAACCTGGTTTACTTTCTGTGCAGTGGTAATTTGGCTGATCGGCGCACAGTGCGCACACGTCACCGAAACCTCACAGGCAGGTTTCCAAAATGTCAGGCACATTTCAATGCAATAAATAATTACAGCAACCACTATTTGATGTAACTATCTGAATCAGCACATAAATTATAGTATCTATATCGATTGTCCTGATGTCAGATCAGAGAGAGAGAGAGAGAGAGAGAGATGTGTAAATGTAGGCGCCTGAGTGCGTGTGTAGGCTATGTGGGTATGTGTCCTTCATCTGCTTTCACACTGGACGCGAAACGAATTTTTCGCGCGACTGATTACATTCAAAGTCAATGCAAGGGCACGAATACACGCGTGTATTTGCAGCTTTGCATTGACTTTGAATGTAATCTGTCGTGCGAAAAATTCGTTTTGCGTCCTGTGTGCAAGCGGCTTAATACTATTATTGTCACTTAGGTTTTATCGTTTTTCGTGGGGGAAAGGAATACAGCCTGATTGCTATGATCTCGTACTGAGTTAAGATCACATATTGAAAATAAATATGTAACGTATCTTGCATTGTTGTCCATGCATGTTAATCCCAAAATTTTAATTAACAACTGGGTGTAATAATAGGAACACGCTATCCATCGTTTCTCTTCCCAATGATGCAGGCAGAAGAAATAAATGAGCAACCGTCGTATTTCATTCCAACTTCATAAGTTCGAATGATCTGACGTAGTCTCGTTTTGAAATTCCATTCAAGTTCACTAATGGTAATACTTCGCGAATGCCCAAGCTAGCCAGCTAACTCATATTCGTAATGCTAAATATAGACGTAAGCGCTGCAGAAAACATGCCTGAAGCAGCAAAGTAAAATGCAACATTAACGCATCATGCAGATATAGGACAGAGGCTTCTTTAAAGGTGAGGAGAGGAGCTCATTTGATTGGTGAAGATTTGACTCGGCTGTGTTAAACCCACTCACGCCTTCTCTTCTCCCTCTTTACCACTTGCGCCAGCAGGAGGGACAGAGGCGGAACAGAGGAGTACTTGCACCGAGCACGAAATTGCAAAATACACCTGGACACACCAAGTTGGCGCGGCGCTCCCCCCATTCGCCGCGCCTGCGCCTGGTCAACGAATTTAGAGCACAATATCATGATTCACTTAATATTTTCGCCAAATTGTGTATTTTTGTTGTATAGGAATCAGAAAATTGCCACAGATTATGTAATTTAGGGGTTCTTTATAATTTAAAAAAATTGCTTGAAAGTATTAAATGAAAAGCATAACATACTGGGAACCACCAAAACCCCAGTGTATACAATAACTTTCTTCACTGTACATCTTATAATAGTGGAAGAGAAACAAAAAGTTGTTAAAAAGGTTTGATGGCTGGGTAACAAAAAGTGTCAACATGATTTGCTTATGATAATGTCCCTTAACAAGTATGTATATTCCTGTTGTGAGAGCAAAAAAAAATAAAAAATAGTGTGTGCATCTATAAGCAATTTTCTTTGAATTGTACACACTTATTTTTTTTTTTAAAGAGAGAATAAAACATGAAAGACTGAGTGAAAAAAGGGAACAAAACAAATATTGTCAAACCAATCTAGTCGTGATTCTGTACATACACTACCGGTCAAAAGTTTTAGAACACCCCAATTTTTCCAGTTTTTTATTAAAAATTATGTAGTTTAATGTCTCGTTGTACTCGGAAATGAAAGCATAGAACAAATAAACAATGAAGTTAAAAAATCATGGAATCAATTTATAAACCAAAATGTATTCTAAACTTTTGACTCATCAAGGTAGCCACCTTTGGCCGATACAACAGCTGATCACACTGGTGGCATTCTATCTACAATGGAAATCAAATATTCTCCAGAAAGTTCTCCCCAACTCTGTTGCAGAAGTTCCCATAAATGTGTGGCACTTGTAGGTTGCTTTGCTTTCACTCTTCTGTCCAGTTCATCCCAAACCATCTGCATGGGGTTTAAGTCTGGAGACTGTGCTGGCCACTCCATGTTTTTAAGCTCACCATCTTGTTCTTTTTTCGTAAGGTAGTTCTGGCAGAGATTGGAATTATGTTTTGGGTCATTATGTCGCTGTAGGATGAACCCCTGATTAACTAGACGCATACCAGAGGGTACTGCATGGTGCTGCAGAATGCTGTGGTAGCCGTTTTGGTTCAGACAGAGGGCGTTGAAGTAATCAAGAAAAGTTGGGACACCTGTAGGAATTGGCAGCACCAACTTTCAGGGCTTGATCAACCTCCATTGCTGCAGAAATGCTTGTTCCTTGAAAAAGGGCTTTTTGTATAATTCTGAAATGTACATTATTTTTCACTTTTGGGTAACCACCTTTTTTTAACCTCAGGCAGTTCACCACTTACCATTGTACCATTTCAAGCTATTCATTGGACTTGAACTGCTTGAATTTCAATTAAAAAACTGGAAAAATTGGGGTGTTCTAAAACTTTTGACCGGTAGTGTATGACCAATGAAAACTCTTCAGATTTGTTTGTTTATAGTAGTTACTGTGTGTTTGGTTGATATCAGTATTGTATTTAGGTATTGTACAATCAGTTGAGCAATTCCATAAAACTATTACATTGTGTATGCTATGTACACAAGCCCAGTTGTACATCTGGATTTAAACAGGGCTAATTATACCCCCTCCTCCTTGCAGAGAGGGCATATAGTGATTGGCTTTTCCGTCCGTCCATTACAAATCTTGTCTGGGCTGTTTTTCTGAAATTGTACATGGCAGCCTTGTCAAATTTTACCATAATAGTTGACATAGGGGGTAGTTGTGCATGGGCATGTTTTTTTCTCTCATTTGACCTTTGACCCCTGTCCAGTGACCTTGCAAACAGTGCGCTTGGTTTTCCATGATCAAAGACTGGGCTTATATATAATGTTAATAAAGCTGCTTAACTAAGAAATTTGGCTGGTTATCATGCTATAAACAGAACAACAACATGTACAAGTAAACTGGCATGCAAGCAAGCCAATGATGAAGAAACAGGAACGAATGAATGAATGTTAAACAGAAGACTTCATGAACAACTGCATGAATGGGCATGCAAGTAAATTAAGAAGAAATAAATTCCTCATTGATCAGTTATGTGCAACTATTAACATCAATAGTCAAATAAAATGTTTCTCATTAATTAACAATAATTAATGTGAATAAATGCTCCTCTACTGTCTGTACATTATTCTTTGCACTAAACCTGCAAGTATATATATATATATGTATGAGAAGTCATGATCAATTATTACAACAGCTTCAAACACAGCTGGTTGATTTAAAAGACCTGAATTCAAGTATTGCACTACCTATTATTGTGGTTTGCTTATGGACATTTTTACCTTGAAGACACAAACAAAATCATAGAGAGTAACTCTGAATACATGAGGTTTCACTGTGTTGGTCACAGCTGACAGCTTATGTAATGATACAACGGACCTTATGATCTGTATTTGCAGGTCATTTTTCATGATAAAGAATACCATTTACATATAAAACAACAAAAAAAAAATGAAGAGAGTACCCTTGAATAAGTATGATTTGACTACAACATCATCATAATCGGCCAAGAAATAAGAGTTATAATGCAGTTTAAATGTGTGTACAGAGATCGTATCACCACCTCATCATCATTGACTGTTCGGTTTGTTTATAACTGTAGTTCTCAATTCCGCCACCGGAGCATTGCCTTGCGAATAGCATATTGAATCTTAGCCACAAGACATGCACACACACATGTACACGCACGCGCGCATACCCTCACCAGCTTCATTAGGTACACCTTGCTAGTTGGCCTTTGGGCTTTGGTGTGAATATGCATTAGCCTGTTGCCATCGGGGCAAAAAGTCACAAAAATCAATCAAAAAACATTTTATAGAATGGAAAAATGTATTTTCACTTTTGAAAAATGCATAAAGAATGGAAATATTCATTGTTTGTCAATTGTACTGAAAAATAAATTTTACATTCCATTCTTGTTGCATTCAACAAAATATATCCATTATAAAAAGTCAAGCCAACCAGCTAATCAACAAGGATAAGAGCTTCCAAAAATTAGTTTAGCCTGATAAGTTTTAGTCTTCAGCATCAACAATCTGCATATACCTCAAAAGCAGGGGCAATCTGGATAACTGCTGACAAAATAACAATTATACGGAAAGATAACTTGGGCTAATAGTTAAATTTTCCATTTGTTGTGAGTGTAAACCGTTCGCCAGTATCTTTACTGAGCTAGCCATTAGTTTGTTATAAGCTAAGCGGTTCAAGGGTTGAGCTATGTTATACTGAGCTAAGTTATCATGCCAAATTCATTGGTACTAACCGCATTCATGAATTCTTTTCCTGACCTCTTGATGATATTTTTTCCCTGTTTTGAGACTCAGGTGGATATTTCTTCCTCAGTGAGTTGTCAATAGTGCACAGAAATCTACTTCAGTAAACTTGCGCATAGCAACCTCTGCTCCTCGAACAGTCGGCAAGAGATGATGCATTATCAATTGAAGGTGTTAAGGAGGTCCACATTAGAGATTTGTGGTTACCTCAGATTCAATTGAGCATCCTACGGGAGTCTCCTTAAAGTTTGGGTCCCTGATTTACCTTTCCTTCAAATTCAGCTGTGGACATGCACAGTGAAGTTAGGCAGAAGGAAAGTGACCTTTTTGCCTGAAATGTGATTCGTTTAACTTACAGCAACTCTTGTTAAGTCATGCGCTGAAAAAATCTGATTTTCCATTTTTTTCATAATTAATTTGATGCTCAAATATAAAATATTACGGCAGGCCCGTCGCTAGAACTGGGAACTGGGGGGCACAGACATGTCCCTTTATGACAAGAATTAGTCCTGGCAAGTTCTCAATCATTTTCCTTCAGTGACGCGTTTTCCAATTATCGTAATTGGCAACTGAAGGCACGGTTTCTCTCCATATGCGATCTAACAGCGATGAAATCATGGGCTAAATTCAGTACAGAAAAATAACTTACTTATTAATAGGCCGATGCTTGATTGAACTGATCTGCATTCCAATGAAATATCGCCTTTCACTCACGGTATTGCGTGGGTTGATAAAAAATAAGTGGCACTCGGCAGTTAAATAGGCTATGAAAAGCATGCGGTTCAAGCTATTTGTGCAGGTATGCAATTTTGAATAACATTTATTTAAATTCTGCAAATATGCGTGCAGATGAATGGTTGTCGTCTTACCTAATCGGGGAGAACAAGCAGCACCTGTTAAGTGTGGAGTGCTCTCGGAGTGAACCTTTTGTTAATCATGAAAATGACTGAGAACAGGTCAGGACTAATAATTGTTTTAAACGGATGTTTTGTGCAACCCCAATTATCAGTTCTGGTTCCGCCACTGCACTGAATTTAGCCCATGATTTCATCGCTGTTAGATCACATATGGAGAGAAACCGTGCCTTCAGTTTTTTAACTACAATAATTGGAAAACGCGTCAATAAAGGAAAACGATTGAGAACTTGCCAGGACTAATTCTTGTCATAAAGTGACGTGTCAAGTCTGCCTCTTCTGTAAAGCACTTTGGGTCAACTTCTGTTATTTTTAAAAGTGCTATACAAATAAATGTGAATTGACTTGACTTTTCCTGACCTTTACTCCCCTGACAAGTGACAGGACTTAAGCTCTGTCAATCAGCACGCTGCTTTGCCCCAGGGCAACGTCTTTAAAAACTGACAGCTTGTCACTAAACTTGTGGGTATTAAAAGAGTTATGAAATGCATTAAGTTCATTGGAGAGGACAAGGTCAGGCACACCTGTGAGGTAAATTGAACCCTTCCTGGACTGCATCGGGTGCAAGATGATTTATTTGCATGAGTGCGATAAGGATGGCAAATGGCAAATGGCAAATTTATTTGTATAGCACACTTCATACACATGGCAATTCAAAATGCTTTACAGAGACATAAAAATACATTAAAATAAAATATTAAAAACAGCATGTAATATAAATAGAACTAGCCAATAGATAAAAACCAATAAAACAATATAAGAAGTGCATATATAATGCAACAAGCAGTCAATCAGGGCTAAAACACTAAAAACAGTCAATCAGAGCTAAAACACTAGAACAGTCAATCAGGGCTAAAACACTAAAAGCAGTCAAGCAGGGCTAAAATACGAAAGCAGTCAATTAGGGCTAAAACACTAAAGCAGTCAAGCAGGGCTAAAACACTAGGACAGTCAAGCAGGGCTAAAACACTAGGACAGTCAAGCAGGGCTAAAACACTCGGACAGTCAAGCAGGGTTAAAACACTAAAATGGTTAATCAGGGCTAAAACAGTTCATTAGGTTGTTACAGTCATTCAGGAAAAGCTGTAGAAAACAATAGTGTCTTTAACCCTGATTTAAAAGAACTGACAGACTGTGCAGACCTCAAGTGTGCTGGAAGTTTGTTCCACAAATGAGGAGCGTAGTAACTAAACGCTGCTTCGCTATGTTTTGTTCTTGTTCTTGGAACGCACAACAGACCTGCCCCAGATGACCTAAGGGGTCTGGATGTTTCGAAAGGAGCCAATAGATCTACAATGTATTGTCGTCCAAGACTGTTCAGTGCTTTAAAAACCAGCAGCAAGATTTTAAAATCTATCCTCCACCTCACAGGAAGCCAGTGCAGTGATTTCAGGACTGGTGTGATATGGTCCATTTTCCTGCTGTCGGTTAAGACCCTGGCTGCAGCGTTCTGGATTAAGTGAATTTGTCTGATTGATTTTTGTTAAGGCCTGTTAAAACACCGTTGCTTTAATCCCGCCGTCTGAAGATAAAAGCATGAATTTGTTTTTCCCTGTTTTGACTAGATAGAGACGCCTTAATTCTATTGATGTTTTTAAGGTGGTAGTGGGCGGATTTGGTGATTAGCTTTATGTGACTGTTAAAATTCAGATCAGAGTCAATAATCACTCCATGGTTTCTGGCTTGTGAACTTATGGTCAAAGACATAGAATTGAGATGGTCAATGATCTTTGACCTTTCATTTTTGGGACCAAAAACAGTAACCTCTGTCTTATCAGTGTTTAGCTGGAGAAAGTTCTGGCACATCCATACACTGATTTTATTGATACATTTACTCAAAGAAAGTAATGGGCTGTAGTCCTTTTTTGATACTGAAATATAAAGTTGTGTGTCATCAGCGTAGGTGCGGTGAAAGACATTATAATAGTCCATGATCTGTGCGAGTGGCAGCATATAGATATTAAACAAAAGAGGTCCAAGAATGGACCCCTGCATCACCCCACGCCATCTTTCTTCGCTCCAATTCATATTTACCCATTGACACAAAGTAGTCCCTATCCTGTAAATAGGATTCAAACCAATGTAGGACAGTGCCAGTAATACCCACCCACTTTTCCAGTCTATCAAGTAAAATGCTGTGATTGATTGTATCAAATGCTGCACTTATGTTATGTTATGTTATGCTGCACATCATAACTGGATATAACTCTGACTGTCAGATATATTGTAAATTTTGAAACTCCATCACAAAATTGAATGGGAAAAAAAAGAAATTTTATTATGAAAATAGGATTTATGATGTCAAAAATAATAATAAGAAATTGTGGAATACTGTTAACGATTTATTGGGTAGGAATATTAAATCTACTCCATCCTTCTTGGAGGTTGATGGTAATTTCCTTGTAAAGCCTACAGAAATTGCTAATCATCTAAATAATTATTTTATAGGTAAAGTAGATCAATTAAAGACTAGCATACCATGTATAGATAATGATATATCTTACCTACTAATAAAAAATGAAATTATGAAGGAAAAAAATTGTAATTTCAAATTTGAAAGAGTGAGTATAAACAAGGTGAAAAAAAAATGATTATAGCCTGCAAAAATAAACCATCAGGTGTTGACGGCCTTGACGGGAAACTTCTTTAAATGGTTGCACTTTTGATTGCCCCTGCTATTTGTCATATTATAAATACTAGTTTTTGCAAAGGTATCGGTCCACAACAATGGAAGCAGGCCAAGATAATTCCCCTGACCGAAAACAAGAAATTACAATTTTCATCCTCAAATATCCGTCCCATACGTCTGTTGTCTGTGTTAAGTAAATTGATGGAAAGCATTGTATATGAGCAAATCAAAAGCTATTTGTCCACTAGCAATTTAGTAACTGAATTTCAACATGCATACAGGAAAGGGAACTCTACAGCCACAGCACTGACTCAAATGACTGATGACTGGCTAAGGGAAATCGAAGAAAAGAAAATAATTGGTGCTGTTCTGTTGGATTTCTCGGCAGCATTTGATATCATTGATCATAATATACTATTAAGAAAACTTGAATGTTATGGCATTGATCTGTAAACATTGCATATTTCATTTTACAAAAGATTGTTCCATTCCGAAACCAGTAAAATTCATCTGTGCCTTTGGGTTGGGTTCTGAGCGGCACCTCTGTAAGATCTGCAAACGCTGATGCGTGGGGGAGCCCAGCGACTGGATGCGACAAATGGCTGATAAGCTCGGTCCAGAGCCATGCCAGATAGCAATAAAGCTTTTGTGGACTTCCTCCCCAAGATGCTTGCTAAGGTGTTAACGGTCTTACTGTTCCTCTGTACGGGGGGGGTTGTTGCAGGGCTCTGGCTGACACAATGCCCCTGTGCGAGTCATATTACTGGCCTAATTCTTGAGTTAAAGTCCAGTTATATTAATCTGTTTAAAATAATCTAAACCCCTGAGAACTGCATAATATGCTTATATGTTCAATATTCTGCAAAGAAATCACTTCTGGACGTATAACCCAATTTACCTATATATTAATTCATCTTAAGACTTTTTCATGACAACTGCATCATATTAGTACATATTCATATCATGTTTGGTCTTGTTATTCTCGGGGGAATCTAAGGAGTTGAATGGAGTATGTTTCATTCCCATTGAAATTATGGTTCATTCCCTTTTGGAAACTCCTGAGAATTTGGTCGGAATACTCTCTGGTAATCACCCTATTCTCCTCTCTCTGCTGAAGTGTTTTATTACATCCTCCCAATGGTGGAAACCCAAAAACCGGATTCCCCTTCCAGGTGTTTATGGCCATGCTGCCTGGATCAAAGGCGTGATTTGGCTTAAAGCAAAGAGAAACAATCCATTCTGGGAAGATCGTATCCGATCTGTCCCCGCGTACGTAAGTGCGTGAGAAGTCCTTTTCAATTATGGAAGATCGTATCCGATCTCTCCCCACACACGTAAGTGCATGAGTAGACTCTCTAGCTATGGTGGATCGTCTCTGATTTCGCACTCACCCAACTCTGTGTGTAGCTGTCGCCAGGTATGACTTTTATATTTGTCTAAATTCGTGGTAACTAATATTTGGTCTGTTGATTTAAGCTCTTGCCTACCTGGTGAATAAATTATTGTTATTCCTTTAAACTTGCGTGGTCTCCGGGACTCTTAATCCTTTTATTCTTTCTAGCCGCGTTGCAACGGATACCTAGGGGTATAATCCCGACCGAGGTACGACTGGCCAGCGGCCTGGTCTGGAAATTGGTTTTATTAAGTTGGAGAGATAATCATGATCTACTTACATAAAGGGTGTATGTATTGCCGGTTCTGGGATTTTAGCCTTAAGGAAACCCATGGACGAAAAGTCGGTTATCTGTTAAAATTCCCTGAAGGAACTCATGGGCGTGCATAGATCTGGGTTCGCTGTATTCACGCCAAAAGATGCTGTTGCAGTGATGGCTGACTTCCAACCTATAATCTAATCGACAAACCTAGGATCCGGTAACAGTACTAAAAACCCGGGAGTACATGTCAGCGACAGCGGTAGTCTCCTAAGAGTTCGAGGTGTAGTCACTTCGAGACCCACGCAGGTTTCCCTAGATTATGGATTCTAATTCTAATTCTAATTTGGAGTCAGATATTTAACGAGGGTATAACTAAATTTATTATTATAAATTTATTATGGAGTCAGATTAATTGTAACCATTGTGCTTTTGTGCCCCGTCCTTTGAACGGAGAAAATAGATCCATTTTATTACGATTCACACCAGCCAGGAGGTCGCGCTTGTTAACACCAGCCAAAAGAACACGCATAAACCTTCCACCCTGGCTCTTCCGCCATTGGTCGAGCTGCGTGGGTTTTACAGATCAATCTGCGTTGTCTTGGTTTGATAGTTATCTAAGCAACAGAACGCAGACCGTTTTTTTTAATGGCAGTTACTCTGATGTCCGAGCTGTGACGTGTGGGGTGCTCCAGGGGAGTTGTCTTGGGCCTTTATTGTACACCATCTTCACTAATGATCTATCTACTGTCTTGCATAAAGCATGTATTGCAATGTACACGGATGATTCGACCGTATACACGTCTGCACATACAACTAGTCAGTTAAATATACTTCTGAATGGGGAACTGCACTCAGTAGCTGAATGGGTGAAGAGAAACAAACTGGTTCTGAATGTATCTAAAACTAATACTATAGTGTTTGGTTCAAATCACGCCATCAGCACAAATCCGAAATTAAACCTCACAATAAATGATGCGTGCATTAGACAAGTGCATGAGACCAGGCTGCTGGGCATAATCCTTGATAGTAAATTATCATGGACTAAACATATAAATAACATTATTGCTAAAATGGGAAGCAGTATTTCTGCTATTAAAAGATGCACTTGCAAGTTTTTTTTTAACACAAACAGCAACTAAGCAAGTAACTCAGGCCTTAATATTGTCAAATCTGGATTATTGCCCTGCAGTGTGGTCAAGTGCCACATCGGACTTGATAAACAAATTACATATGATACAAAACAGAGCAGCACGTATAGTACTTCATTGTAATTATAGAACTAATGTTGTTGAAATGCGTGCAAGTCTCAATTGGTTATTTGTAAAGGACAGGCTGCTTTACCCTCTCCTTGTGTTTGTCAGAAATATTGCAATCACAAAAACTCCTATTATCTTGTAAAAAACCTGTCCTTTAGTAAAGATAACCATAACTATATTACCAGACATGCTGCTGTCTGCTAATGCTGGAGCTAATGGGGATCCTAATAAACTATAAACTATAAACTATGTCCAGTAGCACCAGGACTGAGTTTTTTGAAGCAACATTATTGATGTGTATGTCATTTAAAACTTTGATTATTACTGTCTCAGTGCTATGATGAGGTTGAAAGCATGTTCCTACTTCTATTGCAACATATGTTAAAATATTGATGTAGCCTGAACACAGGGGGAAGGGAGGATTATACAGAGGTGAGGGTATTTGATTGACTTAGGAGAACACAAGAGCAAAGCAGCATGGAATTAACCTAGATTTCTTGGTATTGGGTCATGTAACTGGAAACTGTGCAGATATAGTCCTGAAATTTGATTACTGGAACAATATATTAATTTTGGGAATTGTGTATGTGTGCTAAGATGAGGGGCGGGGAGTCATCTATGTCTTGTCTGTGCTTCTTCAATATGTCTGTAAATGTTACTGCATATTATGTTGCGGTTTTGTCATACCCTTCCTTCCAGGGATGCTTCATCATGTTTCATTATTATTTTTAATGAATCAATAAATAAATAAATAAACAAGCTGACCTCCAAAGAGAGGGGGTGGTCGAGAGCTATTAAAAAAAAATTAAAAAAGAGATCGTCTTGAACAATCTTCTCAAGTGACTTAATAATTAAGGATGTGAGTGCCATGGGCCTGAAGTTGTTGAGAGACTTTGGGGCTTTGTTTTCAGGCACAGGCATAATAGAGTCTTTCCAAAGACGAGGAAAAATGTGGAGCTGAAGAGACATTTTGAAGATTTTTCAATTTTTCATCACATGGCCTCCAATGCAGTTGGGGCTGGGACTTTTCCCAATAATTTTATTTGGCCCAGCTAACTCTGTCACCAGTTTGCGTAAAACTCTTGGTCCTCTCTCTGCAAATTTACACAGTTTTGGTAAAAATCTTGGGTGTTTTCCTCGACTCTTCCATAAATTTTAATTAAAAAGTCAGTAATGTTGTAAAGGGCAGCTTCTTTCAGCTTAGATCCATTGCTAAATTATAACTTATCTTATCTCATAAGGACCTGGAAAAAGTTATCCACACCTTCATCACTAGCTGCTTGGATAACTGCAATTCCATGTACATAGGTTTGACAAACTCCACCCTGTCAAGAATACATTTGGTTCAGAATGCAGCAGCCAGATTTTTAACAGGTACAAAGAAAAGAGAACATATTACTCCAGTTCTGGCCAAATTGCACTCGCTACCTGTAAGATACAGAATTGATTTTAAGATTTTCCTATTTGTTTTTAAAGCCATCAATGGTTTTGCTCCTCAATACATAACTGACTTTTTAACTCCTTAGTCTGCCCCCCGCTTACTCCAGTCATCCACTGAGCAATTATTGTCAGTCCCTCATTTCTGTTTGAAAACAAGAGGTGGTCGTGCTTTTTCGGTTATTGCCCCTAGTCTGGAATAATCTCCCATACACATTAGAACCTGCTCTTCAATTGATCGTTTTAAATCAGAACTAAAGACCCATCCTTTTACTCTTGCTTTTAGCTCAGTCTGAGGCTGGGCCATGGTTTTAAAGTCAAGTTCACTTTCATTTATGGATGTCAGGTGTTTTATTTTTTGTCTATTTATTTTTAACTCTGCCCTGTTTCATTATTCAATTTTTATTCGTTTAATTTATCTATTTTTGCTTTTTTCCTTTTGCTTCTCAATATGGTGTCACGTTTTTAGCCTTACTATTGTTTTGTACTATGTTTGCTTCCATATCTTGCGTGCTGTATTTCTTCTGTATCTGCCTCTTCTGTAAAGCACTTTGGGTCAACTTCTGTTATTTTTAATGTGCTATACAAATAAATGTGACTTGACTTTTTTTGACCTTTACTCCCCTGAAAAATGACAGGACTTAAGCTCTGTCAATCAGCACGCTGCTTTGCCCCAGGGCAACGTCTTTAAAGACTGACAGCTTGTTACTAAACTTGTGGGTATTAAAAGGGTTATGAAATGCATTAAGTTCATTGGAGAGGCACACCTGTGAGGTAAACTGAACCCTTCCTGGACTGCATGCCCATCGGGTGCAAGATGATTTATTTGCATGAGTGCGATAAGGATGGCAAATGGCAAATTTATTTGTATAGCACAATTCATACACATGGCAATTCAAAGTGCTTTACAGAAACATAAAAATACATTAAAATGAACAATTAAAAACAGAATGTAATATAAATAGAACCAGCCAATGGATAAAAACCAATAAAACAATATAAGAAGTGCATTTATAATGCAACAAGCAGTCAATCAGGGCTAAAACACTAAAGCAGTCGAGCAGGGCTAAAACACTAAAGCAGTCGAGCAGGGCTAAAACACTAAAATGGTTAATCATGGATAAAACAGTCAATTCGGTTGTTACAGTCATTCAGGAAAAGCTGTAGAAAACAATAGTGTCTTAAACCCTGATTTAAAAGAACTGACAGACTGTGCAGACCTCAAGTGTGCAGGCAGTTTGTTCCACAAATGAGGAGCGTAGTAACTAAAAGCTGCTTCACTATGTTTTGTTCTTGTTCTTGGAACGCACAACAGGCCTTCCCCAGATGACCTAAGGGGTCTGGATGTTTCGTAAGGAGCCAACAAATCTAAAATGTATTGTGGTCCAAGACCATTCAGTGCTTTAAAAACCAGCAGCAAGATTTTAAAATCTATCCTCTACCTCACAGGAAGCCAGTGCAGTGATTTCAGGACTGGTGTGATATGGTCCATTTTCCTGCTGTTGGTTAAGACCCTGGCTGCAGCGTTCTGGATTAACTGAATTAATCTGATTGATTTTTTGTTAAGACCTGTTAAAACACCGTTGCAGTAATCCAGCCGACTGAAGATAAATGCATGAATTTGTTTTTCCCTGTTTTGACTAGATAGAGGCGCCTTAATTCTATTGATGTTTTTAAGGTGGCAGTAGGCGAATTTGATGATTAGCTTTATGTGACTGTTAAAATTTAGATCAGCGTCAATAATCACTCCATGGTTTCTGGCTTGTGAACTTATGGTCAAAGACATAGAATTGAGATGGTCAGTGATCTTTGACCTTTCATTTTGGGACCAAAAACAATAACCTCTGTTTTATCAGTGTTTAGTTGGAGAAAGTTCTGGCACATCCATACATTGATTTTATTGATACATTTACTCAAAGAAAGTAATGGGCTGTAGTCCTTTTTTGATACTGAAATATACAGTTGTGTGTCATCATTGTAGGTGTGGTAAAAGACATTATAATAGTCCATGATCTGTGCAAGTGGCAGCATATAGAAATTAAACAAAAGAGGCCCAAGAATGGACCCCTGCATCACCCCACGTCATCTTTTTTCGCTCCAATTCATATTTACCCATTGACACAAAGTAGTCCCTACCCTGTAAGTAGGATTCAAACCAATGTAGGACAGTGCCAGTAATACCCACCCACTTTTCCAGTCTATCAAGTAAAATGCTATGATTGATTGTATCAAATGCTGCACTTATGTCCAGTAGCACCAGGACTGAGTTTTCTGAAGCATCATTATTGATGTGTATGTTGTTTAAAACTTTGATTAGTACTGTCTCAGTGCTTTGATGGGGTTGAAAGCCTGTTCCTACTTCTATTCCAACATATGTTCAAATATTGATGTAGCCTGAACACAGGGGGAAGGGAGGATTATACAGAGGTGAGGGTATTTGATTGACTTAGGAGAACACAAGAACAAAGCAGCATGGAATTAACCTAGATTTCTTGGTATTGGTTCATGTAACTGGAAACTGTGCAGATATAGTCCTGAAATTTGATAACTGGAACAATATGTTAATTTTGGGAATTATGTATGTGTGCTAAGATGAGGGGTGGGGAGTCGTCTGTGTCTTGTCTGTGCTTCTTCAATATGTCTGTAAATGTTATTGCATATTATTTTGCGGTTTTGTCATACCCTTCCTTCCAGGGATGCTTCATCATGTTTCATTATTATTTTTAATAAATAAAAAAATGAATAAAACAAGCTGACCTCCAAAGAGAGGGGGTGGTGGAGAGCTATAAAAAAGAATTAAAAAAGAGAACGTCTTGAACAATCTTCTCAAATGACTTAATAATTGAAGACCTGGGTGCAAGAAGTACTTTAGTCACAAAATAACACTTTTGAGATTTTAAGGGTCAAAGTTTTGATAACATGCTGCGGATACTTTTTTTAAAAGATAACATTCAGTGGCGCCTGCTGCTAGTCCCAGGGGTTATACAAAGTAGACAGACACGTTTTTGTGGAAAAATAATGCTTTATTACGAAAAAAACAAGAAAATCAGTTTCGGACTTTGGTACTTCTTACCATAAAATGCCTGGACTTCGGTACTTATTGCCATAAAATGCATGGACTTCGGTACTTTTACCACACAAATGCCGTTTCAATCATTTTCTAATTGCCAAACAGTCACTTTTGCTACGCTTGTCACATGACACATACTAGCAGCTGATTGGACAGTCATGGACTTAGGCACTTGTTCCTGATGACGTCAAGGACTTGAGTACTTCTGCAAAGACTTGAGTATTTCTTGCACAAAAATTCAGTCGATTCAGGGAAGGCCGTATATCAGTATTGAGGACTTGAGTACTTATATTTGGAATTTTTTGGCCTTAAATGATGCACATGACACTCTACTTTATGGTAGTAGTGTCAGCTGATTTTTTGGAAAATGTGACTTAAGTACTTCTTGCACCCAGGTCTTCAATTAATGATGTGAGTGCCATGGGCCTGAAGTTGTTGAGAGACTTTGGAGCTTTGTTTTCCGGCACAGGCGTGATAGTCTTTCCAAAGACGAGGAAAAATGTGGAGCTGAAGAGACATTTTGAAGATTTTTCAATTTTTCATCACATGGCCTCCAATGCTGTTGGGGCTGGGACTTTTCCCAATAATTTTATTTGGCCCAGCAAACTCTGTCACCAGTTTGCGTAAAACTCTTGGTCCTCTCTGCAAATTTACACAGTTTTGGTAAAAATCTTGGTGTTTTCCTCCACTCTTCCATAAATTTTAATAAAAAAGTCAGTAATGTTGTAAAGGGCAGCTTCTTTCAGCTTAGAACCATTGCTAAATTATAACTTATCTTATCTCATAAGGACCTGGAAAAAGTTACCCACACCTTCATCACCAGCCGCTTGGATAACTGCAATTCCATGTACATAGGTTTGACAAACTCCACCCTGTCGAGATTACATTTGGTTCAGAAGGCAGCAGCCAGATTTTTAACGGGTACAAAGAAAAGAGAACATATTACTCCGGTTCTGGCTAAGTTGCACTGGCTACCTGTAAAATACAGAATTGATTTTAAGATTTTCCTATGTGTTTTTAAAGCCATCAATGGTTTTGCTCCTCAATATATTACTGACTTTTTAACTTCTTATTCTGTCCCCCGCTTACTCCAGTCATCCACTCTGCAATTATTGTTAGTCCCTCATTTCCGTTTGAAAACAAGAGGTGGTCGTGCTTCTTCGGTTGTAGCCCCCAGTCTGTGGAATAATCTCCCATACACATTAAAACTTGCTCTTCAATTGATAGTTTTAAATCAGAACTAAAGACCCATCCTTTTACTTTTGCTTTTAGCTTAGTCTGAGGCTGGGCCATGGTTTTAAAGTCAAGTTCACTTTTAATTATGGATGTCTGGTGTTTTATTTTTTGTCTCTTTACTTTTAATTCTGCCCTGTTTTATTATTCAATTTTTCATTTTATTTATCTATTTTTGCTTTTTTTACTTTTGCTTCTCAATATGGTGTCATTGTTTTGTACTATTTTTGCTTCCACGTCTTGCATGCTGTATTTCTTCTGTATCTGCCTCTTCTGTAAAGCACTTTGGGTAACCTTCTGTTATTTTTAAAAGTGCTATACAAATAAATGTGACTTGACTTTTCCTGACCTTTACTCCCCTGACAAGTGACAGGACTTAAGCTCTGTCAATCTGCACACTGCTTTGCCCCAGGGCAACGTCTTTAAAAACTGACAGCTCGTCACTAAAATAGTGGGTATTAAAAGGGTTATGAAAGGCATTAAGTTCATTGGAGAGGACAAGGTCAGGCACACCTGTGAGGTAAATTGAACCCTTCCTGGACTGCATCGGGTGCAAGATGATTTATTTGCATGAGTGCGATAAGGATGGCAAATGGCAAATTTATTTGTATAGCACATTTCATACACATGGTAATTCAAAGTGCTTTACAGAGACATAAAAATACATTAAAATAAACAATTAAAAACAGAATATAATATAAATAGAACCAGCCAATTGATAAAAACCAATAAAACAATATGAGAAGTGCATTTATAATGCAACAAGCAGTCAATCAGGGCTAAAACACTAACAACAGTCAATCAGAGCTAAAACACTAAAGCAGTCAAGCAGGGCTAAAACACTAAAGCAGTCAAGCAGGGCTAAAATACTAAAACAGTCAAGCAGGGCCAAAACACTAAAACAGTCAAGCAGGGCTAAAACACTAAAGCAGTCAAGCAGGGCTAAAATACTAAAACAGTCAAGCAGAGCTAAAACACTAAAGCAGTCAAGCAGGGCAAAAACACTAAAGCAGTCAAGCAGGGCTAAAATACTAAAACAGTCAATCAGAGCTAAAACACTAGTGCAGTCAAGCATGGCTAAAACACTAAAGCAGTCAAGCAGGGCTAAAATACTAAAACAGTCAAGCAGGGCCAAAACACTAAAACAGTCAAGCAGGGCTAAAACACTAAAGCAGTCAAGCAGGGCTAAAATACTAAAACAGTCAAGCAGAGCTAAAACACTAAAGCAGTCAAGCAGGGCAAAAACACTAGGACAGTCAAGCAGGGTTAAAACACTAAAATGGTTAATCAGGGCTAAGACAGTTAATTAGGTTGTTACAGACATTCAGGAAAAGCTGTAGAAAACAATAGGGTCTTTAACCCTGATTTAAAAGAACTGACAGACTGTGCAGACCTCAAGTGTGCAGGCAGTTTGTTCCACAAATGAGGAGCACAGTAACTAAAAGTTGCTTCAATATGTTTTGTTCTTGTTCTTGGAACGCACAACAGGCCTTCCCCAGATGACCTAAGGGGTCTGGATGTTTCGTAAGGAGCCGATAGATCTAAAATGTATTGTGGTCCAAGACCATTCAGTGCTTTAAAAACCAGCAGCAAGATTTTAAAATCTATCCTCCACCTCACAGGAAGCCAGTGTAGTGATTTCAGGACTGGTGTGATATGGTCCATTTTCCTGTTGTTGGTTAAGACCCTGGCTGCAGCGTTCTGGATTAAGTGCATTTGTCTGATTTTTTGTTAAGGCCTGTTAAAACACTGTTGCAGTAATCCAGCTGACTGAAGATAAAAGCATTAATATGTTTTTCCATGTCTTGACTAGATAGAGATGCCTTAATTCTATTGATGTTTTTAAGGTGGTAGTAGGCGAATTTGGTGATTAGCTTAATGTGACTGTTAAAATTCAGATCAGCGTCAATAATCACTCCATGGTTTCTGGCTTGTGCACTTGTGGTCAAAGACATAGAATTGAGATGGTCAATGATCTTTGACCTTTCCTTTTTGGGACCAAAAATAATAACCTCTGTCTTATCAGTGTTTAGCTGGAGAAAGTTCTGGCACATCCATACATTGATTTGATTGATGCATTTACTCAAAGAAAGTAATAAATGCTGCATTTATGTCCAGTAGCACCAGGACTGAGTTTTTTGAAGCATCATTATTGATGTGTATGTCATTTAAAACTTTGATTAGTACTGTCTCAGTGCTATGATGAGGTTGAAAGCCTGTTCCTACTTCTATTCCAACGTATGTTAAAATATTGATGTAGCCTGAACACAGGGGGAAGGGAGGATTATACAGAGGTGAGGGTATTTGATTGACTTAGGAGAACACCAGAGCACTGCAGCATGGAATTAATCTAGATTTCTTGGTATTGGTTCATGTAAATGGAAACTGTGCAGATATAGTCCTGAAATTTGATAACTGGAACAATATGTTAATTTTGGGAATTATGTATGTGTCCTAAGATGAGGGGCGGGGAATCGTCTATGTCTTGTCTGTACTTCTTCAATATGTGTGTGGGTGCAGCAGCTGGCTGCCTCACTAGCTTCGTACCTCAAAGTTTTTGCACGCAACACACTGACATCAGAAAGCAAAATTCTTGAAGCTAAATTCTTCTTTTAGTATCTTTATTACAAAACTGAAGTCATACAAAATAGAAAAATAATAGACTTTCGACTTTTCTTAGTAAACTAACTGAAATTAGTGCCCTGGTCAAAAGACCGTGTTGCATCAAGGTCCAGTGGCTTCTGCCGTTTCGCGGGCTCATGATGTATTTATAGTATACACACAGCAGCCAATGAGAAAACACCATTCTATCGCGTCATTAGTCACTGGCCAAACCTTCATTCCACATTACAACACGGAACAGAAAATACTTCAAACCCAAACATCTCAAACAGAATACTGATTCAAATTATCTTAAATTATATGTGTAAAAAATGGCTACAACAATGTCTGTAAATGTTACTGCATATTATTTTGCGGTTTTGTCATACCCTTCCTTCCAGGGATGCTTCATCATGTTTCAATATTATTTTTAATAAATAAATAAAACAAGCTGACCTCCAAAGAGAGGAGGTGGTTGAGAGCTATTAAAAAAAAGAGATCGTCTTGAACAATCTTTTCAAATGACTTAATAATGAAGGATGTGAGTGCCATGGGCCTGAAGTTGTTGAGAGACTTTGGGGCTTTGTTTGCAGGCACAGGCATAATAGAGTTTTTCCAAAGACGAGGAACAATGTGGAGCTGAAGAGACATTTTGAAGATTTTTCATCACATGGCCTCCAATGCTTTTGGGGCTGGGACTTTTCCCAATAATTTTATTTGGCCCAGCTAACTCTGTCACCAGTTTGCGTAAAACTCCTGGTCCTCTCTCTGCAAATTTACACAGTTTTGGTGAAAAATCTTGGTGTTTTCCTCAACTCTTCCATAAATTTTAATTTAAAAAGTCAGTAATGTTGTAAAGGGCAGCTTCTTTCAGCTTAGATCCATTGCTAAATTATAACTTATCTTATCTCATAAGGACCTGGAAAAAGTTATCCACACCTTCATCACCAGCCGCTTGGATTACTGCAATTCCATGTACATAGGTTTGACAAACTCCACCCTGTCGAGATTACGTTTAGATAAGAATGCAGCAGCCAGATTTTTAACGGGTACAAAGAAAAGAGAACATGTTACTCCAGTTCTGGCCAAATTGCACTGGCTACCTGTAAAATACAGAATTGATTTTAAGATTTTCCTATTTGTTTTTAAAGCCATCAATGGTTTTGCTCCTCAATACATAACTGACTTTTTAACTCCTTATTCTGCCCCCCCACTTACTCCAGTCATCCTCTGAGTAATTATTGTCAGTCCCTCATTTCCGTTTGAAAACAAGAGGTGGTCGTGCTTTTTCGGTTATTGCTCCCAGTCTGTGGAATAATCTCCCATACACATTAAAACCTGCTCTTCAATTGATCGTTTTATATCAGAACTAAAGACCCATCCCTTTACTCTTGCTTTTAGCTCAGTCTGAGGCTGGGCCATGGTTTTAAAATCAAGTTCACTTTTATTTATGAATGTCTGGTGTTTTTTTTTTTTGTCTATTTATTTTGAATACTGCCCTGTTTCATTATTCAATTTTTATTCGTTTTATGTATCTATTTTTTCTTTTTTCCTTTTGCTTCTCAATATGGTGTCACGTTTTTAGCCTAACTATTGTTTTGTACTATTTTTGCTTCCATGTCTTGCGTGCTGTATTTCTTCTGTATCTGCCTCTTCTGTAAAGCACATTGGGTCAACTTCTGTTATTTTTAATGTGCTATACAAATAAATGTGACTTGACTTTTTTTGACCTTTACTCCCCTGAAAAGTGACACGACTTAAGCTCTGTCAATCAGCACGCTGCTTTGCCCCAGGGCAACGTCTTTAAAGAATGACAGCTTGTTACTAAACTTGTGGGTATTAAAAGGGTTATGAAATGCATGAAGTTCATTGGAGAGGCACACCTGTGAGGTAAATTGAACCCTTCCTGGACTGCATGCCCATCGGGAGCAAGATGATTTATTTGAATGAGTGCGATAAGGATGGCAAATGGCAATGGCAAATTTATTTGTATAGCACAATTCATACACATGGCAATTCAAAGTGCTTTACAGAGACATAAAAATACATTAAAATAAACTATTAAAAACAGCATGTAATATAAATAGAATCAGCCAATAGATAGAAACCAATAAAACAATATAAGAAGTGCATTTGTAATGCAAGAAGCAGTCAATCAGGGCTAAAACACTGAAGCAGTCAAGCAGGGCTGAAACACTAAAGCAGTCAAGTAGGGCTAAAACACTAAAGCAGTCAAGCAGGGCTAAAACACTAGGACAGTCATGCAAGGTTAAAACACTAAAATGGTTCATCAGGGCTAAAACAGTCAATTCGGTTGTTACAGTCATTCAGGAAAAGCTGTAAAAAACAAAAGTGTCTTTAACCCTGATTTAAAAGAACTGACAGACTGTGCAGACCTCAAGTGTGCAGGCAGTTTGTTCCACAAATGAGGAGCGTAGTAACTAAAAGCTGCTTCAGTATGTTTTGTTTTTGTTCTTGGAACGCACAACAGGCCTTCCCCAGATGACCTAAGGGGTCTGGATGTTTCGTAAGGAGCCAACAAATCTAAAATGTATTGTGGTCCAAGACCATTCAGTGCTTTAAAAACCAGCAGCAAGATTTTAAAATCTATCCTCTACCTCACAGGAAGCCAGTGCAGTGATTTCAGGACTGGTGTGATATGGTCCATTTTCCTGCTGTTGGTTAAGACCCTGGCTGCAGCGTTCTGGATTAACTGAATTAATCTGATTGATTTTTTGTTAAGACCTGTTAAAACACCGTTGCAGTAATCCAGCCGACTGAAGATAAAAGCATGAATTTGTTTTTCCCTGTCTTGACTAGATAGGAACCCCTTAATTCTATTGATGCTTTTTTCAGGTGGTAGTAGGCGAACTTGGTGATTAGCTTTATGTGACTGTTAAAATTCAGATCAGAGTCAATAATCACTCCAAGGTTTCTGGCTGGTGCACTTGTGGTCAAAGACATAGCATTGAGATGGTCAATGATCTTTGACCTTTCATTTTTGGGACCAAAAACAATAACCTCTGTCTTATCAGCGTTTAGCTGGTGAAAGTTCTGGCACATTCATACACTGATTTGATTGATACATTTACTCAAAGAAAGTAATGGGCTGTAGTCCTTTTTTGATACTAAAATATAAAGTTGTGTGTCATCAGTGTAGGTGTGGTAGGAGACATTATAACAGTCCATGATCTGTGCGAGTGGTAGCATATAGATTTTAAACCAAAGAGGTCCAAGAATGGACCCCTGCAGCATTCCACGTCATCTTTTTCCACACCAATTCATATTTACTCATCCAGAAAAAGTAGTCCCTACCCTGTAAGTAGGATTCAAACCAATGTAGGACAGTGCCAGTAATACTCACCCACTTTTCTGGTCTATCAAGTAAAAAGCTATGATCTCTTGTATCAAATGCTGCACTTCGATCCAGTAACACCAGGACTGAGTTTTTTGAAGCATCATTATTGATGTGTATGTCGTTTAGAACTTTGATCAGTACTGTCTCAGTGCTATGATGAGGTAGAAATCCTGACTGAAATGTATAAAAAAGGTTATTCTGGCATAAAAGAATATATTTGTTGAAAAACAACCTTTTCAGTAAGTCTTCCTAAAAAAGGCAGGCTTGATATTGGCATGTAATTACTTATTATCGAAGCATCCAGATTTGGCTTTTTTAAAAGCGGTTTTATTACTGCTGTTTTTAAAGCCTGGGGGAACTGACCAGAATGAAGAGAGTTGCTTAGTATTTGCAGTACGTCTGGAGCTATACAGTTAATAACATTTTTTTTTTAAATTTGCAGATAGAGAGTCAAGGCAGTATGTTGTGGATTTTAAATGTGAAACAATGTCGATCAGAGCTGTATGATCCAGGAGGTTAAAAGTTGCCGGATTAACTGGAGGGCAGGAAGGCACAAGTGGCACTACTAGTTTGCCTGTAGTGGAATAGCCCACAGCTTGCCTTATCCCTGAAACATTATCTGTGAAAAAGGCTGTACAGTCATTACATGATTTGGTGGTTAGCAGTTCAGGAGAAACTTGAATGGTGGGGTTTGTCAGTTTATCTACAACACAAAACAACGTGCGGGCATTATTACTGTTTCTATTTATAATCTCTGAAAAGAATGACTGCCTTGCATTCTTCAATTCACGGTTGTAGATGTGAAGACTATCTTTATAAATGTCATAATGTACTTGAAGTTTTGTTTCGCGCTACTTTTGTTCTACCTGTCTGCAGAGTCTTTTCTGAGCTTTGACCGGGTTGACATTTCTCCAAGGTAACTCAGTCTTTGCTGATATAACCTTAGTCCAAACTGGGGCGATGGAGTCAATAATGGTCATAACTTTGGAGCTGAAATTATTTAGAAGGTCATCGACTGAAGCTGAGGGCAGAGTCGAAAATGGTATAAAAGCCTGCATGAATAAAGTACAGGTGTTGTCATTAATGTGGCATTTTCTAATTGTCTCAGCTGCAGTTCGGTTAAAATTGGCAAGGGTGGTTGTTTTAAAAAAGACACAGCAATGATCAGAGACAGCAATGTCAGTCACCTCAACCTCAGATATTAAGACCTTTAGAGATGACCACATCCAATGTATGCCCCTTGTTGTGTGTTGACTGCGTTACATGCTGAGAAAGACCAAAATTATCCAGGGTGTTTAAAAGTTCTGTAGCACATCCATGTTTCAGATTGTCAACATGAATGTTGAAATCACCCACCGAAACAACACAATCAAAGTCAATGCACACAATAAACAGCAGTTTGGATAACTCCTCAGAAAATTTTGCATTGTATTTTGGGGGTTTGTAGATGGTTACAAAAATTGCTCGGAAAGGGAATTTTGAATGAAAAGCGACATATTTAAAGGAGTCAAAATGCCCATAAGACATTTTGTAGCATTGGATGCTATTATTAAACAATACGGCAACTCCACCTCCTTTCTTAAAAGTGCACTATGCACGGTTGGGTGACGTCACTTCTGTTGACATTCAAAGTAAAACAAAACAGAGGTAGCTCTCCCCTCTCTCCCATAGTTCCCTCCCTCCCATGCTGCCGTAACTGTCATGAACGTGGAACGTGGTTTGTTGTGTTATGGGGCACAGCCTGTGCCCCTTGTGTTTGTTAGCAGTTTATGACGCCTGTGCGGTCTAAGCATTTTTTCCTCGCTCATGAAACTAAAATTCAGAGGTGCTGATTCAATAAGAACTTCTGTACTGTTATCCTCTCCTAACCAAGTTTTAGTTGTAAAACATAAAATTAAGCTTTTGCTTAATGATAAAATCATTAATTAAAAAGGATTTGCCCACCAGAGACCTGATATTTAAAAGAGCTAAATTGAATGTGCTAAAAACCTTGTCTTCCCAGTATTTTGAGATGGACTCTGGCTGACAGGGAATACAGACTAAATTTGTTGATGTTCTTGGATAACTGAGGTTTTGGTGAATAACAGTCTTTCTGGAGCAGCATCTTGACCTGATCACAGTAGGAATTCTTTGAGGGGAATGAGTAATAACTATTTATTGACAATTTTATCTTATTTCGGAACCGTTCACCTTTTTGAAATCGGACGGGATACATCCCAACAAATGGGGCAGCCAAATGCTTTTGGCCAACATTCACCACGCAGTGATGTCCTTCCCATGGGATTGACTGTTGACTTCCTGTACACACAGGCCAGATCTTCCTTCGCCCTCTTCCTCACTGTTGCATCCCCGGCCTATTGTCTCCCTTAGGAGCTCCCCCTGGCGTACGGCTGTCACATGGAGGTAATATAATAGAACTGGAGAGAGTGAGGAAGTACCACCCCTATTACTTTCAATGGGAGATGCTAGGCTAGCTACCTCAGCCCAGGAAATACGGAATTGACCGACGCCATCTATAAAAATGGCGTTCCATGGGTGCTTATTTCCGGCACCATTTCATAAGATTGCCAATCTGATTACACGGCACAAATTGCCAAGAAAGTGTGTCGGCTGTGCGGATTGGCGAATGTTTTCGAGGGGAAATGACGAGTGACGCTGTTAATCCGGAACGCGCATGCACTTTTCACTCTTCTCGTCGCAGTCAGAGCAACCGCTGGATAACCAAACTCGTGCACGAGCTGTCATCAAGCTCTAAGTATCAGTTCTTATTTTACAGGCCTTCTTGAAAACATCGAACAGTTGCGTCAGACAAAGAGCAAAATAATGAAGTATTACCGAATACATTTGCATGTGTTTTCGCTTTATTTGGCAAGAAAAAAATGCACACTTTTCAATTGGTGCCTATGGAGCTGCCGTGATCTTTGGCCACAAAATTGCCTCCAGTGGGAAAAGTGGAAGCAGGAAGCTAACATGCTAACTGGCTGAAGCAAAGATACTTCCTCGTTCTCTCTGGTTCTATTATATATCTCTATGGGCTGTCATTGCATTTTCTTGTGGACTTGTACAATCTATTGGCTTTTTAAATATCTCGGTCAGTGCTAAAAATTGTGTATCATTTTCTGGGGCAACTGGTATTATTGCACAGCCTAATCCTAAAGTCGCTCACACACGCCTGCCACAGCAGAAATTCAGACCCAGTGGTGTTTCTGTCACTAATCTGGCACAAGTCCATATTCAGTCGCCTGATGTTATTTTAACGGTCTCTCCTGTTGTTTTAACTCCTGTAGAATTTCAATCTCGTAAATGTGGTCTTGGTCTACTGTGTCTTAATGTAAGGAGTTTGTTATCCAAAATGGATTGTATTAGGGCTTTAGTTCTTCAAAGTAATCCTGATATATTTCTTGCGACTGAATCCTGGTTGAATGCTTCTGTGTCAGACCTTGATATAGCATTGGCTGGTTATAGTGTTTTTAGTTGTGACAGGAGTTAAAGAGGGGGAGGTGTAGTGATTTTTGTAAAATCCTCTCTCACTGTAAATGTTTTATTATCCTCCTCTATGCCTGAGCAATTTGAGTGTCTTGTTCTTAAAATAGGTTTGGGTTGTGGAAGTATTATACTTGCAGGTGTGTATCACCCACTGAGCGCGCTCTCCTCCTCAATAAGCAATCTTTCTAATATCTTATCCGCTTATGCCCACACTGCATTTGTTGTTGCGGGCGATTTCAACATCGACTGGCTATCGCCATCCTCGGTCTGTGATGACCTGATTCTGTTGCAACTTATTTCAGGGCCTACGCAACCAAATTTTAAAGATTTATCCCAGTCAACTTTAATTGATCTAATTTTAACAAATAGACAGCACAAGTACGCTCTGAGCGGCGTCTTTCCCTTGGATGTTAGTGATCACTGCCCAGTAGCGTGTAGCCTATTAGGGATATGAAAGTTTCAAAGACACCCCTATGTTTTATTACTAAAAGAAATTTTAAACATTTCTGTGGACAGGCCTTCCTCCACGATATTTTCTGGAGTGATTTAAGCTTTGCAGGTTTTATTCCTGACCCTGACCTAGCATTAGCTCATTTTACTTCTGTGTTTAATCGTGCTGTAAATAAGCATCCTCCAGTTAAGAGACTCCGAGTAAAAAACAGGAGAAATCCATGGTTTTCGGTTGCTTTATCCAATGAACTAGGCATAGGGGATGAAGCTTGGGTTAAAGCTAGGGAAACTCAGGCACTCTCTGACTGTCAGGTTTTCAGAAAACGAAGAAATAAATGCTGCTTACTGATAAAACAGGCAAAATCTGAATATATCATCTCGTCACTGGCAAAAAGTCAGGGTAATCTGGGAAAATTTTGGAAAATTGTCAAGTCCCTGAATAATAGTCCTTCTTCTTCATTACCACATTCTATCCACACGGATTCTGGTCCTATTACTGACAAGCACAAAATCTGTGACTTTTTCAACCAACATTTTATATCGGCCGGAAACCTTTTTTAAAATTTTAATAATCAATCCACTCCAGGAGATATGTCTGACCTTAGCTCCAGTGTCCTGAGTCCCGAGTCTTTTGTGTCTTGCAGCCCCACTGATTGCACATTCAATAAGTAATATTTTTAACTTGTTGTTATCGACCAGGTCTATTCCCAGTGTATGGAAAGCGGCACGTTTTTCCTTTAAGGGGGGTGATCCCTGTTCAGTAAACAGCTATCAGCCCATCTCAAATTGCCATACCTGGCTTAGATTTTAGAATCTCTTGTAAACAACAACTCTGCAACTTCTTAACTTTCAACAACATTTTAATGTCACAGCAATCTGGTTTCAGGCCTGGACACAGCACCACTACAGCAGCTTCATTGGTTATAAATGATTTAGTAACAGCTGTGGATAGTAAACAAAAATGTGCGGCCCTATTTATTGATTTAGCAAAGCGTTTGACACAGTAGACCATATTATCTCATTAAATAAGTTGTCCTCCGTTGGTCTAAGTAACAGAGCATGCTCATGGTTCCAGGACTACCTCTCAAAGAGAACAAAAGCTATTATTTTCTGGGGTGCGAGTCTCAATTTTTCAAGGTGAAGAAAGGAGTACCCCAAGGTTCCATTCTTGGGCCAATTTTATTCACAATTTATATAAATTACATTGCTCTTAATGTCACTAATTGCATGGTTCATTTTTACGCAGATGACATAGTGCTTTATTCCTCTGCTCCAACATGCTTACAGGCCCTCACATATTTACAATCTGCTTTTAACGCATGCTCTAGCTGATCTTAAACTGGTTTTAAATACTGATAAAACAAAGTTCATGATCTTTTCTGCACAGAATGCAATTATGCCAGGTGACTCCATTTTCTCAGTGACTGGTGCTCAAATTGAACAGGTTTAGTCTTACAAATATCTGGGTATCTGATTGGATCATGACTTCTTTTTTAAGACGCATGTGTCCAACCTGTCCAAAAAACCAAGAACAAAAATCTGGTTTCTTTACAGAAACAGGTCCTGTTTTTCTTTGGACAATAGGAAGAGGATTGTCCAGGCAACAATATTACCCATTTTTGACCACGGAGATGTCCTTTACAGGCATGCCTCTAATAGTACCTTAAGACCCTTAGATGCAATTTATCAAAGTGCATTGCGCTTCATCACAGGTGATGGTGTCTGAACCCATCACTGTGCTTTATATAATTCTGTAGGGTGGTTTGCCCTTCATTTTAGAAGGAAGCTCCATTGTATTTTATTTATTTAGGCTCCCAGGACTGGAATAAATTTGGGTGGTACCTCTTTTAGTACATTCGCACCTTGGATGTGGAATAATTTCCAGGATACTTTGAAGCTAGATTGCCTTATCCCCTTCTGTCCTTCAATAAATTAGTGTTGGATATATTCCTTTTGGAGGCCAGATGCACTTGCTTTTAGTTTAAGGTAGGATTTGCATGTCGTTTTTCTCTCTGCCAGACCACCGGGGGGAGCCAATGAGTCAGAGAGGTTTATTGCAGGTTGTGGGGGAGAGGAAAAAGTGTAATTAGTGACAGGTGTTTTGGTCGGATCTGTGAATGTTGTTTGTAGTCATTTGCTGGCAGTATTAAGAATGGTGTAAAATATATTATCTGTTAAAACAAGAGCGACCAGGCCGTTTGGGTGAAGGCCACTGGCAAAAAAATTACCGGCAATTCCAAAAGAGATTAAAATTGTCAATAAAAGCTACGTCACAGACTGCATAAGTTGACTGCAGCCAGTTGTAGAGGCTGAGAGTGCGGCTGAATCGACCCACCCCACGGTTGAGAGGAGGGATGGGACCGGAGACGAGGATACGTTTTCTGCAGACCGCAAGAGCATCAAGGAGGCAGTTGAAGTCCCATTTTAGTATTTCAGACGTATTATTGGGAATGTCGTTACAAAACATGGACAATAACGTTTCGGACAAGAGGGTGCGCTGCCAGGATGCTGGGGATTTTATCCAAGAGATCTCTGACCTTAGCGCCTGGGAAGCAGAAGTTCACGGCAGATTTTCTCTTAATGCTCCTCACAGTTGAGTCACCAATAATGAGCGTGGACAGAGGGGGAGAGGTTAGTGGTGAAGACCTCACCGGGAACGCAGTGGATGCAGTGGCAGGAAATTGATGGACAGGGAGGCTTGCAGGAGCTCGCTGCTGAGCTGGTGTAAAGTTCGAGCTCCTGTGTAGGAAAAGTGCTCTGTATTGGCTGATACAGGGATCGAAGGTGAGTGGGAGTGGTCGGTCCCGCTGCGTAGCAGGGGAGGAGGAGAAGGTGGCCGGGAGTCCACAGCAAGAGGGGGGAAATCCTGGAAAGTCGTGGATATTGTGGCCTCCCAGCCCGATCTCACGTGGGCAGCGTGGACAGAAGTAGGGAAACGTTACCAGACACAGAATTTAGAACAAAAACAGCCTTTTATTAGGCACTCCTTTCAATTACAGGGGCCCGTTGGGCTCTGCAAGGAACCCGCACTGAGACTTGGGGGTTCCGGGAAGTCAGGGGTCCCGCACGGCTGGTCCACTGGCGCTAGGACAGGGGTCCCCCTCAGCACCTGCTCTGTATCCCCAAGGTGCTGGCGGCTGGGTAAAAAAAAGCACAGGATTAATGGTTGCAACTCCGTCAGAGGGCAGGCAAGCACCCAAACACTTCCTCTGTCTGGTCCAGACTGCCGCCTCTCCACTACAGCAACCCCATTTTATGCCCCACACTGATTGCACCTGGATGTCCTCCAGGTGTGTGCACTCTTCCACCCCCCTCTGGAATGTGGCGCTGTCTGTGGTGCTGCGCCTGGGCTGCAGTTTCTGTCCAGGGTGCTGAATCCCTGGACCTTATCCTGCTGGTGCCACGCCTTTTCCTCGTGTTCCGCTCACGTGGGACACCAGCTGAAAGGCGGGGCTGCCACATACCCTCCTCCTTAGCTCCTTGCCCCTGGTAGGAGCGTAACCCAGGAGGGCGTCTCCTCTCCGGGAGAGGGCGTCCGCATTGGCATGGAGGCGTCCAGCTCGGTGCTCCACCCGGAAGCGGTAGTTTTGGAGCTCCAGGAACCATCGTGTCACCCTGGCATTACTGTCCTTCGCCTGGCACATCCACTTCAGGGGGGCATGATCTGTGTATAGGACAAACTCCCTCCCCAGCAGGTAATAGCGGAACTTACCCACTGCCCACTTAATGGCCAGACACTCCTTCTCTACCGTCGAATAGTTTCGTTCGTGCTTGAGGAGCCGACGGCTGATGTAGGCGATCGGGTGTTCCGCTCCATCCTGTACTTGGGAGAGCACTGCCCCTATGCCCGTCCCCGAAGCATCGGTATGCACAGTGAATGGCAGCCTGAAGTTGGGAGTGGCGAGAACAGGTTCCTGGCACAGGGCTCCTCGGAGATCCTGGAAGGCGGCTTCTGCTTCCGGGGTCCACCTCACTTTGTCGGGCTGGGCCTTCTTGGTCAGGTCGTGCAGGGCTGCTGCTCGGGTAGCAAAAGAAGGTATGAATTGCCTATAGTACCCCACCAACCCCAAGAACGTCCTCACCTGTTTCTTGGTGGCTGGGCGGGGCCAGGTAGTTAGGCTGTTCACCTTCTCTGCTAGGGGCCGGATGCACCCACGGCCCACGATGTGTCCCAAGTACTGAGCCTCTTCGAGCCCCAGTTGGCACTTGGCAGGGTTGGCAGTGAGCCCGGCATCCCGGAGGGCCCCCAGTACCGCCTCCAGCCGGGTCAGGTGTTCTTCCCAGGTGGTGCTATGGACCACGATGTCATCAATGTATGCAGCCGCATACTCTCGGTGGGGTCTCAGGACTTGGTCCATTAGCCGCTGGAACGTGGCGGGGGCCCCATGTACTCCAAAAGGGAGAACTGTGTAATGGTACAGGCCGTCGGGGGTGGCGAAGGCGGTCTTCTCTTTGGCCTGGGGGGAGAGGGGCACCTGCCAGTAACCCCGGGTGAGGTCCAGAGTGCTGATGAAGCGGGCAGGCCCCAACCGCTCTATCAGCTCGTCCACCCTGGGCATCGGGTAGGCGTCACAGAGGGAGATGTCATTTAGTTGGCGGAAGTCATTGCAGAATCTCCAGCTCCCATCGGGCTTCTTCACCAGCACGATGGGGCTGGACCACGCACTGTGGGACTCCTCTATGACACCTAGCCCGAGCATCCTCTGGACCTCTTCCCGGATCACCTGGCGCCGTGCTTCTGGAATCCTATACGGACGGAGCTTTACCCGTTTCCCAGGCTCCGTCACAATGTCGTGCGTCACCAGGTCGGTCCGCCCTGGGGTGGGGTTGAACACATCTTGGTTTCGTCCCACCAGCTCCCGCAGCTCCTGGCGCTGGCGGGGGGTCAGCTGCTCCCCCAGGGGTACCTCCGGGCGTTCCTGTGGTGTAAAGGTGGCAACAAACACAGGGTCCGGCCTTTGGCCGGGATCATGCCAGCGCTTAAGCAGGTTTATGTGATAAATTTGGGTCGGCCGGCGCCGTCCTGGCTGTCTTACCCGATAATTTACCGGCCCCGCTCGCTCCACCACCTCGTAGGGCCCTTGCCACCGTGCCAGGAACTTGCATTCACTGGTGGGCACCATCACCATTACCTGGTCCCCTGGACTGAACTCCCGAACCTGGGCACTTCGATTATAGAGCCGGGCTTGCTCTGCCTGCGCACGGCCCATGTGCTCCCTCACCATGGGCCAGATTCGGCCCATTCGCTGGTCCATCACCTCTACATGCTCAATCAGGGACCGGTGGCGTGATGGTTGCTGCTCCCAGGCCTCCTTGGCGAGGTCCAGGAGGCCCCGGGGCCGCCTTCCATACAGGAGCTCGAAAGGGGAGAAGCCTGTAGAGCCCTGGGGGACCTCCCCCTGTATGGCAAATAGGAGGTAGGGCAGCAGCTGGTCCCAGTCCTTCCCATCCGTGTCAATGAGCTGTGAGCATACTTTTGAGCGTCTTGTTGAAGCGCTCCACAAGCCCATCAGTCTGTGGGTGGTACACAGAAGTGCGTAGCTGGGTGATGTGGAGCAAGCGGCACATTTCCCGCAGTACCTGGGACATGAAGCATGTTCCCTGGTCAGTCAGAATCTCATCAACCACGCCAACCCGACTGAAGAGGACGAACAGCTCCTTGGCGATGGTCTTGCCGGTGGCTGTCCGTAGGGGCACCGCCTCGGGGTATCGGGTGGCGTAGTTGACAATAACAAGGACATAGCGATGGCCCCGTGCAGACTTCGGCAGGGGCCCCAGGATGTCCATGCCAATCCTCCTGAATGGCACATCTATAATGGGGAGAGGGATTAGGGGTTCCCGGTACGCTACCTTGGGGCTATGCAGCTGGCACTCTGCACATCGCCGACAGTAGTCCTCCACCGCCCGCTTCACTCCAGGCCAATAGAAACGGGTTAGAATCCGTTCGTAGGTCTTCTCGGCCCCGAGGTCGGCGCCAAACAGGTGCGTGTGGGCCAGGTAGAGGACCTTTGAGATGTAGGGGCGGGGAACCAGCAGTTGGGCGATCTCTTCCCCCCGTACTTGGCAGATCCTGTATAACAGCCCATTACGAACAGTAAAGTACGGTAGGATCGACTTACTCACCCCTCTGGGTGGCCCGGGCCCTGGCTGTTGTACCGCTTTCCACGCCTGGGCGAAGTTTGGCTCCTCCAGCTGCGCCGTCCCAAAGGTAGTTGGCGGATGGGCAGAATCCCTCTGGTCTGGACGGAAGTCCGAAAAGGCTTCCCCCGGTTCTGCATCTTCCATGACCGTGGTTGTTTCCCTGTTCGGAGCCGACCCTCCCTGGGGTGAGGCAGCTTCTCCCTCACTGGCCGTGGTCACTGCACACGCCGTTCGGGGGGCCCGCCGCCCTCGTCTCTGGGTGCGGCTATGTAGCTCCTCCCCTCTGGGTCCCTCCTGCCAGTAGCGCTGGAACAGTGCACAGTCCCTCCCCAACAACACGGGTACCGGGAGCCCCTGAACCACCCCCACTCTCACCTGGCAGCGGCCCCGGGGGGTCTGGAGCTGTACTTCTGTCGTGGGGTATCGGCGGGCCTCCCCATGCACACAGGATACAGTCACCTCCTCTCCCCCCTCCGTGCTGGCAAATTCAGGCCGGACAAGGGAAATGGCGCTCCCCGAGTCCAGCAGGGCCTCTGTGTCTTGGCCGTTCACCTTGACAGGCAGCCGAGGGGCCGCCATGCCCCGGTGGGCCCAGCAGGTGGTCAGGTAGTGGCAGGGCGGGCCACACCCCGGAGGTGTCAGCGCTAGGCATGCTGGCGTCTTGGCTGGGGCACTCTCGGGCCAGGTGGCCAGCCTGGCCGCAGGCGAAGCACCTCCGTCTCTCTTGTTCGGGTCGGGAGTCCGCTGGGGCCGGGCTCCTTCCCGGTGGGTTCTGGGTGGGCGGGCTCCGTCTAGGGAGCGGTCGGGTGGTTGGGGGGTCTTGGTTACTTGGGGTGGGCCGCAGGGGGGCCCGGGAGCCCCCGCCGGGTGACGGCCGGCCCGTACGCAGCATCTCCTGGGTCACCTGGTGATTCTCCAGGAGGGCGATGAGGGCCTCCACACTTCGGGGGCCTTGCTCCGCTGCGTACTTCTTCGCCCCCGGGGGTAGGGCGTGCACACATCGGTCCAGCACAATCCGCTCCATCAGGGGCGGGCCCTCCCCCTCGGCCAGCCATCGGCGTGTCCGGCGGACCAGGTCGCTCACCTGTGCTCGCACTGGGGCTGTGGGGTCATACTGCCACTCGTGGTACTGTTGGGCCCGTGCCGGCCGACTAAACCCGTACCGGCCCAAGATGGCTGCCTTCAGTCGGGGGTACTGGAGCGCGTCTATGCTGGGAAGATCCCTATAGGCCCGCTGGGCCTCTCCTGTCAGGAACGGAGCCAGTATTCTTCCCCATTCCTCCTGGGGCCACCCCTCACCTTGGGCTGCTCGCCGAAAACCTCCAGGTAGGCCGATGTCATCCTCCCGGTCAGCCGTGAGCACGTCCTTCGGTTGACGCGTCTAGCTGGTTCGTCTCGTGCTGGCGCACAGCTCAGCCACCGCTGACTGGAGTGCCTCCTGAGACCGGAGGATTGCGGTCAGGGCCTCGTCCATGGCCCTTCGGGAGAACAGGTCCGGTGCGAGGAAGACAGGACCGCAGTCAGTGTACCCCCCTTTCTTTCCCCTTCTCTTGAGGCGCTGCTCCTACTTGTCCACTTTGGCAGCTACAAGACTGATGCCCGCATTCTCCACCACTTGTGGCCTCCCAGCCCGATCTCACGTGGGCAGTGTGGACAGAAGTAGGGAAACTTTACCAGACACAGAATTTAGAACAAAAACAGCCTTTTATTAGGCACTCCTTTCAATTACAGGGGCCCGTTGGGCTCTGCAAGGAACCCGCACTAAGACTTGGGGGTTCCGGGAAGTCAGGGGTCCCCAAGACGGCTGGTCCACTGGCGCTAGGACAGGGGTCCCCTCAGCACCTGCTCTGTATCCCCAAGGTGCTGGCGGCTGGGTAAAAAAAAGCACAGGATTAATGGTTGCAACTCCGTCAGAGGGCAGGCAAGCACCCAAACACTTCCTCTGTCTGGTCCAGACTGCCGCCTCTCCACTACAGCAACCCCATTTTATGCCCCACACTGGGATTGCACCTGGATGTCCTCCAGGTGTGTGCACTCTTCCACCCCCCTCTGGAATGTGGCGCTGTCTGTGGTGCTGCGCCTGGGCTGCAGTTTCTGTCCAGGGTGCTGAATCCCTGGACCTTATCCTGCTGGTGCCACGCCTTTTCCTGCGTGTTCCCGCTCACGTGGGACACCAGCTGAAAGGCGGGGCTGCCACAATATCATATTTATTTTTCAACTCGATCATATGGTGAAGGGGCGCATGAGAGGAGCGCCTCCCCGCCACGCTGCAAGCTCTGACTAGCTTCCAGGACTCTTGGTGGGACGGAGTAGAACTGACCGGGGCTTTCTTAGGCTTAGCCCCAAGCCGTAACCAGGAGTCATCCGGGACAATGACGGGGGATGCATCAGCAGCAAGGCAGTGAGTAGTGATCGGCCTGGGAGGTGAGACAATTTGAGCGGTACCGACTGCAGGGCTGGGAGCAATGTCAGGCTCTCGGGCACTCGTTGTATCTGTTTGTGCTGGACCAAAAATGATGGTGTCCATGAGCTTTTCGGATTCCTGGATCTGTCACAGCGTGGAGATTCTTCCTTCCAACTCCACAATCTTGTCGACCAGGTGGGCACAGTTGCTGCAGCCAGATGGTGAGGTGAGTGGGGCCATGAATGTAGACGGAGTAGCGACACGGGTCCAACAAGTGGACTCGCTGCGGAGATTGGACTTCCGTTCGCTGTTGACAAGCAATGTGCTGTCCAGCGCAGTCTGCACAGGCTGTTAGCTGTGCTATGCTCAGTTGACTGAAATGCGTAGTTCCCTACCTGGATTTGCGTGTAGATTCCTCAACCCCAATATAACCGTTTAAAAAAAGAATGTAAATCGGCAATCACGGAAACGCAGTGCCGTATACTAATGTAACAAGAACTTCCTTTCAGCCGTACCTTTCTCCTCACGGTAAACATAATCACCGTTTATCCACTCAGCAGCAACGGCTGTGGCTGCGGTTCTTAGTTAATTATATTGTACACTTTCTTTTGGGTTCCGATAATCAGCCAGCGGTCATTTGGACAGTATTTTGTTGATTGCAGCAGATGTTCAAAATACTGGTTCAGAAAGTAACTCGTAATGCCTCCCCAATAGTGTACTCTAGTGGTGAGCATCTGCATATTAGCTCTATGCTTCAACCAGGAGCCTGTGTCACGGACAGTCAATGGTCACAAAGCAGACTGCTTTTTCTGGGCAAATAACGTCAGACATCATCCTCACTTTCTGATATCACAAAATTTCCTCTCCGATCTGCAGTATTAGTAGTCAAAGCCAAGGCCTAATGAATAGACTACTGGACCTCTGCAGTAGACCTGCTAGTTTACTTGTAATTTAACGTATTGTGGAGCACATAAATCGTGACTGTCACACAAGCATTTACGAATTTGCCGCGTGCACAACACAGCTGACAGTGATAACGTTAAATGCGTCGCCATTCTCATTTATGACCTATTTTCATTTATGACCTACAGAAAAAAAAATTTGCAGAGGGGGCAAAAATAGCGTTCTTTTCCCGCATACCAGAAATTCTCCCAGTGACTTGACCAAAACACATTTAAGACCTATCTGATCTGAATTTAAGACAATTTAAGACTTCTTATGGACCCGCGGCCACCCTGTTACAGGCGACAGGAAACCTCATCTCATCTCAGACCATACAAAACCGTCTGCATGCTGCCAACCTGCGAGCCAGGCAGCCATGCATCCCATTACCCTTCTCAGATCGCCATCGGCAGACAAGGAGACAGTGGTGTCAATAGCACCAATGCCCAATGGTCACGTGTAATGCACAGCAATGAGTCACGGTTCACAACGGTCTTCATTGTGTTTGGCGATGCCCAGGTGAACGTCATCAGCAAGCCGATATGATTCCACATGATCGGTATGGGAGAAGGTCAGTAATGGTGTGGGGTGGAGTCACAATGACAGGCAGGACTGACCTCCACATCCACCACGGGAGAGTCACAGGGGTGTACTGCCATGAAAACATTATCACTCCACATGTGCTTCCGTTTACACGCTGTTATGGAGCTGGATTCATCAACCAAGATGATAATGCCAGAGTTCATCATGAACGCATCATCTTTGACCATCTCCAAAGGCCCCAAATCCAAACCTTGCCCTGGCCTGCAATGTCCCCTGACCTTTCCCCCATAAAGTACATAAGGGATATGCCAGGACAACGTGAACAATGGCGGCATCCACCCCATTAGGACTTGGTACAGCTGGGTGTGGCACTCCAGGAGGAGTGACAGAGAATTCCTCAAGCTGACATTATTTGTCTCATTAGGAGCATGTGGCGTCAGTGGGATGTTTGTTTGGACGCTAATGGTGGACTAACTCATTACTGATCACTTTGTGATTTTTGGGTTACCACCCCATGTGACATTTTGTACCTCCAGAAAAAATTCTCAATAACTTAAGTGATGATGAAGTGTCATGAACTTCATCTTGAATTGCTCGCTCTGTTATGATAAAAACAGTTTAATGAAAGACCTGTTAGTGTTTTATGCCCTACAGAAGCCAATAACTGATTGCAAATCTCGAAAATGGAAAATATCTAGTCAGAATCACTAACATTTTGCTAACGATATTTTGATGACATGCATTTCTAATCGACGCAAAATCTTCAATCTTCAATCTTCAATCTTTTACTTTTCAAAATCTCTAAAGTTTTCAGCATGCCTTACCGTTCTTAACATGTTGACTGCGAACTACGAGATAACTCGTAATGGCGGGTCAGGGCCGGCGCTAGACTTGAAAATTCGGCGGAAATTATCCATCCCTTTACTGAAAACAATTAGTCCTGGCTAATTCTAGATGGTTTCCCTTTATAAACACGTTTTCCAATTCAAGAATAATCAAGTGGCAATTGAAGACACGGCTTCTCTCCCCCATGCGATCTAACAGCAAATAATGGGCTACATTCAGTAGAGAAAATAATTAAATTATAATTAGGTCTACGCACTGGCACTCAGCAACGTTAATTTTTTTTTCCAGCGAGAGCGGCATTTCAGAACTCTTCAGCTTAATGAAGGTAATTCTGGTGACAAGTATACGTGGTTTAGATCCGTTTACATTTTCCAGTCTGACAGCTGTCTATTTTTTACAGCAAGTTGCGTGACGGTGGTGCAAAAACAGGTGTAGGTACTTGCCGAAATTACCTTCATTTGCAAATGAGTTCTGAAATGCCGCCCTCACTGGAAAAAAAAAATTAACGTTGCTGAGTGCCAGTGCATAGACCTAATTATAATTTAATTATTTTCTCTACTGAATGTAGCCCATTATTTGCTGTTAGATCGCATGGGGGAGAGAAGCCGTGTCTTCAATTGCCACTTGATTATTCTTGAATTGGAAAACGTGTTTATAAAGGGAAACCATCTAGAATTAGCCAGGACTAATTGTTTTCAATAAAGGGATGGATAATTTCCCCTGAATTTTCAAGTCTAGCGCCGGCCCTGACCCGCCATTACGAGTTATCTCGTTCTCGTAGTTAGCAGTCAACGTGTTAATCAATTTTCTTGTATAACGAGCAAGCAAATGTCGGTTTATTTGGTTTAGTGGCCCCTAATAGCCGCACTTACATGACAGATGAAGTTAAAATAAGCTTGTTTTCCGTGCAGATTTCAAGTGGCATCTGAAGTGAAAAAAAGGCGGTGCCCAAAAAATGAAATGATTGATGAAAAGGGGGCATTTAAATTAGAGTCATACTTTTCTGGCAAGGGGAGATATTTGACCTCAAAATCATTAAATATTTGAATGGCTAAAAATGTCTAAAAATGCAGTCACATATTTACGTCTATTGATTGACAAGCAGCCATTCAAATTCATTGGAACTTGTTTCTTGCATTCATTAAAGATGTGCCAATGTGTGTGTAAACCCTCATAACCATAGATTAAATACAGTTGTACCGAGAGCTTCATATATTTTGTCAATATTCAAGCAATTCTCTCGGGAAAAATCTAGTAAAACCAGAGAGGTGGCCAATCTCACCCCCGAAGGATCTGAAACAGAAACCAGTTTGTCTTTTCGAGTTTTGGGGTGGACCCTTTGAAGTGGCTAAGCTTCGCTGAAATTGGTGAGATGGCATGTAGCCGACCTGCCTGGGGCACTCATGGACTCACTCTTAAAAAGTTGCTTACGGTGTCATACAGTTAAACGCGAGGAAAAGTCAAGTCAAGTCAAGTCAAGAGATCTTTATTGTCCCCGGGGGGCAATTTGTAGTGCAGCCAGCAGCATAAAACAACAATAAAAACAACAATAAAAGTACAACAGTGACCCAACAATGACAATGATAGTAATAAAAGTAGCAGTAAAATACACGACAAGACATGAAAAACATGGAACAGCGACACAGGACAACAACAATCATCAATAAAAAGACCAACAGAGTGCAACAGTGCCATACAATAAAAACAGGATAAAACAGGAGTCCAAATGACCACAGTGCTGTCAATTGTTAAGGAGGCCAATGGCCACTGGAACCCAGGATTTTTTTAATCTATCTGTCCTGCATCTCGGCACATGAAATCTGCGTCTGGATGGGAGCAGTTTAAATTCAGGTGCTAAGGGATGGCTGGGGCCAGCCAGGACGAGTTTTGCTTTGTTCAGGGCCCTAGTTTTGTGCAGTAGAGAAATGTCTTTTAGTGGAGTACCAACAATTTTACTGCACACTCTGACTATGCCCTGGAGTCTGTTGCGGTTTTTCAGGTTAATTGACCCAAACCAGCAGATAAAAGCAAATGTCAGGACAGATTCGATAAAACAAGAGTAAAACATTTCCATGAACTTGGAGTCAATGTTTATGTTCCTGAGCTTACGAAGGAAGTACATGCGCTGGTTGGCTTTTTTGCACACGGCATCAACCTGGTACTCAAAGGACAGCCTGTCATCAATTACTGTCCCCAGATATTTGTACTGCTGGCCAGACTCTACAACTTGGTCGTTGATCGACAGGGGAACGGTGCCTGGGCGGGTCTTCCTGAAATCAATGGTCATTTCCTTTGTTTTTGAAACATTGATGGTGAGGAAGGACGATTTGCACCACTGAATAAAATCCTCCACTACGTGGCCAGGCACCGGGTCATCGTGGCTGAGAGACACGATCACTGAATCAACAGCGAACTTTACAATGTGGTGTTTCTCGTGTAAGCTCCGGCATGCATTAGTATATAGAACAAATAAGAAAGGGGAGAGAACGCATCCCTGGGGAGAGCCGGTGGAGGAGAAGAGAACATCAGACAGAATGCCATTGGCCCTGACCCGTTGAGATCTGACAGTTTAAAAAATCCAACAGCCAATAAATCAGACCCCTTTTGATATAATAATTTAAGAGACACTCGGCTAAAATATGGGGCTGGATACAGTTAAAAGCAGATGTAAAAGCAGAAGTCAACTCGAATTGTAACGCTAAAAATAGAGACAGAGTTCATGCAACATACCATTGCTTGCAATCAACCTTAAATTAATGTCCAGTACTGCTTACCTAAATGAGTGTTTGTTAACATTTAGTAGCTTACGTTGTCACATAGCGAAATGCAATTCAGGCCAGCTAAGTTCATAGCAACTGTTTGCCAAAGTTTCCGTCAAGATGAGCCCTCCCTGGACAATAGATAAAGATAATGTTAGAGCTATAACGGGGACATATGAATACGATAGGGCTGGGCGGTATGGCCTAAAATTTATATTGCGGTATATTTTGAAGCATAGATGGTAACGATATATTTTGCGGTATACTCCTCAGAATCTATATTTCAATGTAACTGTTTCTGAACCTACTCCCACAGCAGATACATTGTAGCAGACAGTGGCGGCCTTAAGCATCTGGGGGCCCGTTTCAAAAGCAAATGTGGGGCCCTATAAAACATCGGAGCTTCATCATTTTGCTTGATGAAATCTTACACCTTAGCCTATCCGGTGAAATTTCAACTTTTCTGGCTGGAACTTGATGTTTATTTCGCAATAAAAATATATGTGTATGTGAATGTGATAAATTTCTCAAAAACTGAAATGTTTTTCTAAGCTAGCTGCATTGCAAATTGCACAGCAAACTTATTCTTTCTTTTCTTCTTAGGGGAAGGGGTTACTGGATAGCGCTATAACATAATAACTGGGATAATGATATGGTAATTGGATGTAATTCAAACTTCGACATCCCACCAATATAATTTAATGTCGCTTGAGTGTACTAGGTTTAGAAGCACAAGACGACTCGTATTGCCCTGAGCTTAATTCAAATTTGCATTGTAGCTTTAAATATTACACGACACTATAGTGGTGACGAGATATCCCTCCGCTTTGTCAGAGAATGAGGCTGCCTTTGCCATAGCCATGATTACAATGATGTATACAAAACCATCAATACTTTTTTAGCGTGTGCATCGTATTAATGTTTTCATTCAGTTGCGATGCCATGTGAATGAAAGAGCATGTTTTTTCGCCAAAAGTACATTTAGCTAACGTTATATTATAACGCGGCACATTGTGTAACGTTAATGTTAGGAAGTGGCTATATCTACGGTGCTGGACACGCTGATTTGGGGCTATATTTACGCTATATTCACGTGCGCACTGACATGCCTTCACTTGTGTTGGCAGCTTCCGGTCTACGGCAGAGTGTTCGTTTTTAATACAAACTCTCAAACTGCTTTCGCACAAGGTACGATTGTTCGGTACCATTCCACGGTGCGATTGTCCCCTCTCCCCGCTGGTCAGCTTTCTCACTAGTAATATCGTACCATACCCGAGTACACATATGCCAAAATTCCAATACAGCGCGTTTCAGTATGCACCTAGGTAGTTTTAAATGGGGAAATATGCAGAAAGGAGTAGTTCACTCTTGTGCAGAAAGAATTCTGTATCCAATCTCTGCTTTTTTTCTGGATTTTTATTTGCCAGGACGATTATAAAAGGAGGCGCCAATATGTTTTGGGGGATTTTATTATTGAGAAGGGGCTTTAGAATATTAATATCGCGAATGCATGCTGCGCATGCCCTAGCAACCCGGTGTGCCATCACTCAGTAACATGGCACGTATAGCAGCACAAGAAATTAAACTCGAAATTTTCTTGACTGAATTTCAGTGGCTAAATCATCAAAATTGCTCCCTGCAAATGTCAAACGCGAGTCCGTCATCTTGGATTTGCCCGGAGACACCTGTCAAACGCGAGTCCTTCATCTTGGATTGCCCGGAGACGCCTCCGTGCATGCCCACTCCGACTTTCTGTAAATATCGCCCCGAATCCCCGTTTACAGTGCTGTAAATACAGCCACTGCCTTAATGTTATGGTCTGATAACAGATATGCGAAAATTGAATAGGTCCGCACCTGTAATTTTCTGCCTGATATCCGTTCTGCGCAGGAATGCCTTAATTGCGACTTGTCCCAGAAAACATGCTTTTCATTGGCTTTGGTTGGGTTATCTCCCGAAACTCCTTGGGTATTGAGTAGCTGGAAGTTAACTTAAAGCCATAACTTCTAATTTTAGAAATCTGCGCACATTATGCATTTCGATTAAAAGTTGGAAGCATACGTTCGTTTTCAAGGTGCCCAATTTCCGTCAAATAGGCTACTGATCAGACATTAAAAAAAGCTAAGTAGACGTGTTTTTCTGTTATTTTGCAACTTAAATTTTACGAATTATGAACGCATCTTGTCGATCAGAAACTATTTTGAATGGGCCGGTTCCGGAGGCTATCGGACCGTGACCTGGCCCGAATCCAGAAATCTCTACAATGTTCATTGATAATTTAATACGTAAAAAAACGCATGCTATTGCAAGACACTGCTTTGAAATGTATACATTAAAGCTCACCGTTATATTAATTATCAAATACCTCCAGAATGGAAAAAGCGAACTACTTTTTTTTTTTTTTTTTGTTCACATACAACTGATAAGTCCCAGGTGCTAGAAACACTGGCTAAGGTGAGGACTGTATTTCCGAAATTTTCAGAATATCAGCTACGAAAGCCCTTTAGCTACCATCATTTGTAGACGATGAAAAATTACTACACTTCTTAGCCAGCCCAGTCTTCATGCAACTAATATACAACCCAAATTCCGAAATAGTTGGGACAAGGTGTAAATTGTGAATAAAATCAAAATGGAATGACTTTCAGATCACATGAGCCAATATGTTATTTACAATAGAACAAAGATAACATTTGTTCAAATGTTCAAACTGAGACATTTTACATTTTTATCCACAAAATGAGCTTATTTCAAATTTTCTGGCTGCAACAAGTCTCAAAAAAGTTGGTACACAAGCGAAAAAGGGCTGAAAAAGCAATTAATATATAAGAGAATCAGCTGAAAGAACATTCAGCAAGTAATTAAGTTAACTGACATCAGGTGTGTAAAATGATTGGCCATAAAAGGGATTTCTTAGTGAGGCTGAGTCTCTCAGAAGTAAAGATGGCCAGAGGCTCTCCAACCTATGAAGGCTTGCATAAAAAAAAAAAATTGTGGAATACTTTAAAAACAATGTTCCTCAACATCAAATTGCAAAGGCTTTGAAGGTCTCATCATCGACAGTACATAACATCATCAAAAGTAATCCTAAAGTAAAGTAATCCTCTATTCTAAAAGTAATCCAAAAGTAAAGTAATCCTCTATTCTCCTCTCTCTGCTGAACTGTTTTATTACATCCTCCCAATGGTGGAAACCCAAAAACCGGATACGACCCCCCTTCCAGGTGTTTACGGCCATGCCGCCTGGATCAAAGACGTGGTTTGGCTTAAAGGAAAGAGAAACAATCCATTCGGGGAAGATCGTATCCGATCTCTCCCTGCGTACGTAAGTGCGTGAGTAGACTCTATAGCTATGGCGGATCGTCTCTCTGATTTTGCACTCACCCAACTCTGTGTGTGTAGCTGTCGCCAGGTATGACTTTTATATTTGTCTAAATTCGTGGTAACTAATATTTGGTTTGTTGATTTAAGCTCTTGCCTACCTGGTGAATAAATTCTTGTTATTCCTTTAAACTTGCGTGGTCTCTGTGACTCTTAATCCTTTTATTCTTTCTAGCCGCGTTGCGACGGATACCTAGGGGTATAATCCCGACCGAGGAATGACTGGCCAGCAGCCTGGTATGGGAATTGGTTTTATTAAGTTGGAGAGACGATCATGATCTACTTATATAAAGGGTTTGTGTATTGCCAGTTCTGGGATTCTAGCCTTAAGGAAACCCATGGACGAAAAGTCAGTTATCTGTTAAAATTCCCTGAAGGAACCCATGGGCATGCATAGATCTGGGTTCGCTGTATTCACGCCAGAAGATGCTGTTGCAGTCCAACCTATAATCTAATCGACGAACCTAGGATCTGGTAACAGTACTAAAACCCGGGAGTACATGTTTAGCGACGGCGGTACTCTCCTAAGAGTTCGAGGTGTGGTCACTTCGGGACCCACGCAGATTTCCCGAGATTATGGATTCTAATTCTAATTTGGAGTCAAATATTTAACGAGGGTATAACTCAATTTGTTAATCTAAATGTATTATGTAGGCATGGGCAACGCTCTGCATAAACTCTAATGGAATGTGTAACAGCTGAACTGGGGCGGTAAACAAGCCTCAGAAAACTTATAAAAAATGACGTAAATACCATTTTCATACAAAAAGAACACCATGGTTTGATTAAAAGCAACCTTTTCAGTAGGATACCCGCATTTCATACATGAACTCTGCGTCTTACGACCAAAAACGCGATTTGAACAGAGCTATTGTTCGCCCGTTGGATGAATGCGTGACCTCAATTTGCGCCATGTTTACACATTTTCAAGTGCACTGCGTGGCAAAAATAACCATTTAGGAGGTAGATTTCAAATAGCCCGCGCCGACGTCTTATCCCAGCTATGGCCCTGATTTGCTTACAGCCATGTAATTTGAGAAATTACGAGTCTGTTCGTCCAGACTAGACCTTCAGGGGATGTGAAATAAGTTCGACAGAAGTTGGTGAAGTTCGTCGCGAGTTCGCCGTGATTTATTCTCAACAACAACAAGAAAGGTGAGCGTATTTTTTACTGTACCCTACATAGTTAGGGTCACAGGATATTCTGTCAACAATCTGTGGTTTCAGTAAAATATACCAAGGAATAAACCGGCGCCAGGCCTTTGAAGCCCACCGGTCACAAGATTCATTCACGTATACGCTTCAATTCGAGACTGCAAGGATGGAAATCTGAATCATCTATTAGGAAAAATTCTCGGCTCTCGGTAATTCCGTATATCGTTTAAACATTTTGTCAATCGGATTATGAAAGAAGACTGAAAATAAGCGCCCGCTTTTTGTTTGGATGTAAAAGCGCGTTTTTAAAGGAGAATACAATGTATATTGATTAAGCATTGAACCCTGCATAAGTCAAACTGTTTTAATATTTGTTGATGACATTGCTTCGGCTTCCTGGAAGCAAGTACGCGCAAATCTGCCGTCTTGTGAGCATTTCAGGTTCGATGTACTGAGTAATAACGCCGCGGAAACTTACACTGGCCCGTCATTCTGCTGAATAGTCTTACTAAACTAGTTAATCGTCTGATTGCTAATCAAGCAAAGGGGAGGTTTCTGCCTCCCCAAACTAACCCCCGACTGCACGTCACTGTGTTTTACTATGAATTATTCACAGTAGCTCATTGAAACTATCATGGGAGGAGGGTATATGGACATAGTAAAAAACAGTGCAAAGTTTTTTTGTTTTTTTTTTTAAATCACCACGGGTTATTGAAGGGGGAACGTTTGATTCATTTCATAGCAGTGGGAGGGCAAACAACTGCTGGCATCAGCGACAACACTGCATTTTATATAGTGATGGGCGAGTAGCGTTAATGTTTGCCCTCCCACCGATAATTTTGACATTTTTGCAGGCCATTGATCCAAAAAAAACTTCACAGGCAACCCATTCATACCATTTTTTAATATTAATGCAGAACCTAATGTTTGTTGAACACAATTGGGTGAAATTCAATGCATTTTCCATTAAAAAGGGCCTAGGGGGTGCTGCTGTACTTCAGAAAAGGGGTAGATGACTTTAGCATCAATTATTTCTGTTAGGGTACCCTAATGGATAATTTGGTCTGGTTTATTTCTGAATAGACTGTATTTTCAAAAATGCCCTCAGGCTTCACCCCCCAATTTTCACAATGGGTTTTGTTGAAAAATGCTGAAGTCAGCCATTTTTGGGACCCTGTGGCTCTGAGAACCTTTCTTGTTAAGGCACTGGACTTATGGCAAACTCTTCGTCTGTGTCTTCTGTACTTACCCGCAAAAAATCATTAGAAAATAATAAAAACTTTGTTCTCAGCAACTCAAGAAATGTTGTCATTTTATTCATTCGTATTGCCCATGCCTATATTATGGAGTCAGATTAATTGTAACCGTTGTGCTTTTGTGCTCCGTTCTTCGAACGGAGAAAATAGATCCATTTTATTGCGATTCACACCAGCCAGGAGGTCACGCGAGTTAACGCCAGCCAAAAGAACACGTGGACCCTTCGCCCCCTGCAATTTCCGCCGTTGGTATTGTTTTGTGGGGTTTTACAGTGGAGTAAAATGATACCAAACACGATATGCTTGCACTACAGTTTGCCATGAAACGTCAGCTACAGTCCATAATTACAAAGATAACTGGTATTAATGTTAACAATCAGCTTATGTCGTATAACAAAAATACACATTGGATTTGCAACATTACGGGAGGTAATGTGAATCATTTTGCTGGTGAATTCTCTGAAAAGTCCAGTTTACGGCACTAAGGCATTCTGTCTGCCAAAGTTGTCTCAGCCGTTTTCGGGTGGCTTGCAAGACGTTCAACGCTGACCTTTACCCCAGAGATTGTCCATTAACCCCGAGGCAAAGGGTCGCTCCAGCTGTCGTGAATGAAGTTGGCGCCATACAGACCCTAATTGAGTCTGCTCCCATGACTCAGGAGGGTCTCTGCTGAATGCAGATGGCTTTAAGACAATAGGAGTACATTTACCCGTCCTGTGTCTCTGAGAATGGCACAGAAGTGTCTTTGTCAGGAAACATGTGCCATTAAGATAAGGCTACCAGAGCCATGGTCTGTGACAAAGTGTACAGAGTTTCCCTGCCTTCCCAGCGCGGCTTACACTCCCCTCCAGACAACATCTATTCCAGGGAAGGCCTTGTGTATTTCAGCAGGACAATGCAAAACCACATACTGCAGCTATTACAACAGCATGGCTTCGTAGTAGAAGAGTCCATGTGCTGAACTGGCCTGCCTGAAGTCCTGATCTTTAACCGATTGAGAACACTTGGCGCATAATTGAACAAAACATCTGTCAAAAGAGACCCAAAACTCTCCAGCAGCTTGAAGCCTGTATTAAAGAAGAGTGGGATCATAGCTAAACTGAAGAAACTTGTCTCCTCAATGCCCAGACACCTCAACTCTGTGTTAAAAAGCTGAATTCTTAACTATAGACTCACTTCAAAATTGTATAGATTGCCATTTTAAGAACATTTATTGTGCAAAACGTATTTTAAAAACACAAAACCTTTCAAGTAACCTTAAAGTGTAACAGGAGATCTTTCTCCATAACAATGCAACACAAATTTCAAAATGAAACATCGCTCTGTCGTGCAAAGGATACCAGACACCACTTTTTCCCCGAGCTTCCTCAAATAACAAAAATAAAGATGCAAATATTTTAAATTTATAAAATTAAAGAAAAATATTTCTTTTACACAAAGAAGTAAAGCAAAAAAAAATTGGGAGCGCCCCTTTGCACTTCACACTCATAGTTTACAGGCCTATGTGCATGCCTTATCAAAATATGAGTTCCCGTAGACTAACGAGCTTACTACCCAAGTAACAGCTAGGGTCAAGACTGCCTTCACATCATATCAGTTTGATGATGTAAAGCCACTAATCTCCACTGTTCAAGCTAAATATAACTTACTTGTGAAAAGTTATGTCGTCCACTTTCCCTCTCCCGTGACTGCAATTAACAGCGACACAGTGGTCAGGCATTTCCAGGAAAAAAAAATCGTGGATAGCGACATACAGCTTGCTGTCAAGGACGCCCGTCCTAAGGTGGTGGCCAGACTTGCATCTTGAAATCGTAACGTTGCACCTCTAGTTCATGTAGCTCGTTGGTTGAATGTAACTAATTTTCTTAATTAACCATCGTTAATTAAGAAAAATGATTGAGAACAAGTCAGGACCATTGACTGTATAAAACATGGACGTAGCCTCCCTGACGTCACCCATAGGTTTCTGAATATCCATTTTGAAGCAAATTTGGTCATCATCTTGGCACTTACTTGACTCCGCCTACCTCCCGGATAATCCAAAAATGGGAAAAAAGGCGGGCCGTTGCTAGAGCTAACGCAAGCCCAGTGGGCAGGGCGAATGGAGTTTGTTTGCTGAAACACGCCCTCTAAGCTCGCAGCTATCAAGCTAGCTTCGACTTCCATAGTCGACTAAAAACCTAACTCAGCTGGATGCTACTTGGTTTGCTAAGGCCGAGATGCAGGGTCATATCTGTCCCAGTAATGGAATGGATCCTGCCAAGTAGCTCGCGGTGGCGGGTCGAACGCTGTTTATATTCGTGAAGCGGTTGCGGGACGAGCGTTCTTCGTATCTGTGAGGCAGTAGCGCGACGACCGCTGTACACCGCTGGGAATATGCGGCGGTTGGCTCACTGAGTATCAGTATCCCCCCAGAGTGCGGGCGGGTGCTCGTCTTGGCTCTTGTACGCACCTTCGCCCGATGCCATTAACGGTATTATGGCCAGCCAAACGATAACATTGCACTACGGAACCTTACTGACAAACCTGACGGACCTTTATTTTCCTACCACTCTCGCAGATTCTGATCACAAGTATTCTCACCCTACATTTTGACTTTGGTGAATGCTGAATCAATGGGTTACTGTAGCCAGCATACATGGGCCCATCTATACTAACACAGCTGGGCGTCTGGCTCAAAGGCTCCATGGTTATTTCATCAGCTGCCCAGCTTATCTCTGTCCTTTATATTAGCTAACGATACCACTGTGACACGCAACTTTTTTTTTTTATCGCATCGTAACATTGATGTTACTTTCGGGGGAAAGCCTTTACTCCTAGCGACAGCTAATACAGCTGAACGTGGCTGGTTAGTAGCACTTTTTCATTGCCGTCTGGCTTATTAGTTACGTTAATGTGGTTAGATAGTTTGTGGATGATGGACTTCATGTAGAAACACTTTTAGCGACAGCTAGCTAGCTGGCTAGATTATGTGGGATATGTTAAATTAGCGACATAGCTAGCTAGCTAACTAGCCTTTCTATTTACAATGATACCGTTCAGTAATCGCACTGAAAATTGAACGAATCCATTGGTGGCAAATGCAGCTCTATACGATACTGCTGTGTGAATCTACTGAGTGTATAAGCACGGCAATCTCCGGTCAAGCCTTCCAGATACTCTGGGGAATCAGCTAAGGAGCCCCGTCATTTGGTAGCGTGTGGTTCTAATATTGTAGCTGACCAGCCAGTTACATTGGCAACCTGTTAGGGAAGCCTTGACGGTTTTACAACCCCTGACTGACGGCTTTTATTCAAAAATATGTTAAACCTGAATTCAAACACTTTTCTGTTTCGCTATTACTTCGCTGCATGCTTGTATAATAATTGTGACAGGCGTACACTCCCGCTGGCACAGCTGGACATCTTGGGCAAAAACTAACCGGGGCGGTTACTATATTCATTCTCTGACTAGTTGGCTAGAGAACGAACTCACGTTACTTCGTGTTGACATGTAATGTTATATGAAATAATATTAGAATTTCATCATCTTAGAAAATAGACCACATGCTCTTAACCACACAGCAAGACATTATCATCCTGATATTTCGATTAAAATCTCCAGTCAGAGACGCGGCCAATGGATCAAGTTCCGTGACTCGAGTGAGCCTAGGTAGGATAACGGCCCAGAGGCGACTAGAAAAGGCCAAGGATTAACGGCTAGGCTAGCTGAGCTGTAGTAATCCCCCACCTTCAGACAGCCAGGCTAGGCCCGTGGTTCGTGGCAGGGCTTGGCGTTCCGACTCTAAAGCCCAGCCATGTACGCCTGTGCTCCAAGTTAGCCTAGCCACGACATAACCGGATGAGACGAGATGACTCCCACCCAGAGACTCTGTAATTCAAGGTTCTGTCACTCAACATGGCCACGCCCTTAATTATGCAGAAATGTAAGCCTGTAAATAGTAGAGTTACAAAAAATTACAAAAAAATTCACTCCCCCCAGTTTTCACGGAGGGGAAAATTGGCCATAGAGACCAAAACCGTACTTTGAACCAGGCTGTAAACATGTTCATTTTTGCTGTAAAATTGGGCTTTTTAACATGGGGGTCAATGCGGATTGACACGTTTCTGCAGTCAGCCTCAAGTGGCCATCCGAGGAACTGCAGCTTTTGGCACTTCTGTATTTGCTTCACTTTCCAGCCCCGCAGGTTGCCGCTTGGTCAGGACTAATACTAGTTGTAAAGGGATTTTTAAGTTCTGGCTATGCCACTGCTTAGTATTAAATTTGAAATCCAACATGTTTGTATAGCAAGCGTAAGACACTGAAATATAATGTTGAACTAAGACTAAAAAAAAATTGTTTTAACGTACCAATGGCGAGGTGGAGCCTGTGACCGAAGCATTGCAGTCTTGTCCAGTCGTTCAGTTCCACTGCTATCACAATATTCGCGCCATTGTCGGAGGTTATGCATACTTGCGACTCTTCTTTTAGGGCTCTTTCACACTAGGTACGATTGTCCCCCCTCCCCCCGTTGGTCAGCTTTCACACCAGTAATACACTGCCCGGCCAAAAAAAAAAAAAGTCACCGTTTGGAAATTAATGAACAAATTCTGTAATTGGATCATTATTGCGGTTATTAATATGTTTCAGCTGGCAATAATCATTTTTACCCTGACTGATGAAGCGCATCGCTACTCATTTCTTAAAAAATCGTGTCGGAAGACACATCCCTTGATGGTGGAAAAGATGTTACAGTATTTCAGAACGGGCAAGTTATTGACCTGTATTTAGCAAAGAAAACCATGAATGACAAAAACAAGTTTGAGGAATCATTTTCACAAACAAATTTGCCACCACAAAGTCCTGACCTTAAACACATTAAAAGTTACTGGGATGTGCTCAAGAAAGACCACCGAGTGGTTCAACCATTATGTCGAGAAGCCAAGATCGCGGCCAAAAATTATGGCATTTCTGATCAAAAATAAATGTTCTGGCATTGCATATAGTTGTCTAAACAACGACAAGATGAATATGCACTGTAATCGAAGCTACATGGGTTCCAACTAAATATTTGAGTGTGCGACTTTTTTTTTTGGCCGGGCAGTGTATCTAACCATACCTGAGTTTTCTTGCAGATGTTACAATTCCGATACAGCGCGTTGGAGTATGCACCTAAGTGGTTTTAAATGGAGCACGATTTTAAAAGGAGGCCCCAATATATTTCGGGGGGTTTTATTATTGAGAAGGGGGTTTAGAATATTAATATTGAATAATAATATTGCAAATGTATATGCTGCACATGCAATAGCAACCCAGTGTGTCATCAGTAACAATTACCACGTATGGCAGCACGAGAAATTCTTGACTGGATGCTTGATGTTTTTACGCACCCAAACCTTTCTCTGGGTACTCAAACATCAAGGTAAGCCGAAAAAGAAAATAACTGATTACTTTCGATATTGATGGAGGTTGAATACGGAATTGTTTTGCCCTTGCGCTTTTGGCCGATTATGCTGTTCACTGCCTTATACTATGAAAATTTATCTTTCTCATAACTTGAGCTGCCAGACTTTCGCACCATGTCCCACACGTTGAAATATCGCCGCCGAATTTTCTTTAGTTTGCCAGGGCACTGATCCATTGTTCTGTGATAACCACACGAATGTAACTACTCAAAAATTTTTCCATTAATCTCCGAGTTTTTGTGTGTAGTATCCAGTTGTGATTTTATGTTTTTTTTTTTTTTTTTTAATGTCCCGCCACCACCCTCCCGCTTTGGAGGAAAACTTTATTAATTCAGTCAGTTATAGAATTGTGTACAAGTCCTCGTACCATCACCCGACAAAACAAAACACACACACACACACAAAACAATTAAAATAAATAAATAAATAAATACAAATACAATACAATAACGATTACAGTCACCATGCTTTTCTACCTTTTGCATTAGTCTTTATTAGCTCACCTATTCCATCTCTCATTATTCCCAACCTTCAGCCTCCCTTACTATATCCCATCTTTTGGCATAATTTACAAGTCCTGTCTCATGGGCCATCACACACTCAATTCTACTGTAATACTTGACAAAATTTTTGAATTTCTCAATTCTTAATGTCTCCACAGATGTCAACCCGAAAATAAATATTTTTGCTAAATATACAATTATATTACAGATGAGGTGTGTTCCTTTTGTTACATCACCCAGTTACACTTAAATAAATCTAATTGTATTCTATAATACTGAGATATCCAGCCTTGTACCTTTATCCAAAATAAGGCTATTATAGGACAGGACCAAAATAAAGGGTCTACTGACTCCACTTCTTCCTGACAGAATCGACAAAGGGGTGATGACTCTATTCCCCATATATTTCGCGTCTTTTTAGTTGCTAAGAACTTATATATTAACTTATATTGAAAATATCTAATCTTTGGATCAAGTGGTGTACTGTAAAGGATTTTGAAAACTTGATTCCATGCGACTGGTGTATCCAACATATTTTTCCAACTATTTAGAATCCTGTATGGTATAGCGACTAAGTTCTCTATTCTTAAATAAAATGTGTATATATGTTTGTTGATCTTTATTCTCTTTTACCAATTTACCATTTTCATATGAGGCCTACAGAGTAAATGCCCTCCTGTTCCTTTTATCATTTTTGATTTCCAAGCACTTGGTAAAGCTCCAATAAGTTGATTATATTTTTGCAATGTACAGACTGTTCCATAAAAACTAGTTAATTGTTTGTAGGACATGAGTTTATTATCCTCATTCACTATATCCCTTATAAAAATAATACCTATATCAAACATGCCTTTCCAAAAAAATCATCATTCTATCAACAAGTACAGTGCCCTCTATAATTATTGGCACCCCTGGTTAAGATGTGTTAAAAGCCTTAAAATAAATTCAATTTTTATTGCAGAAGCATACTAACACACTGAAAATTGTAGAAAAATGTAACCTTCAACTCAAGTGAATTTTAAGGGAAAAAAAAAAAATCCCTGACTAAGAAATAATTATTTTTCATAAAATCACCTGTTCCACAATTATTGGCACCCCTAACAATTCCTAGGAAATAAATGTAATTGAAGTATTTCTGTCATTTCTACAGTAGTTTACAAAGTTGATCAGAGTATCTAGGAACATTTAATTAGTAATTCATCACTTCCTGTTTCCCTGGGGTATAAATATGACGGGACACAGAGGCCATTTCTCTTATCCACTCTTCAACATGGGAAAGACAAAGGAACACACCATTCAAGTAAGGCAGATGTGTGTCGACCTTCCCAAGTCAGGCAATGGCTACAAGAAAATAGCCACTCGCCTGCACCTGCCCATATCTACTGTCAGAGGAATCTTTAAGAAGTTTAAAACAACTGGAACAGTGGTAAACAAGCCTGGACGAGGACGCAAGGTTATTTTGCCACCATGCACAGTGAGGAGGATGGTAAGAGAAATAAAAAGTTCTCCAAAGCTCACTGTTAAAGAATTGCAACAAATGGTAGCATCTTGGGGTCACAAAGTCTCCAAAACAACCATCAGGCGCTATGTACATGCCAACAAGCTGTTTGGGAGGCATGCATGGAAAAAACCTTTTCTCACTCACAATCTTAAACGCAAACGTCTGGAGTTCGCTAAGCAGTACTGGGACTTCAACTGGGACCGTGTGCTTTGGTCAGATGAGACCAAGATAGAGCTTTTTGGCAACAAACACTCTAAGTGGGTCTGGCGGAACACAAAAGATGAGTATTCAGAAAAGCACCTTATGCCCACTGTGAAGTATGGGGGAGGATCGGTGATGCTGTGGGCCTGTTTCTCTTCCAGAGGCCCTGGGAACCTTGTTAAGGTGCATGGCATCATGAACGCTTTGAAATACCAGGACGTTTTAAATCAAAATCTGGTGGCCTCTGCCCGAAAGCTGAAGATGGGTCGACACTGGGTCTTTCAGCAAGATAATGACCCTAAACATGTGGCCAAATCTACACAGAAATGGTTCACCAGACACAGAATCAAGCTCCTCCCATGGCCATCTCAGTCCCCAGACCTCAACCCCATTGAAAACCTGTGGAGTCAGCTGAAGAGGAGAGTGCAGAGGAGAGGACCCAGGTCGCTGGATGATTTACAGAGATTGTGCAAAGAGGAATGGTGGAAGATCCCTCTTTCTATATTCTCCCATCTTGTGAAACATTATAGGAGAAGATTAGGTGCTGTTTTGTTGGCAAAAGGGGGTTGTACAAAGTATTAACATCAGGGGTGCTAATAATTGTGGCGCACATGATTTGATGTAAAGGAATTATTTCTTAATGTGGGATTTTTTTCGCACTGAATAAATGCACTTGAATTAAAGGTTGGATTTTCCTCTTTTTTTCATTGTGGTCCTATATGATTTAGAAAAAAAACTGAATTTATTAGAAGCTAAAGAACACGTCTTAACCAGGGGTGCCAATAATTATGGAGGGCGCTGTATATTAGAATTTAACCATATTTTTTGTTGTAGAACTTGTTCTGCATTTTCTGGTGGGTGAAGCTGAAATTGTAATCAATTTTGTAGAGCTTCTTCTAGAAAAGTGGAGACACCAGAAAACGTCATTAATTAATGCAAAATGCATAGGTTTAATTTGCAGAAATGGAAAGAAGCATTTATCAAACATAAGATGGACACTTTTAAGTAATTTGCTAGAAAACCAGTTTGGATTGAAGTAGAATTTTGGAAGCCTTCAGTGAAAGATTTAAAGCTTTAAGAGTTTTAGCCCACCAGATACATAATCGTTGTAGAGATATGTACTTTTGTACGTTTAACTTGATCAGGTTTATCATTCCATATAAATTTGAATATCTTCTGTTCATATATTTTGAAGAATGATTCTTTTGGGGTTGGTAATGCCATAAATAAGTATTTAAACTGGGATACAACTAATGAGTTCATTAAAGTTATTTTGCCGTGAATGGTCAGAGATTTCCCTTTCCAGGGCAGCAGAATTTTTTCGGTTTTACTCAATTTTTTATTAAAATTAATCGTTGACATTTCACTCATATTTTCTGGGATGTGTATACCAAGTACATTGACCAATCCATCTGTCCAATGAATTGGTAAATTACATGGATGAGTGAAATTTCTATTTTTCAGGGAACCAAGCCTCAATATCTGGCATTTCTCATAATTTAGCTTCAGCCCAGATAGGTTTGAAAAGTCATCCAGGTCTTTTGTAAGGCTCTGTAGCGATGTATAATGAGGGCTCAATAGAAAAATTGTATCATCAGCATACATTTAAATTTTTGTATTTAAACCTTGCATTTCCAAGCCTTTGATATTATTATTTGTTTGTATTTTTATAGTGAGTATTTCTATTGCCATAACAAATAAATACGGTGATAACGGGCAGCCCTGTTTTACCCCCCGTGAAAGGGCAATGGGTTTTGAAATATAACCATTATTTATAATTTTGGAGATTGAGTTATTGTTCATAACTTTAACCCACTGTATTAGAGACTCACCAAAATTAAAAATTCTGAACATTGATAAATGAAATCCCATCTTATTTTATCAAAGGCCTTCTCAAAGTCTGCTATAAAAACTAAACCTGGTTTCTTTATTTTATCATGGTGTTCTATAATTTTCAGTAATTGTCTTATATTATTTGCAATATTTTGTCCTTGTATAAAACCAGACTGATCATGGTGTATAATATCAGGGAGGACATTTTGGATACGCAATTCTATGCATTTAGTTAATGTTTTAGCATCATAACACTGAAGAGTAAGTGGTCTCCAGTTTTTTAAGTGAACCGGATCTTTGTGATTTTGTGTTTTCGTCCGCCCAAATTTCGAGCAAGCATTGAATTTCTTCGTTTGAATGGAGAGATCCTTTTGCCACTGCGTTTGTTGGAACAAGAGAGCCGTGACACATAAGAGTAATCTTCCTTGCTCAAGTACGGTTGCTTTCACATTTGGTACGAGTACAGATGATCTGTGCCAAGCGGATATTGTGGTCAAAGTCAAAATCTCTACCATTGGCCAAATTTATGTCGTCTCCACCATCTACCGTTTATACCGCCCACCCCTATGATAATACCATCTCAGTGGCAAGCAGACATAAGTTAACATTTGTATCCCATTCAAGTTCTGTCACGTCACACTAACTAGCTAGCAAATGAGCAATGTTAATTACTGCTTAATGTCTTGAAATGTTCAGAACTGTTTTGAGAGACCTATCAAGTAATAGCACAACCTGACATTTTCCCTTCAAGTTTGAGTGTTTTAAGTGTTTTGCACGTGCTTTCCTGGCAGCGGGAGCTAAAAGATAAAACATGGTAATTAACTAAGTTGAGAGCAAAGGCAACCTGCTGAAAACGATGTCCTGGAAGCAAAATAACTGGGTTGGATGTTGGCTGATGTTGGCTGTTTCTTCTGATTGAAGCCAAAGCCAATCTAACTAAGCCCTTTGGAACGGAATAAAACGGTTGTTCGGAATTTCTCTGACAACTGTTTTTACAGCCAACCTTAGAACATATCCCGGCCATATTTGATTAACTTTAATTTAGTGTTTCATACATCTTCTTGTCTTGTCTGAGAGGGGGGGCACTTTGACCTGATTGGGCGGGCCAGTCCCACGGACGATAAAGGAGCTCCGGCACTTCACTAGGTTTGTTAACTTTTACCAAGGCATTTATAAACACTTCAGCACGGTTGCCCAACCTCTGACGCACCTGTTTAAAGGGAAATCCAAAAACCTGGGATAGAATCCTGGAGCTCAACATGCCTAAAAAGTCTCAAATTACTCAAATTACCAGACTAGGAAAAGCCCTTTGTAGTGGAAGTCAACTCCTCGAATGTGGGGGTGGGAGCAATCCTGTCCCAGAGACATGAGGTGCCTGAGAAGTTGCATCCTTGTGCTTTTTTCTCCCACAGACTTACACCCGCAGAGGCCAATTACAATGTGGGCAACCGAGAGCTGTTAGCGGTAAAGTTGCCACTCGAAGAGTGGAGGCACTAGTTGGAGGGGGCCCGTCATCCATTCCTCGCGCACACTGATCATCGCAACCAGGATTATCTCCGAAAGGCTCAACGGCTGAATCCAAGTCAGGCCAGGTGGGCGCTATTCTCTATACATTTCAATTTCTCCATAACCTATCGCCCAGGCTCCAAAAACACCAAAGCAGACGCTCTATCCCAAAGATACGAGGTGGAGAAAGATCCGGAGGCTGAGGAGCCGATCCTGCCACCCTCCTGTATCCTCGCCCCAATCAAGTGGCAGTTGGACCAGGAAATAGCAAAGGGAACCAGGAGGAATCCTCCTCCCACCTCAGTGCCAGCAGGTAAAACATTCGTTCCCTCTACTCTTCAAGACTGAGAAATTCTGTGAGCACATACTTCATTGTCTGCAGGACACCCCGGAGCCAAAAGAGCAACCCACATCCTCAGTCACAAATACTGGTGGCCCCACCTGGCCCCTGATGTGGAGACAGCCATCCGGTCATGCATAACATGCGCAGTCACCAAAACCCCACGACAGTTGCCAGCAGGCAAACTGAATCCATTACCAGTCCCTCACTGTCCATGGTCACACATTTCTGTGGACTTTGTGACTGACCTCCCTTCATCAGATGGTAACAAATGTATCTTGGTGATTATTGACCAATTCTCAAAATTCTGCAAATTTTTGCCTTTTGCCACATTCAGGGCTTTCAAAAGTTTTTGGAGCAGGCGGCTGGCAGAGTAGAGTAGGCGGCTATGGCTGGCGGTGGAGGTGCCAAGAATCCAAGCATTGAGGGCACAAAGCCCTCCAAGGGGCAGTCTACCAGGAGAAATTAAAAAATTTGAAGCTCTATGATGCATTCTGGTGCCTTCTAGCATCTGATTTCCTTGTCCTTTGGTGATGTAAATTCAATTTTTTTCTAGTTTTAACATATACTTTATTTTTGAGGATGCTTGTCATTATTTGTTCATGATGCATTACTGTTTACATGTACTGTCATTTCCGATTATCAGTCATGAGAATTAGATACACACAACAAACCCCTTTGTGCAGAAGCCAAATTAGAAAATGTATGCGTTTCCCTGTTTAAGGCTTTATAATTCAAGATTTGAGCCTCACAGCGAAGGGGAAAATGGCTTCAGTGTAATCAGAAACTTGACGCATTTAGAATACCATTGTATTTGAGTTTATTTTCAAAATAAAATTTCTGGGCATTTCATGAAGTGGCTGGCGTCAAACTTAAGTCATTTCATGAAATGACTAAAAAAATTTTCTCATTTCAAGAAATGACTGGTTTCATGATCTGACTGAAACATATTGCCCGTTACACAATGTAACAAAATTTTAGCTTTTTCCTGTTCCTGGGCAGAAAATGTTATGTCCCAATTGCTAATACCTAAAGTAAAAAGAGAACACCTATCAAACTTTGCTTTTGTGACTTGGGTAATGAATTTTTCAAATGGTATCCATTTTCCAGAACATTAAAGGTAGATACAGAGCTGATTTGCTAACAGAGAATTTTCTTGAGCTTACAAGCATTTAAGAACTTTCTAGAATGTTGTGCAACTTCCAAGAAGTTTCAAGAATTTTTCTAGGATGTTGTATAACACAAGTTTTTCAAGAACCTTTTAAAATTTTCTAGATCTTTCCATAGTAATATCTATACAGCAGCTCACCACTCACCACCTCAGTTTAGTTCTAGCTGCCCAAGTAAACATGTAGATGTATCAGAATTTTTAAGGGCTGGCATCAAGAAACTGCAAAGCATTCTCTAGATGCATTCTGCAATGTATGTGACCAATTTATCAAAATAAGAGCAGAAAGTACTCTGTGACAGCAACTGTTATAATGTATGAAGGCAACAAGGTTTGGCATGCCTGTCAAGGATCAACACAAGCTCTGGGCACTTCATTTTACCTAAGACCACTGCAAAAAAAAAAAAAAAACTCAAGAAGGTAAGACAGAGAATTTTTGCTTGTTTAAATGGGAAGATTTGATATTATACAAATGAAATAAAATTTGATTTATGTTTTGTCGTATTCATACCTTATGTAAATGAAAATGCGCAAATTTTTCATTTTTACACAGAAAATAGGCAAGTTCCTAAATTTCATTATCTTGGTCACAAAAGCAAAGTTTGAAGGAAATAATGGGCATTTTCTATTCTTTTTACAACATAAGCAATGAAGAAATAACACACACAAACCAGGAAAAATAATTGTGTCACATAGTGTTATAAAAGTAACTTGTATTAACATGTTAACGTAAGTGTCCTGAGTGGGACGCCGTTTGATAACCTTTCCCTGAGTGAGACACTTGCGGCCTGACTTACTTCCCAGCCCTTTTTACGGGCATAGAAATGCATGATTAGGGGTACGTTTCCCTAAAGTGTAGGTGAGCAACTTACATAGTTCGTTCATTGACAGTCAATGATTCCAACCATGTAAGTTAGCATCTGTGATTTCTGGAAAAGCACCCCAGAACGAAGAGCGAGTTTGAGTAATTTAAACAGGCTTAAGAGTCCATTTGTCAAATTTCAGATGTACAACCCCAATTCAAAAATAGTTGGGACAAAGTGTAAATTGTGAATAAAATCAAAATGCAATAAATTTCAGATCACATGAGCCAATATGTTATTTACAATAGAACATAGATAACATTTCAAATGTTGAAACTGAGACACACAATGAGCTTATTTCATATTTTCTGGCTGCAACAGGTCTCAAAAAAGTTGGGACACAGGCAAAAAAGGGCTGAAAAAGCAATTATTATATAAGAGAATCAGCTGAAAGTACATTTAGCAAGTAATTAAGTTAACTGGCATCAGGTATGTAACATGATTGGCTACAAAAGGGATGTCTTAGAGAGACTGAGTCTCTCAGAAGTAAAGATGGCCAGAGGCTCTCCAACCTTTGAAGGCTTGCGTAAAAATTGTGCAATACTTTAAAAACAATGTTCCTCAATGTCAAATTGCAAAGGCTTTGAAGGTCTCATCATCGACAGTGGATAACATCATCAAAAGATTCAGAGAAACTGGAAAAATCTCTGTGCATAAGGAATAAGGCCGAAGACCTTTACTGGTTGCCTGTGATTTTCTGGCCCTCAGACGCCACTGCATCACTCACCGGCATGATTCTGTCATTGACATTACTAAATGGGCCCAGGAATCCTTCAAGAAACCACTGTCTGTAAAGACAGTCCACCGTGCCATCCACAGACGCCACCTAAAATATCATGCAAAAAGGAAGTCATTGTTGAGCATGATCCAGAAGCGCCACCAAGTTCTGTGGGCCAAGGCTCATTTAAAATGGACTGTAGCAAAATGGTAAAGTGTCCTGTGGTCAGACAAGTCCAAATTTGACATTCTTGTTGGAAATCATGGGCGTCGTGTCCTCCAGGCTAAAGAGGAGAAAGACCACCCCTCCTGTTATCAGCGTTCAGTTCAAAAGCCAGCATCTCTGATGGCATGGGGATGCATTTGTGCATGTGGTGTGGGACATTTGCATATTTTAAAAAGCACCATGAATGCTGAAAGGTATATAAAGGATTTAGAGCAACATACACTCCCCACCAGACGACATTTATTCCGGGGAAGGCCAAGTGTATTTCAGCAGGACAATGCAAAACCACATACTGCAGCTATTACAACAGCATGGCTTCGTAGTAGAAGAGTCTGTGTGCTGAACTGGCCTGCCTGCAGACCTGATCTTTCACTGCTTGTGAACACTTGGCACATAATTAAACGAAAAGTCCGTCAAAGGAGACCCAAAACTCTCCAGCAGCTGCAAGCCTTTATTAAACAAGAGTGGGATCAAATTCCAATGGCTACACTCAAGAAACTTGTCTCCTCAATGCCCAGAAACCTCCACTCTGTGTTAAAAAGAAGAGAGGATGCTACACCATGGTAAACAGGCCCCTGTCCCAACTTTTTTGAGACCTGTAGCAGCCATCAAATTTGAAATGAGTTCATTTTGTGGATAAAATTGTAAAATTTCTTAGTTTTAACATTTGCTATGTTCTCTCTGTTCTATTATGAATAAAATACTGGCTGGTGTGATTTGAAAGTCATTGCGTTTTGATTTAATTCACAATTTACACTTTGTCCCTACTATTTCGGAATTGGGGTTGTATTTTAGTCTCATACTACTCTGCACTGATACAAATCTGAACACGGTAACCCTTTAACAAGCCTTCAGTGAGAGTAGAATTTAATATAACCCTCAGTAATTTGGAAAATCTGATGCAAATCAACAGAGAAAAGTTCTTTGCTCTGAACATGGTGCTCCGTAATGTAAGTACCAATGCTACAGTAGAAAATTCACCATAGGTCACCAAAGGTAATAATGGAAATAGATGGTAAAAGCTCTTTACTCTGAACATCGCGTAATTAACTGTTAGCAGCAATGTTATGTTCAGAGCAAAGGGCCCTTTACCGTCGATTTGTGTTGCTAGTTAAGGTCACCAATTATCGAATCTCGTTAGCTAGCAATAAACTGTTTCCTAGCTAGCTTGTAAGCTAACTAGTAAATTGAAATTCAGTAGGATCACCTTCCTTAGCCTGCCAGCTAGGTAGTAGTGGGGAATTTATTTACTCATAGATTGTATTTATCTTATCTGATTGGTCAGTTCAGATTTTTTGAATAGGGTTGTCTGAGGCAGCTAGCCACTTATCCATAGTTCATGCATTTACATTGGCTACCTAGCTAGCTAGCTAGCTAGCGCCAAACATTGGTATCAGAGCTAAGCAATGAGCTGCCGAGAATGAGGAAAGCAAAAAATTTATTTTAGCCTCATACAACTCTCCTTAGATACAAAGTGTAGGAAACATGGTGTAGGAAAGAGGGGTACAGGTTTATGGGGCACTGGAACTTCTTCTGGGACAGGGGTGACGTGTTCAAGCCTGACGGGCAACACCTGAACCGGAGGGGTACCTTTGCACTGGGTCAGCGTATGTTGAGGGTAGCACAGGGTTATTTAAACTAGGGACTTGGGGGGCAGGGAGGCTAGAGAGTGTTTTACATAGGGAAATGCAGACTGCCCTGATAGAAGCTGACAGCGTTACATGCACTATTGATGATATATTTTTAAAGCAACAAAGCGTAGTGGGGGGCTTGGAGCAGCAGGCACATGGGAAATCAAGGGGTAAGAGCATTCAAAATAACCTGAAATGTTTTCATTTAAATGCAAGAAGCATAAAAAATTAATTTCCAGAACTTGAGGCTGTTATGATTAGTGAGGGTTATGACATCATTGGGATTTCAGAGACATGGCTCAGTGAAGAGGATGGAGATGAATATAATATAGAAGGTTATGAGCTCTTTAGGAAGGATAGATGTAATAGGTGAGGAGGGGGTGTAGCACTCTATGTGAATGAGAACATAAATGTGTAGGAAATTCCTGAAATTGAACATTCCTTGCCCTGTGAAGATATCTGGGTCGGGCTCATTGGCAAACACGAGACAGGTTTAAACATAGGAGTATGCTACCGACCACCAGCTTTGGACAGTACAGTCAATGAAATGCTCTTTAAGAGGATTATGCAAGCTTGTAGAGGAGGGGGGACTATTATTATGGGAGACTTCAATTACCCTGGTATCGATTGGGAAATGGTGAAAGGACTTGGTAAAGGGGAGGAAGAATTTGTAGATGTTATAAATGACAATTTTTTGGTGCAGTATGTTAATAAACCTACAAGAGAGAAGGCAATTTTAGATTTAGTGATCTCTGATGACCCTGATAGAATTAGAAATGTTGAGGTACTGGAGCCACTTGGGACTAGTGATCACTCTACTGTTAATTTTGATGTCTCATGGGAAGTTAAAAAGGTGTCTTCTAAAACCAAAATTTTCAATTTTAGGCGAGCAAATTTTAACAGGATGCGCTCATATATAAGCGAAATAAAATGGGACACACTTCTGGAGTGTGAGTCTGTAAATGAGATGTGGAAAAGATTGAAGGGGGTTTTACTTGATTCACAATGTAAATTCATACCAAAGGTGACCAAAAGTAAGCTGAAAAAGCAGAATCCTCAGTGGATGACCACATCTATTTGTAGGAGTTTGAGAGAAAAGAGGAATCTTTACAAGATGTACATAAAGGATAACAATGAGAATACTAAGGCTGAATACTGTAAAATGCATACTGTGGTCAAAAAGGAGCTGAGGATTGCTCGAAGACTGTATGAAAGGCAAATTGCGGAAGGGGCAAAAACTAATCCTAAGCGCAACTTTCAGTACTGTAGCAGAAAAAGGAAAGTCAAAGAGGAGGTTAAGTGCATAAAGAATAAATAAGGATCGCTGCTATATGATAACAAGGATATTGCGGATACCTTAAACATTTACTTTGTTGAGAATTTTACCTCGGAGCGGGTTTTTATTCGGCCAGAGGGCATGTCCAATGCTCAAGATTATTTAGTGGAAATTGAGGTTAGGGATAATGAAGTTTTAGACAAGTTGCATAAAATAAAGGCAGATAAGGTGGCGGTCCTGATCCTAGAGTGCTTAGGGAAGTTAGTGAGATCATCTTTAAACCGCTCTCCGCTATCTTCAGACGGTCATTGGAAACTGGAGAAATACCAAATGATTGGAAGCAGGGCAATATAATACCAATATATAAGAAAGGGGACCGTACTGAGCCAGGAAATTACAGGCCGGTCAGTTTAACTTGCATTGCATGCAAAATACTGAAATCTATCATTAAAGACGAGCTGGAATTATTTCTTGAATGTAATAATATCTTGAGACACAGCCAACATGTTTTCCGTAAGGGAAGGTCATGCCTGACAAACCCTCTGGAATTTTTTGAAGAGGCCACTAAGACTTATGATCAGAGCAGGGCTTATGACATCATGTACTTGGATTTTCAGAAAGCATTTGATACAGTACCGCATAAGAGACTCATTTTTAAAATGAGCTCCATTGGAGTTACAGGAGGTTTTCTTGAGTGGATTCAAAACTGGTTACAGGACAGAACACAAAGAGTGGTGGTCAGTGGAACCTCATCTGAGCTAGGTATGGTGGGGAGTGGTGTCCCTCAGGGATCGGTGTTGGGACCCCTGCTGTTCCTCATCTACATTAATGACCTTGATAGGAATATTGAGAGCAAATTGGTTAAATTTGCAGATGATACCAAATTGGGAGGTTTGGAAAATAGTTTAGAGTCCACTAAAGTGATTCAGGATGATTTGGATAAAATCCAAAATTGGGCAGAAATGTGGCAAATGAAATTTAATGTAGTGAAATGTAAAGTTGTACATGTAGGTAATAAAAACATTAGACAGGATTACTTCATGGGAGGTTTAAAACTGGAATGTGCTCCACATGAAAAAGATCTGGGAGTGATTGTTGACCAAACCCTCACAGGTTCTAGCCATTGTGCAGTAGCAGTTAAAAAAGCTAATCGGATGCTGGGATACACTGCCAAAAGTATTGAGTACAAATCCAAGGAGGTCATACTTCTCTTGTACAACACATTCGTCAGACCACATCTGGAGTTTTGTGTAAAGTTCTAGGGTCCATACTTTAAGAAAGATATAGAGGCTTTAGAAAAAGTTCAAAAAAGAGCCACTAAGCTAATTCCAGGTATAAAAGATGAAAGCTATGAGAAGAGGCTGAAGATCCTTAATCTTTTTAGTCTTAGGAAAAGGAGACTTAGGGGTGATCTGATTGAGGTCTTTCAATATGTTAAAGGGATTAACAAAGTGAATTATGTTGGATTCCTTCGGCCAAGTTCTGTTAGTAGAACTCGGGGTCACAAATGGAAGTTGACCAAGGGTAAATTTAGCACTGATATTTGGAAATATTTTTTCACCCAAAGAGTAATTTCGATGTGGAATAACTTGCCTGACCATATTGTTGAGGCAGAAACCTTGAGAATTTTCAAGAGCAGTAGTCTTTTCGTGGACAGAGACTCCTATTTGAGGCATTGCGCTGACAAGCATGCTTTAGCAGTTCTTTATATGACAGCTTTATGATCACCTTTGCTACAATACTACTAAAACTTATTTATAATAATAAAAACTATTTATTACTTTCAAAGCAATAAATACGGCTTCCCCTCGACAACTTACCCTCGAGCATTGGAAGGTCCGGCTTCCGCCATATTCGTCAGCTACGTCCGTTTCCATGACAATGCGCGTCCATGAACCGGGGTGGACCCCCGGGGCAGAGTATGAAGGGAGGGGTGGGTCTGTATTCGTTTACACTTCAAATATCAACAACCTCTCCACTCGTTTTCTCCCACATCGCTGACTGCACCTTTAAAGCTAGATACCATTGATTCCTTGAGTATCTGAAGTGATATATTCACAATAGAAAAAAAAACTGGCGAGCCTAGTTGGGCTGAATGGCCTGTTCTTGCCACTCATGTTTTGTTGTGTTAAATCCGAACGCGCGAACCCTTTAACAAGCCTTCAGTCAGAGTAGAACTGGTCTCAAGTTGCTGTACAAGAGGCGGCGTTGTATGCCAACACTGAAGCAGCCTCCCAGGATATTTGAAAATAGAGAGGACGTGCTTGCAACCTCTAAATGGGGTCGGTGTATGGGCTGGACCTCGGTACTATGACTCAACCTCCTGATCACAACTACGCAGACTCCAAATGTGCACGATGGCAGCCCCAATATGAAGGATATTTTGGTCTCATTTTTGTATCGCGCTAAGTAATGAAGATGCAGTGTCCATCTTGACAATCTATGGATCACAGTGGTACCACGGTTGCAAAATCTGTGCATGGTATGTAAAAGATTGACTCAAAACTGCCCACAAAGAAGTAAGAATATCTGCAACAATATACATGTACATACAGTATCTCACAAAAGTGAGTACACCCCTCACATTTCGACAATTAATTTATTCTATCTTTCCAAGGAACAACGTAACAGAAATGAAACCTGAATTTACTCTAGAGTAGTCATTGTACAATATGTGTAGTAGTGTAGATTTACTGAACTGTTAAAATAACTGAACAGTCACTATTTCCAAAATAGGTGGCAACAAAAGTGAGTACACCTCACCGTCAACATACCAAATTGTGTCCATAGTGTCAATATTTATTGTGACCACCATTGTTGTCCAGCTCTGCCTTGATTCTCCGAGGCATGGAATTCACCAGAGCTGCACAGGTTGTTGTTGGGATCCTCCTCCACTCCTCCATGACAACATCACAGAGCTGGTGGATGTTGGACACCTGCTGCTCCTCCACCTTCCTCTTGAGGATGCCTCACAGGTGCTCAATAGGATTCAGGTCTAGAGACATACTTGGCCACGCCACCACCTTCACTTTCAGCTTCTTCAGGAAGGCAGTTGGAGGTGTGTTGGAGGTGTGTTTTGGGTCGTTATCATGTTGGAAAACTGTTTAGCGGCCCAGTTCCCGAAGGGAGGGCATTATGTTCTGCTTCAGAATGTCACAGTACATGTTTGAATCCATTATTCCATCAATGAAGCACTCATGCAGTCACCACGTGCTACCACCATGATGTTTGATGGCAGTACACACTTGTCTTGGTACTCTTCACCAGGGCGCTGCCACACAAGCTGGACACCATCTGAGCCAAAAACGTTTATCTTGGTCTCATCGGACCACAGAACATGGTTCCAGTAGTTCATGTTCTCGGACCGGTTGTCATAATCAGTGAGAGGAACTTTCGGCACAGAGAAGATCTCCTCCAGAAAGTGACGAGTGGCTGCTCGTTTTGTGTGGGCACAGCGCGATCTTAAAATCGGACCACTTTTTTTTTTACCTACATGTAAGCATTTGGATTGTCAATTATGTAGGCTATATAACATGAAATATCATGGAGCTATAAATTGAATTTATTAAGGCTGATGTTATTCGCACTTACACGTGTGGCCAATGCTGAGTTTTTTTCTTGGCCATACGATAATAAGTGCGCCAGTTGATGACCATTCCAGTGCCGCTTAGAAAGTACTGCTTCAAACAAGTTTGGCTAAGAAAAATTTTTTTAGCTTTGGACACACCTAAAATAAGTGTGGGCAATGGAGAAATGTGCATCTTTGCTACACTTAAAAATGCACGAATTTCCGTCAAATTTTGTGCTTGGACGCACTTAACTAAGTGCGAATAGTCACTTCGATTTATTAATGAATTAAATCAAACCTCTGCTGCACTCCGGTTTTCCACCCCAACTGTGTTTACCGCAGCAGCAATAGTTTTCCAAACTGCAGCCTTCTGGGCTCCCTTTATGCCACTCTTAAGGCTTCCAAATAAAATTATTTTGTTTTTCTCCACCTCGGACGTGATAATTTATATTTTCTCCTCAGTGAAGTTCTTCTTCTTTGCCGTCTTTCGAGAGTCCATGTCGTAAAGTGGGCAGGACTATGCCTCCCGGAGCATGAATTTATAGGGGCGTGTCATGTAAATTAGGATGGTTTCTGCCACCAGACTTATCAACACCACGCCAGTTTTACACCGAAATCAGCGACGTACACACTTTGAGTAAATCAGACGTGACACCTGGAGAACGCTGATATTTACACCAGAATCTACACCAGATCCTGCGCAAGTTTGATAAATGAGAGCCATTGTACGATGACTACTCTAGAATATATTCAAGCTTCATTTCTGTAATGTTGTCCCTTTAAAAAATATAATCAATTAATTGTCAAAATGTGAGGGGTGTACTCACTTTTGTGAGATATTGTATATCGGCAATGGATGCCATTCTCTTTGCGATCAATGTGAAAAATAGAAAAAAATAAGAATTTCTTTGAAAAATAGGAGTAAATAGGAATTGCCCCAAAAATTAGGAAAAAATAGGAACTTGACGCCCTGAAATCACCTTGAACAATCTTCTCAAATGATTTCATAATTAAGGATGTGAGTGCCACGGGCCTGAAGTCGTTGAGAGACTTTGGGCCTTTGTTTTTTGGCACAGGCAAAATAGTAGGGCCTTTCCAAAGACGAGGAACAATTGGAATTTAATAGACATTTTGAAGATAAAACAGAAAATATCTACCAGCTGTTCGGCACAATTTTTTATCACACGGCCTCCAATGCCTTCGGGCTGGGACTTCTCCTGACCTTTACTCCCCTGAAAAGGGACAGGACTTTAGCTCGGTCAATCTGCACGCTGCTTTGCCTCGGGGCAACGTCTTTCAAACCTGAGAGCTCCTCACTAAAATTATGAGTATTAAAACAATTAAAAAAGGCATTAAGTTCATTGGAGAGGACAAGGTCAGGTGTTATGGTTCTGCCTCATGTGTGCTGTCTTGTCATTGTGCTTATTATTTTTATATTTGTGCTTGTGCTTTTCCTCCCGTGCCTTACTCTTGCTTTATTTTTCAGCTTTCATTCCCGCCGTCTGAGGATTGATTCTCTCTTGCCCAAACTCCCGTGATGTTGTTTGACAGCCTTGAGCATGCCTGCGTCTCGTTGTCCAATCACGTTTCCTCTTTCGGAATCGGCTGTGGTATTTCATTCATTGCTTCCACCTGTGCTTAATTCTGGGTCTCGCTAAACTCTGAGTGAATGCGTTCTCTGATAGGATAATTACTAACCCGTTGTAACCAGCACTTATTTGAGGGTGATTGAATATATTTTGTCACGTAGTATTAACTTTAATTAACTCATTAGCGAGTGCGAGCATTTCTAGCTTTTGTAATTTCTTCCTAAGCTTTCCCTGATTAACTACGTTTAAAGCTATGCTTTCCTTTGCTTCTCTCGTGGTGCTTTTACACTTGTCACGTTAAGATTACCTTAATCTAAACCGTCTAGTTTGATTGATTGAATAAGCGTCTTGTCTCGAGTCATTATTGTTAACCCGGTTCACGTGAATTTGTTTATTAATCCCATGTGTTTCTGTTTCTTTCTGAGATTGCCTTCCGAGTCCCCGCCTCCTCCCGTGTGTATATCCGTGGGCAGGAGGGAAGTAATCGTCAGACAGAACTTTGTTGGCTTTGCACTGCATTGTGAAATCTCAGCTCCTGTGCCTTCCCGAGCATTTCCTTTGTATGATTCCCGAGCCTTGTGTTTTGCTGCACCCACGTCTTGTCTCCCCTCGGTCTAAGTCTCCTCGTGTTTCCGTCAGTCTAGTTAGTAGTGATGGCAGAAATGGAACATTCGGGCGATTGAATCATTTGGAACGAATGATTCGGAAAATAACTCGATCTTATGGAACGATCAAAACGTGTCTCCACTGCGACATCTGGTGTCCAAATAAACGAGAAGATATTACACTCAAACACTCGAGTTTTTTGTGCTTTTTTCACATAACGTTTTGTTTTTGGTCAGTAGCGGGTGCTTATGAACAAAGCAGACATTTTATTCTTCGGGGGTGCTTGTGCACAAAATAGACATCAGTCAGTAAGGGAAGCTTGTTTGTTTAAGTATTATAAAAACAATCTGCTCAACAGTGCTCGGACTGAGACGGTTTCTTCTTTTGCTCAGTATTTCTCCTCCTTTGAGAAGATTCTCTCACAAGGCACTGATGTGGCAGGAATGGAGAGGTAAGTCTTGGCCAGCTCGAACAGATGAGGGAATATTGCTGCTTGTTGGTTCCAGTAATTAAGAGGGTCCTCCTTCCTGGGAAGATATGGTGCAGAGAGATAGCGTTGAACCTAAATAGGTAGAAAATGACAAATCAACGCAATTACCACCTCGTTCAATCACTCGGACTATAGTGTGTGTGTGTGTGTGTGTGTGTGTGTGTGTGTGTGTGTGTGTGTGAGTGTTTGGTGGGCTTACCTCAACAGTAGCATCGGCAGTGGCACTCTGTCTTTGAGAGGTCTTGCCTATCATGCTGTCAAAACCATCCCAGAGGCTCTCTACCCTGTGTTCACTGGCCTGTGGTCCTGATGCTGATGGTGATGCTGATGGCACACAGCTCGCTTGTGTTTCCGAGGCTGCTCGGATGACAGCAGAGCACTCAACTGTCAAACCTCTCATGGCTTTGTCTGCATTATCTGAACTTCCAAACCCAAGAATCTTGAATCTTGGATCAAGGACAGTAGCCATTCCAAGGACCCTTACAAGCTCCACCCCACATCGCTCCCTCAAGTTCTTATGAAGATTGCTGCCCAACTGTAGGGCAGTAGAGCTTGTTAACCCCTCACGATGTTCTTGAACCTTGTTGTGAAGGAGTCTAACTAGTGGAATGATCTTGGATGCAGAAACTCTGTTTTCAGTTGACAGCTCCACAGTTGCTTCATAAAAAACTGCAAGTAGCTTAAGACATTCAGTGACTGTCTCCTGGTCAGCACTATTGAGGGGATTCAGTGTGGTGTTTAAAGAGGACAAGGCTGCTGCTTCTGCTTCACGCTGCTCCAGCAGCCGCTGAAACATTAAAAATGTGCCGTTCCATCTTGTCTCGATTTCTTGTATTAGCTTCATCTGTGGTTTTCCCATTTGCTGCTGGATGTCAGAGAGCTTCTGCTTTGCGGTGGAACTAGATCTGAAAAAGCCCACTATTTGCCTTGTTTGCAGGCGCAAGGCATGCAATTCAGGGGTTTGCTCTATGGCTTTTTTCACAACCAAGTTCAGGGTGTGAGCAAAACAAGGCACATGTCGCACTTGTAACAACTGTGCACACGCAATCATATTGGCTGCATTATCAGTGACCAAACAAGTAACACTCCTCTCTATCCCCCATGAATGCAGAAGAGCACTCTTAGCCTCTTTCAGACGGTCTGCTGTGTGTGTGTGTGTGTGTGTGCAAATTTAGTTACCCCAAGAACAGTGGTGGACAGCTTGTTATTTTCACCAATGAAGTGGCAGGTAACTGCAAGGTAGGCATCCATATTGATGGAAGTCCACATGTCTGCAGTCAAACTCACTGTTTTGGCCTTTTTCACCTCCACCATAGCCTTCTCCTTGCTCTCTGTGTATCTTGACTTCAGCATTGTTTTCAGTGTGTTTCTGGATGGAAGAATGTAATTGGGGTCAAGTTTCTTGACAAACATCCTGAAACCCTCATCCTCCACAATTGAGAAGGGTTGTGAGTCTTTAACAATGAGGTCAATCAGAGCCTCATCCAGTTCTTTTTGCCTTCCTATCAAGGAACAACAGAAATACTGAGTTAGGAGTAAAGTCTCCAAGCATGTTATTGTATTGTAAATATTGTAAATAAATGTAACCATGGGCAAATGTACAATAGTGTGGGTTCTTGCACTGCTCAAGTGCATAATTTATGAATATTGCAAATAATAAATGCGTCAAATCACATGTGTACTAACATACCATGAATAAATACATACCATGAACAGAATGCTGGCCATGGCTTGTTTCAGCACTTGGTTGGGCTGTGCAAGGGTTGCAGGCTTCAGGATGCTTTGTTCGAAGGTGTCTCCACATAGTTGTGGTGTTGTTGCAAAATGCCAGTTGTTGCATGCAATGCATACATTTAACAATATTGTCTCCCTGTAGTTCAAAATGTTCCCAAACGGGAGATCTGGGACGCTTTCTCGTAGTCGCACTCATCTTCAAACGCTCAGTACAATACACTCTGAGAGGCAGGACTTCCGATAATTGTTTTGCATATGTGGTTATGTATACATGACATTTAATATGCATTTTTATGTTGTTTGATGCTCGTATTATAGTAGTAGTTTCATTTTCGGAACAGAATTACGTAACCACCGAGTAGCCTATTCACTTGTTTGAATTGTTGATATGAAACAGTGACGTTTCGTATTGATTGGTGGCGTAATGGAACACGAAATGGAACAGTCACGTGACATCCTCCTTCTGATACAGACCTCGGAACTATGTTTCGAATCAAACGTTCCACCTAGGTGTCAGTACGTACCGGAACACTGTTCTGATTTGGCCATCACTACTAGTTAGGTTAAGTTTGTTTTCTAGTTTAGCCACTCATTGAGTGTGTACTTCTGTTTCCCCCTGCCTTGGGCAGTGTACCTTAGTTTCTCCCATTCGTTCAGTGCATGTGCACGGTGTTTTATTTCTGGCTAGTTTGCCTACCTTTCTCCTTTAGTGTTTTGTGTGTGTTCAATAAACACTTTTGTTCCTGCATCTGGTGTCCCCCCCAACTACTTTTTAACACAGGCATACCAGCGATGGAAATTAGACCCTTCCTGGACTGCATGCCATTCATGGATTTTACTTCCTACCATGCAGGGCGTGAGATGCGCGCACCCAGCATGTTTCCCACTTTGTCCTTGTATATCATTAACATACTTCGGGGATTATTAGTAAATCTAAAATAACACACTTTCATTATAATAACCATGTACTCATGGAAGTACACTAATTGTACAATAAATTAAGTGTGCTTCAGTACACGGTTTATTAATATTATTATTATTACAAATTATTTGCCTGATGAAGACCCTGGTGAGTTGAAACGCTGCCTGCTTTTCCAGTCAATAAAGTATTGGGAGCTATTCGGACCCAGTGTGCGGACATTTATTATTTTTCATTTTCACTGGCATTTAAATTAAAGTTATACCTTTCTGGCAAGGGAAGACACTTGACCTCAAAATCATCAAATACTTGAATAGCTAAAAATGTCCAAAAACACAGACACATATTTATGCCAACTGATTGACAAGCGGCCAATTAAAATTGACACGTTTCTTCATTACAGATGTACCAATATATGTGCAAACCCTCATTCCCGTAAATTAAATGGGTGAAATTTTCAATAGGGGTCAATATTGGGTCGTGTCATTCCCCTGAAATAAAAGTTGCATCATCTCCGATGCAACCAGCATACCAGAAGCGCTGGATTCATTTTGTTCCCCCTTGCCATTCACTCCAATATCAGTGCACTCCACTTCTTTTACACAAAATGGTAAAGGAGTGGAGTGTTTTTCACAAAAGTGGAGATAGACGCAGAGGCAGAGACTGATGGTTGCCATCTTTGCACCCAATGTCATACATCATCTTTCAGATGACCAATTTCAAAAAGTTGCTCCTGTGTTTCAATGGTAATTACTAATTGTAACGGAGTGGAAATGAAAAAGCATACTCACTTGATACATCAGGTAAAGTGAAAAAATTGGAGGATAAATGCAAGGACAGTGCAGCACATGGCACTGTTGTACGTATGAGATTTACACAAAAAACTTTCTAGTTTCATCTCTGTTCCATGGGGGAGCTGGGGGGGGCTACAGAGTGGAGAGGATTTCTCTGGATCTGGACAAAAGCGGATTTTTCTCCAAAAATAGTGTTTGGGATAAACTCTGAAGCTATGGATTTGCTAAACATTGTAATAATGAATTTTAAAAAATTTGCTGACTTGTTTTCGGGACGTTTGATGACTTCTGTGCCTGACAACACAGCCACCCTGATTTCGGACATTGAGGTTTTGGTGAAAAATCAAGATTCCAGCCTCCTTCACTCAAACACTAAAAGTAGTAGAGAGACGGCATTTTGTCGCCAAATGAGGCTAAATGTCCTTCAAACTTCAGTGTGCATATTTCTGTGAATGAAGGACATGTTAATAGATAATAAGTCCGGATAAATTTCTCCCATTTGAACCACTACTGAAAATTTTGCCCAAATACAGTTGTACTGAGGGCTTCATATTTTTTGTCTATATTCAAGAAATTCTCATGACAAAAATGTAGTAAAACCGGAGGGGTGGCCAATCTCACCCCTGAAGCATCCAAAACAGAAACCAGTTCATCTTTTCAAGTTTTGAGGTGGACCCTTTAAACTGGCTAAATTTTACTGAAATCGATGAGATGGCATGTGGCAGACCTGCCTGGTGCACTCATGGAATTCAGTCAAATTAAACTCCTTAATTTTCAGAGCTCTATCCCTATGACGCTTTGTTTTACATTCTATTATGACCAGGCTGCTTCTGCAAACCCTCACTGTTTTTACATGGCCTACAAAATGACTATCATTGAATACATGATTTGTTTATGATAAGGTCCCACTAATTTCATTCCAATTACATGTACTTCCTCCTCCTCTCCTTTTTCTGTTTCTTTTTTGCTTTTTTTTCTCCTTCCTCCCCTTCCCACTCCATTTTCTCCCAAGCAGTTTCTTCACGACCTCTCTGAGACACGACTCAGACCCGTGCCTCTCTTGTCTCGTCTGACCGGGGGGGGTCACTTTGACCTGAGTGGGCGGGCCCGCCCATGTCGCCAACACTGGAAATGGCTGACACATTCCATGTGGAACAGCCTGTCAGTCTTGGGAGATGGCTAAAGAGGAGGCAACGTCACCTTTTTGACGTCATCTCCACCTCTCGACTAGCATATATTGGCCTCAGATCGCCACTGAATTTACTTTGACCGCAGGAGGCAGCAGCATCTTCTGAACATCTACCTCTTACTCTGCCATCTATTTGACGACTCAAGATTTTCATCATGCTGGACCGTTTTTCTGGTATCTGGAAAATCTCTGAAAACAAAAATTTTTCAGAATTCCTGAAAGCTATTGGTGAGTTTGTTATTTTTATATGCTCTTTATTCTAGATTGTGGCAATTTTGATTTTTATATTTAAATGTTCATCTTGATTCATAATTTCCAGTATTAATTACTTTCACAGTAAAAATATTATGTATGATAAAAATAATCTCTGTTCTACACCTCTGAACTACTTTCGTCAAAGGTTTCTCACAGTTCCATGCGAGACGCTATCCTTCGGTAAGATGGTGGATGCGGATCTTGCCAAAACTGGTCTTGTGTCCACTCTTGTTTTTTTTTTTTTTAGCTGTGTGGGAGCAAGACTAGCAAGCATTCAGTGAGGCTAGCTATGTAGTTAGCATGTTGGCAGACGATGTCTGTTGTCTTTATAAGGAAAATTTGTGCATGAAAGTCATTCTTACGATTATTTAAAAAAAAAAAAAATTGTACAAAGAAAGTTTTAAACAATAAATGTCTTCCAATACAATGACATCGCATAAAGGTACTCAGGTCAGATTTGTGCAGTCTCATAGAGATGTCTGTACAGCCAGTCAGTGCACTGAACGCTTCTATAGTCACAAAGTCATGTGCTCACAGTAACTCATGTGATCATACCATTCACTGCAGATCATGTATTTCACTGTTCGTATACCTTCATTATGCATGCAAGCTGAATGACTGCTGACTAAAATTCCTGCAGGTGCAAAATCTGATTTAGTCAACGCTGGAGATGATACCCAACCCACACTGTACATCTCCCAGAGGGATGGAAACAAGATGAAGGTGGATATAGCAAATGGGCACCCAACATACTTCAACGTTCACTTAAAGTTCAACCTGGGAGAGGCGTTTGACGATCCCGTATCTGATGGAAGAAGTGATGTGAAAGTACGTTGAATTGAACTCGAAAAACTTTAATTATGAAAATATAGAAATTTAAGCAAAAGCATATGCACAGAATTTTACCAGTAATTTGTCATTGCATCCGTGATAGATATTCGGTAAATACACTGTTTTGAGAAATAAAGATCTGAATGCTATGAAAACTAAGCATGTTCATGAAAAAACAACAATACACAATGTAAGCTGTACAACTTGTACTAACAACAATGTCTGCAGAATCTTATTGTTAAATCATTGCACCAGAAGTGATTGCCTACAACAGATCAAAGACCCGATAGCATTTTAGATCTTGATCTGTTTCCATTCCACTCTGACAGGGCACATGTCACCTTTTCGGACTGTGTGTTCTGATGGCCCAATGCATTTTTTTGAATTGTAGACCGTTGTGACTTTTGAAGATAACAAACTGATCTACATACAGAAGTGGGAGGACAAGGAGGCAAAAGTGATCCGAGAAATCGTGGATGGCTTTCTGGTCGCGGTAAGCCAACCATGAGAACTGATTGTCATTCTAATTTTATTACATCTGTGGAATGATGAGAAGTTTGCGGGTCGATGCGGAGAAATTTTCCAGATGTCATTCTCTTTAACCTCTTGCAACATATCGAATGCATTGCTATAACTGGCTTAGCCTTTTTCACGGATCAATTTCAGCAAATAATGATGTTTGTCTTGTATAATATGTATGTAATGCTGTAATTACTGCATTACATACATTAAATTTGTCAGCGAGCAAGAATATGTAAACGTGCTGAAATCTAGTGAATGAATGAAAATGAATTTGCTGTGACTGTTGGAATATAAAGGTATAGGCTACTTATGCTGATCTTCTGAACATGTAACCAAGACTTTTTCTTCTGGTGTTTCTCTACAGACACTCAAATGCGGAGATGCTGTGGCTCATCGCAAATATTACAAGGCGGGTGACATTCCTGAATCGCACTTCGATACACCAGGTTTTTGTGCTTGATTCACTCAAATATAATTGTAGCACTGAAGCACCATGGATAGATGGCGCTGTTTCCTCGCAAGAAAGGTGTTTCTCTGCATCAACTCCTGCCCTGGGTCCCTCCTGAGTGCTGTTTTTACATTTAAGAAGGTTTGATTCCACAATCTGAAGATGTGTATCCCAAGGCCAACCAATGAAATTTACCCTCTCTGGCTAACTGTAGTGCATTTACTGCAATGTTCATGAATCTGTATTGAACTTATCCATACAGTTATCATTAATAAAACAAGTTTGTACAAATGGCTTATTTGACATGGAATTCTAATTTGAACAAATGGGCTGAAGTAAATGAGTGAAATTGTGACATCATGCCATGATGCGACGTGATGAGTGTTTGTGTCTAAGGACATGTTGACATTAAACTCACCTAATAAAGAAAAATTATCAAGAATTTTACAGTTGCTTACATTGTATCGCTTAGATCATAAACTGCAATGGCAATGCATGAACCCAAATCCAAAACTAATCCATTTTTGTGAATGTTACATCCCTATTGGTCTAGGGGTAAAGGAAGTAACAAATAACCAGATGGTAATAGGATGAACTGAAGGCATTGTTTAATGGATGAGTTTTGTGGATAAATTGAATAACAAAAGGGTGGCTGATACACGGGAGAAAGGGAGAACAAAGGACCACAATGGTGCTACTCAAATAAAATAGAGAACCAAAAACTGACTTAAGCAACTGCAGAAAGAAGAAAGGGAAAATAAAGAATATCAATGAGTAGCACCACTAACCTAATGGGCTGATAAATTATGATTGTTCTCATCTGGTCCTGTCTCCAGGATATTACACACACAATTAACAAAGTCAAACTCTAGAGTTACAGTCAAGTCATGATACTTCATATGATTGTCTAACAGTCAATACTTTGTACAACTAACAAAGAGAGTAACCACCGGAGTGTAAGTTACAGATTCAAGTGATTATACTTCATACGGTTTTCAACAATCAATGCTTTATCCAACAAGTGAAATAACGAGTAACCACAAAGTTTAACAGCACAAGATTGACTGCGGACATTAAATCACAGCCTGTGCCGAGTGAGCGTTTGACAGCTCGTTTTATAGTTAAAAGACGATGTGTTGGCCCGGGATTGGAGAAGGACAGGATCACTGGACCAATTAGGCATGTCGGTGAGCAAGCAGCAGAGCGGACAGGAGGCTGGCAATGGGCTGGGCTGAGCAACAATGAAAAACGGGGGCTCGCACAGAGTAATTTGCATACATCCACAGGTATTTGGAGACAGGGAGAGAGTTAATTCACATGGGCATACAGATGAACCCACTTGGGCCGTAACAGCAAAGCAAAGAATAATTCAAGCAAGAAAACATGATGCAAAAAAAAACATTAAAGTGCATCCCATCAAAGGAAACACAAATGGCAGATTGTTGAGGATCATATTTCAATATTTCTCATAGGGTAGGGGATTGGGCCCCCAAACATTGTGGGAAACAGCCAGCGGCGGGACTGCAAAGTTCCGAGGGCACGTAAAAGATGGAATATAGTGCAGGGGAGAGGACTGAAGGCCCCGTGTCCAGTGAAGTATGAACTGACATACTGCCGTGCTACTGTCTAGTCGGCGTGTTTGTCGCATGTAAGTTGAGGGCAACACGTGGTACGTGGGTGACAGCCCACACCTAGCAGAGGGGCATTGGAGACGACCTCTGTGAACTGGCGAGGCTGGTGAAAACGGTCAAAGTTTCTATTCCCATAGCGAGGTGGGGTAGGGATCAGACCATCGGTTCCCACCTGGGTGGCTGGTAACCACCACTGGATTCGGGGATCGCTATTGACTGGGTCACCGGCCGGTTGGGTCGCAGATGGCAGTAAGACCGCGGAGAGGGTGGCCGCCGCGCTCGGCTCAATGTACAGTCTGTCATGGTTTGTGTATGTGCTTTTTGCTTTCTTTGTTACTCTCGTCCCTGACGACATCAAATTCTTTCTCCATCGGATTTTTCCACCCAGCTGGCTGATTATTACTAGGCGGTGCTTCTCCGGAGTCTATATAAGCCGGAGGTCCGCCACGCCTCCTTTGCTGAAGTGTCTGCTTTGTAGTTATTCGCCTCGGCTGAAGATATTTGTTGTCAGGGTTAGTTTGACTCTTATATTCTCTATTATTCCTGGGAAGCTCTGCTTCTTTAGGTATTTTCACGCACTATTGTGTGGTGCCTTCTTTTCTCGTTTGTTGAGATTTATTTTTCTCTATTTAGGCTCGCCTTGTTTCTGGCATTTAGTCATCTTGTGTTTTCAGAACGCGAGCCTTACTCCTTCCATTCCCTCTATCACTTTCTGCTGTGCTAGGCTCCGTGCTTGGTACACCTCTGCCGGCCGCCGCATCTGAACTCCACTCTACCAGCCCCTACAGAACACTCCAGCCAAACATGGAGTCGTCAGCCGCAGCTGCATTTGAGAAAGTGGGAGCTAACCAACAAGCTATTCTTTCTGGCCATGGCAAGGGTCTCTCGACTCTGAATGCTCAACAGACAGAGTTTGCAGAGAGACTAAGCTTACAAGAAAGTAGTACACAAAGAACACTCAAGGAGAGTGTCAGAGCCCTGTCAGCTCGAATTACACAAAACGTCGCACTAGCACAATCTTTGAACTCCTACCGAGAACCGAAACTGCAAATGCCTTCAAGATATGGGGGTGAAGCAGGGAAATGTAAGGACTTTATTGCGCAATGCGAAATTTACTTTAAAGCCCAACCTTCACGGTTTGCTAATGAGGAGTCTCGAGTTTCATTTATTTTATCCCTGTTGACTGATACTGCACTGACTTGGGTGGGTCCACTAATCCAATCTAATTCACCGGTCATGAATACTGTGGAAGCCCTCGTTAGAGCTATGGAATCAGTTTTTGATCAGGATGTTCATGGTCAAGACACGGCAACGTGTTTAATGCATCTTAAGCAAGGTTCTGAGAGTGTCGCTAACTTTTCTATCACATTTCATGCGTTAGCTACTGAAACTGGCTGGGCGGAAACGCCCTTAATGACAGTTTTTATTCATGCTCTGGCTGAGGATGTTAAAGACGATTTGGCAGCATTGGAGCCTTGTGTTTCCCTAGATTCGTTGGTTCGTACGGCTGTGCGAATTGATAATCGCCTCCGTGAACGTAATAAGGAGAAACATTATGTATTGGGTACTGTTGACAACAGGGTTAGTATCCCCCGTAGCGTTCACACAGTCCTAACTCCGCCCACAGAGACTTCCACTCCTGACGAATCTATGCAGGTTGATGACTTATTTAATAGCAGGGCTCATAAGCCCGGTCGCAGACGTATAATCTGCCATAATTGTGGTAAGCCGGGGCATATCCGTACACATTGTCCTGAGCTTCAGGGAAACGGGAAGTCCCCCTAGTGGTATGGGGAGCACTAGAGGGTCAAAATCAATTTCCCCATCGAACTTTAATTCCTGTAGAATTGACTAAGGGGACACAGAGATTTTTTTTATTGATTTTTTTTTTTTGGACTCTGGGGCAGTAGATTGTTTTATGGATAGGGAATGGGCTAAGAGACACTCCATTCCGGTTCGCCCTCTTTTGCAGTCACGCTCTGTTAAAACTTAGGATGGTCGCCCGTTGGGTGATGGAGTTATATCTGAAATCTCTGAACCATTGTCTATGTTCAATTCCCTTGGTGGACACTCTGAGGAGGTCCGGTTTTTTTTTGATCAGTTCCCCCGTGTTCCCAGTTGTTTTAGGACATTCTTGGCTACGAAAACACAAGCCTCGTATCCTTTGGGGGAATAAGGATAACCCAGTTGCTCAGTGGGGTTCTGATTGTAGATCCCACTGTATGGATAGCTCTATGCGTTGGCCTGGACGTCAATCCATGAGAGAAAGTGACACCTGGAGCGATTCAGGGGAGACTATCTCACACTACCCTCCTAACCTAGAGAAGGGGGCCGAGGAGGGGTTGGAGTGGGACCCTCAATTTGACTGGCGACAGCCAGAGGATGATTGTTATTCCGAATGTGGCTCCGATCCAGAGACTGTCATTGATGCGGCTGAGTCCGAACAGGCTGAGAATTTAGGGGCTGCTTTGAATTTTTGTTTGCCTCATAACGTACCTAATGCTTATACTGATCTCGCCGAGGTTTTTAGCAAACAACGGGCCTCTACTTTACCCCCTCATCACCCTTACAATTGCGAGATCAATCTCCACCCTGGCACCACCCCCCCTAGGGGTTCATTGTACTCACTGTCAGGTCCTGAACAGACGGCCATGCGGGAATATATTCAGGAAGCTCTGGCTAATGGTTTTATTCGACCAGCCACGTCCCCCGCCGGGACGGGGTTCTTTTTTGTGGGCAAAAAGGATGGTGGCCTGAGACCTTGTACTGATTACAGGGGCCTGAATAAGATTACTATTTAAAACCGATATCCACTTCCTTTGATGAATTCCGCATTCGAACGCTTGCAGGAGGCGTTGTTTTTTACTAAGCTGGATTTGCGGAATGCATATAACTTGGTTCGGATACGAGATGGAGACGAGTGAAAAACGGCGTTTTATACACATGACTGGCACTACGAATATTTGGTTATGCCGTTTGAATGGGTTAACGCCCCCTCTGTATTCCAGGCACTCGTTAACGACGTCCTCCGAGAGATGTTGGAGAAATTCGTTTTTGTTTACCTTGACGACATTTTAATTTTTTCTTCAACTTTCTCCGAGCACATACAACACGTCAGAGAGGTGCTGGAGGCCCTTCTCAAAGCCAGGCTTTTTGTCAAGGCTGAGAAATGTGTCTTCCACGCCAAGACGGTCTCATTTCTTGGTTTCATTGTTTCTAAGGGGTCGGTCCGCATGGACCCTGACAAGGTGGCAGCCGTCAGGAATTGGCCTGCCCCCCAAAAAGTCAAAGAGGTCCAACGTTTCCTGGGGTTTTCCAATTTTTACAGGAGGTTTATCCGCAATTTTAGCGGGAAAGCTGCTCCTAATATCGCCCTCACTAAAAGAAAGACCTCCCCTTCTTTTGCCTGGTCGCCAGCAGCCGAGGCTGCTTTTCAAGAGCTAAAGAGACTGTTTAGCTCAGAACCAATTCTTGTTTTTCCCGACTCCTCCTTCCCATTTGTCGTGGAGGTTGATGCCTCGGAGGTTGGGGTGGCTGCCATCTTGTCCCAGCGCCCCCTTTGGGACAATAAGCTGCACCCATGTGCCTACTTCTCCAGGTCATTGTCAGCGGCTGAGCGAAATTACCGCATCGGTGACAGGGAGTTGTTAGCTGTTAAACTGGCGTTAGAGGAGTGGCGCCATTGGCTGGAAGGGTCTGAACATCCGTTTGTAGTCTGGACTGATCATAAAATCTCCAGTATATTCAGCAGACCAAGCGACGTAATTCCCGGCAGGCGCGGTGGTCATTGTTTTTTAACCGTTTTAACTTCACGTTAACTTACCGCCCTGGCTCAAAAAATATTAAGCCGGATGCCTTATTGCGGATTTACGATCGTTCCGACCGTGATCCTATGCCAGAGCCGGTCATTCCGGTTGACCAGATTTTGGGGCCCGTCTAGTGGGACGTGGAACCCGTGGTACAGGAGGCCTTGAGAACCGATCCCGGCCCTGGTGGGGAACCGTCCGGTTGTTTATTTGTCCCGTTGCGGTTCATCCTCAGGTTCTCCAGTGGGGACACTCTTCCCGTCTGGCAGGGCACCCTGGGGCCCATCAAACCAAGTGGTTCTTGGCCCGACGATTTTGATGGCCCAGTATGATGAAAGACATTCGGGAGTTTGTGGCGGCATGCAGCACTTGTGCCAGGAACAAGGTTTCCCATCTCCCCCCTACTGGCCTGTTGCGCCCGTTGCCTGTACCCAAACGCCCTTGGAGCCATATTGCGCTCGATTTATCACGGGCCTGCCCATCTCTGATGGCAATACTGTCATCTTGGTCGTGGTCAACCGTTTTTCCAAGGCCGCTCATTTTATCGTGCTGCCTAAACTGCCTTTGGCGCGGGAGACAGCCTTCCTAGTGGTTAACCACGTGTTCCGGCTGCATGGTTTCCCCCTAGATGTGGTTTCTGACTGGGGTCCTCAATTTGTGGCCAAATTCTGGCGTGCTTTTTGTAAGCAGTTGGGGGCCACTGTGAGCCTGTCGTCAGGGTTCCATCCTGAAACTAACGGGCAGACTGAGCGTACCAATCAGTCCTTAGAGAATACTCTTCGGTGCTTAGTGGCCGATAATCCTGCTTCCTGGAGTCACTTTTTGGCATGGACTAAATATTCCCATAACTCATTGTGTAACTCCTCTACGGGTCTTTCTCCTTTCCAGGCCCTGTTGGGTTATCAGCCTCCACTGTTTCCTGAGTCTGAGAAGGAGTCAGAAGTTCCCTCTGTTGAACACTTCATTCGATGCTGCCGGTCTGTTTGGACTAAGGTCCGTTCCTCCTTGTTGCGGGCTGGGCGTAGACAGAAGGCGCCGTTTGGCCCCATCTTATCGAGTGGGCCAGAGAGTTTGGCTTTCCACTCGGGATCTCCCCTTAAGAGTGGAATCTCAGAAGTTGGCCCCTCGCTTTATTGGCCCATTTAAGATATTGCGGAGGATTAACCCTGTCACTGTGCGTCTTAAGCTCCCTAGATCCTTGCGGATCCATCCCGCCTTTCACGTGTCCAGGCTTAAACCGGTTAGCACCAGCATCCTGGCACCTGCCGACAAATCCCCGCCCCCGTCGCGGATGATTGAGGGGGGCCCAGCATACACTGTACGTTGTATTGTTGCCGAGAGGCGTGTGGGCCGGGGATTCCGGTTTTTGGTGGACTGGGAGGGATACGGTCCCGGGGAGCATTGTTGGGTCCCTGCTCGGGATGTGCTGGACCCTGCTCTTATTTCTGAGTTCCATGCAAGGGGTTCTTTGGGAACGTCTGGGGCCATCCCTTAGAGGGGGGGTCCTGTCATGGTTTGTGTATATGCTTTTTGCTTTCTTTGTTACTCTCATCCCTGATGACATCGAATTCTTTCTCCATCGGATTTTTCCACCCAGCTGGCTGATTATTACTGGGCGGTGCTTCTCCGGAATCTATATCAGCCGGAGGTCCACCACGCCTCCTTTGCTGGAGTGTCTGCTTTGTAGTTATTCGCCTCGGCTGAAGATATTTGTTGTCAGGGTTAGTTTGACTTTTATATTCTCTATTATTCCTGGGAAGCTCTGCTTCTTTAGGTATTTTCATGCACTTTTGTGTGGTGCCTTCTTTTCTCGTTTGTTGAGATTTATTTTTCTCTATTTAGGCTCGCCTTGTTTCTGGCATTTAGTCGTCTGGTGTTTTCAGAACGCGAGCCTTACTTCTTCCATTCCCTTTATCACTTTCTGCTGTGCTAGGCTCCATGCTTGGTACACCTCTGCCGGCCGCCGCATCTGAACTCCTCTCTACCAGCCTTTACACAGTCAGGGCACCACAAGCCAAAAGCGAATGCGTTAGTAGGCGAGTGGTGCTTCTGTGATCGGAGGGCTTTGAAAAGAAGACACCGGGAAGCAGAAGGCAGAGTTCTCAACCTGGGGGATCCTGGGTGAAGATCTCTGTGGAAAGGGATCGAGCCTGGAACTGCGCCCTGGGAGAGAGAGGTTCGAAGGATCTAAGTGAAGCAGCGGGCTTCTGTAGCTTTGATTAGTAAGCAGGCTTCTATTTAGTTGATTCAAAAACATAATCAGGTGATGTATTTGATTTCTGTAGCTTTGATCAATATTTGTTTAGTAAAATCATTAGTTGTTACCGAAAAACATAATCAGTTGAATCATTTATGTATCTACTTGTATCCTATTCATCTGACTGTATTTTTCCGCTCTTGACTGTAATTTTCCTCTCCTTTTTAGTGTTATGCATGCTTATCTTTTGGTTGCAGTTCTCAAGGGAAGTTGGCTGTTTTTTTTATTTGTTTTTTCATTTCAGCATGATTGTACAGTCATTCCATGACAATTTCAACACAACATGTATCATGACCGAAAGGGTCACGGGAGAAGCGAAATCGCTTGTCAAAGTCCCGCCCCCAACTCCCAGAAAAACAGTTTGATTATGGGTAAGATATCATAAAGATTTATAAATCACAACAGAGCTGAGTGTCTATTTACACTACGATTTAAACGTCACAACATAAAATCATAGAGATTTATGACAGTCATGAAGAGTTTTAATCACAGTATAGCTGAGTGTCTATAAACAACCCCTATTGTTTTTGCCCGTTATGGTTCTGTTTAATTTATCCAATGCCATTTTGTTGGATAAGTTCATAGTTATTCAAACATGCACATTTCAGAAAATACTTAAAGTCTTTCAAATTGTCTGCCCTTCTGACCTTGTGTTCAAGTATGTTCCATGCACTGACTCCAGCCACCGATAAGGAGTGCTCACTCCGAGTCGATCTGACCCTTCTAGTTTGCAACAACATTCTGCCTCTTAGGTCATGAAGGCATTCACGTTGGAGAAATAGGCATTGTATATTTCTAGGCAATTCTTTGTGGTATCCTAAATATACAATTTCAAGGAGTTGAATTTTATGATATCCTGCAATTTAAGAAACTTTGCCTTAATAAACAAATCGTTTGTATGAGTTCCATAGGGAACGTTATGAATAATTCTAAGGGCCTTTTTTTGGAGTTTAAACAATGATTCTATTGTATTATTATAAGTGTGTCCCCATACTTCAGCGCAGTAGTGTAAGTGGGGTGCTATGAGTGCTGAATAGATTATTTTAAGAGACTTGTATTTTAATAATTTTTGCATTTTCCAAAGAATAGACACGCTTTTAGCTAACTTTCTTTGAACCAAGTTTACAAGTGGTTTCCAGCTTAAGAGATTATCTAACATAACTCCCATGACTTTATATTCGTTTACCCTTTCAATGCTGGTACCATTTACCTTTAAGTCTATGTCGTCCTTTAGGCCTTTTTCCCAAATATCATAAATTTGGTCTTTGTAAGATTTAATGATAATTTGTTTACATTAAACCACGTGTGAAGTTTAGACATTTCTTTATTAACCACTTTTGCCAATTGCTTGAGATCGACACCTGAGCAAAAAATAGTCGTGTCGTCTGCGAATAAAATTAGTTTTAGGATATCGGACACCTTAACAATGTCATTTATTTTTGGTTTGCCTGTCCTGTTGCAGCGTGAGAATGAGGAGGCAGAAAGACCATATTTGGAAGATATTTCCTGTGATGAAGGTATAAAAACTGGGTGTGAAAAGCAAAATGTCAGTTCTTCTTGCGCAAAAAGAACTCAGCTTCATATTCATCAATATGCCTCAATAAAGCCTAATTGTCTGAAGAATCTGTCTCTCTCCAGTTTTTTTTTTTTTTTTTTTTTTTCAGTTGTTTTAGGATGGGGGAAACTCATAATATGAAAATATTATCTGAATGAGAACCACAACAAGATGTGTTGAGTTCTGCCACAGACCCTCAGTGAGCACTTTATTACGCCACACTAGTGCTGGGTAGTGCCTCCATACATACGAACAGCCTCAGTGCTTTGTGGCGTGGATGGCCCACGATTAAACATTCATTTATGATGCTGGTCAATGGTGATATGATTGCATGCATTAGTGCACATGGTGTGGGACACTTGCATGTTTTAAGAAGCACCATGAATGCTGAGAGGTATATAAAGGTTTTAGAGCAATATATGCTCCCCTCCAGATGACATCTATTCCAGGGAAGGCCTTGTGTATTTCAGCAGGACAATGCAAAACCACATACTGAAGAGGGGATGCTACACCATGGTAAACAGGCCCCTGTCCCAACAATTTTTGAGACCTGTAGCAGCCATCAAATTTGAAATGAGCTCATTTTGTGGATAAAATTGTAAAATTTCTCAATTTCAACATTTGCTATGGTATCTCTGTTCTATTGTGAATAAAAAACTGGCTGGTGTGATTTGAAAGTCATTGCATTCTGATTTTATTCACAATTTACACTTTGTCCCAGCTATTTCGGAAATCCACACTTTATCAGCCCACTACGTACACGATGAGTTTTGCAATGATATTCAGATTTTGTTCCATTGATTGTCGCAAATTTGGTAGGCTACCATTTGTCATATTATATATTGTTCTAATGTATTGTACAGTATTTTTTCAGATTGAAGTCACAAAACCGCCGCTCTGTGGGAGCTGCTGACGACAAGTCCAGACCTAGACAAGCAGATCAGCAAAGTAAAACCTCTGCATGTGCACAGTATTATAAAATCAGCATGTCTAAATGTTAATAAATATTTATTCCCCCCTTTATGAATATAACCCTTATTATAAGGGTGTTATCAGTTCAATTAATTAATAAGTTTGATTGCAAGACAAACGACTAAGTAGCCTAGTCTTGTGATGCCATGGGGATTAGCTGGTTCAGGGATACAAGATCACGGAGTGAGACCTGAATTCATGCGACACAGTGGAATACCAGTGACAGGACTTTTGGATGATGTGCACGATTAATACTGAATTTGTTCAGTCGACTAAGCGTAATTTGTTTTTGTTTAGATATCTGGAATATGTTTTTGTTCAGACAACAGGAGTAGGTCGCATATAATCCCATTCCTGAAGCGTCACCTAAATTGGCAAATGATCTTTAGCAGGGGGATTATACCCAGTATATGAAAAAAAAAAAAAAAAAACTAACGATGACAATGAGAACTATTTCACTTTAAGGAACTTAGAGTTTAAAATAGGCCTGTACAAGCGTTTATATAAACCGTCATCCATATTCAGTCGTTGTTCACAAAAGAATATCCGCGCTCATAATCTAAAAGCTCACTTAACACATGTTAGCGCCAAATCGCAGAAATCAGCACAGTCTATACAAAAGATGAGATAGTTTCTTATAAAACAAAAGGAGTCAGCAGTGCCGGGAAGACCTGGGATCAAATTACCTCACTGAATGACTTTCTACCTTTTTTTAATTTCAGAAAGATGCCTCGAAATTACAAATGAATAACGAAACGTGGCAATGCCATTACAGAATGACTCAAGAGGTTCCTTACAGTAGCTTCGTGGGATAATAGTAGTAAGGCATGCCCCTAAACTTGCCTACCTAAGTGGGAAACACGTCTCACTTAAAAAGCAAATTGCCCACAACCTGTAGCAAACTACCCCTCCTGTGACAAACTACCCCATATATGCGGTAGTTTGTTACAGGTGATGGGGGTCTATTTTTTCCTCACCAGCATCACGCCTGCGCAGAATATAGGGGCTGACGCAGATAAGTCATGTAGTCTAATAAACTTTCTATCTGTGCAGTGCATATTGGAAACAAAAACCTGATAATGTTAATTCTACAGCCGTTAAAAGAAAAAGTTAAAAGAAAAACAACTAGACCCGGTCTCCCCTATAGCTGATTATTTTCAGTCATAATGGCAAATTTATTGTTCTCAACACCCTTAAAATCTTACTATAAATCTTTATCGTTGTGGAATATTTTAAATTGCATTATGTAACTTTAGCTGACGCAGAAAAAATCAGATAGGCATACAGAAAAACACAACCGCGAGACCACGAAGACAACGGAGGGCAAAGGGTAACATACATGCACGTTTCGCGTTTTCCAAATTCTGGTACCACGTCGTCAGTCAAATGTAGGCCTACATTTCAGAAAAAGAAATGAGTGATGACAATATTTTATACAACTGATGCATAAAACAGAGAGAAGACTCCAGCTGTAACACCGATAGATTTTATAGATAGAAATTATCTTTAGTAAATGAGGGAAAATGGGGAGATGGCGTTAACCGCATAAACTGTCACACACATCGACAAAATCTGTACCAGAGCCTTTCACAGAAATACACCTATCCATTACTCTCCATATAGCTACAACACAGCCATAATAGAGCTTATAAAAAGTGCTTTGGTCATTCTTTGGTTGTTATTTAAACAGTACAATCATCATTTAAGCTTATCAAATAAAATAAAATAGGCCTTCTATAGATAACAACAGCAGAAAAGATAACAATTTGACCTTAGTCTCTGCAAAAGTGAAACAGAAGGCTATAGCATCACAAAAACACAACCAGTGTAATCAATCTAATATGCCTACTATGACAACTAGGCAGAAAGGATAACGAGGCCAATTACAACACAGACTAGCCTAGCCTCATCTGGACCACCTCATGAGATCCATACAATCCAATACAATCCTATGTGTACAATAGGATCAATGAAATGATTGAGTACCGTAGCACTTTAAATTCTTACAAGAACATTACAGGCATTTTCTTGTAATATCATAGGATCTATAATACTATAAAGGATAATCAAGGTCACTTTCACCAATTAGCACCAACTGAGGGTAAGTAGCCTGCCCTGTTATAACTATATATCAGTTATTTTTCGTTATGACTGCTAGATAACACTGTTGCAGTATTACATGTTTAACATGCATCATTACACCCTCAAGAGGATGTGTTGCCAAAAAAAAGTGTCAGAGTCAATTTCCCCAGTGATGTGAAGAGGAGCAAAAAGCTGTTGCCTCAAGTTAGTAGGAGCAATCTAACAATCATTAAAAATTAAAATAACTACAAATGTGAGGTAATCATACTCCAACACTTTTTCACAACCAAAGACCACACAACTGCGAAGCTTAATGTCCAGTTTATTGAAAATAAGGAACAGGAAAAGGCTTCCAAAGCTTAGGAAGTCGAGACTCAGGGTGCAGGGTGAGTGTCGTCTGTCTCATTGCAGGGGGTCCTCTGGCTCTAATCAACTTGGCAGTGGTTCCTCTGCTGAAAGAGAGAGAGGGTGAGAAAAAGAGAAAGGGTTAGACACCTATGTTGGCTTGGATGGGAAACTGCACAGGAGATGTGGAGGGGCTTACTTTCCCAATGGAACATCAGCAGTATGTTGACGATGAACAAAGTATGGAAAGTGGCATCAGTTACTGATGTGATGGGAATATGTATAAAGATGTCTCATGTTCTTCAGTCTTTTAGACATGTAATACAGTATAGCTTTTTTTAATTTTATTTTATTTTTTGCATTCATTATGATTCCCCACTTACCCTTGTATGTTTGGCCCAGTTTGACTTTTTATTCGGTTTTAATCTTGTATTTGGTCCCCAGCCTCCCTCTCCATTTGCCATCGATCCTAAATCAGCTGAGCGGCAACAAAATACAGGCAGGTAATAGTCAACTGATTCACAAATCCCAAAACACTCAAATCATTGTTTACGATTTATTTTACTGCATACAAGTAAAAAAATTAAACATAAAATTAATATTAATAGCGATGTATCACAACAAATAAAAGCCCTTTTTATTATTGAATAAAATAAACTTTTTTACACTAACGTCAGCTTTAACTCAAAATGGATAACCTCACCTTTTCGCCTCCACTCATCACAACACTGACAAAACCAATATATTTCCGCCAATTTTAAAATAAATGATTAATATTTGACTCCCCCACCCCACAAAAATCACGTCTGAGAGACATTTTTCTCCAATTCCACGACGGCGTTGTATGAAATGGCATCGAAAGAACAGAATTTACAATTGGTTATTATGCTGCTCGTGGTTAGCGCTAGTTACTATGCGTTGCAACTTTAACTAGCTAGCTGGTATCCTAGCCCAATTTGTTGTCCATAAACGTTGAATACATCGCCATATTTAGAGGGGGATAATCCAATTAAATGCTTTACTGTACGTGTAAATTAAATTCAGATGTGCTGACGACACACAAAATAATTCTTTAAACATTACCTTCTGTAAATACCTTCAGTAAATGCATCATGACCGGATCTTCTTCACTTCAACTCAGCAGCGTGAAAAGTCTTCTTTGATAACTTCTGGGAACTATTCCATTGCAGTGAAAAAATTGGTCCATTGGAGTCAATGGAAATGACGCGACTCTCTCTCTCTCTGTATGACTCTGGCCTGGGTGTGCCAGCAGCCTGACTATGCGGCACCGGCACGTCCAGGCACATGTGTAGCTACGCCAGTGCTAGGAACCTTTATTCCTTGTTCTTTTGTATTGTATACTATATTGCCTTCTTACTGTGGCGAAGGCATAATAAATACAACCAAGTCCATCTTCGCACCTGAGTCCAGTCCTAAGCTTCCTGTCCTCCGTGCACACCACCGGGGCTCAGAGCACAACCCTTACAGTATCTTTGAATTTTAGAAAGATATCTCTTCTTTTAAGTCATGTTGCCAAACATTTCAATTAAACGCAAGGCGATGGGAGTCCATCTTTGAATTTTAGAAAGATGATTTTTTTTTCTGCAAATACACGTTACTAAAGATGTGTTTTTTTTAAATCAGTGTAATGGAAGTCACTCTTTACATTTTAGAAAAATGTTTTTCTTTGTTAATATTTTTGGACTACCAGATTTTGCATTTGGGCTACTAAAATTTGAAGACTATTTTGGCGTATTTAACACACTATGATTACATGCACACAATTATTTTGGCCGTAATATAGATAAATATATCGAGGGCTGACTGCAATGAACAGTTATGTCCAATATATAACATCTGGACATAACTGTTTATTGCAGTCAGCCCTCGATATAAAGATGGTATAAAGAAGAAAAATATTTTTCGTGGTCTATTTTTGATGCACGCTTTCATACCAATCCCAAACCACGAGGTGATGTCTGCTGTGCGGTTAAATTGAATTTGAAGGTAAAATAATTCAAAACTCCACCCATCCACTGTTTGTGTACATGTGACTGCAAGTAAAAACATCCTTTTTAGCCCGCTCGGCCTTTAGGCCAATCGAAACACCTCAAATGATCCGCGGTTCTTCTTCTTCCTCTTCTTCTTCTTTTGTATTTTCAGAAGTGTAAACGCTACTAAGGCGTAATATGATCCGCAGTTGTTTGTGCCGCTAGAATAGTTTCTGGTGTGGGCAGTGCCGTGATTGGCTCTGGCTAGGTCTGTATTAATTGGACAGCACAACCTAACATCAGGTTTTGCCCAGATCTCGTGAAGATCTTGGGACGAGCTGTTCAGAGAGGAAATTATGTTCAGGAAATCACATTCTCGGATTACAGCAAAACCCCTGTATCTTACGTTAAGAAACTTTACAGAGGTTGAGTATTGAGATCCAACATTATAACATTGCTTGTATGTATTAAAGGAAGGATCAGCAAAATAGGTCCCCTTTAATGGTGCAAAGACTACAAAGAGCACAATCTCACGTATAGGTAAAGCATAGGTTTGGGTTTTATGTGCAAGCAATACAAGGTGGGTTAAGGTCATGCTTCTACATCTGATGGTGCCAAGTACATTCACAAAGCCCACAACCAAGCAAGTTCACCAGCCCCCTAGGACAAAAATGAAATGCAAAGAAAGAAATCTTGTAAATGCTTGATCAAAAGTTATTTAGGAATTTATGCATAAAAATGTATCATAACAGCAATAGCAAATGGAACTTGCTCAATGAGTCATATCATAAAGGACTCCAAATTTCAAACCGCATTTCATCCCTGGGACTCCATTTTCTCTATTGCAATGGCAAACCCTGAAAATATGTGAACACACAAATATGAGTCTTAACAGTTTGTTGAGGACCAAATGCGATGTAATCAAAGGCAATAGGGTCCCGTCGGGAGAGGGTCCCATGAGGACCCCACCCTGGACCCCCCCCCAAAGCAAAATACCTAAGGGTAACACTGAACTTTGTTAGACTAGTCATAGAGACATTGATGGCGAGGAACGATGAATTACACCACTGAGTGAATTCCTTAAGTACGGGGCCAGGTTCCAGATTGTCGTCGGTAAAGAGCAACACTAGAACCGAGTTGCCCGTGAAATTGATATTGTGACGCTTCGAGAAGAGGCTTTGGCACAGGTTTGTGTATAAAATGTATAAAAGAGCGGAAAGGACACAGCCCTGAGGGGAACCAGTGGAGGAATGCAGGACACTAGATAAAATGCCAATCACTCTCACATGTGACCTGTCAGTTACAAAATTCAACAACCAAATGAGAACAGGGTCAATATTATGTGTTTTTTTTTAAAATACCTGCTAAAATATGCGGCTGGATGCAATTAAAAGCAGAGGAGAAGTCAATGACGAGCAGCCGCGTGAAACTCTTTGCACCCTCTAGTTGTGTGTTAATTAGGTTACAAAGGGTGCATATTGCATCGTCCACGCCTCTCTTTGGCCTGAAAGCAAATTAAAATGGGTCCAGTTTACCTTGAACAGTGGTAAAGAGATCATCTTTAACAATCTTCTAAAATGACTTCATAGTTAAGGATGTCAGTCCCACGGGCCAAAAGTCGTTGAGAGACTTTGGGGCTTTGTTTTCTGGCACAGGCATAATAGAGTCTTTCCAAAGACGAGGAACAATGTGGAGCTAAAGAGACATTTTGAAGATAAAACAGAAAATCTACCAGCTGTTCAGCACACTTTTTCATCACATGGCCTCCAATGCCGTTGGGGCTGGGACTTTTTCCAGTTATTTTATTTGGCCCAGCTAACTGTGTCACCAGTTTGAGTAAAGCTCTTGGTCCTCTCTCTGCAAATTTACACAGTTTTGGTAAAAATCTGGGTGTTTGTTATGATTCTGCTCTGTCTGTCATGATTCTGCCATGTTTGTTATGATTCTGCCATTCCCTGTTATGTTTATGATTATGTCTGTTAGGTTTTGCCATGTTCTGTTTAGTTTTTGCATTTTGCCATGTTTTCGTTTTTGCCATTCCCAATCCACTATTCTGTTAGATTCCGGTCCATGTCTTTGTTCATGCCCTGCATTGCACTTTGTCTCCCCTGTCTGGTCTCTTGTTAAGTTACAGCTTCTCCCCAGTCCTGCGTGTCACATGCTTAGGTGATTTCATGGTTTCTGGGTTTCAAACATTCCTTCCAATCTCGTTTGCTTCCTTCGCCTCTCTTTTCTATATTACTAACCAATACTAACAGTTAGTTGTTTTCGTTAAAGTTACTAACCCAAACTAACATTGTATATAATACTAACTTACTACTTGAGCACTAGGGATTGTATAGCTGCACTTACTAATTGATTAACAAGCTCTCAGCACTTTTCGCCCTGTTCTAGTCTCCGCCTCTTGCCTGCACTTAGTCTTTGCTGCAATTCAGCAGATCCTCTGCACCTGCTCCACTCTGTCCTACCTCTATCTGTGCACATTAGAACTCCCTAACCGGAGCTGTATGTTTTGTCATAGGTTGTCTCGTGTTCCCTGTCCGCGTTTTGGCTTTTGCCAATTTCATGTGATTAGGTTCTCCCTCATGTTCCCTCCTTTGTAATTAGTCTGATCCTCATCACCTGATCCTAATCATAGCATGTGACTTCCCTTGAGTGTATTTAAGCTGTCTTCTCACTGCAGTTCCCCGTCAGAACGTTTCCTCTTGTTTACCTGTGCTGCTATCTTTCGCCTTGTATTCATAGTGTTAATCTTCTGACTGGACCGCCCGACTTACGATTTTTGGCTCTGCTCTTTTGTACTTTTGTCTGCATCTGTTTTCGAACCCTTTTTGCCCGACCACGATTACTGTGATTGCTGCCCTGGTTTTTCGACTTTTGGATTTTGTCCCTGGGATTGTGTTCTTTGGATTGTGGACTTTGTACTGTCGCCTCCTGCTCTCGGGGTTCGCCCCCCTTTCAATAAAATCCCATTTTACCTTCACTGCTCGACTCTCGTCTGGTTCCAGAACCGTACCTAACAATGCGTTCTGACCATCATGGAGCCAGCGAGCATCAAGCCTCTGCAGGCTGCAGTGAAGGAACAGGGCGAGCAGTTGGAGTGCCAGCAACAGCAGCTCCAGTTCATGATGCAGCACCTTCAGACCATGTCTTACCAGATGGCCGACCTCAAAGCCGCACAGCCCTTCCGCGCTCCCCAGCAGCCCGTCACTACTACCTCTGCCTCCGTTTCTGCACCAACCACTGCCCCACCGCTCCGGTTCACGAACCACGCCTGCCCCCTCCTGAGAAATATGATGGCGACCCTGGATCCTGCCGTGCCTTCCTGACCCAGTGCAAGCTGATCTTCAGCCTACAGCCTACCACCTTCCCTCTGAGCAAGCTCGCGTTGCATACATCATCACGCAGCTAACCAGGAGAGCAAAACAGTGGGCAACATCAGCTTGGGAAGCGGGACTACCCTGTGTCCAGTCGTCCGATCTTCTGGGGAGGAGATGAAGCGGGTGTTTGACCGTTCCAGACACGGGCATGAGGGCGGAAGGAGATTCTCTGGATTCGCCAGGGGGTCGCTCAGTCTCTGATTACGCTATAGAGTTCCAAACTCTAGCTACCAACAGCAGATGGCATGAGAGAGCCCTTTATGACGCCTTCATCAATGGGCTATCTGAGCGAATAAAAGACCAGCTGCTACCCCGTGACCTTACCGAAAGTCTGGAGCGGATCATTGAGATGGCGATTAGCATAGAATCACGCCTGGAGGAGCGAAGACGGTCCACCTACAGATCCAGTGTGTCCAAGTCTCCGGAGGTGATGCCATCCCTTCCTCAGTCTGACAAGACTAAACCTCTCCATGATTCTGAGCCCATGCAGTTGGGCCGTACCAAGATTACTGGTGAGGAGAGGGACCGTAGGGCGAAGGGGCGGGCCTGCTTTTACTGTGGCAAAGCCGGACACTACATCTCACGGTGCCCAGAGAAGGAGCACGCCCGCTAACTAAGAGAGAAGCGGTAGTGGCCGTCATTCCAGTTGATCACTCCACAAGAAACCGCACCTGCTTTCCTGTCACCCTGGAGTGGGCTGGGGGAGGAAGGAAGACCACCGCCTTTTGATCGATTCGGGAGCCGAGAGAACTTCATTGGCCCAGAAATGGGGGATTCCTCTTGAGAAGGTCTTCCCGGATCGTGTGGCGAACTCCCTCAATGGCCAGAAGATTGGTCACATCACCCACATCACTGTCCCGATTAAACTACGGATTTCTGGAAATCACCAAGAAACTATCCGACTTTACATTATCCAGTCTCCACATGCCCCAGTCGTCCTCGGGCACCCCTGGATGGCCAAACACCTGCCTGAGGTCGATTGGGGAAAACATGAGATCAAGGGCTGGAGTCCCAACTGTCAGAGACCTGCCTTAATGATGCTCTGGACCATGTTCCTGTTCCTCACGTGGAGGAAATCCCCAACCTGGAGAAGGTTCCCCCAGAGTTCCATGACCTTAAAGAGGTGTTCTCGAAGACTCGTGCCACCAGTCTGCCCCCGCATAGGCCCTACGACTGCGCCATTGATCTCAAACCTGGAACCATGCCGCCCAGAGGTCGCCTATTCTCCCTGTCACGCCCTGAGACTCTCGCCATGGAGAAGTACCTTAGTGAGTCCCTTGCAGCAGGCATCATTCGCCCCTCTTCGTCCCCTGCTGGGGCAGGATTTTTCTTTGTGAGTAAGAAAGACGGGTCGTTAAGGCCATGTATAGACTACAGGGGCCTCAATGAAATCACTGTAAAGAACAGGTACCCTCTGCCACTTATGAATACCGCTTTTGACCTGCTGCAAGGGGCCAAGATTTACACCAAACTAGACTTGCGCAATGCTTATCACCTGATCCGAATACGTGAAGGTGATGAATGGAAGACCGCGTTTATACGCCCACGGACACTGGGAGTATTTGGTTCTTCCATTTGGCCTTACTAACGCCCCAGCTGTATTCCAGAACCTCGTCAATGATGTACTCAGGGATATGATTAATAGATTTGTGTTTGTCTACTTGGATGATATTCTCATTTTCTCTAAGTCACAGGAGGATCACGTTCGCCATGTCCGACAAGTCCTGAAGCGCCTGTTGGAGAATCGACTATTTGTCAAGGCTGAAAAGTGTGAGTTCTCAGTCCAGACCACCTCCTTTTTGGGTTATATCATCGCACCCGGCACCATCCGCATGGACCCGGCCAAGATTGAGGCGGTCACCGACTGGCCCAAACCCACCGACCGTAAGTCACTCCAACGCTTTCTAGGATTTGCTAATTTCTACAGGCGATTCATTCGCAATTACAGCTCTGTTGCCGCATCGCTAACTGCCCTAACCTCAAACAAAGTCAGATTCCAGTGGTCCGAGAAAGCTGAGAAAGCATTCAATGATCTTAAGTCACGATTTACATCTGCTCCCATACTAACCATTCCCGATCCTAAGCTCCAGTTTGTGGTGGAAGTTGACGCCTCCAATGTGGGAGTCGGGGCCGTCCTTTCTCAGAGGTCCCCCAAAGATGGCAAGATCCACCCATGCGCCTTCTTCTCCCGTCGCCTAAGCTCTTCGGAACGGAATTACGACATCGGCAACCGGGAGTTACTAGCCGTCAAACTGGCTTTGGAGGAGTGGAGGCAGTGGCTGGAGGGAGCTGAACAACCGTTTCTCGTCTGGACGGACCACAAGAATTTGGAGTATCTCCAGACAGCCAAGAGACTCAACCCGCGCCAAGCCAGGTGGGCATTATTTTTCTCTCGTTTTAATTTCCACCTTGCCTATCGCCCCGGCAGCAAGAATGTCAAGCCAGATGCCCTATCCCGATGTTTCGAGACGGACGAGGACCTGCCCAGTCCAGACACCATTCTGTCCAAAGAAACATTCATTAATGCCATTGATATGGACATTGAAGCTGAGGTGAGAAATGCCCAAGCTGATTCTGCCGCCCCCAGTGCCTGCCCTGATCACTGCCTGTTTGTGCCTGCTAACCTGCGACCCCCGAGTCCTGGACTGGGGGCATACCTCTAACCTTTCATGTCATCCAGGAGTTCGCCGCACCCGGGACTTCATATCCCGTCGTTTCTGGTGGCCGGGAATAAGCCAGGATGTCCAGAACTATGTCGCTGCCTGCTCGGTCTGTGCCCAAGCCAAGGTATCACACCAACCCCCTCACGGACTGTTACAACCACTACCCACTCCTCACCGTCCTTGGTCACACATTGCGCTCGACTTCATCACTGGTCTCCCCCCATCCAACCATTTCACCACCATCCTCACCATAGTAGATAGATTTTCCAAAGCTGTCCATTTCGTGCCCCTCACCAAACTCCCTTCTGCCCAAGAGACTGCCACTCTAATCATTCAGCACGTTATCAGACTTCACGGCATCCCCACAGACATCACATCTGATCGCGGACCCCAATTCACAGCCAAGTTTTGGAAATCATTCTGCAAGTCCATAGGTACATCAGTTAGTTTATCATCCGGTTTTCACCCCCAGACCAACGGCCAGACCGAGCGGGCCAACCAATGTATTGAGACTGTTCTAAGATGCCTATGTTTAAAGAACCCCTCCTCCTGGAGCCACCAACTTCCCTGGGCGGAATACGCTATTAACAGTCACACCTCCGCTGCCTCTGGTCTCTCCCCATTTAAGGCATGCCTGGGTTACCAACCACCTGTGTTTCCCTGCCAGGAGGAGGAAGTTGCCGTTCCTTCCGCCCGGGAGTTTGTGCGTCGGTGCCGGCGCACCTGGAAGACCACACGGGAGGCGCTGCTCAGGTCGGTAGCGAGAATGAAGGCTCGGGCGGACAAGAAACTCATCGCCGCCCCTACCTACCGACCTGGGCAGCGCGTGTGGCTGTCCGCCAAGGATATCCCCTTAAGAGGAAACGGGGGTAAACTCTTCCCTAAGTTCCTAGGGCCATTCACCATTGAAAAAGTGCTTAGCCCCACTGCTGTCCGCCTCCGTCTCCCCCTTTCTATGCGCCGCATTCACCCCTCATTTCATGTGTCCCAGATTAAGCCTGTTGTTACCCACCCCCTGTCTTCTGGCCCTGATCCCCCACCACCCACCCGTATCATCGACGGAGGCGAGGCCTTCACTGTGCGGGCTTTGTTGGACTGTCGTCGACGAGGTCGCGGATACCAGTACCTCGTCGACTGGGAGGGCTACGGTCCAGAGCACCGTAGCTGGATTCCTGCCGGCTACATCCTCGACAAGTCACTAATCACGGACTTTCATGCTACGCACCCCAGATCAACTGGTTGAAACGCCAGGAGGCGTTTCGTAGGAGGGGGGGTACTGTTATGATTCTGCTCTGTCTGTCATGATTCTGCCATGTTTGTTATGATTCTGCCATTCCCTGTTATGTTTATGATTATGTCTGTTAGGTTTTGCCATGTTCTGTTTAGTTTTTGCATTTTGCCATGTTTTCGTTTTTGCCATTCCCAATCCACTATTCTGTTAGATTCCGGTCCATGTCTTTGTTCATGTCCTGCATTGCACTTTGTCTCCCCTGTCTGGTCTCTTGTTAAGTTACAGCTTCTCCCCAGTCCTCGTGTCACATGCTTAGGTGATTTCATGGTTTCTGGGTTTCAAACATTCCTTCCAATCTCGTTTGCTTCCTTCGCCTCTCTTTTCTATATTACTAACCAATACTAACAGTTAGTTGTTTTTCGTTAAAGTTACTAACCCAAACTAACATTGTATATAATACTAACTTACTAACGAGCACTAGGGATTGTATAGCTGCACTTACTAATTGATTAACAAGCTCTTTTTCGCCCTGTTCTAGTCTCCGCCTCTTGCCTGCACTTAGTCTTTGCTGCAATTCAGCAGATCCTCTGCACCTGCTCCACTCTGTCCTACCTCTATCTGTGCACATTAGAACTCCCTAACCGGAGCTGTATGTTTTGTCATAGGTTGTCTCGTGTTCCCTGTCCGCGTTTTGGCTTTTGCCAATTTCATGTGATTAGGTTCTCCCTCATGTTCCCTCCTTTGTAATTAGTCTGATCCTCATCACCTGATCCTAATCATAGCATGTGACTTCCCTTGAGTGTATTTAAGCTGTCTTCTCACTGCAGTTCCCCGTCAGAACGTTTCCTCTTGCTTACCTGTGCTGCTATCTTTCGCCTTGTATTCATAGTGTTAATCTTCTGACTGGACCGCCCGACTTACGATTTTTGGCTCTGCTCTTTTGTACTTTTGTCTGCATCTGTTTTCGAACCTGTTTTTGCCCGACCACGATTACTGTGATTGCTGCCCTGGTTTTTCGACTTTTGGATTTTGTCCCTGGGATTGTGTTCTTTGGATTGTGGACTTTGTACTGTCGCCTCCTGCTCTGCGGGGGTTCGCCCCCTTTCCAATAAAATCCCATTTTACCTTCACTGCTCGACTCTCGCGTCTGGTTCCAGAACCGTACCTAACAGTGTTTTCCTCAACTCTTCCATCAATTTTAATAAACAAGTCAGTAATGTTGTAAAGGGCAGCTTCTTTCAGCTTAGACACATTGCTAAATTATAACTTATCTTATCTCATAAGGACCAGGAAAAAGTTATCCAAACTTTCATCACTAGTCGCTTGGATTACTGTAATTGCATGTACACAGGTGTGACAAACTCCACCCTGTCGAGATTACATTTGGTTCAGAAGGCAGCAGCCAGATTTTTAACGGGTACAAAGAAAAGAGAACATATTATTCCAGTTCTGGCCAAATTGCACGGGCTACCTGTAAAATACAGAATTGATTTTAAGATTTCCTATTTGTTTAAAAAGCCGTTAATGGTTTTGCTCCTCAATACATTACTGACTTTTTAACTCCTTATTCTGCCCCATGCTTACTCCAGTCATCCTCTGAGCAATTATTGTCAGTCCCTCATTTCCGTTTGAAAACAAGAGGTGGTTGTGCATTTTGGGTTGTTGCCCCCAGTCTGTGGAATAATCTCCCATACACATTAGAACCTGCTCTTCAATTGATCGTTTTATATCAGAACTAAAGACCCATCCTTTTACTCTTGCTTTTAGCTCAGTCTGAGGCTGGGCCATGGTTTTAAAGTCAAGTTCACTTTTAATTATGAATGTCTGGCGTTTTATTTTTTGTCCATCTTTAATTCTGCCCTGTTTTATTATTCAATTTTTATTCATTTAATGGATGTATTTTTGCTTTTTTTTTACTTTTGCTTCTCAATATGGTGTGACGTTTTTAGCCTTACTATTGTTTTGTACTATTTTGGCTTCCATATCTTGCGTGCTGTATTTCTTCTGTATCTGCCTCTTCTGTAAGGCACTTTGGGTCAACTTCTGTTATTTTTAAAAGTGCTATACAAATAAATGTGACTTGACTTTTCTTGACCTTACATCCCCTGACAAGTGACAGGACTTAAGCTCTGTCAATCAGCACGCTGCTTTGCCCCAGGGCAACGTCTTTAAAAACTGACAGCTTGTTACTAAACTTGTGGGTATTAAAAGGGTTATGAAATGCATAAAGTTCATTGGAGAGGACAAGGTCAGGCACACCTGTGAGGTAAATTGAACCCTTCCTGGACTGCATTCCCATCAGGTGCAAGATGATTTATTTGCATGAGTGCGATAAGGATGGCAAATGGCAAATTTATTTGTATAGCACAATTCATACACATGGTAATTCAAAGTTATTTTGAAATGTGCTATACAAATAAATGTGACTTGACTTAACTTTTCTTGACCTTGACTCCCCTGAAAAGTGACAGGACTTAAGCTCTGTCAATCTGTGCTTTGACCCAGGGCAACGTCTTTAAAAACTGACAGCTTGTCACTAAAATTGTGGGTATTAAAAGGGTTATGAAATGCATTAAGCTCATTGGAGGGGCACACCTGTGAGGTAAATTGAACCCTTCCTGGACTGCATGCCCATCGGGTGCAACATGATTTATTTGCTTGAGTGTGATAAGGATGGCAAATGGAAAATGGCAAATTTATTTGTATAGCACAATTCATACACATGGCAATTCAGAAGTGCTTTACAGAGACACAAAAATACATTTAAATAAACAATTAAAAACAGAATGTAATATAAATAGAACCAGCCAATAGATAAAAACCAATAAAACAATATAAGAAGTGCATTTTTAATGCAACAAACAGTCAATCAGGGCTAAAACACTAAAACAGTCAATCAGGGCTAAAACACTAAAGCAGTCAAGCAGGGCTAAAACACTAAAGCAGTCGAGCAGGGCTAAAACACTAAAGCAGTCAAGCAGGGTTAAAACACTAAAATTGTTAATCATGGCTAAAACAGTTAATTAAGTTGTTACAGTCATTCAGGAAAAGCTGTAGAAAACAATAGTGTCTTAAACCCTGATTTAAAAGAACTGACAGACTGTGCAGACCTCAAGTGTGCAGGCAGTTTGTTCCACAAATGAGGAGCACAGTAACTAAAAGCTGCTTCACTATGTTTTGTTCTTGTTCTTGGAACGCACAACAGGCCTGCCCCAGATGACCTAAGGGGTCTGGATGTTTCGTAAGGAGCCAATAGATCTAAAATGTATGTGGTCCAAGACCGTTCAGTACTTTAAAAACCAGCAGCAAGATTTCAAAATCTATCCTCCACCTCACAGGAAGCCAGTGCAGTGATTTCAGGACTGGTGTGATGTGGTCCATTTTCCTGCTGTTGGTTTAGACCCTGGCTGCAGTGTTCTGGATTAACTTAATTTGTCTGATTGATATTTTGTTAAGGCTTGTTAAAACACCGTTGCAGTAATCCAGCCGAGTGAAGATAAATGCATGAATTTGTTTTTCCACGTCTTGACTAGAGATAGAGACGCCTTAATTCTATTGATGTTTTTAAGGTGGTAGTAGGCGAATTTGGTGATTAGCTTTATGTGAATGTTAAAATTCAGATCAGCATCAATAATCACTCAATGGTTTCTGGCTTGTGCACTTGTGGTCAAAGACATAGAATTGAGATGGTCCATGATCTTTGACCTTTCATTTTTGGGACCAAAAACATTAACCTTTGTCTTATCAGTGTTTAGCTGGAGAAAGTTCTGGCACATCCATACATTGATTTGATTGATACATTTACTCAAAGAAAGTAATGGGCTGTAGTCCTTTTTTGATACTAAAATATAAAGTTGTGTGTCATCAGCGTAGTTGTGGTAAAAGATATTATAATAGTCCATGATCTGTGCGAGTGGCAGCATATAGATATTAAACAAAAGAGGCCCAAGAATGGACCCCTGCATCACCCCACGTCATCTTTTTTCGCTCCAATTCATATTTACCCATCCACACAAAGTAGTCCCTATCCTGTAAGTAGGATTCAAACCAATGCAGGACAGTGCCAGTAATACCCACCCACTTTTCCAGTCTATCAAGTAAAATGCTATGATTGATTGTATCAAATGCTGCACTTATGTCCAGTAGCACCAGGACTGAGTTTTTTGAAGCATCATTATTGATGTGTATTTCATTTAAAACTTTGATTAGTACTGTCTCAGTGCTATGATGAGGTTGAAAGCCTGTTCCTACTTCTATTCCAACATATGTTAAAATATGGACGTAGCCAGAACACAGGGGCAAGGGAGGATTATACAGAGGTGAGGGTATTTGATTGACGTTGGAGAACACCAGAGCACTGCAGCATGGATTAACCTAGATTTCTTGGTATTGGTTCATGTAACTGGAAACTGTGCAGATATAGTCCTGAAATTTGATAATTGGAACAATATGTTAATTTTGGGGATTATGTATGTGTGCTAAGATGAGGGGCGGGGAGTCATCTATGTCTTGTCCGTGCTTCTTCAATATGTTTGTAAATGTTACTGCATATTATTTTGCAGTTTTGTTGTACCCTTCCTTCCAGGGATGCTTCATCATGTTTCATTATTATTTTTAATCAATAAATAAATTCATTAATGAAACAAGCTGACCTCCAAAGAGAGGGGGTGGTGGAGAGCTATTCAAAAAAAATTTAAAAAGAGATCGTCTTGAACAATCTTCTCAAATGACTGAATAATTAAGGATGTGAGTGCCATGGGCCTGAAGTTGTTGAGAGACTTTGGGGCTTTGTTTTCTGGCACAGGCATAATAGAGTCTCTCCAAAGATGAGGAACAATGTGGAGCTGAAGAGACATTTTGAAGATTTTTCCATTTTTCATCACATGGCCTCCAATGCTTTTGGGGCTGGGACTTTTCCCAATAATTTCATTTGGCCCAGCTAACTCTGTCACCAGTTTGCGTAAAACTCTTGGTCCTCTCTCTGCAAATTTACATAGTTTTGGTAAAAATCTTGGGTGTTTTCCTTGACTTTCCATAAATTTTAATAAAAAAGTCAGTAATGTTGTAAAGGGCAGCTTCTTTCAGCTGAGAACCATTGCTAAATTATAACTTATCTTATCTCATAAGGACCTGGAAAAAGTTATCCACACCTTCATCACTAGCCACTTGGATTACTGCAATTCCATGGACATAGGTGTTACAAACTCGACCCTGTCGAGATTACGTTTGGTTCAGAATGCAGCAGCCAGATTTTTAACTGGTACAAAGAGAAGAGAACATATTACTCCAGTTCTGGCCAAATTGCACTGGCTACCTGTAAAATACAGAATTGATTTTAAGATTTTCCTATTTGTTTTTAAAGCTGTCAATGGTTTTGCTCCTCAATACATTACTGACTTTTTAACTCCTTATTCTGCCCCATGCTTACTCTAGTCATCCTCTGAGCAATTATTGTCAGTTCCTCATTTCCATTTAAAAACAAGAGGTGGTCGTGCTTTTTCGGTTATTGCCCCCAGTCTGTGGAATAATCTCCCATACACATTAAAACCTGCTCTTCAATTGATCGTTTTAAATCAGAGCTAAAGACCCATGCTTTTACTCTTGCTTTTAGCTCAGTCTGAGGCTGGGCCATGGTTTTAAAGTCAAGTTCGTTTTTATTTATGAATGTCTGGTGTTTTTTTTTTCTATTTATTTTGAATTCTGCCCTGTTTTATTATTCAATTTTTATTCATTTTATTTATCTATTTTTTGCTTTTTTTACTTTTGCTTCTCAATATGGTGTCACGTTTTTAGCCTTGCTATTGTTTTGTACTATTTTTGCTTCAATATCTTGCGTGCTGTATTTCTTCTGTATCTGCCTCTTCTGTAAAGCACTTTGGGTCAACTTCTGTTATTTTGAAATGTGCTATACAAATAAATGTGACTTGACTTAACTTTTCTTGACCTTGACTCCCCTGAAAAGTGACAGGACTTAAGCTCTGTCAATCAGCACGCTGCTTTGACCCAGGGCAACGTCTTTAAAAACTGACAGCTTGTCACTAAAATTGTGGGTATTAAAAGGGTTATGAAATGCATTAAGCTCATTGGAGGGGCACACCTGTGAGGTAAATTGAACCCTTCCTGGACTGCATGCCCATCGGGTGCAACATGATTTATTTGCTTGAGTGTGATAAGGATGGCAAATGGAAAATGGCAAATTTATTTGTATAGCACAATTCATACACATGGCAATTCAAAGTGCTTTACAGAGACACAAAAATACATTTAAATAAACAATTAAAAACAGAATGTAATATAAGTAGAACCAGCCAAAAGATAAAAACCGATAAAACAATATAGGAAGTGCATTTATCATGCAACAAACAGTCAATCAGGGCTAAAACACTAAAGCAGTCAAGCAGGGCTAAAAAACTAAAATAGTTAATCTGGGCTAAAACACTAAAGCAGTCAAGCAGGGCTAAAACACTAAAATAGTTAATCTGGGCTAAAACACTAAAGCAGTCAAGCAGGGCTAAAACACTGTAGCAGTCATGCAGGGCTAAAACACTAGAACAGTCAAGCAGGGCTAAAACACTAAAGCAGTCAAGCAGGGCTAAAACACTAGAACAGTCAAGCAGGGCTAAAATACTAAAGCAGTCAAGCAGGGCTAAAACACTAAAGCAGTCAAGCAGGGCTAAAACACTAAAGCAGTCAAGCAGAGCTAAAACACTAAAATAGTTAATCTGGGCTAAAACACTAAAGCAGTCAAGCAGGGCTAAAACACTAAAGCAGTCAAGCAGGGCTAAAACACTAGAACAGTCAAGCAGGGCTAAAACACTAGAACAGTCAAGCAGGGCTAAAATACTAGAACAGTCAAGCAGGGCTAAAACACTAAAGCAGTCAAGCAGAGCTAAAACACAAAAGCAGTCAAGCAGGGCTAAAACACTAAAGCAGTCAAGCAGGGCTAAAACACTAGGACAGTCAAGCAGGGTTAAAACACTAGGACAGTCAAGCAGGGTTAAAACACTAAAATGGTTCATCATGGCTAAAACAGTTAATTAGGTTGTTACAGTCATTCAGGAAAAGCTGTAGAAAACAATAGTTTCTTTTACCCTGATTTAAAAGAACTGACAGACTGTGCAGACCTCAAGTGTGCAAGCAGTTTGTTCCACAAATGAGGAGCGCAGTAACTAAAAGCTGCTTCACTATGTTTTGTTCTTGTTCTTGGAACGCACAACAGGCCTGCCCCAGATGACCTAAGGGGTCTGGATGTTTCCTATGGAGCCAATAGATCTAAAATGTATGTGGTCCAAGACCGTTCAGTGCTTTAAAAACCAGCAGCAAGATTTTAAAATAAATCATCCACATCACAGGAAGCCAGTGCAGTGATTTCAGGACTGGTGTGATATGGTTCATTTTCCTGCTGTTGGTTAAGACCCTGGCTGCAGCGTTCTGAATTTGTCTGATTGATTTTTTGTTAAGGCCTGTTAAAACACCGTTGCAGTAATCCAGCCGACTGAAGATAAAAGCAAGAATTTGTTTTTCCATGTCTTGACTAGATAGAGATGCCTTAATTCTATTGATGTTTTTAAGGTGGTAGTAGGCGAACTTGGTGATTAGCTTTATGTGACTGTTAAAATTCAGATCAGCGTCAATAATCACTCCATGGTTTCTGGCTTGTACACTTGTGGTCAAAGACATAGAATTGAGATGGTCCATGATCTTTGACCTTTCATTTTTGGGACCAAAAACAATAACCTCTGTCTTATCAGTGTTTAGCTGGAGAGAGTTCTGGCACATCCAAAAATTGATTTGATTGATACATTGACTCAAAGAAAGTAATGGGCTGTAGTCCTTTTTTGATACTGAAATTCAAAGTTGTGTGTCATCAGCGTAGGTGTGGTAAAAGACATTATAATAGTCCATGATCTGTGCGAGTGGCATATAGATATTAAACAAAAGAGGCCCAAGAATGGACCCCTGCATCACCCCACGTCATCTTTTTTTCGCTCCAATTCATATTTACCCATCCACACACAGTAGTCCCTATCCTGTAAGTAGGATTCAAACCAATGCAGGACAGTGCCAGTAATACCCACCCACTTTTCCAGTCTATCAAGTAAAATGCTATGATTGATTGTATCAAATGCTGCACTTATGTCCAGTAGCACCAGGACTGAGTTTTTTGAAGCATCATTATTGATGTGTATGTCATTTAAAACTTTGATTAGTACTGTCTCAGTGCTATGATGAGGTTGAAAGCCTGTTCCTACTTCTATTCCAACATATGTTAAAATATGGATGTAGCCAGAACACAGGGGAAGGGAGGATTATACAGAGCTGAGGGTATTTGATTGACATAGGAGAACACCAGAGCACTGCAGCATGGAATTAATCTAGATTTCTTGGTATTGGTTCATGTAACTGGAAACTGTGCAGATCTAGTCCTGAAATTTGATAACTGGAACAATATGTTAATTTTGGGAATTATGTATGTGTGCTAAGATGAGGGGCGGGGAATCGTCTATGTCTTGTCTGTACTTCTTCGATATGTCTGTAAATGTTACTGCATATTATTTTGCAGTTTTGTCATACCCTTCCTTCCAGGGATGCTTCATCATGTTTCATTATTATTTTTAATAAATAAATAAATAAATAAAACAAGCTGAACTCTACAGAGAGGGGGTGGTGGAGATATAAAAAAATTTTTTTAAAAAATCGTCTTGAACAATCTTCTCAAATGACTTAATAATTAAGGATGTGAGTGCCATGGGCCTGAAGTTGTTGAGAGACTTTGGGGCTTTGTTTTCAGGCACAGGCATAATAGAGTCTCTCCAAAGATGAGGAACAATGTGGAGCTGAAGAGACATTTAGAAGATTTTTCAATTTTTCATCACATGGCCTCCAATGCTGTTTGGGCTGGGACTTTTCCCAATAATTTTATTTGGCCCAGCTAACTCTGTCACCAGTTTGCATAAAACTCTTGGTCCTCTCTCTGCAAATTTACACAGTTTTGGTTAAAATCTTGGTGTTTTCCTCAACTCTTCCATAAATTTTCATTAAAAAGTCAGTAATGTTGTAAAGGGCAGCTTCTTTCAGCTTAGAACCATTGCTAAATTATAACTTATCTTATCTCATAAGGACCCGGAAAAAGTTATCCACACCTTCATCACTAGCCGCTTGGATAACTGCAATTCCATGGACATAGGTTTGACAAACTCCACCCTGTCGAGATTACATTTAGTTCAGAATGCAGCAGCCAGATTTTTAACGGGTACAAAGAAAAGAGAACATATTACTCCAGTTCTGGCCAAATTGCTCTGGCTACCTGTAAAATCCAGAATTGATTTTAAGATTTTCCTATTTGTTTTTAAAGCCATCAATGGTTTTGCTCCTCAATACATAACTGAATTTTTAACTCCTTATTCTGCCTCCTGCTTACTCCAGTCATCCTCTGAGCAATTATTGTCAGTCCCTCATTTCCGTTTGAAAACAAGAGGTGGTCGTGTTTTTTCGGTTATTGCCCCCAGTCTGGAATAATCTCCCATACACATTAAAACCTGCTCTTCAATTGACTGTTTTATATCAGAACTAAAGACCCATCCTGTTAGCCTTGCTTTTAGCTCAGTCTGAGGCTGGGCCATGGTTTTAAAGTTAAGTTCACTTTTATTTATGAATGTCTGGTGTTTTATTTTTTTGTCTATTTATTTTTAACTCTGCCCTGTTTCTTTATTCAATTTTTATTCGTTTTATTTATCTATTTTTTCTTTTTCACTTTTGCTTCTCTATATGGTGTCATGTTTTTAGCCTTACTATTGTTTTGTACAATCTTCCTTCCATATCTTGCATGCTGTATTTCTTCTGTATCTGCCTCTTCTGTAAAGCACTTTGGGTCAACTTCTGTTATTTTTAAAAGTGCTATACAAATAAATGTGACTTGACTTTTCTTGACCTTATTTCCCCTGACAAGTGACAGGACTTAATCTCTGTCAATTAGCATGCTGCTTTGCCCCAGGGCAACGTCTTTAAAAACTGACAGCTCGTTACTAAACTTGTGGGTATTAAAAGGGTTATGAAATGCATTAAGTTCATTGGAGAGGCACACCTGTGAGGTAAATTGAACCCTTCCTGGACTGCATGCCCGTCGGGTGCAAGAGGATTTATTTGCATGAGTGTGATAAGGATGGCAAATGGAAAATGGAAAATTTATTTGTGTAGCACAATTCATACACATGGCAATTCAAAGTGCTTTACAGAGACATAAAAATACATTAAAATAAACTATTAAAAACAGAATCTAATATAAATAGAATCAGCCAATAGATAGAAACCAATAAAACAATATAAGAAGTGCATTTGTAATGCAACAAGCAGTCAATCACGGCTTAAACACTAAAAACAGTCAATCAGAGCTAAAACACTGGTGCATTTAAGGTCACACTTTATTTGAAGTGTTGCTCATAAAGGCTTAATACAGAATGTATAATGCCTTCATAAATGAGACATAATGTCTTCATAAATCATACATAAGCAAATGCCATGCTTTCTAAAGGGTGAAATAACACATCCTTCTTCAGCATGTGATGCCAGATGTGACAATGACAATGTCACTTAGCTGTCGATGTCACCCTTTATTGCATTTAGCCACTAGCTAATTGACATTGTCAGTCATATCACATCTAGCATCACATGCTGAAGAAGGATGTGTTATTTCACCCTTTACAAAGCGTGACATTTGCGTATGTGTGATTTATGGAGACATTATGTCTCATTCATGAAGGCATTATACATGCTGTATGAAGCCTTTATGAGCAACACTTCATCTAAAGTGTGACCGCAGTTAATCAGGGCTAAAACCCTCAAACAATCAAGCAGGGCTAAAACACATTTAAGGGCCATTCCACCGAATCGGTGCCATTTGCATGTTGTAATTTTTCAAAAATAAACTTCATTTTTCAAATTTTTTCAGCATTGTATCTGATAACACACGTTTAACTATTCAAAATGTGTAATGGTCAATCTCAGGTACATTTATTTTTATTTTTACAAGGTTGCAAAATGGAAGATGGTAGCATTTTTTTCAGTCCTGTTACCGATACTATTATAACTATTAATATATCAATTAAAATTCATTCCAAGTATTTTATTTGTTTTTCACTCAATAAAGTGGGTATGTATAAGAAAAATTTGATACATGTTCAAAACACATATAACTACGGTAAAAAAAAATCAGAAGTATGAAGGCGAAATGCATTTCTTTTCAAAATACAAAGCCATTTTTAATTTTTAATGGGGACCTTAACCTCAATTTGACCAAATATCTATTATGTGATCTATCCAACAAGTGCTCAAATAATGGACAAAAAAAATTTGGGGAAAAAAAGCTTCATCTTTATTTTTTCAGTTAAAACAATTAGGTAACAGGAATGAGAACCGAGTAACAGGATTGAGTGTCTCTGAACAGAACAGAATGGAGAACAGGTGTGTGTGTGTGTATGAAAGTATGTATGTGTCTTTGTGTAAGTGTGTGTGTGTGTGTGTGTACAGAATGTGAGAGTGTGTAATTGCATGTGTGTGTATGGATGCATTTATGAATACGTGTATAGACTCAATACACATATTCATAAATTCATACATACACACGCACATACCATACTACTATAGAGTGTATGTGCATGAGAGTGTGGGTGTGTGTAGTATGCTTGTGTGTATGGATGTGTATATGGTATGTATTTGAGTGTGTATGTAAAGGAGTGGGGCAGTGGAGACAGAGAGAGAAGGTGCGAGTATCCCCGGCAGCATGTGTGTCTCGCTCCTCAGGTACAGTATGGGCTCTGCATCTTTCTCTGAAAAAGGCAAAAAGAAGAAAGACAACAGATACAACAAGTTGAGCATATTGCATTAAACAGGCATTTCTGCACAGAATTGCATGATTACAAAATGCATTTTTATAGAATTGCAATGAATTAATGAGCAAAAATCTACCTTGCTTTTTTAAGAATCAGATTTCAGTTGAGCCCAAACATCTTTTTCGATTGCCATGTAACGGCTTGTGACCTGCCTCGCTGGTGGGATTATGCACAAGATATCTTGGAAGAGGTACCACAGGATGTCCTCACGGGCTGGCCAGTAGAATCTGTTGGATCCAATGGGTTTCATGCATTTCACCTCAAGATATGAGTTTGATGTGTTTGTGATGATCCCCGGGTACAGCTGACCATCACACTTTAGCACACACCATTTTCCCACCATCTCTGGACTTTGCCACTGAGGTGCCTGTGGAAGGTGGCCTGTGGCTGTGGGAGCCCTCTGAGGGGCCTGTGGAAGGTGGCCCGTGGCTGTGGGAGCCCTCTGAGGTGCCTGTGGAAGGTGGCCCGTGGCTGTGTGAGCCCTCTGAGGGGCCTGTGGAAGGTGGCCTGTGGCTGTGGGAGCCCTCTGAGGGGCCTGTGGAAGGTGGCCTGTGGCTGTGGGGAGCCCTCTGAGGGGCCTGTGGAAGGTGGCCTGTGGCTGTGGGAGCCCTCTGGGGGCCTGTGGAAGGTGGCCTGTGGCTGTGGGGAGCCCTCTGAGGGGCCTGTGGAAGGTGGCCCTGTGGCTGTGGGGAGCCCTCTGAGGGGACCTGTGGAAGGTGGGCCCGTGGCTGTGGGGAGCCCTCTGAGGGGCCTGTGGAAGGTGGCCCGTGGCTGTGGGAGCCCTCTGAGGGGCCTGTGGAAGGTGGCCCATGGCTGTGGGGAGCCCCTCTGAGGGGCCCATGGCTGTGGGGAGCCCTCTGAGGGGCCTGTGGAAGGTGGCCCGTGGCTGTGGGGAGCCCTCTGAGGGGCCTGTGGAAGGTGGCCTGTGGCATGGCCCTCTGAGGGGCCTGGGAAGGTGGCCCCTGTGGGGCCCTCTGGGGGCCTGTGGAAGGTGGCCCGTGGCTGTGGGAGCCCTCTGAGGGGCCTGTGGAAGGTGGCCCGTGGCTGTGGGAGCCCTCTGAGGGGCCTGTGGAAGGTGGCCCGTGGCTGTGGGAGCCCTCTGAGGGGCCTGTGGAAGGTGGCCCATGGCTGTGGGAGCCCTCTGAGGGGCCTGTGGAAGGTGGCCCATGGCTGTGGGGAGCCCCTGAGGCGCCTGTGGAAGGCCTGTGGAAGGGGGCCCTCTGGGTGCCTGTGGAAGGTGGCCTGTGGCTGTAGGAGCCCTCTGAGGGGCCTGTGGAAGGTGGCCTGTGGCTGTGGGAGCCCTCTGAGGTGCCTGTGGAAGGTGGCCCATGGCTGTGGGAGCCCTCTGAGGCGCCTGTGGAAGGTGGCCTGTGGCTGTGGGAGCCCTCTGAGGTGCCTGTGGAAGGTGGCCTGTGGCTGTAGGAGCCCTCTGAGGGGCCTGTGGAAGGTGGCCTGTGGCTGTGGGAGCCCTCTGAGGTGCCTGTGGGCTGTGAGAGCCTGCTGAATGAATGTGAAACCCTTTGGATTTAAGCACTCACAGCTCAGGTTCTGTTTAGCTGTGCACAAGCAGCTGACATCCCTGTAGCTCAGCTCTCCAGGGCCTAAGGTCACTGCCTGATGCATCCTCATTGTCGACGGAACAGCTGGAAGATCCTTTGGCATTGCTGACACTGCTCTGTCAACTGTTTTTTCCTTCCACAAAGAACAGCTTGATTGTGGTGTTGGTCTTGCCCCCCTCCCCTCTCTAACCCCTCCCCACTTAGCCCCGCCTCTCTCTACCTCAACCCCACTCCCCTTCAATATATCACTTTCAATGAAAATTCTCACTCCTGTTGCTCTTATTCAGTCCTGTTACCCTTTCTATGGGTAACAGGACTGAGGGTAACAGGACTGAGTTTTTAGCACAGAATTAGCTATGTAGCTAAAGCTAACACATGGAAAACCATGCTAGTAGCATGAGGCCCCTAAGCACCTTTAAGTGATTAACCAAAACTCAAAAAATAAAAATAAGATCATAAGAGCATACAAAATAATTTAGGTAACAGGACTGCATGTTATGATTTACGTTGCCAGTCATATTTACAATCTGATCAAAAATAAACAAAAGAGAGCGAGAGAACTTACTTTTGGTCTTCCCATTTCCTTCACGGGACTGAAATGATGCAATATCCTGTTGATCCTGTCACATGTGGAATGTTCCAAAATCTTTAGGGGGGTTAATGTATCAGGGTAACAGGACTGAGTGAAAACCTGGGGACACCACTAAAATTGTGTTTTTTAACTAGTGTTTTATGATTTTTTGAGAGGAAAATGTATTTTATGTCTAAATTACAAATTGGGCCACAAAATAATGCAAAAATAAATACTTTTATAAAGGATTCTGGTGATTATATTTCATAGTTAAGTTTAGTGTTGGAGAGTGGGGACAGGCGAAAATCTCATTTGTTCAGTGTTCTATGTAGCTTTTATCAAATTTTTAGATCATGCATCTTCATGTTGCAACCAGGACAATAAGCAGGACACTTTGATTGATAATATAATGTATTATACAGATACTTTTCATGCATATTTCTGAATGTAATGTATTGGGGACAGAAAAGGCACCGATTCGGTGGAATGGCCCTTAAGCAGTTAAGCAGGGCTAAAACACTCCGACAGTCAAGCAGGGTTAAAACACTAAAATGGTTTATCAGGGCTAAAACAGTTAATTCGGTTGTTACAGTCATTCAGGAAAAGCTGTAGAAAACAATAGTGTCTTTTACCCTGATTTAAAAGAACTGACAGACTGTGCAGACCTCAAGTGTGCAGGCAGTTTGTTCCACAAATGAGCAGCGTAGTAACTAAAAGCTGCTTCACTATGTTTTGTTCTTGTTCTTGGAACGCACAACAGGCCTGCCCCAGATGACCTAAGGGGTCAAATGTATCGAAAGGAGCCAATAGATCTAAAATGTATTGTGGTCCAAGACCGTTCAGTGCTTTAAAAACCAGCAGCAAGATTTTAAAATATATCCTCCACCTCACAGGAAGCCAGTGCAGTGATTTCAGGACTGTTGTAATATGGTCCATTTTCCTGCTGTTGGTTTAGACCCTGGCTGCAGCGTTCTGGATTAACTGAATTTGTCCTGTAGATTTTTTGTTAAGGCCTGTTAAAACACCGTTGCAGTAATCCAGCCGACTGAAGATAAATGCATGAATTTGTTTTTCCCTGTTTTGACTAGATAGGAACCCCTTAATTCTATTGATGTTTTTAAGGTGGTAGTAGGCAAATTTGGTGATTAGCTTTAGGTGACTGTTAAAATTCTGATCAGAGTCAATAATCACTCCAAGGTTTCTGGCGTGTGCACTTGTGGTCAAAGACATAGTATTGAGATGGTCAATGATCTCTGACCTTTTATTTTTGGGACCAAAAACAATAACCTCTGTCTTAGCAGCGTTTAGCTGGTGAAAGTTCTGGCACATCCATACACTGATTTGATTGATACATTTACTCAAAGAAAGTAATGGGCTGTAGTCCTTTTTTGATACTAAAATATAAAGTTGTGTGTCATCAGTGTAGGTGTGGTAGGAGACATAACAGTCCATGATCTGTGCGAGTGGTAGCATATAGATTTTAAACAAAAGAGGTCCAAGAATGGACCCCTGCAGCATTCCACGTCATCTTTTTCCGCACCAATTCATATTTACTCATCCAGAAAAAGTAGTCCCTACCCTGTAAGTAGGATTCAAACCAATGTAGGACAGTGCCAGTAATACTCACCCACTTTTCCGGTCTATCAAGTAAAAAGCTATGATCTATTGTATCAAATGCTGCACTTAGGTCCAGTAACACCAGGACTGAGTTTTTTTGAAGCATCATTATTGATGTGTATGTCGTTTAGAACTTTGATCAGTACTGTCTCAGTGCTATGATGAGGTAGAAATCCTGACTGAAATGTATTAAAAAGGTTATTCTGCCATAAAAGAATATATTTGTTGAAAAACAACCTTTTCAGTAAGTCTTCCTAAAAAAGGCAGGCTTGATATTGGCATGTAATTACTTATTATCGAAGCATCCAGATTTGGCTTTTTTAAAAGGGGTTTTATTACTGCTGTTTTCAAAGCCTGGGGGAACTGACCAGAATGAAGAGAGTTGCTTAGTATTTGCAGTATGTCTGGAGCTATACAGTTAATAACATTTTTTTTTTAAATTTGCAGGTAGAGAGTCAAGGCAGTATGTTGTGGATTTTAAATGTGAAACAATGTCGATCAGAGCTGTATGGTCCAGGAGGTTAAAAGTTGCCATATTAACTGGAGGGCAGGAAGGCACAAGTGGCACTACTAGTTTGCCTGTAGTGGAATAGCCCACAGCTTGCCTTGTCCCTGAAACATTATCTGTGAAAAAGGCTGTACAGTCATTCCATGATTTGGTGGTTAGCAGTTCAGGAGGAACTTGAATGGTGGGGTTTGTCAGTTTATCTACAACACAAAACAATGTGCGGGCATTATTACTGTTTCTATTTATGATCTCTGAAAAGAATGACTGCCTTGCATTCTTCAATTCACGGTTGTAGATGTGAAGACTATCTTTATAAATGTTATAATGTACTTGAGGTTTTGTTTCGCACCACTTTTGTTCTACCTGTCTGCAGAGTCTTTTCTGAGCTTTGACCGGATTGAAATTTCTCCAAGGTAACTAAGTCTTTGCTGATATAACCTTAGTCCAAACTGGGGCAATGGAGTCAATAATGGTCATAACTTTGGAGCTGAAATTATTTAGAAGGTCATCGACTGAAGCTGAGGGCAGAGTCGAAAATGGTATAAAAGCCTGCATGAATAAAGTACAGGTGTTGTCATTAATGTGGCATTTTCTAATTCTCTCAGCTGCAGTTCGGTTAAAATTGGCAAGGGTGGTTGTTTTAAAAAAGACACAGCAATGATCAGAGACAGCAATGTCAGTCACCTCAACCTCAGATATTAAGACCTTTAGAGATGACCAGATCCAATGTATGCCCCTTGTTGTGTGTTGACTGCGTTACATGCTGAGAAAGACCAAAATTATCCAGGGTGTTTAAAAGTTCTGTAGCACATCCATCTTTAAGATTGTCAACATGAATGTTGAAATCACCCACCGAAACAACACAATCAAAGTCAATGCACTCAATCAACAGCAGTTTGGATAACTCCTCAGAAAATTTTGCATTGTATTTTGGGGGTTTGTAGATGGTTACAAAAATTGCTCGGAAAGGGAATTTTGAATGAAAAGCGACATATTTAAAGGAGTCAAAATGCCCATAAGACATTTTGTAGCATTGGATGCTATTATTAAACAATACGGCAACTCCATCTCCTTTCTTAAAAGTGCACTATGCACGGTTGGGTGACGTCACTTCTGTTGACATTCGAAGTCAAACAAAACAGAGGTAGCTCTCCCCTCCCTCCCATAGTTCCCTCCCTCCCATGCTGCCGTAACTGTCATGAACGTGGAACGTGGTTTGTTATGTTATGGGGCACAACCTGTGCCCCTTGTGTTTGTTAGCAGTTTATGACGCCTGTGCAGTCTAAGCATTTTTTCCTCGCTCATGAAACTAAAATTCGGAGGTGCTGATTCAATAAGAACTTCTGTACTGTTATCCTCTCCTAACCAAGTTTTAGTTGTAAAACATAAAATTAAGCTTTTGCTTAATGATAAAATCATTAATTAAAAAGGATTTGCCCACCAGAGACCTGATATTTAAAAGAGCTAAATTGAATGTGCTAAAAACCTTGTCTTCCCAGTATTTTGAGATGGACTGTGGCTGACAGGGAATACAGACTAAATTTGTTGATGTTCTTGGATAACTGAGGTTTTGGTGAATAACAGTCTTTCTGGAGCAGCATCTTGACCTGATCACAGTAGGAATTCTTTGAGGGGAATGAGTAATAACTATTTATTGACAATTTTATCTTATTTCGGAACCGTTCACCTTTTTGAAATCGGACGGGATACATCCCAACAAATGGGGCAGCCAAATGCTTTTGGCCAACATTCACCACGCAGTGATGTCCTTCCCATGGGATTGACTGTTGACTTCCTGTACACACAGGCCAGATCTTCCTTCGCCCTCTTCCTCACTGTTGCATCCCCGGCCTATTGTCTCCCTTAGGAGCTCCCCCTGGCGTACGGCTGTCACATGGAGGTAATATAATAGAACTGGAGAGAGTGAGGAAGTACCACCCCTATTACTTTCAATGGGAGATGCTAGGCTAGCTACTTCAGCCCAGGAAATACGGAATTGACCGACGCCATCTATAAAAATGGCGTTCCATGGGTGCTTATTTCCGGCACCATGTCATAAGATTGCCAATCTGATTACACGGCACAAATTGCCAAGAAAGTGTGTCGGCTGTGCGGATTGGCGAATGTTTTCGAGGGGAAATGACGAGCAACGCTGTTAATCCGGAACGCGCATGCACTTTTCACTCTTCTCGTCGCGGTCAGAGCAACCGCTGGATAACCAAACTCGTGCACGAGCTGTCATCAAGCTCTAAGTATCAGTTCTTATTTTACAGGCCTTCTTGAAAACATCGAACAGTTGCGTCAGACAAAGAGCAAAATAATGAAGTATTACCGAATACATTTGCATGTGTTTTCGCTTTATTAGGCAAGAAAAAAATGCACACTTTTCAATTGGTGCCTATGGAGCTGCCGCATCTTTGGCCACAAAATTGCCTCCAGTGGGAAAAGTGGAAGCAGGAAGCTAACATGCTAACTGGCTGAAGCAAAGATACTTCCTCGTTCTCTCTGGTTCTATTATATATCTCTATGGGCTGTCATTGCATTTTCTTGTGGACTTGTACAATCTATTGGCTTTTTAAATATCTCGGTCAGTGCTAAAAATTGTGTATCATTTTCTGGGGCAACTGGTATTATTGCACAGCCTAATCCTAAAGTCGCTCACACACGCCTGCCACAGCAGAAATTCAGACCCAGTGGTGTTTCTGTCACTAATCTGGCACAAGTCCATATTCAGTCGCCTGATGTTATTTTAACGGTCTCTCCTGTTGTTTTAACTCCTGTAGAATTTCAATCTCGTAAATGTGGTCTTGGTCTACTGTGTCTTAATGTAAGGAGTTTGTTATCCAAAATGGATTGTATTAGGGCTTTAGTTCTTCAATGTAATCCTGATATATTTCTTGCAACTGAATCCTGGTTGAATGCTTCTGTGTCAGACCTTGATATAGCATTGGCTGGTTATAGTGTTTTTAGTTGTGACAGGAGTTAAAGAGGGGGAGGTGTAGTGATTTTTGTAAAATCCTCTCTCACTGTAAATGTTTTATTATCCTCCTCTATGCCTGAGCAATTCGAGTGTCTTGTTCTTAAAATAGGTTTGGGTTGTGGAAGTATTATACCTGCAGGTGTGTATCACCCACCGAGCGCGCTCTCCTCCTCAATAAGCAATCTTTCTAATATCTTATCCGCTATGCCCACACTGCATTTGTTGTTGCGGGCGATTTCAACATCGACTGGCTATCGCCATCCTCGGTCTGTGATGACCTGATTCTGTTGCAACTTATTTCAGGGCCTACGCAACCAAATTTTAAAGATTTATCCCGGTCAACTTTAATTGATCTAATTTTAACAAATAGACAGCACAAGTACGCTCTGAGCGGCGTCTTTCCCTTGGATGTTAGTGATCACTGCCCAGTAGCGTGTAGCCTATTAGGGATATGAAAGTTTCAAAGACACCCCTATGTTTTATTACTAAAAGAAATTTTAAACATTTCTGTGGACAGGCCTTCCTCCACGATATTTTCTGGAGTGATTTAAGCTTTGCAGGTTTTATTCCTGACCCTGACCTAGCGTTAGCTCATTTTACTTCTGTGTTTAATCGTGCTGTAAATAAGCATCCTCCAGTTAAGAGACTCCGAGTAAAAAACAGGAGAAATCCATGGTTTTCAGTTGCTTTATCCAATGAACTAGGCATAGGGGATGAAGCTTGGGTTAAAGCTAGGGAAACTCAGGCACTCTCTGACTGGCAGGTTTTCAGAAAACGAAGAAATAAATGCTGCTTACTGATAAAACAGGCAAAATCTGAATATATCATCTCGTCACTGGCAAAAAGTCAGGGTAATCCAGGAAAATTTTGGAAAATTGTCAAGTCCCTGAATAATAGTCCTTCTTCTTCATTACCACATTCTATCCACACGGATTCTGGTCCTATTACTGACAAGCACAAAATCTGTGACTTTTTCAACCAACATTTTATATCGGCCGGAAACCTTTTTTAAAATTTTAATAATCAATCCACTCCAGGAGATATGTCTGACCTTAGCTCCAGTGTCCTGAGTCCCGAGTCTTTTGTGTCTTGCAGCCCCACTGATTGCACATTCAATAAGTAATATTTTTAACTTGTTGTTATCGACCAGGTCTATTCCCAGTGTATGGAAAGCGGCACGTTTTTCCTTTAAGGGGGGTGATCCCTGTTCAGTAAACAGCTATCAGCCCATCTCAAATTGCCATACCTGGCTTAGATTTTAGAATCTCTTGTAAACAACAACTCTGCAACTTCTTAACTTTCAACAACATTTTAATGTCACAGCAATCTGGTTTCAGGCCTGGACACAGCACCACTACAGCAGCTTCATTGGTTATAAATGATTTAGTAACAGCTGTGGATAGTAAACAAAAATGTGCGGCCCTATTTATTGATTTAGCAAAAGCGTTTGACACAGTAGACCATATTATCTTATTAAATAAGTTGTCCTCCGTTGGTCTAAGTAACAGAGCATGCTCATGGTTCCAGGACTACCTCTCAAAGAGAACAAAAGCTATTATTTCTGGGGGTGCGCAGTCTCAATTTTTAAAGGTGAAGAAAGGAGTACCCCAAGGTTCCATTCTTGGGCCAATTTTATTCACAATTTATATAAATTACATTGTTCTTAATGTCACTAATTGCATGGTTCATTTTTACGCAGATGACATAGTGCTTTATTCCTCTGCTCCAACATGCTTACAGGCCCTCACATATTTACAATCTGCTTTTAACGCATGCTCTGGCTGATCTTAAACTGGTTTTAAATACTGATAAAACAAAGTTCATGATCTTTTCTGCACAGAATGCAATTATGCCAGGTGACTCCATTTTCTCAGTGACTGGTGCTCAAATTGAGGAGGTTTAGTCTTACAAATATCTGGGTATCTGATTGGATCATGACTTCTTTTTTAAGACGCATATGTCCAACCTGTCCAAAAAACCTAGAACAAAAATCTGGTTTCTTTACAGAAACAGGTCCTGTTTTTCTTTGGACAATAGGAAGAGGATCCCAGGACTGGAATAAATTTGGGTGGTACCTCTTTTAGTACATTCGCACCTTGGATGTGGAATAATTTCCAGGATACTTTGAAGCTAGATTGCCTTATCCCCTTCTGTCCTTCAATAAATTATTGTTGGATATATTACTTTTGGAGGCCAGATGCACTTGCTTTTAGTTTAAGGTAGGATTTGCATGTCGTTTTTCTCTCTGCCAGACCACCGGGGGGAGCCAATGAGTCAGAGAGGTTTATTGCAGGTTGTGGGGGAGAGGAAAAAGTGTAATTCGTGACAGGTGTTTTGGTCGGATCTGTGAATGTTGTTTGTAGTCATTTGCTGGCAGTACTAAGAATGGTGTAAAATATATTATCTGTTAAAACAAGAGCGACCAGGCCATTTGGGTGAAGGCCACTGGCAAAAAAAATTACCGGCAATTCCAAAAGAGATTAAAATTGTCAATAAAAGCTGCGTCACGAACTGCATAAGTTGACTGCAGCCAGTTGTAGAGGCTGAGAGTGCGGCTGAATCGACCCACCCCACGGTTGAGAGGAGGGATGGGACCGGAGACGAGGATACGTTTTCTGCAGACCGCAAGAGCATCAAGGAGGCAGTTGAAGTCCCATTTTAGTATTTCAGACGTATTATTGGGAATGTCGTTACAACCAACATGGACAATAACGTTTCGGACAAGAGGGTGCGCTGCCAGGATGCTGGGGATTTTATCCAAGAGATCTCTGACCTTAGCGCCTGGGAAGCAGAAGTTCACGGCAGATTTTCTCTTAATGCTCCTCACAGTTGAGTCACCAATAACGAGCGTGGACAGAGGGGGAGAGGTTAGTGGTGAAGACCTCACCGGGAACGCAGTGGATGCAGTGGCAGGAGATTGATGGACAGGGAGGCTTGCAGGAGCTCGCTGCTGAGCTGGTGTAAAGTTTGAGCTCCTGTGTAGGAAAAGTGCTCTGTATTGGCTGATACAGGGATTGAAGGTGAGTGGGAGTGGTCGGTCCCGCTGCGTAGCAGGGGTGGAGGAGAAGGTGGCCGGGAGTCCACGGCAAGAGGGGGGAAATCCTGGAAAGTCGTGGATATCATATTTATTTTTCAACTCGATCATATGGTGAAGAGGCGCATGAGAGGAGCGCCTCCCCGCCACGCTGCAAGCTCCGACTAGCTTCCAGGACTCTTGGTGGGACGGAGTAGAACTGACCGGGGCTTTCTTGGGCTTAGCCCCAAGCCGTAACCAGGAGTCATCCGGGACAATGACGGGGGATGCATCAGCAGCAAGGCAGTGAGTAGTGATCGGCCTGGGAGGTGAGACAATTTGAGCGGTACCGACTGCAGGGCTGGGAGCAATGTCAGGCTCTCGGGCACACGTTGTATCTGTTTGTGCTGGACCAAAAATGATGGTGTCCATGAGCTTTTCGGATTCCTGGATCTGTCACAGCGTGGAGATTCTTCCTTCCAACTCCATAATCTTGTCGACCAGGTGGGCACAGTTGCTGCAGCCAGATGGTGAGGTGAGTTCAGGTTCAGGTTCCTTTATTAATACCCGAAGGTAGATTTGTTTGGCAATGCAATGAAATGATGCTGTCCATTTATACACAGTTACAGTACAAATATAATATAAAACAACCACAAAACAAGATACAAGATAAAAGTACCCCAAGGCTCCACCAGTCAGGACACTAGAGAGGGAGAAAAACATCAATACATAGAAAAATACTAATAAATAACCCAAATAAACAACCTCTGGATAAAAACCAGGGTAAAAGCAAGTTAAAACCAAAATAAATAAATTAATAATACCTCTGCAGTATGTGCTAATTGTGCAAAATTATGTGCAAAATCTCTACAGCTTGTTCAATTCAGTAATAGCAGCAGGAACAAAGCTGTTTCTGTAACGTTTGGTTCTACATTTGGGGACTAGAAACCTCCGTCCAGAGGGAAGAAGCTGGAACTCGCTGTGTAAAGGGTGGGAGTCATCATTTAAAATAGAGTAAGCTATCTGCTGCAACTGTTTGGTGTACAGGGATGCCGGAAAAAACTGTGACTCACCAATCAATCGAGAAGACCATTTATCTATTTGGTTTAAGGCATTTCTCCCTTTCAAAGACGTTGGACCGAACCATGACACCAAGGAGAAAGATAAAATAGATTCAATAAAAGCACAATAAAACTAGTCATTATAGTTCGGTCAATGTGAAAGTGCGAGAGTTTCCTTAAACAATACAGACGCTGATGACCCTTTTTACACACAGCTTCCAAGTTGGCTTCAAAGTTCAATTTTTCATCAATAACAGTCCCTAAATATAAATTTTTTTTTTTTAAGATTATTTTTTGGGAGTTTTCTCCTTTATTTGACAGTGCAGTGGAGATAAACAGGAAAGGAGGGGAGAAGAATGGGGAAGACATGCAGCAAATTGCCCGGGCCGGACTCGAACCCAGGCTGCTGCGGGAAGGACCCCGCCCCATGGCATGCGCACTCAACCGATGAGCCACCGGGGCGCCCCAACCGTCCCTAAATATTTGTAAGATTGCACAAACTCAATGGTCTGAATTTTGATTAAAGTGACTTTGTGCGTATTGTTATGGCCCCAATTTGTTATGGCGTCACTTTGTTATGACGTCACGGACAGCAAGGGATGACAGACAAAATTCTTTAACTTCAACAGATTTAATTAAACAAACACTTAGAACTAATCTACACTCTACCCTACTGACCAAGATTGAAATAAAAAAAAGATAGTTACAGTCCCTTGGTAATTGAGATGGGCTGCTATGTTGCGATGTCCTGGGACAGGAAAATGCTCCAACACAGGCAAAAATCCACAAAAAGCTTCACAGGTCTTGAAAAGAGTGACAGGTCTGGTCAAATGTATCCTACCACAATTTCTCCTTGCAATTTCTCCTACTCCTCTTCCACTCTCTCAATTTTTCTCCTTATATACTCTTGTCCAGCCCCCTCTGAGGCATGCCCAGGACATGCCCAACCTAGCTCCAGACTGGGCTTAACAAAAAAAATTGTCAATACTGCCATCTAGTGGCTTTTTTTTTTCCCCATTACGTGTCCAAGACACATATTCTCCCACAACCCGCACAGTCTAGTCGCCTGAAGCAAAAACAACCTGCAGTCCGAGAAGCCCACGTGTCCCGTAACAGCAAACTTCAGCCCACACCGAAATTGCTGAACATTCCGCTTGCGAAAAAACCACATTACAAACCCAGTTAAGAATGAATCTACTCATTGTCCCTGTCCCGAAAGACTGCCAACACGAAAACTTCCGCCAAATTGGTCCAACTTCGAAAAGCCAATGGTACAGAATGCATCCTGCTGAAACTTTGAGTCCAAATTATGACAATTTTCCGAATGCCATTTTGCAGCTCTCAGGGCGCTGATCAAAAGAGCGCACACACTGGGCAGTGAAACCGTATGACCTGTACACAAAGTTTAACAAGACAAGAGGATGGAAACATTTGCCAACTCGAGCCGAACCAACAATGCGGGTCAGAGCACTAATGAACATACTTGCAACCCATGTGCAATTGTTACAACGATAAAATACGTAAACCCAATGATATTTCGAAGCTAATCTCCTCACTCCCCTACGTACAAGACTCCTTCAAAATCACACTGGCATTTCACCAGTGCCCCCATTTACAGCAGGACCTTGCACCAAATCCATCAAATACATACATAAATCTCGGCTCAAAACCCATCTTTTTAGACTTGCCTACTCCTTTTAATTGGTAGTATATTATGGATAATTGTTTTCTTTATTTATCATTTTGGTTGTTATTTCTATTGCTGTTATTGTAATTTATCATTGTTTTTATTTTCTTTTGTGTTTTCCTTTTATTACTGTTTGTTCTTAATATTGTGTCATGTTCGGTGTCCTTGAGTGTTTTGAAAGGCGCCTTTTAAATAAAATGTATTATTATTATTATTATTATACAATCGCTGATTACTTTCGGTACACCTACGCAAACCTTCGAACGCAATAGACACAATCTTTTCCGGTTTCCAGCACAGGCCAAGAGTATTCAACACTTTCAGTGGCAAGCTTTATCTCTGCCATTGCATGGCCACAAGGCGCGCCCCCCATCCGCACAGCCTAGGTACAAATAATACAAACAACCTACGGTTTAAGAAGAGCACAGCCCAATGTGCCCAGCAACAACAGATATTCGCATCCACTTAAAAATGCCGAAACCCCCGACGACACACAGAAACCCAATCATCTCCAACTTGCCGTTAAACCTTCTACCCAAAAGCATGAAAATATCAACTGGCACGGATTAATCTGAAGACAGAATAGTCTAAAGAGATAACAGAAAAACAAAGTAGGCTCATGCAAACATTCCTACAACTGGCACTTCATTCTCTAATCCCGAAAAAGATTGAACTGAAACTTGTGCCTGGTTTCAACGGTCCCAGACCTATTTGGGGATATGTCGATCCCTTAGCAACGGTCTCTATGCAGTGAATTCTAACTTTCCCTGAATCCTACAAGGTAGAAAACACCACTACTTACCATATGTAGATGACGACTGATGAAGCCGACCAGATCACGTAAGAAACCAGGATCACATCGGAGATGGAGATGTCCACACCAGCCAGCACAACGCGGAAACACCTCGGAGCACGTCGGGAAATAGAACCATGCACTCCCGATTAAATGGATCACGCCAGTATGGTACACAAGCCATGACGCCGCAAAATGCAAAGGTTCCCAAAACGACATATTACGGTATAATACTCGAAAATATCACGTCGGGCCGTCACCAACTGTAAAACCCACGCAGCTCGACCAACGACGGAAAAGCCGGGAGCGAAGGCTTATGCGTGTGGATTCCTGCTGTTATGAGGCAATGGAACATGTCAATTAAATCTTTCATGCCTGCGTCCCGCCTTGGACCTGGCCTGAAACTTACCTGAAGTATTCTCAGTAATTCTCCGCTCGAAAACGGGGCTATGCCGAAATCACGGAACCATCTAACCTAATGCCGTGCTGCGAATAACCCAAGGTGCACGTTGGAACACTCGCAAAAACTGAACAAAACATCAGACATATCAGTGATTAGGGCAAACTAAGCATAACGATTACAATGTTACTCTCGTTTAAAATCTGACTCCAATTTAAAATAGATAAAGGACTGAAACATGCGTGAATCTCGGGGCAGCTACGCCGCCAGACTCTTCTGTGAAAACCACTGTACTCAATTTACGCCCCCGGGTCATAGCGCAATTGCCGGATCTTAGTTCGGTGAGAGTTCTAGAGGATGGAAGAAATCACCATGATAGTAGCACCTTGGCATAAACATATCATGAACCCGGATTTATGTGCACCACAGGGCCCCTTAAGGGGATCGGCCAGGCACCAGCTTATAAGCCCAAGGGTGCCCTTAAGGCTAAATCCCCAGGACCGGTACTACATAAACCCTTTATATAAGTAGAATGTAATTTGCAATCCAACTTAAAACCCATCACTTCCTATAAACATCAGCTAGCTAGTCTGGAATGGTAAGGCATCGCCCCCTAAGTACCGGTCGTAACGTGGCTAGAAAGAATAAAAGGATTAGGAGTCACAGAGACCACGCAAGCTAAAAGGGAATAACAATAATTTATTCACCAGGTAGGCAAAAGCTTAAATCTAACAAATCAACGTGAAACCAATTACAAGTTACACACAATTTAGAAAATGAGGGTGAAGTCATACCTGGCGAAAAAGGCTACACACACACTAACGTGCGCGGGGAGAGATCAGATATGATCTTCCCTGACTATATAGATTGGCTACATACGGCATAGGGATGCGTATGGGAAGTCGACTACGATCTTCCCAGCATGGATTGTTTCTCTTTGCTTTAAGCCAAATCACGTCTTTGATCCAGGCGGCATGGCCATAAACACCTGGAAGGGGGGTCGAATCCGGTTTTTGGGTTTCCACCATTGGGATGATGTAATTAAACACTTCAGCAGAGAGAGTAGAATAGGGTGATTACCCGAGAGGATTCTGACCAATTTTCAGGAGTTTCCAAAAGGGAATGAACCATAATTTCAATGGGAATGAAACATACTCCATTCAACTCCTTGGATTGCCCCGAGAATAACAAGACCAAATATGATATGAATATGTACTAATATGATGCAGTTGTCATGAAAAAGCCTTAAGATGAATTATTATATAGTTAAATTGGGTTCTAAGTAAATAAGTGATTCCTTAGCAGGACATTGAACATATCAGTGTATTGTGAAGTTCTCAGAGGTTTAGATGATTTTAAACGGATAAGGTCCAGTTAGATTAAAAGACTGAGGGAGTAATATGACTCCCACAGGGGCATTGTGTCAGCCAGGGCTTTGCAACTACCCCCCCCGTACAGAGTAACAGAAAGACCATCGACACCTTCCACATGCAGGCTGAGTGAGCATCTCCTGGGGGGGAAGTCCACAAAAGTTTTATTGCTATCTGGCATGGCTCTGGACGGAGCTTATCAGCCATTTGTCACTTACATTTCCAGATTCTACAGACTGTAGCAAAATGGCAAAGTGTCCTGTGGTCAGACAAGTCCAAATTTGACATTCTTGTTGGAAATCATGGGCGTCGTGTCCTCCAGGTGAAAGAGGAGAAAGACCACCCCTCCTGTTATCAGCGTTCAGTTCAAAAGCCAGCATCTCTGATGGCATGGGGATGCATTTGTGCAAGTGGTGTGGGACACTTGCATGTTTTAAAAAGCACCATGAATGCTCTCCAGCAGCTGGAAGCCTTTATTAAACAAGAGTGGGATCAAATTCCAATGGCTAAACTCAAGAAACTTGTCTCCTCAACGCCCAGAAACCTTCACTCTGTGTTAAAAAGAAGAGGGGATGCTACACCATGGTAAACAGGCCCCTGTCCCAACTTTTTTGAGACCTGTAACAGCCATCAAATTTGAAATGAGTTCATTTTGTGGATAAAATTGTAAAATTTCTCAGTTTTAACATTTGCTATGTTCTCTCTGTTCTATTATGAATAAAATACTGGCTGGTGTGATTTGAAAGTCATTGCGTTTTGATTTAATTCACAATTTACACTTTGTCCCTGCTATTTCGGAATTGGGGTTGTATTTTAGTCTCATACTACTCTGCACTGATACCAATCTGAACACGGTAACCCTTTAACAAGCCTTCAGTGAGAGCAGAATTTAATATAACCCTCAGTAATTTGGAAAATCTGATGCAAATCAACAGTGAAAAGTTCTTTGCTCTGAACATGGTGCTCTGTAATGTAAGTACCAATGCTACAGTAGAAAATTCACTATAGGTCACCAAAGGTAGTAATGGAAATAGATGGTAAAAGCTCTTTACTCTGAACATTGCGTAATTAACTGTTAGCAGCAATGTTATGTTCAGAGCAAAGGGCCTTTTACCGTCGATTTTTGTTGCTAGTTAAGGTCACCAATTATCGAATCTCGTTAGCTAGCAATAAACTGTTTCCGAGCTAGCTTGTAGGCTAACTAGTAAATTGAAATTCAGTAGGATCACCTTCCTTAGCCTGCCAGCTAGGTAGTAGTGGGGAGTTTATTTACTCATAGATTGTATTTATCTTATCTGATTGGTCAGTTCAGATTTTTTAAATATGGTTGTCTGAGGCAGCTAGCCACTTATCCATAGTTATTGCATTTACATTGGCTACCTAGCTAGCTAGTGCCAAACATTGGTATCAGAGCTAAGCAATGAGCTGCCAAGAATGAGGAAAGCAAAAAATGTATTTTAGCCTCATACAACTCTCCTTAGATACAAAGAGTAGGAAACATGGTGTAGGAAAGAGGGGTACAGGTTTATGGGGCACTGGAACTTCTTCTGGGACAGGGGTGACGTGTTCAAGCCTGACGGGCTACACCTGAACCGGAGGGGTACCTTTGCACTGGGTCAGCGTATGTTGAGGGTAGCAGAGGGTTATTTAAACTAGGGACTTGGAGGGCAGGGAGGCTAGAAAGTGTTATACATAGGGAAATGCAGACTGCCCTGATGGAAGCTGACAGCGTTACATGCACTATTGATGATATAGTTTTAAAGCAACAAAGTGTAGTGGGGGGCTTGGAGCAGCAGGCACATGGGAAATCAAGGGTTAAGAGCATTCGTAATAACCTGAAATGTTTTCATTTAAATGCAAGAAGCATAAAAAATAAATTTCCGAAACTTGAGGCTGTTATGATTAGTGAGGGTTACGACATCCTTGGGATTACAGAGACATGGCTCAGTGAAGAGGATGGAGATGAGTATAATATAGAAGGTTATGAGCTCTTTAGGAAGCATAGATGTAATAGGCGAGGAGGGGGTGTAGCACTCTATGTGAACGAGAACATAAATGTGTAGGAAATTCCTGAGATTGAACATTCCTTGCCCTGTGAAGATATCTGGGTCAGGCTCATTGGCAAACACGAGACAGGTTTAAACATAGGAGTATGCTATCGACTGCCAGCTTTGGACAGTACTGTCAATGAACTGCTCTTTAAGAGGATCAGGCAAGCTTGTAGAGGAGGGGAGACTATTATTATGGGAGACTTCAATTACCCTGGCATCGATTGGGAAATGGTGAAAGGACTTGGTAAAGGGGAGGAAGAATTTGTAGATGTTATAAATGACAATTTTTTGGTGCCGTATGTTAATAAACCTACAAGAGAGAAGGCAATTTTAGATTTAGTGATTTGTAATGACCCTGATAGAATTAGCAATGTTGAGGTACTGGAGCCACTTGGGACAAGTGATCACTCTCCTGTTAATTTTGATGTCTTATGGGGAGTTAAAAAGGTGTCTTCTAAAACCAAAATTTTCAATTTTAGGTGAGCAAATTTTAACAGGATGCGCTCATATTGAAGCGAAATAAAATGGGAGACACTTCTGGACTGTGAGTCTGTAAATGAGATGTGGGAAAGATTTAAGGGGGTTTTACTTGATTCACAATGTAAATTCATACCAAAGGTGACCAAAAGTAAGCTGAAAAAGCAGATTCCTCAGTGGATGACCACATCTAGTCATAGGAGTTTGAGAGAAAAGAGGAATCTTTACAAGATGTACATAAAGGATAACAATGAGAATACTAAGGCTGAATACAGTAAAATGCGGGCAGTGGTCAAAAAAAAAAATTGCTAGAAGACTGTATGAAAGGCAAATTGCAGAAGGGGCAAAAACTAAATCCAAGCGCGTCCTGCAGAACTGTAGCAGAAAAAGGAAAGTCAAAGAGGAGGTAAGTACATAAAGAATAAATATGGATCGCTGCTATATGATAACAAGGATATTGCGGATACCTTAAACATTTACTTTGTTGAGAATTTTACCTTGGAGCGGGTTTTTATTCGGCCAGAGGGCATGTCCAATGCTCAAGATTATTTAGCGGAAATTGAGGTAAGGGATAATGAAGTTTTAGACAAGTTGCATAAACTAAAGGCAGATAAGGCGGCGGGTCCTGATCCTAGAGTGCTCAGGGAAGTTAGTGAGATCATCTTTAAACCGCTCTCCGCTATCTTCAGACGGTCATTGGAAACTGGAGAAATACCAAATGATTGGAAGCAGGGCAATATAATACCAATATATAAGAAAGGGGACCGTACTGAGCCAGGAAATTACAGGCCGGTCAGTTTAACTTGCATTGCATGCAAAATACTGGAATCTATCATTAAAGACGAGCTGGACTTATTTCTTGAACGTAATAATATCTTGAGAGACAGCCAACATGGTTTCCGTAAGGGAAGGTCATGCCTGACAAACCCTCTGGAATTTTTTGAAGAGGCCACTAAGACTTATGATCAGAGTAGGGCTTATGACATCATATACTTGGATTTTCAGAACGCATTTGATACAGTACCGCATAAGAGACTCATTTTTAAAATGAGCTCAATTGGAGTTACAGGAGGTATTCTTGAGTGGATTCAAAACTGGTTACAGGACAGAACACAAAGAGTGGTATGGTGAGCTAGGTATTGTGGGGAGTGGCGTCCCTCAGGGATCGGTGTTGGGACCCCTGCTGTTCCTCATCTACATTAATGACCTTGATAGGAATATTGAGAGCAAATTGGTTAAATTTGCAGATGATACCAAATTGGGAGGTTTGGCAAATTAGAGTCCACTAAAGTGATTCAGGATGATTTGGATAGAATCCAAAATTGGGCAGAAATGTGGCAAATGAAATTTAATGTAGCGAAATGTAAAGTTGTACATGTAGGTAATAAAAACATTTGACAGGATTACTTCATGGGAGGTTTAAAACTGGAATGTCCTCCACATGAAAAAGATCAGGGAGTGATTGTTGACCAAAGCCTCACCGGTTCTAGCCATTGTGCAGTAGCAGTTAAAAAAGCTAATCGGATGCTGGGATACATTGCCAAAAGTATTGAGTACAAATCCAAGGAGGTCATACTTCTCTTGTACAACACATTCGTCAGACCACATCTGGAGTATTGTGTAAAGTTCTGGGGTCCATACTTTAAGAAAGATATAGAGGCTCTAGAAAAAGTTCAGAGAAGAGCCACTAAGCTAATTCCAGGTATAAAAGATGAAAGCTATGAGAAGAGGCTGAAGATCCTTAATCTTTTTAGTCTTAGGAAAAGGAGACTTAGGGGTGATCTGATTGAGGTCTTTAAATATGGTAAAGGGATTAACAAAGTGAATTATGTTGGATTCCTTCGGCCAAGTTCTGTTAGTAGAACTCGGGGTCACAAATGGTAGTTGACCAAGGGTAAATTTAGCATTGATATATGGAAATATTTTTTCACCCAAAGAGTAATTTCGATGTGGAATAGCTTGCCTGACCATATTGTTGAGGCAGAAACCTTGAGAATTTTCAAGAGCAGTAGTCTTTTCATGGACAGAGACTCCTATTTGAGGCATTGCGCTGACAAGCATGCTTTAGCAGTTCTTTATATGACAGCTTTATTATCACCTTTGCTACAATATGACTAAAACTTATTTATAATAATAAAAACTATTTATTACTTTCCAAACAATAAATACGGCTTCCCCTCGACAACTTACCCTCGAGCATTGGAAGGTCCGGCTTCCGCCATATTCGTCAGCTACGTCCGTTTCCATGACAATGCGCGTCCATGAACTTCGGGGATGGACCCCCGGGGCGGATAATGAAGGGAGGGGTGGGTCTGTATTTGTTTACACTTCAAATATCAACAACCTCTCCACTCGTTTTCTCCCACATCGCTGACTGCACCTTAAAAGCTAGACACCATTGAGTCCTTGAGTATCTGAAGTGATATATTCACAATAGAAAAAAAAAACTGGCCAGCCTAGTTGGGCTGAATGGCCTGTTCTCGCCACTCATGTTATGTTATGTTAAATCCGAACGCGCTAACCCTTTAACGAGCCTTCAGTCAGAGTAGAACTGGTCTCAACTTGCTGTACAAGGGGCGGCGTTGTATGCCAACACTGAAGCAGCCTCCCAGGATATATGAAAATAAAGAGGATGTGCTTGCTGCCTCTAAGTGGAGTCGGTGTTTGGGCTGGACCTCGGTACTACGACTCAACCTCCTGATCACAACTACGTAGACTCCAAATGTGCACGATGGCAGCCCCAATATGAAGGATATTTTGGTCTCATTTTTGTATCGTGCTAAGAAATGAAGACGCAGCGTCCATCTTGACAATCTATGGATCACAGTGGTACCACGGTTGCAAAATCTGTGCATGGTATGTAAAAGATTGACTCAAAACTGCCCACAAAGAAGTAAAAATATCCGCAACAATATACATGTACATACAGTATCTCACAAAAGCGAGTACACCCCTCACATTTCGACAATTAATTTATTATATCTTTCCAAGGGACAACGTAACAGAAATGAAACCTGAATATATTCTACAGTAGTCATTGTACAATATGTGTAGTAGTGTAGATTTACTGAACTGTTAAAATAACTGAACAGTCACTATTTCCAAAATAGGTGGCAACAAAAGTGAGTACACCTCACCGTCAACATACCAAATTGTGTCCATAGTGTCACCATAGTGTCAATATTTATTGTGACCACCATTGTTGTCCAGCTCTGCCTTGATTCACCGAGGCATGGAATTCACCAGAGCTGCACAGGTTGTTGCTGGGATCCTCCTCCACTCCTCCATGACACCATCACAGAGCTAGCGGATGTTGGACACCTGCTGCTCCTCCACCTTCCTCTTGAGGATGCCTCACAGGTGCTCAATAGGATTCAGGTCTGGAGACATACTTGGCCACGCCATCACCTTCACTTTCAGCTTCTTCAGGAAGGCAGTTGGAGGTGTGTTGGAGGTGTGTTTTGGGTCGTTATCATGTTGGAAAACTGTTTAGCGGCCCAGTTCCCGAAGAGAGGGCATCATGTTCTGCTTCAGAATGTCACAGTACATGTTTGAATCCATTATTCCATCAATGAAGCACTCATGCAGCCACCACGTGGTACCACCACGATGTTTGATGGCACTACACACTTGTCTTGGTACTCTTCACCAGGGCGCTGCCACACAAGCTGGACACCATCTGAGCCAAAGACGTTTATCTTGGTCTCATCGGACCACAGAACATGGTTCCTGTAGTTCATGTTCTCGGACTGGTTGTCATAATCAGTGAGAGGAACTTTCGGCACAGAGATCTCCTCCGGAAAGTGACGAGTGGCTGCTCGTTTTGTGTGGGCACAGCGCGATCTTAAAATCGGACCACTTTTTTTTTTTTTTTTACCTACATGTGAAGCATTTGGATTGTCAATTATGTAGACTATATAACATGAAATATCATGGAGCTATAAATTGAATTTATTAAGGCCGATGTTATTCGCACTTACACGTGTGGCCAATGCTGAGTTTTTTTCTTGGCCACACTTATAAGTGCGCCAGTTGATGACCATTCCAGTGCCGCTTAGAAAGTACTGCTTCAAACAAGTTTGGCCAAGAAAATTTTTTTTAGCTTTGGACACACTTGAAATAAGTGTGGGCAATGGAGAAATGTGCATCTTTGCTACACTTATAAGTGCACGAATTTCCATCAAATTTTGTGCTTGGTCGCACTTAACTAATGAATTAAATCAAACCTCTGCTGCACTGCGGTTTTCCACCCCAACGGTGTTTACCGCAGCAGCAATAGTTTTCCAAACTGCAGCCTTCTGGGCTCCCTTTATGCCACTCTTAAGGCTTCCAAATAAAATTATTTTGTTTTTCTCCACCTCGGACGTGATAATTTATATTTTCTCCTCAGTGAAGTTCTTCTTCTTTGCCGTCTTTCGAGAGTCCATGTCGTAAAGTGGGCAGGACTATGCCTCCCGGAGCATGAATTTATAGGGGCGTGTCATGTAAATTAGGATGGTTTCTGCCGCCAGATTTATCAACACCACGCCAGTTTTACACCGAAATCAGCGACGTACACACTTTGAGTAAATCAGACGTGACACCTGGAGAACGCTGATATTTACACCAGAATCTACACCAGATCCTACGCAAGTTTGATAAATGAGGGCCATTGTACGATGACTACTCTAGAATATATTCAAGCTTCATTTCTGTAATGTTGTCCCTTGAAAAAATATAATCAATTAATTGTCAAAATGTAAGGGGTGTACTCACTTTTGTGAGATACTGTATATCGGCAATGGATGCCATTCTCTTTGCAATCAATGTGAAAAATAGAAAAAAATAAGAATTTCTTTGAAAAATAGGAGTAAATAGGAATTGCCCCAAAAATTAGGAAAAGATAGGAACTTGACGCCCTGAAATCGCCTTGAACAATCTTCTCAAATGATTTCATAATTAAGGATGTGAGTGCCACGGGCCTGAAGTCGTTGAGAGACTTTGGGCCTTTGTTTTTTGGCACAGGCAAAATAGTAGAGTCTTTCCAAAGACGAGGAACAATGTGGAGTTTAATAAACATTTTTAAGATAAAACAGAAAATATCTACCAGCTGTTCGGCACAATTTTTCATCACACGGCCTCCAATGCCATCAGGCTGGGACTTCTCCTGACCTTTACTCCCCAGAAAAGGGACAGGACTTTAGCTCGGTCAATCTGCACGCTGCTTTGCCTCGGGGCAACGTCTTTCAAACCTGAGAGCTCCTCACTAAAATTATGAGTATTAAAACAATTAAAAAAGGCATTAAGTTCATCGGAGAGGACAAGGTCAGGTGTTATGGTTCTGCCTCATGTGTGCTGTCTTGTCATTGTGCTTATTATTTTTATATTTGTGCTTGTGCTTTTTCTCCCGTGCCTCACTCTTGCTTTATTTTTTAGCTTTCATTCCCGCCGTCTGAGGATTGATTCTCTCTTGCCCAAACTCCCGTGATGTTGTTTGACAGCCTTCAATATGCCTGAGTATCGTTGTCCAATCATGTTTCCTCTTTCGGTTTTGGCTGTGGTATTTCATTCATTGCTTCCACCTGTGCTTAATTCTGGGTTTCGCTAAACTCTGAGTGAATGCGTTCTCTGATAGGATAATTACTAACCCGTTCTAACCAGCACTTATTTGAGGGTGATTGTATATATTTTGTCACGTAGTATTAACTTTAACTCATTAGCGAGTGCGAGCGTTTCTAGCTTTTGTAATTTCTTCCTAAACTTTCCCTGATTAACTACGTTTAAAGCTGTGCTTTCCTTTGCTTTTCTCGTGGTGCTTTTATACTTGTCACGTTAAGATTACCTTAATCTAAACCGTCTAGTTTGATTGATTGAATAAGCCTCGTGACTCGAGTCATCATTGTTAACCCGGTTCTCGTGAATTTGTTTATTAATCCCATGTGTTTCTGTTTCTTTCTGAGATTGCCTTCCGAGTCCCCGCTTCCTCCCGTGTCTATATCTTTGGGCAGGAGGGAAGTAATCGTCAGACGGAACTTTGTTGGCTTTGTACTACATTGTGAAATGTCAGCTCCTGTGCCTTCCCGAGCATTTCCTTTGTATGATTCCCGAGCCTTGTGTTTTGCTGCACCCACGTCTTGTCTCCCCTCGGTCTAAGTCTCCTAGTGTTTCCGTCAGTCTAGTTAGTAGTGATGGCAGAAATGGAACATTCGGGCGATTGAATCATTTGGAACGAATGATTCGGAAAATGACTCGATCTTATGGAACGATCAAAACATGTCTCCACAGCGACATCTGGTGTCCAAATAAACGAGAAGATATTACACTCAAACAGTCGAGTTTTTTGTGTGCTTTTTTCACATGACGTTTTGTTTTTCGTCAGTAGCGGGTGCTTATGAACAAAGCAGACATTTAATTCTTTAGGGGTGCTTGTGCACAAAACTGACATCAGTCAGTAAGGGAAGCTTGTTTGTTTAAGTATTATAAAAACAATCTGCTCAACAGTGCTCGGACTGAGACGGTTTCTTCCTTTGCTCAGTATTTCTCCTGCTTTTGAGAAGATTCTCTCACAAGGCACTGATGTGGCAGGAATGGAGAGGTAAGTCTTGGCCAGCTCGAACAGATGAGGGAATATTGCTGCGTGTTGGTTCCAGTAATCAAGAGGGTCCTCCTTCCTGGGAAAATATGGTGCAGAGAGATAGCGTTGAACCTAAATAGGTAGAAAATGACAAATCAACGCAATTACCACCTCGTTCAATCACTCGGACTATTGTGTGTGTGTGTGTGTGTGTGTGTGTGTGTGTTTGGTGGGCTTACCTCAACAGTAGCATCGGCAGTGGCACTCTGTCTTTGAGAGGTCTTGCCTATCATGCTGTCAAAACCATCCCAGAGGCTCTCTACCCTGTGTTCACTGGCCTGTGGTCCTGATGCTGATGGTGATGCTGATGGCACACAGCTCGCTTGTGTTTCCGAGGCTGCTCGGATGACAGCAGAGCACTCAACTGTCAAACCTCTCATGGCTTTGTCTGCATTATCTGAACTTCCAAACCCAAGAATCTTGAATCTTGGATCAAGGACCGTAGCCATTCCAAGGACCCTTACAAGCTCCACCCCACATCGCTCCCTCAAGTTCTTATGAAGACTGCTGCCCAACTGTAGGGCAGTAGAGCTTGTTAACCCCTCACAATGTTCTTGAACCTTGTTGTGAAGAAGTCTAGTGGAAGTCTAGTGGAACTAGTGGAATGATCTTGGATGCAGAAACTCTGTTTTCAGTTGACAGCTCCACAGTTGCTTCATAAAAAACTGCAAGTAGCTTAAGACATTCAGTGACTGTCTCCTGGTCAGCACTATTGAGGGGATTCAGTGTGGTGTTTAAAGAGGACAAGGCTGCTGCTTCTGCTTCACGCTGCTCCAGCAGCCGCTGAAACATTAAAAATGTGCCGTTCCATCTTGTCTCGATTTCTTGTATTAGCTTCATCTGTGGTTTTCCCATTTGCTGCTGGATGTCAGAGAGCTTCTGCTTTGCGGTGGAACTAGATCTGAAAAAGCCCACTATTTGCCTTGTTTGCAGGCGCAAGGCATGCAATTCAGGGGTTTGCTCTATGGCTTTTTTCACAACCAAGTTCAGGGTGTGAGCAAAACAAGGCACATGTCGCACTTGTAACAACTGTGCACACGCAATCATATTGGCTGCATTATCAGTGACCAAACAAGTAACACTCCTCTCTATCCCCCGTGAATGCAGAAGAGCACTCTTAGCCTCCTTCAGATGGTCTGCTGTGTGTGTGTGTGTGCAAATTTAGTTACCCCAAGAACAGTGGTGGACAGCTTGTTATTTTCACCAATGAAGTGGCAGGTAACTGCAAGGTAGGCATCCATATTGATGGAAGTCCACATGTCTGCAGTCAAACTCACTGTTTTGGCCTTTTTCACCTCCACCATAGCCTTCTCCTTGCTCTCTGTGTATCTTGACTTCAGCATTGTTTTCAGTGTGTTTCTGGATGGAAGAATGTAATTGGGGTCAAGTTTCTCGACAAACATCCTGAAACCCTCATCCTCCACAATTGAGAAGGGTTGTGAGTCTTTAACAATGAGGTCAATCAGAGCCTCATCCAGTTCTTTTTGCCTTCCTATCAAGGAACAACAGAAATACTGAGTTAGGAGTAAAGTCTCCAAGCATGTTATTGTATTGTAAATATTGTAAATAAATGTAACCATGGGCAAATGTACAATAGTGTGGGTTGTTTCACTGCTCAAGTGCATAATTTATGAATATTGTAAATAATAAATGTGTCAAATTACATGTGTATTAACATACCATGAATAAATACATACCATGAACAGAATGCTGGCCATGGCTTGTTTCAGCACTTGGTTGGGCTGTGCAAGGGTTGCAGGCTTCAGGATGCTTTGTTCGAAGGTGTCTCCACATAGTTGTGGTGTTGTTGCAAAATTCCAGTTGTTGCATGCAAAGCATACATTTAACAATATTGTCTCCCTGTAGTTCAAAATGTTCCCAAACGGGAGATCTGGGACGCTTTCTCGTAGTAGCACTCATCTTCAAACGCTCGGTACAATACACTCTGAGAGGCAGGACTTAAAAAAAAAACTGTGATTTCCATGCGCTTTTAAACATTTCCCGCAAATTGGCTATTTATTAATTGGGTAATAATCAGCAGCCATTCAGACAAGGGTCCGATAATTGTTTTGCATATGTGGTTATGTATACATGACATTTAATATGCATTTTTATGTTGTTTGATGCTCGTATTATAGTAGTTCAGACAGGACACTCACGTCAGATTTAACCATTTATTTGGAATGACATACATTTGAATTTGGCGGTGACTCTGCTCAAGTGATACTCTGGAACAATCTGAGCAAGCATGACACAGACATTCCAGGAGATCACAACCCCCAAACTCCTGCAAGGAGCAGATGAGCAGAGGCACCCGCGGGGATCTGAACATGAAATGAGTTTCGATCCATTAAATTTGAATACGAATAACAAACGAGCTCAGTCTATGATCAAGGAATAGAAGATATGACATTGACTGGAGCATTAATAGACAAAAATTGAAATACGGAAAGTGTGTTACGTGGGGATAAACAATGTGAATGCGATGAGCATGTCGCTTTTCCTTTGAATTCATGCAAGTATGCATGACCTTCTCTTCTGGATGCAGGAGATCAGCGGCCTGCTGAATGCAAGCAGAAGAACATTCGGCAAGACACTATGAGTGACTTGATACAAAGGAAATATACTATGTGAGAATGAGGATATGTGTAGCGACAAGCATGTCGCATTTCCTTTGAATTCATGCAAGCATGCATGACCTTCTCTTCTGGATGCAGGAGATCAGCGGCCTGCTGAATGCAAGCAGAAGAACATTCAGCAAGACACTACGAGTGACTTGATACAAAGGAAATATACTATGTGAGAATGAGGATATGTGTAGCGACAAGCATGTCACATTTCCTTTGAATTCATGCAAGCATGCATGACCTTCTCTTCTGGATGCAGGATATCAGCGGCCTGCTGAATGCAAGCAGAAGAACATTCCGCAAGACACTATGAGTGACTTGATACAAAGGAAATATGCTATGTGAGAAAGATATATGTGTAGCGACAAGTATGTCGCATTTCCTTTGAATTCATGCAAGCGTGCATGACCTTCTCCTCTGGATGATGGACATTAGTGGCCTGCTGGTGCGAGCAGAGGAACATTCGGCAAGTCCCTCATGAGAGACTTGATGCAAAGGAAATATGCTATGTGAGATGAGTCTACATGTGGTAAATACATTGACATTTTAAATTTTAGATGGACAGAAGGCGGATGCAGATCGTGAATCGATATGAATGAAATGCCAGTTTCGCCAAGTTGAACGGATTGGACGATACCCATGAACTTTGCACGCGTTGATTTTCCTAAGGCCCATTACCGTTGACCAACATTAAATTCGAGGTGGCAAAGCATGGTGTGAGCATAGAATTAACATTGCAAGAACAATAATTTACCGATTACACAAATAATTGCTACTTCTGCGGACTAAATTCACTAGTATTGAGATGGATGTGTTTCTGGTATACTCCTGAGGACCAGCGACACAGGGTTAGGAGAACAGATGCTGGAAATACAGAGGAATGTGTGGTGCATAGGATTGGGGGCAGACCACAGCACTGCACAGGATGCGGAGACGAACAGCAAACCAAGCTCGGGACGTTGCCTTCTCAGAATCGGTCATGAACAGGGGCTCATCTCCTCTTGCATTGGCTCGCCATTTCAGGGACCGAAAAATTGAAGAAAAAGGACAAAATGCAGTGTAAGTTCTGGCAAAGACTACAGAAGTGCCTTTACCACATTTATCAATTTTGGAATGTTTGAGGTTGCTATTTAACATACAGTTATCGGAGGAGAAATCAGAAATGGTGAGGTCGTGTAAAGGATTAAATTTCTCTGAAGGTGTAGTGAATTCCCCACATCTAAGAACCCCGAAGAAAGCTGTAAGAAAGACTACTTCCAACAATACATCTACATAAGGACTAGAACACCCAGCTCTTAAGTGCGAAACCAACTTTTGCACCAAATAAAGTGAGGTAAAGACGCTCATCATTTCCTTCTGGATGAGCCTTCTTTAATGAGTTAAAGAGGAGGCGAATGAAGGGATTTCCAGGCAAGCTAGTAACTGAAGGATCTAAACATCTTGAGTGAAACTAGACCCCAGCAATTCATGCTTCAGAAGAACAGGGATGATTTTTTTTTTGGAAACTCTGAACAATGCACTATAAAAGGCACAGATCATGGAAATGTTAACTGGCAGAACTGGGATTAAAAACCTGCACGAAAATAGGAGAAGTATGACCAGCAGCCTCATAAGCTTTTAATACGTTTTTGACAATCCAAACCTCAAGAAACCAACCAAACCCCCAAAACCAACGGAGGGAGCCGCATCAGTGAAGACCCGAAGGCGACCGATGACTCCGGCCTATCGTTATGAAAGAACGAAATGCCATTCTAATGCTTGCGCGACCGTGACCAAAAGTGCAAATCAGATTTTTAACCTTCGTCTTATTTGACAGTTTTATGCAAATTGATTACAGATTGAGAGGTCGAGAAGCCGGTACACGAAGGAAGTTGAGGTGCCCCAACAGGTACAACAATTCGCGCTGTGTCATTGACGAAGCCGACATTGCACTCTCCATAACCTCCCTGATCCTGCGCTATTTATCCTGGGGTAGAGATGCTTGCATTTTAGCTGAGTCATGAGAAATACCCAAAACTCCAATTCCTGCGCAGTACCCCAGTTTCTTGAAAACGTCTTTGAGTGTAAAGATGCTGCGACTTGGAACGGAATTGGGAAAGTCTACTATCCAAAAGTCGTCTAATAAATGTAAAACGAACGGCAGTTTGTAAACATTCAGAAGTATCCAAAAAGAGCCTTGGATAAATTATTGAAAATGCGGGGGCTGCTACAGCATCGAAAGGTCAGACGTACTGCAAAATACATTTTTCTTTCCAATCAACTCCAAAGAGATTCCACAGAGAGGGGTGCAGAGGCATAATTTTAAAAGCATCGGTAATGTCAGCTTTACCCAACCAAGCACTGGATCCAGCAATTTTAATGAGTTTAATGCGTGATCGACAGTAAAGTAAAAGAGCGAGAATGGGGGGTGAGGGATGAGATCATTGACGCTTTGAATCTTTTAGTCATAATGGGCAGACAAATCAATGATAATGCGCTTCTTTTTTTTTTCTTTTCTTTCCCTTCTTTCCTTCCTAGAATACTTACAAATAGCAACGCCTATAGGGTTAATACAGTATGAAGTTTTGGGAAACGGACCAATCTTGTACCCCTTTTCAACTTCTCTCACCAGAATTTTATCAACCACATCCGGTTCCTGCTGGGCAGACTGCAGGTTATTGCACTTCACGCTGGAGTGAATACCGTATAAACCCACACAAAAGCCATTAATCAAACCAAACAACAAGCACGAGACAAAAACAGCGATCTGAAGGGTCCTTCAGCGTCTTTAGAGAGTTCTGGGATGTTGCTGGGGGTAGATGCTTCATTTAATTTTCCTTAGCCGGCAGACGCGGCTTGCGGCGAGGGCACACAAACTTTAGATGGCCGTTTCCGCAAAACTTGGGCTTGGTGGCAGAGGTACGGTGAGGGCTGTCACAGGGGGTTTGGACTCGGCAATGATTTTAGGGCAGAGGGGAGAGGAATGAGACGCTCTGCAGAAGACACCACGGTGTAAAATGCCTGCTTACTAACGCCAAATCGACCAGAGACCAATCCAGTCTTTGACTAAACTTTTGGAGGAATAACCAGCTTTAACAGAAAAGTACTTATGATACTAGTAAACAGAGTGCCACCGTAAGACAGCGAGATCAGAAATGATAGCCAAATAGGTGTCTAGCTCGGCTCTGCGTCCCAGGTACATTTCACAAATCACATCCCTTAATACACCGAATGCCACAGTGAACTCTGTCATGGTAAGATTTTTTTAACAGACTCGGATCATTGTCCTTCAGAATGACAGAAATGTCCCCGTAGTCCATTAGGCGTTTCTCGCCTAAACCAGATTCGGACGAACTTAAAAAAAAAATTTAACCAAGTTTACGTCAGTATCTGCCATGATCTGACTGCGAAGACGGGAGAGATGGCAGCTGAAATAGGGTGCATGCCTCCCCCGAGAAAGGATCAGGATGCGCGGACATAATGATGATGCACGAGGTAAGAAAAATACCCAAGCACTGATTCTCATACCTTAGAGAACTGCAGGCATGGATGTTTGCGCAGATCTGTAATGGGTCTTGGTGGGAATGGTAGAGCTTGGTTAGTTGAGATGGAGAGCGCCGCCTTATTTAAAGAGACGCGACATTAAACGCGGACGCTGAAGTCCAATGCGATTAGACAAGGGGTGGAGCCAAGACTGACTTCCGTGCCTGTCTGAACTAACACTGACGCTCCATTAGTTTTATTTTCGGAACAGAATTACGTAACCACCGAGTAGCCTATTCACTTGTTTGAATTGTTGATATGAAACAGTGATGTTTCGTATTGATTGGTGGCGTAATGGAACACTAAATGGAACAGTCACGTGACATCCTCCTTCTGATACAGACCGATAGGTTAAGTTTGTTTTCTTGTCAGCGAGCAAGAATATATGCTTTAAATCTAATTGAATGAATGAAAATGAATTTGCTGTGACTGTTGGAATACTCTAAGTATAGGCTACTTATGCTGATCTTCTAGACATGTAACCAAGACTTTTTCTTCTGGTGTTTCTCTACAGACACTCAAATCTTGGAGATGCTGTGGCTCATCCTTAAATATTACAAATGGGTGACATTCCTGAATAGCGCCCGATACACCAGGTTTTTTGTGCTTGATTCACTCAAATATGATAGCACTGAAGCACCATGGATAGATAAGCTGTTTCCTCATAAGAAAGGTGTTTCTCTGCATCAACTCCTGCCCTGGGTCCTCCTGAGTGCTGTTTTACATTTAAGAAGGTTTGATTCCACAATCTGAAGATGTGTGTATCCCAAGGCCAACTTAGTAAATTTACCCTCTCTGGCTAACTGTAGTGCATTTACTGCAATGTTCATGAATCTGTATTGAACTTATCCATACAGTTATCATTAATAAAACAAGTTTGTACAAATGGCTTATTTGACATGGAATTCTAATTTGAACAAATGGGCTGAAGTAAATGAGTGAAATTGTGACATCATGCCATGATCTTGACGTGAGTGTTTGTGTCTAAGGACATGTCGACATTAAACTCACCTAATAAAGAAAAATTATCAAGAATTTTACAGTTGCTTACATTGTATCGCTTAGATCATAAACTGCAATGGCAATGCATGAACCCAAATCCAAAACTAATCCATTTTTGTGAATGTTACATCCCTATTGGTCTAGGGGTAAAGGAAGTAACAAATAACCAGATGGTAATAGGATGAACTGAAGACGTTGGTTTAATGGAGGAGTTTTATGGATAAATTGAATAACAAAAGGATTGCGTGATACACGGGAGAAAGGGAGAACAAAGGACCGCAATGGTGCTACTCAAATAAAATAGAGAACCAAAAACAAACCAAGCAACTGCAGGAAAGAAAGAAAAGGCAAAATAAAGAATATCAATGAGTAGCACCAGTAACCTAATGGGCTGATAAATTATGATTGTTCTCATCTGGTCCTGTCTCCAGGATATTACACACACAATTAACAAAGTCAAACTCTAGAGTTACAGTCAAGTCATGATACTTCATATGATTGTCTAACAGTCAATACTTTGTACAACTAACAAGGAGTAACCACCGGAGTGTAAGTTACAGATTCAAGTCATTATACTTCATACGGTTTTCAACAATCAATGCTTTATCCAACAAGTGAAATAACGAGTAACCACAAAGTTTAACAGCACAAGATTGACTGCGGACATTAAATCACAGCCTGTGCCGAGTGAGCGTTTGACAGCTAGTTTTTATAGTTAAAGAGCGATGTGTTGGCGAGACTGGAGACAGGATCACTGGACCAATTAGGCATAATGGGTGAGCAAGCAGCAAGCGGACAGGGAGGCTGGCAATGGGCTGGGCTGAGCAACTCGTGAAAAAGCGGGGCACCATACAGAGTAATTGCATACATCCACAGGTATTTGGAGACAGGGAGAGAGTTAATTCACATGGGCATACAGATGAACCCACTTTAGGCCGTAACAACAAAGCAAGAATAATTCAAGCAAGAAAAACATGATGCAGAAAAAAACATTAAAGTGCATCCCATCAAAAGGAAACACAAATGGCAGATTGTTGAGGATCATGTTCAATATTTCTCATAGGGTGAAGTTGGGCCCCAAACATTGTGGGAAACAGCCAGCGGCCCAGGACTGCAAAGTTCGAGACGCGTAAAGGAATGGAATATAGTGCAGAGAGGACTGAAGGCCCCGTGTCCGAAGTCAAGAAGTATGAACTGACATACTGCCGTGCACTACTGTCTGGTCGGCGTGTTTATCGCATGTAAGTTGAGGCAACCGTGATGCGTGGGTGACAGCCCACACCTAGCAGAGGGAGCATTGGAGGCGACCTCTGTGAACTAAGCGGAGCTGGTGAAAAGCGGTCAAAGTTTCTATTCCGTAGCGAGGTGGGGTGGGGATCAGATACGCCGGTTCCCACCTGGGTGGCTGGTAACCACCACTGGATTCGGGGATCGCTATTGACTGGTCACCGGCCGGTTAGGTCGCCAGATGTATTAAGACCGCGGAGGGTAAAGCGTAACAAACTCCAATGTACAGTCTGTCATGGTTTGTGTATGTGCTTTTGCTTTTCTTTGTTACCTCGTCCTAGCGACATCAAATTCTTTCTCCTTGGATTTTTTTTTTCCACCCAGCTGGCTGATTATTACTAGGCGGTGCTTCTCCAGATCTATAAGCCGCCGGGTCCGCCCGCCTCCTTTGCTGAAGTGTCTGCTTTTTGTAGTTATTCGCCTCGGCTGAAGATAGTTGTTGTCAGGGTTAGTTTGACTCTTATATTCTCTATTATTCCTGGGAAGCTCTGCTTCTTTAGGTATTTTCACGCACTATTGTGTGGTGCCTTCTTTTCTCGTTTGTTGAGATTTATTTTTTTCTATTTAGGCTCGCCTTGTTTCTGGCATTTAGTCGTCTCGTGTTTTCAGAACGCGAGCCTTACTCCTTCCATTACCTCTATCACTTTCTGCTGTGCTGGAAGCAGTGTGGTACACCTCACCGGCCGCCGCATCACAGGAACTCCCTCTACACCAGCCCCTACAGAACACTCCGTAAACATGGAATTAAGTCAGCGCAGCTGCATTTGAAGAAGTGGGAGCTAACCAACAAGCTATTCTTTCTGGCCATGGCAAAGGTCGCCGACTCTGAATGCTCCAACAGACAGAGTTTGCAGAGAGACTAAGCTTACAAAAGAAAGTAGTACTAAAAAAAAGAACACTCAAGGAAGTGTCAGAGCCTGTCAGCTCGAATTACAAAACGTCGCACTAGCACAATCTTTGAACTCCTACGAGAACCGAAACTGCAAATGCCTTCAAGATATGGGGTGAAGCAGGAAATGTAAGGACTTTGTGCACTGATAAAAATTTACTTTAAAGCCCAACCTTCACGGTTTGCTAATGTAAAGTCTCGAGTTTCATTTATTTTATCCCTGTTGACTGATACTGCACTGACAGGTGGGTCCACTAATCCAATCTAATTCACGGTCATGAATACTGGAAGCCCTAGATTGAAGTGGAATCAGTTTTGATCAAGGATGTTCATAGTCAAGACAAACTAGCGTGTTTAGTATCTTAAGCAAGGTTCTGAAATTAATAGCTAACTTTTCTATCACATTTCAATGGGTGGCTACTGAAACTGGCTGGGTGGAAGCGCCCTTAATGACAGTTTTTATTCATGCTCTGGCTGAGGATGTTAAAGACGCTTTGGCAGCATTGGAGCCTTGTGTTTCCCTAGATTTGTTGGTTCGTCTGGCTGTGCGATTGATGTCGCCTCCGTGAGCGTAATAAGGGCTTATTATGTATTAGGTACTGTTGACAACAGGGTTAGTATCCCCCGTAGCGTTCACACAGTCCTAACTCCGCCCACAGAGACTTCCACTCCTGATGAATCTATGCAGGTTGATGACTTATTTAATAGCAGGGCTCATAAGCCCGGTCATGGGCAATACTTATAATCTGCCATAATTGTAGTAGCCGGGGCATATCCATTTTATTGTCCTGAGCTTCAGGAAACAGGAGATCCCCCTAGTGGTATGGGGGCACTAGAGGTCCAGATATTTTCCCCATCGGAGACTTTAATTGCTGTAGAATTGACTAAGGGGACACAGAGAATTTTTATTAATGCGTTTTTGGACTCTGGGGCAGTAGATTGTTTTATGGATAGGGAATGGGCTAAGAGACACTCCATTCCGGTTCGCCCTCTTTTGCAGTCACGCTCTATTAAACCGGATGGTCGCCAGGTGGGTGATGGAGTTATATCCGAAATCTCTGAACCATTGTCTATGTTCAATTCCCTTGGTGGACACTCTGAGGAGGTCCGGTTTTTTTTGATCAGTTCCCCCGTTTTCCCAGTTGTTTTAGGACATTCTTGGCTACGAAAACACAAGCCTCGTATCCTTTGGGGGAATAAGGATAACCCAGTTGCTCAGTGGGGTTCCCAGTTGTAGATCCCCTGTATGGATAGCTCTATCACGTTGGCCTGGGCGTCAATCCATGAGAAAGTGACACCTGGAGCGATTCAGGGGAGACTATCTCACACTACCCTCCTAACCTAGAGAAGGGGGCCGAGGAGGGGTTGGAGTGGGACCCTCAATTTGACTGGCGACAGCCAGAGGATGATTGTTATTCCGAATGTGGCTCCGATCCAGAGACTGTCATTGATGCGGCTGAGTCCGAACAGGCTGAGAATTTAGGGGCTGCTTTGAATTTTTGTTTGCCTCATAACGTACCTAATGCTTATACTGATCTCGCCGAGGTTTTTAGCAAACAACGGGCCTCTACTTTACCCCCTCATCACCCTTACAATTGCGAGATCAATCTCCACCCTGGCACCACCCCTAGGGGTTCATTGTACTCACTGTCAGGTCCTGAACAGACGGCCATGCGGGAATATATTCAGGAAGCTCTGAATAATGGTTTTATTCGACCAGCCACGTCCCCCACTTGGGGCAGGTTCTTTTTAATGAGCAAAAGGATGGTGGCCTGAGACCTTCCATACTGAATTACAGGGGCCTGAATAAAGATTACTATTTAAAAGCGATATCCACTTCCTTTGATGAATTCCGCATTCGAACGCTTGCAGGAGGCGTTGTTTTTTACTAAGCTGGATTTGCGGAATGCATATAACTTAGTTCGGATACGAGATGGAGACGAGTGAAAAACGGCGTTTTATACACATGACTGGCACTATGAATATTTGGTTATGCGTTTGAATGGGTGCGCCCCTCTATTCAGGCACTAGATTAGCGGCGTCCTCCGAGATGTTGGAGAAATTAGATTTTGTTTACCTTGGCGACATTTTTAATTTTTTCTTCAACTTTCTCCGAGCACATACAACCACGTCAGAGGTGCTGGGCCCTTCTCAAAAGCCAGGCTTTTGTAAAAGGCTGAAATGTGTTCCGCCAAGGCCCGATTCTCATTTCTTGGTTTCATTGTTTCCTAAGGAGTGGGTCATGGACCCCTGACAAGTGGCAGCCATCAGAGGTGGCCTGCCCCAAAAGTCAAAGAGGTCCAACGTTTCCTGGGGTTTCAATTTTTTGCAGGGAGGTTTATCCGCAATTTTAGCGGGCTTCACTCCCTAATATCGCCCTGCTAAAGACCTCCTTCTTTGCCTGGTCGCCAGCAGCCGAGGCTGCTTTTCAAAAACAAGAGACTGTTTAGCTCAGAACCAATCTTGTTTTTCCGACTCCTCTTCCCATTTGCTGTGATGAGGTTGATGCCTCGGAGGTTGGTGGCTGCCATCTTGTCCCAAGCGCCCCTTTGGGATGTCAGCTGCACCACATGTGCCTACTTCTCCAGGTCATTGTCCGGCTGAGGCGAAATTACGCATCGGTGACGAGGTTGTTGGCTGTTAAACTGGCGTTAGAGGAGTGGCGCCATTGGCTGGAAGGGTCTGAACAACCGTTTTAGTCTGGACTGATCATAAAATCTCCGGTATATTCCAGCGAATAGCGGCGTAATTCGGCAGCGGTGGTCGTGTTTTTTAACGTTTTAACTTCCGTTAACTTACCGCCCTGGCTCAAAAAATATTAAGCTGGATGCCTTATTGCGGATTTACGATCGTTCCGACCGTGATCCTATGCCAGAGCCGGTCATTCCGGTTGACCAGATTTTGGCGCCCGTCCAGTGGGACGTGGAACCCGTGGTACAGGAGGCCTTGAGAACCGATCCCGGCCCTGGTGGGGAACCGTCCGGTTGTTTATTTGTCCCCGTTGCGGTTCATCCTCAGGTTCTCAGTGGGGACACTCTTCCCGTCTGGCAGGGCACCCTGGGGCCCATCAAACCAAGTGGTTCATGGCGGCAATTTGATGGCCAGTATGATGGTATTAGGAGTTTGTGGCGGCATGCCGCGCAATGAACAAGGTTCCCATGCCACCTACTGGCCTGTTGCGCCCCGTTGCTGTACCCAACGCCCTTGGAACATATTGGCATTTCGATTTATCGCGGGCCTGCCCATCTCTGATGGCAATACCTGTCATCTTGGTGATGCGGCCGTTTTTCCCAAAACCGCTCATTTTATCGTGCTGCCTAAACTGCCTTTGGCGCGGGAGACAGCCTTCCTAGTGGTTAACCACGTGTTCCGGCTGCATGGTTTCCCCCTAGATGTGGTTTCTGACTGGGGTCCTCAATTTGCGGCCAAATTCTGGCGTGCTTTTTGTAAGCAGTTGGGGGCCACTGTGAGCCTGTCGTCAGGGTTCCATCCTGAAACTAACGGGCAGACTGAGCGTACCAATCAGTCCTTAGAGAATACTCTTCGGTGCTTAGTGGCCGATAATCCTGCTTCCTGGAGTCACTTTTTGGCATGGACTAAATATTCCCATAACTCATTGTGTAACTCCTCTACGGGTCTTTCTCCTTTCCAGGCCCTGTTGGGTTATCAGCCTCCACTGTTTCCTGAGTCTGAGAAGGAGTCAGAAGTTCCCTCTGTTGAACACTTCATTCGATGCTGCCGGTCTGTTTGGACTAAGGTCCGTTCCTCCTTGTTGCGGGCTGGGCGTAGACAGAAGGCGCCGTTTGGCCCCATCTTGCTCAGCGGGGTTTAACTTTCCACTCAGGATCTTATAGAGTGGAATCTCTCAAGTTGGCCCGCTTTATTGGCCCATTTAAGTATTGCGGAGGATTAACCCTGTCACTGTCGTCTTAAGCTCCCTAGATCCTTGCGGATCCATCCCTCCTTTCACGTGTCCAGGCTTAAACCGGTTAGCACCAGCGTCCTGGCACCTGCCGACAAATCCCCGCCCCCGTCGCGGATGATTGAGGGGGGCCCGGCGTACGCTGTATGTCGTATTGTTGCCGAGAGGCGTGTGGGCCGGGGATTCCAGTTTTTGGTGGACTGGGAGGGATACGGTCCCGAGGAGTGTTGTTGGGTCCCTGCTTGGGATGTGCTGGACCCTGCTCTTATTTCTGAGTTCCATGCAAGGGGTTCTTTGGGAACGTCTGGGGCCGTCCCTTAGAGGGGGGGTCCTGTCATGGTTTGTGTATATGCTTTTTGCTTTCTTTGTTACTCTCATCCCTGATGACATCGAATTCTTTCTCCATCGGATTTTTCCACCCAGCTGGCTGATTATTACTGGGCGGTGCTTCTCCGGAATCTATATCAGCCGGAGGTCCACCACGCCTCCTTTGCTGGAGTGTCTGCTTTGTAGTTATTCGCCTCGGCTGAAGATATTTGTTGTCAGGGTTAGTTTGACTTTTATATTCTCTATTATTCCTGGGAAGCTCTGCTTCTTTAGGTATTTTCACGCACTATTGTGTGGTGCCTTCTTTTCTCGTTTGTTGAGATTTATTTTTCTCTATTTAGGCTCGCCTTGTTTCTGGCATTTAGTCGTCTGGTGTTTTCAGAACGCGAGCCTTACTTCTTCCATTCCCTTTATCACTTTCTGCTGTGCTAGGCTCCATGCTTGGTACACCTCTGCCGGCCGCCACATCTGAACTCCACTCTACCAGCCTTTACACAGTCAGGGCACCACGTCAAAAAGCGAATCGTTAGTAGGCGAAGTGGTGCTTCTGTGATCGGAGGGCTTCGAAAAGAAGACACCGGGAAGCAGAAGGCAGAGTTCTCAACCTGGGGGATCCTGGGTGAAGATCTCTGTGGAAAGGGATCGAGCCTGGAACTGCGCCCTGGGAGAGAGAGGTTCGAAGGATCTAAGTGAAGCAGCGGGCTTCTGTAGCTTTGATTAGTAAGCAGGCTTCTATTTAGTTGATTCGAAAACATAATCAGGTGATGTATTTGATTTCTGTAGCTTTGATCAATAGTAAAATCATTAGTTGTTACCGAAAAACATAATCAGTTGAATCATTTATGTATCTACTTGTATCCTATTCATCTGACTGTATTTTTCCGCTCTTGACTGTAATTTTCCTCTCCTTTTTAGTGTTATGCATGCTTATCTTTTGGTTGCAGTTCTCAAGGGAAGTTGGCTGTGTTTTGGTTTGCCTGTCCTGTTGCAGCGTGAGAATGAGGAGGCAGAAAGACCATATTTGGAAGATATTTCCTGTGATGAAGGTATAAAAACTGGGTGTGAAAAGCAAAATGTCAGTTCTTCTTGCGCAAAAAGAACTCAGCTTTATATTCATCAATATGCCTCCATAAAGCCTAATTGTCTGAAAAATCTGTCTCTCTCCAGTTGTTTTAGGATGGGGGAAACTCATAATATGAAAATATTATCTGAATGAGAACCACAACAAGATGTGTAGAGTTCCGCCACAGACCCACAGTGAGCACTTTATTACGCCACACTAGTGCTGCGTAGTGCCTCCATACATATCAGTCTCAGTGCTTTGTGGCGTGGATGGCCCACAATTAAACATTCATTTGTGATGCTGGTCAATGGTGATATGATTGTATGCATTAGTGCACATGGTGTTGGACACTTGCATGTTTTAAAAAGCACCATGAATGCTGAGAGGTATATAAGGTTTTAGAGCAATATATGCTCCCCTCCAGATGACATCTATTCCAGGGAAGGCCTTGTGAATTTCAGCAGGACAATGCAAAACCACATACTGAAGAGGGGATGCTACACCATGGTAAACAGGCCCCTGTCCCAACAATTTTTGAGACCTGTAGCAGCCATCAAATTTGAAATGAGCTCATTTTGTGGATAAAATTGTAAAATTTCTCATGTTATCTCTGTTCTATTGTGAATAAAAAACTGGCTGGTGTAATTTGAAAGTCATTGCGTTCTGATTTTATTCACAATTTACACTTTGTCCCAGCTATTTCGGAATTGGAGTTGTATATATATGAAAGTGACTTGGACCAGACAGCGGCGAGAATGATTAAATCACAGTTTGGCGACGCTCTTTCACACTTAAAGTGTGTGTATTTTCACTGACTGTACTGCTTTATAGCTAGTTTTACACTGTTTTTATACTGCTTTGTCCAGCCACCGAAAATATTGACTATTGTGTGACATAATCTGTGGTCAATGGACGAGAGAAGCACAAATGTCGGGTGTCTGGGTGGGTTAGGGAGCTTGTCAATATACTGAACGCATTCAAATTTGAACAGGCATTCAAAAATGAACAAGTCTCCGTCCATGTTCAGCTAAAAAACGAATGGCGGAGTGTTCAGAAATGAACGAGCATGCATTCATTTTTGACCGGACGGCATCCAAAAACGAAAGCAGCTATCCTCCCTTGCGTTACAAAATGAATTTTCTCTCCACTTCGCAAAATTTAGACCAACATGCGTAAATATTTCCTTCATACGAGAAAAAAATTCCACGTCTCCCATCCTGCAGAATTTAGAAGTATATTGTAAGGTACATGCCTATTAAACGACAGTTTCACGTCAACTATAAAATCCAATCAAATCTCCAGTTTCGAGATTATATCTTTACCGATCGTCAATCTTCCAATCTTCTGCTATACGCTTACACTTTTCATCGAGTTCGATAAGATGCTTTAACACATTCCACACTCAAGACCGGAGATAAATTGTGATTCAATGGTACCGGGGTACGTTCAGTCAGCCAAAACATTCAAATGTTGCTGTGTGAATGCTTTACTGGAATGAACATTGCTTCCGTGTGGTGTCAGTATGCCACTTTTTCCTTCTTATATAAAAAAGCATTTTAGAATTCCAAATCATGGTGTGACAGCAAGGCAATTTGTTTGCAAAAGATTGTAAATTAAATTAAATTAAATACATTAAAATTGTAGTTTACGCATTGTATCACATCATCTGCGCGACAGCCCAAGTTTAATTCTACTATTCTGTGAGTATAAGAACTAGGATAACTTGGTCCCGCTCATATCAAATTGCAAAATTATCCGCGATAATAACCTTTCTTTTTAAACCGGTGAAGGCGCAAGCCAAAAAAAAAAATGCCACACTTTATCAGCCCACTACGTACACGATGAGTTTTGCAATGATATTCAGATTTTGTTCCATTGATTGTCGCAGATTTGGTAGGCTACCATTTGTCATATTATATATTGTTCTAATGTATTGTACAGTATTTTTTCAGATTGAAGTCACAAAACCGCCGCTCTGTGGGAGCTGCTGACGACAAGTCCAGATCTAGACAAGCAGATGAGCAAAGCAAAACCTCTGCATGTGCACAGTATTATAAAATCAGCATGTCTGAATGTTAATAAATATTTATTCCCCCCCTTCCCCCTTTATGAATATAACCCTTATTATAAGGGTGTTCTCAGTTCAATTAATTAATCAGCTTGATTGCAAGACAAACGACTAAGTAGCCTAGTCTTGTGATACCATGGGGATTAGCTGGTTCAGGGATACAAGATCACGGAGCGAGACCTGAATTCATGCGACACGCTGGTATACCGGTGACAAGATTTTTGGATGATGTGCACGATTAATACTGAATTTGTTCAGTCGACTAAGTTTAATTTGTTTTTGTTTAGATATCTGGAATATGTTTTTGTTCAGAGAACAGGAGTAGGTCGCATATAATCGCACTCCTGAAGCGTCACCTAAATTGGCAAATGATCTTTAGCAGGCGGATTATACCCAGTATATGAAAAAAAAAAAAAAAAAAAAAAAAAAAAACTAATGACCCTGACAATGACAATGAGAACTATTTCACTTTAAGGAACTTAGAATTTAAAATAGGCCTGTACAAGCGTTTATATAAACCGTCATCCATATTCAGTCGTCGTTCACAAAAGAATATCCGCGCTCATAATCTAAAAGCTCACTTAACACATATTAGCGCCAAATCGCAGAAATCAGCACAGTCTATACAAAAGATCAGATAGTTTCATATAAAACAAAAGGAGTCAGCAGTGCCGGGAAGACCTGGGATCAAATTACCTCACTGAATGACTTTCTACCTTTTTTAATTTCAGAAAGATGCCTCGAAATTACAAACGAATAACGAAACGTGGCAATGCCATTACAGAATGACTCAAGAGGTTCCTTACAGTAGCTTCGTGGGATAATAGTAGTAAGGCATCCCCCTAAACTTGCCTACTTAAGTGGGAAACACGTCTCACTTAATAAGCAAATTGCCCACAACCTGTAGAAAACTACCCCTCCTGTGACAAACTACCCCATATTTGGGGTAGTTTGTTACAGGTGACGGGGGTCTATTTTTTCCTCACCAGCATCACGCATGCGCAGAATATAGGGGCTGCCGCAGATCAGTCATGTAGTCTGATAAACTTTCTATCTGTGCAGTGCATATTGGTAACAAAAACCTGATAATGTTAATTCTACAGCCGTTAAAAGAAAAAGTTAAAAGAAAAACAACTAGACCCGGTCTCCCCTATAGCTGATTATTTTCAGTCATAATGGCAAATTTATTGTTCTCAACACCCTTAAAATCTTACTATAAATCTTTATCGTTGTGGGATATTTTAAATTACATTATGTAACTTTAGCTGACGTAGAAAAAATCAGATAGGCATACAGAAAAACACAACCGCGAGACCACGAAGACGACGGCGGGCAAAGGGTAACATACATGCACGTTTCGCGTTTTCCAAATTCTGGTACCACGTCGCCAGTCAAATGTAGGCCTACATTTCAGAGAAAGAAATAAGTGATGACAATATTTTATACAACTGATGCATAAAACAGAGAGAAGACTCCAGCTATAACACTGATAGATTTTATAGATAGAAATTATCTTGAATAAATGAGGGAAAATGGGGAGATGGCGTTAACCGCATAAACTGTCACACACATTGACAAAATCTGTACCAGAGCCTTCACAGAAATACACCTATCCATTAGTCTCCATATAGCCACAACACAGCCATAATAGAGCTTATAAAAAGTGCTTTGGTCATTCTTTGGTTGTTATTTAAACAGTACAATCATCATTTAAGCTTATCAAATAAAATAAAATAGGCCTTCTATAGATAACAACAGCAGAAAAGATAACAATTTGACCTTAGTCTCTGCAAAAGTGAAACAGAAGGCTATAGCATCACAAAAACACAACCAGTGTAATCAATCTAATATGCCTACTATGACAACTAGGCAGAAAGGATAATGAGGCCAATTACAACACAGACTAGCCTAGCCTCATCTGGACCACCTCATGAGATCCATACAATCCAATACAATCCTATGTGTACAATAGGATCAATGAAATGATTGAGTACTATAGCACTTTAAATTCTTACAAGAACATTACAGGCATTTTCTTGTAATATCATAGGATCTATAATACTATAAAGGATAATCAAGGTCACTTTCACCAATTAGCACCAACTGAGGGTAAGTAGCCTGCCCTGTTATAACTATATATCAGTTATTTTTCGTTATGACTGCTAGATAACACTGTTGCAGTATTACATGTTTAACATGCATCATTACACCCTCAAGAGGATGTGTTGCCAAAAAAAAGTGTCAGAGTCAATTTCCCCAGTGATGTGAAGAGGAGCAAATAACTGTTGCCTCAAGTTAGTAGGAGCAATCTAACAATCATTAAAAATTAAAACAACTACAAATGTGAGGTATTCATACTCCAACACTTTTTCACAACCAAAGACCACACAATTGGGAAGCTTAATGTCCAGTTTATTGAAAATAAGGAACAGGAAAAGGCTTCCAAAGCTTAGGAAGTCGAGACTCAGGGTGCAGGGTGAGTGTCGTCTGTGTCATTGCAGGGGGTCCTCTGGCTCTAATCAACTTGGCAGTGGTTCTTCTGCTGAAAGAGAGAGGGAGTGAAAAAAAGAGAAAGGGTTAGACACCTATGTTGGCTTGGATGGGAAACTGCACAGGAGATGTGGAGGGGCTTACTTTCCCAATGGAACATCATCAGTATGTTGACGTTGAACAAAGTATGGAAAGTGGCATCAGTTACTGATGTGATGGGAATATGTATAAAGATGTCTCATGTTCTTCAGTCTTTTAGACATGTAATACAGTATAGCTTATTTTTTTATTTTATTTTTTTTTCCATTCATTATGATTCCCCACTTAGCCTTGTATGTTTGGCCCAGTTTGACTTTTTATACGGTTTTAATCTTGTATTTGGTCCCCAGCTTCCCTCTCCATTTGCCATCAATCCTAAATCAGCTGAGCGGCAACAAAATACAGGCAGGTAATAGTCAACTGATTCACAAATCCCAAAACACTCAAATCATTGGTTTCGATTTATTTTACTGCTTACAAGTAAAAAAAATACACATAAAATCAATATTAATAGCGATGTATCACAACAAATAAAAACCCTTTTTATTATTGAGTAAAGTAAACTTTTTTATACTAACGTCAGCTTTAACTCAAAATGGATAACCTCACCTCTTCGCCTCCACTCATCACAACACTGACAAAACCAATATATTTCCGCCAATTTTACAATAAATGATTAATATTTGACTCCCCCACCCCACAAAAATCACATCTGAGAGACATTTTTCTCCAATTCCAAGACGGCGGTGTATGAAATGGCATCGAAAGAACGGAATTTACAATTGGCTATTATGCTGCTCGTAGTTAGCGCTAGTTACTATGCGTTGCAACTTTAACTAGCTAGTTAGTATCCTAGCCCAATTTGTTGTCCATAAACGTTGAATACATCGCCATATTTAGAGGGGGATAATCCAATTAAATGCTTTACTGTACGTGTAAATTAAATTCAGATGTGCTGACGACACACAAAATAATTCTTTAAATATTACCTTCTGGAAATACCTTCGGTAAATGCATCATGACCGGATCTTCATCACTTCAACTCAGCAGCGTGACTAGTCTTCATTGATAACTTCCGGGAACTATTCCATTGCAGTGAAAAAATTAGTCCATTGGAGTCAATGGAAATGACGCGACTCTCTCTCTCTCTGTATGATTCTGGCCTGGGTGTGCCAGCAGCCTGACTATGCGGCACCGGCACGTCCAGGCACATGTGTAGCTACGCCAGTGCTAGGAACCTCGATTCCTTGTTCTTTTGTATTGTATCTTATATTGCCTTCTTACTGTGCCGAAGGCATAATAAATACAACCAAGTCCATCTTCGCACCTGAGTCCAGTCCTAAGCTTCCTGTCCTCCGTGCACATCACCGGGGCTCAGAGCACAACCCTTACAGTATCTTTGAATTTTAGAAAGATATCTCTTCTTTTAAGTCATGTTGCCAAACATTTTAATTAAACGCAAGGCGATGGGAGTCCATCTTTGAATTTTAGAAAGATTATTTTTTTTCTGCAAATACACGTTACTAAAGATGTGTTTTTTTTAAATCAGTGTAATGGAAGTCACTCTTTACATTTTAGAAAAATGTTTTTCTTTGTTAATACTTTTGTATTTTTGGGCTACCAGATTTTGCATTTGGGCTACTGAAATTCGAAAACTATTTAGGCGTATTTAACACAATATGATTACATGCACACAATTATTTTGGCCGCAATATAGATAAATATATCGAGGGCTGACTGCAATGAACAGTTATGTCCAATATATAACATCTGAACATAACGGTTTATTGCAGTCAGCCCTCGATATAAAGATGGTTTAAAGAAGATAAATATTTTTCGTGGTCTATTTTTGATGCACGCTTTCATACCAATCCCAAACCACGAGGTGATGTCTGCTGTGCGGTTAAATTGAATTTGAAGGTAAAATAATTAGAAACGCCACCCACCCACTGTTTGTGTACGTGTGACTGCAAGTAAAAACATCCCTTTTAGCCCGCTCGGCCTTTAGGCCAATCGAAACACCTCAAATGATCCATGGTTCTTCTTCTTCTTCTTTTGTATTTTCAAAAGTGTAGACGATACTTATGCATAATATGATCCGCAGTTGTTTGTGCCTGCTAGAATAGTTTCCGGTGTGGGCAGGTCCAGCGCTGTTATTGGCTCTGGCTAGGTCTGTACTAATTGGACGGCACAACCTGACGTCAGGTTTTGCCCAGATCTCGTGAAAATCTCAGGACAAGCTAGAGGAAATTACGTTCAGGAAATCACGTTCTCGGATTATGGCAAAACCCCTGTATCTTATGTTAAAAAACTTTACAGAGGTTGAGTATTGAGATCCAACATTATAACATTATTTGTATGTATTAAAGGAAGGATCAGCATAATAGGTCCCCTTTAATGGTGCAAAGACTACAAAGAGCACAATCTCAGGTATAGGTAAAGCATAGGTTTGGGTTTTATGTGCAAGCAATACAAGGTGGGTTAAGGTCATGCTTCTACATCTGATGGTGCCAAGTACATTCACAAAGCCCACAAACAAGCAAGTTTACCAGCCCCCTAGGACAAAAATGAAATGCAAAGAAAGAAATCTTGTAAATGCTTCATCAAAAGTTATTTAGGAATTTATGCATAAAAATGTATCATAACAGCAATAGCAAATGGAACTTGCTCAATGAGTCATATCATAAAGGACTCTGAATTTTAAACCACATTTCATCCCTGGGACTCCATTTTCTCTATTGCAATGGCAAACCCTGAAAATATGTGAACACACAAATATGAGTCTTAACAGTTTGTTGAGGACCAAATGCAATGTAATCAAAGGCAATAGGGTCCCGTGAGGACCCCACCTAGGACACCCCCACCCCCCCACCCCCAGGGCAAAATACCTAAGGGTAACACTGAACTTTGTTAGACTAGTCATAGAGACATTGATGGCAAGGAACGATGACTTACACCACTGAGTGAATTCCTTCACTACGGGGCTGGGTTCCAGATTGTCGTCGGTAAAGAGCAAAACTATTACCGAGTTGCCCGTGAAATTGATATTGTGATGCTTCGAGAAGAGGCTTTGGCACAGGTTTGTGTATAAAGCGTATAAAAGAGCGGTGAGGCCGCAGCCCTGAGGGGAACCAGTGGAGGAATGCAGAACACTACATAAAATGCCAATCACTCTCACATGTGACCTGTCAGTTACAAAATTCAACAACCAGCAAATGAGAACAGGGTCAATATTATAAGTGTTTTTTTTTTTTTAAATACCTGCTAAAATATGCGTCCACGCCTCTCTTTGACCTGTAAGCAAATTAAAATGGGTCCAGTTTACCTTGAACAGTGGTAAAGAGATCATCTTTAACAATCTTCTAAAATGACTTCATAGTTAAGGATATCAGTCCCATGGACCAAAAGTCGTTGAGAGACTTTGGGGCTTTGTTTTCTGGCACAGGCATAATAGAGTCTTTCCAAAGACGAGGAACAATGTGGAGCTGAAGAGACATTTTGAAGATAAAACAGAAAATATCTACCAACTGTTCGGCAAACTTTTTCATCACACGGCCTCCAATGCCGTTGGGGCTGGGACTTTTCCCAGTTATTTCATTTGGCCCAGCTAACTGTGTCACCAGTTTGAGTAAAGCTCTTGGTCCTCTCTCTGCAAATTTACACAGTTTTGGTAAAAATCTTGGCGTTTTCCTCGACTCTTCCATGAATTTTAAGAAACAAGTCAGTAATGTTGTAAAGGGCAGCTTCTTTCAGCTTAGGAAACATTGCTAAATTAAAACTTATCTCATAAGGACCTGGAAAAAAGTTATCCATGCCTTCATCACTAGCCGCGTGGATTACTGCAATTCCATGTACATGGGTTTGACAAACTCCACCCTGTCGAGATTACATTTGGTTCAGAAGGCAGCAGCCAGATTTTTAACGGGTACAAAGAAAGGAGAACATATTACTCCAGTTCTGCCCAAATTGCACTGGCTTCTGGTAAAATACAGAATTGATTTTAAGATTTTCCTATTTGTTTTTAAAGCCGTTAATGGTTTTGCTCCTCAATACATTACTGACTTTTTAACTCCTTATTCTGCCCCCCGCTTACTCCAGTCATCCACTCTCCAATCATTGTCAGTCCCTCTTGAAAACAAGAGGTGGTCGTGCATTTTCGGTTGTTGCCCCCAGTCTGTGGAATAATCTCCCATTACACATTAGAACCTGCTCTTCAATTGATCATTTTAAATCAGAACTAAACATCCTTTTATTCTTGCTTTTAGGTCAGTCTGAGGCTGGGCCATGGTTTTAAAGTCAAGTTCACTTTTATTTATGAATGTCTGGTGTTTTATTTTTTGTCTATCTTTAATTCTGCCCTGTTTTATTATTCAATTTTTATTCATTTTATTATCTATTTTTGCTTTTTTTTTTTTACTTTTGCTTCTCAATATGGTGTCACGTTTTTAGCCTTGCTATTGTTTTGTACTATTTTTGCTTCCATATCTTGCATGCTGTATTTCTTCTGTATCTGCCTCTTCTGTAAAGCACTTTGGGTCAACCTCTGTTATTTTTAAATGTGCTATACAAATAAATGTGACTTGACTTGACTTTTCTTGACCTTTACTCCCTTGAAAAGTGACAGGACTTAATCTCTGTCAATCTGTAGGCCTAAGCTTTAAAAACTGACAGCTCCTCACTTAAACTGTGGGTATTAAAATAGTTATAAAAGGCATTAAGTTCATTGGAGAGGACAAGGTCAGGCACACCTGCGAGGGAAACTGAACCCTTCTTGGACTGCATGGCCATCGGGTGCAAGATGATTTATTAGCATGAGTGCGATAAGTATGAGAAAAGCTGCGGTTCTAAGATATATTGTCCATTTTCTTTGGTGTTCCGATAATTAGCCAGCGGTCAGTTGGACAGTATTTTGTCGATTTCCGCAGACGTTCAAAATACTGGTTCAGAAAGTAACTAGTAATGCCTCCCCAATAGTGTGCTCTAGTGGCGAGCATGTGCTTATCAGCTCTATGCTTCAAGCAGGAACCTGTGTCACGGACAGTCAATGGTCGCAAAGCAGACTGCGTTTTCTGGGCAAATAACGTCGGACATCGTCCTCACTTTCTGATATTACGAAGTTTCCTCTCCGATCTGCAGTATTAGTAGTCGAAGCCAAGGCCTAATGAATAGACTACTGGACTTCTGCAGTAGACCTGCTAGTTTACTTGTAATTTAATGTATTGTGGAGCACATAAATTGTGACTGTCACACTAGCATTTAGTAATCTGCCACGTGCACAACTCAGCTGACAGTGATAAAGTCGAATGCGTCGCCATTCTCATTTATGCATGAGTACAGCTGAGCTGAGAATGGCTGATGTACATAATAGTACCAACCAACCTACAGAAAAAAAAAATTTGCAGAGGGGGCAAAAATAGCGTTCTTTCCCCGCATACCAGAAATTCTTGCGGTGACGTGGCTAAAACACATTAAAGAGCTATCTGATCTGAATTTAAGACAATTTAATACTTTTTAAGGCCGTTTATTTGTAAATTTGTATTTAAGACTTTTTAAGGACCTGCGGCCACCCTGTTACAAGCTACAGGAAACCTCATCTCATCTCAGACCATACAAAACCGTCTGCATGCTGCCAACCTGCGAGCCAGGCAGCCATACATCCCATTACCCTTCTCAGATCGCCAACGATAGACAATTAGACAGTGGTTTGAACAGTTTCAATGCCCAATGGTCACGTGTAATGCACAGCAATGAGTCACGGTTCACAACGGTCTTCATTGTGTTTGGCAATGGCCAGATGACCGTCATCAGCAAGCCGATATGAGTCCACATGATCGGTATGGGAGAGGGTCAGTAATGGTGTGGGGTGGAGTCACTATGAAAGGCAGGACTGACCTCCACATCCACCACGGGAGAGTCACAGGGGTGGATCATGAACGCATCGTCCTTGCCCATCTCCAAAGGCACCAAATCCAAACCATGCCCTGGCCTGCAATGTCCCCTGACCTTTCCCCCATAGAACACATATGGGATATACTGGGACGACGTGTACAATGGCAGCATCCACTCCATCAGGACTTGGTGGCGCGGCGCTCCAGGAGGAGTGGCAGAGAATTCCTCAAGCTGACATTGGTCGTCTCATTAGGAGCATGTGGCGTCAGTGGGATGCTTGTTTGGGCGCTAATGGTGGACCAACTCATTACTGATCACTTTGTGACTTTTGGGGTACCACCCCATGTGACATTTTGTACCTCCAGAAAAAATTCTCAATAACTTAGGTGATGAAGAAGTGTCATAAACTTCATCTTGAATTGCTCGCCAATTAAATAACATAGTTTCGAAATTTGAAATAAATATATTTTCATTTATTTGTCTTTTCTCTTCATTATCCCCTACTTTTTTGTGAGCAGAATGTATTAGAGCCGTGTTTCGTTTATGGCCAGAAGGCAGAGTTCTCATAATTTCCTGTCCTTTTTAAAAAGCACTTGTGCAAGTTAATGTTGCTGCACTCTGGAATGTGCTTGCCAACAAAAACACAGTATGTGACCCTATAATCTCCTAAGGGCATTATAAACAGCACCATGTTATGATAAAAACAGTTCAATAAAAGACCTGTTAGTGTTTTATGCCCTACAAAAGCCAATAACTGATTGCAAATCTCTAAAATGGCAAACATCTAGTCAGAATCACTGAGATTTTGCTTACGATATTTTGATGACATGCATTTCTAATAAACGCAAAATCTTCAATCTCCAATCTTTAACTTCTTAAAATCTCAAAGGTTTCCGCATGCCTTACCATTCCTAATCAATTTTCTTGTACAAAGAGCTACCAAATGTCGGTTTATTTGGTTTAGTGGCCCCTAATAGCTACACTTATATGATGGATGACGTTAAAATAAGCTTGTTTTCAGTGCAGTTTTCAAGTGGCATCTGAGTGAAAAAAAAGGCGGTGCCCAAAAAATGAAATGATTGATGAAAAGGGGTCATTTAAATTAGAGTCATGCCTTTCTGTCAAGGGGAGATATTTGACCTCAAAATCATTAAATATTTGAATGGCAAAAAAAGGCCAAAAATGCAGTCACATATTTACCTCCATTGATTGACAAGCAGCCAATCAAGTTGATTGACACTTGTTTCTTGCGTCCATTAAAGATGTACCTATATGCGTGCAAACCCTCATAACCCTAGATGAAATACAGTTGTGCTGAGAGCTTCAAATGTTTTGTCAATATTCAAGTAATTCTCTTGGCAAAAATCTAGCAAAACCAGAGGGGTAACCTTTCTCCACCCCCCCGCCCCCAGCCCCCAAAGGATCTGAAACAAAAACCAGTTTGTCTTTTCGAGTTTTGGAGTGGACAAAACTGGCTAATTTTCACTGAAATTGGTGAGATGGCATGTAGCAGACCTGCCTGGTGCACTCATGGACTCACCCTTAAAAAATTGCTTAGGGGTCATTCCATGTCAAAATCCCAAATGTCTGAGAAACTTCCCACTTGACCATCTCAGATTTGGCTTAAAAAAATCCAGCGGGTGCATACACCTCCAAATAGGATAAATCCAAAATTTTAGCTGTTAACTCCTTATAGTTTTGTCATAAAAAATATTTTTGCAGCTTAGTTCCTGCCCTTTTTGGACAGCGATTTCTGAGGAGCCACTACATGGCTATATCTAGAAAAGTATTTCAGCTAAGTCCTTCAAATTTTCAGGGGTGAAAATCTGCTACTATAACTTGTGGAAAATGGACTTATAAAGGTGTCCCTTTAGTTTATCATATATTTCTGGGTGCTTAAAGTTGCTCGAAAATTTTAATCTGCGCTCTGTGGTAGCATATTTGAAGGACTGTATAAAGCCTCATTTCAAAGACAGGGATTTGGTTTCGCACATACAGCTTCCCATATATGTCGTGTATTTTGTATTCTAATTCTGCCACTCTCTTTAGAATAATCTAGAAAATATTAAGGGTTGAAAATGAAATAAACAAAAAAAATTGTGCTATTTTTAACATTTTATACAAAAAAAATGACACCATCCACCAACATAAAATTGACTGTTTTAGAAAGATTAGATGCCTGTTATTAACATATCCAAAATTTGTGATGGTGTTCTGCTTTATTTTCTCAAAATAAATTTTTTAAAATATGGCATTTTTGTGGACACACAACATTCAATGGCATCGAAGACATATTCAAACATTATTTTACAAAATGCACACAGTTAATGATAGAAAGCTCAACCTCAACAAAATGCTTTATTTCATAAATGTTAACTTGCACTTGAAGAATAACCCATATGCAGTGTTTAAATATTGAAATATTACAGGCCATTAATTCAAGTTTGTTATGAATTCAGAAGTGTTACATAACATAACATAACATGAGTGGCGAGAACAGGCCGTTCAGCCCAACTAGGCTCACCAGTTTCTTTTTACTATCGTGAATATATCACTTCAGATACTTAATGACTCAATGGTATCTAGCTTTAAGTCAAGTCTTGAAAATTCCCAAGGTTTCTGCCTCAACAATATGGTCAGGCAAGCTATTCCACATCGAAATTACTGTTTGGGTGAAAAAATATTTCCTAATATCCGTGCTAAATTTACCCTTGGTCAACTTCCATTTGTGACCCCGAGTTCTACTAACAAAATTTGGCCGAAGGAATCCAACATAATTCACTTTGTTAATCCCTTTAACATATTTAAAGACCTCAATCACATCATCCCTGAGTCTCCTTTTCCTAAGACTAAAGAGATTAAGGATCTTAAGCCTCTTCTCATAGCTTTTATCTTTTGTACCTGGAATCAGCTTAGTGGCTCTTCTCTGAACTTTTTCTAGAGCCTCAATATCTTTCTTAAAGTATGGTCCCCAGACCTGTACACAACACTCCAGATGTGATCTGACGAATGTGTTGTACAAGAGAAGTATGACCTCCTTGGAATTGTACTCAATACTTTTGGCAATGTATCCCAGCATCCGATTGGCTTTTTTAACTGCTAAGGCACAATGGCTAGAACCTGTGAGGGTTTGGTCAACAATCACTCCCAGATCTTTTTCATGTGGAGCACATTCCAATTTTAAACCTCCCAAAAAGTAATCCTGTCTAATGTTTTTTTTTTTTTTTTTACCTGCATGTACAACTTTATATTTCGCAACATTAAATTTCATTTGCCACATTTCTGCCCAATTTTGGATTCTATCCAAATCATCCTGAATCACTTTAGTGGACTCTAAACTATTTGCCAAACCTCCCAATTTAGTATCATCTGCAAATTTAACTAATTTGCTCTCAATATTCCTATCAAAGTCATTAATGTAGATGAGGAACAGCAGGGGTCCCAACACCGATCCCTGAGGGACGCCACTCCCCACCATACCTAGCTCAGATGAGATTCCACAGACCACCACTCTTTGTGTTCTGTCCAGTAACCAGTTTTGAATCGACTCCAGAATACCTCCTGTAACTCCAATGGAGCTCATTTTAAAAATTAGTCTCTTATGCGGTGCTGTATTGAATGTTCTCTGAAAATCCAATTATATGATGTCATAAGGCCTGCTCTGATCATAAGTCTTGGTGGCCTCTTCAAAGTATTCCAGGAGGTTTGTCAGGCATGCCCTTATGGAAACCATGTTGGCTATCCCTCAAGATATTATTACGTTCAAGAAATAATTCCAGCTCGTCTTTTATGATAGATTCCAGTATTTTGCATGCAATGCAAGTTAAGCTGACTGGCCTGTAATTTCCTAGCTCAGTACGGTCCCCTTTCTTATATATTGGTATTATATTGCCCTGCTTCCAATCATTTGGTATTTCTCCAGTTTCTAAAGACCGTCTGAAGATAGCGGAGAGCAGTTTAAAGATGATCCTACTAACTTCCCTGAGCACTCTAGGATATAAGCCATCTGGAACCGCCGCCTTGTCTGCCTTTAGTTTATGCAACTTGTCTAATACTTCATTATCCCTTACCTCAATTTCCGCTAAATAATCTTCAGCATTAGCCATGCCCTCTGGCCAAATAAAAACCCGGTCCGAGGTAAAATTCTCAACGAAGTAACTGTTTAAGGTATCCGCAATATCCTTGTTATCATATAGCAGCGATCCATATTTATTCTTTATGCACTTAACCTCCTCTTTGACTTTCCTTTTTCTGCTACAGTACTGAAAGAAGCGCTTAGGGTTAGTTTTTGTCCCCTCTGCAATTTGTCTTTCTTACAGTCTTCTAGCATTCCTCAGCTCTTTTTTGACCACAGCCCGCATTTTACAGTATTCAGCCTTAGTGTTCTCATTGTTATCCTTTATGTACATCTTATAAAGATTCCTCTTTTCCCTCAAAATCCTACGAATACTTTTGGTCATCCACTGAGGATTCTGCTTTTTCAGCTTACTTTTGGACACCTTTGGTATGAATTTACATTGTGGATCAAGTAAAACCCCCTTAAATCTTTCCCACATCTCATTTACAGACTACCAGTCCAGGAGTGTCTCCCATTTTATTTCGCTCAGATATGAGCGCATCCTCTCAAAGTGTGCTCGCCTAAAATTGAAAATTTTGGTTTTTGAAGACACCCTTTTAACTTCCCATGAAACATCAAAATTATCAGTAGAGTGATCACTAGTCCCAAGAGGCTCCAGTACCTCAACATTTCTAATTCTATCAGGGTCATTGCAAAGCACTAAATCTAAAATTGCCTTTTTTCTTGTAGGTTTATCAACATACTGCACCAAAAAATAGTCATTTATAACATCTAGAAATTCTTCCTCCCCTTTACCAAGTCCTTTTACCATTTCCCAATCGATAGCAGGATAATGGAAGTCTCCCATAATAATAATCCCTCCTCCTCTACAATCTTGCCTAATCCCCTTAAAGAGCATTTCATTGACAATATTGTCCAAAGCCGGTGGTCGATAGCATACTCCTATGTTTAAACCTGTCTCGTGTTTGCTCTGCATTCCACCCCCGCCACAGGCTGCCTCCGCATTTTTCATTAACCCCTTCTTCCCCCATTCCCATGAAAAAATTCCTACGCGTTTCCAGCGTGTCGTGTTATAAACCTGATGTGTATTATGTCTGATGTCATCATGTGTTATAAATGTTTTTTTTCTGTGTTCTGCAACTGCAACCTTAATTTTCGAAGAAAACTGGAGTTGGCGGCGTGACGCACGTAGCTGCGGCCCGGAGCACTTTCTCTCCAAACGTAAATTTCGTTTTTATTCTGTAACAATGACAATAAAGTGAATCTGAATCTGAATGAGCCTGACCCAGATATCTTCACAGGGCAAGGAATGTTCAATTTCAGGAATTTCCTGAACATTTATGTGTTCGTTCACATAGATTGCTACGCCCCCTCCTTGCCTATTACATCTATCCTTCCTAAAAAGCTTATAACCTTCTATATTCTATTCATCTCCATCCTCTACAATAATTGTCTAATTCAATATATCTTTCTTACAGAGGATGTGTCAAGAATGCAATTTTATTTGAACACAGATAAAATGATCTATCATATATATGCACTTGATATTAAATTTATTAATTAATAAATCAACCTATACTGAAACACAGTGAAAACGCAACGCCTAATTTTTAAATTGTAGCTGATTTTTTGAAGCCATCAATATTACCAGAGAAGAAATATAGTAGTATGAAGGTTACAAGCTGGAATTCGTGCAAGCCCAGGTTCAAACCCAGTTTGTGTGTCTGTCGGGGGATCACTTTTCCAAAACATAAAAGTCATAATGTCATTAGCGGCAGGTTGAATTCATCACTTGAATGACATGCAAGTGCAAAGAAAGACATTGGACGCATAGAAGGCACAGTGGATCATCCCCATCAGCATCAGTGTCAGAATGCCACGGCAGCAGCGGGAGTGAGCTTTGGGGATGCTGCTCAGGAGAACATCTCAAAGAGAGGTTGCCCGCCAGTTCAGGGTCAGTCCATCCACCATCAACAGACTGGAGCATCGCTACCAACAGACAGGGAGCGTTCATGACCGCCCCTGACCAGTACAACTTCCGGTTACGACAGGACGTCAGGACTTACACATCCGGCAGATCCATCTGAGGAACCAGTTCTGAACGGCAGCAGACACTGCTTGGAACACGATAGGATGCCATGAACGCCCATCCATGCCATGACTGTGATTCGGCGACTGCAAGCTACGGGTTTAAGGTGCCAGAGGCCATATCAAGGCAACATCATGACACAACGTCACAGAGACAACAGACACGTTTGCTTGACGTCATCATCTTCAGCCGCCACGAGTCATCCACCGTTGGGTATTTTCAGACGAATCGAGGTTGTGTGTGTCATTTGCCGACTGCCGACGACAGATGTCCAGGAAGCAATATGAACTTTATCAAGACAGGTGTGTTCTGGAGAGAAATGGGTTTGGTAGGGGTAGTGTGATGGTCTGGGCTGCCATTAATGTGAGATTTTGGAGTGAGCTTGTTGTGACTTAGCACAGCGATATGTGGATGACATTTTAAGGCCAGTTCTCCAACCACTATTGAATAACCATGGACAACAATGATTACTGTTCACGTTCCAACATGACAACGCCCGTCCCCATGCTGAACGCCTCACCAGAGACTTTCTCCAACGAGCAGGGATCAATGTTCTCCCTTGGCCATCCGTTTCACCTGATCTTAACCCCTTTGAACACATGTGGGATGAACTGGGTTGTCATGTGCGCCAGCATCAACATCAACCACGCAACGTCCCTGAGTTGACGGCAGCACTACAGGAGGAGCGGAGGAACATTCCCCAAGCAACTGTGGGACGTTTTAGTGAATCGATGCCTCGTCGTTTACACATGTGTGCCAGCACAGGGAGGACACACTCGCTACTGACAGTTTGTGGAGGGTCTGTGAATTCATAATGGTATATCAGAAGTATTTGTTGAGATAAGGTGATGAAACTTTAGAGTGTTATGAACAATGAAATTCTTTTTCTATTCATATTAAAATTGAATTGAAAAACATTGGTTGTTTTCCCTTTTTGGTTATTAAATATGAGTGTTGCGTTTTCACTGTGTGTCAGTATATGAAATTAAACAAAAATTTATTTTGACATTTTTTAAGCTGTAAGTTTAGAAACATGTTTGGTCATGCAGAAGCGACACTTGTCTGATCAGTTTGTGCATCCGCCCGGCCCAGCAAAAAGTTTTTTTCTGGCCCAGGAGGGAAGACCTATGCTGGGTACTTGTGCAACATATCATTGCCAAGATGGACATTCCAAGCACTACAACTGGATGTAGATATGCACTCAAGGAGCAGGACACCAAAGTAGCTGAAAACTTCATGAAAGAGTTCAAATAATTTGTGTATTCTCTGTGCTAACTGCTTTCAACTGGTCATTTAAAATATTTCATTATTTCCAATTCTGCAGGACTGTCAAAAGCTCTTTTTAACACAAGTTATTACTAATCGAAGCATACAGGTTAATTTTTTCCTACTTGGATGTAAATGTTCATTGATACAATGATTTTAAGGAATGATTTGTAACAAGTTTTATCTTCCACTGATGTTGGGACTACAGTTTTCAATATTTCTCTGAAAACTGTATATGGGTTATAATTGAGCCCCTAAGAGCCATACTGGGCCAACCCATGCTGGGGAACTTCTGAGAAAATGGGACTTAAAGTTGCCAGCCTCCTGTGTCATCTAGAGTATCTGGGAACTAGAAACACTGCTTATGTTATAAACCCAAGATATGTAAAATTACGTTATGCACTTTTTATGTCGGTTTTGGATGCCCTTCTGTTTCATTTAAAGTGAAAGGTACCTCCTTCTGAAGCAGAACCATCATCTTCTGATTCATTTGGGACAAACTCTGGGTCTCCATTATCTTTGACTTCACCATCATCATCAATCATAGCAAGCAGTTCCTCATTAGTGAGATACCGAGCCGCCATGTTCACATTGAATAATGGAAAAGTTGTGGGATGGTCCACTATGGCTAAGGCAGTGCAGTGCATATGTACAGTGGCAGAGAGGACGTTTGCTTGTTTGAACAATCCATGTGGGTAGATTGGGTTGGCTCATTTAGGAAACGTAGATCTCAGTTTTCTGCACATGCTGACTACCTCAACTCAATTTCGCTAAAAGTGCGGGATGGCCCGGTATGGTTCTTAGGGGCTCAATTTAAGTGTAAGTTAACACTTATAAAATAAAGCATTTAGTTGAGTTGGAGCTTTCTATCATTTTATAAAATAATGTTTAAAAATGCCTTCGATGCCATTAAATGCTGTGCATCCACAAAAATACCATATTTTTAAAAAATTATTTTGAGAAAATAAAGCAGAACACCATCACAAATTTTGGATATGTTAATAACAGGGATCTAATCTTTCAAATACAGTCAATTTGATGTTGGTGGATGGTGTCATTTTCTTGGTATAAAATGTTAACTATAGCAACAAAAAAATTTTCATTTTCAAGCCTTAATATTTTCTAGATTATTCATAAGAGAGGGGCAGAATTAGAATACAAAATACAAAACATATATGGGAAGCTGTATGTGCGAAACCAAATCCCTGTCTTTGAAATTAGGCTTTTACAAGTCCTTCAAATATGCTACCGCAGAGTGCAGAGTAAACTTTTCAAGCAACTTTAAGCACCCAAAAATATATGATAAACTGAAGAGACACCTTTTTGAGCCCATATTCCTCAAGTTATAGTAGCAGATTTTCACCCCTGAAAATTTGAAGGACTTAGCTGAAATACTTTTCTAGATATAGCCATTAGGCCGAGACCAAAAATGATGCTTATTTGTGGAGTTTGGTGGCATCCATCTGGTAACCACAATTTTTGTTCGCATTCTGGTGTATATTGCTGTCCTGAACAAGAATTCACTTGTTACCACATCCAGATCTTGCACGTTAATGAATAAACAACATAATTAATGGAGGTAATTTTTTAATGGAATTAACCATAGGATCAAAAAAAGTTGTGTCTGCAAACTATATCATGTTTGGTATCAAAGTAAAGGGCTTAGGGAGGACTATCATTTGAACTAGTTTTTAATCTTCATAAGAGCCCCCTGGTGGAGATGAGGGAGGGTAAAATTTTCAAAATATCAATTTTTAACCTCTTGCTAAGAGATTCAGAAAAGGAGTAACAGAATGAAATCTATTTAATTTTGAGGCTTCAAAAAATGCCTTCATATTGACACCTATATCCTGAGGGTTACCTGTTTCATTAACCCCCTAGGGTTCAACAAGTGGCAAATGGTGAATGTACATGCATTTCAAGTATTAGACATGCTCCAAGCCGTATGGGGTTAATGTCAATAATAACCCAAGTGATATGGGTACCAATATAAAGGTCTTTGACAGTGCTCTTAGATAGAATAGGTTTTATTTTCTTACACCTCATCTGGATCATGTTACATGAGCTTGAAAATTGACTTTTTAAAATTTGGACCCCTTCTCACTACCACCAGTGGGCTCTCATGAAAATAAAAACTGGTTCAAGTGATAGTCCTCCCTAAGCTCTTTAATTTGATACCAAACATGATATAGTTTGCAGACACAACATTTTTAACCCTATGGTTAATTCCATTAAAAAATTGCCTCCATTAATTATGTTGTTTATTCATTAACGTGCAAGATCTGGATGTGGTAACAAGTGAATTCTTGTTCAGGACATCAATATACACCAGAATGCGAACAAAAATTGTCGTTACCAGATGGACGCCACCAAACTGAACGATAAATGGTCTTCTTGGCCCACGGCCTACATGTGAAAGTGGCTCCTCAGAAATCGCTGTTCAAAAAGGGCCGGAACGTAGTTGCAAAAATAATTTTTATGAGAAAACTATTAGTTGTTGAGAGCAAAAAATTTGGATTTCTCCTATTCGGAGGCGAATGCACCCGCTGGAATTTTTGCAGCCAAATCTGAGATGGTCAAGTGGGAGCCATTTGGACAGTTGGCATGGAATGACCCTAAGGCAGGGCAGCCCAACCCTGTTCCTGGAGAGCTACCATCCTGAAGGTTATCACTCCAACCAAAGCAAACCACACCTGCTTTCCCAGTTACGTTCTTGACGAGCTGCTAATGAGCTGAATCAGATGTGTTGAATTAGGGTTGGATCAGAAACCTACAGGTAGCTCTCCAGGAGCAGGATTGGAGCCCTGCCCTAAGGTATCATACAGTTTAATGCGAAGAAAAGTCAGCTCGAATTGTAACGCTAAAAATAGAGACAAAGTTCATGCAAAATATCACTGCTTGCAATCCACTTTAAATTAACGTGCTGTACTGCTCGCCGAAATTAGTGTTTGTTAACATTTATTGGCTTACGTTGAAACTTAACTAAATGCAATACAGGCCAGCTAAGTTCACAGCATCTGTTCGCCAAAGTTACCGTGAAGATGAGCCTTCCCTAGACGATTCACAGAGACAACGTTAGAGCCATCACAAATGAATACGATAATACCATCTCGGTGGCAAGCAGAATTAAGTTACCATTTATATCCTATTCAAGTTCTGTCATGTTGCGCTAACTAGCAAGCAAATGAGCACTGTTAATTACTGCTTCTCATAAAATGTTAAGAACTGTTTTGGGAGACCAAACAAGTAATAGCACAACCCCTGACATTTTCCCTGAAAGTTAATTAACCATGTTTGAGCGTTGTGAGTGTTTTGCAAGTGCTTTCCTGGCAACTGGAGCTAAAAGATAAAAAATGGTCATTAGCTAAGTAGAGGGCAAACGCTACTTGCTAATAACGATGTCCTGGAAGCATAATAACTGGGTTGGATGTTGGCTTCCAGCGGTCCCTTCTGATTGAAGCCGACCATTAATTCCGCCAATCTAGCTAAGCCCTTTGGAATGGAATAAAACAGATGTTTGGAATTTCTCTGACGACTGTTGTTACAGCCAACAGCAGAACATATCCAGGGGCCTATTGCACAAAAGTCGGATCCTGAGATCCTGGATGCAAAATTACGAATCCTACTATGGCCACACCAAAATCCAGCAAAGACACGCCCTCCTCTGTCTCTGATTGGCCCACCGTATCCCCACAGCTCACACGCGCGCACATTGGGATATTTGGGATATCGTTGCCTGAAGCTAAGAAAGTGATTGTGAATCTTACATGGTACTCTATACTTTTATTGAAACAAAAAGAAATTAAAGAGCAGGGGAGAAGAAGAGTGACGACGTGTGTGTGTGTGTGGTCGCTTAACTTTATCCTGCTCTGTTGGCTGCTGGGCCCCGTTTATTCTGAGTTGACTTACTCTGAGTTGCTGACCGTGGAGTTCTCGGGTTCAGGACAGGTGATAACACTTGGTGCAGTCGACTCTGAGTTAACTTAGCCAGAGTCAGGCGTGTGCACGAGGATATTAAAAGCCTTCATCAATGGAACAGAGAACACTATTCACCATGACAACGGTGGAGAAAAAAAGTTGCGCGTCTTACTTTTCTCCAGCGGAACTGGAGATATTAATAAAGGCGTACGCTAAGTACGAACACATATTAAAAAAAAAAGAGTGTAATACAGTTGCAGCTGCAATATAGAGCGTGAGTTTGCGTGGCAAAAAAGAGTATTAAAAAACAACCAAATGAAGGTTAAATTACGCGAGCACTATATATACTCAGAGGCAATGAAAACGCAACACCAGCTTGGATTCAAATAATTTTGTGACTCAAATTTATTTTCTTATTTTAACAATTCAAATATGTTGGATGGGTTGACTTTGATGAATTAAATGTGTTAATGGGCCGATTTGGACAATAATAAACAGATGGATTAAACATAACGAGCACAAGTTGAAATTGAAAAATCACAACAAGACTGAACGGAACAAACATTTAAAAATGAACTCAAAATAACAGTCAGTATCGGGTGTGACCCCCACGAACATCCGCACAGGCAGTACAACGTCTCCTCATGGACCTGACTAAGCGTCTTAGGTTGTCTTGGGGAAGTTGTCGCCACTCTGCCTGCAGTGCATTCTGGAGTTGCTGCCTGGTTTGAGGTCTGGGTACTCTTGATGAAAGAGCTCGTCCCAGTTGGTCCCAGACGTGCTCGATGGGCGATAAATCTGGTGAGCACGCAGGCCACGGCAGACAGTTAACACCATGTTGTGCCAGGAAAGCAGCTGTGACACGAGCAGTGTGGGGTCTGGCGTTATCCTGTTGGAAGATGGTCACATCATTGTGATTCCTCAGGAATGGGACAACGACAGGGTCCAAGACTTCATCAATGTACCGCCGAGCTGTCAAGTTGCCATTGATGAAGACCAGAGGTGTTCTGTGATTGGCAGTAATCCCAGCCCACACCATCACACTGGCACCACTTTCGCGTCCTGGACATGGTTGGTCATTAACAGAACCTGTTTCATGGTGCCGCTGTATCAATCTGGTGATGTTGGACGTACTACACCCAAAACGGTGAGCCACTTGCCGGGCACTTACTCCCGCCTCTAGCATACCCAGGGCCCTGTTCCGTTGTTCAGTCGACAGACGTGGCATTATGACACTTAAAAATGTTTTTTGTGTTGCTTTTATCATGCCTTTATATAGAGAACACAACCCCTCCTTCATTTCAACCACTGTACTTGCACAACTCCTAATCCCATGTTGTACTCAATATGGATTGATGAGAGTCCAACTCACACTGTTGAGTTACATGATGATCATTCATGTGTAACGAGGTACACATTGTGACCCCAATGGTCACTTAAGAACTCAAATTGGACCACTCAGGTCCTGAGCAAAAATAAACCAAAATTTAGAGTGTTGCGTTTTCATTGCCTTTGAGTACACTTTCTGAACGACCACATACTGTATATGTGCTTGTGTGTACATTTGCGAGCGCATATTTAATATGTGTGCAGGTACAGCCCAACAGGCACGAAACGCACATGGCAGCAGCTGAAAATGAAATACAAAAATATCGTTCAAACAGGTAAGGTGTAATTTCAACAGAAGCAACTGCTTATGTCTACCCTACCTATTTAAACAGCATTCAGTGGCTAACATGTAAAAGATTTGAAAAGTTAAATGTTCTAATCAACAAATTTAATATTTTGAGCTACCCTAACACTGTCCTATTTAATATTGTCTATTTTAAAGCAGCACCTAATTACCTTCTCAAATGCAAGTCCCCAAATTTTTGCTCACTGGATGTGTTCACATCATAGCCAACAGGAAAAAGGCAGAGGCCAAAAAGACAGGTGGGGGTCCAGCAGCACCACCTCTCACAGAGGCAGAAGAGACGGCCCTCAGCCACACCAGCGAGCGACCCTCGTCAGAGGACTGTGCTGGAGGGACCTCCTCAGATCCAGCCACCCCCCAGGACACAAGCGCCTATATAAGAAGTTAGTTATTCAAATGAATGATTGTATCCTTTTACCAGTGCAAATTCAGTGCCTCCCAAACATCCATCTTAGACACAACTTGGCACACTGACTTTCCCGTGGCAGTATGATTCCTTGTAAAAGGAACACTTTTTCAGATTCTTAGTTTTCTGTCTGGCAAAATCTATTATTATGATGACCCTATTTTTTTAAACAGATCACTGATTGAAATTACATGGAGGAAGAGGGTCCATCCACCTCCACAGCACAGCTTACCTCTGTAAGATGTTCACCGCTGGCCTGTGACTTACACTGAAACAAATCAGACACGGCACTAAGATTCAGTGTCTTTTTTGTGTTCCTATAGCTCCCTGTGAAGCAGCAAATTTGTCACTCCGTTACTGACCAGATTTTTGCCGTTTTCACCTAAAATAAGTCAAAGGAACAAACTTAGCTATTTTGTTGTTTGAAGTACTAGGGAAGACCTACACAAAGCCATTTAAATTGTAACTCTATCTTACTTAGTTCCGGAGCTATGATACGAAATACACCAATTTTGTAACTCCGTTACTGCGTGACCTGGCCCAGTTAGGGGAATTTTTGATATTGTATTCCTGTAAGAAATCACTCAGAGACAGAGATAGTGAAAACATTTTGTCTTTACTATGTGTGCACATAGGGTCCCCGTTACATGCAAGAACAAAGACCAAGAATTCCTCTTTTGCTTGAATATTTGTCTGAGCTGAATGTCATAATCCCCTCCCCCTGGGACTGACTCATTACAGCTGTGTGTGCGCATCCCACGCAGATTCTGGCTCCATGAATCTCTTCGGCCCAGGGAGAAGGAGTTTCTCCCCCCGCAGTGATCTACGCTTCCTTAGGTCTTATCTAGGTCCAGCAAGCTACACAGGAACAAACTGTACAGAGATAAACGGTCTGGCCTTGCTGGTTCCCTAGGCTTCAGAGGGAATACGCACATCTCATCTCATACAGTTACAGAAAGCACATTTCATTACGTGCCGGTTAGATTGCAATGATTAACAATTACGCAGACCCAGGCCAAAACCTAGATCAATCAAGGATAAGCTGTTTATCACTAAATAAGCAATTTATGACGAAATTCATCTCACAATGACAGATTCTAAATATGGTTAAAATGTGACATGGAAGGGGGACTGATTGAACTGTGATGGTCACTGTCACATGGATACTTGAATATAATGATTGAATATTGGCTATTTTACTGACATCAATGGTCACTCGTTTTTAAGATAATTACTCTGGGCCTAGTATAATTGAGATAGCAATGTGTAGTGGACAATTTAGAATGATTGTTAAGGACATTGATTTTCAATTTGGGTGACTGCTGACTGAGGTGAGGTGAAATTGGCTGGAGCAAGGAGCTTCGGTAAGCCAGCTCTAGAGCTGGCTAGCTCCACAGACTTTGTTTCCATAGTAACCAGTGCCATGGCTTAGCTCACATGCTCTGTGCAACCGAAATGGGGTTTGAGATCAAGCTGATCCTGGGCTAATCCCTTATCCCGCCTTTGTGCAATAGGTCCCCAGATAGCAAGCTCCGTCGGGCCGACGTCGGTTCAAGGTCAGTATTGGTCGGCAGCGGATTTCCGCCGGTTTGCCGATGTTGGGCCGACGTCGGCAGTGGCAGAATTTTCATTAGCGGATTCCCGACGGTTTACCAACATTGAAACGACGTCAGTTAGGTCGCTATTATTTTTATTTTAATTTTCGCTTGCAGTCACTACCTGTACATTAGCTAAGCTTGCCATCATAGCCTGCCAAATGGAACTCAATCTTAATGACTTAGGCTAGTCGTTTGTCATGTAAACTCGCCGAGTAAAATAAATCTGTTTACAAATGGCATTCCAATTACTGAAATTTAAAAAGATGCACAACTATAAATATATTGGCACATCTTTCATTCATTTGACCACCAAGAGACCGTGGACGCAAACTTTACGCTCGGTCGCCTGCTAACAACCTCCCTCTGGCTGACTCACCATTGTGTGTACAGATGCATCTCAATAAATTAGAATATTATCAAAGTTGATTTACTTCAGTAATTCGATTAAAAAAGTGAAACTCATATATTATACAGATTCATTACACACAGACCGATATATTTCAAGTGTTTATTTCTTTTAATTTTGATGATTACAACTGACAGCTAATGAAAACCCAAAATTCAGTATGTCAGAAAATTAGAATATTGTGAAGAAGTTCAATAATGAAGACTCATGGTGTCACACCTGAGCCTTAAAATGAAGAGTTTGTTTCCAAAATGCAATATAGCCATTTTTCTCATTTTGAGTAAATCAGGTTTTTCTATGTAGGCTCCTATTGTATTTTATAGAAAAACACAAACTGTGACCTTGAAAAAATACACCTTATAGTATGAATTTCTAAAAACAGATTTTTTGCACCATGTGTAAGAAGCACAGGGCTATCGCTCTATGGCATTATCTCAATTTTCGTAATTTAGGCACTTATTGCGTTTTGGAAACACTCCTCAAATGCTCTCTCAGTCTGGTTCAGTAGGCTACAAAATCATGGGGAAGACTGCTCACTTGACAGTTGTCCAGAAGACGATCACTGACACCCTGCGTAAGGATGGTAAGACACATAAGGTCATTGCTAAAGAAGCTGGCCGTTCACAGAGTGCTATATCCAAACATATTAATGCAAAGTTGAATGGAAGGAAAAATGTGGTAGAAAAAGGTGCACAAGCAACAGGGATAACCGCAGCCTTGAGAGGATTGTGAAAGGAAGCCCATTCAAGAATTTGGGGGAGATTCACATGGAGTGGACTGCAGCTCTTGAGTGTTATGGAAAAACCTAGCAAGTCTTTTGGTCGAAACTACGTTAGGACCATTTTTGTATTTATTACGCTTTGCCTCATCATAAACAGTAAGATATATGAAAAATAATCATTGATTTCCTATGTTTTCCTGTGGCAAAACAAAACAAGTCATTGGTATTTAATCAGCTGTGAAGTAAAAATCAAGCAAGTTGATCTTCCTTGGTTCTTCCACATGAAATTTTATATTTTTTAATGATAAAACCTGGTCAGTGAATTAGCCAGTTATGAAGCAGCATACCTATATTATCTGATCTGTGAGGTAAGTCCCCATGCAGAGTATTGGATGTGCAGGATATTCATGGTCAGAATTCGTAATTCACATGCTAATAACGAGTGAAAAATGGCTCGAAGAGGGAAGCAGATGGTGGAGTTAACACTGAAAAACTGTCAAATGCCATTGCAGCTGCATAATCGTAAGGTTTTTGTCCATAATTTTGATATTTGACATTTTATATTTTCAGATGATAAAATTTCTGAAGATATATTGCCAGGGATACCAATAAAAAAGAAAAAAAAATCCTCCCTAAATATCTCTTATTATGCAATGAACAAATAACTACCATGTCAGTTTCATCGTCGGACAAGAGCTTAACCCCAGAGGGATACAGTTTACTGTCTTTTTCTTGGAATCAGCTTTTTGTTACTTAGTAGGTTTTTCCATAACACTCAAGAGCTGGAGTCAGTGCTTCAAGAGCTGCCACACGCAAACCTATCCAGGACATGGGCTTCAACTGTCGCATTCCTTGTGTTAACCCCCTCTTGAACCAGAGACAACGTCAGAGGCCTCTTACGTGGGTTAAGGACAAAAAGGAGTGGACTACTGCTCAATGGTCCAAAGTCCCCTTCTCAGATGAAGGTAAATTTTGCTTTTCATTTGGAAATCAAGGTCCCAGAGTCTGGAGGAAGAGAGGAGAGGCACAGAATCCTAGTTGCATGAGGTCCAGTGTAAAGTTTCCACAGTCAGTGGTGCTTTGGGGAGCCATGTCATCTGCTGGTGTTGGTCCACTGTGTTTTCTCAGGTCCAAGGTCAGCGCAGCTGTCTACCGGGAAGTTTTAGAGCACTTCATGCTTCCCCCTGCTGACCAGCTTTATGGAGATGCTGATTTCATTTCCAGCAGGACTTGGCACCTGCCCACACTGCCAAAGGTACCAATACTTGGTTTAAGGACCATGGTATCCCTGTGCTTGATTGGCCAGCAAACTCGCCTGACCTAAACCCCGTAGAGAATCTATGGGGTACTGTGAAGACGAGGATGCGAGACACCAGCCCCAACAACGTAGAAGAGCTGAAGGCCAATATCAGAGCAACCTCGGCTTCCATGACACCTCAGCAGTACCACAGGCTGATCGCCTCCATGCCAGGCCGCATTGCTGCAGTAGTGCAAAAGGAGCCCCGACCAGGTATTGAGTGCTGTACATGTTCATACTTTTCAGTAGTCCAATATTTCAGTGTTAAAAATCCTTTTTTTATTAGTCTTAAGTAATATTCTAATTTTCTGAGATACTGAATTTTGGGTTTTCATTAGCTGTCAGTTATAATCATCAAAACATAGAACGCAATGCTAAAGTACCTTCGGCCGTATGGGCATAAGACAAGGAATTACAACATATAAAGGGTTTTTTAATGTGTGCCTATGTAACACAATGTGTTTAATACTTTCGGGCTTGAGAGAAGTTTCAAGAACCAAAATGAAGACACAGGTAATTGTCCAATTTCATCTAGGACCTGGCAGGTTATATGGAAAGTGTGGAACAGGACAGCTGGGACTTTACATCGTTTGGCATTCAGAATATGAAGTCTGACATGATGCGCAGTCATAAAAAAGTTCAATGTTATGTTGAAGGTGACTGAACAGTTTGGTTGATAATGTTGCTACATCAAATTGTTATCAGAAGGTATTTAAAGTAGGTGAAGGGCATGTTGCTTCCATGTCCTCCAACTTGATGATCCAGTGAGTACACCTTATGAATTTGACGTAGCTACACCAAAAAATGTCATGGTAGTGCAAAGGCATAATGAAAGTAACACTGTTCAGAAACAATGTGACCTTTTGACCCCCAGTGTGACCTTGTGACCAGGTGAAGGTCATCCATCTTTAATGTTCTGCAAGCTGATTATCCAGAACATACACGCTGTGAATTTTACGCGGCTACAACAAAAATAGTGGATGTAATCAAGGAAACAGTGTTTACAAAGAATGTGACCTTTTGACCCCTTAAAGTAGGTCAAGGTTACCCATCTTTGAACTTGTCCAAGCTATATGTCCCAAGAACAGTCCCTGTGAATTTCATTACCCTGACATTAATAGGAAAGGAGTTATTGTGTACACAGACGGACGGACGGACAGATGGATGGACGGACGGACGGACAGACGCAAGGTCTTCGCAATACCCGATGGCCATATTTTGGCCTCGGGTAATGAAAAGAAATAAACACCTGAAATATATCAGTCTGTGTATAATGAATCTATATAAAATGAGTTTCACTTTTTGAATCAAATTACTGAAATTAATCAACTTTTTGATGATATTCTAATTTATTGAGATGCACCTGTATATGTCCTCACAAGCTCATATTCTATCTGTGGCGGTTAAGTTCTCAGCGCGGGCTAATTCAGTTATTTTTAGCCCCTGTCCGTTACCACTATTGTAGTACAAGCTATTTTGTGTGACATCGCTAGACACATGATTCAGCTGTATATAACTTTTTGCTTTATGTAAATATTCCTAAATCCGAATGATCTAAAAAGTTCATATTTTGTCATTTCAATCGTTGAAGAATCATCTGTTCACTCGCCTGAAGTCCTCCAAGCAAATGTGAGGCTTGGTAAGTTAACTAAGTGTCACATAACTGAACTTGAAGTAGCAAGCGAGCGCTCACATGCTAACAGTAGTCTTGGACTGGTTATAAAGGGAAGTTCCCAGTGCGTTTTCTATGCTACTATTATTATTATTATTATTATTTACTAAAGAGGAACAAAAGTGCAAGTATGGCACACTAACGTCTGAGATGCTCAAGTTAACTTTGCAGCTAACACACTATGAGCTAACTTGCTCGATATCCTCGATTTTGTTATCATTTTACTTCATGAAGATGGACATGAAGAACATCGTCCGTGGAGGTAAGTCACTGCGACAGTAAAAAATTATTTTAAAATAAATATTAGAATGCGTTCAAACTATTGTGGTCATTCAAAGCATTTCTAACGATAGTTCCCTTAATAGAGATTTTATGTCCTGTGACCATGCACCTGGCTCGGCCGCTTGTCATATTGGGGCAATGTTGCTGCTCCATGTAGGTCTATAGATCAGTCAAATCAGCAATGCAATATATTTGTCTATACATATTCAACAAGGTTAAAGCTATAGTGTGTAATTTCTGTCGCCCCCTAGAGAAATTTAGTGTTATTAGAACAATACAGCCGGCACTTCCATATGACGTATGCCCATGTTATTGATTCACTAGCTCCACATAAGCAACTGTTCATGCTAATGGAACTTACCGTCTGTAAAACCTGTATTATGTTCATAACATAACCAGAGCTCTATCTAGCTGTCGCGTACTACCCATAACCCGCCCATTTTCCGCAAGCAAACACTGGTCATTCCGGCGCAATAAGTAAACCATTACCACGGGCAATTTCCGAAAATACCGTTTAGCCTGGAGCTTTCGCCCCTCCGTCATATACCAGCGCAGAAGCTGTTCGTTACTCCACGCTAACGACACACCACAGTTATGCACACGAACCAGCAGGTCCTTATAATACACACCTAAGCAGTCCATAAGTTGTTGGTCCACTTTTTGCTGCTCCTCACTGTCCATGTTTCTCTCTAAACTCAGACCCACTGAATTTCTACGGTCTCCGGTCTACACTTGGGTATGTTGACCCTTTCTACAAATGTGTCTATATGGGGTGGATTCTAGCTTTCCCTCAATCCTATATGTCCCAAGCAGCCATAGGTAGATAGCAAATTCGACCCACTTGAATCAGAAGGATGCAGCACCGGATCACACCGCCGAAGGCCGATGACGACTGAGGACAGTGTTCGCACTGTTATAATGCTTGTGTTATTTTGGTTAGTATCATGGTGGTAGTTTATCATAATGATACATGACCGTAACCGCAACAGTTGATGGAGGTTGAAAGCTGAATACTTTCGCCCTTGCGTTTTTGGCCGATTATGCTGCCCACTGCCTATACCACGAAAATTTATCTTTCTCATAACTTGAGCTGCCAGACTTTCACACTGCGCCCACCAATTTGATATATCGCAACCGCAGTTTCTTTAGTTTGTCACAGCACTGTTCAACTGTTCTGTGGTAACTATGCAAATGCAAGTACTCGCAAATTATTCCATAAATCTCCGAGTCCGTAATATTTAACCGATTTAGTTTTTCGACATAAAATCCAACGTCATTCGAATTAAAGTGAGTTGTGAACTCAGAAGGCTTGAAATCTGCGGCGCTGGTCTAAACAAAACAAGTCACGTGGGGTCCGGAGCTCTCTTGCTAGGAGACTCTCCACTCTTCCTCCCCCTTCCTTCTTGTTTTGAAATAAAACACGTCATTTCCTGCGTGCTAGCGCGGGAATGTCACTGGTTGACAAGCAATACAAAACAACAAATACTGAAAAATACAGCGAGATGTTAGAGGAGCCGATTGGCTTAATCAGCATTGTGTCATCTCCTCTAGTAGTGGCTTGGATGAAACGGACATTTACGGACATGTAAAAATTACGTACTATAGCTTTAAAGCATGACTACTGAAAATGTCACCACTGCAAGTTCTGTTGATCGTTGTCCTTCGCAGAGCCTACACTGAGAGAGTTGACTCCTTACAGTAAACATTGTGCTAAAGATGCTATGAGGCAGCATTCAGTTCTAGATCTGCTCCCAAAGATTCAACAATTTGTGGATCCCACGGTATAGCCCAGAGGTGGGCAACGAGGGCCGTATCTGTCCCTGATTTTCACACCAACTTCTGGCCTTTAATTAGTTGATTATCTAAATTAGCCGAGCCATTTATGAAATCTGACAATTCAGGCGCATTTCTTTAAATTATCATGAATTACCACCAAAGACTGTGCTTGTCTCCCTTCATAAAACATTCTTCTTTGATCTAATCATTGGACAAATCTATATTTGTGCATGCAACCAATTAAGTCAATTCGTCAGGGTAGTTGATTAAAATAAAAACCTGCTGTCCCAGGGCCAGCACGCCGGCTGAGTAAGACCTGGAGCAGCTGCTTCACTCATCAAGTCACCGTCTCCACCTGTGCCTCGTTTACTGCAGAGCTATTTAAACCAGAGCCGCACTATAGCTCTTTGCTAAGTCTCGAAAAGCATGTTTGAGCTGCTGTGCTTTTCCGTATTCGCGATACCAATGTATAACTCTAATCTTTATTAAATGTGCTGTAAAACTTTTAGCACATAGTTATTCGTTAGAAGGAACCTCGTTTCCTTTTCTATTACACCAGTCCTGCATACACACTGGCCCTCCAGGACCGGAATTGCCCACCCCTGGTATAGCCCATAATACAGAAGTCACTCATAAGTGACATACATTCCATGATGTGTTATTTCTACTGTGACTTCTCCTGCAATAGCTCTATTATGATTTTTTCCTAAGTTCTTGTAGTCCTGTGGTGATTTTTCCAAGACCGGTTAACATCAACAGCTAATTTTCTAAAACTGTCCTTCACTCCCTTTGCCTTCTCCAGCGCTCCTGATCTGGCCTCACCAGTGCCTCCAACGCAGCAGTCTGTGTGACTGATGTGGCTTCTGTGTGGCTGAAATTCTGATGTGTCCTGATGAGATGAGTTAGTGGGGCAGGGCAGAGCTGTGAGGGACCAGGCTTCTCCTCAGAGAAACAGGGTACTTTCACCCCCCTGTGCAGATGTAGACGCCATTTCTGCACGCAGTTGCACTATTATATCACTAGATAGCACACCCGAACCATTTATTGAATATTCACGACAGAGCCTCTTGCCTGTTATTGATTTAGAATGTGAATATGGACGAGTTCAGTCCCATCCCTGTTTCCCAGGAACTCCTCAACCAAGCCTGATGAGCAAACTGCTTAACAAACCTCATTTTTATACCCTAGTGAAACAGGTAGTGATGCAGTGGCTGAATATAGTTCCTTAATGCTTAGATAAAACTAAAATAAGATGAAATTATTTCCTGGTTTAATTTTGGTATATGTTATTTACAATAATCTTTAAGGGTGCCATTAATTGTGAAAGCTTAATTAGGAGGAAATTGATTTTTTATTGGAACATTAATACAGTATTTCTCACGTTATTTAGAATTTCTCTATGTACACTGAACAAAAATATAAATGCCCAATGTCAAATTTTTGAGTTTTTATTAATAAAAAACTGGAACCGGGATTCGTCTGTGAATAGCACTCCTCCAGCGTGCCAAGGGCCATCGAACGTGTGCGTTTGCCCATTCGAGTCGGTTCCGACGCCGGACAGCAGTGAGATCCAGACCACGGTGAGGACGCCGAGCGTGCAAGTTGGCTTCTCGCAGGCGGTTACGGACTGTCTGTGGTGTGATGCGTGTGTTGTGCAGACCAACAGTCTCATCCGCTGTGCGTGTCGCTGATCTGAGCCGATCCCGCAGGTGATCATGCCTTTGTGCATGCAGGTACCTTGTTTGGATCAACACCGAAAAAGGAAAAGACGGCAAAATTCCAAATGAGGAAGCAGTCAGTCGAAGAATGTATAACCATTTCAAAAGGACAGTTCAAGGCACTGATACTAATAAAAGATTTTGTGAGAATCTTGACTGAATGCATTTTTTCCCCCTATTATTACAAGGGATTATTTTTTATGCATTGTTGGTTGCCAGTTGCTGATAACAAAATTTTCCTGAATTGACAGAATAAATTATTTAAAACTTGAAATTTATTCTCTGTGTATTTATGATAAAGTGGTACATTCCACATTTCATTCAGAAATGATGTAATTTAAATTACAACATTTTGATTACGGTGAGAGGATACAATAAAAGCAATGGCAGTAGCTGTAATATGAATCACAACGACAGATCCTATTGCTATGAAATGTATTTCATTATACAGCACATGTATTCTAGAATACAGTAACTTTTTCCATTGAACAAATAGCAGCAATTTCAGGGGCGGATCCAGGAATTGCTGAAAGGGGGGCGCAGCAAGGAAGGGGTCTGGGGACCCTCTTCCAGAAAAATTTGAAAAATTAATGTGCTGAAAACACGTTTTCCTGGTATCTTGGGAGAAAAATCTGGCCTATCTGTTCAATGATCCTCCTCCCAAGGTTCCGAAATTAAGCTAAAAAAACTTTCAAAGCGCTGTTATAACGCAGTTTTACATTAACTGACAACTTTTACTTTTACCTAAGACTTTCACTTTACTGTCAAAGTTTGTGACCTTAACCCTTTCACTGCTGTTGGTGACTTGGTCAAAATTTCAAAGAGGAGAAAATCTTTCAAAATTGTCCAAACCCCACAGTGTTGGTATTCATTAGAATGTGCTTGATCAGAGCTTTCCAGTGAGTACGAATGTGCTGTGGTTAGAGCGATTTTCAAAGGTTTTGATGTTTCAGAAATGTTGACAAAATCACCACTAGCAGTGAAAGGGTTTGACCATATTTCCCACAAAACATTGATATATTAGTTTTTGAGTTTATATAACATCAAATAGCCTCCAACAAAATAATTGTAGTGTATATCTAACATGCATACCCAGTGGCTATTTGCATCTGTGATTTTAGCAGATGTTAACAGATCACCAAATCCCCCCTCCCCCCCAAGTCCCTAAACCAGGTTTTGTAAAAGATACCACCCTCAACAGCTTGTGAAAAGTTATTACAATGCTGTGATTGCCTTTTTACAAAATGGTTCCAAAAGATGAGGTTTTAATGCTTCGAAAACACTCCCAAATGTTTTGAGAGTAGGAAGTGTTGTCATACACATAATCCGAGTCACCATTAAGTTGAATTTCTGCACGTGAGTGACTTTACTAATCTGGAGGCAGTGGTTGGGTGGGTAATGTCCAAAACAAACTATCTTATTTATATTAAAGGTCCTATTTATCCTAAAGATGTCCTGATATAAATTTAATACCATGATGCTGTCCTATATTAAAACATAACATTGTCAACATATAAACTTTTTTTTTTACAGAAATATTATTATTATTTTTTTAATTATTATTATTATTTTTTTTTTTACATGCATTAATGTGAAAAAGAAATGTGACTTTAGGGCCATTTAGAATTTTTTCAATAAGACCATTGAACTATTTGGATTGACTCATATATAACCTTTTTAAAATAATGTTACATATCTTACTTACAGACTCAATATACATCAAATAGTAGGCTATGAATAACTGGTCCATCAGGGGGGTCCTTTTGTAAGCTCAAACAAATTTTAACCGAACGCATACTTGCGATAGCCTATTAATTTAACGTCAGTCTTGCCGCTTCCACGTCCCCCTGCAAACGAAAACTGCTTGGTACGAGGATCATCATGGCCAAACAGCTGGTCATGTTTTTGCATTTGAGAGGCTGAGCCTCAAATGTCGGTTTACTTTATTCTTCAGACTTTTCCGCCTTTCCATTGCTTTCTGACATTTTCGTCTGTAGTCGTTGAAACGCGTTTTACAACAGGGGACAAGCAAGGCCATTAGTCGAACAAATTTCCCAGCAAGCCTGCCCCCTTAAACTTTAGGACGCAAACAACAAAATTAAATAAATTGTACATTGCTTAAGTCCATGTATCGTTTTTTATTTGCAAGAAAATAGTTTCTCGGTCCTTCCTATCGTATAAAGCAAATATATACAATTGAATCCAGATAAATTTGCCATGATGCAAGACAACCGGAAAAGTGAAGTTAAATCATTAAAAGTGGAATATAATCCGTGATGACTAGGATGACACTGATGTTTATAAACTAGGAAATTGTCAGAGATGATGCCTGTTGCAATAAACCATGTGTGCGTTCGACTTCTGGGCTCAAGTAACGGATAATATGCTTTTTCGCTTCTCTGCGAAAAAAGGGGGGGGCGCACAGTGGATCCGCCACTGAATTTATTGGCCAATTGCTGTCAGTAGCTTGCTATTATTTTTACTAGATGTTTCAAGGTAGTACCCAACTAATTATGTGGGTAATTTCTTAAGTCTCATATTGTAGCTTTAACGCAATACCTCATTGTCGTTATCGCGTCTTAATCATTATTGACATCACATTCAATGGAAAAAAAATAAGTTGACCAAAATTAAAAAAGTTAGGAAACCAGCTGCAAAGGATTATTGAGTTCACTCAATTTAAGTTCCAATTTCATTCTGAAAGAACTTGGACTTCGAAGTGGAGCAAACTGAAAAATGCTTTACAGCTGGTTAACTCAATTTTTTAACCTGGGTCATTTTTTACAGTGTTGTATAACGCGATTATTAATCGTGAACAGGTTGAGAGTCGCCCAACCCTGCAATGAAGATAATCGATCACTGCGCGTATTGGCGCGTATTATTCGCAAAAATTCTATGAGCTTCCAATATGTGCATTAATCTATATCCGAAAAGTTAGTCGTCAGATATGTTAGAGGCCAATAAACTGTGGGTTTATTTAACGTTTACCGAAAGCCACGTTCACGAATCTGAAACACTGGACAGATGAGAAGCAAACGTCAACATTATAGTTACGGGATCATAAGCAGCAGCAGTGCAAATTTCGAAAGGAATAAAAGCAAGCATACGACTGGGTAGATCACGATCGTGCAGGCCATCTTCCGCACTATTGAGTGATCCAAAATGAGTAGGCTGATGCTGTGAAATTCACATTGAACTTCCCGCATATTTGTGCAAAGTTCTGAGCCGCGAATAACTGGTTTTCATTTTTGTTTCCGAATTTTAAAAACTATTTGGCCGCGAGAAAACCATTTTTCTACTCGGGTTATGTCCGTTTTCATTCATATTAAACGTGGCCCATGGTACAACCTCGGGCTGAGATAACCTGTTTTGCACCACGTTTGGAGTTCGAAACCCTTTTGGGCTGGGTAGAAATGTGGCTGGGTGAGAAGTGATGGAATCGCTTCATTTGCTGAGAGTTTGCCCACTTCTTGACGACGTATATGTATTACTGACGACCGTGTATTACTTGTTGGTCATAAGCCTTTCAAAACCTTTCTGAATTGGCAATGAAAATTACGGAAAAAATGAAAGCTGGACCGGGAATTCTGAATAAGAAGCAGCGAACAGGAAACCAACCTTAGCCTCGTATGACATGTCGTTGCTTAGTAAAGAAAAGCTTATTTGGAATGGCCTTTTATGTATTGGTTCTAACGAACGTCTGTATAGGCACTGCCGAAACACTTTGTCGAACTCCGCCAGAATGTTAGGCTGCATCCAAATGTCCGCACTTGCAGACTCGCGGACTTTGCGGGCGCGTTCACGGGAAGTCCGGGAGTGCTGAGGGATGTCCAAATCCACAATTGATCCAGTCCACAAGGGGCCTCAAGCGGACTTTCTGCGGACTTCCACAGAGTCCGCTTGGGGCGCAGATTTCAGCAGACTTCACTAGTGTAATTACCCACAATTCATTGCAATACGGACGTGACGCTTTAATTTTTCCACATTGCTGACAGAAAAAAAAAAGCGCATTCACACACACACACAAAACCACTTAAATGTACTATAAATGAATAATATTAAAACGTTACTCGAATAACGTAGGCCAGATACAAAATTCAACATCGTGATACAGATGATATTCACTCTAATGTTCCCACGGAAATGAGTGAAACAGACTCGAAGCCTGTCTATCTGCTCCTTTTACAATGCTGCAGACTCCAGCTCTTGCAGACTTTACGTGATAATGGTGAAGACATCACATTACGTTCGCCTGAAGTCCGTGAGGGCTCAGCTTGCAAGTCCAGAGGGTAGAGATTTGGATTCAGCCATAGAAACAGTGGCGGTTGATGAACTGGCAACAGGGGAAACTCAAACGATCCCTTAAAATTAATGATTGATCCTGATCTATTTTTAATCATTCATTTAAAGTACCATGACAGAAACTCCGAAAACTCTCAACATTACCAGGTGTGGCCAGATTTCTTTTATAACGCATACCTGTCAACTTTTTAAGTGGCATAGGCTATTTACGTTCCTCTGCTGTAGGCCTAGTCAGCAATTATGCAATCAACGCGATTTTGAGAGATTCTCGCGCGGTATTGAAATCCTTGTGCACGGAGGGGTTGAAAGCAATGGAATTGCATAAAGACATTTCAATTGATCGTATTTCATTTAAACGATCATGAAACATATGCTTTGCTTCCAACCCCTCAGTAAAGAAATGTGTTATAAATTAAAACTGGCCACATCTGATAATGTTGAGAGTTTTCGGAGTTTCTGTAATGGTAATTTAAATGAATGATTGAAAACAGGTCATGACCAATCATTAATTTTTAGGGATTGTTTGAACTTCCCCTATTGCCAGTTCACGAGCCGCCAGTGGATAGAAGTGATTGCAGTTGTGTAATAATTTTGGTTTCGTTAGGCCAACTTTCCCTGGTTACGGGACTAAGTTGTATTGCTCATGGTGCCGCGCAGCCGGCAAGAAAAACAAAAACGGAATGATCGCTCAACAAACCCTAAAAAGAATTAATTTGAAAAAACACCAGAAGATTCGTGATCATCAGTGAGAGTACAATGAGTAGCCTATTTAATTGATATTTCTTCAGAATTCTGTGACAGGCCCTCTGGCATACTATTGTACATGTAGTGTATCATATACATCGATTGCCTGCTATATCTATTACCAAAAATAGAGATCTATTTTGCCAGTAACAATGATGCATTGCAAATTCAAGAATAATTTAAATTTCTAATCACGTCCCCGAGGTTTTATTGCGCTAGCCACACCATATTGTGCAGTTCTCTGAATGAATTTGCATGGATAAGACTGGATAGGTGTAATTTTTCACAAACCACAGCTGACTGGCTTAATTCATAGAATCGGACTACATAGAGCATGTCTCCAAAAATGTACCAACGTCTTATCTTAACTTGGGGATGAAAAAAGGCTAAATGAAGTGATACCTCACCACTGATGCTGTGTATTAAACAAAGAAATTAAATAGCTTCTGCCTTTTGCGTGAATGCACATACATGCATTCACGCATACTTTAAATATAGGAATAGAATAACATTGACAGCGGAAAAAAAAAAAAAAATAAAATAAGGAAATAAAATTGGCAATAAAAAAGGAAAATAAAAGGCAGCCAGTTGTACAAGGTGCAGTACAATTATAGGTGCTGTATGCTAGATCCCAAGCAAGAGCAGAGAGAGATTAGCAGGGTGAATTACTCATCCTCCATTGACCTCATCTACATAAGCAAGAAATGGGTTCCAGATAGTCGAAAATAGGTAGGGCTTATCTTGAAGGTAACGTTGGTGAACTGTTGCTGTGAACTCAGCTGGCCTGTATTGTATTTAGTTAAGTTACAACGTAAACTAATAAATGTCAAAAAACACTAATTTAGGTGAGCAGTACAGTATGTTAATCTAAGGTTGATTGCAAGCATTGACTGTATAAAAAGATGGACGCAGCACCCGAGTCGGAAAAGTGAGGCCAATGGAGAAATCTCTTAAAACTGCATTCTATTTAATTGCCAGGAGATGGCGACGTCGGTTGCTGCAGAAAGAACTTCAATGCTATAAAAGTTAATGGGAAAATGACCCTACTTTCCCACCTGATTTTATATTTCAGTCATGATTTTCCACATTATTTTATGCTATCTATCGCAAGTTTCAAGTCTCCTTCGATATATCATGATGTTCATTTTTGTAAATTATGGTCCCAAATAGACTAGAATAAAGGATAAAGCCGGATATGCTTTTGGGGGTGAGGCTATCCTCTGGTCGTTGTCCGATACCGTCATATTCACCCATAGATCCACCCCTCGCTCCTCACTGGATCTGAAATTCAAGCTCAAGTCCAATAGGAATCACATCTGGTTTCAAAATTACAAAATGGCGCTGTTCATTGTGCCAAAATCAAGGCTTCCTAAATGGAATGCTGAAACCAATGGGTGACATCACGGTTGCTTCGTCCATCTTTTTATACAGTCTATGATTGCAAGCAGGGGTATGTTGCATGAACTCTGTCTCTATTTTTAGCGTTACAATTTGAGCTGATTTTCCTCACATTTAACTGTATGACACCGAAAGCAACCTTTTACGAGTGAGTCAATAGGTGCACAAGGCAGGTCCTCTACATGCCATCTCACAGATATCAGTGAAACTCTGCCACTTTAAAGGGTCCACCCCAAAACTCAACCGGACAAACTTGTTTCTGTTTCCGATCCTTCAGGGGGGAGAGAGACCATCCCTCCGGTTTTACCGGATTCTTGCCAAGAAAATTTCTCAAAAATACACAAAATATATGAAGCTCTCAGTGCAACTGTATTTAATCTACGGTTATGAGGGTTTGCACACATATTGGTACATCATTAATGAATGCAAGAAACAAGCATCAATCAATTTGATTGGGCGCTTGTCAACCAATGGATGCAAATATGTGACTGCAGTTTTAGACATTTTTAGCCATTCAAATATTTGATGATTTTGAGGTCAAATATCTCCCTTGTCAGGCAATTGTGACCAATTTAAATGCCCCCATTTCATGTATCATTTTGCCTCTGAAAAGGATGAAAAAGTTTTTTAGGAACTGCCTTTTTTTCACTTTAGATGCCACTTGAAACTGCCCCAAAAACAAGCTTATTTTAACTTCTTCCATCATATGAGTCCAGCTATCAGCGGCCGCTGAAGAAAACAAACTGACATTTGCTAGCTTGTTAGACAAGAAAATTGATTAAAAACAGTATGGAATGCCAAAAACTTTAAAGATTTAAAGAAGTAATTGAAGATTTCACGTTTCTAAGAGATGCATGTCATCAAAATATTGCTAGCAAAATGACAGTGATTCTGATTTGACGTTTGCTATTTTAGAGATTTGCTTGCAAAATCAGTTACTGGCTTTCGTGAGGCATAAAAAACTCACAGGTCTTTCATTCAACTGTTTTTCATAACATGTATTATCATAACATGTTGCTGTTTATAATGCCCTTTAAAGATTTTAGCGTCACATACTGTGTTCTTGTTGAAAAGCACATTCCAGAGTGCAGCAACATTAAATTGCACAAGTGCTTTTTAAAAGGAACAGGAAAAACTCCACCAGCTAGCTATGAAAGGAATACGGCTCTGATACATACTGCTCACAAAAGATAGGGGATAATGAAAAGAAAAGACAAATAACTCTTAAAATATATTTATTTCAAATTTTGAAACAATGTTACTTAATTGGGGAGCAATTCGAGATGAAGTTCATGACACTTCTTCATCACTTAAGTTATTGAGAATTTTTTCTGGAGCTACAAAATGTACCCCAAAAGTCACAGCGATCAGTAATGAGTTGGTTCTCCATGAGCGTCCAAAAAAGCATCCCACTGACGCTGCATGCTCCTAATGAGATGACCAATGGCATCTTGAGGAATTCTCTACCACTCCTCCAGAAGTGCCGCACCCAGCTGCATCAAGTCCTGACGGGGTGGATGCTGCCATTGTGCACGTCGTCCCTGTATATCCCATATGTGTTCTATGGGGGAAAGGTCAGGGGACATCACAGGCCAGGGCAAGGTTTGGATTTAGTACCTTTGGAGATGGTCAAGGACGATGCGTGCATGATAAGCTGTGGCATTATCATCCTGGTTGATGAATCCAGCTCCAAGATAGCATGTTAACAGAAGCACATGTGGAGTGATGATGTTGTCACAGTAGAACACCCCTGTGACTCTCCCATGGCAGATGTGGAGGTCAGTCCTGCCTGTCATCGTGACTCCACCCAACACCATTACTGACCCTCTCCCATACCAATCATGTGAAATCATAGCGGCTTGCTGATGACGTTCACCTGGGCGACGCTAAACACGATGACCACCGTCGTGAACCGTGACTCACTGCTGTACATAACACATGACCACTGGGCAATGATGCTGTTCAAACCACTGTCTAATTGTCTATCGTTGGCGATCTGAGAAGGGTAATGGGATGTATGGCTGCCTGGCTCGCAGATTGGCAGCATGCAGACGGTTTCATATGATCTGAGATGAGATGAGCTTTCCTGTAGCTTGTAAATGCCCTTGTTGCAGCTGTGTTGCATTCAGTCGCCTGTCACGCAGGGCTCTATTGACTATCTGGTGGTCATCAGGCCTAGCTGTGCATCTTGGACACCCTCTTGAAGTTCTGTCCTGGACTCTGTGGGCACGCTGTATTGCTACCAGTAATCAGATCATGACGAACTGCGAGACAAGCAGTTGTCTGGCTGTGAAAGCCTGAGCTCTTCCAGCCTGGAGCATCCCTATGGCTCGCAATCTAAGAATTTGCTAATTCTTTTCGACCTGTATTCAATTGAGTACACAACGAAGACAAGATATGTAATGTTCAAACTGACAAACTTTGTTCTTTTGGAAATATTCACTCAATTTGAATTTGATGCCTGGAACCGGTTCCAAAAAAGCTGGGACAGGGGCATGTTTTCCACTGTATTACATCATCCTTCCTTTGAACAACACTCAATAAGTGTTTCGCAACTGAGGACAGTAATTGTAGAGGCTTTGTTGGTGGAATTCTTTTCCATTCTTGCATGATGTACGACTTCAGTTGCTCAACAGTTCAGGGTCTCCGTTGTCATATTTAGCGCTTCATAATGCGCCACACATTCTCAGTGGGAGACAGGTCTGGACTGCAGGCAGGCCAGTCTATTACCCACACTCTTTTACTACGATACCAGGCTATTGTAACGTTCAGAATGTGGCTTGGCATTTTCTTGCTGAAATAAGCAGGGACTTTCCTGAGACTTTCCTGAGACATCACTTGGATGGCAGCATATGTTGCTCCAAATCCTGTATATACCTTTCAGCGTTAATAGTGCCTTCACAGATTTGCAAGTTACCCAGGACATGGGCACTAACAAATCCCCATACCATCACAGATGCTGGCTTTTGAACTTTACGCTGATAACAATCTAGATGGTCCTTTTCCTATTTAGCCCGGATGACACAACGTCCATAATTTCCAAAAAACAATCCGAAATGTGGACTCGTCAGACCACAGAACTTTGCGTCAATCCATCTCAAATGAGCTTGGGCCCAGAGAAGCCGGCGGCATTTCTGGGTGTTGTCAATGTATACCTTTAGCTTTGCATTGTAGAGCTTTAACTTGCACTTGTAGATGTATCGACAAACTGTGTTAACTCGGGATGGGAATTGATCAGAAATTAAATAGTGCAAACAGAAATGGGCTGGCAAAACATCCTTGCCTCACACCAGACAAACTATCAAAATAATCATTAATAGTATTGTCAGATATTCTCACAGCAGTCTTAATCTTCGAATACATTTTGTGTAATATATTAAATATTTTACCATGCACACCCTTCCTCATGATGGAATACCAGCGTAACTTTCTCTAAATGGAATCAAACGCTTTTTAAAAATCTACAAAATTGCAAACACCTTCCCAAAAACATCCATTTGATATACCTCTATAAAAATTTACACAATTAATACTCCCTTTCTTATGCAACGATACAATAATTCCTTTAGACCATTCTGATGGAAAATTATAAAATGTCATAACACTATTAAACATAACAGTTAAATAAGGAATTAAAAGACTACTACAGCATTGAATCATCACAGCTTTAATGCCATCTGGTCCAGAGGATTTTCCCGTCTTCAGGTTTTTTATGGCTGCTTCAATTTCTTCTCTAGTAATATCACAGTTAAGAATATTATATACATTATCATCATTACAAAAAATCACCTGTATGTTCATCATGATTGTCAAGTAAATAATCTGCATGAGTAAGTGTTTCTTCATCAGAAGGTATATTAGTGAAGTTTAAAATGTCCATTAAATAATTGCACCACTCCTCTGCAGTAATACAGGTAGAAACTAAACTGGGAGTACGAGTTAACAAACTTATCTTTTTCCAGAATATCTTACTGTCACTACTTGTATGGAGAAGTTCCTTAACACAGCCCTCTTCAAAATGGGTTCTTTTCTGTCGGCACAGAGTCCTATATCGGTTTCTCAATATACAACAGTCAAATAGAGTTTCTTTATCACCACTGATTCTAAAGTTATTTAATACCTGAAACTTTTCAAACTTAAGCTTTTGACACGCCCAGTCGTACCCATTTTTTAACAGCATCATGTCCCTCTCTGGAACAAAAAGACAGACCAGAGGCAGAGGCGCTCTGTCTTGTAGGATAGAAGTTAAAGCAATAACAGCTAAATCAACATAATCACTCAGCTTTAGAATAAACTCGTCTATACTAAGATTATGTAATGCTTCAGAGACATAGTTGAGCCCCTAAGAACCATACCGGGCCAACCCATGTTGGGGTACTTTTGAGAAAATGGGACTCAAAGTTGCCAGCCTCCTGTGTCATCTAGAGCAACTGGCAACAAAACACTACATATGTTGCAAAGTCAAGATATGTAAAATTATGCACTTACACTTTTTGTATAGGTTTTGGATGCATAATCATCATTTAAAGTGAAACCTACCTCCTTCTGAAGAGGAACCATCATCTTCTGATTCATTTGGGACAAACTCTGGGTCTCTGTCATCTTCCACTTCACCATCATCGTTAATCATAGGATGCAATTCCTCATCAGTGAGATACCTTAGCCTCCATGTTTGCAGTGAATTATGGGAAGGTTGTGGGATGGCCCTCTATGGCTGAGGCAGTGCAGTGCATATGTACAGGGGCAGAGAGGACGTTTGCTTGTACTGACAATCCTTGTGGGTAGATTGGGTTTGCCCATTTAGGAAATGTTGTTCTCAGTTTTCTGCACATGCTCGCAACCTCAACTGAGTTTCGCCAAAAGGGCGGGATGGCCCAGTATGGTTCTTAGGGGCTCAGTTCTTGAATCACTTCTCCAAAAGAAACAATGGGTGTTATTTGAAAATCTTTCATCAATGTGATAAGTATTTACTGATTTAAAGCACCAAGATAATGAGAGAACAATAGGGAAATGATTGGATTCACAACGAGTGCAAACACAGATATATTTGACTTTTTTAAAGATAGATGAACATAGCATGTAATCTACTAAACTTCCCCAGTTTTCCTTAAAACGTGAATGATCCTTCCTTGTCGCCGCTATACCCACCGTAAGCCATGTGAACGCCAAATGTGCAGCAAAACTCGATCTTCCATAATCATTGCACACATCATCTCTACTGTTACCTGCTGCATCAAATGTGCCAGAAATGTAACCCATATCTTCCAAGCTTGGTATGTATCTGTCAGTGTCGTTCATGAATAAATCTCTCACATTCAAAACCAAACACAATCTTGTCAAATAAAAGGAGTATCACATCAGTATATTCAGTCATTACACAGTGAAGACCATGCTTTACAGAATTATGAATACAGACAGCAATGCCCCCTCAATAATTAAAATCTCTATGGTTAACATTGACTCTGTAATCAGGGAACGCTGTCTCCATCATATCCTTTGTGCAGCTGTTCTATATCTCAAGCAGTCCAAAAATCAAATAATTCAAGCAAAATTCTGTAAAACTGACATCATCAAGTTTACTCTGAAGACCGATGATGTTCCAACATAATATTGACGATGTTGTTATGTTGTCTATAGCACTGTCAATCAGGGCCGGGTCGCGTACATATTCATGCTCATTGCCGGTGAAATTGACATCAGGCTGCGACTCCGCACGCGTATCTCCAGCTCTGATGTCGCCGTGTTTCAGTTTGAAATGGGCCCAGTTTATCATGGACAGTGGCCAAGAGATCACCGTGAATAATCTTCTCAAATGATTTCATAATTAAGGATGTGAGTGCCACGGGCCTGAAGTCGTTGAGAGACTTTGGGGCTTTGTTTTTTGACACAGGCACAACAGTAGAATCTTTCCAAAGACGAGGAACATTGTGGAGTTGAAGAGACATTTTGAACATAAAACAGAAAATATCCACCAGCTGTTCAGCACAATTTTTTATCACACGGCCTCCAATGCCATCGGGATGGGACTTTTCCTGACCTTTACTCCCCTGAAAAGGGACAGGACTTTAGCTCGGTCAATCTGCACGCTGCTTTGCCTCGGGGCAACGACTTTAAAAACCGAGAGCTCATTCCTAAAATTATTAATATTAAAACAATTATAAAAGGAATTAAGTTCATTGGAGAGGACAAGGTCAGGCATACCAGTGAGAGAAATTAGACCCTTCCTGGACTGCATGCCATTCATGGATTTTACTTCCTACCATGCAGGGCCTAAGTTGCGTGTACCCAGCATGTTTCCCACTTTGTCCTTGTATATAATTAACATACTTAGGGCATTATTACTACATCAAAAGTAACACTTTCATTATAATAACCATGTACTCATGGAAGTACACTAATTGTACAATAAATTAAGTGTGCTTCAGTACACAGCTTATTATTATTATTTTTAATATTAGTACAAATTATTTGCCTGATGAAGACCCTGGTGGGTTGAAACGTTGCCTGCTTTTCCAGTCAATAAAGTATTGGGAGCTACAATGCAGTGTGGACATTTACTATTTTAGTTTTCACGGGCATTTAAATTAGAGTTATACCTTCCTGGCAAGGGAAGACACTTGATCTCAAAATCATCTAATACTTGAATAGCTAAAAATGTCCAAAAACGCAGTCACAAATTTATGTCAATTGATTGACAAGGGGCAAATCAAATTGATTGACACTTGTTTCTTACTTCATTAAAGATTTACCAATATATGTGCAAACCTTCATTCCCGTAGATTAAATGGGTGAAATTTTCATTAGGGGTCAATATTGGGTTGAGTCGTTCCCCTGACATAAAAGTTGTATCATCTCCTATGCAACCAGCATACCAGAAGCGCTGGATTCATTTTGTTCCCCCTTGCCATTCACTCCAATATCAGTGCACTCCACTTCTTTTACACAAAATGGTAACGGAGTGGAGTGTTTTTCACAAAAGTGGAGATAGACACAGAGGCAGAGATTGATGGTTGCCATCTTAGCACCCAATGTCATACATCATCTTTCTGATGCCCAACTTCATGGGGGGGGATATGTGTAAATCCCATACATACAACAGTGGGTGTCTACGGGGTGGAGTGGATATCCCCAGACATGGACAAGAGGGGATTTTTCTCCAAAAATACTGTTTGGGATAAACTCTGAAGCTATGGATATGCTAAACATGGTAAACCGGAGGGGTGGCCAATCTCACCCCTGAAGCATGCGAAACAGAAACCAGTTCGTCTTTTCGAGTTTTGGGGTGGACGCTTTAAAACGACTAAGTTTCACTGAAATCGGTGGGATGGCATGTGAAAGACCTGCCTGGTGCACTCATGGACTCACTCTTAAAAAGTTGCTTACGGTGTCACACAGTTAAACGCGAGGAAAAGTCAGCTCGAATTGTAACGTTAAAAATAGAGACAGAGTTCATACAACATATCACTGCTTGCAATCCACTTTAAATTAACGTACTGTACTGCTTACCTAAATTAGTGTTTGTTAACATTTATTGGCTTACGTTGAAACTTAAAGGAAAAGTATACTCTGCATTTTTACTGCATGTTTAGCATCAGCAATAATATCACAGTAATCTTGCACATCCGTTAATCTGCACACCCATTCAATTTAGGAATATTTACGAATTAAACTTAGCGCGTGCCACCTTCCAGCCAGGTGCTTGAGCTGCATTTGCTATAAACCGGACGTGATGTATGTGCCACCCATAACAAAGCTTACCATTGAAAACAATAACTTCTACCCATTGATTGAGACAAAAAACACAAGACAAATCCACAAAAATGCATAATGGAGGGCGGTTTTAGGACAATACCCTATCAGTTTGAGCCTGAATTTACTGAAGAGGAGCTACAGGCAATTATATTTAATAGCCCAGCACAAAGAACACGAGGAATGCATAGCAGCCATTTTCCCTTGTGCGGGACGAGTGGGTGGCGCTCATGTCATACTCACGCCGGTTCACGCGTGGTAAAGGTGATACCGAGACCTAATGGTGCGCTTCATGAATGAGGTCTCGTTGAAATTAAATCTTTAATTACTCCTAATCGGAATGCATCTACTGATTTTATTCGGCACAGTTGCAAAGCCAAAGGAGAAATTAACATAAAAAATTAGACTTTGATGCAGGGAATACATTTCCTTTAACAAAATGCAATACAGGCCAGATAAGTTCACAGCATGTGTTCGCCAAACCGTCAAGATGAGCCTTCCCTGGACAATTCATAGAGATACGTTAGAGCTATCACGGGGACAAAAGAATACGATAATACCATCTCGATGGCAAGCAGACTTCAGTTACTATTTATATCCTATTCAAGTTCTGTCACGTTGCGCAAACGAGCTAGCAAATGAGCAATGTTAATTACTGTTTCTCTTAAAATGTGAAGAACTGTTTTGAGAGACCTGACAACTCCTGACATTTTCCCTGAAGGTTTATTAACCACGTTTGAGCTTTTAAAGTGTTTTGCTAGTGCTTTCCGGGCAAATGGAGTTAAAAGATTAAAAAAAGTAAAAAAAAAAAAATGTAATTAACTAAATTGAGGGCAAACGCTACTTGCCAATAACGATGTCCTGGAAGCACAGTAACTGGGTTGGATGATGGCTTCCAGAGGTCCTTTCTGATTGAAGCCGACCATTAATTCCGTCAATCTAGCGAAGCCCTTTGGAATGGAATAAAACTGTAGTTCGGAAATTCTCTCACGACTGTTGTAACAGTCTGCAGCAGAACATATCCCGGGCATATTGGATTAACTTCATTGTACTTAACCTAATTTTCGTACTTCTTGTCTCGTCTGGGGTGGGGGTGGGGGCGGGGGGCGCCGTACTGGCAATGGCTGGCACATTTCATGTTGAACAGCCTTTCAGTCTTGGGAGATGGCGAAAGAGGAGGCAACGTCACTTTTTTGACGTCATCTCCACATCTCGACTAGCATATATTGGCCTCAGATCGCCACTGAATTTACTTTGACCGCAGGAGGCAGCAGCATCTTCTGAACATCTACCTCTTACTCTGCCATCTATTTGACGACTCAAGATTTTCATCATGCTGGACCGTTTTTCTGGTATCTGGAAAATCTCTGAAGGCAAAAATTTTTCAGAATTCCTGAAAGCTATTGGTAAGTTTGTTATTTTTATATGCTCCTCCTTCTAGATTGTGGCAATTTTGATTTTTATATTTAAATGTTCATCTTGATTCATAATTTCCAGTATTAATTACTTTCACAGTAAAAATAATATGTATGAGTAAAATAATCTCTGTTTAACACCTCTGAACTACCTTTGTCAAAGATTTCTCATAGTTCCATGTGAGACGCTATCCTTCGGTAAGATGGTGGACATAAATCTCACCAAAACTGGTCTCGCGTCCACTCTAGTGTTTTCTTTTGCTCTGTGGGAGCAAGACAAGCAAGCATTCAGTGAGGTTAGCTATGTAGTTGGCATGCTGGCAGATGATGTCTGCTGTCTTCATCAGGAAAATTTGTGCATGAAAAGCATTCTTATGAATATAAAAAAAATCCTACCAAGAAAGTTGCAAACAATAAATGTCTTCCAATAGAATAACATCGCATAAAGGTAATCAGGTCAGATTTGTGCAGTCTCATGCAGATGTCTGTACAGCCAGTCAGTGCACTGAACGCGTCCATACTCACAGTAACTCATGTGATCATACCATTCACAGCAGATCATGTGATTTCACTGTTCGTATACCTTCATTATGCATGCAAGCTGAATGACTGCTGACTAAAATTCCTGCAGGTGCAAGATCTGATTTAGTCAACGCTGGAGATGATACTCAACCCACATTGTACATCTCCCAGAGGGATGGAAACAAGATGAAGGTGGATGTAGCAAATGGGTACCCAACATTCTACAACGTTCACATAAAGTTCAACCTGGGAGAGGCATTTGACGAACCCATATCCGATGGAAGAAGCAGCGTGAAAGTATGTTGAATTGAACTCGAAAAACTTTAATTATGGAAATATAGAAATTTATGCAAAAGCATATGCACAGAATTTTACCAGTAATTTGTCATTGCATCCGTGATAGATATTCGGTAAATACACTGTTTTGAGAAATATAGATCTGAATTCTATGAATACCACATATGTTCATGAAAAAACAATACACAATGCAAGCTGTACAACTTGTACAAACAACGATGTTTGCAGAATCTTATTGTAAAATCAATGCACCAGAAGTGATTGCCTACAACAGATCAAAGACCAGATAGCATTTTAGATCTTGATCTGTTTCCATTCCATTCTGACAGGGCACATGTCACCTTTTTGGACTGTGTGTTCTGATGGCCCAATGTATTTTTTTGAATTGTAGACCGTCGTGACTTTTGAAGATAACAAACTGATCTACAAACAGAAGTGGGAGGACAAGGAGGCAGAAGTGATCCGAGAAATCGTGGATGGCTTTCTGGTCGCGGTAAGTGAAGTTGCGGACACACAAATTTCCGACTTTCACGTGCAACACTAAAGTTACAAGAACAAACCAGATTAATGAGTTTCGATTTTCAAGCTTCAAGTTCTAAATTATGGCCCTACAATACTTATACAAGTTCAAAACTTTTTTACTCACACACAAAATTTTTGACCTTTATTTGATTCCATAATTGGATTAACTTTAATTTAGTATTTCATAATTCGTACTCTCTCTTCTGAGTGGGGGTGGGGGGGCGCTTTGACCTGATTGGGCGAGCCCGGTCCCCTATGGCCCGCCCATGGTGCCGACGCTGGTGCAAAGGATTGTCTTATATTGTGGAATACATTTATATTTTACATAGTTTGAAGTCCCATGCAGTGGCAGAGCCAAAACTGGGAAATGGAGGGGGGGGGGGGGGGTATCACAGACACGTCCCTTTATGACAACAATTAGTCCTGGCTAGCTCTCAATCATTTCCCTTTATGGACGCATTTTCCAATTATCGGTATGATTAATTGGGAATTGAAAACAAGGCTTCTCTCGACATGTGATCTAACAGCGATGAAATAATGGGCTAAATTCAGTATAGAAAAATCATTTACGACTTAACAGGCCTACGCTTTACGAAAGACGAACTGCTTTGAAACTGCCGCGTTACCTTTTCCACACTTCAGGTGATTTAACTTGCGCTTCACGATCCTTTAAATTCATCGTTTAAAAACTGAAAAACTTCCAGAGACTTGAAATCCGCGTGATGATCTCTTGAACACGCGTAGATTGAATAATGACTGATCCACGTTCCAATGAAATATCGCCTTTCACTCTCGGTACAGCGTGGGATGATAAAAAAGTGGGACTCGCAATCAAATACAAAGAGCGTTTACTCAAGCTAAATGCGGCGATAGTTGGCGGGTATTCAATTTTGAATAACGCTGATTTAAATGCAGCAATTATGCATCCAAATGAATGATTGTCGTCTTACCTAATCTGGGAGAACTAGCAGCACCTGATAGTGTGGAGTGCTCTCTGAGTGGATCTTTTGTTCAATACGAAAATGACTTGGAACGGGTCAGGAATAGTAATTGTTTTAAACGGATGATCTGTGCCCCCCCAATTCCCAGTTCTGGCTCCGCCACTATGCTAGATCCCAAGCGAGAGCAGTGAGAGATGAGCAGGGTGAATTACTCATCCTCCATTGACCTCATCTAGATAAGCAAGAAATTGGTTCCAGATAGTTGAAAATTTCTCAATCGGTAGGGCTTATCTTGAAGGTAACGTTGGTGAACTGTTGCTGTGAATTCAGCTGGCCTGTATTGCATTTAGTTAAGTCACAACGTAAACTAATAAATGTTAACAAACACTAATTTAGGTGAGCAGTGCAGTGTGTTAATTTAAGGTTGATTGCAAGCATTGACTGTATAAAAAGATGGACGCAGCACCCGAGTTGGAAAAGTGAGGCCAATGGAGAAATCTCTTAAAATTTCACTCTATTTAATTGCCAGCAGATGGTGACGTCGATGGCTGCAGAACGAACTTCAATGCCTTGGAAGTCCATGAGAAAATGACCCTACTTTCCCACCTGATTTTATATTTCAATCATGATTTTCCACATTATTTTATGCTATCTATCGCAAGTTTCAAGTCCCCTTCGATATATCATGATGTTCATTATTGTAAATTATGGTCCCAAATAGACTAAAATAAAGAATAAAGCCGGATATGCTTTTGGGGGCGAGGCTATCCTCTGGTTGTCGTCCAATACAGTCATATTCACCCATAGATCCACCCCTCGCTCCTCCCTGGATCTGCAATTCATGCTCTCGTCCAATAGGAATCACATCCGGCTTCAAAATTACAAAATGGCGCTGTTCAAATTGCCAAAATCGAGGCTTCCTTAATGGTATGCTGAAACCAGTGAGTGATGTCACGGTTGCTTCGTCTATCTTTTTATACAGTCTATGATTGCAAGCAGTGGTATGTTGCGTAAACTCTGTCTCTATTTTTACCGTTACAATTTGAGCTGATTTTCCTCGCATTTAACTGTATGACACCGAAAGTAACCTTTTACGAGTGAGTCAATAGGAGCACAAGGCAGGTCCTCTACATGCCATCTCACAGATATCAGTGGAACACTGCCACTTTATAGGGTCCACCCCAAAACTCAACCGGACAAACTCGTTTTTGTTTCGGATCCTTCAGGGGGGATAGAGACCATCCCTCCGGTTTTACCAGATTCTTGCCAAAAAAAGTGCTCGAAAATAGACTAAATATATGAAACTCTCAGTACAACTGTATTTAATCTACGTGTATGAGGGTTTGCACACATATTGGTACATCATTAATGAATGCAAGAAACAAGTATCAATCATTCTGATTGGGCGCTTGTCAATCAATGGATGTAAATATGTGACTGCAGTTTTAGACATTTTTAGCCATTCAAATATCTGATAATTTTGAGGTCAAATACCTCCCTTGCCAGAAAGTTGTGACCAATTTAAATGCCCCCATTTCATGTATCATTTTGCCTCTGAAAAGGATGAAAAAGTTTTTTAGGAACTGCCTTTTTTTCGCTTTAGATGCCACTTGAAACTGCCCCAAAAACAAGCTTATTTTAACTGCTTCCATCATATAAGTCCAGCTATTAGCGGCCACTGAAGAAAATAAACTGACATTTGCTAGCTTGTTATACAAGAAAATTGATTAAAAACAGTATGGAATGCCAAAAACTTTAAAGATTTAAAGAAGTAATTGAAGATTTCACGGTTCTAAGAGATGCATGTCATCAAAATATTGCTAGCAAAATGACAGTGATTCTGATTTGACGTTTGCTATTTTAGAGATTTGCTCGCAAAATCAGTTATTGGCTTTCGTGAGGCATAAAAAAACTCACAGGTCTTTCATTCAACTGTTTTTCATAACATATATTATCATAACATGGTGCTGTTTATAATGCCCTTAGGAGATTTTAGGGTCACATACTGTGTTTTTGTTGACAAGCACATTCCAGAGTGCAGCAACATTAAATTGCACAAGTGCTTTTTAAAAGGAACAGGAAAAACTCCGCCAGCTGGCTATGAAAGGAATACGGCTCTGATACATACTGCTCACAAAAGATAGGGGATAATGAAAAGAAAAGACAAATAACTCTGAAAATATATTTATTTCAAATTTTGAAACAATGTTACTTAATTGGGGAGCAATTCAAGATGAAGTTAATGACACTTCTTCATCACTTAAGTTATTGAGAATTTTTTCTGGAGCTACAAAATGTACCCCAAAAGTCACAGCTATCAGTATTGAGTTGGTTCTCCATTAGCATCCAAAAAAGCATCCCACTGACGCTGCATGCTCCTAATGAGATGAGATGGCATCTTGAGGAATTCTCTACCACTCCTCCAGAAGTGCCGCACCCAGCTGCATCAAGTCCTGACAGGGTGGATGCCGCCATTGTGCACGTCGTCCCTGTATATCCCATATGTGTTCTATGGGGGAAAGGTCAGGGGACATCACAGGCCAGGGCAAGGTTTGGATTTGGTGCCTTTGGAGATGGTCAAGGACGACGCGTGCACGATAAGCTGTGGCATTATCATCCTGGTTGATGAATCCAGCCCCAAGATGGCATGTTAACAGAAGCAGATGTGGAGTGATGATGTTGTCACAGTAGTACACCCCTGTGACTCTCCCACGGCAGATGTGGAGGTCAGTCCTGCCTGTCATCGTGAATCCACCCAACACCATTACTGACCCTCTCCCATACCAATCATGTGAAATCATAGCGGCTTGCTGATGATGTTCACCTGGGCGACGCTAAACACCATGACCACCGTCGTGAACAGTGACTCATTGCTGTACATAACACATGACGACTGGGCAATGATGCTGTTCAAACCACTGTCTAATTGTCTATCGCTGGCAATCTAAGAGAGGTAATGGGATGTATGGCTGCCTGGCTCGCAAGTTGGCAGCATGCAGACGGTTTCATATGATCTGAGATGAGATGAGCTTTCCTGTAGCTTGTAAATGCCCTTGTTGCAGCTGTGTTGCATTCAGTTGCCTGTCACGCAGGGCTCAATTGACTATCTGGTGGTCATCAGGCCTAGTTGTGCATCTTGGACACCCTCTTGAAGTTCTGTCCTGGACTCTGTGGGCACGCTGTATTGCTAACAGTAATCAGATCATGACGAACTGCGAAACAAGCAGTTGTCTGGCTGTGTAAGCCTGAGCTCTTCCAGCCTGGAGCATCCCTATGGCTCGCAATCTAAGAATTTGCTAATTCTTTTCGACCTGTATTCAATCGAGTACACTACAAAGACGAGATATGTACTGTTCAAACTGACAAACTTCGTTCTTTTGGAAATATTCACTCAATTTGAATTTGATGCCTGCAACAGGTTCTTAAAATGCAGGGACAGGGGCATGTTTTCCACTATATTACATCATCTTTCCTTTTAACAACACTCAGTAAGTGTTTCGCAACTGAGGACAGTAATTGTAGAGGCTTTGTTGGTGGAATTCTTTTCCATTCTTGCATGATGTACGACTTCAGTTGCTCAACAGTTCGGGCTCTCCGTTGTCATATTTAGCGCTTCATAATGCGCCACACATTCTCAATGGGAGACAGGTCTGGACTGCAGGCAGGCCAGTCTATTACCCACACTCTTTTACTACGATACCAGTCTTTTGTAACATGTGCAGAATGTGGCTTGGCATTTTCTTGCTGAAATAAGCAGGGACTTTCCTGAGACTTTCCTGAAAAAGACATCGCTTGGATGGCAGCATATGTTGCTCCAAATCCTGTATCTACCTTTCAGCGTTAATAGTGCCTTCACAGATCTGCAAGTTACCCAGGCCATGGGCACTAACAAATCCCCGTACCATCACAGATGCTGGCTTTTGAACTTTACGCTGATAACAATCTGGATGGTCCTTTTCCTATTTAGCCCGGATGACACGACGTCCATAATTTCCAAAAAACAATCTGAAATGTGGACTCGTCAGACCACAGAACTTTGCGTCAATCCATCTCAAATGAGCTTGGGCCCAGAGAAGCCTGCGGCATTTCTGGGTGTTGTCGATATATACCTTTAGCTTTGCATTGTAGAGCTTTAACTTGCACTTGTAGATGTATCCACAAACTGTGTTAACTCAGAATGGGAATTGATAAGAAAAATAGTGCAAACAGAAACGGGCTGGCAATACATCCTTGCCTCACACCAGACAAACTATCAAAATAATCATTTATAGTATTGTCAGATATTCTCACAGCAGTCTTAATCTTTGAATACATTTTGTGTAATATATTAAATATTTTACCATGCACACCCTTCCTCATGATGGAATACCAGCGTAACTTTCTCTAAATGGAATCAAATGCTTTTTTTAAAATCTACAAACATCCATTTGATATACCTCTATAATAATTTACACAGTTAATACTCCCTTTCTTATGCAACGATACAATAATTCCTTTAGACCATTCGGATGGAAAATTATACGATGTCATAATACTATTAAACATAACAGTTAAATAAGGAATTAAAAGACTACTACAGCATTGAATTATCACAGCTTTAATGCCATCTGGTCCAGAGGATTTTCCCATCTTCAGGTTTTTTATGGCTGCTTCAATTTCTTCACTAGTAATATCACAGTTAAGAATATTATATACATTATCATCATTACAAAAAATCACATGTATGTTCATCATGATTGTCAAGTAAATAATCTGCATGACTAAGTGTTTCTTCATCAGAAGGTATATTAGTGAAGTTTAAAATGTCCATAAAATAATTGCACCATTCCTCTGCAGTAATACAGGTAGAAACTAAACTGGGAGTACGAGTTAACAAGCTTATCTTTTCCCAGAATATCTTTCTGTCACTACTTGTATGAAGAAGTTCCTTAACACAGCCCTCTTCAAAATGGGTTCTTTTCTGTTGACACAGAGTCCTAAATCGGTTTCTCAATATACAATACTCAGAGTTTCTTTATCACCACTGATTGTAAAGTTATTTAATACCTGAAACTTTTCAAACTTAAGCTTTTGACATGCCCAGTCATACCCATTTTTTTAACAGCATCATGTCCCTCTCTGGAACAAAAAGACAGACCAGAGGCAGAGGCGCTCTGTCTTGTAGGATAGAAGTTAAAGTAATAACAGCTAAATCAACATAATCACTCAGCTTTAGAATAAACTCATCTATACTAAGATTATGTAATGCTTCAGAGACATAGTTCTTGAATCACTTCTCCAAAAGAAACAATGAATGTTATTTGAAAATCTTTCATCACTGTGATTAGTATTTACTGATTTAAAGCACCAAGATAATGAGAGAACAATAGGGAAATGATTGGATTCACAACGAGTGCAAACACAGATATATTTGACTTTTTTAATGATACTGTAGATGAACATAGCATGTAATCTACTAAACTTCCCCAGTTTTCCTTAAAACGTGAACGATCCTTCTTTGTCGCCGCTAAACCCGCCGTAAGCCATGTGAACGCCAAATGTGCAGCAAAACTCGATCTTCCATAATCATTGCGCATATCATCTCTACTGTTACCTGCTACATCAAATGTGCCAGAAATGTAACCCATATCTTCCAAGCTTGGTATGTATCTGTCAGTGTCGTTCATGAATAAATCTCTCACATTCAAAACCAAACACAATCTTGTCAAATAAAAGGAGTATCATATCAGTATATTCAGTCATTACACAGTGAAGACCATGCTTTACAGAATTATGAATACAGACAGCAATGCCCCCTCCATAATTAAAATCTCTGTGGTTAACATTGACACTGTAATCAGGAAACGCTGTCTCCATCATATCCTTTGTGCAGCTGTTCCATATCTCAAGCAGTCCAAAAATCAAATAATTCAAGCAAAATTCTGAAAAACTGACATCATCAAGCTTATTCTGAAGACCGCTGACGTTCCAACATAATATTGGCGATGTTGTTATGTTGTCTATAGCACTGTCAATCAGGGACGGGTCGCGTACATATTCATGCTCATTGCCGGTGAAATTGACATCAGGCTGCGACTCCGCACGTGCATCTCCTGCTCTGGTGTCGCCGTGTTTCAGTTTGAAATGGGCCCAGTTTATCATGGACAGTGGCCAAGAGATCACCGTGAATAATCTTCTCAAATGATTTCATCATTAAGGATGTGAGTGCCACGGGCCTGAAGTCATTGAGAGACTTTGGGGCTTTGTTTTTTAACACAGGCACAACAGTAGAATCTTTCCAAAGATGAGGAACAATGTGAAGTTGAAGAGACATTTTGAAGATAAAACAGAAAATATCTACCAGCTGTTCAGCACAATTTTTTATCACACGGCCTCCAATGCCAACGGGCTGGGACTGTTCCTGACCTTTACTCCCCTGAAAAGGGACAGGACTTTAGCTCGGTCAATCTGCACGCTGCTTTGCCTCGGGCAACGACTTTAAAAACCGAGAGCTCATTCCTAAAATTATTAGTATTAAAAAAATTATAAAAGGAATTAAGTTCATTGAAGAGGACAAGGTCAGGCATACCAGCGAGAGAAATTAGACCCTTCCTGGACTGCATGCCATTCATGGATTTTACTTCCTACCATGCAGGGCCTAAGTTTCCCACTTTGTCCTTGTATATAATTTACATACTTAGGGCATTATTACTATATCAAAAATAACACACCTTCATTATAATAATCATGTACTCATGGAAGTACACTAATTGTACAATAAATTAAGTGTGCTTCCATACACAGCTTATTATTATTATTTTTAATACTAGTACAAATTATTTGCCTGATGAAGACCCTGGTGGGTTGCCTGCTTTTCCAGTCAATAAAGTATTGGGAGCTACAACGCAGTGTGGACATTTACTATTTTCGTTGTCACGGGCATTTAAATTAGAGTTATACCTTCCTGGCAAGGGAAGACACTTGATCTCAAAATCATCTAATACTTGAATAGCTAAAAATGTCCAAAAAACACAGTCACAAATTTATGTCAATTGATTGACAAGGGGCAAATCAAATTGATTGACACTTGTTTCTTACTTCATTAAAGATTTACCAATATATGTGCAAACCTTCATTCCTGTAGATTAAATGGGCGAAATTTTCAATAGGGGTCAATATTGGGTTGAGTCATTCCCCTGACATAAAAGTTGTATCATCTCCTGTGCAACCAGCATACCAGAAGCGCTGGATTCATTTTGTTCCCCCTTGCCATTCACTCCAATATCAGTGCACTCCACTTCTTTTACACAAAATGGTAACGGAGTGGAGGTTAAGGAGTGGAGTGTTTTTCACAAAAGTGGAAATAGACACACAGAGGCAGAGATTGATGGTTGCCATCTTAGCATCCAATGTCATACATCATCTTTCTGATGCCCAACTTCAAAAAGTTGCTCCTGTGTTTCAATAGTAATTAATAATTGTAACGGAGTGGAAATGAAAAAGCATACTCACCTGATTCATCAGGTAAAATGAAAAAATTGGAAGATAAATGCATGGACAGTGCAGCACATTGCACTGTTGTACGTATGAGATTTACACAAAAAACCTTCTAGTTTCATCTCTGTTCTATGGAGGGGGATATGTGCAAATCCCATACATACAACAGTGGGTGTCTACGGGGTGGAGTGGATATCCCCAGACATGGACAAAAGGGGATTTTTCTCCAAAAATACTGTTTGGGATAAACTCTGAAGCTATTTATTTATTTTATTTAACCAGGGAAGTCCCATTGAGATTGAAGTCTCTTTTTCAAGGGAGCCCTGGGGGTTGAGGTGGGAAGGGAGAGGGCAATTTGCACAGCCAATTAGATCAGGGGATGATTAGATGGCAAGTCGAAAGAGCCAGGTTGGGACTTTAGCCATAACACCGGGGAACCCCCTACTCTTATCAATGAGTGTCATAGGATATTTAATGACCACAGTGAGTCAAAACCTCGGTGCAACGTCTCATCCGAAAGACGGCATCCCCTTCAGTACAGGGTCCCCTTCACTGCACTGGGGCATTGGGGATTATTCCGCTAGAGGGAAGATTGCCACCTACTAGCCCACCAATACCTCTTCCAGCAGCAACTTGGTTTCCCTCGGTGGTCTCCCATCCAAGTACTGACCAAGCCCACACCTGCTTAGCTTCAGCCAGACGGCTGGAGCAGATCGAATAGTGGTATGTCTGCTGGCATGACACTATGGATATGCTAAACATAGTAAACCGGAGGGGTGGCCAATCTCACCCCTGAAGCATGCAAAACAGAAACCAGTACGTCTTTTCGAGTTTTGGGGTGGACGCTTTAAAACGGCCAAGTTTCACTGAAATCGGTGGGATGGCATGTGAAAGACTTGCCTGCTGCACTCATGGACTCACTCTTAAAAAGTTGCTTACGGTGTCATACAGTTAAACGCGAGGAAAAGTCAGCTCGAATTGTAACGTTAAAAATAGAGACAGAGTTCATTCAACATATCACTGCTTGCAATCCACTTTAAATTAACGTACTGTACTGCTTACCTAAATTAGCGTTTGTTAACATTTATTGGCTTACGTTGAAACTTAAAGGAAAAGTATACTCTGCAATTTTACTGCATGTTTAGTACCAGCAATAATATCACAGTAATTATGCACATCCGTTAATCTGCACACCCATTCAATTTAGGAATATTTACTAATTAAACTTAGCGCGTGCCACCTTCCAGCCAGGTGCTGGAGCTGCATTTGCTATAAACCGGATGTGATGTATGTGCCACCCATAACAAAGCTTACCATTGTAAACAAAAACTTACCCATTGATTGAGACAAAAAACACATGACAAATCAGCAAAAAATGAAAAATGGAGGGCGGTTTTCAGACGAAACCCTATCAGTTTGAGCCTGAATTTACTGAAGAGGAGCTACGGGCAATTATATTTAATAGCCCAGCACAAAGAACACGAAGAATGCATAGCAGCCATTTTCCCTTGCGGGACGAGTGGGTGGAGCCTGGCGTCATACTCACGCCGGCTCACGCGCGGTAAAGGTGATACCGAGACCTAATGGTGCGCTTCATGAATGAGGCCTCGTTGAAATTAAATCTTTAATTACTCCTAATCAGAATGCATCTGCCGATCAAAGGAGAAATTAACATAAAAAATTAGACTTTGATGCAGGGAATACATTTCCTTTAACAAAATGCAATACAGGCCAGATAAGTTCACAGCATCTGTTCGCCAAACCGTCAAGATGAGCCTTCCTGACAATTCATAGAGATACGTTAGAGCTATCACGGGGACAAAAGAATACGATAATACCATCTCGGTGGCAAGCAGACTTCAGTTACTATTTATATCCTATTCAAGTTCTGTCACGTTGCCCAAACTAGCTAGCAAATGAGCAATGTTAATTACTCCTTCTCTTAAAATGTGAAGAACTGTTTTGAGAGACCAGACAACTCCTGACATTTTCCCTTAAAGTTTATTAACCACGTTTGAGCTTTTAAAGTGTTTTGCTGGTGCTTTCCGGGCAAATGGAGTTAAAAGATTTTAAAAAAATGTAATGAACTAAATTGAGGGCAAACGCTACTTGCCAATAACGATGTCCTGGAAGGAAGCACAATAACTGGTTGCTGTTGGCTGCCAGAGGTCCCTTCACTGATTGAAGCCACTCATTAATTCCGCCAATCTAGCGAAGCCCTCTGAATGGAATAAAACCTTCGCAGTTCGGAATTCTCTGACGACTGCTGTTAGCAGCCTACAGCAGAACATATACCGGGCATATTGGATTAACTTAATTGTAATTAACTTGATTTTAGTAGTTCTACTTGTCCCATCTGGGAAGGGGGAGGGGGCACTTTGACCTGCTTGGGCGGGGCCGCCCATGGCGCCAGTACTGGCAATGGCTGGCACATTTCAGCCGCCAGCCCAGCCTTTTCAGCTCCAGCAACGCTACCTTTTGACGCTATCTCCACCTCTCGACTAGCATATATTGGCCCCCAGATCACCACTCAATTTACTTTGACCGAAGAGGGAGGCAGCAGCATCTTCTGAACATCACTCTTACTGCCATCTATTTGAGGATCACAAGATTTTCAACATAAAGGATCACTGTTTTTTCTGGTGTCTGGTACCCTGAAGGCAAAAATTTTTCAGAATTCTGAAAGCTATTGGTAAGTTTGTTATTTTTATATGCCTTTATTCTAGATTGTGGCACTTGATTTTATTCAAATTCATCTTGATTCATAATTTCCAGTATTAATTACTTTCACAGTAAAAATATGTATGAGAAAAATAATCTCTGTTTAACACCTCTGAACTACCGTCGTCAATTTCTCATAGTTCCATGCGAGACGCTATCCTTCGGTAAGATGGTGGATGCATATCTCACCAAAACTGGACTCGTGTCCACTCTAGTGTTTTTTTGTTTCAGGGAGCAAGACAAGTAAGCATTCAGTGAGGTTAGCTATGTAGTTAGCATGCTGGCAGATGATGTTCGCTATCTCGAAAGGAAAATTTGCGCATGAAAGGCATTCTTACGAAAATTTTAAAAAATCAAACAAAGAAAGTTGCAAACAATAAATGCCTTCCAATTGAATAACATCGCATAAAGGTAATCAGGTCAGATTTGTGCAGTCTCATGCAGATGTCTGTACAGCCAGTCAGTGCACTGAATGCTTCCATACTCACAGTAACTCATGTGATCATAATACCATTCATAAGATCATGATTTCACTGTTCGTATACCTTCATTATGCATGCAAGCTGAATGGATTTAAGGACTAAAATTCGCAGGTGCAAGATCTGATTTGGTCAACGCTGGAGATGATACTCCAACCCACATTGTACATTCTCCCAGAGGGATGGGAACAAGATGAAGGTGGATGTAGCAATGGGTACCAACATTCTACAACGCTCACATAAAGTTCAACCCTGGGAGAGGCATTTGATTTTAACCCATATCCGATGGAAGGTACAGCGTGAAAGTATGCTGATTGAACTCGAAAAACTTAATTATGGAAATTTAGAAATTGAAAAAGACATCCACAAAATTTTACCAGTAATTTGTCATTGCATCCGTGATAGATATTCGCAAATACACCGTTTTGAGAAATATAGATTCGAATTCTATAAATACCACACATAAGTCATGAAAAACAATACACACAATGCAAGCTGTACAACTTGTACGCTCAACAATGTTGTTTGCAGAATCTTATTGTAAAATCAATGCACCAGAAATGATTGCTTCACATTAGATCAAAGACCAGATAGCATTTTAGATCTTGATCTGTTTCCATTCCACTCTGACAGGGCACATTTCACCTTTTCGGACTGTGTTCTGATGGACCAATGCATTTTTTTGAATTGTAGACCGTTGTGACTTTTGAAGATAACAAACTGATCTACAAACAGAAGTGGGAGGACAAGGAGGCAGAAGTGATCCGAGAAATCGTGGATGGCTTTCTGGTCGCGGTAAGCCAACCATAAGAACTGATTGTGATTCTAATTTTATTACATCTGTGGAATGATGAAGTTTGCGGGTCGATGCGGGGAAATTTTCCAGATGTCATTCTCTTTAATCTCTTGCAACATATCGAATTCATTGCTATAACTGGGTTAGGGCTTTTTCGCAGATGAATTTGTAAAATGATGATGCTTGTCTTAGCAGTATATAAGTGTAATGCTGTAATTACTGTTGTTTTTATTAAATTTGTCAGCGACAAGAACATGTAAAAGTGCCGAATCTAGATGAATTTGCTATGACTGTTGAATATAAAGCGTATAGGCTACTTATGCTGACCTTCTGAACATGTAACTAAGAGTTTTTCTCTGGTGTTTCTCACAGACACTCAAATGCGGAGATGTCGTGGCTCAACGCAAATATTACAAGGAGGGTGACATTCCTGAATCGCACTTCGATACACCAGGTTTTTGTGCTTGATTCGCTCAAATATAATTTAGCACTGAAGCTCCATGGATGGATGGCGCTGTTTTCTCGCAAGAAAGGTGTTTCTCTGCATCAACTCCTGCCCTGGGTCTCTCCTGACTGCATTTTATATTTTAATATTCAAGTAGGTTTGATTCCACAATCTGAACATGTGTATCCCAAGGCCTACCAATGAAATTTACCCTCGCTGGCTAACTGTAGTGCATTGACTGCAATGTACATGAATCTGTATTGAACTTATCCATACAGTTATCATTAATAAAACAAGTTTGTACAAATGGCTTATTTGACATGAATTTAATTTGAATCAAATGGGCTGAAGAAAATGAGTGAAATTGTGACATCATGCCACATGCAATGTGATGAGTGCTTGTGTAAGTAATAAAAGGACATTTATCTCAGCTAATAAGGAGAATTATCAAGAATTTTACAGTTGCTTACATTGTATCACCCTAATCATAAACTGCAATGGCACACATGAACCCAAATCCACAACTAACTAATTTTTGTAAATGTACATCCTTATTAAGTCTAGTAAAGGAAGTAACAAATAACCAGATGGTAATAGGTTGAAATGAAGGCATTGGGGTCATTGCATGTCAGATCATCAAATAGGGTCTCACCACCACCTTCTAATTTTGCTAATTTTTTTGTATGCGGGTTGTAAAATATATGGGCCCGTTTGACAATGCGCCACACCTCCTAAGTAAAATTCCAATGATGAAAATCTTATATTTTGCTTAAGATCATTCCAGAACCACTCATGAATGGATAGAGCTCACCAAGAGCAAACTTGAACAACTCTAATTATTTATTCAGATAAATATTTCGTCTTTTGCCCTTAAAAGGAAAAGTGGCCAAAAATGAAAATTTGTTTGATCGTCCACAAAAAGTGAAATAGTTCACTTTTTGAAAATGACCTTTTTTAAGAAAAAGTTTCTGACTTAGATGTATTTAAAAATCAAAAGATATAGCCAAATGCACCAGGCTGTTGTTGGCCAAAAATCAAAGTGGAAATCCTCATATTTAGATCAATTATTTATTAACATATAGCTACAGCGCGCAAAGATGGTCGGTTTCCTGACTTAGAAATCTAAGGATCTCAGGCAGAAACTGATCAGCAAGCGTAAGCGGCCGCCAGGCCGCAATCGTGCCATCTAGTCATAAACTTGTTCAAATAACATGCATAGTGGTCGGGGACACCAGACAACACCTACAACAAAATAACAATAACTAAAAAGACAGAATGATGCAATCATCATAAAAACTCCTGGGCTCAGATAGGGAACCCAGACCCAAAATTAAAAAAAAATGAACTGTCAAGGAGTCGTCCACCAGCCTACAAGTGCATCTTCCATTGGTATGATCAATACTCACTTGAGACTCGTGATTCTATCTATTAGTTAAGCATTATGGCAATAGCAAGTCGTCGGGTTGGAGCTGAAAATGTTTTACGGGTTCCTTGACTTACCCGGTTTCTGACCGATATACCAATATTTTGAGCTAATAGACACCTGTTCTGGCTTGGTATTGCCTAGGCTACATACTTTGGGCCATACAGGTTTTCTAGGAGATTTTTGAGTTTTGATATAGGTTTTATAACATTTTTTAGGTATTGGGTGCCAGATTTTTTTTTCAGCAGCGACGGGATCCCGAGGGAAAATCACTGTAGGGTTTCTAATTTCATGATATACCTCTAGACATCACTTATATACAATTATAACACTGATTAAAATAAATAACTTTATTATTACTAGTTATAGGCCTCTGGATGGATTATAGGCAACAGTAGGTTTTCGTGTTTTGACTTAGACGGTAAGGGTATAGGAAATGCAAGAGAATCCCTGCCAAATATTCCACCAATGACCATTATATTTAGTATTAAGAGTAGACATACTTATCACTACAATTACCACTGGGAGCATAGGGTTGCTCTGAATTAATTTACACACAGTGTTAGAGAGCAGTTTGCACTCAGCAGCAATTTTGCAGCCACACTCCAAACGTAGACTTTACCTAGGGCCATAAATATTTAACCTAACAGCATATTAATGATACTATTTTTTCCATCAGTCAGGCATTCCTCTTTACATATCAGGGCATTTTATGAAGATATAGCTATATCTATGCATGTATGAGGCTTTAGAAGATATGCATGTCTTGGAAACCACAAGGTAAACCTGCCTAAAAAATGGAGTTGAGGGACCCAACTTTACCAGGTACTACTAAAAATGAAAAATGTCACAGACGGCTTGGAATATGATCCCAACACCTATAGATTAAAAGCACTTTACAGTTAGAGCTCTATGGGTACTTTCATTATTTTTTCAGTACCGGGGAGGGGGGGGTGGCGACATTTCGTGAGCCTGGGCCCAGGCTATCACTGGGACAAATCCAAAATTTCAGTTTTATTCGACAAAAAATGAATTTTTAAAGAATTATTTATGTACTTGTCCCACAGTTTTTTTGTCAATTTTTTGTCAATTTGTTTTTGGTCCTAATGAGCTGAAATTTCGATTTGTTCATCACTAAATATTTATCTAATGTGAAAATATGGAAGCAATCTATGACTACATGGTGACAAATGTTTTGTATATCTGATGATTTGACATGGAATGACCCATTGTTTAATGGATGAGTTTTGTGGATAAATTGAATAACAAAAGGGTAGCTGATACACGGGAGAAAGGGAGAACAAAGGACCACAATGGTGCTACTCAAATAAAATAGAGAACCAAAAACGGACTTAATCAACTGCAGAAAGTAGAAAGGGAAAACAAAGAACATAAATGAGTAGCACCACTAAACTAATGGGATGATAAATTGCAATCGTTGTTATCTGGTCCTGTCTCCGGGATATTACACACACAATTAACAAAGTCAAACTCTAGAGTTACAGATTCAAGTCATTATTCTTCATACGGTTTCCAACAATCAATGCTTTATACAACACGCGAAACAAGGAGAAACCACAGAGTTTAACAGCACGAGATGGATCGCTCACATTAAATCACAGCCCGTGCCGAATGAGCGTTTGACAGCTCGCTTTATAGTTAAAAGACGATGTGTTGGCTCGGGATTGGAGGAGGACAGGAACACCGGACCAGTCAGGCATGCCGGAGAGCGGGCAGCAGAGTGGACAGGAGGCTGGCGATGGGCTGGGCTGAGCAACAATGAAAAACGGGGGCTTGCACAGAGTAATTTGCATACAGCGACAGGTATTTGGAGACAGGGAGAGAAGTTAATTCACATGGGAGTACAGACGAACCCACGTGGGCCGTAACAGCGAAGCAAAGAATAAACTCAAGCATGAAAACATGATGCAAAAAAAAAAAAAAAAAAAAAAAAATGAAAGTCCCATCAAAGCAAACGCACAGTAATGGACAGGCATTGAAATGGCAGATGTGTAGAGTTCTGCCACAGACCGTCAGTGAGCACTTTATTACGCCACACTAGTGCTGGGAAGTGCCTCCATACGTACGAACAGCCTCAGTGCTTTGTAGCGTGGATGGCCCACGATTAAACATTCATTTGTGATGCTGGTCAATGGTGATATGATTGTATTAGATAATTTCTGCGGATTTGTCAGCTTTATTCATTTATGCTGTAAATCTCCCACATCTCAAATGTGCTCTCTTGGATGCAATTCTGGGGACAGGAGAGGCCACTGAAGTACATTAAACCCCCTGCTGCAGAGAATCAGTAACCCCAGATGCAGGTGTTTAAATGGTGCCTTTATTGTAATTTTTCCTGGAGCTCATAACTGTAAATTGAATGTTCATGAGGAGATGCCGCACTAAAATTATTAAATAGATGGGAGTTCTTAATTCTGAAACAGTGGAATAGATGTTGCATGAATCATACCTCCTATGAAACCTGAACTGCTACCAGCCTGGCATATCTGGCTGCCAGAGGCAATCAGGGAATATTTCCTAATATATGTTGATTGTGAAAAAATAATTTGATTTCACAACAACATACATACATGCTCAAATGAATGCGAAAACTGAATTGTAACTCTGTCTAGGGAATGTCAAAATATTTCCAATAAATTCCTGTGTTCTCGATCAACTATCAAAATCTCCTATTTCGTAAAAGTATAAATAGTGTTACCATTGCGTGTGTAAAAAACGTTTTGAGCTTGTGAAATAGTTTTGTACGCATGTAAAAGAAGTTTTGAGCTGGTAAGACAGTTTTGTGCATGTGCAAAAAAGATTTGAGCTTGTGAATTAGTTTTATGCATGTGTAAAAAAGATTTGTAGTTGTAGAAATTTTTTGTGCATGTGTAATTAAATTTCCAACCTTTGTGTGTGACAGTGAAGTTGCGGACACACAAATTTCCCACTTTCACGTGCAACACTAAAGTTACAAGAACAAACCAGATTAACGAGCTTCGATTTTCAAGGTTCAAGTTCCAGATTATGCCCCACAATACTTATACAAGTTCAAAACTTTTTTACTCACACACAAAATTTTTGACCCTTATTTGATTCCATAATTGGATTAACTTTAATTTAGTATTTCATAATTCGTACTATCTCTTCTGAGTGGGGGGTGGGAGGGGGGCGCTTTGACCTGATTGGGCGAGCCCAGTCCCCTATGGCCTGCCCATGGTCCCGACGCTGGTGCAAAGGATTGTCTTATATTGTGGAATACATTTATGTTTTACATAGTTTGAAGTCCCATGCAGTGGCAGAGCCAGAACTGGGAATTGGGGGGGCCTAGCTCTCAATCATTTTCCTTTATTGACACATTTTCCAATTTTCAGTATGATTCATTAGGAATTGAAAACAAGGCTTCTCTCCATATGCGATCTAACAGCGATGAAATAATGGGCTAAATTCAGTAGAGAAAAATCATTTACGAATTAACAGGCCTACGCTTTACGAAAGACGAACTGCTTTGAAACTGCCGCGCTACCTTTTCCACACATCAGGTGATTGAACTTGCGCTTCACGATCCTTTAAATTCATCGTTTAAAAACTGAAAAACTTCCAGAGACTTGAAATCCGCGTGATGATCTCTTGAACACGCGTAGATTGAATAATGACTGATCCACGTTCCAATAAAATATCGCCTTTCACTCTCGGTACAGCGTGGGATGATAAAAAAAAGTGGGACTCGGCAATCAAATACAAAGAGCGTGCGACTCAAGCTAAATGCGCGATAGTTGGCGGGTATTTAATTTTGAATAACGCTGATTTAAATGCAGCAATTATGCGTCCAAATGAATGACTGTCGTCTTACCAAATCTGGGAGTACTAGCAGCACCTGATAGTGTGGAGTGCTCTCTGAGTGGATCTTTTGTTCAATACGAAAATGACTTGGAACGGGTCAGGAATAGTAATTGTTTGAAACGGATGATCTGTGCCCCCCCAATTCCCAGTTCTGGCTCCGCCACTATGCTAGATCCCAAGCGAGAGCAGTGAGAGATGAGCAGGGTGAATTACTCATCCTCCATTGACCTCATCTAGATAAGCAAGAAATAGGTTCCAGATAGTCGAAAATTTCTCAATTGGTAGGGCTTATCTTGAAGGTAACGTTGGTGAACTGTTGCTGTGAACTCAGGTGGCCTGTACTGTATTTAATTAAGTCACAACGTAAAGTAATAAATGTTAACAAACACTAATTTAGGTGAGCAGTGCAGTGTGTTAATTTAAGGCTGATTGCAAGCATTGACTGTATAAAAAGATGGACGCAGCACCCGAGTCGGAAAATTGAGGCCAATGGAGAAATCTCTTAAAATTGCACTCTATTTAATTGCCAGCAGATGGTGACGTCGGTGGCTGCAGAACGAACTTCAATGCCTTAGAAGTACATGAGAAAATGACCCAACTTTCCCACCTGATTTTATATTTCAATCATGATTTTCCACATTATTTTATGCTATCTATTGTAAGTTTCAAGTCCGCTTCGAAATACCATGATGTTCATTATTGTAAATTATGGTCCTAAATAGACTAGAATAAAGGATAAAGCGTGAATGTGCTTTAGGGGCGTGGCTATCCTTTGGTCCTCGTCAGATACGGTCAGATCCACCCATAGATCCACCCCTCGTTCCTCCCTGGATCTGCAATTCACGCTCTCGTCCAATAGGAATCACATCCGGCTTCAAAATTACAAAATGGCGCTGTTCAAATTGCCAAAATTGAGGCTTCCTTAATGGTATGCTGAAACCAATGGGTGATGTCACGGTTGCTTTCGTCCATCTTTTTATACAGTCTATGATTGCAAGCAGTGGTATGTTACATGAACTCTGTCTCTATTTTTAGCGTTACAATTTGAGCTGATTTTCCTCACATTTAACTGTATGACACAGAAAGCAACCTTTTACGAGTGAGTCAATCGGTGCACAAGGCAGGTCCTCTACATGCCATCTCACAGATGTCAGTGAAGCTCTGCCACTTTAAAGGGTCCACCCCAAAACTCAACCGGACAAACTCGTTTCTGTTTCGGATCCTTCAGGGGGGATAGAGACCATCCCTCCGGTTTTACCAGATTCTTGCCAAGAAAATTGCTCGAAAATAGACAAAATATATGAGGCTCTCAGTACAACTGTATTTAATCTACATTTATGAGGGTTTGCACACATATTGGTACATCATTAATGAATGCAAGAAACAAGTATCAATCAATTTGATTGGGCGCTTGTTATACAAGAAAATTGATTAAAAACAGTATGGAATGCCAAAAACTTCAAAGATTTAAAGAAGTAATTGAAGATTTCACGGTTCTAAGAGATGCATGTCATCAAAATATTGCTAGCAAAATGACAGTGATTCTGATTTGACGTTTGCTATTTTAGAAATTTGCTCGCAAAATCAGTTATTGGCTTTCGTGAGGCATAAAAAAACTCACAGGTCATTCATTCAACTGTTTTTCATAACATGTATTATCATAACATGGTGCTGTTTATAATGCCCTCAGGAGATTTTAGGGTCACAAACTGTGTTTTTGTTGACAAGCACATTCCAGAGTGCAGCAACATTCAATTGCACAAGCGCTTTTTAAAAGGAACAGGAAAAACTCCGCCAGCTGGCTATGAAAGGAATACGGCTCTGATACATACTGCTCACAAAAGATAGGGGATAATGAAAAGAAAAGACAAATAACTCTGAAAATATATTTATTTCAAATTTTGAAACAATGTTACTCAATTAGGGAGCAATTCAAGATGAAGTTCATGACACTTCTTCATCACTTAAGTTATTGAGAATTTTTTCTGGAGGTACAAAATGTACCCCAAAAGTCACAGCGATCAATAATGAGTTGGTTCTCCATTAGCGTCCAAAAAAGCATCCCACTGACGCTGCATGCTCCTAATGAGATGAGATGGCATCTTGAGGAATTCTCTGCCACTCCTCCAGAAGTGCCGCAGCCAGCTGCATCAAGTCCTGACAGGGTGGATACCGCCATTGTGCACGTCGTCCCTGTATATCCCATATGTGTTCTATGGGGGAAAGGTCAGGGGACATCACAGGCCAGGGCAAGGTTTGGATTTGGTGCCTTTGGAGATGGTCAAGGACGACGCATGCACGATAAGCTGTGGCATTATGATCCTGGTTGATGAATCCAGCCCCAAGATAGCATGTTAACAGAAGCAGATGTGGAGTGATGATGTTGTCACGGTAGAACACCCCTGTGACTCTCCCATGGCAGATGTGGAGGTCAGTCCTGCCTGTCATCGTGACTCCACCCAACACCATTACTGACCCTCTCCCATACCAATCATGTGAAATCATAGCGGCTTGCTGATGACGTTCACCTGGGCGACACTAAACACCATGACCACCGTCGTGAACAGTGACTCATTGCTGTACATAACACATGACCACTGGGCAATGATGCTGTTTAAACCACTGTCTAATTGTCTATCGTTGGCGATCTGAGAAGGGTAATGGGATGTATGGCTGCCTGGCTCGCAGGTTGGCAGCATGCAGACGGTTTCATATGATCTGAGATGAGATGAGCTTTCCTGAAGCTGGTAAATGCCCTAGTTGCAGCTGTGTTGCATTCAGTCGCCTGGCACGCAGGGCCCTATTGACTATCTGGTGGTCATCTGGCCTAGTTGTGCATCTTGGACACGCTCTTGAAGTTCTGTCCTGGACTCTGTGGGCACGCTGTATTGCTACCAGTAATCAGATCATGACGAACTGCGAGACAAGCAGTTGTCTGGCTGTGTAAGCCTGAGCTCTTCCAGCCTGGAGCATCCCTTTGGCTCGCAATCTAAGAATTTGCTAATTCTTTTCGACCTGCATTCAATTGAGTACACTACAAAGACAAGATATGTAATGTTCAAACTGACAAACTTTGTTCTTTTGGAAATATTCACTCAATTTGAATTTGATGCCTGCAACAGGTTCCAAAAAAGCTAGGACAGGGGCATGTTTTCCATTGTATTACATCATCCTTCCTTTGAACAACACTCAATAAGTGTTTCGCAACTGAGAACAGTAATTGTAGAGGCTTTGTTGGTGGAATTCTTTTCCATTCTTGCATGATGTACGACTTCAGTTGCTCAACAGTTCAGGGTCTCCGTTGTCATATTTAGCGCTTCATAATGCGCCAAACATTTTCAATGGGAGACAGGTCTGGACTGCAGGCAGGCCAGTCTATTACCCACACTCTTTTACTACGATACCAGTCTATTGTAACATGTGCAAAATGTGGCTTGGCATTTTCTCGCTGAAATAAGCAGGGACTTTCCTGAAAAAGACATCGCTTGGATGGCAGCATATGTTGCTCCAAATCCTGTATATACCTTCAGCATTAATAGTGCCTTCACAGATTTGCAAGTTACCCAGGCCATGGGCACTAACCAATCCCCATACCATCAAAGATGCTGGCTTTTGAACTTTACGCTGATAACAATCTGGATGGTCCTTTTCCGATTTAGCCCGGATGACACAACGTCCATGATTTCCAAAAAACAATCTGACATGTGGACTTGTCAGACCACAGCACTTTGCGTCAGTCCATCTCAAATGAGCTTGGGCTCAGAGAAGCAAGCGGCATTTATGGGTGTTGTCAATATATACCTTTAGCATTGTATTTTAGAGCTTTAACTTGCACTTGTAGATGTAGCGACAAACTGTGTAAACTCGGGATGTGAATTGATAAGAAATTAAATAGTGCAAACAGAAACGCGCTGGCAATACATCCTTGCCTCACACCAGACAAACTATCAAAATAATCGTTAATAGTATTGTCAGATATTCTAACAGCCGTCTTAATCTTCGAATACATTTTGTGTAATATATTAAATATTTTACCATGCACACCCTTCCTCATGATGGAATACCACCGTAACTTTCTCTAAATGGAATCAAACGCTTTTTTAAAATCTACAAAATTGCAAACACCTTCCCAAAAACATCCACTTGATGTACCTCTATAATAATTCACACAATTAATACTCCCTTTCTTATGCAACGATACAATAATTCCTTTAGACCATTCTGATGGAAAATTATAAGATGTCATAATACTATTAAACATAACAGTTAAATAAGGAATTAAAAGACTACTACAGCATTGAATCATCAGAGCTTTAATGCCATCTAGTCCAGAGGATTTTCCTGTCTTGGGGTTTTTTCTGGCTGCTTCAATTTCTTCACTAGTAATATCACAGTTAATAATATTATATATCATCATTACAAAAATCACATGTATGTTCATCATGATTGTCAAGTAAATAATCTGCATGAGTAAGTGTTTCTTCATCAGAAGGTATATTAGTGAAGTTTAAAATGTCCATTAAATAATTGCACCACTCCTCTGCAGTAATACAGGTAGAAACGAAACTGGGAGTACGAGTTAACAAGCTTATCTTTTTCCAGAATGTCTTACTGTCACTACTTGTATGGAGAAGTTCCTTAACACAGCCCTCTTCAAAATGGGTCCTTTTCTGTCGACACAGAGTCCTATATCGGTTTCTCAATTTACAACAGTCAAATAGAGTTTCTTTATCACCACTGATTCTCAAGTTATTTAATACCTAAAACTTTTCAAACTTTTGACACTCCCAGTCGTACCATTTTTTTAACAGCATCATGTCCCTCTCCGGAAAGAAAAGACAGACCAGAGGCAGAGGCGCTCTGTCTTGTAGGATAGAAGTTAAAGCAATAACAGCTAAATCAACAATCACTCAGCTTTAGAATAAACTCGTCTACACTAAGATTATGTAATGCTTCAGAGACATAGTTCTTGAATCACTTCTCCAAAAGAAACAATGGATGTTATTTGAAAATCTCTCATCAATGTGATTAGTATTAACTGATTTAAAGCACCAAGATAATGAGAGAACAATAGGGAAATGATCGGATTCGCACCGAGTGCAAACACAGAAATCTTTGACTTTTTCAAACATAGATGAACATAGCATGTAATCTACTAAACTTGCCCAGTTTTCCTTAAAACATGTGGACGATCCTTCTTTGTCGCCGCTAAACCTGCTGTAAGCCATGTGAACGCCAAATGTGCAGCAAAACTCGATCAAATCTCTTCCATAATCATTGCACACATCATCTCTACTGTTACCTGCTACATCAAATGTGCCAGAAATGTAACCCATATCTTCCAAGCTTGGTATGTATCTGTCAGTGTCGTTCATGAATAAATCTCTCACATTCAAAACCAAACACAATCGTGTCAAATAAAAGGAGTATCATATCAGTATATTCAGTCATTACACAGTGAAGACCATGCTTTACAGAATAATGAATGCAGACAGCACGCCCCCTCAATAATTAAAATCTCTGTGGCTAACATTGACACTGTAATCAGGAAATGCTGTCTCCATCATATCCTTTGTGCAGCTGTTCCATATCTCAAGCAGTCCAAAAATCAAATAATTCAAGCAAAATTCTGTAAAACTGACATCATCAAGCTTACTCTGAAGACCGCTGACGTTCCAACATAATATTGGCGATGTTGTTATGCTGTCTATAGCACTGTCAATCAGGGTGGGTGTCTACGGGGTGGAGTGGATATCCCCAGACATGGACAAAGGGGGATTTTTCTCCAAAAATATTGTTTGGGATAAACTCTGGAGCTATGGATATGCTAAACATGGTAATAATGAATGAAAAAAAAAATTTCACTGACTTGTTTTGGTGACTTTTGATTACTTCTGTGCCTGACAACACAGCCACCCTGATTTCGGACATTGAGGTTTTGGTGAAAAATCAAGATTCCAGCCTCCCTCACTAAAAAACTAAAAGTAGTAGAGAAATGGCATTTGTTGCCAAATGAGGCTTACTGTCCTTCAAACTTCAGTGTGCATTTTTCTCTTAATGAGGAACATGTTGACAAATAATAAGCCTGGACATAAATTTCTCCCATTTTGACCCCTACTGAAAATTTAGCCCAAATACGGTTTCTGGCAAGGGAGATATTTGACCTCAAAATCATCAAATATTTGAATTGCGACAAAGGTCTCAAACTGCAGTCACATATTTACATATATTGATTGACAAGAGCCAAATCAAATTGATTGATACGTGTTTCTTGCATTCATTAATGTACCAATATATGAGCAAACCCTCATAACTGTAGATTAAATACAGTTGTAGAGAGAGCTTAATATATTTTGTTTATATTCAAGAAATTCTCTTGGCAAAAATGTAGTAAAACCGGAGGGGTGGCCAATCTCACCCCTGAAGCATCTGAAACAGAAACCAGTTCGTCTTTTCGAGTTTTGGGGTGGACGCTTTAAAACGGCTAAGTTTCACTGAAATCGGTGGCATGGCATGTGAAAGACCTGCCTGGTGCACTCATGGACTCACTCCTAAAAAGTTGCTTACGGTGTCACACAGTTAAACGCGAGGAAAAGTCAGCTCGAATTGTAACGTTAAAAATAGAGACAGTTCATACAACATATCACTGCTTGCAATCCACTTTAAATTAACGTACTGTACTGCTTACCTAAATTAGTGTTTGTTAACATTTATTGGCTTACGTTGAAACTTAAAGGAAAAGTATACTCTGCAATTTTACTGCATGTTTAGTACCAGCCATTTTCCCTTGTGCGGGACGAGTGGGTGGCGCTCATGTCATACTCAAGCCGGCTCACGCGTGGTAAAGGTGATACCGAGACCTAAAGGTGCACTTCATGAATGCGGCCTCGTTGAAATGAAATCTTTAATTACTCCTTCTCGGAATGCATCTGCTGATTTTATTCGGCACATTTGCAGAGGCAAAGGGGAAATTAACATAAAAAATTAGACTTTGATGCAAGGAATATATTTCCTTTAAGAAAATGCAATACAGGCCAGATAAGTTCACAGCATCTGTTCGCCAAACCGTAAAGATGAGCCTTCCCTGGACAATTCATAGAGATACGTTAGAGCCATCACGGGGACAAAAGAATACGATAATACCATCTCGGTGGCAAGCAGACTTCAGTTACTATTTATATCCTATTCAAGTTCTGTCACGTTGTGCAAACTAGCTAGCAAATGAGCAATGTTAATTACTGTTTCTCTTAAAATGTGAAGAACTGTTTTAAGAGACCTGACAACTCCTGACATTTTCCCTTAAAGTTTATTAACCACGTTTGAGCTTTTAAAGTGTTTTGCTAGTGCTTTCCGGGCAAATAGAGTTAATATATATATAGTAATTAACTAAATTGAGGGCAAACGCTACTTGCCAATCACGATGTCCTGGAAGCACAATAACTGGGTTGGATGTTGGCTTCCAGAGGTCCTTTCTGATTGAAGCCGACCATAAATTCCGTCAATCTAGCTAAGCCCTTTGGAATGGAATAAAACTGTAGTTCGGAAATTCTCACACGACTGTTGTAACAGTCTGCAGCAGAACATATCCCGGGCATATTGGATTAACTTCATTGTACTTAACCTAATTTTCGTACTTCTTGTCTCGTCTGGGGTGGGGGCGAGGGGCGCCATATTGGCAATGGCTGGCACATTTCATGCTGAACAGCCTTTCAGTCTTGGGAAATGGCTAAAGAGGAGGAAACGTCACCTTTTCGACGTCATCTCCACATCTCGACTAGCATATATTGGCCTCAGATCGCCACTGAATTTACTTTGACCGCAGGAGGCAGCAGCATCTTCTGAACATCTACCTCTTACTCTGCCATCTATTTGACGACTCAAGATTTTCATCATGCTGGACCGTTTTTCTGGTATCTGGAAAATCTCTGAAGGCAAAAATTTTTCAGAATTCCTGAAAGCTATTGGTAAGTTTGTTATTTTTATATGCTCCTCCTTCTAGATTGTGGCAATTTTGATCTTTATATTTAAATGTTCATCTTGATTCATAATTTCCAGTATTAATTACTTTCACAGTAAAAATAATATGTATGAGAAAAATAATCTCTGTTTTACACCTCTGAATTACCGTCGTCAAAAATTTCTCATAGTTCCATGTGAGACGCTATCCTTTGGTAAGATGGTGGACGCAAATCTCACCAAAACTGGTCTCATGTCCACTCTAGTGTTTTCTTTTGCTCTGTGGGAGCAAGACAAGCAAGCATTCAGTGAGGTTAGCTATGTAGTTGGCATGCTGGCAGATGATGTCTGCTGTCTTCATCAGGAAAATTTGTGTATGAAAAGCATTCTTATGATTATAAAAAAAATCAAACAAAGAAAGTTGCAAACAATACATGTCTTCCAATAGAATAACATTGCATAAAGGTAATCAGGTCAGATTTGTACAGTCTCATACAGATGTCTGTAGAGCCAGTCAGTGCACCGAACGCTTCCATACTCACAGTAACTCATGTGATCATACCATTCACAGCAGATCATGTGATTTCACTGTTCATATACCTTCATTATGCATGCAAGCTGAATAACTGCTAACTAAAATTCCTGCAGGTGCAAGATCTGATTTAGTCAACGCTGGAGATGATACCCAACCCACATTGTACATCTCCCAGAGGGATGGAAACAAGATGAAGGTGGATGTAGCAAATGGGTACCCAACATTCTACAACGTTCACATAAAGTTCAACCTGGGAGAGGCATTTGACGAACCCATATCCGATGGAAGAAGCAGCGTGAAAGTATGTTGAATTGAACTCAAAAAACCTTAATTATGGAAATATAGAAATGTATGCAAAAGCATATGCACAGAATTTTACCAGTAATTTGTCATTGCATCCGTGATAGATATTCGGTAAATACACTGTTTTGAGAAATATAGATCTGAATTCTATGAATACCACATATGTTCATGAAAAAACAACAATACACAATGCAAGCTGTACAACTTGTACTAACAATGATGTTTGCAGAGTCTTATCGTAAAATCAATGCACTAGAAGTGATTGCCTACAACAGATCAAAGACCAGATAGCATTTTAGATCTTGATCTGTTTCCATTCCACTCTGACAGGGCACATGTCACCTTTTTGGACTGTGTGTTCTGATGGCCCAATGCATTTTTTGAATTGTAGACCATTGTGACTTTTGAAGATAACAAACTGATCTACAAACAGAAGTGGGAGGACAAGGAGGCAGAAGTGATCCGAGAAATCGTGGATGGCTTTCTGGTCATGTAAGCCAAACCATGAGAACTGATTGTGATTCTAATTTTATTACATCTGTGGAATGATGAGAAGTTTGCGGGTCGATGCGGGGAAATTTTCCAGATGTCATTCTCTTTAATCTCTTGCAACATATCGAATGCATTGCTATAACTGGCTTAGCCTTTTTCACAGATGAATTTCAGAAAATAATGATGTTTGTCTTGTATAGTATATATGTAATGCTGTAATTACTGTTGTTTTCATTAAATTTGTCAGCGAGCCAGAATATGTAAAAGTGCTGAAATCTAGATGAATTTGCTATGACTGTTGGAATATAAGGTATAGGCTACTTATGCTGACCTTCTGAACATGTAGCCAAGACTTTTTCTTCTGGTGTTTCCCTACAGACACTCAAATGCGGAGATGTCGTGGCTCATCGCAAATATTACAAGGAGGGTGACATTCCTGAATCGCACTTCGATACACCAGGTTTTTGTGCTTGATTCACTCAAATATAATTGTAGCACTGAAGCACCATGGATAGATGGCGCTGTTTCCTCGCAAGAAAGGTGTTTCTCTGCATCAACTCCTGCCCTGGGTCCTCCAGAGTGCATTTTTTTTTTTTTTTTTTTTTTACATTCAAGTAGGTTTGATTCCACAATCTGAAGATGTGTATCCCAAGGCCTACCACTGAAATTTACCCTCTCTGGCTAACTGTAGTGCATTTACTGCAATGTTCATGAATCTGTATTGAACTTATCCGTACAGTTATCATTGATAAAATAACTTTATACAAATGGCTTATTTGACAAGGAACTCTAATTCGAACAAATGGGCTGAAGAAAATGAGTGAAATTGTGACATCATGACATGATGCAGCGTGATGAGTGTTTGTGTATAAGGACATGTTGACATTAAACTCAGTTAATAAAGAGAATTATCAAGAATTTTACAGTTGCTTACATTGTATCACCTAGATCATAAACTGCAATGGCAATGCATGAACCCAAATCCACAACTAATCAATTTTTGCAAATGTTACATCCCTATTGGTCTAGGGGTAAAGGAAGTAACAAATAACCAGATGGTAATTGGTTGAAATGAAGGCATTGTTTAATGGATGAGTTTTGTGGATAAATTGAATAACAAAAGGGTAGCTGATACACGGGAGAAAGGGAGAACAAAGGACCACAGTGGTGCTACTCAAATAAAATAGAGAACCAAAAACAGACTTAACCAACTGCAGAAAGGAGAATGGGAAAATAAAGAATATCAATGAGTAGCACCACTAAACTAATGAATGGGCTGATGAATAGCAATTGTTGTTATCTGGTCCTGTCTCCGGATATTACACACACAATTAACGAAGTCAAACTCTAGAGTTACAGATTCAAGTCATTACACTTCATACGGTTTCCAACAATCAATGCTTTATACAACACGTGAAACAAGGAGTAACCACACAGTTTAACAGCACGAGATGGATCGCTCACATTAAATCACAGCCCGTGCCGAATGAGCGTTTGACAGCTCGCTTTATAGTTAAAAGATGATACTATGTTGGTCTGGGATTGGAGGAGGACAGGAACACCGGACCAATCAGGCACGTCAGCGAGCGGGCAGCAGAGTGGACAGGAGGCTGGCGATTGGCTGGGCTGAGCAACAATGAAAAACGGGGCTCGTGACAGAAATTTGCATACAGCGACAGATATTTAACATGGGGGTACAGCATACACATGGGCGACAGCAAAGAATAAACTCAATTGAAAAACATGATGCAAAAAAAGCAAACGCACAGTAATGGACAGGCATTGAAATGGCAGATGTGTAGAGTTCTGCCACAGACCGTCAGTGAGCACTTTATTACGCCACACTAGTGCTGGGTAGTGCCTCCATACATACGAACAGCCTCAGTGCTTTGTGGCGTGGATGGCCCACGATTAAACATTCATTTGTGATGCTGGTCAATGGTGATATGATTGTATTAGATAATTTCTGCGGATTTGTCAGCTTTATTCATTTATACTGTAAATCTTCCACGTCTGAAATGTGCTCTCTTGGCTGCAATTCTGGAGACAGGAGAGGCCACTGAAGTACATTAAACCCCCTGCTGCAGAGAATCAGTAACCCCAGATGCAGGTGTTTAAATGGTGCCTTTATTGTAATTTTTCCCGGAGCTCATAACTGTATATTGAATGTTCATGAGGAGATGCCGCACTAAAATTATTAAAAAGATGGGAGTTCTCAATTCTGAAACAGTGGAATAGACGTTGCATGAATCATACCTCCTATGAAACCTGAACTGCTACCAGCCTGGCATATCTGGCTGCCAGAGGCAATCAGGGAATATTTCATAATATATGTTGATTGTGAAAAAATAATTTGATCTCACAACAACATACATACATGCTCAAATGAATACAAAAACTGTATTTTAACTCAGCCTAGGGAATGTCAAAATATTTGCAATAAATTCCTGTGTTCTCGATAAACTATCAAAATCTCCTATTTTGTATAAATAAAAATAGTGTTACCATTGCTAATGCACAGACAGGTCCCTATTAAAAAAGAGTTTTCAATTTTTTCATTCTTTGTAAGCCTGCCAGAAAAAAAACAACTCGAGTCCAGAGCCAAGAGCCGAGAAATGCCCAGTCTCAGCAAGTCATTCCCCTTTCAATTTTTCTCAAGTCACGAGTAAAAGTCATGGCTGTTCAGTGTAAGAGAACACAGTATACACCTTCAAATGGTGACTGGCTTTAATAAAAACTCCTTTTTCAGATGTTTTAATCTAACGTGTTTAACCTTGTGTTATGCGTCTTTATCCTACCCATTGTTCAGAAGAGAGTTATCAGTAGTTTGAACAAAATGCCCACATCTGTTTGCCATTCCACCATTTATTTAACCATCCTGTTAAATTTTCTGTTTACAGAGCATGGTCCTGGCTCAAAAAAAAGTTGGGACGCTGTGATAAAAACATAGAATGCAATGATTTGCAATTCATTTAAACTCTAAATTTGATCAAAAATGGGACAAAGACAACACATCAGATGTTTAAACTGAGAAATTTAGTTTTTTTTGAATTATATACGCTCATCTTGAAAATGATACCAGCAACACGCATCAAAAACGTTGGGACATGAGCATGTTTACCATTCCGTTGCATCACCTCTTCTCTTAACAACGATCTGTAGGCTGAAAACGATGTCCTGGAAGCACAATAAGTGGCGGTTGGATGTTGGCTGCCAGATGTCCCTTCTTATTGAAGCCCACCATTAATTCCGCCAACGTACCCTGACGACTGTTGTTACAGCCAACTGCAGAACATATCCCAGGCATATTTGATATGGAATCAAATAAGAGTCAGTAATTCTATGTGTGTGTTAAAAAGTTTTGAGCTTGTGAAATACTTTTGTGCATGTGTAAAAAAGCTTTGAGCTTGTAAAATGGTTTTGTGCGTGTAAAATACATTTTGAGCTTGTGAAATAGTTTTGTGCATGTGCAAAAAAGTTTTGAGCTTGTGAAATAGTTTTATGCATGTGTAAAAAAGATTTGTAGTTGTAGAAATTTTTTGTGCATGTGTAATTAAATTTCTAACCTTCGTGTGTGACAGTGAAGTTGCGGACACACAAATTTCCGACTTTCACGTGCAACACTAAAGTTAGAAGAACAAACCAGATTAACGAGCTTTGATTTTCAAGCTTCAAGTTCTAAATTATGGCCTTACAATACTTAAACAAGTTCAAAACTTTTTTACTCACACGCAAAATTTTTGACCCTTATTTGAGTCCATAGTTGGATTAACTTTAATTTAGTATTTCATAATTCGTACTATCTCTTCTGAGTGGGGGGTGGGAGGGGGGCGCTTTGACCTGATTGGGCGAGCCCGGTCCCCTATGGCCCGCCCATGGTGCCGACGCTGGTGCAAAGGATTGTCTTATATTGTGGAATACATTTATATTTTACATAGTTTGAAGTCCCATGCAGTGGCAGAGCCAGAACTGGGAATTGGGGGGGGTCACAGACACGTCCCTTTATAACAACAATTAGTCCTGGCTAGCTCTCAATCATTTCCCTTTATGGACGCATTTTCCAATTATCGGTATGATTAATTGGGAATTGAAAACAAGGCTTCTCTCGACATGTGATCTAACAGCGATGAAATAATGGGCTAAATTCAGTATAGAAAAATCATTTACGAATTAACAGGCCTACGCTTTACGAAAGACGAACTGCTTTGAAACTGCCGCGTTACCTTTTCCACACATCAGGTGATTTAACTTGCGCTTCACGATCCTTTAAATTCATCGTTTAAAAACTGAAAAACTTTCAGAGACTTGAAATCTGCGTAATGATCTCTTGAACACGCGTAGATTGAATAATGACTGATCCACGTTCCAATGAAATATCGCCTTTCACTCTCGGTACAGCTGGGATGATAAAAAAAAAGTGCGACTCGGCAATCAAATACAAAGAGCGAACGACTCAAGCTAAATGCGCGATAGTTGGCGGGTATTCAATTTTGAATAACGCTGATTTAAATGCAGCAATTATGCATCCAAATGAATGATTGTCGTCTTACCTAATCTGGGAGAACTAGCAGCACCTGATAGTGTGGAGTGCTCTCTGAGTGGATCTTTTGTTCAATACGAAAATGACTTGGAACGGGTCAGGAATAGTAATTGTTTTAAACGGATGATCTGTGCCCCCCCAGTTCCCAGGTCTGGCTCCGCCACTATGCTAGATCCCAAGCGAGAGCAGTGAGAGATGAGCAGGGTGAATTACTCATCCTCCATTGACCTCATCTAGATAAGCAAGAAATAGGTTCCAGATAGTCGAAAATTTTTCAATAGGTAGGGCTTATCTTGAAGGTAACGTTGGTGAACTGTTGCTGTGAACTCAACTGGCTTGTATTGTATTTAGTTAAGTCACAACGTAAAGTAATAAATCTTAACAAACACTAATTTAGGTGAGCAGTGCAGTGTGTTAATTTAAGGTTGATTGCAAGCATTGACTGTATAAACAGATGGACGCAGCACCCGAGTTGGAAAAGTGAGGCCAATGGAGAAATCTCTTAAAAATTTCACTCTATTTAATTGCCAGCAGATGGTGACGTCGATGGCTGCAGAACGAACTTCAATGCCTTAGAAGTCCATGAGAAAATGACCCAACTTTCCCACCTGATTTTATATTTCAATCATGATTTTCCACATTATTTTATGCTATCTATCGCAAGTTTCAAGTCCCCTTCGATATATCATGATGTTCATTATTGTAAATTATGGTCCCAAATAGACTAAAATAAAGAATAAAGCCGGATATGCTTTTGGGGGCGAGGCTATCCTCTGGTTGTCGTCCGATACAGTCATATTCACCCATAGATCCACCCCTCGCTCCTCCCTGGATCTGCAATTCACGCTCTCGTCCAATAGGAATCACATCCGCTTCAAAATTACAAAATGGCGCTGTTCAAATTGCCAAAATCGAGGCTTCCTTAATGGTATGCTGAAACCAATGAGTGATGTCACGGTTGTTTTCGGCCTATCTTTTTTATACAGTCTATGATTGCAAGCAGTGGTATGTTGCATGAACTCTGTCTCTAGTTTTTAGCGTCACAATTTGAGCTGATTTTCCTCACATTTAACTGTATGACACCGAAAGCAACCTTTTACGAGTGAGTCAATAGGTGCACAAGGCAGGTCCTCTACATGCCATCTCACAGATATCAGTGGAACACTGGCACTTTAAAGGGTCCACCCCAAAACTCAACCGGACAAACTCGTTTCTGTTTCGGATCCTTCAGGGGGGATAGAGACCATCCCTCCGGTTTTACCAGATTCTTGCCAAAAAAATTGCTCGAAAATAGACAAAATATATGAAGCTCTCAGTACAACTGTATTTAATCTACGTTTATGAGGGTTTGCACACATATTGGTACATCATTAATGAATGCAAGAAACAAGTATCAATCAATCTGATGGGGCGCTTGTCAATCAATGGATTAAAAAATATGTGACTGCAGTTTTAAAACATTTTTAGCCATTCAAATATCTGATAATTTTGAGGTCAAACATTCCCTTGCCAGAAAGTTGTGACCAATTTAAATGCCCCCATTTCATGTATCATTTTGCCTCTAAAAAGGATGATAAAGTTTTTAGAACTGCCTTTTTTTATTTTAGATGCCATTTGAAACTGCCCCAAAAACAAGCTTATTTTAACTGCTTTCATCATATAAGTCCAGCTATTAGCGGTCGCTGAAGAAAATAAACTGACATTTGCTAGCTTGTTATACAAGAAAATTGATTAAAAAACAGTATGGAATGCTAAAAACTTTAAAGATTTAAAGAACTAATTGAAGATTTTCAGGGTTCTAAGAGATGCATGTCATCAAAATATTCCTAGCAAAATGACAGTGATTCTGATTTGACGCGTTTGCTATTTTAAAGATTTGCTGCAAAATCAGTTATTGGCTTTTAAAAGGAGGCATAAAAAACTCACAGGTCTTTCATTCAACTGTTTTTCATAACATGTATTATCATAACATGGTGCTGTTTATAATGCCCTTAGGAGATTTTAGGGTCACATACTGTGTTTTTGTTGACAAGCACATTCCAGAGTGCAGCAACATTAAATTGCACAAGCGCTTTTTAAAAGGAACAGGAAAAACTCCACCAGCTAATTGAAAGGAATACGGCTCTGATACATACTGCTAACAAAAAGATAGGGGATAATGAAAAGAAAAGACAAATAACTCTGAAAATATATTTATTTCAAATTTTGAAACAATGTTACTTAATTAGGGAGCAATTCAAGATGAAGTTCATGACACTTCTTCATCACTTAAGTTATTGAGAATTTTTTCTGGAGCTACAAAATGTACCCCAAAAAGTCACAGCAATCAGTAATGAGTTGGTTCTCCATTAGCGCCCAAAAAGCATCCCACTGACGCTGCATGCTCCTAATGAGATGACCAATGGCATCTTGAGGAATTCTCTGCCACTCCTCCAGAAGTGCCGCAGCCAGCTGCATCAAGTCCTGACAGGGTGGATGCTGCCATTGTGCACGTCGTCCCTGTATATCCCATATGTGTTCTATGGGGGAAAGGTCAGGGGACATCACAGGCCAGGGCAAGGTTTGGATTTGGTGCCTTTGGAGACTGTCAAGGACGACGAGTGCACGATAAGCTGTGACATTATCATCCTGGTTGATGAATCCAGCCCCAAGATGGCATGTTAACAGAAGCAGATGTGGAGTGATGATGTTGTCACAGTAGAACACCCCTGTGACTCTCCCATGGCAGATGTGGAGGTCAGTCCTGCCTGTCATCGTGACTCCACCCAACACCATTACTGACCCTCTCCCATACCAATCATGTGAAATCATAGCGGCTTGCTGATGACGTTCACCTGGGCGACGCTAAACACCATGACCACCGTCGTGAACAGTGACTCATTGCTGTACATAACACATGACCACTGGGCAATGATGCTGTTCAAACCACTGTCTAATTGTCTATCGTTGGCGATCTAAGAGAGGTAATGGGATGTATGGCTGCCTGGCTCGCAGGTTGGCAGCATGCAGACGGTTTCATATGATCTGAGATGAGATGAGCTTTCCTGAAGCTTGTAAATGCCCTAGTTGCAGCTGTGTTGCATTCAGTCGCCTGTCACGCAGGGCTCTATTGACTATCTGGTGGTCATCAGGCCTAGTTGTGCATCTTGGACACCCTCTTGAAGTTCTGTCCTGGACTCTGTGGGCACGCTGTATTGCTACCAGTAATCAGATCATGACGAACTGCGAGACAAGCAGTTGTCTGGCTGTGTAAGCCTGAGCTCTTCCAGCCTGGAGCATCCCTATGGCTCACAATCTAAGAATTTGCTAATTCTTTTCAACCTGTATTCAATTGAGTACACTACAAAGACGAGATATGTAATGTTCAAACTGACAAACTTTGTTCTTTTGGAAATATTCACTCAATTTGAATTTGATGCCTGGAACAGGTTCCATAAAAGCTGGGACAGGGGCATGTTTTCCATTGTATTACATCATCCTTCCTTTGAACAACACTCAATAAGTGTTTTGCAACTGAGGACAGTAATTGTAGAGGCTTTGTTGGTGGAATTCTTTTCCATTCTTGCATGATGTACGACTTCAGTTGCTCAACAGTTCAGGGTCTCCGTTGTCATATTTAGCGCTTCATAATGCGCCACACATTTTCAATGGGAGACAGGTCTGGACTGCAGGCAGGCCAGTCTATTACCCACACTCTTTTACTACGATACCAGGCTATTGTAACATGCAAAATGTGGCTTGGCATTTTCTTGCTGAAATAAGCAGGGACTTTCCTGAAAAAGACATTGCTTGGATGGCAGCATATGTTGCTCCAAATCCTGTATATACCTTTCAGCGTTAATAGTGCCTTCCACAGATTTGCAAGTTACCCAGGCCATGGGCACTAACCAATCCCCATACCATCACAGATGGTGGCTTTTGAACTTTACGCTGATAACAATCTGGATGGTCCTTTTCCGATTTAGCCCGGATGACACAACGTCCATGATTTCCAAAAAACAATCTGAAATGTGGACTTGTCAGACCACAGCACTTTGCGTCAGTCCATCTCAAATGAGCTTGGGCCCAGAGAAGCCAGCGGCATTTATGGGTGTTGTCAATATATACCTTTAGCTTTGCATTGTAGAGCCATAACTTGCACTTGTAGATGTAGCGACAAACTGTGTTAACTCGGGATGGGAATTGATAAGAAATTAAATAGTGCAAACAGAAACGGGCTGGCAATACATCCTTGCCTCACACCAGACAAACTATCAAAATAATCATTAATAGTATTGTCAGATATTCTAACAGCCGTCTTAATCTTCGAATACATTTTGTGTAATATATTAAATATTTTACCATGCACACCCCTCCTCATGATGGAATACCAGCCAATTTTGTAGATTTTTAAAATCTACAAAATTGCAAACACCTTCCCAAAAACATCCATTTGATATACCTCTATAATAATTTACACAATTAATACTCCCTTTCTTATGCAACGATACAATAATTCCTTTAGACCATTCTGATGGAAAATTATAAGATGTCATAATACTATTAAACATAACAGTTACATAAGGAATTAAAAGACTACTACAGCAGTGAATCATCACAGCTTTAATGCCATCTGGTCCAGAGGATTTTTCCTGTCTGGGGGTTTTTTATGGCTGCTTCAATTTCTTCACTAGTAATATCACAGTTAAGAATATTATATATCATCATTACAAAAATCACATGTATGTTCATCATGATTGTCAAGTAAATAATCTGCATGAATAAGTGTTTCTTCATCAGAAGGTATATTAGTGAAGTTTAAAATGTCCATTAAATAATTGCACCACTCCTCTGCAGTAATACAGGTAGAAACTAAACTGGGAGTACGAGTTAACAAGCTTATCTTTTTCCAGAATATCTTACTGTCACTACTTGTATGGAGAAGTTCCTTAACACAGCCCTCTTCAAAATGGGTTCTTTTCTGTCGACACAGAGTCCTATATCGGTTTCTCAATATACAACAGTCAAATAGTGTTTCTTTATCACCACCGATTCTAAAGTTATTTAATACCTAAAACTTTTCAAACTTTTGACGCTCCCAGTCGTACCATTTTTTTAACAGCATCATGTCCCTCTCTGGAAAGAAAAGACAGACCAGAGGCAGAGGCGCTCTGTCTTGTAGGATAGAAGTTAAAGCAATAACAGCTAAATCAACAATCACTCAGCTTTAGAATAAACTCGTCCACACTAAGATTATGTAATGCTTCAGAGACATAGTTCTTGAATCACTTCTCCAAAAGAAACAATGGATGTTATTTGAAAATCTTTCATCAATGTGATTAGTATTTACTGATTTAAAGCACCAAGATAATGAGAGAACAATAGGGAAATGATCGGATTCACAACGAGTGCAAACACAGAAATCTTTTACTTTTTCAAACATAGATGAACATAGCATGTAATCTACTAAACTTGCCCAGTTTTCCTTAAAACATGTGGACGATCCTTCCTTGTCGCCGCTAAACCTGCCGTAAGCCATGTGAACGCCAAATGTGCAGCAAAACTCGATCAAATCTCTTCCATAATCATTGCACACATCATCTCTACTGTTACCTGCTACATCAAATGTGCCAGAAATGTAACCCATATCTTCCAAGCTTGGTATGTATCTGTCAGTGTCGTTCATGAATAAATCTCTCACATTCAAAACCAAACACAATCTTGTCAAATAAAAGGAGTATCATATCAGTATATTCAGTCATTACACAGTGAGGACCATGCTTTACAGAATTATGAATACAGACAGCAATGCCCCTCAATAATTAAAATCTCTGTGGCTAACATTGACACTGTAATCAGGAAACGCTGTTTCCATCATATCCTTTGTGCAGCTGTTCCATATCTCAAGCAGTCCAAAAATCAAATAATTCAAGCAAAATTCTGTAAAACTGACATCATCAAGCTTATTCTGAAGACCGCTGACGTTCCCACATAATATTGGCGATGTTGTTATGTTGTCTATAGCACTGTCAATCAGGGCCGGGTCGCGTACATATTCATGCTCATTGCCGGTGAAATTGACATCAGGCTGCGACTCCGCACGCGCATCTCCTGCTCTGATGTCGCCGTGTTTCAGTTTGAAATGGGCCCAGTTTATCATGGACAGTGGCCAAGAGATCACCTTGAATAATCTTCTCAAATGATTTCATAATTAAGGATGGGAGTGCCACGGACCTGAAGTCATTGAGAGACTTTGGGGCTTTGTTTTTTGACACAGGCACAATAGTAGAGTTTTTCCAAAGACGAGGAACAATGTGGAGTTGAAGAGACATTTTGAACATAAAACAGAAAATATCTACCAGCTGTTCAGCACAATTTTTTATCACACGGCCTCCAATGCCATCAGGATGGGACTTTTCCTGACCTTTACTCCCCTGAAAAGGGACAGGACTTTAACTCGGTCAATCTGCACGCTGCTTTGCCTCGGGGCAACGACTTTAAAAATCGAGAGCTCATACCTAGCACTGCTTGGGTGTCTACGGGGTGGAGTGGATATCCCCAGACATGGACAAAAGGATTTTTCTCCAGAAATACTGTTTGGGATAAACTCTGAAGCTATGGATATGCTAAACATGGTAAAAATGAATAAAAAAAATTTTCACTGACTTGTTTTGGTGACTTTGATGACTTCTGCGCCTGACAACACAGCCACCCTGATTTTGGACATTGAGGTTTTGGTTAAAAATCAAGATTCCAGCCTCCCCCACTAATAAACTAAAAGTAGTGGAGAAATGGCATTTGTTGCCAAATGAGGCTTAATGTCCTTCAAACTTCAGTGTGCGTATTTCTCTAAATGAAGAACATGTTGAAAAATAAGCCTGGACATAAATTTCTCCCATTTTGACCCCTACTGAAAATTTTGCCCAAATACGGTTTCTGGCAAGGGAGATATTTGACCTCAAAATCATCAAATAATTGAATGGCGACAAATGTCTAAAACTGCAGTCACATATTTACATATTGATTGACAAGTGCCCAATCAAATTGATTGATACGTGTTTCTTGCATTCATTAATGTACCAATATATGTGAAAACCCTCATAACTGTAGATTAAATACAGTTGTCGTGAGAGCTTAATATATTTTGTCTATATTCAAGAAATTCTCTTGGCAAAAATGTAGTAAAACCGGAGGGGTGGCCAATCTCACCCCTAAAGCATGCGAAACAGAAACCAGTACGTCCTTTCGAGTTTTGGGGTGGACGCTTTAAACCGCCTAAGTTTCACTGAAATCGGTGGGATTGCATGTGAAAGACCTGCCTGGTGCACTCATGGACTCACTCTTAAAAAGTTGCTTACGGTGTCATACAGTTAAATGCGAGGAAAAGTCAGCTCGAATTGTAACGTTAAAAATAGACAGAGTTCATACAAAATATCACTGCTTGCAATCCACTTTAAATTAACGTACTGTACTGCTTACCTAAATTAGTGTTTGTTAACATTTATTGGCTTACGTTGAAACTTAAAGGAAAAGTATACTCTGCAATTTTACTGCATGTTTAGTACCAGCAATAATATCACAGTAATCATGCACATCCGTTAATCTGCACACCCATTCAATTTAGGAATATTTACTAATTAAACTTACCGCGTGCCACCTTCGAGCCAGGTGCTGGAGCTGCATTTGCTATAAACCGGATGTGATGTATGTGCCACCCATAACAAAGCTTACCATTGTCAACAAAAACTTACCCATTGATTGAGACAAAAAACACATGACAAATCCGCAAAAAATGCATAATGAAGGGCGGTTTTCAGACGAAACCCTATCAGTTTGAGCCTGAATTTACTGAAGAGGAGCTACAGGCAATTATATTTAATAGCCCAGCACAAAGAACACGAAGAATGCATAGCAGTCATTTTCCCTTATGCGGGACGAGTGGGTGGCGCTCATGTCATACTCACGCCGGCTCACGCGTGGTAAAGGTGATACCGAGACCTAATGGTGCGCTTCATGAATGAGGCCTCGTTGAAATTAAATCTTTAATTACTCCTAATCGGAATGCATCTGCTGATTTTATTCGGCACAGTTGCAAAACCAAAGGAGAATTTAACATAAAAAATTAGACTTTGATGCAGGGAATACATTTCCTTTAACAAAATGCAATACAGGCCAGATAAGTTCACAGCATCTGTTCGCCAAACCGTCAAGATGAGCCTTCCCTGGACAATTCATAGAGATACGTTAGAGCTATCACGGGGACAAAAGAATACGATAATACCATCTCGGTGGCAAGCAGATTTAAGTTACCATTTATATCCTATTCAAGTTCTGTCACGTTGCGCAAACTAGCTAGCAAATGAGCAATGTTAATTACTGTTTCTCTTAAAATGTTAAGAACTGTTTTGAGAGACCAGACAACTCCTGACATTTTCCCCTTAAAGTTTATTAACCACGTTTGAGCTTTTAAAGTGTTTTGCTAGTGCTTTCCAGGCAAATGGAGTTAAAAGATTAAAAAAAAAGGTAATTAACTAAATTTAGGGCAAACGCTACTTGCCAATAACGATGTCCTGGAAGCACAATAACTGGGTTGGATGTTGGCTTCCAGAGGTCCCTTATGATTGAAGCCGACCATTAGTTCCGTCAATCTAGCGAACTGTAGTTCGGAAATTCTCTAACGACTGTTGTTACAGCCTACAGCAGAACATATACCGGGCATATTGGATTATCTTAATTGTACTTAACCTAATTTTCGTACTTCTTGTCTCGTCTGGGGTGGGGGCGGGGGCGCCATACTGGCAATGGCTGGCACATTTCATGTTGAACAGCCTTTCAGTCTTGGGAGATGGCGAAAGAGGAGGAAACGTCACCTTTTTGACGTCATCTCCACCTCTCGACTAGCATATATTGGCCTCAGATCGCCACTGAATTTACTTTGACCGCAGGAGGCAGCAGCATCTTCTGAACATCTACCTCTTACTCTGCCATCTATTTGAGGACTCAAGATTTTCATCATGCTGGACCGTTTTTCTGGTATCTGGAAAATCTCTGAAGGCAAAAATTTTTCAGAATTCCTGAAAGCTATTGGTAAGTTTGTTATGTTTTATATGCTCCTCCTTCTAGATTGTGGCAATTTTGATTTTTATATTTAAATGTTCATCTTGATTCATAATTTCCAGTATTAATTACTTTCACAGTAAAAATAATATGTTTGAGAAAAATTATCTCTGTTTTACACCTCTGAACTACCGTCGTCAAAGATTTCTCATAGTTCCATGCGCGACGCTATCCTTCGGTAAGATGGTGGACGTAAATCTCACCAAAACTGGTCTCGTGTCCACTCTAGTGTTTTCTTTTGCTCTGTGGGAGCAAGATAAGCAAGAATTCAGTGAGGTTAGCTATGTAGTTGGCATGCTGGCAGATGATGTCTGCTGTATTCATAAGGAAAATTTGTGCATGAAAAGCATTCTTATGAATAAAAAAAAATCAAACAAAGAAAGTTGCAAACAATACATGTCTTCCAATAGAATAACATCGCATAAAGGTAATCAGGTCAGATTTATGCAGTCTCATGCAGATGTCTGTACAGCCAGTCAGTGCACTGAACGCGTCCATACTCACAGTAACTCATGTGATCATACCATTCACAGCAGATCATGTGATTTCACTGTTCGTATACCTTCATTATGCATGCAAGCTGAATAACTGCTAACTAAAATTCCTGCAGGTGCAAGATCTGATTTAGTCAACGTTGGAGATGATACCCAACCCACATTGTACATCTCCCAGAGGGATGGAAACAAGATGAAGGTGGATGTAGCAAATGGGTACCCTACATTCTACAACGTTCACATAAAGTTCAACCTGGGAGAGGCGTTTGACGAACCCATATCCGATGGAAGAAGCAGCGTGAAAGTATGTTGAATTGAGCTCGAAAAACTTTAATTATGGAAATATAGAAATTTATGCAAAAGCATATGCACAGAATTTTACCAGTAATTTGTCATTGCATCCGTGATAGATATTTGGTAAATACACTGTTTTGAGAAATATAGATCTGAATTCTATGAATACCACGCATGTTCATGAAAAAAACAATACACAATGCAAGCTGTACAACTTGTTCTAACAACGATGTTTGCAGAATCTTATTGTAAAATCAATGCACCAGAAGTGATTGCCTACAATAGATCAAAGACCAGATAGCATTTTAGATCTTGATCTGTTTCCATTCCATTCTGACAGGGCACATGTCACCTTTTCGGACTGTGTGTTCTGATGGCCCAATGTATTTTTTGAATTGTAGACCGTTGTGACTTTTGAAGATAACAAACTGATCTACAAACAGAAGTGGGAGGACAAGGAGGCAGAAGTGATCCGAGAAATCGTGGATGGCTTTCTGGTCACGGTAAGCCAACCATGAGAACTGATTGTGATTCTAATTTTATTACATCTGTGGAATGATGAGAAGTTTGCAGGTCGATGCGGAGAAATTTTCCAGATGTCGTTCTCTTTAATCTCTTGCAACATATCGAATGCATTGCCATAACTGGCTTAGCCTTTTTCACGGATGAATTTCAGAAAATAATGATGTTTGTCTTTCATAGTATGTATGTAATGCTGTAATTACTGTTGTTTTCATTAAATTTGTCAGCGAGCAAGAATATGTAAAAGTGCTGAAATCTAGATGAATTTGCTATGACTGTTGGAATATAAAGGTATAGGCTACTTATGCTGACCTTCTGAACATGTAACCAAGACTTTTTCTTCTGGTGTTTCCCTACAGACACTCAAATGCGGAGATGTCGTGGCTAATCGCAAATATTACAAGGAGGGTGACATTCCTGAATCGCACTTCGATACACCAGGTTTTTGTGCTTGATTCACTCAAATATAATTGTAGCACTGAAGCTCCATGGATAGATGGCGCTGTTTCCTCGCAAGAAAGGTGTTTCTCTGCATCAACTCCTGCCCTGGGTCCCTCCTGTGTGCATTTTTTTTTTTTTTTTTTTTTTTTTTTTTACATTCAAGTAGGTTTGATTCCACAATCTGAAGATGTGTATCTCAAGGCCTACCAATGAAATGTACCCTCTCTGGCTAACTGTAGTGCATTTACTGCAATGTTCATGAATCTGTATGGAACTTATCCATGCAGTTATCATTAATAAAACAAGTTTGTACAAATGGCTTATTTGACAAGGAACTCTAATTCGAACAAATGGGCTGAAGAAAATGAGTGAAATTGTGACATCATGCCATGATGCGACGTGATCAGTGTTCGTGTGTGTTGTACTATGTTGACATCAAACTCAGTTAATAAAGAGAATTATCAAGAATTTTACAGTTGCTTACATTGTATCACCTAGATCATAAACTGCAATGACAATGCATGAACCCAAATCTGCAACTAATCAATTTTTGCAAATGTTACATCCCTATCGGTCTAGGGGTAAAGGAAGTAACAAATAACCAGATGGTAATATGTTGAAATGAAGGCACTGTTTAATGGAGGAGTTTTGTGGATAAATTTAATAACAAAAGGGTAGTTGATACACGGGAGAAAGGGAGAACAAAGGACTGCAATAGTGCTACTGAAATAAAATTGAGAACCAAAAACGGACTTAACCAACTGCAGAAAGGAGAAAGGGAAAACAAAGAACATCAATGAGTAGCACCACTAAACTAATGGGCTAATAAATTGCAATTGTTATCTGGTCCTGTCTCCAGGATATTACACACACAATTAACAAAGTCAAACTCTAGAGTTACAGCTTCAAGTCATTATACTTCATACGGTTTCCAACAATCAATGCTTTATACAACAGGCGAGACAAGGAGAAACCACAGAGTTAAACAGCGCGAGATGGACTGCTTACATTAAATCACAGCCCATGCCAAATGAGCGTTTGACAGCTCGCTTTATAGTTAAAAGACGACGATATGCTGGTCCGGGATTGAAGGAGGACAGGAACACCGGACCAGTCAGGCACGTTGGTGAGCGGGCAGCTGAGTGGACAGGAGGCTGGCGATGGGCTGGGCTGAGCAACAATGAAAAACGGGAGCTCGCACAGAGTAATTTGCATACAGTGACAGGTATTTGGAGACAGGGAGAGAAGTTAATTCACATGGGAATACAGACGAACTCACGCGGGCCGTCACGGCGAAGCAAAGAATAAACTCAAGCATGAAAACATGATGCAAAAAAAAAAGAAGAAAATATGAAAGCAAGTCCCATCAAAGCAAACGCACAGTAATGGACAGGCATTGAAATGGCAGATGTGTAGAGTTCTGCCACAGACCCACAGTGAGCACTTTACTACGCCCCACTAGTGCTGGGAAGTGCCTCCATACATACGAACAGCCTCAGTGCTTTGTGGCACGGATGGCCCACGATTAAACATTCATTTGTGATGCTGGTCAATGGTGATATGATTGTATTAGATAATTTCTGCGGATTTGTCAGCTTTATTCATTTATGCTGTAAATTTCCCACATCTCAAATGTGTTCTCTTGAATGCAATTCTGAAACAGGAGAGGCCACTAAAGTACATTAAACCCCCTGCTGCAGAGAATCAGTAACCCCTGATGCAGGTGTTTAAATGGTGCCTTTATTGTAATTTTTCCGTGAGCTCATAACTGTAAATTGAATGTTCATGAGGAGATGCCGCACTAAAATTATTAAAAAGATGGGAGTTCTTGATTCTGAAACAGTGGAATAGACGTTGCATGAATCATACCTCCTATGAAACCTGAACTGCTACCAGCCTGGCATATCTGGCTGCCAGAGGCAATCAGGGAATATTTCATAATATATGTTGATTGTGAAAAAATAATTTGATCTCACAACAACATACATACATGCTCAAATGAATGCAAAAACTGTATTTTAACTCTGCCTAGGGAATGTCAAAATATTTGCAATAAATTCCTGTGTTCTCGATCAACTATCAAAATCTCCTATTTTGTATAAATAAAAATAGTGTTACCATTGCTTATGCACAGACAGGCCCCATTGAAAAAAAAGAGTTTTCAATTTTTTCATTCTTTGTAAGCCTGCCAGAAAAAAAACTACTCGAGTCCAGAGCCAAGAGTCGAGAAATGCCCAGTCTCAGCAAGTCATTCCCCTTTAAATTTTTCTCAAGTCACAAGTAAAAGTCATGGCTGTTCAGTGTAAGAGAACACAGTATACACCTTCAAATGGTGACTGGCTTTAATAAAAACTCCTTTTTCAGATGTTTTAATCTAACATGTTTAACCTTGTGTTATGCGTCTTTATCCTACCCATTGTTCAGAAGAGAGTTATCAGTAGTTTCAACAAAATGCCCACATCTGTTTGCCATTCCACCATTTAACCATCCTATTAAATTTCCTGTTAACAGAGCATGGACTTGGCTCAAAAAAAGTTGGGACGCTGTGAAAAAAAAAAAACAGAATGCAGTGATTTGCAATTCATTTAAACTCAAAATTTGATCGAAAATGGGACAAAGACAACACATCAGATGTTTAAACTGAGAAATTTTGTTTTTTTGAATTATATATGCTCATCTTGAAAATGATACCAACAACACCTATCAAAAGAGTTGGGACATGAGCATGTTTACCATTCCGTTGCATCAGCTCTTCTCTTAACAACGATCTGTAGGCTGAAAACGATGTCCTGGAAGCACAATAAGTGGCTGTTGGATGTTGGCTGCCAGATGTCCCTTCTTATTGAAGCCCACCATCAATTCCGCCAACCTACCCTGACGACTGTTGTTACAGCCAACTGCAGAACATATCCCAGGCATATTTGACATGGAATCAAATAAGGGTCAGTAATTTTATGTGTGTGTAAAAAGGTTTTGAGCTTGTGAAATACTTTTGTGCACGTGTAAAAAAGGTTTGAGCATGTAAAATGGTTTTGTGCATGTAAAAATCGTTTTGAGCTTGGGAAATAGTTTTGTGCATGTGCAAAAAAGATTTGAGCTTGTGAAATAGTTTTATGCATGTGTAAAAAAGATTTGTAGTTGTAGAAATTTTTTGTGCATGTGTAATTACATTTCCAACCTTTGTATGTGACAGTGAAGTTGCGGACACACAAATTTCCGACTTTCACGTGCAACACTAAAGTTACAAGAACAAACCAGATTAACGAGCTTCAATTTACAAGCTTCAAGTTCTAAATTATGGCCCTACAATACTTATACAAGTTCAAAACTTTTTTACTCACACACAAAATTTTTGACCCTTATTTGATTCCATAATTGGATTAACTTTAATTTAGTATTTCATAATTCGTACGATCTCTTCTGAGTGGGGGGTGGGAGGGGGGCGCTTTGACCTGATTGGGCGAGCCCGGCCCCCTATGGCCCGCCCATGGTTCCGACGCTGGTGCAAAGGATTGTCTTATATTGTGGAATACATTTATATTTTACATAGTTTGAAGTCCCATGCAGTGGCAGAGCCAGAACTGGGAATGGGGGGGGGGCCTAGCTCTCAATCATTTTCCTTTATTGACACATTTTCCAATTTTCAGTATGATTAATTGGGAATTGAAAACAAGGCTTCTCTCGATATGTCATCTAACAGCGATGAAATAATGGGCTAAATTCAGTATAGAAAAATCATTGACGAATTAACAGGCCTACGCTTTACGAAAGACGAACTGCTTTGAAACTGCCACGCTACCTTTTCCACACATCAAGTGATTTAATTTGCGCTTCATGATTCTTTAAATTCATCGTTTAAAAACTGAAAAACTTCCAGAGACTTGAAATCCGCGTTACGATCTCTTGAACACACGTAGATTGAAAAATGACTGATCCACGTTCCAATGAAATATCGCCTTTCACTCTCGGCACAGCGTGGGATGATTAAAAAAAAGTGGGACTCGGCAATCAAATACAAAGAGCGTGCGACTCAAGCTAAATGCGCGATAGTTGGCGGGTATTCAATTTTGAATAACGCTGATTTAAATGCAGCAATTATGCATCCAAATGAATGATTGTCGTCTTACCTAATCTGGGAGAACTAGCAACACCTGATAGTGTGGAGTGCTCTCTGAGTGGATCTTTTGTTCAATATGAAAATGACTTGGAACGGGTCAGGAATAGTAATTGTTTTAAACGGATGATCTGTGCCCCCCCAATTCCCAGTTCTGGCTCCGCCACTATGCTAGATCCCAAGCGAGAGCAGTGAGAGATGAGCAGGGTGAATTACTCATCCTCCATTGCCCTCATCTAGATAAGCAAGAAATAGGTTCCAGATAGTCAAAAATTTCTCAATAGGTAGGGCTCATCTTGAAGGTAATGTTGGTGAACTGTTGCTGTGAACTCAGCTGGCCTGTATTGTATTTAGTTAAGTCACAACGTAAACTAATAAATGTTAACAAACACTAATTTAGGTGAGCAGTACAGTATGTTAATCTAAGGCTGATTGCAAGCATTGACTGTATAAAAAGATGGACGCAGCACCCGAGTCGGAAAAGTGAGGCCAATGGAGAAATCTTTTAAAATTGCACTCTATTTAATTGCCAGCAGATGGTGACGTCGGTGGCTGCAGAACGAACTTCAATGCCTTAGAAGTCCATGAGAAAATGACCCTACTTTCCCACCTGATTTTATATTTCAATCATGATTTTCCACATTATTTTATGCTATCTATCGCAAGTTTCAAGTCCCCTTCGAGATATCATGATGTTCATTATTGGAAATTAGGGTCCCAAATAGACTAAAATAAAGAAAGCCGCATATGCTTTTGGGGGCGAGGCTATCCTCTGGTTGTCGTCGGATACAGTCATATTCACCCATAGATCCACCCCTCGCTCCTCCCTGGATCTGCAATTCACGCTCTCGTCCAATAGGAATCACATCCGGCTTCAAAATTACAAAATGGCGCAGTTCAAATTGCCAAAATCGAGGCTTCCTTAATGGTATGCTGAAACCAATGGGTGGTGTCACGGTTGCTTCGTCTATCATTTTATACAGTCTATGATTGCAAGCAGTGGTGTGCTACATGAACTCTGTCTCTATTTTTAGCGTTACAATTTGAGCTGATTTTCCTCACATTTAACTGTATGACACCGAAAGCATCCTTTTACGAGTGAGTCAATAGGTGCACAAGGCAGGTCCTCTACATGCCATCTCACAAATATCAGTGAAACTCTGCCACTTTAACCCATTTAAACCGGGACAGCATATGCGCATTTTAAGAACTTGTGGTTGCCACACAGATATGCGCGTAATTTTGAAAGTACCGTAATTACTGTAAGTTTTGCGCAATAAAAAAAAAAATTCCAACAGTTCCTGAAAGCTGAGAAGCTGTGCTTCAGCCCAAATACAGGTTACTATGGTAAACATGGCAGCATGATTCTCTGCTGGGATTTTTGCATTAGGCCTTAAAGGGTTCAAGGGTCCACCCCAAAACTCAACCAGACAAACTCGTTTCTGTTTCGGATCCTTCAGGGGGAGAGAGACCACCCCTCCGGTTTTAAAGGATTCTTGCCAAAAAAATTGCTCGAAAATAGACAAAAATATATGAAGCTCTCAGTACAACTGTATTTAATCTACGTTTATGAGGGTTTGCACACATATTGGTTCATCATTAATGAATGCAAGAAACAAGTATCAATCAATTTGATTGGGCGCTTGTCAATCAATGGATGTAAATATGTGACGACAGTTTTAGATGTTTTTAGCCATTAAAATATTTGATAATTTTGAGGTCAAATATCTCCCTTGCCAGAAAGTTGTGACTAATTTAAATGCCCCCATTTCATGTATCATTTTGCCTCTAAAAAGGATGAAAAAGTTTTTTAGGAACTGCCGTTTTTTTCGCTTTGGATGCCACTTGAAACTGCCCCAAAAACAAGCTTATTTTAACTTCTTCGGCCGCTGAAGAAAATAAACTGACATTTGCTAGCTTGTTATACAAGAAAATTGATTAAAAACAGTACGGAATGCTAAAAACTTTAAAGATTTAAAGAACTAATTGAAGATTTCACGGTTCTAAGAGATGCATGTCATCAAAATATTGCTAGCAAAATGACAGTGATTCTGATTTGACGTTTGCTATTTTAAAGATTTGCTCGCAAAATCAGTTATTGGCTTTCGTGAGGCATAAAAAATCTCACAGGTCTTTCATTCAACTGTTTTTCATAACATATATTATCATAACATGGTGCTGTTTATAATGCCCTTAGGAGATTTTAGGGTCACATACTGTGTTTTTGTTGACAAGCACATTCCAGAGTGCAGCAACATTAAATTGCACAAGTGCTTTTTAAAAGGAACAGGAAAAACTCCGCCAGCTGGCTATGAAAGGAATACGGCTCTGATACATACTGCTCACAAAAGATAGGGGATAATGAAAAGAAAAGACAAATAACTCTGAAAATATATTTATTTCAAATTTTGAAACAATGTTACTTAATTGGGGAGCAATTCAAGATGAAGTTCATGACACTTCTTCATCACTTAAGTTATTGAGAATTTTTTCTGGAGGTACAAAATGTACCCCAAAAGTCACAGCGATCAGTAATGAGTTGGTTCTCCATTAGCGTCCAAAAAGCATCCCACTGACGCTGCATGCTCCTAATGAGATGACCAATGGTATCTTGAGGAATTCTCTACCACTCCTCCAGAAGTGCCGCACCCAGCTGCATCAAGTCCTGACAGGGTGGATGCTGCCATTGTGCACGTCGTCCCTGTATATCCCATATGTGTTCTATGGGGGAAAGGTCAGGGGACATCACAGGCCAGGGCAAGGTTTGGATTTAGTACCTTTGGAGATGGTCAAGGACGACGCGTGCACGATAAGCTGTGGCATTATCATCCTGGTTGATGAATCCAGCTCCTAGATGGCATGTTAACAGAAGCAGATGTGGAGTGATGATGTTGTCACAGTAGATCACCCCTGTGACTCCCATGGCAGATGTGGAGGTCAGTCCTGCCTGTCATCGTGACTCCACCCAACACCATTACTGACCCTCTCCCATACCAATCATCTGAAATCCTAGCGGCTTGCTGATGACGTTCACCTGGGCGACGCTAAAAACACCATGACCACCGTCGTGAACAGTGACTCACTGCTGTACATAACACATGACCACTAGGCAATGATGCTGTTCAAACCACTGTCTAATTGTCTATCATTGGCAATCTGAGAAGGGTAATGTAATGTATGGCTGCCTGGCTCGCAGGTTGGCAGCATGCAGACGGTTTCATATGATCTGAGATGAGATGAGCTTTCCTGAAGCTTGTAAATGCCCTTGTTGCAGCTGTGTTGCATTCAGTCGCCTGGCACGCAGGGCCCTCTTGACTATCTGGTGGTCATCTGGCCTAGTTGTGCATCTTGGACACCCTCTTGAAGTTCTGTCCTGGACTCTGTGGGCACGCTGTATTGCTAACAGTAATCAGATCATGACGAACTGCGAGACAATCTGTTGTCTGGCTGTGTACGCCTGAACTCTTCCAGCCTGGAGCATCCCTATGGCTCGCAATCTAAGAATTTGCTAATTCTTTTCGACCTGTATTCAATTGAGTACACTACAAAGACAAGATATGTACTGTTCAAACTGACAAACTTTGTTCTTTTGGAAATATTCACTCAATTTGAATTTGATGCCTGCAACAGGTTCCAAAAAAGCAGGGACAGGGGCATGTTTTCCATTGTATTACATCATCCTTCCTTTGAACAACACTCAATAAGTGTTTCGCAACTGAGGACAGTAATTGTAGAGGCTTTGTTGGTGGAATTCTTTTCCATTCTTGCATGATGTACGACTTCAGTTGCTCAACAGTTCAGGGTCTCCGTTGTCATATTTAGCGCTTCATAATGCGCCACACATTTTCAATGGGAGACAGGTCTGGACTGCAGGCAGGCCAGTCTATTACCCACACTCTTTTACTACGATACCAGGCTATTGTAACGTGCAAAATGTGGCTTGGCATTTTCTCGCTGAAATTAGCAGGGACTTTCCTGAAAAAAAAAAAAAAAAGACATCGCTTGGATGGCAGCATATGTTGCTCCAAATCCTGTATATACCTTCAGCATTAATAGTGCCTTCACAGATTTGCAAGTTACCCAGGCCATGGGCACTAACCAATCCCCATACCATCACAGATGCTGGCTTTTGAACTTTACGCTGATAACAATCTGGATGGTCCTTTTCCGATTTAGCCCGGATGACACAACGTCCATGATTTCCAAAAAACAATCTGACATGTGGACTTGTCAGACCACAGCACTTTGCGTCAGTCCATCTCAAATGAGCTTGGGCCCAGAAAAGCCAGCGGCATTTATGGGTGTTGTCAATATATACCTTTAGCTTTGCATTGTAGAGCTTTAACTTGCACTTGTAGATGTAGCGACAAACTGTGTAAACTCGGGATGTGAATTGATAAGAAATTAAATAGTGCAAACAGAAACGGGCTGGCAATACATCCTTGCCTCACACCAGACAAACTATCAAAATAATCATTAATAGTATTGTCAGATATTCTAACAGCCGTCTTAATCTTCGAATACATTTTGTGAAATATATTAAATATTTTACCATGCACACCCTTCCTCATGATGGAATACCAGCGTAACTTTCTCTAAATGGAATCAAACGCTTTTTTAAAATCTATAAAATTGCAAACACCTTCCCAAAAACATCCACTTGATGTACCTCTATAATAATTTACACAATTAATACTCCCTTTCTTATGCAACGATACAATAATTCCTTTAGACCATTCTGATGGAAAATTATAAGATGTCATAATACTATTAAACATAACAGTTAAATAAGGAATTAAAAGACTACTACAGCATTGAATCATCACAGCTTTAATGCCATCTAGTCCAGAGGATTTTCCTGTCTTGGGGTTTTTATGGCTGCTTCAATTTCTTCACTAGTAATATCACAGTTAAGAATATTATATATCATCATTACAAAAATCACATGTATGTTCATCATGATTGTCAAGTAAATAATCTGCATGAGTAAGTGTTTCTTCATCAGAAGGTATATTAGTGAAGTTTAAAATGTCCATTAAATAATTGCACCACTCCTCTGCAGTAATACAGGTAGAAACTAAACTGGGAGTACGAGTTAACAAGCTTATTTTTCCAGAATATCTTACTGTCACTACTTGTATGGAGAAGTTCCTTAACACAGCCCTCTTCAAAATGGGTTCTCTTCTGTCGACACAGAGTCCTATATCGGTTTCTCAATATACAACAGTCAAATAGAGTTTCTTTATCACCACTGATTCTAAAGTTATTTAATACCTAAAACTTTTCAAACTTTTGACACTCCCAGTCGTACCATTTTTTTAACAGCATCATGTCCCTCTCTGGAACGAAAAGACAGACCAGAGGCAGAGGTGCTCTGTCTTGCAGGATAGAAGTTACAGCAATAACAGCTAAATCAACAATCACTCAGCTTTAGAATAAACTCGTCTACACTAAGATTATGTAATGCTTCAGAGACATAGTTCTTGAATCACTTCTCCAAAAGAAACAATGGATGTTATTTGAAAATCTTTCATCAATGTGATTAGTATTTACTGATTTAAAGCATCAAGATAATGAGAGAACAATAGGGAAATGATCGGATTCACAACGAGTGCAAACACAGAAATCTTTGACTTTTTTAAAGATAGATGAACATAGCATGTAATCTACTAAACTTGCCCAGTTTTCCTTAAAACGTGGACGATTCTTCCTTGTCGCCGCTAAACCTGCCGTAAGCCATGTGAACGCCAAATGTGCAGCAAAACTCGATCAAATCTCTTCCATAATCATTGCACACATCATCTCTTCTGTTACCTGCTACATCAAATGTGCCAGAAATGTAACCCATATCTTCCAAGCTTGGTATGTATCTGTCAGTGTCGTTCATGAATAAATCTCTCACATTCAAAACCAAACACAATCTTGTCAAATAAAAGGAGTATCATATCAGTATATTCAGTCATTACACAGTGAAGACCATGCTTTACAGAATTATGAATACAGACTGCATGCCCCCTCAATAATTAAAATCTCTGTGGCTAACATTGACACTGTAATCAGGAAACGCTGTCTCCATCATATCCTTTGTGCAGATGTTCCATATCTCAAGCAGTCCAAAAATCAAATAATTCAAGCAAAATTCTGTAAAACTGACATCATCAAGCTTATTCTGAAGACCGCTGATGTTCCAACATAATATTGACGATGTTGTTATGTTGTCTATAGCACTGTCAATCAGGGCCGGGTCGCGTACATATTCATGCTCATTGTCGGTGAAATTGACATCAGTCTGCGACTCCGCACGCGCATCTCCAGCTCTGATGTCGCCGTGTTTCAGTTTGAAATGGGCCCAGTTTATCATGGACAGTGGCCAAGAGATCACCGTGAATAATCTGCTCAAATGATTTCACAATTAAGGATTTGAGTGCCACGGACCAAGAGACTTTGGGGCTTTGTTTTTTGACACAGGCGCAATAGTAGAGTCTTTCCAAAGACGAGGAACAATGTGGAGTTGAAGAGACATTTTGGACATAAAACAGAAAATATCTACCAGCTGTTCAGCACAATTTTTTAATCACACGGCCTCCGATGCCATCGGGATAGGACTTTTCCTGACCTTTACTCCCCTGAAAAGGGACAGGACTTTAGCTCGGTCAATCTGCACGCTGCTTTTCCTCGGGGCAACGACTTTAAAAACTGAGAGCTCCTTACTAAAATTATGAGTATTAAATCAATTTTTTTTTTATTTTATTTTTATTTATTAAAAATTTACTATGCCATGAGTAGATTTACAGTAAGACAATGAAGTTTATAAACTTCCACAATAAAACAATACACACAGTTAGATTGTAACACTATGGCACAGAAGGGACACGCATTAGGCTCTAAACCTCTAAATTACGTGCCCCTAAAATACAAGACAACTAAAACACATACATATAAAATATGAACTAAATATGGCGGCAAGACAGGCAACGGCAAAAACTGATCCAAGAGCACGTTTTGCTTGAACTAAAATCTGATAGAAATTTCTGTTTATCAAACTCAATCAACTTTGCTTTAAAACAGGTGTGACTAGATGAACATCTAACTGAAAAAGGTAAAACATTCCACAGCTTAACTACTCTGCTAAAATAGGATCCATAAAATGTCTCAGTATGGCACTTAGGAATTTTCAAAATTAATTTGTCTCCTCTTCTTGATTGAAATTGAATAAAACTGTCCACTGAAACTGAAAAATCTTGAATAAAACACGTGAAGAAAAGTTAAATCTAATATTTCACGCCGGAATGATAAAGGCAACAGGTCCAACTTCATTAGCCTTTGTTTATAATCAAGATCCTTACCCAGCATGTGTCTCGTCACTCTTTTTTTTGAACAGACTCTATCTTCCATAAATTACGCTTTGTGGATGCATCCCAGGCCACCGTAGAATATTCCAAAACACTGCGAACCACACTGCTATACATAGTATTGAGCAGATCGATGCTTTTACAGCCCGCAGTGATTCTGTTTACCACCATCCATGCCCTATTGGCTCTTTTTGCCAAGTCATCAACATGTTTGTTGAAGGTCAAGTCTGATTCAAACAATATACCCAGATCATTGATCTCCTTAACTCTTTCCAATACCAGACCTCTAAAATTATAATGGAAAACTATAGGATGCAGCTTTCTGGTGATAGTTATAACTTTACACTTGGGAAGACTAAAAGCTAAACCCCATTTCACACTCCATTCCATCAAGAGATCCATATCACCTTGAAAAGAAATACAATCATTTAGACTAGCAATTGTTCGAAGAAACTTCGCATCATCAGCATACAAACCAGAGTCTGTCACATTACTACAAACAGAGGGTAAGTCATTTATATACATAGAGAATAAAAGAGGCCCCAAAATTGACCCCTGCGGAACCCCAGAGATAACAGGTAACGGGTAAGACTCCTCCCCTTCTATTATGACTTTCTGATATCGGTCTGACAGGTAAGACTCAAACCATTTTAACAAATTTCCATGAATGCCAAATGATCTCAGTTTATGACACAACAAATTATGAGGCACTGAATCAAAGGCTTTAGAGAAATCAATATAGAGCATGTCACATTGACCGCCAGAATCTAAAACATAACCTATCTTATTAAAGACCTGAACCAACTGAGTAGAAGTTGAGTGACCTTTACGAAAACCATGCTGATTTGGGTGTAAGAGAGGTTCAATATGTTCATTAATCTTATTAAATAAACACCTCTCCATCACTTTAGAAACTATTGGCAATAATGATACACCACGATAATTTTCAACAGATTCTCTTTCCTTCTTCTTAAATACAGGCACAATATTAGCCATCTTCCAATCAGAAGGGACAACACCTTGGCTAAAAGATGTATTAAAAATATAAGACAAAGATAAACCCAGTGAATCAGAACATGCTTTTAAAACACGAGGGGAGATGCCATCAGGCCCACATGCCTTGGTAACATCTAGCTGGGACAACGCGTGTTGAACTTCATATACAGAAAATTCCACAGAAACCAGAGACGGATTTTCAAAAACATCAATATCAGGTAAAACATTGTACTCGCTTATGAGAAAATACAGAATAAAAGTGATCATTGAATAGAGTAGCTTTCGCCTTACTATCAGTTGCAGAACGATCTTTCAGTTTCACAGTCAGAGGAACAGAATTTGTCTTAGTTTTTGCTCTGTAGAAGGACCAATTATAAATGGAATTAAGTTCATTGGAGAGGACAAGGTCAGGCATACCAGAGAGGGAAATTAGACCCTTCCTGGACTGCATGCCATTCATGGAATTTACTTCCTACCATGCAGGGCCTAAGTTGCGCGTACCCAGCATGTTTCCCACTTTGCCCTTGTATTAAATTAACATACGTAGGGCATTATTATTACATCGAAAATTGCACACTTTCATTATAACAACCATGTACTCATGGAAGTACAGTAATTGTACAATAAAGTAAGTGTGCTTCAGTACACAGTTTATTATTATTAATATTATTACAAATTATTTGCCTAATGAAGACCCTGGTGGGTTGAAACGCTGCCTGCTTTTCCAGTCAATAAAGTATTGGGAGCTACAACGCAGTGTGCGGACATTTACTATTTTTCGTTTTAACAGGCATTTAAATTAGAGTTATGCCTTTCTGGCAGGGGAAGACACTTGACCTCAAAATCATCCAATACTTGAATAGCTAAAAATGTCCAAAAACGCAGTCACAAATTTATGTCAATTGATTGACAAGGGACAAATCAAATTGATTGACACGTGTTTCTTACTTCATTAAAGATTTACCAATATATGTGCAAACCTTCATTCCCGTGGATTAAATGGGTGAAATTTTCAATAGGGGTCAATATTGGGTTGTGTCATTCCCCTGACATAAAAGTTGCATCATCTCCTATGCAACCAGCATACCAGAGGCGCTGGATTCATTTTGTTCCCCCTTGCCATTCACTCCAATATCAGTGCACTCCACTTCTTTTACACAAAATGGTAACGGAGTGGAGGTTAAGGAGTGGAGTGTTTTTCACAAAAGTGGAGATAGACACAGAGGCAGAGATTGATGGTTGCCATCTTTGCACCCAATGTCATACATCATCTTTCTGATGCCCAACTTCAAAAACTTACTCCTGTGTTTCAATGGTAATTACTAATTGTAAAAGAGTGGAAATGAAAAAGCATACTCACCTGATTCATCGGTTGGTGCTGTAGCGCTGTTCGTTGGTGTTCATTCTGCTTGAGTTGAGACAGAGGAAGACGTGTGGGATCTAAGCTGAAGATTTACTCTTGTCTCAATGGAGTTTTCTGAAAATAATTTGTCTGTTAAGGCTCAAACAGTATTAGAGATTAGACAATTTGCTCCCGAGGTATAACCTTTGTCGCATTAGAGGCAGGGAGAATCTTCCTCCTTCTTTTTCCCCCTTTTCCCCCTGTAACAACTCGGTGAGCAAACAGCCAAATTAAGTCGCTAATCTGGTCAAACAAAGGCGACGGGGGTTTTTTGGGGGTTTTTTGGGAGGGTTTCAGTCTCCCGGGAGCAAAGTAAGGTAAAGTAAAATAAATTTAAACGCTAAATTTAAAGAATAAATTAAACGCTAAATAATTGTCTAAGTGAATTGTGTGCTATACATAGTAAAACAGAGTTGTTTTCAAGGACTGAGGTACACTGTCGCCTGCTTTTTCTGTAGCTGATTTAGCAAACGAACTATAGTAAGCTCTCAACGCCAAGAATATATCAAATTACCGGGATATCTAACTATAACCTGGCTTGGTTTCATACTTGGTCGCTTGTCTTTCATACAGTCTTCTAGCCAATAAATATTGACGTTCACCGGGGTTTTTTAGTCCCCTTCGTTCTCTATCCTGACCACATTACCGCATAAACGCATTGCCAAGCTTGAATATTAACGCGAACCGGGGTTTTTGTCTTTTTCGCATTTTATTATCATCGAAGGGCTCTTCTGATTAAACACATTGCGAATTACGTTATCTTTGTATTTTCCTCCGGTTGCGGTGCCTTGCTCAGCTGATTAAAGTTTAACTGCTTGTTTGAGTGCTCAGCGACAGCTTGTTGGGGGAGATACCGTGTATAGTTCGCTCACTAAGTAAACGACTTGTTTATTCGGTCCGTTTTAATTAAAGGGAACCGAGGCTTTACTCTTATCTCGGTTACCCTTGGTTGTATTTGTGGCTAGCTAGCTAGATAGTTACTGTTTGCATTTTTGGCTGGGGATCTGAGATGTAGTATTTAGTTAGTAGGGCAGCAGTCACTTGAGTAGTCCATTCGGTTAGGTTGGAATTTAAACGGGAAGCTTTACCGGAGTGCTCCGCCTCCTCCCTCCTCCAGTTTCTCCTGGGCGTAGAAGCCAGTCTTTTTTATCTGGGTTCTCAGCTAAGCCCTGTGATATTTTTAGGTTAGTATATTAATAGTACCGGGACTAGATAAATTCAAGTTGGCTTATTAGGAGTGCTTATTATCCATAGAGTTTCTCAATTTGGTATTTCATTTCTGTTAACTGAAACTAAGCCCCTGTTAAAAGAGGCTTATTATCCATTCACATAGTTTCCCCACGGTTTCTATTGTGACTGCTGCTTAGGGCTTCTCAGGTTAATAAATAAATAAATTGTGGTTCCTGAGCTTCTGTCTCGGCATTAGTCATTTTCTTTGTTATCTAGGGTGAGCGAGGTCATTAGGTAGGGGGTTCAAAATGTGGCCAAAACTATGTGACGGTTGCAGGATGATCGCACTTTTGGAAAGAGATTTCCAGGGTGGTTTTGTCTGTCACCGGTGCCAGCTAATTGAGCATCTGGAGAGCAAGATCCTTGATCTTCAGGGCCAGTTGGCGGCACAACATAGTTCGCAATCAGTAGAGTTCCTAGAGGAACTAAGTAGTATGTTGTTTAGAGAAATGGTTTGTACGCCAAAGCAGGGTGGTGTGGGGACCCCAGAGCAGGCAGGGAGAGAAAGTTGGGTGACGGTAGGACGTCAGCGCAGGAAAGGGCGTGCACACCGTAAAGCAACAGCTCCTCCAGTGGTTGAGGTGTCCAACCGATTCCGGCCCTTGCAGGAACTCGAATTGGCCCCTGACCCTGAGAGTGAGGGGACTGATGAGCAGCAGGGCACCCTGTTGGCCTCTACCCCTCAGAAAAGAGAGTTATTGATAGTAGGGGACTCAATACTTAGAGGAATAGACAGTTTAGTCTGTTCGCGCGACAAGGAGTCTCGTATGGCGTGTTGCCTGCCTGGTGCCCAGGTAGGAGACCTCCTGGAGCGTGCGGACAAGCTCCTGGCCAGAGCGGGGAGGGATCCAGTTGTCATGGTCCACGTTGGGACTAATGACATAGGTAAGGGTAGGTTTGAGGTTCTGCAAAGCAAATTTGTTGAATTAGCTGAAAAGCTTAGGAGCAGATCCTCCACGGTAGTGTTCTCCGGGATTCTACCGGTACCACGTGCAAGCAGAGGGAAGCAGAATTTTATCTGGAGGTTTAACACGTGGCTCTGAACCTGGTGTAGGAAAGAGGGGTATAGGTTTATGGGGCACTGGAACTATTTCTGGGACAGGGGTGACCTGTTCAAGCCGGATGGGCTACACCTGAACCGGAGGGGTACCTTTGCACTGGGTCAGCGTATATTGAGGGTAGCAGAGAGTTATTTAAACTAGGGACTTGGGGGGCAGGGAGGTTAGAGAGTGTTACACAGAGGGAAATGCAGACTGCCCTGATGGAAGCTGACAGCGTTACATGCACTATTGATGATATATTTTTAAAGCAAAAAAGCGTGGTGAGGGGCTTTGCGTAGCGGGCACATGGGAAATCGAAGGGAAAGAGCGTTCGTGATAACCTGAAATGTTTTTATCTAAATGCAAGAAGCATTAAAAATAAATTTCGAGAACTTGAGGCCGTTATGATTAGTGAAGGCTATGACATAGTTGGGATTACAGAGACATGGCTTAGTGAAGAGGATGGCGATGAATATAATGTAGAAGGTTATAAGCTCTTTAGGAAGAATAGATGCAATAGGCGAGGAGGAGGTGTAGCACTCTATGTGAACGAAAACATAAATGTGCAGTAAATTCCTGAAATTGAACATTCCTTGCCCTGCGAAGATATCTGGGTCAGGCTCACTGGCAAACACGAGACTGGTTTAAACATAGGTGTATGCTATCGACCACCAGCTTTGGACAGTACAGTCAACGAAATGCTCTTTAAGAGGATTACGCAAGCTTGTAGAGGAGAAGGGACTATTATTATGGGAGACTTAAATTATCCTGGTATTGATTGGGAAAAGGTGAAAGGACAGGGGAGGGGGGAGGAAGAATTTCTAGATGTCATAAATGATAACTTTTTGGTGCAGTATGTTAATAAACCTACAAGAGAGAAGGCAATTTTAGACTTAGTGCTCTGTAATGACCCAGATAGAATTAGCAATGTTGAGGTACGGGAGCCACTTGGGACAAATGATCACTCTACTATTAATTTTGAGGTTTCATGGGAAGTTAAAAAGGTGTATTCAAAAAACAAAAATTTTTCAATTTTAGGCGAGCAAACTTTGACAGGATGCGCTCATATCTAAGTGAAATAAAATGGAAGACACTCCTGGACTGTGAGTCTGTAACTGAGATGTGGGAAAGATTTAAGGGGGTTTTACTTGATTCACAATGCAAATTCATTCCAAAGGTGTCCAAAAGTAAGCTGAAAAAGCAGAATCCTCAGTGGATGACCGCAGCTATTCGGAGGAGTTTGAGGGAAAAGAGGAATCTTTATAAGATGTACATAGAGGATAACAATGAGATTACTAAGGTCGAATACTGTAAAATGCGGGCTGTGGTCAAAAAAGAGCTGAGGAATGCTAGAAGACTGTAAGAAAGACAAATTGCAGAGGGGGGCAAAAACTAACCCTAAGCGCTTCTTTCAGTACTGTAGTAGAAAAAGGAAAGTCAAAGAGCAGGTTAAGTGCATAAAGAATAAAAATGGATCGCTGCTTTATAATAACAAGGATATTGCGGACACCTTAAACGGTTACTTTGTTGAAAATTTTACCTTAGAGCGGGTCTTTATTCGGCCAGAGGGCATGTCCAATGCTCAAGATTATTTAGCGGAAATTGAGGTTAGGGATAACGTAGTATTAGACAAGTTGCATAAACTAAAGGCAGATAAGGCGGCGGGTCCTGATGGCTTATATCCTAGAGTGCTCAGGGAAGTTAGTGAGATCATCTTTAAGCCGCTATCCGCCATCTTTAGACGGTCTTTAGAAACTGGAGAAATACCAAATCATTGGAAACAGGGTAACATAATACCAATATATAAGAAAGGGGACCGTGCTGAGCCAGGTAATTACAGGCCAGTCAGTTTAACTTGCATTGCGTGCAAAATATTGGAATCTATCATAAAAGATGAGCTGAACTTATTTCTTGAACGTAACAATATCTTGAGGGATAGCTAACATGGTTTCCGTAAAGGAAGGTCATGCCTGACAAACCTTCTGGAATTTTTTGAAGAGGCCACCAAGACTTATGACCAGAGCAGGGCTTATGACATCATATATTTGGATTTTCAGAAAGCATTTGACACAGTACCGCATAAGAGACTAATTTTTAAAATGAGCTCCATTGGAGTTACAGGAGGTATTCTAAAGTGGATTCAAAACTAGTTGCAGGACAGAACACAAAGAGTGGTGGTCAGTGGTATCTCATCTGAGCTAGGTATGGTGGGGAGTGGCGTCCCCCAGGGATCGGTGTTGGGACCCCTGCTGTTCCTCATCTACATTAATGACCTTGATTGGAATATTGAGAGCAGATTAGTGAAATTTGCAGATGATACTAAATTGGGGGGCTTGGCAAATAGTTTAGAGTCCACTAAAGTGATTCAGGATGATTTGGATAGAATCCAGAATTGGGCAGAAATGTGGCAAATGAAATTTAATGTAGCGAAATGTAAAGTAGTACATGTAGGTAATAAAAACATTAGATGGGATTACTTCATGGGAGGTTTTAAACTGGAATGTGCTCCACAAGAGAAAGATCTGGGAGTGATTGTTGACCAAACCCTCACAGGCTCTAGCCATAGTGCCGTAGCAGTTAAAAAAGCCGATCGGATGCCTGGATACATTGCCAAAAGTACTGAGTTCAAATCCAAGGAGGTGATGCTTCTTTTGTACAACACATTCGTCAGACCACATCTAGAGTATTGTGTACAGTTCTGGGGACCATACTTTAAGAAAGACATAGGGGCTTTCGTGAAAGTTCAGAGAAGAGCCAAGAAGCTAATTCCGGGTATTAAAGATGAAAGCTATGAGAACAGGCTGAAGATCCTTAATCTCTTTCGTCTTAGGAAAAGGAGACTAAGGGGTGATCTGATTGAGGTCTTTAAATATGTTAAAGGAATTAACAAAGTGAATTATGTAGGATTCCTTCAACCAAGTGTTGTTAGTAGAACTCGGGGTCACAAATGGAAGCTGACCAAAGGTAAATTTAGTACTGATATTCGGAAATATTTCTTCACCCAAAGAGTAATTTCGGTGTGGAACAGCTTGCCTGACCATATTGTTGAGGCAGAGACCTTGGGAGTTTTCAAGAGAAGGCTTGACTTAAAGTTAGATATCATTGAGTCATTGAGTATCTGAAGTGATATATTCACGATAATACAAAGAAACTGGCGAGCCTAGTTAGGCTGAACAGCCTGTTCTCGCCATTCATGTTCATGTTATGCTAGGTAAAATGAAAAAAATTGGAAGATAAATACAGGGGGGGGGCACTGCTTGGGTGTCTACGGGGTGGAGTGGATGTCCCCAGACATGGACAAAGGGGGATTTTTCTCCAAAAATATTCTTTGGGATAAACTCTGGAGCTATGGATATGCTAAACATGGTAATAATGAATGAAAAAAAAAAATTTCACTGACTTGTTTTGGTGACTTTTGATTACTTGTGTGCCTGACAACACAGCCACCCTGATTTCAGACATTGAGGTTTTGGTGAAAAATCAAGATTCCAGCCTCCCTCACTAAAAAACTGAAAGTAGTAGAGAAATGGCATTTGTTGCCAAATGAGGCTTAATGTCCTTCAAACTTCAGTGTGCGTATTTCTCTAAATTAAGAACATGTTGACAAATAATAAGCCTGGACATAAATTTCTCCCATTTTGACCCCAACTGAAAATTTTGCCCAAATACGGTTTCTGGCAAGGGAGATATTTGACCTCAAAATCATCAAATATTTGAATGGCGACAAATGTCTAAAACTGCAGTCACATATTTACATATATTGATTGACAAGAGCCCAATCAAATTGATTGATACGTGTTTCTTGCATTCATTAATGTACCAATATATGAGCAAACCCTCATAACTGTAGATTAAATACAGTTGTAGTGAGAGCTTAATATATTTTGTCTATATTCAAGAAATTCTCTTGGCAAAAATGTAGTAAAACCGGAGGGGTGGCCAATCTCACCCCTGAAGCATCTGAAACAGAAACCAGTTCGTCTTTTCGAGTTTTGAGATGGACGCTTTAAAACGGCTAAGTTTCACTGAAATCCGTGGGATGGCATGTGAAAGACCTGCCTGGTGCACTCATGGACTCACTCTTAAAAAGTTGCTTACGGTGTCACACAGTTAAACGCGAGGAAAAGTCAGCTCGAATTGTAACGTTAAAAAGAGAGACAGAGTTCATACAACATATCACTGCTTGCAATCCACTTTAAATTAACGTACTGTACTGCTTACCTAAATTAGTGTTTGTAAACATTTATTGGCTTACGTTGAAACTTAAAGGAAAAGTAACTCTGCAATTTTACTGCATGTTTAGTACCAGTCATTTTCCCTTGTGCGGGACGAGTGGGTGGCGCTCATGTCATACTCACGCCGGTTCACGCGTGGTGAAGGTGATACCGAGACCTAATGGTGCGCTTCATGAATGAGGCCTCGTTGAAATTAAATCTTTAATTACTCCTAATCGGAATGCATCTGCTGATTTTATTCGGCACAGTTGCCGAGCCAAAGGGGAAATTACCATAAAAAATTAGACTTTGATGCAGGGAATACATTTCCTTTAGGAAAATGCAATGCAGGCCAGATAAGTTCACAGCATCTGTTCGCCAAACCGTAAAGATGAGCCTTCCCTGGACAATTCATAGAGATACGTTAGAGCTATCACGGGGACAAAAGAATACGATAATACCATCTCGGTGGCAAGCAGATTTAAGTTACCATTTATATCCTATTTAGGTTCTGTCACGTTGCGCAAACTAGCTAGCAAATGAGCAATGTTAATTACTGTTTCTCTTAAAATGTGAAGAACTGTTTGAAGAGACCTGACAACTCCTGACATTTTCCCTTAAAGTTTATTAACCACATTTGAGCTTTTTAAGTGTTTTGCGAGTGCTTTCCGGGCAAATAGATAAATATTGTAATTAACTAAATTGAGGGCAAACGCTACTTGCCAATAACGATGTCCTGGAAGCACAATAACTGGGTTGGATGTTGGCTTCCAGAGGTCCTTTCTGATTGAAGCCGACCATTAATTCCGTCAATCAGCGAAGCCCTTTGGAATGGAATAAAACTGTAGTTCGGAAATTCTCTCACGACTGTTGTAACAGTCTGCAGCAGAACATATCCCGGGCATATTGGATTAACTTCATTGTACTTAACCTAATTTTCGTACTTCTTGTCTCGGCTGGGGTGGGGGTGAGGGGCGCCATACTGGCAATGGCTGGCACATTTTATGTTGAACAGCCTTTCAGTCTTGGGAGATGGCTAAAGAGGAGGCAACGTCACCTTTTTGACGTCATCTCCACCTCTCGACTAGCATATATTGGCCTCAGATCGCCACTGAATTTACTTTGACCGCAGGAGGCAGCAGCATCTTCTGAACATCTACCTCTTACTCTGCCGTCTTTTTGAGGACTCAAGATTTTCATCATGCTGGACCGTTTTTCTGGTATCTGGAAAATCTCTGAAGGCAAACATTTTTCAGAATTCCTGAAAGCTATTGGTAAGTTTGTTATTTTTATATGCTCCTTATTCTAGATTGTGGCAATTTTGATTTTTTTTAATTTAAATGTTCATCTTGATTCATAATTTCCAGTATTAATTACTTTCACAGTAAAAATAATATGCATGAGAAAAATAATCTCTGTTTTACACCTCTGAATTACCGTCGTCAAAGATTTCTCATAGTTCCATGTGAGACGCTATCCTTCGGTAAGATGGTGGATGTAAATCTCACCAAAACTGGTCTCGCGTCCACTCTAGTGTTTTCTTTTGCTCTGTGGGAGCAAGACAAGCAAGCATTCAGTGAGGTTAGCAATGTAGTTGGCATGCTGGCAGATGATGTCTGCTATCTTCAAAAGGAAAATTTGTGTATGAAAAGCATTCTTATGAATCTAAAAAAATCAAACAAAGAAAGTTGCAAACAATACATGTCTTCCAATAGAATAACATTGCATAAAGGTAATCAGGTCAGATTTGTGCAGTCTTATACAGATGTCTGTAGAGCCAGTCAGTGCACTGAACGCTTCCATACTCACAGTAACTCATGTGATCATACCATTCACAGCAGATCATGTGATTTCACTGTTCGTATACCTTCATTATGCATGCAAGCTGAATAACTGCTGACTAAAATTCCTGCAGGTGCAAGATCTGATTTGGTCAACGCTGGAGATGATACCCAGCCCACATTGTACATCTCCCAGAGGGATGGAAACAAGATGAAGGTGGATGTAGCAAATGGGTACCCAACATTCTACAACGTTCACATAAAGTTCAACCTGGGAGAGGCTTTTGACGAACCCATATCCGATGGAAGAAGCAGCGTGAAAGTATGTTGAATTGAACTCGAAAAACTTTAATTATGGAAATATAGAAATGTATGCAAAAGCATATGCACAGAATTTTACCAGTGATTTGTCATTGCATCCGTGATAGATATTCGGGAAATACACTGTTTTGAGAAATATAGATCTGAATTCTATGAATACCACGCATGTTCATGAAAAAACAACAATACACAATGCAAGCTGTACAACTTGTGCTAACAATGATGTTTGCAGAATCTTATTGTAAAATCAATGCACTAGAAGTGATTGCCTACAACAGATCAAAGACCAGATAGCATTTTAGATCTTGATCTGTTTCCATTCCACTCTGACAGGGCACATGTCACCTTTTTGGACTGTGTGTTCTGATGGCCCAATGTATTTTTTTGAATTGTAGACCGTCGTGACTTTTGAAGATAACAAACTGATCTACAAACAGAAGTGGGAGGACAAGGAGGCAGAAGTGATCCGAGAAATCGTGGATGGCTTTCTGGTCGCGGTAAGCCAACCATGAGAACTGATTGTGATTCTAATTTTATTACATCTGTGGAATGATGAGAAGTTTGCGGGTCGATGCGGGGAAATTTTCCAGATGTCATTCTCTTTAAACTCTTGCAACATATCGAATGCATTGCTATAACTGGCTTAGCCTTTTTCACGCATGAATTTCAGAAAATAATGATGTTTGTCTTGTATAGTATATACAAAACCCAAAACCAGTGAAGTTGGCACATTGTGTAAATCGTAAATAAAAAACAGAATACAATGATTTGCAAATCCTTTTCAACCTATATTCAATTGATTACACTGCAAAGACAAGTTACTTAATGTTCGAACAGGTAAACTTTGTAATTTTTTGCAAATATTAGCTCATTTGGAATTTGATGCCTGCAACATGTTTCAAAAAAGCTGGCACAAGTGGCAAAAAAGACTGAGAGAGTTGAGGAATGCTCATCAAACACTTATTTGGAACATCCCACAGGTGAACGGGCTAATTGGGAACAGGTGGGTGCCATGATTGGGTATAAAAGCAGCTTCCCTGAAATGCTCAGTCATTCACAAACAAGGATGGGGCAAGGGTCACCACTTAGTGAACAAATGCGTGAGTTGATTGTCGAACAGTTTAAAAACAACATTCCTCAACGAGCTATTGCAAGAAATTTAGGGATTTCATCATCTACGGTCCGTAATATCGTCAAAAGGTTCAGAGAATCTGGAGAAATCACTGCACGTAAGCGATAAGGCCGAAAACCAACATTGAATGCCCGTGACCTTCGATCCCTCAGGCGGTACTGCATCAAAAACCGACATCAGTGTGTAAAGGACATCACCACATGGGCTCAGGAACACTTCAGAAAACCACTGTCAGTAACTACAGTTCGTCGCTACATCTGCAAGTGCAAGTTAAAACTCTACAATGCAAAGCGAAAGCCATTTATCAACAGCACCCAGAAACGCCGCCCGGCCGCTGGGCCCAAGCTCATCTAAGATGGACTGATGCAAAGTGGAAAAGTGTTCTGTGGTCTGACGAGTCCACATTTCAAATTGTTTTTGGAAACTGTGGACGTCGTGTCCTCCGGACCAAAGAGGAAAAGAACCATCCGGACTGTTATAGGCGCAAAGATCAAAAGCCAGCATCTGTGATGGTATGGGGGTGTATTAGTGCCCAAGGCATGGGCAACTTACACATATGTGAAGGCACCATTAATGCTGAAAGGTACATACAGGTTTTGGAGCAACATATGTTGCCATCCAAGCAACATCTTTTTCATGGACGCCCCTGCTTATTTCAGCAAGACAATGCCAAGCCACATTCTGCACGTGTTACAACAGCATGGCTCCGTAGTAAAAGAGTGCGGGTACTAGACTGGCCTGCCTGTAGTCCAGACCTGTCTCCCATTGAAAATGTGTGGCACATTATGAAGCGTAAAATGCGACAACGGAGAACCCGGACTGTTGAACAACTTAAGCTGTACATCAAGCAAGAATGGGAAAGAGTTCCACCTGAAAAGCTTCAAAAATTGGTCTCCTCAGTTCCCAAACGTTTACTGAGTATCGTTAAAAGGAAAGGTGATGTAACACAGTGGTAAAAAGGCCCCCTGTGCCAACTTTTTTTGCAATGTGTTGCTGCCTTTAAATTCTAAGTTAATGATTATTTGCAAAAAAAAAAAATAAAGTTTCTCAGTTTGAACATTAAACATCTTGTCTTTGCAGTGTATTCAATTGAATATAAGTTGAAAAGGATTTGCAAATCATTGTATTCTGTTTTTATCTACGATTTACATAACGTGCCAACTTCACTGGTTTTGGGTTTTGTATGTAATGCTGTAATTACTGTTGTTTTCATTAAATTTGTCAGCGAGCCAGAATATGTAAAAGTACTGATATCTAGATGAATTAGCTATCACTGTTGGAATATAAAAGTATAGGCTACTTATGCTGACCTTCTGAACATGTAACCAAGACTTTCTTCTGGTGTTTCCCTACAGACACTCAAATGCGGAGATGTCGTGGCTCATCGCAAATATTACAAGGAGGGTGACATTCCAGAATCGCACTTCGATACACCAGGTTTTTGTGCTTGATTCACTCAAATATAATTGTAGCACTGAAGCACCATGGATAGATGGCGCTGTTTCCTCGCAAGAAAGGTGTTTCTCTGCATCAACTCCTGCCCTAGGTCCCTCCCGAGTGCATTTTTTTTTTTTTTACATTCAAGTAGGTTTGATTCCACAATCTGAAGATGTGTATCCCAAGGCCTACCAATGAAATTTACCCTCTCTGGCTAACTGTAGTGCACGTACTGCAATGTTCATGAATCTGTATTGAACTTATCCATACAGTTATCATTGATAAAATAACTTTATACAAATGGCTTATTTGACAAGGAACTCTAATTCGAACAAATGGGCTGAAGAAAATGAGTGAAATTGTGACATCATCACATGATGCAGCGTGATGAGTGTTTGTGTATAAGGACATGTTGACATTAAACTCAGTTAATAAAGAGAATTATCAAGAATTTTACAGTTGCTTACATTGTATCACCTAGATCATAAACTGCAATGGCAATGCATGAACCCAAATCCACAACTAATCAATTTTTGCAAATGTTACATCCCTATTGGTCTAGGGGGAAAGGAAGTAACAAATAACCAGATGGTAATTGGTTGAAATGAAGGCATTGTTCAATGGATGAGGTTTGTGGATAAATTGAATAACAAAAGGGTAGCTGATACATGGGAAAAAGGGAGAACAAAGGACCACAGTGGTGCTACTCAAATAAAATAGAGAACCAAAAACAGACTTAACCAACTGCAGAAAGGAGAAAGGGAAAATAAAGAATATCAATGAGTAGCACCACTAAACTAATGAATGGGCTGATGAATTGCAATTGTTGTTATCTGGTCCTGTCTCCAGGATATTACACACACAATTAACGAAGTCAAACTCTAGAGTTACAGATTCAAGTCATTACACTTCATATGGTTTCCAACAATCAATGCTTTATACAACACGTGAAACAAGGAGTAACCACACAGTTTAACAGCACGAGATGGATCGCTCACATTAAATCACAGCCCGTGCCGAATGAGCATTTGACAGCTCGCTTTATAGTTAAAAGATGATACTATGTTGGTCTGGGATTGGAGGAGGACAGGAACACCGGACTAATCAGGCACGTCAGCAAGCGGGCAGCAGAGTGGACAGGAGGCTGGCCATTGGCTGGGCTGAGCAACAATGAAAAACGGGGGCTCGCACAGAGTAATTTGCATACAGCGACAGGTATTTGGAGACAGGGAGAGAGGTTAATTCACATGGGAGTACAGACGAACCCACGTGGGCCGTAACAGCGAAGCAAATAGTAAACTCAAGCATGAAAACATGATGAAAAAAAATAAATAAGTATGAAAGCAAGTCCCATCAAAGCAAACGCTCATTTAATGGGCATGCAATGAAATGGCAGTTGTGTTGAGTTCTGCCACAGACCATCAGTGAGCACTTTATTACGCCACACTAGTGCTGGGTAGTGCCCCCATACATACAAACAGCCTCAGTGCTCTGTGGCGTGGATGGCCAACGATTAAACATTCATTTGTGATGCTGGTCAATGGTGATATGATTATATGAGATAATTTCTGCGGATTTGTCAGCTTTATTCATTTATGCAGTAAATCTCCCACATCTCAAATGTGCTCTCTTGGATGCAATTCTGAAACAGGAGTGGCCACTGAAGTACAATAAACCCCCTGCTGCAGAGAATCAGTAACCCCAGATGCAGGTGTTTAAATGGTGCCTTTATTGTAATTTTTCCTGGAGCTCATAACTGTATATTGAATGTTCATGAGGAGATGCCGCACTAAAATTATTAAAAAGATGGGAGTTCTTAATTCTGAAACAGTGGAATAGACGTTGCATGAATCATACCTCCTATGAAACCTGAACTGCTACCAGCCTGGCATATCTGGTTGCCAGAGGCAATCAGGGAATATTTCATAATATATGTTGATTGTGAAAAAATAATTTGATCTCACAACAACATACATACATGCTCAAATGAATACGAAAACTGTATTTTAACTCAGCCTAGGGAATGTCAAAATATTTGCAATAAATTCCTGTGTTCTCGATAAACTATCAAAATCTCCTATTTTGTATAAATAAAAATAGTGTTACCATTGCTAATGCATAGGGAGGTCCCTTTGAAAACACAGTTTTCAATTTTTTCATTCTTTGTAAGCCTGCCAGAAAAAAAACAACTCGAGTCCAGAGCCAAGAGTCGAGAAATGCCCAGTCTCAGCAAGTCATTCCCCTTTCAATTTTTCTCAAGTCACAAGTAAAAGTCATGGCTGTTCAGTGTAAGAGAACACAGTATACACCTTCAAATGGTGACTGGCTTTAATAAAAACTCCTTTTTTAGATGTTTTAATCTAACATGTTTAACCTTGTGTTATGCGTCTTTATCCTACCCATTGTTCAGAAGAGAGTTATCAGTAGTTTAAACAAAATGCGCACATCTGTTTGCCATTCCACCATTTATTTAACCATCCTGTTAAATGTCCTGTTTACAGAGCATGGTCCTGGCTCAAAAAAAGTTGGGACGCTGTGATAAAAAACATAGAATGCAATGATTTGCAATTCATTTAAACTCTAAATTTGATCAAAAATGGGACAAAGACAACACATCAGATGTTTAAACTGAGAAATTTTGTTTTTTTTAATTATATACGCTCATCTTGAAAATGACACCAGCAACACCTATCAAAAGAGTTGGGACATGAGCATGTTTACCATTCCGTTGCATCACCTCTTCTCTTAACAACGATCTGTAGGCTGAAAACGATGCCCTGGAAGCACAATAAGTGGCTGTTGGATGTTGGCTGCCAGATGTCCCTTCTTATTGAAGCCCTCCATTAATTCCGCCAACCTAGCCTGACGACTGTTGTGACAGCCAACTGCAGAACATATCCCAGGCATATTTGAAATGGAATCAAATAAGAGTCAGTAATTTTGTGTGTGTGTAAAAAAGTTTTGAGCTCGTGAAATACTTTTGTGCACGTGTAAAAAAGCGTTGAGCTTGTAAAATGGTTTTGTGCGTGTAAAATACGTTTTGAGTTTGTGAAATAGTTTTGTGCATGTGCAAAAAAGTTTTGAGCTTGTGAAATAGTTTTGTGCATGTGCAAAAAAGTTTTGAGCTTGTGAAATAGTTTTATGCATGTGTAAAAAAGATTTGTTGTTGTGGAAATTTTTTGTGCATGTGTAATTAAATTTCCAACCTTTGTGTGTGACAGTGAAGTTGCGGACACAAATTTCCGACTTTCACGTGCAACACTAAAGTTACAAGAACAAACCAGATTAACGAGCTTCGATTTTCAAGCTTCAAGTTCCAAATTATGGTCCTACAATACTTATACAAGTTCAAAACTTTTTTACTCACACACAAAATTTCTGACCCTTATTTGAGTCCATAATTGGATTAACTTTAATTTAGTATTTCATAATTCGTACTATCCCTTCTGAGTATGGGGGTGGGAGGGGGGCGCTTTGACCTGATTGAGCGAGCCCGGTCCCCTATGGCCCGCCCATGGTGCCGACGCTGGTGCAAAGGATTGTCTTATATTGTGGAATACATTTATATTTCACATAGTTTGAAGTCCCATGCAGTGGCAGAGCCAGAACTGGGAATTGGGGGGGGTCACAGACACGTCCCTTTATGACAACAATTAGTCCTGGCTAGCTCTCAATCATTTCCCTTTATGGACGCATTTTCCAATTATCGGTATGATTAATTGGGAATTGAAAACAAGGCTTCTCTCGACATGTGATCTAGCAGCGATGAAATAATGGGCTAAATTCAGTATAGAAAAATCATTTACGAATTAACAGGCCTACGCTTTACGAAAGGCGAACTGCTTTGAAACTGCCGCGTTACCTTTTCCACACATCAGGTGATTTAACTTGCGCTTCACGATCCTTTAAATTCATCGTTTAAAAACTGAAAAACTTCCAGAGACTTGAAATCCGCGTGATGATCTCTTGAACACGCGTAGATTGAATAATGACTGATCCACGTTCCAATGAAATATCGCCTTTCACTCTCGGTACAGCATGGGATGATAAAAAAAAGTGGGACTCGGCAATCAAATACAAAGAGCGTGCGACTCAAGCTAAATGCGCGATAGTTGGCAGGTATTCAATTTTGAATAACGCTGATTTAAATGCAGCAATTATGCATCCAAATGAATGATTGTCGTCTTACCTAATCTGGGAGAACTAGCAGCACCTGATAGTGTGGAGTGCTCTCTGAGTGGATCTTTTGTTCAATACGAAAATGACTTGGAACGGGTCAGGAATAGTAATTGTTCTAAACGGATGATCTGTGCCCCCCCCCAATTCCCAGTTCTGGCTCCGCTACTATGCTAGATCCCAAGCGAGAGCAGTGAGAGATGAGCAGGGTGAATTACTCATCCTCCATTGACCTCATCTAGATAAGCAAGAAATTGGTTCCAGATAGTCGAAAATTTCTCCATAGGTAGGGCTTATCTTGAAGGTAACGTTGGTGAACTGTTGCTGTGAACTCAGCTGGCCTGTATTGTATTTAGTTAAGTCACAACGTAAACTAATAAATGTTAACAAACACAAATTTAGGTGAGCAGTGCAGTGTGTTAATTTAAGGTTGATTGCAAGCATTGACTGTATAAAAAGATGGACGCAGCACCCAAGTTGGAAAAGTGAGGCCAATGGAGAAATCTCTTAAAATTTCACTCTATTTAATTGCCAGCAGATGGTGACGTCGATGGCTGCAGAACGAACTTCAATGCCTTAGAAGTCCATGAGAAAATGACCCTACTTTCCCACCTGATTTTATATTTCAATCATGATTTTCCACATTATTTTATGCTATCTATCGCAAGTTTCAAGTCCCCTTCGATATATCATGATGTTCATTATTGTAAATTATGGTCCCAAATAGACTAAAATAAAGAATAAAGCCGGATATGCTTTTGGGGGCGAGGCTATCCTCTGGTTGTCGTCCGATACAGTCATATTCACCCATAGATCCACCCCTCGCTCCTCCCTGGATCTGCAATTCACGCTTTCGTCCAATAGGAATCACATCCGGCTTCAAAATTATAAAATGGCGCTGTTCAAATTGCCAAATTCGAGGCTTCCTTAATGGTATGCTGAAACCAATGAGTGATGTCACGGTTGCTTCGTCTATCTTTTTATACAGTCTATGATTGCAAGCAGTGGTATGTTGCATGAACTCTGTCTCTATTTTTAGCGTCACAATTTGAGCTGATTTTCCTCGCATTTAACTGTATGACACCGAAAAGCAACCGCTTTTCTGAGTGAGTCAATAGGTGCACAAGGCAGGTCCTCTACATGCCATCTCACAGATATCAGTGGAACACTGCCACTTTATAGGGTCCACCCCAAAACTCAACCGGACAAACTAGTTTCTGTTTCGGATCCTTCAGGGGGGATAGAGACCATCCCTCCGGTTTTACCAGATTCTTGCCAAAAAAATTGCTCGAAAATAGACAAAATATATGAAGCTCTCAGTACAACTGTATTTAACCTACATTTATGAGGGTTTGCACACATATTGCTGCATCATTAATGAATGCAAGAAACAAGTATCAATCAATCTGATTGGGCGCTTGTCAATCAATGGATGTAAATATGTGACTGCAGTTTAAGACATTTTTAGCCATTCAAATATCTGATAATTTTGAGGTCAAATATCTCCCTTGCCAGAAAGTTGTGACCAATTTAAATGCCCCCATTTCATGTATCATTTTGCCTCTAAAAAGGATGAAAAGGTTTTTTAGGAACTGCCTTTTTTTCGCTTTAGATGCCACTTGAAACTGCCCCAAAAACAAGCTTATTTTAACTGCTTCCATCATATAAGTCCAGCTATTAGCGGACGCTGAAGAAAATAAACTGACATTTGCTAGCTTGTTATACAAGAAAATTGATTAAAAACAGTATGGAATGCCGTTACAATTTGAGCTGATTTTCCTCACATTTAACTGTATGACACCGAAAGCATCCTTTTACGAGTGAGTCAATAGGTGCACAAGGCAGGTCCTCTACATGCCATCTCACAAATATCAGTGAAACTCTGCCACTTTAACCCATTTAAACCGGGACAGCATGTGCGCATTTTAAGAACTTGTGGTTGCCACACAGATATGCGCGTAATTTTGAAAGTACCGTAATTACTGTAAGTTTTGCGCAATAGAAAAAAAAATTCCAACAGTTCCTGAAAGCTGAGAAGCTGTGCTTCAGCCCAAATACAGGTTACTATGGTAAACATGGCAGCATGATTCTCTGCTGGGATTTTTGCATTAGGCCTTAAAGGGTTCAAGGGTCCACCCCAAAACTCAACCAGACAAACTCGTTTCTGTTTCGGATCCTTCAGGGGGGAGAGAGACCACCCCTCCGGTTTTAAAGGATTCTTGCCAAAAAAATTGCTCGAAAATAGACAAAATAAATGAAGCTCTCAGTACAACTGTATTTAATCTACGTTTATGAGGGTTTGCACACATATTGGTTCATCATTAATGAATGCAAGAAACAAGTATCAATCAATTTGATTGGGCGCTTGTCAATCAATGGATGTAAATATGTGACGACAGTTTTAGATGTTTTTAGCCATTAAAATATTTGATAATTTTGAGGTCAAATATCTCCCTTGCCAGAAAGTTGTGACTAATTTAAATGCCCCCATTTCATGTATCATTTTGCCTCTAAAAAGGATGAAAAAGTTTTTTAGGAACTGCCTTTTTTTCGCTTTGGATGCCACTTGAAACTGCCCCAAAAAACAAGCTTATTTTAACTTCATTAAGTCCGCTGAAGAAAATAAACTGACATTTGCTAGCTTGTTATACAAGAAAATTGATTAAAAACAGTATGGAATGCCAAAAACTTCAAAGATTTAAAGAAGTAATTGAAGATTTCACGGTTCTAAGAGATGCATGTCATCAAAGTATTGCTAGCAAAATGACAGTGATTCTGATTTGACGTTTGCTATTTTAGAGATTTGCTCGCAAAATCAGTTATTGGCTTTCGTAAGGCATAAAAAAACTCACAGGTCTTTCATTCAACTGTTTTTCATAACATGTATTATCATAACATGGTGCTGTTTATAATGTCCTCAGGAGATTTTAGGGTCACATACTGTGTTTTTGTTGACAAGCACATTCCAGAGTGCAGCAACATTAAATTGCACAAGCGCTTTTTAAAAGGAACAGGAAAAACTCCACCAGCTGGCTCTGAAAGGAATACGGCTCTGATACATACTGCTCACAAAAGATAGGGGATAATGAAAAGAAAAGACAAATAACTCTGAAAATATATTTATTTCAAATTTTGAAACAATGTTACTTAATTGGGGAGCAATTCAAGATGAAGTTCATGACACTTCTTCATCACTTAAGTTATTGAGAATATTTTCTGGAGCTACAAAATGTACCCCAAAAGTCACAGCGATCAGTAATGAGTTGGTTCTCCATTAGCGTCCAAAAAAGCATCCCACTGACGCTGCATGCTCCTAATGAGATGACCAATGGCATCTTGAGGAATTCTCTGCCACTCCTTCAGAAGTGCCGCAGCCAGCTGCATCAAGTCCTGACAGGGTGGATGCCGCCATTGTGCACGTCGTCCCAGTATATCCCATATGTGTTCTATGGGGGAAAGGTCAGGGGACATCACAGGCCAGGGCAAGGTTTGGATTTAGTACCTTTGGAGATGGTCAAAGACGACGCGTGCACGATAAGCTGTGGCATTATCATCCTGGTTGATGAATCCAGCCCCAAGATAGCATGTTAACAGAAGCAGATGTGGAGTGATGATGTTGTCACGGTAGAACACCCCTGTGACTCTCCCATGGCAGATGTGGAGGTCAGTCCTGCCTGTCATCGTGACTCCACCCAACACCATTACTGACCCTCTCCCATACCAATCATGTGAAATCGTAGCGGCTTGCTGATGACGTTCACCTGGGCAACGCTAAACACGATGACCACCGTCGTGAACAGTGACTCATTGCTGTACATAACACATGACCACTGGGCAATGATTGTCTAATTGTCTATCGTTGGCGATCTGAGAAGGGTAATGGGATGTATGGCTGCCTGGCTCGCAGGTTGGCAGCATGCAGACGGTTTCATAAGATCTGAGATGAGATGAGCTTTCCTGAAGCTGGCAAATGCCCTCGTTGCAGCTGTGTTGCATTCAGTCGCCTGGCACGCAGGGCCCTATTGACTATCTGGTGGTCATCTGGCCTAGTTGTGCATCTTGGACACGCTCTTGAAGTTCTGTCCTGGACTCTGTGGGCACGCTGTATTGCTACCAGTAATCAGATCATGACGAACTGCGAGACAAGCAGTTGTCTGGCTGTGAAAGCCTGAGCTCTTCCAGCCTGGAGCATCCCTATGGCTCGCAATCTAAGAATTTGCTGATTCTTTTCGACCTGCATTCAATAGAGTACACTACAAAGACAAGATATGTAATGTTCAAACTGACAAACTTTGTTCTTTTGGAAATATTCACTCAATTTGAATTTGATGCCTGCAACAGGTTCCAAAAAAGCTAGGACAGGGGCATGTTTTCCATTGTATTACATCATCCTTCCTTTGAACAACACTCAACAAGTGTTTCGCAACTGAGAACAGTAATTGTAGAGGCTTTGTTGGTGGAATTCTTTTCCATTCTTGCATGATGTACGACTTCAGTTGCTCAACAGTTCAGGGTCCCCGTTGTCATATTTAGCGCTTCATAATGCGCCACACATTTTCAGTGGGAGACAGGTCTGGACTGCAGGCAGGCATGTGGCTTGGCATTTTCTCGCTGAAATAAGCAGGGACTTTCCTGAAAAAGACATTGCTTGGATGGCAGCATATGTTCCTCCAAATCCTGTATATACCTTCAGCATTAATAGTGCCTTCACAGATTTGCAAGTTACCCAGGCCATGGGCACTAACCAATCCCCTTACCATCACAGATGCTGGCTTTTGAACTTTACGCTGATAACAATCTGGATGGTCCTTTTCCGATTTAGCCCGGATGACACAACGTCCATGATTTCCAAAAAACAATCTGACATGTGGACTTGTCAGACCACAGCACTTTGCGTCAGTCCATCTCAAATGAGCTTGGGCCCAGAGAAGCCAGCGGCATTTATGGGTGTTGTCAATATATACCTTTAGCTTTGCATTGTAGAGCTTTAACTTGCACTTGTAGATGTAGCGACAAACTGTGTAAACTCGGGATGTGAATTGATAAGACATTAAATAGTGCAAACAGAAACGCGCTGGCAATACATCTTTGCCTCACACCAGACAAACTATCAAAATAATCATTAATAGTATTGTCAGATATTCTAACAGCCGTCTTAATCTTTGAATACATTTTGTGTAATATATTAAATATTTTACCATGCACACCCTTCCTCATGATGGAATACCAGCGTAACTTTCTCTAAATGGAATCAAACGCTTTTTTAAAATCTATAAAATTGCAAACACCTTCCCAAAAACATCCACTTGATGTACCTCTATAATAATTTACACAATTAATACTCCCTTTCTTATGTAACGATACAATAATTCCTTTAGACCATTCTGATGGAAAATTACAAGATGTCATAATACTATTAAACATAACAGCTAAATAAGGAATTAAAAGACTACTACAGCATTCAATCATCACAGCTTTAATGCCATCTAGTCCAGAGGATTTTCCTGTCTTGGGGTTTTTTATGGCTGCTTCAATTTCTTCACTAGTAATATCACAGTTAAGAATATTATATATCATCATTACAAAAATCACATGTATGTTCATCATGATTGTCAAGTAAATAATCTGCATGAGTAAGTGTTTCTTCATCAGAAGGTATATTAGTGAAGTTTAAAATGTCCATTAAATAATTGCACCACTCCTCTGCAGTAATACAGGTAGAAACGAAACTGGGAGTACGAGTTAACAAGCTTATCTTTTTCCAGAATATCTTACTGTCACTACTTGTAAGGAGAAGTTCCTTGACACAGCCCTCTTCAAAATGGGTTCTTTTGTTGACACAGAGTCCTATATCGGTTTCTCAATTTACAACAGTCAAATAGAGTTTCTTTATCACCAATGATTCTAAAGTTATTTAATACCTAAAACTTTTCAAACTTTTGACACTCCCAGTCGTACCATTTTTTTAACAGCATCATGTCCCTCTCTGGAACGAAATGACAGACCAGAGGCAGAGGCACTCTGTCTTGTAGGATAGAAGTTAAATCAATAACAGCTAAATCAACAATCACTCAGCTTTAGAATAAACTCGTCTATACTAAGATTATGTAATGCTTCAGAGACATAGTTCTTGAATCACTTCTCCAAAAGAAACAATGGATGTTATTTGAAAATCTTTCATCAATGTGATTAGTATTTACTGATTTAAAGCACCAAGATAATGAGAGAACAATAGGGAAATGATCGGATTCACAACGAGTGCAAACACAGAAATCTTTGACTTTTTCAAACATAGATGAACATAGCATGTAATCAACTAAACTTGCCCAGTTTTCCTTAAAACATGTGGACGATCCTTACATGTCGCCGCTAAACCTGCCGTAAGCCATGTGAACGCCAAATGTGCAGCAAAACTCGATCAAATCTCTTCCATAATCATTGCACACATCATCTCTACTGTTACCTGCTACATCAAATGTGCCAGAAATGTAACCCATATCTTCCAAGCTTGGTATGTATCTGTCAGTGTCGTTCATGAATAAATCTCTCACATTCAAAACCAAACACAATCGTGTCAAATAAAAGGAGTATCATATCAGTATATTCAGTCATTACACAGTGAAGACCATGCTTTACAGAATTATGAATACAGACAGCACATCCCCTCAATAATTAAAATCTCTGTGGCTAACATTGACACTGTAATCAGGAAACGCTGTCTCCATCATATCCTTTGTGCAGCTGTTCCATATCTCAAGCAGTCCAAAAATCAAATAATTCAAGCAAAATTCTGTAAAACTGACATCATAAAGCTTACTCTGAAGACCACTGACGTTCCAACATAATATTGACGATGTTGTTATGTTGTCTATAGCACTGTCAATCAGGGCCGGGTCGCGTACATATTCATGCTCATTGCCGGTGAAATTGACATCAGTCTGCGACTCCGCACGTGCATCTCCAGCTCTGATGTCGCCGTGTTTCAGTTTGAAATGGGCCCTGTTTATCATGGACAGTGGCCAAGAGATCACCGTGAATAATCTTCTCAAATGATTTCATAATTAAGGATTTGAGTACCATGGGCCTGAAGTCATTGAGAGACTTTGGGGCTTTGTTTTTTGACACAGGCACAATAGTAGAGTCTTTCCAAAGACGAGGAACAATGTGGAGTTGAAGAGACATTTTGAACATAAAACAGAAAATATCCACCAGCTGTTCAGCACAATTTTTTATCACACGGCCTCCAATGCCATCGGGATGGGACTTTTCCTGACCTTTACTCCCCTGAAAAGGGACAGGACTTTAGCTCGGTCAATCTGCACGCTGCTTTTCCTCGGGGCAACGACTTTAAAAACTGAGAGCTCCTTACTGAAATTATGAGTATTAAAATAATTATAAATGGAATTAAGTTCATTGGAGAGGACAAGGTCAGGCATACCAGCGAGAGAAATTAGACCCTTCCTGGACTGCATGCCATTCATGGATTTAACGCCCTCCCATGCAGGGCCTAAGTTGCGTGTACCCAGCATGTTTCCCACTTTGCCCTTGTATATAATTAACATACTTAGGGCATTATTATTACATCGAAAATAACACACTTTCATGATAGTAACCATGTACTCAAGGAAGTACACTAATTGTACAATAAATTAAGCGTGCTTCAGTACACAGTTTATTATTATTATTATTAATATTATTACAAATTATTTGCCTGATGAAGACCCTGGTGGGTTGCCTGCTTTTCCGGTCAATAAAGTATTGGGAGCTACAACGCAGTCTGCGGACATTTACTATTTTTCGTTTTCACTGGCATTTAAATTAGAGTCATACCTTCCTGGCAAGGGAAGACACTTGACCTCAAAATCATCAAATACTTGAATAGCTAAAAATGTCCAAAAACGCAGACATAAATTTATGTCAATTGATTGACAAGGGACAAATCAAATTGATTGACACTTGTTTCTTACTTCATTAAAGATTTACCAATATATGTGCAAACCTTCATTCCCGTGGATTAAATGGGTGAAATTTTCAATATGGGGTCAATATTGGGTTGTGTCCTTCCCCTGACATAAAAGTTGCATCATCTCCGATGCAACCAGCATACCAGAAGCGCTGGATTCATTTTGTTCCCCCTTGCCATTCACTCCAATATCAGTGCACTCCACTTCTTTTACACAAAATGGTCATGGAGTGGAGGTTACGGAGTGGAGTGTTCTTCACAAAAGTGGAGATAGACACACAGAGGCAGAGATTGATGGTTGCCATCTTTGCACCCAATGTCATACATCATCTTTCTGATGCCCAACATCAAAAAGTTGCTCCTGTGTTTCAACGGTAATTACTAATTGTAACGGAGTGGAAATGAAAAAGCATACACCTGATTCATCAGGTAAAATGAAAAAATTGTAAGATAAATCATGGACAGTGGTGGATGGCACTGATATCCCGTATGGGATTTACACAAAAAACTTTTTTTCATCTCCAAAAAATGGAGGGGGATTGGGATAAATCTCATGAAACTATGGATATGCTAAACATGGCAAAAATGAATTAAAAAATTTTCAGGGGACTTTTTTGGTGACTGTTTGGGATAAACTCTGGAGCTATGGACAACACAGCCACCCTGGTTTCGGACATTGAGGTTTTGGTTAAAAATCAAGATTCCAGCCTCCCTCACTAATAAACTAAAAGTAGAAGAGAAATGGCATTCTGTTGCCAAATGAGGCTTAATGTTCTTCAAACTTCAGTGTGCGTATTTCTCTAAATGAAGAACATGTTGACAAATAATAAGCCTGGACATAAATTTCTCCCATTTTTACCCCTACTGAAAATTTCGCCCAAATACGGTTTCTGGCAAGGGAGATATTTGACCTCAAAATCATCAAATATTTGAATGGCGACAAATGTCCAAAACTGCAGTCACATATTTACATATATTGATTGACAAGAGCCCAAGCAAATTGATTGATACGTGTTTCTTGCATTCATTAATGTGCCAATATATGAGCAAACCCTCATAACTGTAGATTAAATACAGTTGTAGTGAGAGCTTAATATATTTTGTCAATATTCAAGAAATTCTCTTGGCAAAAATGTAGTAAAACCGGAGGGGTGGCCAATCTCACCCCTGAAGCATGCGAAACAGAAACCAGTTCGTCTTTTCGAGTTTTGGGGTGGACGCTTTAAAACGGCTAAGTTTCACTGAAATCGGTGGGATGAAATGTGAAAGACCTGCCTGATGGACTCACTCTTAAAAAGTTGCTTACGGTGTCAGACAGTTAAACGCGAGGAAAAGTCAGCTCGAATTGTAACGTTAAAAATAGAGACAGAGTTCATACAACATATCGCTGCTTGCAATCCACTTTAAATAAACGTACTGTACTGCTTACCTAAATTAGTGTTTGTTAACATTTACTGGCTTACGTTGAAACTTAAAGGAAAAGTATACTCTGCAATTTTACTGCATGTTTAGAACCAGCAACAATATCACAGTAATCATGCGCATCCGTTAATCTGCACACCCATTCAATTTAGGAATATTTACTAATTAAACTTAGCGCGTGCCACCTTCCAGCCAGGTGCTGGAGCTGCATTTGCTATAAACCGGATGTGATGTATGTGTCACCCATAACAAAGCTTACCATTGTAAACAAAAACTTCTACCCATTGATTGAGACAAAAAACACATGACAAATCCGAAAAAAAAATGCATAATGGAGGGCGGTTTTCAGACGAAACCCCATCAGTTTGAGCCCGAATTCACTGAAGAGGAGCTACAGGCAATTATATTTAATAGCCCAGCACAAAGAACACGAAGAATGCATAGCAGCCATTTTCCCTTGTGCGGGACGAGTGGGTGGCGCTCATGTCATACTCACGCCGGTTCACGCGTGGTAAAGGTGATACCGAGACCTAATGGTGCGCTTCATGAATGAGGCCTCGTTGAAATTAAATCTTTAATTACTCCTAATCGGAATGCATCTGCTGATTTTATTCGGCACAGTTGCAAAGCCAAAGGGGAAATTAACATAAAAAAATTAGACTTTGATGCAGGGAATACATTTCCTATAACAAAATGCAATGCAGGCCAGATAAGTTCACAGCATCTGTTCGCCAAACCGTCAAGATGAGCCTTCCCTGGACAATTCATAGAGATACGTTAGAGCTATCACGGGGACAAAAGAATACGATAATACCATCTCGGTGGCAAGCGGACTTCAGTTACTATTTATATCCTATTCAAGTTCTGTCACGTTGCGCAAACGAGCAATGTTAATTCCTGCTTCTCTTAAAATGTGAAGAACTGTTTGAGAGACCTGACAATTAATATGCCACTCCTGCCATTTTCCCTTAAAGTTTATTAACACCGTTTGACCGTTTAAAGTGTTTTGCTAGTGCTTTCCTGGCAGCTGGAGATAAAAGATAAAAAACAAAAAAAAAATGTAATTAACTAAATTGAGGGCAAACGCTACTTGCCAATAACGATGTCCTGGAAGCACAATAACTGGGTTGGATGATGGCTTCCAGAGGTCCCTTCTGATTGAAGCCGACCTTTAATTCCGTCAATCTAGCTAAGCCCTTTGGAATGGAATAAAACTGTAGTTCGGAAATTCTCTCACGACTGTTGTAACAGTCTGCAGCAGAACATATCCCGGGCATATTGGATTAACTTCAATTTACTTAACCTAATTTTCGTGCTTCTTGTCTCGGCTGGGGTGGGGGCGAGGGGCGCCATACTGGCAATGGCTGGCATATTTCATGTTGAACAGCCTTTCAGTCTTGGGAGATGGCTAAAGAGGAGGCAACGTCACCTTTTTGACGTCATCTCCACCTCTCGACTAGCATATATTGGCCTCAGATCACCACTGAATTTACTTTGACCGCAGGAGGCAGCAGCATCTTCTGAACATCTACCTCTTACTCTGCCATCTACTTGAGGACTCAAGATTTTCATCATGCTGGACCGTTTTTCTGGTATCTGGAAAATCTCTGAAGGCAAAAATTTTTCAGAATTCCTGAAAGCTATTGGTAAGTTTGTTATTTTTATATGCTCCTCCTTCTAGATAGTGGCAATTTTGATTTTTATATTTAAATGTTCATCTTGATTCATAATTTCCAGTATTAATTACTTTCACAGTAAAAATAATATGCATGAGAAAAATAATCTCTGTTTAACACCTCTGAACTACCTTTGTCAAAGATTTCTCATAGTTCCATGTGAGACGCTATCCTTCGGTAAGATGGTGGACATAAATCTCACCAAAACTGGTCTCGCGTCCACTCTAGTGTTTTCTTTTGCTCTGTGGGAGCAAGACAAGCAAGCATTCAGTGAGGTTAGCTATGTAGTTGGCATGCTGGCAGATGATGTCTGCTGTCTTCATAAGGAAAATTTGTGCATGAAAAGCATTCTTATGAATATAAAAAAAAATCAAACAAAGAAAGTTGCAAACAATACATGTCTTCCAATAGAATAACATTGCATAAAGGTAATCAGGTCAGATTTGTGCAGTCTCATGCAGATGTCTGTACAGCCAGTCAGTGCACTGAACGCTTCCATACTCACAGTAACTCATGTGATCATACCATTCACAGCAGATCATGTGATTTCACTGTTCGTATACCTTCATTATGCATGCAAGCTGAATAACTGCTGACTAAAATTCTTGCAGGTGCAAGATCTGATTTAGTCAACGCTGGAGATGATACCCAACCCACATTGTACATCTCCCAGAGGAATGGAAACAAGATGAAGGTGGATGTAGCAAATGGGTACCCAACATTCTACAACGTTCACATAAAGTTCAACCTGGGAGAGGCATTTGACGAACCCATATCCGATGGAAGAAGCAGCGTGAAAGTATGTTGAATTGAACTCGAAAAACTTTAATTATGGAAATATAGAAATTTTTGCAAAAGCATATGCACAGAATTTTACCAGTAATTTGTCATTGCATCCGTGATAGATATTCGGTAAATACACTGTTTTGAGAAATATAGATCTGAATTCTATGAATACCACATATGTTCATGAAAAAACAACAATACACAATGCAAGCTGTACAACTTGTACTAACAATGATGTTTGCAGAATCTTATCGTAAAATCAATGCACTAGAAGTGATTGCCTACAACAGATCAAAGACCAGATAGCATTTTAGATCTTGATCTGTTTCCATTCCACTCTGACAGGGCACATGTCACCTTTTTGGACTGTGTGTTCTGATGGCCCAATGTATTTTTTTGAATTGTAGACCGTTGTGACTTTTGAAGATAACAAACTGATCTACAAACAGAAGTGGGAGGACAAGGAGGCAGAAGTGATCCGAGAAATCGTGGATGGCTTTCTGGTCGCGGTAAGCCAAACATGAGAACTGATTGTGATTCTAGTTTTATTACATCTGTGGAATGATGAGAAGTTTGCGGGTCGATGCGGGGAAATTTTCCAGATGTCATTCTCTTTAATCTCTTGCAACATATCGAATGCATTGCTATAACTGGCTTAGCCTTTTTCACGGATGAATTTCAGAAAATAATGATGTTTGTCTTGTATAGTATATATGTAATGCTGTAATTACTGTTGTTTTCATTAAATTTGTTAGCGAGCTAGAATATGTAAAAGTACTGATATCTAGATGAATTAGCTATCACTGTTGGAATATAAAAGTATAGGCTACTTATGCTGACCTTCTGAACATGTAACCAAGACTTTTTCTTCTGGTGTTTCCTTACAGACACTCAAATGCGGAGATGTCGTGGCTCATCGCAAATATTACAAGGAGGGTGACATTCCAGAATCGCACTTCGATACACCAGGTTTTTGTGCTTGATTCACTCAAATATAATTGTAGCACTGAAGCACCATGGATAGATGGCGCTGTTTCCTCGCAAGAAAGGTGTTTCTCTGCATCAACTCCTGCCCTGGGTCCTCCTGAGTGCATTTTTTTTTTTTTTTTTTTTTTTTTTACATTCAAGTAGGTTTGATTCCACAATCTGAAGATGTGTATCCCAAGGCCTACCAATGAAATTTACCCTCTCTGGCTAACTGTAGTGCATTTACTGCAATGTTCATGAATCTGTATTGAACTTATCCATACAGTTATCATTGATAAAACAACTTTGTACAAATGGCTTATTTGACAAGGAACTCTAATTTGAACAAATGGGCTGAAGAAAATGAGTGAAATTGTGACATCATGACATGATGCAGCGTGATGAGTGTTTGTGTATAAGGACATGTTGACATTAAACTCAGTTAATAAAGAGAATTATCAAGAATTTTACAGTTGCTTACATTGTATCACCTAGATCATAAACTGCAATGGCAATGCATGAACCCAAATCCACAACTAATCAATTTTTGCAAATGTTACATCCCTATTGGTCTAGGGGTAAAGGAAGTAACAAATAACCAGATGGTAATAGGTTGAAATGAAGGCATTGTTTAATGGAGGAGTTTTGTGGATAAATTGAATAACAAAAGGGTAGCTGATACAGGGGAGAAAGGGAGAACAAAGGACTGCAATGGTGCAACTGAAATAAAATAGAGAACCAAAAACGGACTTAACCAACTGCAGAAAGTAGAAAGGGAAAACAAAGAACATCAATGAGTAGCACCACTAAACTAATGGGCTGATAAATTGCAATTGTTGTTATCTGGTCCTGTCTCTGGGATATTACACACACAATTAACGAAGTCAAACTCTAGAGTTACAGATTCAAGTCATTACACTTCATACGGTTTCCAACAATCAATGCTTTATACAACACGTGAAACAAGGAGTAACCACACAGTTTAACAGCACGAGATGGATCGCTCACATTAAATCACAGCCCGTGCCGAATGAGCATTTGACAGCTCGCTTTATAGTTAAAAGATGATACTATGTTGGTCTGGGATTGGAGGAGGACAGGAACACCGGACCAATCAGGCACGTCAGCGAGCGGGCAGCAGAGTGGACAGGAGGCTGGCAATTGGCTGGGCTGAGCAACAATGAAAACGGGGCTCGCACAGAGTAATTTGCATACAGCGACAGGTATTTGGAGACAGGGAGAGAGGTTAATTCACATGGGAGTACAGACAAACCCACATGGGCCGTAACAGCGAAGCAAAGAATAAACTCAAGCATGAAAACATGATGCAAAAAAAAAAAAAAAAAATATGAAAGCAAGTCCCATCAAAGCAAACGCTCATTTAATGGGCATGCAATGAAATGGCAGTTGTGTAGAGTTCTGCCACAGACCGTCAGTGAGCACTTTATTACGCCACACTAGTGCTGGGTAGTGCCCCCATACATACGAACAGCCTCAGTGCTTTGTGGCGTGGATGGCCCACAATTAACTCTTTCAACCCCAGATATTCTAGCATCACTATACCCTTCAACCCCACAGCCCTCTGTAGAGGGCTGGTCATTATCTGGACATTGTATCTTACTGTTATCTCTGGAATCCCATTAAATGTAACCTGAAATGTTCCAATCAATTAGTCAGATTGTTTGAATTTTCCCCACAGGAATTTGGGGTTGAAGGGAATATGTTGGTCAGCCCTCTGTAGAGGGCTGTGGGGTTGAAGGAGTTAAACATTCATTTGTGATGCTGGTCAATGGTGATATGATTATATGAGATAATTTCTGCGGATTTGTCAACTTTATTCATTTATGCTGTAAATCTCCCACGTCTGAAATGTGCTCTCTTGGATGCAATTCTGAAACAGGAGAGGTCACTGAAGTACATTAAACCCCCTGCTGCAGAGAATCAGTAACCCCAGATGCAGGTGTTTAAATGGTGCCTTTATTGTAATTTTTCCTGGAGCTCATAACTGTATATTGAATGTTCATGAGGAGATGCCGCACTAAAATTATTAAAAAGATGGGAGTTCTCAATTCTGAAACAGTGGAATAGATGTTGCATGAATCATACCTCCTATGAAACCTGAACTGCTGCCAGCCTGGCATATCTGGCTGCCAGAGGCAATCAGGGAATATTTCATAATATATGTTGATTGTGAAAAAATAATTTGATCTCACAACAACATACATACATGCTCAAATGAATACGAAAACTGTATTTTAACTCAGCCGAGGGAATGTCAAAATATTTGCAATAAATTTCTGTGTTCTCGATAAACTATCAAAATCTCCTATTTTGTATAAATAAAAATAGTGTTACCATTGCTAATGCACAGACAGGTCCCTTTGAAAAAAGAGTTTTCAATTTTTTCATTCTTTGTAAGCCTGCCAGAAAAAAAACAACTTGAGTCCAGAGCCAAGAGTCGAGAAATGCCCAGTCTCAGCAAGTCATTCCCCTTTAAATTTTTCTCAAGTCACGAGTAAAAATCATGGCTGTTCTGTGTAAGAGAACACAGTATTCACCTTCAAATGGTGACTGGCTTTAATAAAAACTCCTTTTTCAGATGTTTTAATCTAACATGTTTAACCTTGTGTTATGCGTCTTTATCCTACCCATTGTTCAGAAGAGAGTTATCAGTAGTTTGAACAAAATGCCCACATCTGTTTGCCATTCCACCATTTATTTAACCATCCTGTTAAATGTCCTGTTTACAGAGCATGGTCCTGGCTCAAAAAAAGTTGGGACGCTGTGATAAAAACACAGAATGCAATGATTTGCAATTCATTTAAACTCTAAATTTGATCAAAAATGGGACAAAGACAACACATCAGATGTTTAAACTGAGAAATTTTTTTTTTTTTTGAATTATATACGCTCATCTTGAAAATGATACCAGCAACACGTATCAAAAGAGTTGGGACATGAGCATGTTTACCATTCCGTTGCATCACCTCTTCTCTTAACAACGATCTGTAGGCTGAAAACGATGTCCTGGAAGCACAATAAGTGGCTGTTGGATGTTGGCTGCCAGATGTCCCTTCTTATTGAAGCCCACCATTAATTCCGCCAACGTACCCTGACGACTGTTGTTACAGCCAACTGCAGAACATATCCCAGGCATATTTGATATGGAATCAAATTAGAGTCAGTAATTTTGTGTGTGTGTAAAAAAGTTTTGAGCTTGTGAAATACTTTTGTGCACGTGTAAAAAAGCGTTGAGCTTGTAAAATGGTTTTGTGCGAGTAAAATACGTTTTGAGCTTGTGAAATAGTTTTTTGTGCATGTGCGTGTAAAAAAAAAGTTTTGAGCTTGTGAAATAGTTTTGTGCATAAAAAAAAAAAAGTTTTGAGCTTGTGAAATAGTTTTATGCATGTGTAAAAAAGATTTGTTGTTGTGGAAATTTTTTGTGCATGTGTAATTAAATTTCCAACCTTTGTGTGTGACAGTGAAGTTGCGGACACACAAATTTCCGACTTTCACGTGCAACACTAAAGTTACAAGAACAAACCAGATTAACGAGCTTCGATTTTCAAGCTTCAAGTTCTAAATTATGGCCCTACAATACTTATACAAGTTCAAAACTTTTTTACTCACACACAAAATTTTTGACCCTTATTTGATTCCATAATTGGATTAACTTTAATTTAGTATTTCATAATTCGTACTATCCCTTCTGAGTGGGGGGTGGGAGGGGGCGCTTTGACCTGATTGAGCGAGCCCGGTCCCCTATGGCCCGCCCATGGTGCCGACGCTGGTGCAAAGGATTGTCTTATATTGTGGAATACATTTATATTTCACATAGTTTGAAGTCCCATGCAGTGGCAGAGCCAGAACTGGGAATTGGGGGTGGGGGTTGTCACAGACACGTCCCTTTATGACAACAATTAGTCCTGGCTAGCTCTCAATCATTTCCCTTTATGGACGCATTTTCCAATTATCGGTATGATTAATTGGGAATTGAAAACAAGGCTTCTCTCGACATGTGATCTAACAGCGATGAAATAATGGGCTAAATTCAGTATAGAAAAATCATTTACGAATTAACAGGCCTACGCTTTACGAAAGACGAACTGCTTTGAAACTGCCGCGTTACCTTTTCCACACATCAGGTGATTTAACTTGCGCTTCACGATCCTTTAAATTCATCGTTTAAAAACTGAAAAACTTCCAGAGACTTGAAATCCGCGTGATGATTTCTTGAACAGGCGTAGATTGAATAATGACTGATCCACGTTCCAATGAAATATCGCCTTTCACTCTCGGTACAGCGTGGGATGATAAAAAAAGTGGGACTCGGCAATCAAATACAAAGAGCGTGCGACTCAAGCTAAATGCGCGATAGTTGGCGGGTATTCAATTTTGAATAACGCTGATTTAAATGCAGCAATTATGCATCCAGATGAATGATTGTCGTCTTACCTAATCTGGGAGAACTAGCAGCACCTGATAGTGTGGAGTGCTCTCTGAGTGGATCTTTTGTTCAATAAGAAAATGACTTGGAACGGGTCAGGAATAGTAATTGTTCCAAACAGATGATCTGTGCCCCCCCCAATTCCCAGTTCTGGCTCCGCCACTATGCTAGATCCCAAGCGAGAGCAGTGAGAGATGAGCAGGGTGAATTACTCATCCTCCATTGACCTCATCTAGATAAGCAAGAAATTGGTTCCAGATAGTCGAAAATTTCTCAATAGGTAGGGCTTATCTTGAAGGTAACGTTGGTGAACTGTTGCTGTGAACTCAGCTGGCCTGTATTGTATTTAGTTAAGTCACAACGTAAACTAATAAATGTTAACAAACACTAATTTAGGTGAGCAGTGCAGTGTGTTAATTTAAGGTTGATTGCAAGCATTGACTGTATAAAAAGATGGACGCAGCACCCGAGTTAGAAAAGTGAGGCCAATGGAGAAATCTCTTAAAATTTCACTCTATTTAATTGCCAGCAGATGGTGACGTCGATGGCTGCAGAACGAACTTCAATGCCTTAGAAGTCCATGAGAAAATGACCCTACTTTCCCACCTGATTTTATATTTCAATCATGATTTTCCACATTATTTTATGCTATCTATCGCAAGTTTCAAGTCCCCTTCGATATATCATGATGTTCATTATTGTAAATTATGGTCCCAAATAGACTAAAATAAAGAATAAAGCCGGATATGCTTTTGGGGGCAAGGCTATCCTCTGGTTGTCGTCCGATACAGTCATATTCACCCATAGATCCACCCCTCGCTCCTCCCTGGATCTGCAATTCATGCTTTCGTCCAATAGGAATCACATCCGGCTTCAAAATTATAAAATGGCGCTGTTCAAATTGCCAAAATCGAGGCTTCCTTAATGGTATGCTGAAACCAATGAGTGATGTCACGGTTGCTTCGTCTATCTTTTTATACAGTCTATGATTGCAAGCAGTGGTATGTTGCATGAACTCTGTCTCTATTTTTAGCGTCACAATTTGAGCTGATTTTCCTCGCATTTAACTGTATGACACGAAAGCAACCGTTTACGAGTGAGTCAATAGGTGCACAAGGCAGGTCCTCTACATGCCATCTCACAGATATCAGTGGAACACTGCCACTTTATAGGGTCCACCCCAAAACTCAACCGGACAAACTCGTTTCTGTTTCGGATCCTTCAGGGGGGATAGAGACCATCCCTCCGGTTTTACCAGATTCTTGCCAAAAAAATTGCTCGAAAATAGACAAAATATATGAAGCTCTCAGTACAACTGTATTTAATCTACATTTATGAGGGTTTGCACACATATTGGTGCATCATTAATGAATGCAAGAAACAAGTATCAATCAATCTGATTGGGCGCTTGTCAATCAATGGATGTAAATATGTGACTGCAGTTTTAGATATTTTTAGCCATTCAAATATCTGATAATTTTGAGGTCAAATATCTCCCTTGCCAGAAAGTTGTGACCAATTTAAATGCTCCCATTTCATGTATCATTTTGCCTCTAAAAAGGATGAAAAAGTTTTTTAGGAACTGCCTTTTTTTCACTTTAGATGCCATTTGAAACTGCCCCAAAAACAAGCTTATTTTAACTGCTTCCATCATATAAGTCCAGCTATTAGCGGCCGCTGAAGAAAATAAACTGACATTTGCTAGCTTGTTATACAAGAAAATTGTTTAAAAACAGTATGGATTGCTAAAAACTTTAAAGATTTAAAGAACTAATTGAAGATTCCACGGTTCTAAGAGATGCATGTCATCAAAATATTGCTAGCAAAATGACAGTGATTCTGATTTGACGTTTGCTATTTTAAAGATTTGCTCGCAAAATCAGTTATTGGCTTTCGTGAGGCATAAAAAAAAACTCACAGGTCTTTCATTCAACTGTTTTTCATAACATATATTATCATAACATGGTGCTGTTTATAATGCCCTTAGGAGATTTTAGGGTCACATACTGTGTTTTTTTTGACAAGCACATTCCAGAGTGCAGCAACATTAAATTGCACAAGTGCTTTTTAAAAGGAACAGGAAAAACTCCACCAGCTGGCTATGAAAGGAATACGGCTCTGATACATACTGCTCACAAAAGATAGGGGATAATGAAAAAAAAAGACAAATAACTCTGAAAATATATTTATTTCAAATTTTGAAACAATGTTACTTAATTAGGGAGCAATTCAAGATGAAGTTCATGACACTTCTTCATCACTTAAGTTATTGAGAATTTTTTCTGGAGCTACAAAATGTACCCCAAAAGTCACAGCGATCAGTAATGAGTTGGTTCTCCATTAGCGTCCAAAAAAGCATCCCACTGACGCTGCATGCTCCTAATGAGATGACCAATGGCATCTTGAGGAATTCTCTGCCACTCCTCCAGAAGTGCCGCACCCAGCTGCATCAAGTCCTGACAGGGTGGATGCCGCCATTGTGCACGTCGTCCCTGTATATCCCATATGTGTTCTATGGGGGAAAGGTCAGGGGACATCACAGGCCAGGGCAAGGTTTGGATTTGGTGCCTTTGGAGATGGTCAAGGACGACGCGTGCACGATAAGCTGTGGCATTATCATCCTGGTTGATGAATCCAGCTCCAAGATGGCATGTTAACAGAAGCAGATGTGGAGTGATGATGTTGTCACAGTAGAACACCCCTGTGACTCTCCCATGGCAGATGTGGAGGTCAGTCCTGCCTGTCATCGTGACTCCACCCAACACCATTACTGACCCTCTCCCATACCAATCATGTGAAATCATAGCGGCTTGCTGATGACGTTCACCTGGGCGACGCTAAACACGATGACCACCGTCGTGAACAGTGACTCATTGCTGTACATAACACATGACCACTGGGCAATGATGCTGTTCAAACCACTGTCTAATTGTCTATCGTTGGCGATCTAAGAGAGGTAATGGGATGTATGGCTGCCTGGCTCGCAAGTTGGCAGCATGCAGACGGTTTCATATGATCTGAGATGAGATGAGCTTTCCTGAAGCTTGTAAATGCCCTAGTTGCAGCTGTGTTGCATTCAGTCGCCTGTCACGCAGGGCTCTATTGACTATCTGGTGGTCATCAGGCCAAGTTGTGCATCTTGGACACCCTCTTGAAGTTCTGTCCTGGACTCTGTGGGCACGCTGTATTGCTACCAGTAATCAGATCGTGACAAACTGCGAAACAAGCAGTTGTCTGGCTGTGTAAGCCTGAGCTCTTCCAGCCTGGAGCATCCCTATGGCTCGCAATCTAAGAATTTGCTAATTCTTTTCGACCTGTATTCAATTGAGTACACTACAAAGACGAGATATGTAATGTTCAAACTGACAAACTTAGTTCTTTTGGAAATATTCACTCAATTTGAATTTGATGCCTGGAACAGGTTCCAAAAAGCTGGGACAGGGGCATGTTTTCCACTGTATTACATCATCCTTCCTTTGAACAACACTCAATAAGTGTTTTGCAACTGAGGACAGTAATTGTAGAGGCTTTGTTGGTGGAATTCTTTTCCATTCTTGCATGATGTACGACTTCAGTTGCTCAACAGTTCAGGGTCTCCGTTGTCATATTTAGCGCTTCATAATGCGCCACACATTTTCAATGGGAGACAGGTCTGGACTGCAGGCAGGCCAGTCTATTACCCACACTCTTTTACTACGATACCAGGCTATTGTAACATGCAAAATGTGGCTTGGCATTTTCTTGCTGAAATAAGCAGGGACTTTCCTGAGACTTTCCTCAGACATCGCTTGGATGGCAGCATATGTTGCTCCAAATCCTGTGTATGCCTTTCAGCGTTAATAGTGCCTTCACAGATTTGCAAGTTACCCAGGCCATGGGCACTAACCAATCCCCATACCATCACAGATGCTGGCTTTTGAACTTTACGCTGATAACAATCTGGATGGTCCTTTTCCGATTTAGCCAGGATGACAAAACGTCCATGATTTCCAAAAAACAATCTGAAATGTGGACTTGTCAGACCACAGCACTTTGCGTCAGTCCATCTCAAATGAGCTTGGGCCCAGAAAAGCCGGCGGCATTTCTGGGTGTTGTCGATATATACCTTTAGCTTTGCATTGTAGAGCTTTAACTTGCACTTGTAGATGTAGCGACGAACTGTGTTAACTCGGGATGGGAATTGATGAGAAATTAAATAGCGCAAAAAGAAACGGGCTGGCAAAACATCCTTGCCTCACACCAGACAAACTATCAAAATAATCATTAATAGTATTGTCAGATATTCTAACAGCCGTCTTAATCTTTGAATACATTTTGTGTAATATATTAAATATTTTACCATGCACACCCTTCCTCATGATGGAATACCAGCGTAACTTTCTCTAAATGGAATCAAACGCTTTTTTAAAATCTACAAAATTGCAAACACCTTCCCAAAAACATCCATTTGATATACCTCTATAATAATTTACACAATTGATATTTCCTTTCTTATGCAACGATACAATAATTCCTTTAGACCATTCTGATGAAAAATTATAAGATGTCATAATACTATTAAACATAACAGTTAGATAAGGAATTAAAAGACTACTCCAGCATTGAATCATCACAGCTTTAATGCCATCTGGTCCAGAGGATTTTCCCGTCTTCAGGTTTTTTTATGGCTGCTTCAATTTCTTCACTAGTAATATCACAGTTAAGAATATTATATATCATCAGTACAAAAATCACATGTATTTTCATCATGATTGTCAAGTAAATAATCTGCATGACTAAGTGTTTCTTCATCAGAAGGTATATTAGTGAAGTTTAAAATGTCCATTAAATAATTGCACCACTCCTCTGCAGTAATACAGGTAGAAACTAAACTGGGAGTACGAGTTAACAAGCTTATCTTTTTCCAGAATATCTTTCTGTCACTACTTGTATGAAGAAGTTCCTTAACACAGCCCTCTTCAAAATGGGTTCTCTTCTGTCGACACAGAGTCCTATATCGGTTTCTCAATATACAACAGTCAAATAGAGTTTCTTTATCACCACTGATTCTAAAGTTATTTAATACCTGAAACTTTTCAAACTTTTGACACTCCCAGTCATACCCATTTTTTTAACTGCATCATGTCCCTCTCTGGAACGAAAAGACAGACCAGAGGCAGAGGCGCTCTGTCTTGTAGGATAGAAGTTAAAGCAATAACAGCTAAATCAACATAATCACTCAGCTTTAGAATAAACTCGTCTACACTAAGATTATGTAATGCTTCAGAGACATAGTTCTTGAATCACTTCTCCAAAAGAAACAATGGATGTTATTTGAAAATCTTTTATCAATGTGATTAGTATTTACTGATTTAAAGCACCAAGATAATGAGAGAACAATAGGGAAATGATTGGATTCACAACAAGTGCAAACACAGAAATCTTTGACTTTTTTAAAGATAGGTGAACATAGCATGTAATCTACTAAACTTGCCCAGTTTTCCTTAAAACATGTGGACGATCCTTCCTTGTCGCCGCTAAACCTGCTGTAAGCCATGTGAACGCCAAATGTGCAGCAAAACTCGATCAAATCTCTTCCATAATCATTGCAGACATCATATCTACTGTTACCTGCTACATCAAATGTGCCAGAAATGTAACCCATATCTTCCAAGCTTGGTATGTATCGGTCAGTATCGTTCATGAATAAATCTCTCACATTCAAAACCAAACACAATCTTGTCAAATAAAAGGAGTATCATATCAGTATATTCAGTCATTACACAGTGAAGACCATGCTTTACAGAATTATGAATACAGACAGCAATGCGCCCTCAATAATTAAAATCTCTGTAGCTAACATTGACACTGTAATCAGGAAACGCTGTCTCCATCATATCCTTTGTGCAGCTGTTCCATATCTCAAGCAGTCCAAAAATCAAATAATTCAAGCAAAATTCTGTCAAGCTGACATCATCAAGCTTACTCTGAAGACCGATGACGTTCCAACATAATATTGACGATGTTGTTATGTTGTCTATAGCCATATGTTTTCTGGTAGACCTTGTCAGATTTTTTGCTATAAGCATTCAAAATAGACGCGACAAGCTTTTGACATATTTAGGGGCCTATAAAAGAGAAAGTATAATTTTTGTTACAGATATAACATGTTTTCCTGATAGTACTATAACATGTCTCATTTATTAACAAGAATCAGACATCTGGTGTCATTAAATCTGGAGATATAGAGAGCCAAAAATGCTACCATGGATGAACGCGCATTCCAGGAAGCCATATTTGGCATGCCATAAATCTGCAAAAATGTCACAAAAAAAGCTCTCCTGTGAACAGGGCCTTATTATATCAAAGAATCATGTGTGAAAATTAGAACCATTTAGTGTGAACAGTTCAAAAGTTATTAGCCATCAAACTATGGATATTTGATTGTAGTACTCTTTTATGCTAAATATGGGGCCATGCCCCCATTTGTTGCCAAATGAGGCTTAATATCTCCAAAACTAGTGGAGATATTGGCCTAAAATTTTGCACAGTAAAAATTAGTAACAAGGGCATCAAAACAAAAAGTTATGGCGGAAATCTGAAATGGTCAAGTAATTGAAGCCTTCTGGTGATTTGGCACGGAATAAACCCCCAATCAAATTGATTGATACGTGTTTCTCGCATTCATTAATGTACCAATATGTGTGCAAACCCTCATAACTGTAGATTAAATACAGTTGTAGTGAGAGCTTAATATATTTTGTCTATATTCAAGAAATTCTCCTGGCAAAAATGTATCAAAACCGGAGGGGTGGCCAATCTCACCCCTTAAGCATCAGAAACAGGAACCAGTTCGTCTTTTCGAGTTTCGGGGTGGACGCATTAAACCGGCAAGTTTCACTGAAATCGGTGGGATGGCATGTGAAAGACCTGCCTGGTGCACTCATGGACTCACTCTTAAAAAGTTGCTTACGGTGTCATACAGTTAAACGCGAGGAAAAGTCAGCTCGAATTGTAACGTTAAAAATAGAGACAGAGTTCATACAACATATCACTGCTTGCAATACACTTTAAATTAACGTACTGTACTGCTTACCTAAATTAGTGTTTGTTAACATTTATTGGCTTACGTTGAAACTTAAAGGAAAAGTATTCTCAGCAATTTTACTGCATGTTTAGTACCAGCAATAATATCACAGTAATCACGCACATCCATTAATCTGCACACCCATTCAATTAAGGAATTGCCACCTTCCAGCCAGGTGCTGGAGCTGCATTTTCTATAAACCGGATGTGATGTATGTGCCACCCATGACAAAGCTTGCCATTGTAAACAATAACTTCTACCCATTGATTGAGACAAAAAACACATGACAAATCCACAAAAATGCATAATGGAGGGCGGTTTTCAGACGAAACCCTATCAGTCGGAGCCTGAATTTACTGAAGAGGAGCTACAGGCAATTATATTTAATAGCCCAGCACAAAGAACACGAAGAATGCATAGCAGCCATTTTCCCTTGTGCGGGACGAGTGGGTGGCGCTCATGTCATACTCACGCCGGCTCACGCGCGGTAAAGGTGATACCGAGACCTAATGGTGCGCTTCATGAATGAGGCCTCGTTGAAATGAAATCTTTAATTACTCCCAACCGGAATGCATCTGCTGATTTTATTCGGCACAGTTGCAAAGCCAAAGGGGAAATTAACATAAAAATTAGACTTTGATGCAGGGAATACATTTCCTTGAACAAAATGCAATACAGGACAGATAAGTTCACAGCATCTGTTCGCCAAGCCGTCAAGATGAGCCTTCCCTGGACAATTCATAGAGATACGTTAGAGCTATCACGGGGACAAAAGAATCCGATAATACCATCTCGATGGCAAGCAGACTTCAGTTACTATTTATATCCTATTCAAGTTCTGTCACGTTGCGCAAACTAGCTAGCAAATGAGCAATGTTAATTCCTGCTTCCCTTAAAATGTTAAGAACTGTTTTGAGATACCTGACAAGTAATATGCCACTCCTGACATTTTCCCTTAAAGTTTATTAACCCCGTTTGAGCTTTTTAAGTGTTTTACTAGTGCTTTCCTGGCAACTGGAAAAAAAAAGATTTTTTAAAAAATTACAATTAACTAAATTGAGGGCAAACGCTACGTGCCAATAACGATGTCCTGGAAGCACAATAACTGGGTTGGATGTTGGCTTCCAGAGGTCCCTTATGATTGAAGCCGACCATTAATTCCGTCAATCTAGCGAAGCCCTCTGGAATGGAATAAAACTGCAGTTCGGAAATTCTCTGACGACTGTTGTTACAGCCTACAGCAGAACATATACCGGGCATATTGGATTAACTTAATTGTAATTAACTTGATTTTAGTAGTTCTACTTGTCCCATCTGGGAAGGGGGAGGGGGCACTTTGACCTGGCAATGGCTGGCCCATGGCATGTTGGCAATGGCTGGCACATTTCATGTTGAGATGCCTTTCAGAGGCAACGTCACCTTTTTGACGTCATCTCCACCTCTCGACTAGCATATATTGGCCTCAGATCACCACTGAATTTACTTTGACCGCAGGAGGCAGCAGCATCTTCTGAACATCTACCTCTTACTCTGCCATCTATTTGAGGACTCAAGATTTTCATCATGCTGGACCGTTTTTCTGGTGTCTGGAAAATCTCTGAAGGCAAAAATTTTTCAGAATTCCTGAAAGCTATTGGTAAGTTTGTTATTTTTATATGCTCTTTATTCTAGATTGTGGCAATTTTGATTTTTATATTCAAATGTTCATCTTGATTCATAATTTCCAGTATTAATTACTTTCACAGTAAAAATATGTATGAGAAAAATAATCTCTGTTTAACACCTCTGAACTACCGTCGTCAATTTCTCATAGTTCCATGCGAGACGCTATCCTTCGGTAAGATGGTGGATGCATATCTCACCAAAACTGGACTCGTGTCCACTCTAGTGTTTTCTTTTGCTCTGTGGGAGCAAGACAAGCAAGCATTCAGTGAGGTTAGCTATGTAGTTAGCATGCTGGCAGATGATGTCTGCTATCCTCGAAAGGAAAATTTGCGCATGAAAGGCATTCTTACGAAAATTTTAAAAAATCAAACAAAGAAAGTTGCAAACAATAAATGCCTTCCAATTGAATAACATCGCATAAAGGTAATCAGGTCAGATTTGTGCAGTCTCATGCAGATGTCTGTACAGCCAGTCAGTGCACTGAATGCTTCCATACTCACAGTAACTCATGTGATCATACCATTCACAGCAGATCATGTGATTTCACTGTTCGTATACCTTCATTATGCATGCAAGCTGAATGACTGCTGACTAAAATTCCTGCAGGTGCAAGATCTGATTTGGTCAACGCTGGAGATGATACCCAACCCACATTGTACATCTCCCAGAGGGATGGAAACAAGATGAAGGTGGATGTAGCAAATGGGTACCCAACATTCTACAACGTTCACATAAAGTTCAACCTGGGAGAGGCATTTGACGAACCCATATCCGATGGAAGAAGCAGCGTGAAAGTATGTTGGATTGAACTCGAAAAACTTTAATTATGGAAATCTAGAAATTTATGCAAAAACATATCCACAAAATTTTACCAGTAATTTGTCATTGCATCCGTGATAGATATTCGGTAAATACACTGTTTTGAGAAATATAGATCTGAATTCTATAAATACCACACATGTTCATGAAAAAACAACAATACACAATGCAAGCTGTACAACTTGTACTAACAATGTTGTTTGCAGAATCTTATTGTAAAATCAATGCACCAGAAATGATTGCCTACAATAGATCAAAGACCAGATAGCATTTTAGATCTTGATCTGTTTCCATTCCACTCTGACAGGGCACATTTCACCTTTTCGGACTGTGTTCTGATGGACCAATGCATTTTTTTGAATTGTAGACCGTTGTGACTTTTGAAGATAACAAACTGATCTACAAACAGAAGTGGGAGGACAAGGAGGCAGAAGTGATCCGAGAAATCGTGGATGGCTTTCTGGTCGCGGTAAGCCAACCATAAGAACTGATTGTGATTCTAATTTTATTACATCTGTGGAATGATGAAGTTTGCGGGTCGATGCGGGGAAATTTTCCAGATGTCATTCTCTTTAATCTCTTGCAACATATCGAATTCATTGCTATAACTGGGTTAGGCTTTTTCGCAGATGAATTTCAGAAAATGATGATGCTTGTCTTGTACAGTATATATGTAATGCTGTAATTACTGTTGTTTTCATTAAATTTGTCAGCGAGCAAGAACATGTAAAAGTGCCGAAATCTAGATGAATTTGCTATGACTGTTGGAATATAAAGGTATAGGCTACTTATGCTGACCTTCTGAACATGTAACCAAGAGTTTTTCTTCTGGTGTTTCCCTACAGACACTCAAATGCGGAGATGTCGTGGCTCATCGCAAATATTACAAGGAGGGTGACATTCCTGAATCGCACTTCGATACACCAGGTTTTTGTGCTTGATTCGCTCAAATATAATTTAGCACTGAAGCTCCATGGATGGATGGCGCTGTTTTCTCGCAAGAAAGGTGTTTCTCTGCATCAACTCCTGCCCTGGGTCTCTCCTGACTGCATTTTATATTTTAATATTCAAGTAGGTTTGATTCCACAATCTGAACATGTGTATCCCAAGGCCTACCAATGAAATTTACCCTCGCTGGCTAACTGTAGTGCATTGACTGCAATGTACATGAATCTGTATTGAACTTATCCATACAGTTATCATTAATAAAACAAGTTTGTACAAATGGCTTATTTGACAAGGAATTCTAATTTGAACAAATGGGCTGAAGAAAATGAGTGAAATTGTGACATCATGCCATGATGCGACGTGATGAGTGTTTGTGTGTGTTGTAATGTGTTGACATTTATCTCAGCTAATAAGGAGAATTATCAAGAATTTTACAGTTGCTTACATTGTATCACCTAGATCATAAACTGCAATGGCAATACATGAACCCAAATCCACAACTAATCAATTTTTGCAAATGGTACATCCCTATTGGTCTAGGGGTAAAGGAAGTAACAAATAACCAGATGGTAATAGGTTGAAATGAAGGCATTGGGGTCATTCCATGTCAGATCATCAAATAGGTCTCACCACCACCTTCTCAATTTTGCTAATTTTTTGTATGCGGCTGTGTAAATATATGGGCCCGGCTCACGAATTGTGCGCCACCCTCCCCAAGTGTGTCCACTGGCTAGCAAATCTTATATTTTGCTAAGATCATTCCAGAACCACCATGAATGGATAGAGCTCACCAAGAGCAACTTGGAACACCCCACTTTTGTCAGTCTGTGATAAATATTTCCCTGTCTTTTTTGCCCTTAAAAGTTGGAAAAGTGGCCAAAAATGGTACTTGTTTGACGTCCATGTAAAAAGTGAAATAGTTCACTTTTTGTTTTTTTATATTTAAGTGTGTTCTATTTTTTTTTTTTTTTTCTGTGCATAATAGACGTGTCGGCTATGTCTGACAGTCGGCATACGTCCCTATCGTCATTTTGTGTATTGCGGTGACATTTAATAAATTGTCCACAAGGCACTGGTTTCTGACTTAGATTTTACATTTAGCACTCTAGAAAAATAAAAAAGGTCCCTACACCCTAATAATCCTTCAGGATGAAGCAAATGTATGGTGCATTAGGGGAAAAAGAAAAACCTCCAACCTACAGGGATTGAGTGGGATTTTTGTGTCCCCGAAAAAATGACCTTTTTAAGAAAAGTTTCTGACTTAGATGTATTTTTAAAAAACTGTAAAAGATATAGCCAAATGCAATTCAGGCATTGTTGTTGGCCAAAATCAAAGTGGAAATCATATTTAGATCAATTATTTATTGAATAACGACATAGCTACAGCGCGCAAAGCATTTTGGTCGGTTTCTGACTTAGAAATCTAAGGGATCTCAGGCAGAAACTGACGCGGGGCGTGGCGGCCGCTGTGGCCGCAATCGGTGGCCAATCAGTCATAAACTTGTTCAAATAACATGCATAGGTGGTCGGGGACACCAGACAACACCTACAACAAAATAACAATAACTAAAAGACAGAAACATGCAATCATCATAAAAAACTCCCGGGGCTCAGGCTAGGGGAACCTAGGACCCAAAATTAAAAAAAAAATGAACTGTCAAGGAGCCTGTCCACCAGCCTACAAGTGGCATCTTCCATTGGTAAGTGATCAATTACCTACTTGAGACTCGTATTCTATCTATTAGTTAAGTATTATGGCAATAGCAAGTCAGTCGGGTTGAGTTTGGTACACTTTGACGGGTTCCTGACTTCGATTCGGTTTCTGACCGATATACCAATATTTTGAGCTAATAGACACCTGTTCTGGCTTGGTATTGCCTAGGCTACATACTTTTAAGCCATAAGGAGTGTTTCTAGGAGATTTTTGAGTTTTGATATAGGTTTTTATAACATTTTTTAGGTATTTGCAGGCCAGATTTTCTTTTTTTCAGCAGCGACGGGATCCCGAGGGAAAAAAATCACTGTAGGGTTTCTAATTTCAGGTGATATACCTCTAGACATCACTTATATACAATTATAACACTGATTGGAAGCTTAAATAACTTTATTATTACTAGTTATAGGCCTCTGGATGGATTATAGGCAAACAGTAGGTTTTCGTGTTTCTGACTTAGACTAGCAAGGGTATAGGGAAATGCGTATAACTCGCCAAATATTCCACCAATGACCATTATATTTGGTATTAAGAGAGTAGACATACCTTTATCACCTACAATTACCACTGGGAGCATAGGGTTGCCTGAATTAATTTTACACATTGTGTTAGAGAGCAGTTTGCACTCGCGCAGCAATTTTGCAGCCACACATAAAAGCGTACCCGACTTCAGGGCCATGGCAGGGTTGACAATCCCAACAGCATATTACCTATATACCATTTTTCCATCAGCTATACTATCCTTCTCTACATATCAGGGCATTTTGAGAAGATATAGCTATATCTATGCATGTATGAGGCTTTAGAAGATATGCATGTCTTGAAACCAAGGCAGAAATCCGGCCCAAAAAATGAGTTGAGGGACCCAACTTTGACCAGGTACCACGAAAAAATGAAAAATGTCGCCGTCGCACGGCTTTGGAATATGATCCCACAACACCTATAGATTAAAAAAGCACTTACAGCTAAGCTCTATGGGTACTTTCATTATTTTTCAGTACCCGGGGGGGGGGGGGGGGTGGCGCACATTTCGTGAGCCTGGCCCATATATCACTGACAAATCCAAAATTTCAGCTCATTCGGACAAAAAATGAATTTTTGGTGAATTATTTTCTAAGGGTACTGTCCGTCAGTTTTTTTGTCAATTTTTTTTGTCAATTTGTTTTTGGTCCGAATGAGCTGAAATTTCGGATTTGCTCATCACTAACATATTTATCTAATGTGAAAATATGGAAGCAATCTATGACTACATGGTGACAAATGTTTTGTATATCTGATGATTTGACATGGAATGACCCATTGTTTAATGGATGAGTTTTGTGGATAAATTGAATAACAAAAGGGTAGCTGATACACGGGAGAAAGGGAGAACAAAGGACCACAATGGTGCTACTCAAATAAAATAGAGAACCAAAAACGGACTTAATCAACTGCAGAAAGTAGAAAGGGAAAACAAAGAACACATAAATGAGTAGCACCACTAAACTAATGGGATGATAAATTGCACTGCTATCTGGTCCTGTCTCCGGATGAGTTACACGCACGATTAACAAAGTCAAACTCTAGAGTTACAGATTCAAGTCATTATACTTCATACAGTTGTCTAACAATCAATGCTTTATACAACATTAAATGTTGAGAAGTTCATGAGTTGACAGCACTTAGATGGATCGGCCACATTAAATCACAGTCTGCGCTTAATGAGCGCCGCTTGACAGCTCATGAGTAGTTAAAGACCATGTGTTGGTTTCGGGATTGAGGAGGACAGGAACACTCTAATCCACAGTATGCCGAGATGGGCAGCAGAGTGACAGGATGAAGGAGTGGGCTGGGCTGAGCAATGAAAACGGGGGCTTGCACAGAGTAATTCTACACAGCGACAGGACTGGAGACAGGAGAGAAGCACCATGGGAGGCAGACTAACCCACGGGCCAGAATAGCCAAGCAAAGAATAAACTCAAGCATGAAAACATGACAAAAAAAAAAAAAATGAAAGTCCCATCAAAGCAAACGACAGTAATGGACAGGCATTGAAATGGGCAGATGTAGAGTTCTGCTTACAGACCGCCAGTGAGCATTCTTTATTACGCCACACTAGTGCTGGAAGTGCCTCCACACGCACGGTAGAACAGCCTAGTAAGCTTTTGTAGCGTGGATGGCCCACGACAAACACATTCATTTGTATGCTGGTCAATGGTGATATGATTGTATTAGATAATTTCATGGATTTATTGCTTTTATTCATTTATGCTGTAAATTCCACATCTCAAATGTGCTCTCTGGATGCAATTTGCACAGAGAGGCTACTGAAGCACATTAAACCCCTGTTGCAGAGAATCATAAACTGAGATGCAGGTGTGTTAAAATGGTGCCTTTATTGGGTACTTTTTCCTGGAGCTCATAACTCGTAAATTGAATGTTCAAGGAGAGATGCCAAGACTAAAATTTGAGCAACAGATGGAGTTCTTAATTCTGGAAACAGTGGAATAGATGTTGCATGAATCATACCTCCTATGAAACTGAACTGATTTCACCAACTATCATCACCTATTTCGTGAAAAGTATAAATTAGTGTTTTTTTACCATTGCGTGTGTAAAAAATCTTTTGAGCTTAGAAATAGTTTTATACGCATGTAAAAGAAGTTTGAGCTGCAAGACAGTTTGCATGTGCAAAAGATTGAGCTAGAAATTAGTTTTATGCATGTAAAAAAGATTTAGTTGTAGAAATTTTTGTGCATGTGTAAATTTAAATTTCCCAACCTTGTGTGTGACAGGTGCTTATGGGACACACAAATTCTCCCACTCTTCATGCAACACTAAAGTTACAAGGAACCAGAGTCAATGAGTTTACTAAGGTTCAAGTTCCAGAAAGTCTAATAATGATGATAAGTTCTAAACCTTTACTCACACAAAATTTTTTGACCTCTTTATTTGATTCCATAATTGATTAACTTTAATTTAGTATTCTGCGAACGCCAGACCATCTCTTCTGAGTGGGGGGGTGGAGGGGGCGCTAATCTGATTACGGAGTGCCCAGTCCCTATGGCCTGCCCATGGTCCCGCACGCTTGGTGCAAAGGATTGTCTTATATTGTGGAATACATTTATGTTTTATTATAGTTTGAAGAAGTCCCATGCCAGTGGCAGAGCCAGAACTGGGAATTGGGGGGGTTTAGCTCTCAATCATTTTCTCTTTATTGACACATTTTCCAATTTTCAGTAGCAGATTCATTAGAATTGAAACAAGGCTTTCCATATGTATCTAACAGCTTATGAAATAATGGGCTAAATTCAGTAGAGAAAACTATTACGACCAACAGGCCTACGCTTACTTAAAGACTTAACTGCTTTGAAACTGTCAAGGCTACCTTTCCACACATCAGGTGATTGAACCGCTTCACGATCCTTTAAATTCATCGCTTAAAAACTGAAAACTTCCAGAGACTTGGAACTGCCATGGATGACTTCAATGCTGCAGATTGAATAATAATGACTGATCCACGCTCCAATAAAATATCGCTTTCAATTTCTCGGTACAGCGTGGATGATAAAAAAGTGGACTCTGGCAATCAAATACAAAGAGCGTGCGTACACTCAAGCTAAATGCGCGATAGTTGGCGGTATTTAATTTTGAATACTGATTTAAATGCAGCAATTATAAGGCCCAAATGAATGACTGTCGCCTTTACCAAATCTGGGAGTACTAGTAGCACCTGGATAGTGTGGCGTCTTCAGGAGTGGATCTTTTGTTCAATACGAAAATGACTTGGAACGGGTCAGGAATAGTAATTGTTTGAAACGGATGATCTGTGCCCCCCCAATTCCCAGTTCTGGCTCCGCCACTATGCTAGATCCCAAGCGAGAGCAGTGAGAGATGAGCAGGGTGAATTACTCATCCTCCATTGACCTCATCTAGATAAGCAAGAAATAGGTTCCAGATAGTCGAAAATTTCTCAATTGGTAGGGCTTATCTTGAAGGTAACGTTGGTGAACTGTTGCTGTGAACTCAGGTGGCCTGTACTGTATTTAATTAAGTCACAACGTAAAGTAATAAATGTTAACAAACACTAATTTAGGTGAGCAGTGCAGTGTGTTAATTTAAGGCTGATTGCAAGCATTGACTGTATAAAAAGATGGACGCAGCACCCGAGTCGGAAAATTGAGGCCAATGGAGAAATCTCTTAAAATTGCACTCTATTTAATTGCCAGCAGATGGTGACGTCGGTGGCTGCAGAACGAACTTCAATGCCTTAGAAGTACATGAGAAAATGACCCAACTTTCCCACCTGATTTTATATTTCAATCATGATTTTCCACATTATTTTATGCTATCTATTGTAAGTTTCAAGTCCGCTTCGAAATACCATGATGTTCATTATTGTAAATTATGGTCCTAAATAGACTAGAATAAAGGATAAAGCGTGAATGTGCTTTAGGGGCGTGGCTATCCTTTGGTCCTCGTCAGATACGGTCAGATCCACCCATAGATCCACCCCTCGTTCCTCCCTGGATCTGGGTAATTCACGCCTCGTCCATTGTGAATCACATCCGCTTCAAAAATTACAAAAATGGCGCTTGTTCAAATTCGCTGTACTGAGGCTTCCTAATGGTATGCTGAAACCAATGGGTGATGTCACGTGTTGCTTCAGCCCATTCTTATACAGTCTACATTGCAAGCAGTGGTGGTATGTTACATGAACTCTGTCTCTATTTTTAGCGTTACAATTTGAGCTGATTTTCCTCACATTTAACTGTATGACACAGAAAGCAACCTTTTACGAGTGAGTCAATCGGTGCACAAGGCAGGTCCTCTACATGCCATCTCACAGATGTCAGTGAAGCTCTGCCACTTTAAAGGGTCCACCCCAAAACTCAACCGGACAAACTCGTTTCTGTTTCGGATCCTTCAGGGGGGATAGAGACCATCCCTCCGGTTTTACCAGATTCTTGCCAAGAAAATTGCTCGAAAATAGACAAAATATATGAGGCTCTCAGTACAACTGTATTTAATCTACATTTATGAGGGTTTGCACACATATTGGTACATCATTAATGAATGCAAGAAACAAGTATCAATCAATTTGATTGGGCGCTTGTTATACAAGAAAATTGATTAAAACAGTATGGAATGCCAAAAACTTCAAAGATTTAAAGAAGTAATTGAAGATTCTGCTTGTTCTAAGAGATGCATGTCATCAAAATATTGCTAGCAAAATGACAGTGATTCTGATTTGACGTTTGCTATTTTAGAAATTTGCTCGCAAAATCAGTTATTGGCTTTCGTGAGGCATAAAAAAACTCACAGGTCATTCATTCAACTGTTTTTCATAACATGTATTATCATAACATGGTGCTGTTTATAATGCCCTCAGGAGATTTTAGGGTCACAAACTGTGTTTTTGTTGACAAGCACATTCCAGAGTGCAGCAACATTCAATTGCACAAGCGCTTTTTAAAAGGAACAGGAAAAACTCCGCCAGCTGGCTATGAAAGGAATACGGCTCTGATACATACTGCCTGCTCTCAAAAAGTAGGGGATAATGAAAAGAAAAGACAAATAACTTTGAAAATATATTTATTTCGAATTTTGAAACTATGTTATTTAATTGGAGCAATTCAAGATGAAGTTCATGACACTTCTTCATCACTTAAGTTATTGAGAATTTTTTCTGGAGGTACAAAATGTACCCCAAAAGTCACAGCGATCAATAATGAGTTGGTTCTCCATTAGCGTCCAAAAAAGCATCCCACTGACGCTGCATGCTCCTAATGAGATGAGATGGCATCTTGAGGAATTCTCTGCCACTCCTCCAGAAGTGCCGCAGCCAGCTGCATCAAGTCCTGACAGGGTGGATGCCGCCATTGTGCACGTCGTCCCTGTATATCCCATATGTGTTCTATGGGGGAAAGGTCAGGGGACATCACAGGCCAGGGCAAGGTTTGGATTTGGTGCCTTTGGAGATGGTCAAGGACGACGCATGCACGATAAGCTGTGGCATTATGATCCTGGTTGATGAATCCAGCCCCAAGATAGCATGTTAACAGAAGCAGATGTGGAGTGATGATGTTGTCACGGTAGAACACCCCTGTGACTCTCCTGCATGGCAGATGTGGAGGTCAGTCCTGCCTGTCATCGGTGATCTACCCACCATTCATTACTGACCCTTCCCATACCAATCATGTGAAATCATAGCGGCTTGCTGATGACGTTCACCTGGGCGACACTAAACACCATGACCACCGTCGTGAACAGTGACTCATTGCTGTACATAACACATGACCACTGGGCAATGATGCTGTTTAAACCACTGTCTAATTGTCTATCGTTGGCGATCTGAGAAGGGTAATGGGATGTATGGCTGCCTGGCTCGCAGGTTGGCAGCATGCAGACGGTTTCATATGATCTGAGATGAGATGAGCTTTCCTGAAGCTGGTAAATGCCCTAGTTGCAGCTGTGTTGCATTCAGTCGCCTGGCACGCAGGGCCCTATTGACTATCTGGTGGTCATCTGGCCTAGTTGTGCATCTTGGACACGCTCTTGAAGTTCTGTCCTGGACTCTGTGGGCACGCTGTATTGCTACCAGTAATCAGATCATGACGAACTGCGAGACAAGCAGTTGTCTGGCTGTGTAAGCCTGAGCTCTTCCAGCCTGGAGCATCCTTTACCGCAATCTAAGACTTATTAATTCTTTTTTCGACCTGTATCTGAATTGAGTACACTATAAAGACAAGATATGTAATGTTCAAACTGGACAAACTTGTTCTTGGAAATATTCCACCAATTTGAATTTGATGCCTGCGCAGGTTCCAAAAAAGCTAGGACAGGGGCAGTATGTTTCATTGTATTACATCATCTCTTCCTTTGAACAACACTCAATAAGTGTTTTGAATCCGAGAACAGTAATTGTAGAGGCTTTGCTGGTGGAATTCTTTTCCATTCTTGCATGATGTACGACTTCAGTTGCTCAACAGTTCAGGGTCTCCGTTGTCATATTTAGCGCTTCATAATGCGCCAAACATTTTCAATGGGAGACAGGTCTGGACTGCAGGCAGGCCAGTCTATTACCCACACTCTTTTACTACGATACCAGTCTATTGTAACATGTGCAAAATGTGGCTTGGCATTTTCTCGCTGAAATAAGCAGGGACTTTCCTGAAAAAGACATCGCTTGGATGGCAGCATATGTTGCTCCAAATCCTGTATATACCTTCAGCATTAATAGTGCCTTCACAGATTTGCAAGTTACCCATGGGCACTAACCAATCCCCATACCATCAAAGATGCTGGCTTTTGAACTTTACGCTGATAACAATCTGGATGGTCCTTTTCCGATTTAGCCCGGATGACACAACGTCCATGATTTCCAAAAAACAATCTGACATGTGGACTTGTCAGACCACAGCACTTTGCGTCAGTCCATCTCAAATGAGCTTGGGCTCAGAGAAGCAAGCGGCATTTATGGGTGTTGTCAATATATACCTTTAGCATTGTATTGTAGAGCTTTAACTTGCACTTGTAGATGTAGCGACAAACTGTGTAAACTCGGGATGTGAATTGATAAGAAATTAAATAGTGCAAACAGAACGCTATTGGCACATACATCCTGCTCACACCAGACAAACTATCAAAATAATCGGGCATAGTATTGCTGATATTATTCAACAGCCGTCTTAATCTTCGAATACATTTTGTGTAATATATTAAATATTTTACCATGCACACCCTTCCTCATGATGGAATACCACCGTAACTTTCTTTAAATGGAATCAAACGCTTTTTTAAAATCTACAAAATTGCAAACACCTTCCCAAAAACATCCACTTGATGTACCTCTATAATAATTCACACAATTAATACTCCCTTTCTTATGCAACGATACAATAATTCCTTTAGACCATTCTGATGGAAAATTATAAGATGTCATAACACTATTAAACATAACAGTTAAATAAGGAATTAAAAGACTACTACAGCATTGAATCATCACAGCTTTAATGCCATCTAGTCCAGAGGATTTTCCTGTCTTGGGTTTTTCTGGTCATTTAATTTCTTCACTAGTAATATCACAGTTAATAATATTATATATCATCATTACAAAAATCACATGTATGTTCATCAGAAGGAATATTAGTGACATTTAAAATGTCCATAGAATAGTTGCACCTGTCCTCTGCAGTAATACTAGTAGAAAAGAAACTGGGAGTACGAGTTAACGAGCTCATTTTTTTCCAGAATGTCTTACTGTCACTACTTGTATGAAGAAGTTCTTCAACACAGGCTTCTTCAAAATCTGTTCTTTTCTGTGGACACAGTCCTATATCTGTTTCTAACTTACAACAGGTCAAATAGAGTTTCTTTTATCACCACTTCGATTCTCGTTATTTAATACCTAAACTTTTCAAACTTTGACACTCCCAGTCGTATTACTTTTTTAACAGCATCATGTCCTCTCCTCGAAAGAAAGACAGACCAGAGGTGAAAGTGCCTTGTCTTGTAGATAGAAGAAGCACAACAGCTAAATCAACAATCACTCAGCTTTAGAATAAACTCTGCCTACACTAAGATTATGTATCGCTTCAGAGACATAGTTCTTGAATCATCTAAAGAAACAAATGATGTTATTTGAAAAACTCTCATCAATGTGATTAGTATTAACTGATTTAAAGCACCAAGATAATGAGAGAACAATAGGGAAATGATCGGATTCGCACCGAGTGCAAACACAGAAATCTTTGACTTTTTCAAACATAGATGAACATAGCATGTAATCTACTAAACTTGCCCAGTTTTCCTTAAAACATGTGGACGATCCTTCTTTGTCGCTGCCAAACCTGTAATATGTGAACGCCAAATGCAGCAAACCTCTGATCAAATCTTCTTCCCATAATCATTGCACACATCATTCCCACTGTTACCTGCTACATCAAATGTGCCAGAAATGTAACCCATATTCCTGCTTGGTATGTATCTGTCAGTGTCGCTCTGCGAATAAATCTCTCACATTCAAAACCAAACACAATCGTGTCAAATAAAAGGAGTATCATATCAGTATATTCAGTCATTACACAGTGAAGACCATGCTTTACAGAATAATGAATGCAGACAGCACGCCCCCTCAATAATTAAAATCTCTGTGGCTAACATTGACACTGTAATCAGGAAACGCTGTCTCCATCATATCCTTTGTGCAGCTGTTCCATATCTCAAGCAGTCCAAAAATCAAATAATTCAAGCAAAATTCTGTAAAACTGACATCATCAAGCTTACTCTGAAGACCGATGATGTTCCAACATACACACATGGCGTTGTTAGTGCTGTCTATAGCACTGTCAATCAGGGTGGGTGTCTACGGGGTGGAGTGGATATCCCCAGACATGGACAAAGGGGGATTTTTCTCCAAAAATATTGTTTGGGATAAACTCTGGAGCTATGGATATGCTAAACATGGTAATAATGAATGAAAAAAAAATTTCACTGACTTGTTTTGGTGACTTTTGATTACTTGTGCCTGGATACACAGCCAATTCTGATTTCGGGATATTGAGAGGTTTTGGTGAAAAAATCCAAGATTCCAGCCTCCTCACTAAAAAACTAAAAGTAGTAGAGAAAATGGCATTTGTTGCCAAATGAGGCTTACTGTCCTTCAAACTTCAGTGTGCATTTTTCAATGAGGAAATATGTTGACAAATAATAAGTCGACATAAATTCTCCCATTTGACCCCTAATGGAAAATTTAGCCCAACATGGTTTCTGGCAAGGGAGATATTTGACCTCAAAAATCATCAACATTTGAATTGGTGACAAAGGTCTCTCAACCACAAGATATTTACATATATTGATTGACAAGAGCCAAATCAAATTACTTTTATTACGTGTTTCTTGCATTCATTAATGTACCAATATAGAGCAAACCTCATAACTGTAGATTAAATACAGTTGTAGAGAGAGCTTAATATATTTTGTTTATATCTGCCAAAAATTCTCTGGCAAAATGTAGTAAAAACCGGAGGGGTGGCCAATCACCCCTGAAGACCTGAAACAGAAACCAGTTCGTCTTTTTCTTCGAGTTTTTGGGGTGACTTTCTTTTAAAACGGCTAAGAAGTTTCACTGAAATCGGTGGCATGGCATGTGAAAGACCTGCCTGGTGCACTCATGGACTCACTCCTAAAAAGTTGCTTACGGTGTCACACAGTTAAACGCGAGGAAAAGTCAGCTCGAATTGTAACGTTAAAATAGGAGACAGTTCATACAACATATCACTGCTTGCAATCCAATTTTAAACAATGTACTGTACTGCTTACCTAAATTAGTGTTTGTTAACATTTATTGGCTTACGTTGAAACTTTAAAGGAAAGTATACCTGGCATTTTACTGCATGTTTAGTACCAGCCATTTTCCCTTGTGCGGGACGAGTGGGTGGCGCTCATGTCATACTCAAGCCGGCTCACGCGTGGTAAAGGTGATACCGAGACCTAAAGGTGCACTTCATGAATGCGGCCTCGTTGAAATGAAATCTTTAATTACTCCTTCTCGGAATGCATCTGCTGATTTTATTCGGCACATTTGCAGAGGCAAAGGGGAAATTAACATAAAAAATTAGACTTTGATGCAAGGGAATATATTTCTTTTAAAATATAAAGCCAGATAAGTTCACAGCATCTGTTCGCCAAACCGTAAAGATGAGCCTTCCTGACAATTCATAGAGACGTTAGAGCCATCACGGGACAAAAGAATACGATAATACCATCTCGGTGGCAAGAGAATTGTACATTATTTATATCCCATCTAAGTTCTTGTCACAGCAAACGCTAGCAAATGAGCAATGTTAATTACTGTTTCTCTTAAAATGTGAAGAACTGTTTAAGAGACCTTATTAAACTTTCTGACATTTTCCCCTTAAAGTTTATTAACCACGTTTGAGCTTTTAAAGTGTTTTGCTAGTGCTTTCCGGGCAAATAGAGTTAATATATATATAGTAATTAACTAAATTGAGGGCAAACGCTACTTGCCAATCACGATGTCCTGAAGCACAATAACTGCTGATGTTGGCTTCAGAGGTCCTTTCTGATTGAAGATTTAATTATACCCACAATCTAGCTAAGCCCTTGGAATGGAATAAAACTGTAGTTCGAAATTCTCACCCACTGTTGTAACAGTCTGCAGCAGAACATATCCCGGCATATTGGATTAACTTCATTGTACTTAACCTAATTTTCGTACTTCTTGTCTCGTCTGGGGTGGGGGCGAGGGGCGCCATATTGGCAATGGCTGGCACATTTCATGCTGAACAGCCTTTCAGTCTTGGGAAATGGCTAAAGAGGAGGAAACGTCACCTTTTCGACGTCATCTCCACATCTCGACTAGCATATATTGGCCTCAGATCGCCACTGAATTTACTTTGACCGCAGGAGGCAGCAGCATCTTTCTGAACATCTACCTCTTTACTTGCCATCTATTTGATCGACTCAAGATTTTCATCATGCTGGACCGTTTTTTCTGGTATCTGAAAATCTCTGAAGGCAAAAAAAATTTTTCAGAATTCCTGAAAAGCTACGGGTGTTTGTTACTTTTATGCTCCTCCTTCTAGAGATTGTGGCACTTTGATCTTTATATTTAAATGTTCATCTTGATTCATAATTTCCAGTATTAATTACTTTCTACAGTAAAAATAATATGTATGAGAAAAAATAATCTCTGTTTACACCTCTGAATTACCGTCAGCCAAAAAATTGTAGTTCCATGTGAGACGCTATCCTTCGGTAAGATGTCGGACGCGAATCTCTCCAAAACTGGTCTCATGTCCACTCTAGTGTTTTCTTTTGCTCTGTGGGAGCAAGACAAGCAAGCATTCAGTGAGGTTAGCTATGTAGTTGGCATGCTGGCAGATGATGTCTGCTGTCTTCATCAGGAAAATTTGTGTATGAAAAGCATTCTTATGATTATAAAAAAAATCAAACAAAGAAAGTTGCAAACAATACATGTCTTCCAATAGAATAACATTGCATAAAGGTAATCAGGTCAGATTTGTACAGTCTCATACAGATGTCTGTAGAGCCAGTCAGTGCAATCAACGCCTATACCACAGTAACTCATGTGATCATACCATCTACAGCAGATCATGTGATTTCACCGTTCATATACCTTCAGCTATGATGCAAGCTTTTAGAATCGCTAACTAAAATTCTGCAGGTGCAAGATCTGGATTTAGTCAACGCTGGAGATGATACCTAACCCACATTGCAATATTCCCAGAGGGATGGAAACAAGATGAAGGTGGATGGAAATGCAGTACCTAACATTCTACAACGTTTCATAAAGTTCAACCTGGGAGAGGCATTTGACTTAACCCATATCCGGCGTGGAAGAAGCAGCTTGAAAGTATGTTGAACTCAAAAACCTTAATTATGGAAATATAGAAATGTATGCAAAAGCTATTATGCACAGAATTTTACCAGTAATTTGTCATTGCATCCGGTGATAGATATTCGGCAACACACTGTTTTGAGAAATATAGATCTGAATTCTGTGAATAATACATATGTTCATGAAAAACAACAATACACAATGCAAGCTGTACAACTTGTACTAACAATGATGTTTGCAGAGTCTTATCGTAGTAAATCCTAATGCACGAAGTGATTGCCTACAACAGATCAAAATAATCAGATAGCATTTTAGATCTTGATCTGTTTCATCTCCACCTGACAGGCCATGTCACCTTTTTGGACTGTGTGTTCTGATGGCCCAATGCATTTTTTGAATTGTAGACTATTGTGACTTTTGGAAGATAATAAACTGATCTACAAACAGAAGTGGGAGGACAAGGAGTAGAAGGATCCTATAAATCAGGGATGGCTTTCTGGTCGTAAGCCAAATCCAGAGAACTGACCACAGATTCTAATTTTATTACATCTGTGGAATGATGAGAAGTTTATGGTCGACAAAGGAAATTTTCCAGATGTCATTTCTTTAATCTCTTGCAACATATCTAATGCATTGCTATAACTGGCTTAGCCTTTTCACAGATGAATTTCAGAAAATAAATGATGCTGATCTTGTATAGTATATATGTAATGCCGTAATTACTGTTGTTTTCATTAAATTTGTCAGCGAGCCAGAATATGTAAAAGTGCTGGAAATTCAGATGAATTTGCTATGACTGTTGAATATAAGGTATAGGCTAATATGCTGACCTTCTGAACATGTAGCCAAGACTTTTCTTCTCTGGTATTTCCTACAGACACTCAAATGCGGAGATGTCGTGGCTCATCGCAACATTACAAGGAGGGTGACATTCCTGAATCGCACCCCTGATACACCAGGTTTTTGTGCTGATTCACTCAAACAGAATTAGAATGGAAGCAATCTGATGACAGATGGCGCTGTTTTCGCAAGAAAGGTGTTTCTCTGCATCAACTCCTGCCCTGGGTCCTCCTGAGTGCATTTTTTTTTTTTTTTTACATTCAAGTAGGTTTGATTCCACAATCTGAAGATGTGTATCCCAAGGCCTACCACTGAAATTTACCCCTCTGGCTAACTGTAGTGCACGCATCGCAATGTTCATGAATCTGTATTGAACTTATCCGCACAGTTATCATTGATAAAATAACTTTATACAAATGGCTTATTTGACAAGGAACTCTAATTCAAATTAAAAATGGGCTGAAGAAAAATGAGTGAAATTGTGACATCATGACATGATGCAGCGGATGAGTGTTTGTGTATATGACATGTTGACATTAAACTCCCAGTTAATAAAGAGAATTATCAAGAATTTTATTAGTTGCTACATTGTATCACCTAGATCATAAACTGCAATGGCAATGCATGAACCCAAATCCACAACTAATCAATTTTTGCAAATGTTACATCCCCATTGGTCTAGGGGTGAAGGAAGTAACAAATAACCAGATGGTTATAGGCTTATATGAAGGCATTGCTTTCATTGAGGAGTTTTGTGAATAAATTGAAGAACAAAACGGTAGCTGATACACGGGAGAAAGGAAGAACAAAGGACCGCAATGGTGCTACTCAAATAAAATAAAGAACCAAAAACAGACTTAACCAACTGCAGAAAGGAGAATGGGAAAATAAAGAATATCAATGAGTAGCACCACTAAACTAATGAATGGGCTGATGAATAGCAATTGTTGTTATCTGGTCCTGTCTCCGGGATATTACACACACAATTAACGAAGTCAAACTCTAGAGTTACAGATTCAAGTCATTACACTTCATACGGTTTCCAACAATCAATGCTTTATACAACACGTGAAACAAGGAGTAACCACACAGTTTAACAAAGACGAGATGGATCGCCACATTAAATCACAGCCCGCAACACGAGAGCGCTTGACACAGCTCGCTTATAGTTAAAAGATGATACTATGTTGGTCTGGGGATTGAGGAGGACAGGAACACCGACCAATCAGGCACGCCAGCTGAGCTGGCAGCAGGAGGGACAGGAGGCTGGCGTATTGGCTGGGCTGAGCAACAATGAAAAACGGGGGCTCGCACAGAGTAATTTGCATACAGCGACAGGTATTTGGAGTCAGCAAACGCACAGTAATGGACAGGCATTGAAATGGCAGATGTGTAGAGTTCTGCCACAGACCGTCAGTGAGCACTTTATTACGCCACACTAGTGCTGGGTAGTGCCTCCATACATACGAACAGCCTCAGTGCTTTGTGGCGTGGATGGCCCACGATTAAACATTCATTTGTGATGCTGGTCAATGGTGATATGATTGTACAGATAATTTCTGCGGATTTGTCAGCTTTATTCATTTATTCTGTAAATCTTTCCACGCCTGGAATAAAAACCGGCTGCAATTCTGGAGACGGAGAGGCCACTGAAGGGCATTAAACCCCCTGCTGCAGAGAATCAGTAACCCCAGATGCAGGTGGGTTAAATGGTGCCTTTATTGTAATTTTTCCCGAGCTCATAACTGTATATTGAATGTCTGCGAGGAGATGCCGCATCAAAATTATTCAAAAGTTGGGAATTCTAAGCCTAAAATGGTGGAATAGACGTTGCATGAATCATATCTCCCATAAAACCTGATCTGCTACCAGCCTGGCATATCTGGCTGCCAGAGGCAATCAGGAATATTTCATAATATATGTTGATTGTGAAAAAATAATTTGATCTCACAACATACATACATACATGCTCAAATGAATGCTAAAACTGTTTTTTAACTCTGCCCAGGGAATGTCAAAATATTTGCAATAAATTCCTGTGTTCTCGATCAACTATCAAAATCTCCTATTTTGTATAAATATAAATAGTGTTACCATTGCTAATGCACAGGGAGGTCCCTTTGAAAACACAGGTTTCATTTTTTTCATTCTTTGTAAGCCTGCCAGAAAAAAAACAACTCGAGTCCAGAGCCAAGAGTCGAGAAATGCCCAGTCTCAACAAGTCATTCCCCTTTCAATTTTTCTCAAGTCACAAGTAAAAGTCATGGCTGTTCAGTGTAAGAGAACACAGTATTCACCTTCAAATGGTGACTGGCTTTAATAAAAACTCCTTTTTCAGATATTTTAATCTAACGCGTTCAATCTTGTGTTACGTGTCTTTATCCTACCCATTGTTCAGAAGAGAGTTATCAGTAGTTTAAACAAAATGCCCACATCTGTTTGCCATTCCACCATTTATTTAACCATCCTGTTAAATTTCCTGTTTACAGAGCATGGTCCTGGCTCAAAAAAAGTTGGGACGCTGTGATAAAAAACAGAATGAAATGATTTGCAATTCATTTAAACTCTAAATTTGATCGAAAATGGGACAAAGACAACACATCAGATGTTTAAACTGAGAAATTTTGTTTTTTTGAATTATATATGCTCATCTTCAAAATGATACCAGCAACACGTATCAAAAGAGTTGGGACATGAGCATGTTTACCATTCTGTTGCATCACCTCTTCTCTTAACCCATTTAAACCGGGACAGCATGTGCGCATTTTAACCTTTAAAACCGGGGACGCTGTTACGCATTTTTACCCTTCAGGCCGGGAAAGCGGATACGCCATTTTGTTGTTTTCATTACTTTTTTCCGACCATTTCCGGGCTCATAGCTGTTCTTTTACTGGCACTTAATACTAGGGCAGATGCCATAGTAACACTTCAAGACACTTTATTTTTTATATTTCTATGTTTATTTTTATTTTATTTGAACGGACACTTTATCATCCCTGCCACCCAGTAGCGGAGCTACAGGAGGGGGCAAAGACACGTCCCTTTTAGTCCTGGCTAGATCTCAATCATATTCCTTTATTGACGTCTTTTCCAATTATTGTAATTGGCAACTGAAGACACGGTTTCTCACCGTATGCGATCTAACAGCGATGAAATCATGGGCTAAATTCAGTGCAGAAAAATAATTTACTTATTAATTGGCCAATGCTTCAAGGTGATTGAACTGGTCCGCGGTTCCAATGAAACGCGGACTTTCACTCTCGGAATTTCGTGGGTTGATTTAAAAAAAAAAAAAAAAAACAGTGGCACTCGGCAGTTAAATAGCCTACCCAGAAAACATAGCAGACGTTGGCCCAACGTTGGCAATGGCCGGCAGCGTCACAGTTGGAATACCAACGTTGGGCCAACACTGAACCAACGTAAGGCAAACAACCAAATAAATAAGTTGGGCAACTAACGTTGGTTCAGTGTTGGCCCAACGTTGGAATTCTACCTGAGGTTGGTTGAAGGACTGAGTTGGCCTTAAGTTAAAATTGGTTGGCCTTAAGGCAATTTCATCTCTATAACTGAGCAATATGGCGTATAATAATAATAATATTAATAATAATAATAAAAATAATACATTTTATTTATTTAAAGGCACCTTTCATGTGACACTCAAGGACACCTACATCTACGTAAAACAAAAGAACAACCGGAAAAGTGAAACAAGACACACATGAACACAAAACAAGCAATATACAACATACAAAAAAAAAAAAAAAAAAAAACCAAAAAAAAAAACAATGGGCACAAAAAAACCACATACTGTATATGTCAGTCCGAAAAAAAAAGTGAATTTTTAGTGGAGGTCCCATGTTGGAGAAAAGCGGTGTTCAGCTATTCAAGATGGGATTGTTGGTCATCTGAGGTCTGAGGTTGGCCCCATTTAGTTATATTATATAGTAATATTATTCCTATTATTTTATCATCATTATTATTGTTCTTGTTATTGTAATTAAATTGTATAATTATTTGATTGTAATTATTTGATTATTAATTGTTGTGTAAATAAATATTATAACCGCTACTTGCAAGCTACATCTATATGGCAGCCATGCCACTATTTGATCTGCTCCAGCCCCGTGGCTGAAGCTAAGCAGGTGTGAGCTCGGTTAATACTTGGATGGGAGACCAATTCAAGTTGATGGGCCAGTAAGTTGTGATCTTCCCTCTGGTAGAATATGCCCCACTGCACTGGATGAGAAGCTAAAACGAAGTCCTGACTTGCCGTGGTCATCCAAATTCCCATGACACTCTGCAATAAGAGAAGAGTGTTCCCTGGTGTCATGGCCAAAATCCCAACCTGGCTCTTTCGAGCTGCCACCTAATCATCCCCTGATTTAATTGGCTGTGCAAATTGCCCTCTCTCTCAGCCCCCAGGGCTCCCTTGAAAAAGAGATTTCGATCTCAACAGGACTTCCCTGGTTAAATAAAAAGTGTATGGGCTGAATTTTTAAATTTAAAAGGAAATTAGTTTTAAGTTGGCAATTGGATATAAGTCAACGTATTGCCAACCTTCACATACACGTTGGCAGCACAATGTTGGCCCAACGCGTCCCCGACGGCCAAAATGACGTTGGCCCATTGTTGGCGTGTGACGTAAGGCCAACGTCTGTGACAACGTTGCGCCAACGTTGGGCCAATTCCGGCATGTTATCTGGGTAGGTTTAACAAGCGTGCGGCTCAAGCCATTTGCGTGAGAGTCGACAGGTAGGCTATGCAATTTTGAATAACGTAGATTTAAATACAGCAAATATGCGTCCAGAGGAATGATTGTCCTCTTACGTAATCGGGGAGAACAAGCAGCACCTGTTAAGTGCGGAGTGCTCTCAGAGTGAACCTTTTGTTAATCATGAGGATGACTGAGAACAGGTCAGGATTTATAATTGTTTTAAACCGCTGTTTTGTGCAACCCAATTCTCTGTTCCGCCACTGTGTTGAATTTAACCCGCGATTTAATCGCTGTTAGATCGCATGTGGGGAGAAACCGTGTCTTCAGTTGCCAATTACAATAATTGGAAAAGATGTCAATAAAGGAAAATGATTGAGATCTAGGCAGGACTAAAAGGGACGTGTCTTTGCCCAACCCCCCCGTAGCTCCGCCACTGCTGCCACCTGTTCCAGAAAAAGAGAAAATGTTTGTTATTCTCTAGTGGAGAGCTTTTACTTTTATTTATTAGGCCTCTTTATTCCATTTGAGTTGTGCATGTTATGTAGATAGAGATTTGTTATTTATTTTATTGGTTTTATTATATTTTATAGTTTGTTATAGTTTGTTCAGTGTTCTAAATATTGTGATGAAGATTTGCACAAATAAAAAACATAGTTCTTATGAAAGCCACAAGTGTAAGCTCTCAAATACTTTTTGAATTTTGTTTCTATCTGCTACAGAGGCTGAGATATCAGCTTTTTACTAGACGTTGTGTAAAACCCACAAAACAATAACCAACGGCGGAAATTGTAGGGCGAAGGTTCAAAGTGTTCTTTTGGGCTAGTATTAGCACGCGCGACGTCCTGGCTGGTGCGAATCACAATAAAATGGATATATTTTCTCCGTTCGAACAACGGGGCACAAAAGCGCAACGGTTACAATTAATCTGACTCCATAATAAATTTAGAATACCAAATTTAGTTATACCCTCGTTAAATATCTGACTCCAAATTAGAATTAGAACTTATAGTTAAGGGACACATGCGTGAATCTCGGGGCAGCTACATCGCCAGACTCATCCGTGAAAAACCAGTTACTCAACTGACGCCCGGGTAATAAGCGCAGTTGCCGGATCTTAGTTCGGGTGAGAGCTCTAGAGGATGGAAGAAATTACCATGATAGTAGCAACTTTGGCATAAACATATCATGAACCCAGATTTATGCACACCACAGGGCCCTTAAGGGGATCGGCCAGGCACTGGCTTATAAACTCAAGAAAACCCTAAGGTCAATCCCCAGGACCGATGCTACATAATCGCACCACAGGGCCCCTTAAGGGGATCGGCCAGGCACCGGTTTATAAGCTCAAGAAAGCCCTTAAGGTCAAAATCCCAGGACCGATACTACATAAACCCTTTATATGAGTAGACCGTAACTTGCAATCCAACTTAAAGCCCATCACATCCTTTAAAACATCAGCTAGCTAGTCTGGAATGATAAGGACTTACCCCTAAGTACCGGGGTGAACGTGGCTAGAAAGGACAAAATGATTAGGAGTCACGGAGACCACGCAAGCTTAAAGGGATAACAATGATTTATTCACCAGGTAGGCAAAAGCTTAAATCATACAAATCAACACTAAGCCAATTACAAGTTACACATAATTTAGAAGAGGAGAATAAAGTCATACCTGGAGGAAAAGGATACACGCACTAACGTGGCGGGGAAGTTCGAAATACGATGTTACATCATTGAAAAGGCTACTCACGCACTAACGTGCGCGGGGACAGATCGGATACGATCTTCCCCGAACAGCTCATTTCTCTTTCCTATAAACCAAACCAGCAACCCCCCTCCTCCAACCAGAGAGCCCCATAAGTTAACCAGGTGAGATATCGGGTTACAGGTCTCAGGACTGAGACATAGTCAGGCCATTTGGCTGTAAATGAGGGGTCATTCAGACAAAAGGAACTACACTTTATTACCCGAGAGGAGATTTTTACCTTACCCAAATTTAGGGAGTTTCTAAAAAGTGAATGAACTATAATTTCATTTGATACGAAACATATGCCATTCAACTCCTCGAATTGTAACAAAAACATACATATCAAACAAGCCAGGAAAATGGATGAATATGATATGGTTGTCATGAAAAAAGTCTTAAGCTGAATTATTATACAGGAAATTGTGTTATAAGTACAGAAGTGATTTCTTACCAGTATATTAAACATATGCACATATTATGGCGTTCCCAGAGGTTTAGATTATTTAAAACAGATAAGTTAGGGTCCAGTCTTACACAGATGATTGAGGGCAATATGGAGCACTGGGTAAGCCAAAGGCCTCCCATGCAGGGGTGACATCAAAGGCGCAGAAACTGTGCAAACCCCCCACTCCCAGCTCAGAGGCTGGGTTTATTGCCTCCTCCTGTCCGGCCACTCACAGATACAGTTTGCTCACACTTTGCATCCCCCAGTTCTGGTCTCCAGTCTCTTACGGGCATAAACCACCCCCACTTCCCTTCACGCAAACCCCAGCAAACAACAAGCTGCTTGTCATCAGGAACTCGACAATTTGTTATATTGCATGGCGTTGAAGTCTTTTGATGCTCAGAAGATGCCAGTCTTGCCGCAGTGTCACAGATGCACTCATCAGCTCCAGCAGTGCTTCAACCCCCCTTTTCCCATCTTACAGTTGACACCTGGGTGCCGTTTTCCAGAAAACCTCAAGTTATAGGGGTTCTTTTCAAAATCGCCCATAGGTTTTCATAGGCGTTTTTTGAATAGGCCTCAGGCCTAAATGGGTTAACAACGATCTGTTGGCCGAAAACGATGTCCTGGAAGCACAATAACTGGCTGTTGGATGTTGGCTGCCAGATTTCCCTTCTTACTGAAGCCCACCATTAATTTCGCGAACCTAGCCCGACGACTGTTGTTACAGCCAACTGCAGAACATATCCCGCGCATATTGGATATGGAATCAAATAAGGGTCAGTAATTTTGTGCGTGTGTAAAAAGATTTTGAGCTTGTGAAATACTTTTGTGCACGTGTTAAAAAGCTTTGAGCTTGTAAAATGGTTTTGTGCGTGTGTAAAAATACGTTTTGAGCTTGTGAAATAGTTTTGTGCATGTGCAAAAAAGTTTTGAGCTTGTGAAATAGTTTTATGCATGTGTAAAAAGATTTGTCGTTGTAGAAATTTTTTGTGCATGTGTTATTAAATTTCCAACCTTTGTGTGTGACAGTGAAGTTGCGGACACACAAATTCCCGACTTTCACGTGCAACACTAAAGTTACAAGAACAAACCAGATTAACGAGCTTCGATTTACAAGCTTCAAGTTCCAAATTATGGCCCTACAATACTTATACAAGTTCAAAACTATTTTACTCACACACAAAATTTTTGACCCTTATTTGATTCCTTAATTGGATTAACTTTAATTTAGTATTTCATAATTCGTACTGTCTCTTCTGAGAGGGGGGGTGGGAGGGGGCTCTTTGACCTGATTGGGCGAGCCCGGTCCCCTATGGCCCGCCCATGGTGCCGACGCTGGTGCAAAGGATTGTCTTATACTGTGGAATACATTTATATTTTACATAGTTTGAAGTCCCATGCAGTGGCAGAGCCAGAACTGGGAATTGGGGGGGGTCACAGAAACGTCCCTTTATGACGACGATTAGTCCTGGCTAGCTCTCAATCATTTTCCTTTATGGACGCGTTTTCCAGTTATCGGTATGATTAATTGGGAATTGAAAACAAGGCTTCTCTCGATATGCGATCTAACAGCGATGAAATAATGGGCTAAATTCAGTATTAAAAAATAATTTACGAATTAACAGGCCTACGCTTTACGAAAGACGAACTGCTTTGAAACTGCCGCGCTACCTTTTCCACTCATCAGGTGATTTAACTTGCGCTTCACGATCGTTTAAATTCATCGTTTAAAAACTGAAAAACTTCCAGAGACTTGAAATCCGCGTGATGATTTCTTGAACAGGCGTAGATTGAATAATGACTAATCCACGTTCCAATGAAATATCGCCTTCCACTCTCGGTACAGCGTGGGTTGAGGAAAAAAAAAAAAAAAAAAAAAAAGTGGGACTTGGCAATTAAAGACAAAGAGCGTGAAACTCAAGCTAAATGCGCGATAGTTGGCGGGCATTCAATTTTGAATGACGCTGATTTGAATGCAGCAAATATGCGTCCAAATGAATGATTGTCGTCTTACCTAATCCGGGAGAACTAGCAGCACCTGATAGTGTGGAGAGCTCTCTGAGTGGATCTTTTGTTCAATACGAAAATGACTTGGAACGGGTCAGGAATAGTAATTGTTTTAAACGGATGATCTGTGCCCCCCCAATTCCCACTTCTGGCTCTGGCACTATGCTAGATCCCAAGCGAGAGCAGTGAGAGATGAGCAGGGTGAATTACTCATCCTCCATTGACCTCATCTAGATAAGCAAGAAATTGGTTCCAGATAGTCGAAAATTTCTCAATAGGTAGGGCTTTTCTTGAAGGTAACGTTGGTGAACTGTTGCTGTGAACTCAGCTGGCCTGTATTGTATTTAGTTAAGTTACAACGTACACTAATAAATGTTAACGAACACTAATTTAGGTGAGCAGTACAGTATGTTAATCTTAAAATTGCACTCTATTTAATTGCCAGCAGATGGTGACGTCGGCGGCTGCAGAACGAACCTCAATGCCTTAGAAGTCCATGACCCTACTTTCCCACCTGATTTAATATTTCAATCATGATTTTCCACATTATTTTATGCTATCTATCGCAAGTTTCAAGTCCCCTTCGATATATCATGATGTTCATTATTGTAAATTATGGTCCCAAATAGGCTAAAATAAAGAATAAAGCCGGATATGCTTGTGGGGGAGAGGCTATCCTCTGGTTGTCGTCCAATACGGTCATATTCACCCATATATCCACCCCTCGCTCCTCCCTGGATCTGCATTTCACGCTCTCGTCCAAAATGAATCACATCCGGTTTCAAAATTACAAAATGGCGCTGTTCAAATTAACAAAATCGAGGCTTCCTAAATGGTGTGCTGAAACCAGTGGGTGATGTCACGGTTGCTTCGTCCATCTTTTTATACAGTCTATGATTGCAAGCAGTGGTATGTTACATGAACTCTGTCTCTATTTTTAGCGTTACAATTTGAGCTGACTTTTCCTCACATTTATCTGTATGACACCGAAAGCAACCTTTTACGAGTGAGTCAATAGGTGCACGAGGCAGGTCCTCTACATGCCATTAGGGGTGGGAACCTGTACAAAAAATTCTAAACGTGTACACGCGCCGCATAATTGCGTGTACACGTGTCTTCAGAGTTTGTGGATTTTGACCGCTATACAACCGTTAGAGGGCACTGTCACCATTACAATGACACAGTCCAGACAACCATTAACGCAGTTATCAGCCAGATACGTTTATTAAATTAATAGACGGTAACAGTGATTTTGTAGGTCACTCCAATACAAAATTACGGCGAACATCAGATAGGCATAAAATCACAACTAAATGAATAATGTTAGGCCATCTCACCAATGTAAATGAATTAACCATAAACGAAAATCATCAGTTTGACAAGCAAGAACATGGACATGAATGACTTCTAACAGTTTAGCTCTGCTTTTTTGTCATTGTCCTTATTATTGTACCTTGTTTTTGTGCCATTTGTTTTGTAAACTTAAACAGCAAACTGCATCCCTCACTCACAGCGGGAGCTGCGTCTCACTATCGTTACGTTTCATAGCGTCATTAAAGTGAATTGTAACTGAGGAGGAAAAGCAGCTGGATAAAGTAAAACTAAATTGAGAAACACTTTTTACATCCACAAAGCTAAAACAAAAATAAATGTAAACTGCGTTTTACGTGTTCTCATTCAAATAACAAAATGAATATCATTGTCCTGCTGATTAAACCTCGTATCTTCAAAATGATAAACTTTACAAGAAAATAAAAAATAAATATAAAATAAAAAAATAATGAAATATGATATAAATATATAAATATAATTTAAAATATAAGTAATATAAAAAATGTTTAATTTTGCATAAGAATAGTGGACATACGAGTTTTGGTTTCTTATCAATTTGGAAATACGAGGTTTTAACAGCAGGCCAACGATATGCTTTTCTTTTAACGCGCAGACGCGAGGATGACATTGTGCATGCAAATGTAGGCTTTTGGCCGACAGAACGTCCACCAAAAATGTAAAAAAAAAGCACACAGTGAACAATATGCGAGATAAAATAATGAGCTATTAACCAATCGTGCTTTAAAGTAACATTAAGAGGAACTGAGCGTGGAGACGATGGCTGCGTCCGAATAGTCTTTTTTTTTTTTGCTTGGGAAAGTTCCTAACTCCTAGAAAAAGATCCGTAAGTATTTACGTGGCAGTCACGGTAAGTGTGTTCGAATTCTTTAAATATAAAGGAAAGGTGATACAATGCTTCCTAGTTTATCACCTTTTGGATAGGGTACACTGAAGCATCCTTTTCGAATAGAAAGGCGGAAATGCTATTCCGCAATTCCACGATGACCGTCCATCCCGCCAATCACGAAAACAAACAAAGATGACGGGCAGGAGGCGGGTGAGCACTGTGCCTATTGTAATTGCTTTCGGATTCTCTTATTAGCGCGGGTCTCTTCCTAAGCTGTAAAAGAGTCCCCTTTGCACCCTTACTTAACCTCATGACGTTTTACACAGGTTAAAGAAAAGTGGTTAGGAATTAGACGATAGGACGTAATTTTTTTTTTTTTTTTTTACTTTTCGGACGCAGCCGATGACTGCCGTGTACACGGTTAGTGTTTTTTTTAGAAACGTTTATGATTGACTAACCGTGTACACGTGTACACGTTTACAAGTCCCACCCCTGCATGCCATCTCACCGATATCAGTGAAACTCTGCCACTTTAAAGGGTCCACCCCAAAACTCAACCGGACAAACTCGTTTCTGTTTCGGATCCTTCAGGGGGGATAGAGACCACCCCTCCGGTTTTACCGGATTCTTGCCAAGAAAATTGCTCGAAAATAGACTAAATATACGAAGCTCTCAGTACAACTGTATTTAATCTACGTTTATGAGGGTTTGCACACATATTGGTACATCGTTAATGAATGCAAGAAACAAGTATCAATCAATCTGATTGGGCGCTTGTCAATTAATGGATGTAAATATGTGACTGCAGTTTTAGACGTTTTTAGCAATTAAAATATTTGATAATTTTGAGGTCAAATATCTCCCTTGCCAGAAAGTTGTGACTAATTTAAATGCCCCCATTTCATGTATCATTTTGTCTCTAAAAAGGATGAAAAAGTTTTTTTTTTTTTTTTTTGAACTGCCGTTTTTTTTTCTTTAGATGCCGCTTGAAACTGCCCCAAAAACAAGCTTATTTTAACTTCTTCCATCATACAATTGCAGCTATTAGCGGCCGCTAAAGAAAATAAACTGACGTTTGCTTGCTTGTTTTACAAGAAAATTGATTAAGAACGGTATGGAATGCTAAAACTTTAAAGATTTAAAGAAGTAATTGAAGATTTCATGGTTCTAAGAGACGCATGTCATCAAAATGGCAAAGAGAAAGGAATTGAGGTCAATCTTAAGGAAGAATAGGCTGAAGTATAAAGAGAAGGTAGAAAGTCAGCTCTGCTCAGGGAGTGCCAGAGAGGCCTGGAAGGGACTCTGAATGGAATGTGATGATGGGCGGGGGGAATAAACAGGTGGTCTTGGGAAACAAAGGTGCATCTTTTGTTAATGACTTAAATCAATTTTATTCAAGATTTGATAATCCCCTAGGCAATGACTGTGATGAACTCAATTATGATGTTTTTATGAATACAACTGCACACCCACCGATTGTACTTACAGAAACAGAGGTATCAGCCAGTTTGGCCAGAGTTAAACCATGTAAAGCACCCGGTCCAGATGGACTAAGGGGCAGGGTGATTAAGACATGTAGATTTGAGCTAATTGCAGTTTTTACAAAACTATTTCAACTCTTACTAAATAATCATGCTGTTCGAAGGCTATGGAAAATATCTAATATCATCCCTGTCCCTAAGAAGCCAAGAGCTACAGAGCTCAATGATTTTAGACCTGTTGCGCTGACCAGTATCTTGTGCAAATGTATGGAGAGGGTCATAGTAAACCATCTTTCAACATCACTTAGTGAGTATTTTGACCCACTCCAGTTTGCGTATAAGAAGGGTTGGGGTACTGATGACGCAACACTGACACTGATGAACACTGTCAGTAAACACCTGCAACAGCCTAAGAGTTATGCCAGAATATTATTCATCGATTTTAGTTCAGCTTTCAATTGTATGAAGAAACACACCCTTATTAAAAGACTTTGTGATATTAATACTAACAGCCACATTGTACAGTGGATTACGGAATTTCTTACAGACCGCCCACAGAGAGTGAGTTACAGTGGCTTCTCGTCTGACACTGTTATACTAAACTCAGGGGCGCCCCAAGGCTGTGTGTTGTCACCTATTTTGTTCTCCTTATATACTGATGAAATGCAAATCATGAACTCTACTTGTCATTTATACAAATATGCTGATGATATGGCACTGGTTGGTCTTATGCAGGCAGGGAATAATGCAGTCAATCAATCCACCTATTTCCAATGTATAGAGGAGCTTACAAAATGGTGTCATGACAGTAACCTTTTTATTAATGAGACAAAGACCAAGGAACTTGTCATGGCAAGATCTAACAATACCTTCCAGGATCCACCTGTCATTATTAATGCACAACTTGTAGAGAAAGTGGAGGAATTCAAATATTTGGGAACTTTCTTTGATTGCACTTGAAGTTTTACAATGAACACTGATTTCATTCTTAAAAAAGCAATGCAGTGCATGAACCTAATCAGGAAGTTAGATTCATATGAGGTTAGCAAGTCCAAAAAAAAAAAAAAAAAAAAACAGGTGTACGTACTTGTTGCCAAAATTACCTTAATTCGCTGAAGAGTTCTGAAATGCCATCGCCGAGTGCCAGTGCATAGACCTATTTATAATTAAATGATTTTTCGGTACTGAATGTAGCCCATCATTTTATCGCTTTTAGATCACATGGGGGAGAGAAGCCGTGTCTTCAATTGACACTTGATTATTCTTGAATTGGAAAACGTGTTAATGAGGAAAACCATCAAGAATTAGCCAGGACAAATTGTTGTCAATAAAGGGTGGGATAATAGCCAATAATTTTCGGGTCTAACACCGCCTCTGGGACGTTTCATTCTGAAAAAAACGCCCCAAAAGCCGTAGATAGTTGGCATGTATGCAATTGCAACCAAAAACATTAGCGAAAAATCATTCATACCAACGGCAATAACACTTCCAATCTCAAAATAGGCATTATATTTCCTTATTTGTGTACTCTGCTGCTTCTGTATCGTGTTTGTGCAATGCTTATTTATTTATTAACTGTCTTTTATTGTATTTATTGTATTTATATTTTTAACAACTACCTGTGGAGCCAAAGACAAATTTCCACATCTGTGGACCAATAAAGTCATTATTATTCAAATATTGCGAGCAAAATGATAGTGATTCTGATTTGACGTTTGCTATTCTAGAGATTTGCTCGCAAAATCAGTTATTGGCTTTCGTAAGGCATAAAAAAAACTCAGTTCTTTCATTCAACTGTTTTTCATAACATGAATTATCATAACATGGTGCTGTTTATAATGCCCTCAGGAGATTTTTGGGTCACATACTGTGTTTTTGTTGACAAGCACATTCCAGAGTGCAGCAACATTAAATTGCACAAATGCTTTTTAAAAAAGAACAGGAAAAACTCCGCCAGCTGGCTATGACAGGAATACGGCTCTGATACATACTGCTCACAAAAGATAGGGGGTAATGAAAAGAAAAGACAAATAACTCTGAAAATATATTTATTTCAAATTTTGAAACAATGTTACTTAATTGGGGAGCAATTCAAGATGAAGTTCATGACACTTCTTCATCACTTAAGTTATTGAGAATTTTTTCTGAAGGTACAAAATGTCACATTGGAGGTACAAAATGTACCCCAAAAGTCACAGCGATCAGTAATGAGTTGGTTCTCCATTAGCGTCCAAAAAAGCATCCCACTGACGCTGCATGCTCCTAATGAGATGACCAATGGCATCTTGAGGAATTCTCTGCCACTTCTCCAGAAGTGCCGCACCCAGCTGCATCAAGTCCTGACAGGGTGGATGCCGCCATTGTGCACATCGTCCCTGTATATCCCGTATGTGTTCTATGGGGGAAAGGTCAGGGGACATCACAGGCCAGGGCAAGGTTTGGATTTGGTGCCTTTGGAGATGGTCAAGGACGACGCGTGCACGATAAGCTGTAGCATTATGATCCTGGTTGATGAATCCAGCTCCAAGATAGCATGTTAACAGAAGCAGATGTGGAGTGATGATGTTGTCACAGTAGAACACCCCTGTGAATCTCCCATGGCAGATGTGGAGGTCAGTCCTGCCTGTCATCGTGACTCCACCCAACACCATTACTGACCCTCTCCCATACCAATCATGTGAAATCATAGCGGCTTGCTGATGACGTTCACCTGGGCGACGCTAAACACCATGACCACCGTCGTGAACAGTGACTCATTGCTGTACATAACACATGACCACTGGGCAATGATGCTGTTCAAACCACTGTCTAATTGTCTATCGTTGGCGATCTGAGAGGGGTAATGGGATGTTGGCTGCCTGGCTCGCAAGTTGGCATCTGAGATGAGATGAGCTTTCCTGTAGCTTGTACAGTATCTCACAAAAGTGAGTACACCCCTCACATTTTAACAAGTAATTGATCATATCTTTTCAAGGGACAAAGTTACAGAAATGAAACTTGAATATATTCGAGAGTAGTCATTGTACAATATATGTAGCAGTGTAGATTTACTGCACTGTCCAAATAACTGAACAAACAGTCACTATTTTCAAAATGAGTGGCAACAAAAGTGAGTACACACCCCAATTGGTAATGGTCAACCAAGCAATGAAATGTGTCTTATTCATCTTGTTCATGCTTTTGTCAGTTCGGCTGGGCCATATGAGGTTGTGTAACATGTTGAAGGTTTAAATTGTGGGGCTTTGGGTGCAATGATCTCATTCTGGTCACTGAATGGTCAACATGGCATCTCATGAGAAAGAACTCTCTGAGGATCTGAAAAAGAGAATTGTCCCTTTGTCGCTTGAAAAGATATAATAAATTATTGTCGAAATGTGAGGGGTTTACTCACTTTTGTGAGATACTGTAAATGCCCTAGTTGCAGCTGTGTTGCATTCAGTCGCCTGCAAAGCAGGGCTCTATTGACAATCTGGTGGTCATCTGGCCTAGTTTTGCATCTTGGACATCCTCTTGAAGTTCTGTCCTGTCCACAAACATACTCAAAAATCTCATGAACATCTCAATTCAGGTGCTTTCTGCAGTTATTCAAAGTTGAATATCCCCAAGGGTAAAATAATTTTTTTCTTAAAAGAATCAATATTGATTAAAACTGAACAATGTTTAGTCAAAAAGGGTTGAAGAAGGTTCTTTAAAACGAGTTTGTAGAATGAAAAGGCCAATCAGGCCTTCCATCAGTTGAGAGTAAATCCAATTATCAATATCAGCTGTTAGTTACGTTTCAGGCGATTTATCAGTTGAGAGTGAAAATTATAGCTATTTTTCAGTCGTCAGTTAACCTGGGTCAGACCTTCAAGTCGAAGAACAACAAATATCGTTTTTGAATTTCTTGTGTTATGGCCCCAATTTGTTATGGCGTCAATTTGTTATAACGTCACGGACAGCAAGGGATGACAGAAAAAATTCTTAAACTTCAACAGATTTAATTAAACAAACAGAACTAATCTACTCTCTATCCTACTGACCAAGATTGAAATAATAATAAAAAAAATAGTTCCCTTGGTAATTGAGATGGGCTGCTATGTTGCGATGTCCTGGGACAGGAAAATGCTCCAACACAGGCTAAAATCCACAAAAAGCTTCACAGGTCTTGAAAAGAGTGACACGTCTGGTCAAATGTATCCTTCCACAATTTCTCCGTGCAATTTCTCCTACTACTCTACACTCTCTCGATTTTTCTCCTTATATACCCTTTTCCAGCCCCCTCTGAGGCATGCCCGGGACATGCCCAAACCTAGTTTTAGATTGCTTAACAAAAAAAAAATGTCAATACTCTAGTGGCTTTTTACCACATTACACCTCCATTCCAAAAGGAAAAATGGTTAAGTAGACACTTGTGTATATATATACATATAATACAATATGCTAATAAACACAGGTGATATATATATACACATACTCAAACACGGGATAAGCAATCAGCAATTACATTGTCAGTACCTTTTACATGCTTGATTTCCAAGTCAAACTCTTGTAAAATCAAACTCCAATTCAACAATCTCCGATTCTTGTTTTTCATCTTACTCAAAAACATTAACGGATTGTGGTCAGTATATACAATCATTGGCTTTTGCCCTGTACAAACATAAACCTCAAAGTGTTGTAAGGATAGAACCAGAGCCAACAGCTCCTTCTCAATTGTGGAATAGTTCTTTTGGTGGCGATTGAACTTCCTGGAGAAGTATGCCACGGGATGCTCAATGTCATCAGAGTCACTTCTCTGTAGGAGCACAGATCCACAAGCTTGGTCGCTAGCATCGACTGCCATGGAGAACGGTTTGTTGAAGTCAGGAGATTTGAGCACGGGGAAGTGACACAGCAGAGACTTCAGGCAATCGAAGGCTCTTTGGCATGCTTCATTCCAAGTGAACTTCACGCCTTTCTTCAGTTGGTTGGTGAGACTGAGAGCAATCTCAGCAAAGTTCTTGCAGAACTTGCGGTATTACCTGATCATTCCAAGGAAGCGGCGCAAAGCTTTTTTGTTGTCAGGAACTGGAAAGTCCATGATGGCTTGGACTTTAGCATTTATGGGTACCACCTTACCCTGGCCTATGACGTAGCCAAGATACGTGACAGTAGCACAACCAAAGTCACTCTTGTTCAGGTTAACAGTCAGGTTAGCCTGGGTCAAGCGCTGGAACAACGTCTCTACATCTTTCAGATGTTCTTCCCAGGAGTCACTCCATGTGATCAGGTCGTCGATGTACGCACCCGTGTGTGGCAATCCGGCGATTGTAGACTATATCATCCTTTGGAACGTGGCTGGGGCATTTTTCATGCCAAAGGGTAGGACTTCATACTGGTATAACCCAGACGGTGTGGCAAAAGCAGAGATGCTCTTGGCCCTCTCAGTTAAAGGCACACACCAATAACCTTTCAATAAATCAATCTTGGTCAGAAGCTTTGCTTGCACTACTCTATCGATACAATCATCAATCCTAGGTATTGGAAACACATCAGTTCTAGTTACAGCATTGACTTTGCGATAATCTGTACAGAATCTAGTACTTCCATCAGGTTTTGGAACTAGAACACAGGGTGAACTCCAATCTGAGTTAGAGGGTCTGATAATATCATGTTCTAACATGTACTCAACCTCTTTCTCAGCAATCTTTCTCTTTTCAGGATTCATCCGCACGGATGCTGTTTTATTGGTTTGGCATCACCAACATCTACATCATGAGAGGCTATAGAAACTCTCTTTGGAACATCAGGAAATAGATCTTTATATTTCTTGATCAACCTCTCAAACTGATCTTTCTGTGAGGGTTCTAAGTACTGGAGTTTTACATCAAGATTTTGCAACACTTCAGAATTTGACAATTTACATGAAAGAACTTCAGCTTTAATTCTAGGTTCATCATCTTGAAACTCCCCCTCATCTTCACAAGTCTCGGCCATAGGAGGATCTGAAGTGACAGCTGCAACCCTAGCATTCCTATCATGATAAGGCTTCAGCATGTTAATGTGACACAACTGTTTTGGCTTTCTCCTATCTGGAGTCCTCACAATGTAATTGAGATCATTGAATTTTGTCAGGATTTCATAAGGACCATGAAATCTAGCCTGCAATGGATTGGACTGCAAGGGAAACAACACAAGGACCTTGTCTCCTGGTTTAAACTCACAGCTTCTAGCCTTATGATCATACCAAGTTTTCATTTTTCCCTGACTTGATTTCAAGTTCTCTTTGGCTAGGTCACAAGCTGCACGCAGTCTTTCCTTGAACTTGCTAACATAGTCTAACAGACTGATATGCGGCTCTTTCTCTTGCCATTGTTCACTCAACAATAGCAAAGGTCCTCTCACTTCATGGCCAAACACTAGCTCAAACGGACTGAATCCAGTAGACTCCTGCACTGCTTCTGTAGCTGCAAACAACAGCAAATGAACACCTTCATCCTAGTCTTTCTCATGATCATAACAATAAGTCCTCATCATTGTCTTGAGAGTGGAATGAAACCGCTCTAAGGCACCCTGACTCTCTGGATGATAGGCACTGGAAAGAATCTGCTTCGCACCTAGTTCATACACAACCTGCTGAAACAATCCGGAAGTGAAATTGCTACCTTGATCTGACTGAATTTCCCTGGGAAGGCCAAACAACGTGAAGAACTTTATCAAAGCCTTCGAAATTGCAGTTGCCTTGATGTTGCATAGAGGTATGGCTTCAGGGAATCTGGTAGATGCACACATGATTGTCAACAAGTACTGATTTCCAGATCTAGTCTTGGGTAATGGACCAACACAATCAACAATGACCTTGGAGAAGGGCTCCCCAAATGCTGGGATAGGCTGCAATGGAGCTGCAGGTGGGTCTAACTGGTGTTTTCCAACTACCTGACACGTGTGACAGGGTTTGCAAAAGTTGGAAACATCTTTCCGAAGTCCAGGCCAGAAGAAGTGTTTCATTATCTTGTCAACAGTCTTGTTCACACCAAGATGACCTCCTAAAGGCAAACTATGAGCCATTGTTAATATCTCATTCCTGTAGACCTTCGGAACAACAATTTGCTTGACCACTGCTCAATCTGCATTGGCAGGGATATCAGGAGGGCACCACTTCCGCATCAACACTCCATCCTTGAGATAATACCCAACTGGAACTGCGTCTATTTCTTTATCAGGAAGGGCTCTCTTCTTTAGTACACAAATTTCAGGATCACTGGTTTGCTCCTGAATCAACCGCTTTCTGGACAGAGACAAGTCTCCAGACACATCGGAATCACCAGACCCATCTGGCTGGCTGAATAGAGAACTGATAAAAGTGTCTGATAAGTCCTCAAACGGAGAAACCATAGTAGGCTGAACAGAGTCATGAGGCGAACCACCTGAGTCATGACTATTCAAGGTGCTGGACGGCACCACATCATCTTCTTCTTGAGCCTTCTTGGCCATAGCACGAGTCACTGCACAGGAAGGATACAGAGATGGGTCTTCATTGCCATCTCAGTGCTCGGCTGTGAAGTAAGATGAACGGGGGGAACTACATTGCCCCCAGCCAGGTCATTGCCTAGCAACAGAGAAACACCCTTGATAGGTAGACTTGACATAAGTCCCACCTTTACCTGTCCTGTAACTAAATCTGACTTCAAGAATACAGAGCGCAGGGATACAGATACAGTCCTCCCTTCAATACCTTGTACAAGTATGAAATCCCTAGAAGCGGTCTCATCACGTAACTCCAAGGAGTCCATAAACAAAAGTGACTGAGAAGCTCCGGTATCTCTTAGGATATATATGGGGACAGGAGGAGAATGCTCATTCAGAGCCACAAATCCCTCTGACACAAATGGAAGAAATTCCTCCCTCACAAAGTCAGCAGTATCAGGCTTCTTAGCCTCACAAGGAGCAGGCAATTTTGCAGATCGGTCATCCACTACAGGGGTTTCTAACTTTATCTTCACAAAGGCATTAGGTTTGGTATCCTTTTCTTTTTCTTTCTTAGCTTTAAGGAACCAACAGTTACTTGTAACATGACCAGATTTCTTGCAATAATTGCAAACTAGACCACTTTTGTCACTGTCAGCTTTCACACTTTGTTCAGACCTTTGACTGGATTTCTGAGCACCATCACCAGATTTGTCTTTGTCTTTGGGTGAGGAATCTTGGGTATCACCGTTACCTTTCTTCTGAAATTGGGACCATCTGTTGTTACTGCCAGACTGAAATTTGGACTTATGTGTGAGAACATATTCGCCTGCAAACTTGGCAGCTGATTGCAAATTCAGTGCTTGCTTCTCATTAAGGTAGGTCTTAATATCATCCTTGACACAGTCCTTGAATTCTTCAACTAACACCATCTCTTTTAGTGAGTTGAAATCATCCTTGACCTCCATAGAAGTGCACCAGCGCTCAAAGCAAACCTTCTTCTCGTTAGCAAATTCCACATAAGTCTGATTGTCAGATTTCTTCAGACCTCTGAATTTCTGTCGGTAAGCCTCTGGAACCAACTCATAAGCTGTCAAAATAACCTTTTTGACAACCTCATAATCAGAAGAATCATCTGCAGACAAAGCCGAATAGGCTTGTTGAGCTTCACCCTTGAGGACAGTTTGCAACATCAGAGGCCAGTGTTCCTTTGGCCACTGACAACTCTTGGCTACCTTCTCGAAGCACTGGAAATACTTATCAACCTCCTTCTCTGAGAATGGAGGCACCAGCTTTACCTCCTGGCAAGCCCGAAATTTGTTTTCACCTTGCATTTTGATTTTTAGTAGCTCCATTTGGAGCCTTTCTTCTCTATCTAATTTTTCTAAATCGAAATCTCTGTCTCTGTCTCTCTCTTTCTGCTCTTTCCTCTTTCTCTCTTTTTTCTCTTCTCTTGCTAATTTTTCTAACTAAAATTGCCTTTGTTTTTCTTTTTCCTCCCTTTCCTTTTTCTCTTTCTCTCAAATTCTCTTTGTTTTTTTTCCTCCCTTTCAATCTCTACCATGTTTAATTTAAGTTCCAATTCTACATTTGGATTTTCCACCGGAAACTGTTCCAGATCTCCTGGTGCAAACACATTTTCATCAATGTAATATTCAACAATCTCTCAAGCCAGTCTTGCTTTTCGCATGGCTGGTTTTACATCTGTCAGCTCTAACTGTCTGCATATTTCTAGCAGTTCTGTCTTTTTAAAAGACTTCAAAACCTCCACAGTTGGTGATGCCAAGAAATCATCCATTGCTGTTGATCTGCCAATATATATCTAGGAAAATTCAAAAAACAATTTTCACTATTTGAAATTTTAGATTTTCAATAAATGACTCGCACAATGGTCTACCCTGGACCCGAGCCCCCAATTTGGTATGGCCCCAATTTGTTATGGCGTCAATTTGTTATGACGTCATGGACAGCAAGGGATGACAGACAAAATTCTTAAACTTCAACAGATTTAATTAAACAAACAGAACTAATCTACTCTCTACTCTACTGACCAAGATTGAAATAATAATAAAAAAAATAGTTACAGTCCCTTGGTAATTGAGATGGGCTGCTATGTTGCGATGTCCTGGGGCAGGAAAATGCTCCAACACAGGCAAAAATCCACAAAAAGCTTCACAGGTCTTGAAAAGAGTGACAGGTCTGGTCAAATGTATCCTTCCACAATTTCTCCTTGCAATTTCTCCTACTACTCTACACTCTCTCGATTTTTCTCCTTTTATACTCTTTTCCAGCCCCCTCTGAGGCATGCCCGGGACATGCCCAAACCTAGTTTTAGATTGCTTAACAAAAAAAAAAAGTCAATACTCTAGTGGCTTTTTACCACATAACACTTGTAAAATCCCAACCTTATGTAAATTTGGGGGAAACCTGCTGATGAAAACATTGCTGGCTCCTCTTTTGGTCATGCGATTCAACGGAATTTAAAATTGGAAACTTTCAATCGAGAACGAGATCCAGATTTATTAAGATAATGAAGATACATGCCATCCAGAAAGCAGACAACTATACTTAGTATAAAGATTACCAAGACATTCTGAAAGCTTTGCTTAGCGGAAGGGATTAACTTTTTGATGGTGGTAAGTGACAATAACAACAGTATTCTAGTCTTTTTTCTGAAATTAATAGCTGAACTTACAATATATATTAGAACCACATTTTTTTCCACAGCCAGAAGGCAGAGTTCTCATCATTTTCTGTCCTGTTTAAAAAGCGCTTGTGCAAGTTAAAGCTGCTGTAAGTGATTTTTTTTGTTTTTTCAAAAATGGTTAAAAAGCTCCATAACAGACATCATTGATTTAGAGTATCTGGTCCATTGCATAGGTCTCTCAGTCACAGTCTTCTGCAATAAAGCAGAAAATAAAATTCTAGAGCCACCAACTGCCTCAATCCAATTAGATGAGGGGACGTCATAAAGAGACCTTGTGAATGCACTAACCTAAATCCGCGTTGTTAGTCCACAGCCTGCGGAAAATCATGAGAATAAGAAGAGGAAAAAATCTGTGTCGTAAGCAATGGCGGAACAGATGAAGCAACAAGCTATCCAAACTAGAGGCACTGCTATTCAAGACCAGCCAATGTACAAACTCCCATTCCAATGAAGTTAGGACATTGTCTAAAACGTGAATAAAAACAGAATACAATGATTTGCAAATTCTTTTTGACCTATATTCAATTGAGTACGCTACAAAGACAAGATATGTAGTGTTCAAACTGACAAACTTTGTTCTTTTGGAAATATTCACTCAATTTGAATTTGATGCCTGGAACAGGCTCCAAAAAAGCTGGGACAGGGGCATGTTTTCCACTGTGTTACATCATCTTTCCTTTGTAACAACACTCAATAAGCGTTTGGCAACTGAGGACAGTAATTGTAGTGGCTTTGTTGGTGGAATTCTTTCCCATTCCAGGATGATGTACAACCTCAGTTACTCAACAGTTCAGGGTCTCCATTGTCATATTTAGCGCTTCAGAATGTGCCACACATTTTCAATGGGAGACAGGTCTGGACTGCGGTCAGGCCAGTCTATTACCCGCAGTCTTTTACTAAGAAAATTCAATGTAAACGAATTTTGCGCTTCCTTATCACTGGGTAAAACACCGGTCACATGGCCTCACAGTACACTCCTCTCTTAAAGAGGCACTACATAATTGGCTATTGAGTGTTACTTGCAGTATATTTAGCTCTGGTTTAACATAAATATTTGATTGAAAAATATAAATAATAACAAAACTACACAAATGATAGTAGTTCACAGAAAACACAACAATATTAGTGAAGTTCAAAATGTCCATAAAATAATTGCACCATTCCTCTGCAGTAATACAGGTAGAAACTAAACTGGGAGTACGAGTTAACAAGCTTATCTTTTTCCGGAATATCTTACTGTCACTACTTGTATGGAGAAGTACCTTAACACAGCCCTCTTCAAAATGGGTTCTTTTCAGTCGACACAGAGTCCTACATCGGTTTCTCAATATACAACAGTCAAATAGAGTTTCTTTTTCACCACTGATTCTAAAGTTATTTAATACCTGAAACTTTTCAAACTTAAGCTTTTGATACGCCCAGTCGTACCATTTTTTTAACAGCATCATGTCCCTCTCTGGAACGAAAAGACAGACCAGAGGCAGAGGCGCTCTGTCTTGTAGGATAGAAGTTAAAGCTAACAGCTAAATCAACAATCACTCAGCTTTAGAATAAACTCGTCTATACTAAGATTATGTAATGCTTCAGAGACATAGTTCTTGAATCACTTCTCCAAAAGAAACAATGGATGTTATTTGAAAATCTTTCATCACTGTGATTAGTATTTACTGATTTAAAGCACCAAGATAATGAGAGAACAATAGGGAAATGATTGGATTAATGAGTGCAAACACAGAAATCTTTGACTTTTTTAAAGATATGTGAACATAACACGTAATCAACAAAAACTTGCCCAGTTTTCCTTAAAACATGTGAACGATCCTTCCTTGTCACCGCTAAACCTGCTGTAAGCCATGTGAACGCCAAATGTGCAGCAAAACTCGATCAAATCTTGGGCTTGGGCTTCCTTCATTTTAACTCTAGGAGTTTAGTGCCCAAGCTTGATATTTTTAGCAGTTAGTTCAAGATAGCTAATCCTGATGTGGTTGCTGTTTCTGAAACCTGGTTAAAACAATCTACTCCTGATAGTGTGGTTCATATCCCTGGTTACAATCTCTTCAGAACAAATCGGAAAGGTGGAGGTGGGGGGGTTGCTTTGTACATCTCTGACAGGTTCCAAGGGTCTGTTCTTCATTCTGTATCACTGCCTAGGCAGTATAAATTCTTAGCAGTTTAGATCCAGGTAGTAAATACACCTCTGACTATTATCTGTTACTATAGACCCCCCTCTGCAATAAATGAAGCCCAGGGGAACTTAACTGACTTGATTTCAAACTATCTCAACACTGAGGTTATCCTCCTAGGGGATCTGAATTGGGATTGGCTAAGTGTTAAGTCTGCTGCTTTTAAGCAGCAATGTGATTTTATGAACCTAACACAGATCATCCATAGCCCTACTCGAATCAATCCCCTCAAATCTGATGGTGATACTTGGATTGACATAATTCTCACGAATGCTGTGCACAAATATGTCTCAGTTGGTGTATTTGCAAATGACTTGAGTGACCACTGTGCAATTTCTTGCGTCCGGAGTACAAAGCTTCCCAAAATCAAAGGCTTGACTGTTTTTAGACGCTGTTATAAGTACCTCTCAGAGCAAGCCTTCCTTATTGACCTGGCTGCTGTAGACTGGTCCCATATCTCTTTAATTCCTTCTTTGGATGATGCTTTTAGTTTCTTTCATGATCATTTTGTCTCTTTGATTAACCGTCATGTTCCTCTCAAGAAATTCAGAATTAAAAATCGTTCGAACCCCTGGTTCTCTAGGGACCTAGCTGACCTGATACTTGACCAAAATAAGCAATGGGCACGTGCCAGGAAATCCAAGTCTGCAGATGACTGGCTCTTGTTTCGTATTCTTAGGAACAAGTGCACTACTCTCATCAGGAAAGCAAAAGCCGAGTACTATTTATCTCTTGCTACAGACAATTCTAATTATTCAAATATTTGGAAAGTTGTTAAATCTCTCCAGAAGAAAAAGGGAACGGCTGGCCCCCCATCTAAGATTCGGATCGGTGTATCTCATGATACTGACATTAAGGAAATGTCCAATGCTTTTAATGCTCACTTCAAGAAGGCGGGGCATCTTTTTGATGAACAAAATGCTTGCTCCCCTCTTCAGGTTGAACAAGAGATTGCAGGCTTACCCATAAATTTTGAGTTCTCCCCCATCTAGGCATCGGATGTTTTGCTTGCCCTATCCACTCTGGATCCAAAGAAGTCTGCTGGTCCAGATGGCCTGGACCCGTTTCTTCTTAAGATTTCTGCCCCTGTTATTGCTCAACCAATCACAGATATTTTTAATCTTTCTCTAACCTCTCAAAGGTTGCCTGCTTTGTGGAAACAAGCCTTTGTGTTGCCTCTTCTCAAGGGTGGTGGTCCATGTGATGTAAACAATTATAGGCCAATTTCTAATTTGTCTGCCTTGGCCAAAATTCTTGAATGCCAGGTATCAGCCCAGGTGAAACTCTTTCTCGACACATCCAAGATTCTTAACCCTATGCAATCCGGTATTAGAGCAAAACACAGCACTGTATCAGCATGCCTTAACGTCATAGATGACCTTAGGGCTGCTCTGGACAAGAAATCTTTCTGTGTGGCTCTGTTTGTCGACCTTACAAAGGCCTTTGATACAGTCGACCATCAAGTATTGCTTAAAGGCCTTTCGAATATTGGTTTTGGTCACAACATATCAGGTTGGTTTAAGGATTATTTATTTGGTTGTACTCAATGTGTAAAGCTTGGTGACACGGTATCTGACCTTATCACCCTTGAGAAAGGAGTCCCTCAAGGCTCAATTCTGGGTCCATTGCTTTTTCTCTTATATATTAATAACATATGCAGTCATTGCAGGTTCTCTAAGTATCATATGTATGCGGATGACATGGTTTTGTATTCTTGTGCTCCTTCTTTGAATCTGGCTGTGTCAAATTTGGCTTCGGATTTTGTCTCCTTGCAGCAGGATTTGACACGTAGTAAGCTCCTACTTAATGGCCAAAAAACCAAGGCCATGCTATTTGCCCCCAATCGCTCAGTAAATATCCCTCCACCCATCAAAACTCTTGACGGAACATCCATTGAATGGGTTGAAGTTTACAAATATCTTGGTATTTAGCTGGATACTAAGCTTACTTTCAAATATCATGTCGACTTTCTGGCAAAGAAATTAAAATTTACTTTGAGTTTCTTTTATCGAATGAAGTCATGTTTTTCCCCTGCTTCACGTAAGCAGCTAGTTACAGGCCACTTCCTGTCGCAGCTGGACTATGGTGACATTGTCTATAGATTTGCCTGTGCCTCAACACTGGCCAAACTTGATCCTCTCTTTCATGCAGCCTTGAGGTTCATTACTTACTCTCCTTTTAGGACTCACCATTGTACTTTGTACTCTGCTGTTGGTTGGTCCTTGTTAACATCTCGCAGGTTGCAACACTGGTACATTTTTATTTATAAAGCCATTCTCGGTAACCTCCCCTCTTACATCTGTGCCAAATTCGTTTTGGTTCAAAATTCTTTCAATCTAAGATCCAATTCTTGGCCACGCTACGTTGTGCCTCCACTCAAATCTGAGTCAGGGAAAAGAAATCTTTCCTACTTTGGGCCTTGGTCGTGGAATGACCTCCAGTCTAAACTCAAATTAGCTACACTGGTTTCTCTCTCCAGCTTTAAAAGGATCATCAAGGATACTCTCTCTAGTCACTGCTCCTGTTTTGATGCATAACCCTCTTTTTTATATGATCTCCCCAACAATTTAATTATTATTTTAGGTCTTTGGGCTCACTTGTTAGGATTACTTGTTATAAAATTTTCTATTTCTAATTTTATTATTCTCAACTTTGTTCTCTTTATAGGTAGTTATTGTGCTGGTTGTGTTGTATGTTGTTCGGAGGTGTGTGTGTTATGTCTTTAATGTTTTTGTCCTTTGTATGTTTCAATGTAAACTTTATGCCTCTTGGCCAGTTCGCACATGTAAAAGAAACTTGTCTCATGTAATTTTACTGGTTAAATAAAGTTTAAATAAAAATCTCTTCCATAATCATTGCACACATCATCTCTACTGTTACCTGCTACATCAAATGTGCCAGAAATGTAACCCATATCTTCCAAGCTTGGTATGTATCTGTCAGTGTCGTTCATGAATAAATCTCTCACATTCAAAACCAAACACAATCTTGTCAAATAAAAGGAGTATCATATCAGTCTATTCAGTCATTGCACAGTGAAGACCATACTTTACAGAATTATGAATACAGACAGCAATGCCCCCTCGATAATTAAAATCTCTATGGTTAAAATTGACAGTGTAATCAGGAAACGCTGTCTCTATCATATCCTTCACTGAAAAAAGTATAACCTTGCTCAAATTAAAAAAAAATGATGTCCCATTATCACATCTGAAATATTTGACTTCACAGAATCTAAATTGAGTCACTTGTTATGACCTGATTCTTTTATGTTGATGTAAACCATATTACTGCAGTTGACCCAACCTTAATTCTTTGCCTTGATCCAAATAAATTTCTTCACATACAACCATATTTCAGTTATTGAACCAAACTAATATATTGAAATTGAACCAACCTAATGTATTTACTTTGAACTAAGTTAACATGAATTAATATGTTTGCATTGACACCAGTTAATTCATTTATATATCAAATTATATTTTTCATATGTAAGACTCACGCAGCTCGACCAAGGAAGGAAGAGCCCGGGTTGAAGGTTTATGCGTGTGGATTCCTAGTATTAGCACGCGCGACGTCCTGGCTGGTGCGAATCACAATAAAATGGATCTATTTTCTCCGTTCGAAGGACGGGGCACAAAAGCACAACGGTTACAATTAATCTGACTCCATAATAAATTTATAATAATGAATTTAGTTATACCCTCGTTAAATATCTGACTCCAATTAGAATTAGAATTAGAATCCATAATCTAGAGAAACCTGCGTGGGTCGCGAAGTGACTACACCTCGAACTCTTAGGAGACTACCGCTGTCGCTAACATGTACTCCCGGGTTTTTAGTACTGTAACCGGATCCTAGGTTCGTTGATTAGATTAGAGGTTGGAAGTCAGCCATCACTGCAACAGCATCTTTTGGCTTGAATACAGCGAACCCAGATCTATGCACGCCCATGGGTTCCTTCAGGGAATTTTAACAGATAACCGACTTTTCGTCCATGGGTTTCCTTTAGGCTAAAATCCCAGAACCGGCAATACATAAACCCTTTATGTAAGTAGATCATGGTTGTCTCTCCAACTTAATAAAACCAATCTCCAGAACAGGCCGCTGGCCAGTCGTACCTCGGTCGGGATTATACCCCTAGGTATCCGTCGCAACGCGGCTAGACAGAATAGAAGGATTATGAGTCACAGAGACTACGCAAGTTTAAAGGAATAACAATAATTTATTCACCAGGTAGGCAAGAGCTTAAATCAACAGACCAAATATCAGTTACCACGAATTTAGACCAATGTAAAAGTCATACCTGGCGACAGCTACACATACACAGTTGGGTGAGTGCGAAATCAGAGACGATCCGCCATAGCTAGAGAGTCTACTCACGCACTTACGTGCGCGGGGAGAGATCAGATACGATCTCCCCCGACTATATAGATTGGCTACATACGGCATAGAGAATGGCTACTCACGCACTTACGTACGCGGGGACAGATGGGATACGATCTTCCCAGAATGGATTGTTTCTCTTTACTTTAAGCCAAACCACGTCTTTGATCCAGGCGGCATGGCCATAAACACCTGGAAGGGGGGTCGAATCCGGTTTTTGGGTTTCCACCATTGGGAGGATGTAATAAAACACTTCCGCAGAGAGAGGAGAATAGGGTGATTACCAGAGAGTATTCTGACCAAATTCTCAGGAGTTTCCAAAAGGGAATGAACCATAATTTCAATGGGAATGAAACATACTCCATTCGACTCCTTGGATTCCCCCGAGAATAACAAGACCAAACATGATATGAATATGTACTAATATGATGCAGTTGTCATGAAAAAGTCTTAAGATGAATTAATATATAGGTAAATTGGGTTATAAGTCCAGAAGTGATTTCTTTGCAGAATATTGAATATATAAGCACATTATGCACTTACCAGAGGTTTAGATTATTTGAAACAGATTAATATAACTGGACTTTAACTTAAGACTTAGGCCAGTAATATGACTCGCACAGGGGCATTGTGTCAGTCAGAGCCCTGCAACAACCCCCCCCGTGGTGAGACCATTGCCACCTCCTGGAAGTCCACAAAAGTTTCATTGCTATCTGGCATGGCTCTGGACTGAGCTTATCAGCCATTTTTCACTTATATTTCCAGATTCTACACATATTTCATTTGACTTTACTTCAAAAATAATCTGCATTTCCCATCTTAAACTCTATATAAGATAAGACATTTGGCCAACAGATTATTTTAAACTTATTTATTCCTCTGAAACATCATCATTGTTTTCAAAAAATCAACATGAAAAGGAAAGGCAGAATATAAACTGCTCTATCACCCTCTTGCGACTGAAATCTCCCTTTCAAATGGGCAATCTTTATCTCTGAAATTAGAATCTGCTGCAATGTTTTCAGCGCGGATATAAACTGTTAAGAAATGCAAGACAAATAAAAAATAGATGGCCTACCAAGCAAATGAACCAGGACAAACACGCACATGGTAGTAAGCCTATACACAGGCTCTATCCCATCTGAACTGTAATTAAATGAAATATTGCTTTCTGGAAGCAGTGTTGTCCCTCGAAAGACCAAATTCAAAACACTCACTCAAAGCCCAACAACAGAACATAGCCTTAAATGGCTACAGCACCCCTTGGCTAGGTGCAACTAAGTGCCGCTGAGGTTCTCTCCCTCTTAAAGTGCTGCCTAGCAGCCTGTGGTTACAGGCTACCTCAATACACACAAGCAAACGTGCACACACTGCGCATGCCGCACACACACACTGGCACACACATGCCACACACACTGCTGTGCAGTGTGGAGTTCCCAATTCAGTTTCCAAATCTTGGAGGTCACCTTGTTGGAACCAAGCTCCATCAGGATCTTCTGAGGAGCCTCAAAGGTGAACCTGAATCCCTGTGGATATTCCATGTTAAGAGCATAACTGAGTCCAAAGAGCATTACCACTCCATTCGCCACAGAAGGCAACTCATTGAGGACTACCACACCATCAATGATGATCCCGATGTCTTGGGGCTGTTGTAGGAGGCTCGAGTTCTCTCGGAAGAAGAAGACCGTCATGGTGGTACTCTCTAGCTCTTGCTCGGCTTGGCCTTTCTGGGACATCTGAGGTAAACTATAAGACAAAATGTGCAAGTGAACAACTGCAGTCAGGCACACCTGATTAATCACTGCATCCAATGGCAGAGCTGTCAAGTTTCCCCCAGGATTAATAAAGTTGCATCTCATCATGGAGAGAGAACAGATCTGGACATACTATGTATTCTTTTATCAGGTCCTCAACACGTTCTCCTAGGTAGATGATGAGAGATTTGAGGACACACTCCCTTCTGATATCAGCATCGGCATCCTGCAGGGACAGTCAAAAGGGTTACTATGCAATATGGAGGCTGGGCAAGCTTTTCAATTCCCAGCTTTACCACAAACAGTCGGTGCTTGTACGATTTGCCCTGGTTCCGGATTGGATCCATAGCACAAATTAATTGAAAGCAGAGCCATACAGGATAGAGTAAAACTATGTTAGAGGCCAATGGCAGTCTCTCTTGGAAGAGGGAAGACTGGATGGCTCTTTGCCTGGTCAGGCCAATCCTGCATTTTACAGCTCTCTCCCAAGACCTGCCAGTGGTCATCGACACGTTCTCATCCTGGTGTCTTTGCTTTCAACTGATTTGTGCTGTGGATGAATGTGGATTTGACCTGGAACCAAGGCATTGTACAAGCATCTTGACGGTTTGTCGATGAGCTGGCAGTAGCACTGGTCACTTCACAAATGCAACGATGACAGTGGCTCCCCACCAAGGGAGAAGGCCACAGCAAGGCGAGGACAGCACTAGTTCCAGTGGGCACCCAGGGACCTCCAAATCCCCCAAAACACAACTGTGTGCGCACCAGAGGAAGGGCACCTGCTGCTAGTGTGTAAAGCACAATTGCAAAGCCCACACATCCTTCTGCTCGAGAAACACACACACACACACACACACACACACACACACTTCCTTCCAACAGTTTAAAAAGACACAGCATTAAATTATGACTACACCCATGGTCACTGACATTATCAAAATCAAAATGGAGAAGGATACCCATCCTCATCAGATATAAGGGTTAAAATGCCAACTGTTGTTGTTAGTGGTTAATTATATACATCATACCTGATCAAGAAACTCTAGAATGGTTGTCCCTCCTTTCTCTCTGATGATCTTCAGTAGCTGGGCAGAGTACTTGTCCAGCTGGGCCATAAATCTGGTCAGCAGGGGAACTGCAGTAACCTGCAGAAACTCTGCATTGATCTGTACATGAGTAAGCAGTGCACAATACATTTTTCAGTTGAAGAATAACTTCCAACAAGAAAAACTTGAAACATTCATTCCCCATCTCCAAACTATGACTTAAGGCATTTCAGACAGGACACTCACGTCAGATTTAACCATTTATTTGGAATGACATACATTTGAATTTGGCGGTGACTCTGCTCAAGTGATACTCTGGAACAATCTGAGCAAGCATGACACAGACATTCCAGGAGATCACAACCCCCCCCGGCAGAGCCTGGTTCACCGTGTTTAAAATTTCAATTCAATTTATTTGTATAGCACTTTTCACAGACTGTCACAAAGATGCTTTACATTGAGAGATTAAATAAATGAAAGGGTAGTGCCCAGCCTATTCCCCACTTCAGCAAATGAGGCAAAAAACTCCCAGTAGGGAGAAAAATCCTCAAACAGTGGTGAGAAAAAACTCCCCAGTGGGAAGAAATCTCAGGAGGATGTTTGCGCAGATCTGTAATGGGTCTTGGTGGGAATGGTAGAGCTTGGTTAGTTGAGATGGAGAGCGCCGCCTTATTTAAAAAGACGCGCAAATTAAGTACTTGACGCTGAAGTCCAATGCGATTGGACAAGGGGTGGAGCCAAGACTGACTTCCGTGCCTGTCTGAACTAACACTGACGCTCCATTAGTATAAAAGAAGTAAAGAAAGGTATACCTCTTCTATCTGAAATAGAGCTGACCATCTTTCCATGAGGTTCTCGATGGTAGGCTTCTGATCCACAACCTCTTGCCACCTGAGCTCAAAGGTCCTGGCCATCTTCTCCCGTACGGTTTTCTCATTGTTTCTCTTCTTTACTTTGGTCAGAAGAGATGTTCTCTCTTGTTCCAGGCTTTCTGGAGTCTCGCTGCTGGGCTGAAGATAGTAATTAGTCTCACCTCTTCTTGCCTTTCTGTTGTTCTTTGCTGGGAAGGGAACAGGATCGTCTCGCAGCTTGGATTTGAGAGTATTCACCATGAGCTTAGATGCAAGTCCATGCGACTTCAGCTGAGTGCGATAGCTGCACATCTTACTCTTGAGTCTCAGTTTCCATCCGTAGCTCTCATTGAAGGAGTCTGGTTTCCTCAGACAGGGATGCTTCCTTGTCAGAGCCTCTGCAACATCACCTAGGTCTGCATCCATGGGGTACGCCTTGTAAGAGAAAATCTTCTCTGCCAATCTTTCCAGTATATCGGACAGCATTTTTGAGGTAGGTGTCAGTCTGGTTTGGTTCTTTGTGTATTCCGCATTCCCTTTCTCAAGTTGACCTTCTGTTTCAAAGGAGAAGGGCGGGATGTTGAACTCCTTTGGCCAGGGCTCTGTTCGGAGTCTCTCAGAGGAGCTGCTATTGAGTATGACTGTGTCATCTGAATCAGTGTGTGCTGAGAAGGAGCTTGTGTCTAGGTCATTCAAATCAGCTGGGACACTTTCTAAGGATTCCAGAATGAAAACAGTACCAGGAGCAGACGGTATGCCCTTGATGGTGGTAAGATCCTTGATTGTGGAGGTTGAGCTCAAGTTAACAAACGCTCCACCAAAGTCGACATCCTTGTATTGCAGCCTGATGCCTCCAGCAAGTTTGCATGATTCTTTGACCTGTTCAATGAGCTCTTCAACTGTCTCTGGCACCCTTGATAGATCCATCCTTTCGGAGCTGTCGTCACTCAACAAGATGAGGCGTCGTATGGGATTTGCCATATTGACCGATCAGGTTGCGTCTCGGCGTGAGGGTCCAGGAAGCTGCTTCAATACAACCTAAAATAACAGAAAGGACAGGGACACAAAAGACATGGTATCCGTTCCCACTGCAGGTTTCTGCAGATGAATTATAGGGGCACTGTCACGCTAGACTTCAGATTTGGATTGAATGTTTACTGTGTACAACCACCATCAGTCTAACCCTGCCCTATAAAAAGGAAATTTTCCACAGCCAAAAGCAGTTCAGTGATGTCAACGGACTTTTCTAGCCTGTATTTCCCAGAAGGTAAAGCATGCTCCAAGTCCAACCTTGACTTGTTTATTGGACAGGCTCCTCCATGGAGCCCACAAAACAGTTATGGTTAGAGTTTGAGTAGGCTTCACCAGGTTAGGGGGTCAGGTTCAGGACTGTCATTACCTGGGAGTGTTGAAGGAAGGTTAACGTAGATGGTGATGCCCAGGCAACCAATGTAGTGTAGGCTGGCGTCAAAACACGTCTTGGATGTCTTTACACTGGGGAAGAGAGATGACACGGCAGGACCCAGGAGTCACTATCACAACAGGACTCCGTCAGATACAGACAGATGTGATACAGAATACTGAACCTCAGCAGCAGAGCAATGAAGATTCCTGGAGACCACAGAGAGAGCGAGAGAGAACCAGGTTAGGAGTCAGGGTCACGAGTGTCATTCTTACCTGGACGCGTTGAAAGAGGGGTTGACTTAGATTGTGAGCAAACCACAGATGTAATCCAGGAAGCTGGCATCAAAACACCTCCTGGATGTCTGGAGAGCAGAGGGATACAGAAAGCATTAGTGCACATTCACAGCCACCTTGTGTGGGCATAGAGATGACAGGTTAGAATTGTAATAAGTGCAGCGTGGCAATGCCCCTTTAAGCTAGTCTAGCGTGACAGTGCCCATTTAACATTATTTTAGTAGAATAAATTTCATGCACATAGGATGCTTTGATGAAAATGCAGACCTTAAACTTGAATATATCTCTTCAGGGTAATCAAACGCACTCCTCCCACACTGTAATCCACCAGCGGATATGGATCAGTCAGTTCATCTGGGGCCACAAGTATCATGTCTTTGGTGGGGCTCACTTCAAGTTCAAAGGCCCTAAAGTGTTCCCAGTGCCACGCACTCAGCTTCCGAACAATGAAAAAAAAGCTAGTCCTTCAGAACCAACATGTGGATGATTTCAGTGAATTCAGGGATCTCTCCCAAAGATCCATGTGCAAGGATCATTCCAGTTCTGTAGTTGAATCCATCGTAAGTGACATTCTTTGCCAGACACACATTGTCCACAATTGGGTGTTTCAGCCGTATAGCTTGTGCGATCTCCTCTTTCAACACATCAACAGAAAGAGTTGAAACATTTGACACTTCCAGAAGAGGTTTTTGAAGGTACATAGATACCTGCTGTGCCATGTGAAATTGGTGTCGCTCCGCCAAAGACAACAACACATTCTTGAAAGATCTAGTATATCGAACAAGTCTTTTTAAAAAACTGTGTTTGGCTTCACATCTCAAAGTCCAAAGACAGACAAATGGTCCAAACTGACGAATAAGTTGAGGATAATGTTCCAAGTAATGGTGCTTAGGCAGCGGGTTGTAGTCTGGGAAAACCTCTTGAAGTCGTGCTCTGTGCTCCGATTCCTTGAAATTCAAATATGCAGTCGATTCCTCTGCATGAACTGGAGAGACAATAAGGTCCACAATATCCCTTAGATCAGTCAGTATTTTCCATGCAGGTTCATCAACAGGCACCTTCTGGCCCACAAGGAAGGGGAAAAACCTTAACAGACTCCAGTTTTCATGGGAATTTCCACCTATCATCTTTCGAGATTCAAAGTTCAATGGCACTGGATGGGGACAATTAACTTTGCCAGTCCACTTAAAGGGGAAACGTAGTATAGACTCGTTTAAATATGCAAGTGTAAAGTATTTCTTAGATGTGAAGATGGAAAGACATAGAGCTATCTCTACAGGAACAATCCCTTCGAATAAATCATGGACCAGATCTGGGGGAAAACCGGTAGTAACTTTGAAATGACTGAGTTTCTCAGAGAGGACACATCTCTTCTTGACACCACAGAAATTGTTCAGAGATTGTTCCTCAATGATTTTGAGATGGTCTGAGTGAATCTCTTCTGTTCTTGATGTAAAAGCTCCACTATCTACTTCCTTAGTTTGAATTTCTGATCTGGAAGCTGTACAAAATCGGCACAGATGACCACTTGAAAAACTCTCAACAAATCCAGCGATGCTGTGGGCTCCAAGGTTGCCGGCAATAACACACTGCACTGTTTCCCTAACTTTGGCAAAAACACACCGTGTTGTTCCAAGGAAATTAAATCACAAATGAGAGGCTCGAGAGCAGCTTCATTGCCATACACCTTCAAATCATCACTTCTGACTAGAAGAGCCAAGTGTATCGATGACAGTGAGGATTGACAACCAGGGGGCAAATTACCTAAAGTCCAATAGAGGGCACAGATTTTATGTTTTCTTTGTGATGTCCCAATGGGATTACATATTTCAAAATCGTCAATATACAGATTTAGTGAAATTGCACAGTCTTTAGACAGAAGTGTGTTCTTTCTGAAAAGTTCACCATCAAAGGGACAACTACAAACTGCTTTATCACTCTCAGGCGACTGATATCTGGCTTTCAAATTGGCAGTCTTTATCAATATAGTATCTGAACTTAGAATCTGCTGCAATGTTTTCAGCACGGATACATACTGTAATGATTTTTTGTTCCTTTTATCAAAAACATATTCCACTGGTGACACTACACCAAATTCTCTTTTATAATATGACTTGCGCTTCCAAGAAGTAGACAATGGGCCTTGTTTCACTATTACTTTTTGAATTGGGTGTGAAGGAGAAAGAGCAGTGGCTAGCTCTTCAACAACAGATGCTTCCACATGACAATTGTTTTCTCCTAAAAACTGATTAATTGTTTTTAGACTAACTGGCACAGAGACAGTTCCAATAAGGTGTTGTAGCTCCTCAAGAAATTCGTTAACAGCTGTACTGGAGACTAAGTATGTATGTTCCAATTTAAGTAAAAGTGAAGCTAATTTCAGTTCAACTTCCTTTTCAAAATCTCTAGACTCTTCGGTGGTTGGCTCATCCAGCTGTACTTCTTCATTCAAGTCAGAGTTCAACGAGTCAGAAGGATTGGAACTGAGTGATGATGTGACAATTATTCCACTTTTTAAGTCATTAACGGTGCATGACTGACGGTGCATCTCCATTTATGGGTCAGGAAACTGCCGTATATGTTGGTTTTGTATGAACAACCATCAAACATACAAGAGACTAGTTCATTTTTTTTCAAATGTTGATTGATGCGTTGAAAAAAATCATACTCTGTGGAAAGCTGATTGTTGTCACAAATGTAGCACTTGAATGAAGAGGCTTTTTGTATGGACTCCTGAGAAGGATGATTTTTGTAGACAATTCCATGTCTTGTACGAACAGGGGCAATTTTCATGGATGCATGGGTAAGGACAGCGCCTACCATGAAACCGATGGTCAATTCGATAATGTTTTAGTAGCTCAGATCTGCCTGAAAATGACAGGCTGCAGTCTTTGCATTTCCACATCCGATAACTGAGGAAAGAGAAGGAAGTAATAGTAAATTCCCTTACATGTGATACACTCATCTGTATTCGTTCAATCAACAGAACTCCACAAATAAAGTAGTCCATCTGCTACTATGAAAATTTATAGATAAGAGAAGGTCTAATATTCAGGGTGATTTATGAAATGATTAAAAAGGTGATGTGCAGTGTAGACGCAAGATGTTACCCCTTCAGGTAAGACCAAGATGTAGGCTACAGCCACGGAACTGATGAGTGAGCGACCTTGCTTTCTGAAAGCATACAGAATAAAATAAACAAGAATTACTACTCTCTGAAGACCACACAATACAGCACCAAGAAATATACCTAGTAACCTGACAAACTAAAACAGATCATTAACAACTACTAGTACTGCAATTTGGGTTACTATGAACTAAACAGTCTCTAGACTAACTAATCTCGCTTAGCTAACGTTAGGCTCTCTTGTATGAGATACACACCACACAAGACGTAGTCGGTAGCCAAATGGCCTAACGTTACTGTCCATGCTAGCGATGGGAGCAGGACTAACAAACTGCGGCATGGCTTGCGCACAATGCAGGCAACTTACCTTCTCACGAACGCACAAATCAACAACATTATGTGGGTGAAAACACTTGTGGACCAAGTGTTCTCCTAACCCTTGTAAATCTACCCTCAAGGAATGGACACATTCTCTAGAGTCTGATGCGATTGGGTTTATTGCAAGTCGCTCAAAGTGAAGTACAAAACCCTGGCTGGTCTGCGCAAACCACATAGCATTCATTCTTCATCAATCACCCGACACAGACTGACTACTGACTGTCCGAACCCTCGTATTTATTATCGTTTTGGCACGTCCCTCTAGGTGGGATTAAACATGACTCATCCCACCTTATCCAACATTATTACTTTCTGATTGGTTCATTGTCATATAGCAACACTCCACCCTTAGTAACAAGTTTGGCATTACATCATAGTGTAAATTAATTTTAAGCCTCCAGGGACGCTCGAAGACCACATATGAGCATCCCAAACCTGGGTTCAGCGAAAGTTCAGTAACTTATCTGGGTCATGGATGGTTCCAAAATACTTAGGTGCGCATGCTCAGGTACTGGGACTGGGCTGACCGATATGGTCATTCCGGAAGATTAGCTCATCCAGCCAGCCTTGGTTTGCCTGCTAGAGGCCTTCTTATCTTGCTTTTTTGACAGATTTATGAGTTTTTGTTTCTTCTCAGCTCCACATACTTACAGCAGTTTTAAGGGGCCATAAGAACCTGGCTGAGTTTTCTCTGTTGAATTGTGATTGTAGTAATACTCTGAATTTAGAACCTTTTGGGATATTTTTCCCACTACAGTTACCAAACGTAACTTACCAAACTACTTATTAAAGTCGAGGAACTATGTAGGATATTTGCTTTATGGATCATTTTTTCCTCAATTTAACAGCTTTGGACGGTTATGGTTAGATGAATTGACTTGTAACCTGTTAGGGGGAGAGTGGGGGCTTTCTGCCCTCCATGTAGTGTATTTTGGCTGAAAACAAACCCAGCTCCGATCCGGTGTCAGAGGTGATACCGCAACATCTCTTGTTTGTGACTGACAAAACGATACAAATACACGAAAGAATCATTTAATTTAGCCTTTATTATACTGGGGAGTCCTGCTGCAATTAAAAAAAGTACAGATATTGGGGGGAATGAAGTCACTTCTTCTTCTTTGAGTTTACCAGCAGTTGTGAATATTCAATAACTGATCCTGGTGTGCCATCTAGTGATAGAATATTGTAACTGCGTGCATAAATTTGCAGCTCCAGGTCCACTGGCGGACACATCTGCACAAAGATACACCGTTGTTCTTCTCGAACACGCCAAATCCAGATAATCCATAAATGATGAATTAAATTAATATTTTAATTTGAAATGAGTATCTAAGTTGCCAGTGTCAAAGTAACAAAGTGAATGTATACTTTTTATCTTTTAAATGAAGGAGAGTAAAAGTCCCAGTCAAAAAAAAAAAAAAAAAACTAAAGTACAAATCCTCAAAAAAACTACTTAAATAGTGCAACAAAGTACATGTACATCTTTAACATGCACCTTTGAAAACGGGAGTATCATGCACGGCCCCCCTCCGAAGAAAATCTTACTCTAGCCTGCATTCAAAACTTGAGAGCCCTGTGAATGAACTTTATAAAACATCACAAATGATTTCTCCCCCAACACAGTGACTGTGTGCAAATGAACAATGCTTTCAGTTATTGCTGGGCTTCACTAAGCCTAACCATCGCAGTCTCGCTAAGCGGTCCTACTGAGCTGCTTATCAACTCATCGTGTCAACCGGGGCTTTCTCGACCTAGATATCTGCGTGCTCACATAACAGAGACGGCGTTTGTAGCATATGACCAATCGTCTACCGGCAGCAGAGCAGCATATTTTACAAATGAAGAGCAATGATCATATTACAAAAATATGAGGTATACATGATCAAACAGATCAAAGACAATGCTCGAGACAATAAGACACCCACCACCAATTGGACGGGGGTGTGAATTACATTCTGTCAAAATGGCGGACGGCCTTCAAAATGTTCCGCCATTGTTAAAAAAAAATCCATCAATGACGGAAAGTATTCGGTTGCTCGAAAAAAACTTGCGTTTAGAGATTTCTTATCGGGAGTTTTAAAAAATGGAGTGCGACGTGGCAGAAAGTTCAAAAAAAAAAGAGGAAAAAGGGTAGTGGGAATGAAAGTGGGGAAGAAGAATATGTTGTGGGGATGAAGGCTGCAGGTTGTCGTGCAAGCTGTCTTTTTAGTGACATGCATGAAGTAGGAGGATTTATAAAATGTGAAATTGGAGATGTAAAGGCAGTGAGAGCAACACGGGGTGGAACGGTCGTAGTGGATTGTAGAAATAAGAGGCAGTTCGATAAATTATTGAAAATCACGAAGTTTGATTTAACGAGTGTAGTTTGCTTCCCAGTGAGAAGAAACACAAATATTAAGGGGGTTTTAAGTGGCGTGCCGCTGTCTTTTGAGGCCAGTGATTTTTTGAATGTGGAGGGAGTTTGCGAGGTAAGAAGGCTAAAAACTCGAAGGGAAGGCACGGAGAAGGAAAGCTGATCCGTTCTACTGGAATTTAAGTCTGAACTACCTGAAAGAGTTTTTTTAGATTATGTAAGCTATCGAGTTAGAGAATACATTAGGGCACCACTTAGATGCTACTGGTGTCAGGAATATGGGCATGTGGCAGCAGTCTGTAGGCGTAAGATGAGATGTAGAAGGTGCGGGAAAGAGGGATGTATGGAGGACGACTGCACTAAGGAGCAGATAGTGTGTTTTCACTGCGGGGGAAGCCATGAGGTTGGAGCTTTGGAATGTAAAAGAAGGAAAAAGGAACAGGAGGTGGAAAGAATAAGAATACTAGGGAAAATGTTGTATGCAGAGGCAATTAAGAGGGTGCAGGTGGAAAAAGAAAAGGTGGGGAAAGATCAGGCGAGGGTTCAGGAAAGTGGAATATCAGATGGGAATTTCATTGGACTGGAAAGAAGACACTTTTTAGCGTTTATCGCAATGGTGGTGATCTGTTCTAGAGATCTTGAGAGTAGAACAGAAAGAATCAAAATGGTGATTGATGCAGCACGGGAATTTTTAGGAATTACGGATGTCAAAGGCGAAGAAATTCAAAGGATTTTGGAGAGAGGGTTTGGCGGGGGTCAGGTGATAGGAAAGTAAAGTTTAGGAAAGGAGGGGATTTCGGAAAGGGGGTTGGATAGGTATTTGGGGGTTTTTTTTTCCTTCTTTTGAATTTTCTTGTTTCGTTTAAGTTAATTTTGTATCTGCGGAGGGCAGTAATACGCCTAGTAGCGTCTAAACTGCCGGAAATCTCAGAAGAAGAAGAAGAAGAAGAAAATATTTGGTTAACGCGACCTCTGCTACGTAGCTACCTTACGGTACTGTAGCAATATTTGTTAGTAATCCTGGATGTAGCCCAATCGTAGTAGCGAGGGCTTTTGGCTATCTTACGTTACCGATTGTCATAACGTTACTGGTACATGTGTTAGCCAGCTCGAACATGAGCTAGCTAGCCAGCTAGTGTCAGATAGTGGCAGACACAATCATGCAAAGATAGCTAGCTTTGGCGGTGGCTGGCTAGCCAGCTTAAATGGGGCTATTCTTTGCAATTTTGGCAACACAAAATACTAAAACTTTAATTATCTGCTTCTGCATTGCTACTTACGTTTATTTTTGGACTGAATCCATCCACGATTTATGCTGCGTTCACGCGCTCCTGGTGCAAATGGTGAATTTCCAACTTCCCAGCGGTGATCACAAGTGGTGAAGACGTGACCGTTCACGTGCGCTTGAATCTGGTGAACTTGTGACAAGATGACCGACAGAAGAAGGTTGCGTTTTGTCCTCTACCTTTATGGATTATTTTCTGCAGTACGATACTTCGTAATGACAGTCCTGCGATACTGACGCCATAGGAAAACAAGGTAGTATTTAAAGGATGAGGAACTGTCGTAGTTTCAATGTAAACGTATTTTTCTTCCATTATCGCTCATACCGTGGCATTCTTGGTCAGCTTTTTGTGAATGCGGTATGTACTAGACCCTGCGTGTCACTGTGGGTGGATATTTATAAATCTGACTTTCAACGTACACCCACCGAGACACTGCTCGATCCATGCAGGCATACTTTTTCACTCAACGTCTGTAACATTTCCCCTGCTCTTCGGATCGTAACAAATCAAACGCACATACCTTCCTAGCTAAGACAGCTAGATTCAGCCGCGAGTACACGCCGGTGGATGCCTTCCGTGCGGAGATATGAGCAAAAAATTCCTCCGAAGCGACACGGTTCAAACACTTGTCGCCATGTCTTCTAATGGGATTTCCCTGGCGTACCGTTGCATGTCGGGATTAGAAAAAATGACGACAAGTGTTTGAACCGCGTCGCTTCAGAGGAATTTTTTGCTCATATTGTTATGATTCTGCTCTGTTCTGCTCATGTTTTGCCATTACCTTGATTCCATGCCATGTTTTGTTTCTGCTTATTCTGTATTTCCTGCCATAGTCCATTCCCCCAGTCATATTCTGGTCATTGTTTTGCATTTTGCCATGCTTTGCACTTTGTCTCCCCTGTCTGGTCTTGTGTTATGTGACAGCTTATCTCCCCAGTATTGTGTGCCACGCTTTCAGGTGATTTCATGGTCTCTGGGTTTCCAATCATTCCTTCTAATCTCGTTTGCTTCCTTCACCTTGCTGTTCTGTCTTTACTAACCATACTAACAGTTTGTTTTTAGTTAAATCTACTAACCTAAACTAACATTGTATATAATACTAACTTACTAACGAGCACTAGGGATTGTATAGCTGCACTTTACTAATTGATTAACAAGCTCTCAGCACTCGCCCTGTTCTAGTCTCAGCCCCTTGTCTTCACTCAATCTACTTTGCTGCGTTTCAGCGGATCCTCCGCACCTGCTTAACTCTGTTCTGCCTCTCATTATCTGTGCACGTTAGAACTCCCTAACTGGAGCTGTATGTTTGTCAATAGGCTGTCTCGTGATCCCCGTCTGCGTTTTGGCTTTTGCCAGTTCCATGTGGTTAGGCTCTCCCTTGTGTTTGCTCCTTCGTAATTAGTCTGATCCAATTCACCTGTCCCTAATCATAGCATGTGACTTCCCTTGTGTGTATTTAAGCAGTCTTCTCACTGCAGTTCCCTGTCAGAACGTTTCCCTTGTGCTACGCTTGTTTTCACCTCGTATTCTTTGTGATTCACTTCTGACTGGACCGTCCCTGTTTATCGATTTTGGCTCTGTTTTGGATTTCTTGCTGCATCTGTGTATCAAACCCTTTTTTGCCTGACTACGAGTACTGTGATTGCTGCCCTGGTAACAACTCGGATTTTGCCCTCTGGATTTTGATTTTTGGATTGTGGACTCTGTACTGTTGCCTCCTGCTCTGCGGGGGTTTTCCCCCTTCCATAATAAAATCCAGTTTTACCGCACTGCTTGGTTCTCGCGACTGGTTCCTGAGCGATACCTCACACATATCTCTGCATGGAAGGCATCTACTGGCGTGTACTCGCAGTCTAGCTGTCTTAGCTAGGAAGGTATCTGCGTTTGATTTGTTACGATCTGAAGAGTTGGGGAAATGTTACAGACAGGGCGAAAAAGTATGCCTGAAGTGAATGGATCGAGCAGTGTCTCTGTGGGTGTACATTGAAAGTCAGATTTATAAATATCCACCCTAGGGATGTCACAAGAACCGATACTTGCGATACCTTTCGATTCTTAAATGAAAACACTGACGATATCTATTTTGAGGCACCGTAAGCACCGAGGCACGGTAAGTTTCGGTGCTGTGACTATTCCGGAACTAATGGGGGCAGTATACGCTTCAGCGTGTTCCAGTTGATTCTTGCATTCAGAAGGAGGTCACGAAGAAGTGCACCTCACGTCACAACAAACCCCAAGTGAAAGATGGAAAGTGCAGCTGCAGCATCCCGACTTGTTGACAAAAAAGGCACCAAGCAGTGACGTGCGGTCGGACTTTAGTTTGGTGAGGCAGAATCCTTTAAAGGGGACCTATTATGCTGATCCTTCTTTTAATACAATTTAGTAATGTTATAATGTTGGTTGTCCATGCTCAACCTCTGAAAAGTTTCTAAACATAAGATACAGGGGTTTTGCCGCAATCCAAGAACGTGATTTCGTGAGCGTGATTTCCTCTCTGAACAGCTCCTCCCGAGATCTTCACGAGATCTGGGTAAAACCTGACGTCAGGTTGTGCCATCCAATTAGTACAGACCTAGCCAGAGCCAATCATGGCGCTGGACCTGCCCACACCGGAAACTATTCTAGCAGGCACTAACAACGGCAGATCATACTATGCCTTAGTAGCATCTTCACTTTTGGAATACAAAAGAAGAACCGCAGATCATTTGAGGTGCAATTTTGTCAATATCTCTCCCAAAGCTGCTTGTCCGTTTCTTTTGGACGCAAAAAGAAAAACAAGTATTTTTCTTCCAAAAGACGATGCCACCAGAAATCAGTGGGTAGCTTTTTTTTGTTTGCTGGCAGCAAAAAGCCACGCCAAAGGGAACGTTAGCTGATTGTGCTCAGCATTTCACCAAAGACAGCTTTATCAATAAAGGATAATTCGACACAGGATAAGCATTTCAGCTGCTTCTCAAACCTGAAGCAGTTGCATCGATCAAGCGCTCGGAGCCACACGCTGTAAGTAACGATACAACAGCAAATAATGTAAGTGAAGCTAACGTGTTACGGGTGGCTAGCAGGACCGCTAGCGATAGTTAGCACTAACAACTGGCCTCAAACGCAGGCTTGGTAAAATATCTGAAGATAAAGCCTGTATCGGTCGCGACAGTCCATGACTCACAGACACAGAAACTGTAAGTTGCTTTTACTGCATAAGCCAACCTGACGTGATAGCCAGTTGATTGTGGCTGTAGCACAGCGGCTAACATAGCCAAGTTACTGTTGCTAATGCTTGCGTCCTAAATATGAAAGAGTGATATCGGGAAATTCTACAGAAGGTGTGTGAACATAAACCTCATTTGAAGCTAACTTTTAATACTTGTTTGTAATTTGGATGCTTGGTACACCTGTTCACAGTAACAGAACTTGCTGTCTGCAAAACCTGTATTGCAAGTGTTTGTCTCTGTGGTTATGACCACTCGGTTACCAGCTACTGCATGTTAGTTTGCGTGTCGTGCTAATTAAAAATGCTCCTGGTTAACTTATATGCAGAAATTCTGATTGATATGCTTGTGTTACTTCGGTAAGCATCAATGTGGCAGGTTCATCATAACGTTGCCCGATTGTAGCCTCTACAGTTAGTGATCGCTTCACTTATCCATGACCGGGATCAGCAGGATACTTCACAAATGTCTGAGCAAGCTCTCTGGTGCTACCATGAAAGCAATGCGAAACGCAGAAGCTCTACCGGTTTACAAATGATTTCTCTGCACTACCTTGACATAATTTCATCCCCCTTTAGAAATTGTTGTGGCTAATAAAAAGCTGAAAAAGGCGGAGATTAAATCGGTAATTCTTTCCTGTAGAAGTGATCGATTCGCTAGCTCCACATTAGCAACTTGTCTGCGCTAACGGAACGTATGGTTTGCAAAACCTGTATTACATTCATAACATAACCGAGCTCGACTGTATTATGTTCATAACATAACCGAGCTCTCTCTAGCTGTCGCGTACTATCCATAAAGCTGCTTTCACATTGGACACGAAACGAATTTTTCGCGCGACAGACTACATTCAAAGTCATGGCCACTTATCAGCTACTGCATGTTAGTTCCTCTGCTCTGCTAATTAAAAACGCTCCTGGTTAACTTATATGCAGCGATTCTGATCGGTATGCTTGTGTTACTTCGGTAAGCATCAATGTGACAGTTTCATCATAACGTTGCCTGATTGTAGCCACGACAGTTGAAGCTAACTGGAGAGGTGCTGTATGTGTCTGCCGAGTTGGGCTGCAGTTAGACCAGACGTAGGTTTTGCAAAGCTTGGGGAGAGTTTTTGGGTGCTTGTGAAACGATCGCTTTACTGATCCATGACCGGGGTCAGCCTGATACATCTCCAATGTCTGAGCAAGCTCTCTGATGCTACCGGTGAAAGCAATAAGGAAAAGCACAGGCTATAACGTGTATGGTACCACAAATGATTTCTCTGCATTGCTGTCGATTGAATATTAAATCGGCGACTGAATATTAAATTATTTCCTGTAAAAGTGATCGATTCACTAGCTCCACATAAGCAACGGTTCACGCAGATGGAACTTACGGTCTGTAAAACCTGTATTATGCTCATTAAATAACCGGAGCTCTAGCTTGCTCTCGCGCACAATCCATAACGCGCCCATTCTCCGCGAGGAAACGCTTGTCATTCCGACGCAGTATGTAAACCATTACCACGGGCAATTTCCGAAAAGGCCGTTTAGCCTGGAGCTTTCGCCCCTCCGTCATATACCAGCGCAGAAGCTGTTCGTTGCTCCACGCTTACAACACACCACAGCTATGCACACGACCCAGCAGGTCCTAATACACACCGAAGCAGTCCATAAGCTGTTGGTCCACTTTTAGCTGCTCCTCACTGTCCATGTTTCCCTCTAAACTCAGACCCACCGGATTTCTACGGTCTCCAGTCTACACTTGGGCATGTCGACCCGTTCTACAAATGTGTCTATATGGGGTGGATTCTAGCTTCCCTTGCATCCTAGCTAGGAGTAGAAAAACCGCGGTACTCACCAACTGTTGCCGTAGCAAACTGTAGCCGATAGCAAATTTGAGTTTGCGCTGACAGATATTCGCAGACTGCGCCCTCCACTTTCGCCGCCTGCGTTTGTTAGAACAAGATCATGTCATTAGATCTATATTCAAGTATAACGTTAGATTGCGGAATTTGCCCGCCGCTTCCTGATCAGATTGCAGACGTGTCTCAGGTTTCACTCTGGGGAGCCGGACACGGAAAACTGCGTTCTGCAGCCTCGTCCTGCCCAACTCCGCCCTCCACAGAGCTGGCCAGTCAGAAGAAAGTGGGTACACGGGGAGTGGGGGCCATAGCGGAAGAGCCACCCCAGTGAGGCGTTTCAGGCAGAGACTACAATGTACTACAAATGCATTTTTTTGAGGATGGCAGTATGAGCGAAATAAATACCCTTTTTTTACTCTAGGGGAGTCAAAGACCAAAATATAAACTTGGAAAAATAGCAAAATAGGTCCCCTTTAATTAAACAAGTGTGCGTGCTCAACTCAGGTTATACTAAAGAGTAACTGGTGCTGTCCCAAAAAAAGTTGACAAAAATATAAAATGTCAGCACTCACATTGCAAAACATAAATATTTATTATTGCACGACGGCAGAAAACGGACGCGTTTCAGCCATAGGCTTTCCTCAGCGTTTCTCATACAACTGAGAGTGTAACCCTTAAAAAACCAGCCAGGGATCACCAAACAATCAAGTACCAGCTGATGACAATTAGGCCTACCACATCAATATACAAAGAGAAAGGGGGAAAAGAGAGAGGAAAAAAAGTATATATTTCAACAGAAAAACAAATGAATCACATATTAACAATCCAACCTGATTTAGACAATAATCATTGCATAGGCCTATGTCTATAAAAAGTTCATACATATACAACCGTAGTAAGCATACCCTCTCACAAAAAACAAGACAGGGACAATTCTGCATTTAAACCCCTAGGAAACTCAGTTTGTAGATGACAGAATCCTTCCCTTTGCTTGATTAGCAATCAGATGATTATGTCATGGCTGACAGAAGAACCAAACGCGAGTCAGGAGATCCAAGAATCGAAGTCGTTTATTCAGGCAATGGGTCGGGAAGCCAGGGGTAGCACAGAGACGTAGTAAAGCAGGCGAGGGTCGTACACGAGAATCAATAAATGAGGCAATCAAAACAAAAGGGCTAGGCAAAAAGAGTAATCAGTCAGACACGGGCTATAGTAGTACACGGGAAGCAAAACAAGAGTACTGACACGAAGCACAAGCAAGGAAAAAAAGGGATGAAGATCTGACGGAAATCTGTAGTGAACTGAGACATAATATACACAAGGAAATTACTAAACTAGGCGGGGAATAGGATTGGTGGGAGTTACTAAACAATCAAATCTAATAAGCACACGAGGGAAAGACAAACCATGATCACGCATCACAATTGACCAACCAATCCTAAACATGAAAACATACTCCGATCAGGGAGTTGCCTAAGTGCATAATAGAATGGGAGGCAGCTCGAGGTAAAAACAGGTGCAGGAGACCGCAGTAATCAGCAGAGTCAGGGATAGGAAACAGGAGGGCGGAGTTTACAGACTAGAGCGAATGCAAAGAGTATTAGTAAAAAATGAACGTGATATTTACTCACCATTACATGACTGGTGAATATTAATTCACAAAAGTACTCAGGATGAGTATATTAGTCTATGTTAGTAATGACATAACGTAACATGAAGTATTAGTCTTAATTAATATGTTAATACGTGAATAGCGGGAAATACAGGAAACAAGACGTGAAGGAAGAATTTCGGAAACCACGGAAACCAACGGAAATACCCGAATAGATGCATGAACGTGGACAGGGAAGTGCATGGCTCAAATCACATGGAAGACGTACATGACGCGACTGGGGCAGACGAGGTGCAACCCTAAACACATGAATGATAAATGAAACAATAAATGATGAACGTTAGCCTGGAATCCATACTGATAAAGTGCTGGTCGCTCCCGACGGTCACTGACTTATCAGTCCGGCCTCAGTCGTATAGCCAGCGTTTAGCCCTTACGTCACTAATAAAGTGAATACATGAATATTCATGTTTTCTGCTCTTGGCGAGAACCACCAATCGAATATGAGTTAGTTGGCCAGCAACGGCATTTGTGAATGTTATTTGACATGAGTTTAAAAATTAGATTGTGGTTTGCTTGCGTTTACTCTTGGAGTGGTTGTTAGGTTTTGAACAGGATAATGTTTGGCCATATCTGCATTTTGTTTATTTCAGTGGGATTCCCCGGTATAATAAAGGCTAAATTAAATAATAGTCAAATTACATAACGTATTTCATGGTAATTGACATTAGCTATAGCTCGAAGGGCATGATTGCATCAGCTAGATTAAAGTGATCCTCCACCCAAAAACTATAATTTGTATATCACTTGCTCACCATTAGATGTCTTGAACGGACGAAGTTGTTCTTCACCTGGCGCAACTTTATGGTCACTGGAAAGTTTTGAAAAATTATCCAAATTCCTTTTTTGCTGGAAGCAAATGGGGTCACGCAGTAGCAATGGGAAAACTCCACAAAACGTCCATTGACAAACTTTCAAACCATCATCCAACGCATCTTCTAGTATAATCCAAGTCAGCTTTGTCCACTCGTATCCTCAGAACTCTAGAAACGCAGTTATTTTTCGCTAAAAATAATAAAATACCAGTTATGCTTCAAGTAAGCTCGTGCATTCAACGGAAGTCCCGCCTCCCGGCTCGTTCATTGCCCAGAGACTCTGCTGCCACTCACACGAATACTCGTATAAACACGAGCCGGGAGGCGGGACTTCCGTTGAACGCAGAGTGGTATTTTTATTTATTTTTAAGTCTGTCTAATGGGGGGAGGGGGCACCCTTGCGACTGTGAGCCAATCACAGATCTCTCATGGATTTTGTGCGAATATTTGAAAGTCAAACGCTGGTCTACCGACTGAGGCCAGACGTACAAGCAAGTGACCGTTGGGAGCGACTAAAGCTTGATACAGATGGATTCCAGGCTAGATGAACATAACAAAGCCAGAAAACACAGATTATGACAGTACCCCCCTCCTACGAACGCCTCAGGGCGTTCTTAGCTGGTGGCACAGGATGGTTCTTATGAAACTCAGTGATCAAAGATTTGTCAATAATAAAGCGGGCTGGGATCCAGGATCTCTCTTCGGGGCCGCAGCCCTCCCAGTCAATGAGATATTGGAGCCCACAGCCCCGACGACGGCAGTCCATGATGTGTCGGACGGTAAAGGTTTCACCGCTGTCAATGACACAGGGTGGAAGGGGGGGGAGCCGGATCCTCATGCAGGGGATGGTTGACAGCAGGCTTGATTCTAGAGACGTGGAAGGTCGGGTGAAGACATCTCATGGTGGGTGGAAGCCGAAGGCGCACAGCCGTGGGACTGATGATCTTGACTATGGAAAAAGGTCTAATATAGCGGGGTGCCAACTTACGAGTGCCCCCGCCTATGGGAATGTCCTTGGTGGAGAGCCAGACCCTTTGTCCAATCCTGTAAATAGGGGCTGGAGTACGCCGACGATCCGCCAGTAGTTTGGTTTGGGCTGCTGCCTTGAGCAGGTTGGTACGTGTAATCCTCCAGGTGCATTTGCATCGACGGATGAAGGCGGCGGCTAATGGAACTCCCACCTCCTCCTCTTGGCTGGGGAAGATGGGGGGTTGATAGCCCATACAGCATTCAAAGGGTGATAATTGTGAAGAGGAGGAGGTATGACTGTTGATGGCGTGCTCCGCCCATGGTAGTTGCTGGCTCCAGCTGGACGGACAGTGTGAACACAGGCACTCGATACTTTGGTTAGCCCGTTCCGTTTGGCCATTAGTTCGGGGATGGAACCCTGAACTGAGGCTGGCGGATGTCCCAAGCAGCTTGCAAAAGGCCTTCCAGAAGCGGGCAGAGAACTGAGGACCTCTGTCCGAAACAATATCGGAGGGAATGCCGTGGAGTCTGATGACATGCTGGACTAACAGAGATGCAGTCTCGGAGGCAGAGGGGAGTTTGGTGAGCGGTATGAAGTGCACAGCTTTAGAGAAACGGTCCACAATGGTGCGGATAGTGGTATTATGGTTGGAGGGAGGTAAGCCAGTGATGAAGTCGAGGGAGATATGCGACCAAGGGCAGTGTGGGATGGGGAGTGGCTGGAGAAGTCCCTGTGGTGGTTGATTAGTGACTTTAGCATGGGCACAGATAGAACAGGTGGATACAAAGTCCAGGATGTCCTTATTCATGCGTGGCCACCAGAACTTCATGCATTTAATGAAATGGAGATTGGCCCTCTGCCGGGTGACAGGAGAGTTGGGAAGAATGTCCCCAACGGAGAACCTGAGAGCGCATGGCTTCTGGCACGAACAGTCTATGGTCAGGACAGTGTCTGGGATTGCCGGAGTCCCCCTGGGCAAATTGGACCTCCCGCTTGATGTCCATCTCGACCGCGTTGACCACTACTTGTGAAGGTAGGATGGTATCTGGAGGGTCGTCGTTCGTTCTGACCTCGAACTTTAGGGAGAGGGTGTCAGGCTTGATGTTCTTGGATCCTTGTCGATAAGTGAGGGTGAAGTTGAAACGGGAGAAGAATAAGGCCCATCGGGCCTGTCTAGGATTCAGTCTCTTGGCTGACAAGAGAAACGCTAGGTTCTTGTGGTCTGTCCAGACTTGAAACGGTATCTGTGTTCCTTCCAGCCACTGACGCCACTCCTCCAAAGCGAGTTTGACAGCAAGTAACTCCCGGTTTCCAATGTCATAATTCTCTTCGGCAGGACTAAGTCATCTTGAAAAGAACACACATGGGTGTACTTTGCTGTCCAAGGCCGATCTTTGGGACAGCACAGCTCCTACTCCGATGTTCGAGGCGTCCACCTCCACTATGAACTGAGCGTTGGGGTCAGGATGTAACGTAACATGAAGTATTAGTCTTAATTAGTATGTTAATACGTGAATAGTGGGAAATACAGGAAACGAGACGTGAAGGAAGAATTTCGGAAACCACGGAAACAAACGGAAATACCCGAATAGATGCATGAACGCGGACAGGGAAGTGTATGGAAGCCCATAGTGGACAATATTCAAATGAAAATGTAATCCCACTATTGCATTATAATTTTCCACTTGTGAGTGAGTTATTTGAGACAATATTAAATTGAAAATGCATGAAACCAATTATCACTTTCAATTTCACATTCACATATGGGAAATCTATGACTATATTCAAATGATAATGAAAAGCTGTTTGACATTTCATTTTCAAAGTCATGCTCCGCAATACAGTGGACAATATTCAAATGCAATAAGCAAAACAGCACCCCCAGCCTATTGCATTTACATTTACATGTCATCACGCTCTTTTAGGGTCAACATGATAATGAAAATGCTGTTTTCTAATCACTAGGAAATGATAATGATATAATAATGATGACGACATTTGACATTTCATTTTCAAAGACTTATTCTGCAATACATGGGACGATATTCAAATGCAGTAAGGGAAACAGCGCCTCCCAGCGCGCGCAATTCACATTTGACTCAAAATGAAAATATTCCCTGTTGATCATGGGGAAAAAAAAAACGTTTTGAGAGAAATCAAAAACTTTGTTTTGTGTCCTTTGGACGTATATTTAGTTCAATATAAATCAAACTTGATGTTTCAAAATGCAAAAAGAAAGAGTTTCACAATCAAATCAATAATTTCATCCTGTTTTCAATGGCACTTATTTACAGGGTTTGTGCAGCTGTTCCATATCTCAAGCAGTCCAAAAATCAAGTAATTCGAGCAAAACTCTCTAAAACTGACATCATCAAGCTTACTCTGAAGACCGTTGATGTTCCAACATGCTCATTGCTGGTGAAATTGGCATAAGGCTGCGACTCCACACATGTATCTCCTGCTCTGACGTCGCCGTGTTTCAATTTGAAATGGCCCCAGTTTATCATGGACAGTGGCCAAGAGATAGCAGGGTGTCAAGTTCCAACTGCCCTCAGAAAAATAGGAAAAAAGGAATTGGCTTCTTGAAAAAATAGGAATTTTACTGACAATACATGCACAAATTAAAAAAGTAAAATCACAAAATCACAAACAAATAATGCGCAAAGTAAACTCCTACTTCGAGATAATCAAAGTAATAATTATAGGACAAAAAATAAGGTTACATTTGTGCTGTAAACATGCATGAAACCAACGACTATTAGCCTGTCTAGCTTGAGCAAATATTGCAGGGATGCCATGTTCAGAGCAAAGGGCCCGAAGGTGACCCATTTCCAAATCTTGCTAGCTTGCTAAAAGCTAGATAGCTACACAAGTAGTAAATCATTTTAATGCAATCCTGTGGATGAATCGGCTTGGGTTCAAAAGGGGGAATCCCCAGGAGAGGACATGCAGAGGGAATCCCCAGGAGAGGACATACAGGGGGAATCCCCAGGAGAGGACAAAGGGGGAATCCCCCCTGCATGTCTATATTATAATAGCGTCGCTCACGTTATGCTGCAGATACGCGCCTGGCGGAGTCTAGCACCGATTGGCCGGACACAGTCGCCTGCAAGACGGAGCCAAACAGCGTCGCTCCCGCTATGCTGCAAATACGCGCCCGGTGGAATCTAGCACTGAGTGGCCGGACACACACACACACACACACACACACATGCACACGCACGCACACAGAAGCCACTCGGCTATTATAATATAGATGTTACAATCATAATACAGTCATTTATTAGCTAGCTAGATAGTATGCTAGCTCACTAGTGATCTTGCGAACTTTACGGTCTGATGCCAGCCACACATTTAGCGGCTGTACAAATTAGACTTGGAAATGACTTGCTCAGTTTCTGAGTGGCCCAACACCCCACAACACCCATCATAGTTCCCACATAAGTTACATAACATTTAACACAAAGAATTTTTGAAGAACCAATATTTGGCTTTTTCATACCCCTTCCTAATGTAAAACGTGTTATTTGTTTGTTTTGTCTTTTAACCTGTACAGCACTTTGGTTCAACTTTGTTGTTTTTAAATGTGCTATATAAATAAAGTGGTTTGGTATGGTTAAAGCAAAGTAAAACCTGACTGTTTCATTATTAAACGCATTCATGAGAATGTAAAATCTCCAATTCAGTGCTCACTTTAACTTTGAACACAAACTGAGTGCTAGATATGTACTCACATTCAGTTGCTGAATGTCTTGAGTAGATGAAATGGTTGAGCAGTGAAAACAATGAACTAACCACATACGTTAAAACAAACAAAAAAAGTAAAAAAAAAAAAAAGAAAGTCCTCATGCCCCACATCACACAATGGGACAGAATTAGTCCTCACGCAGTTTTACCCTTGCCTCATCTTCCTCTCAACTTTCTTTTTTCTCCCATTTGCAGTTTGTTCTTTTACTGCATTTTCAGTGAAGTTGCAGAGAAAGGCTTGTTGTGGCTAATCAAAAGAACCTACTTGGGCATCTGATTGATCATCATATTTCTCATAAATCACGTCACATACAAGTGAATTCTGCATAACAAATCATCATTTTACAGTATCTTTCCCAATAAACAGCCACAAAGGTCATTCTGTCACAGCCATGGATATAGAGTCCTGAGGTGACTATGCAACAGCTATTTAGCTTTTCCCAATGGAAATTTCTAATGAGGTTTGGACACTTCCCAGCATTACTCGAACTCAAATAAATTTTATTGGCCAGTTTGCTCCGAGATTAGCCTTTGGGGTAAAAAGACGCAGGTGATCACATCACATTCATAGTTTATTGTCAAAAATGTTGTTTTTACAGGAAAAAGCGGAGAAGACCAGTAGCTCTTAATAATAAGAGTAAATATAAAAAGTGCATTGGGCGCTCTTGGAAAACGGGGGAAAATAATAATTTGAAGACATGAAGACAATCCAGGCACTCACATGTGAAAAACGGAAGGAAAGATAGAAAAGATAGTGACTGGAATATTAAAAAAGCCAGCATGTTATGACCACAATGGGTCTTCATCAGGGCTTCAAACAGAGGCAATGGGTGTGGTCTCACCTAAATACCATACACAGCCAATGAGAGGAAGTCATTTGACCCAACACCTGACAGGTAGGTAAGCAGAAACGTATGCATACAACAACAAATATATACACATATCCACATACATAGACATGCATACACAATGTGCACATACATATATATAAAAATCACGTACATATATATTCATACAATTCGCAGACATATTCATACGTATGATAACAATAACAATACATGTCCACAGGAGATGAAAAAACTAGAGAGAGAACAGTCCATCTGTGTATACAAGTAATTATAACAGGCATCACAAAAAACAAGTAAAATCTATGTCCTCATTTAGGCCAGGATATTGCAGTGCACCTAAGCGATGAATCCGGAAAACTTCCCTTTGATTAAGTTTTTGGATTCTGTCACCAGCCCTGACAAAAGATCTGATATGTTCAATGCCCTCAATACGCAATAGAGAGTCATTGGCATTATGAACCTGGCTAAAATGCCTCGCCATAGGGTAATCACAGTTCTTAATGCGAATCACGTATTTATGCTCAGCAAGGCGATCCCTCAGGCGTCTTTTAGTGTGGCCGATATAAAAGTAACCCTCCACACACGGGCAAGACAGGCGATATATGACAAACGTAGTATTGCAATTAATAAAATCCCTCTGTTTGTATGCTTTGTTGGTACGACGATCAACAAAACTTTCGGTCTGCAACACATTATCACAATGGGGGCAATGCATCCATTTAAGAGTACCAGCTGGTTTAGTCAGCCAAGTGCCTTTTTTGTCTGGTGGAAGATAGGAGTGCATAAGTTCATCCCTAAGAGTGGGGGCGCGTCTAAAGGACATAACAGGAGTTTCAGGAAAAACTCTGAGAATGTGTCACTCTCAATAATGGACCAGTTTCTTTTAATGATCCGTTTGATTTTATCTGCATGTGTACTGTAAGTAGTGACAAAAAAAGGACGGCATTGGCGGGGCTGTTTACGTCTGTCTTGAGGAGAAGAAGAGTATCCCGCTGCAGTGACTGTGCCCTGATCCGTGCCTGTTTGATCAGCTTGGGTTTATAAGCTCTGTCTAAAAACCTACTGGACACGGCATCAGCTTGTGCTGCAAAATCAGAGTCCTGGTCACAAATGCGCCGAAGGCGTTGAAATTGACCAGATGGAATATTTTCAATGAGGTGGAGAGGATGAAAAGAGTCAGCCCGCAGGATTTGTGGATTTTAAATGTGAAACAATGTCGATCAGAGCTGTATGGTCCAGGAGGTTAAAAATAGCCAGATTAACTGGAGGGCAGGAAGGCACAAGTGGCACGACTAGTTTGCCTGTAGTGGAATTGCCCACAGCTTGCCTTATCCCTGAAACATTATCTGTGTAAAAGGCTGCACAGTCATTACATGATTTGGTGGTTAGCAGTTCAAGAGGAACTTGAATGGTGGGGTTTGTCAGTTTATCTACAACACAAAACAATGTGCGGGCATTATTACTGTTTCTATTTATAATCTCTGAAAAGAATGACTGCCTTGCATTCTTCAATTCATGGTTGCTGATGTGAAGACTGTCTTTATAAATGTCATAATGTGCTTGAAGTTTTGTTTTGCTCTACTTACGTTCTGCCTGTCTGCAGAGTCTTTTCTGAGCTTTGATCGGATTCTCCAAGGTGACTTAGTCTTTGCTGATATAACCTTGGTCCTAACTGGGGTGTTGGAGTCAATAATGGTCATAACTTTGGAGCTGAAATAATTTAGAAGGTCATCGACTGAAGCTGAGGGCAGAGTCGAAAATGGTATAAAAGCCTGTGTGAATAAAGTACAGGTGTTGTCATTAATGTGGCATTTTCTAATTGTCTCAGCTGCAGTTCCGTTAAAATTGGCAAGGGTGGTTGTTTTGAACAAGACTCAGCAATGATCAGCAAGAGCATTGTCAGTCACCTCAACCTCAGATATATTAAGACCTTTTGAGATGACCAGATCCAATGTATGCCCCTTGTTGTGTGTTGACTGCGTTACATGCTGAGAAAGACCAAAATTATCCAGGGTGTTTAAAAGTTCTGTAGCACATCTTTCTAACCCATCTTTAAGATCGTCAACATGAATGTTGAAATCACCCACCAAAACAACACAATCAAAGTCAATGCACACAATCGACAGCAGTTTGGATAACTCAGAAAATTTTGCATTGTATTTTGGGGGTTTGTAGATGGTTGCAAAAATTGCTTGGAAAGGGAATTTTGAATGAAGAGCAACATATTCAAAGGAGTCGAAATGCCCATAAGACATTTTGTAGCATTGGATGCTATTATTAAACAATATGGCAACTCCACCTCCTTTCTTAAGCACTCTTTCCTCACTCATGAAACTAAAATTCGGACGTGCTGACTCAATAAGAACTGCTGTATTGTTATCCTCTCCTAACCAAGTTTTAGTTGTAAAACATAAAATTAAGCTTGTGCTTAATGATAAAATCATTAATTAAAAAGGATTTGCCTGCCAGAGACCTGATATTTAAAAGAGCTAAATTGAATGTGCTAAAAACCTTGTCTTCCCAGTATTTTGAGATGGACTGTGGCTGATAGGGAATACAGACTAAATTTGTTGATGTTCTTGGATAACTGAGGTTTTGGTGAATAACAGTCTTTCTGGAGCAGCATCTTGACCTGATCACAGAAGGAATTCTTTGAGGGGAATGAGTAATGACTATTTATTGACAATTTTAACTTATTTTGGAACCGAAGAGGATGAAATTTCATGGGCCAACATTTTGAAACATGCAAGATATCCCTTTTGCTCTACAAAAAAACAAATTGAGACAATTTAAAATTCTGAACTACCTATATTGCACCCCATCTCTCCTGTCCAAAGTGGGAATATGAGAGAATGGTAAATGTGTAAATTGTGGTACTTGTGAAGGATCACTATTACATTTGTCATGGAAATGTGAAAAAATTTAAGGATTATGGCTTGGCATAACAAAACAGGTCCTGAGTGTCAAAAAACTAAACATACTTCTAAACCCATAAACATGTATTCTATCAGTGTAATGGCCGGTAGTATACGGAGGCCATACACAACGATTGAGAGAAAGAAAGTAGCACGGACACAGTACAAACACAGAGAATAATACAGACCAAACGCAAGTACTCGCGCTTCCAAAGGACGTATAATAGTCCGAACCATGGAAGCAAAGCGAGACAGAAAAAGGGAGAAGAAACTCCAAAAATCAGAAGATAGAAAGTCACACAAAACCTGACTAAAGAAATCTCTGGCTATAGTGCGAAGCTAAACACAGACACTCTAGTGAAGCCTGCTTAGATAGATTCTGGGGAAGCGCCGCCCCAGCTCAATCAGCCAGCTGGATAAAGAATGCGATAGCCCAGGAAACGATATCGTCCCGGGACGAGAGCCGCAAAGAAAAGTCCAAACAAACATACACCTCACAAACCATGACAGTAACCCCCCCCTTCTAAGGAACAGCCCCAGAAGTTCCCAGAGAGCCCTGCGCACGGAATTCTGTGATAAGGGTAGGATCCAGGATATCCCGAGAAGGAACCCAGCACCGCTCCTCAGGACCATAACCCTCCCAGTCGACTAAAAACTGAGCTCCACGATCCACACGCCTCTCGGCTAACATACGACGCACAGTGTAAATAGGCCCCCCCTCAATCATCCGGGCAGCGGCGGAGGATTGTCGACCGGAGCCAGGACGCAAGTGCTAACAGGCTTGAGCCTGGAGACATGAAAAGAGGGGTGGATCCGTAAGGATCTAGGGAGCTTCAACCGGACTGTGACAGGATTGATCTTTCGCACAATCTTAAAAGGACCAATAAAGCGGGGAGCCAATTTCCGTGACTCCACACTCAAGGGCAGGTCCCGCGTGGAAAGACAGACCCTTTGGCTAACCTGATAAGATGGGGCCGAACGGCGCCTTCTGTCTGCGGCGGTCTTTTGTTTCCGTCCAGAGCGCAACAAAGAGGAACGGACCCTGGCCCAAATTGACCGACAATGCCGAACAAAGTGATTAACTGAAGGAACCTCTGAATCCCTGTCAGTCTCAGGAAACAGTGGAGGCCGATAACCCAACTGAGCCTCAAACGGGGAAAGGCCTGTGGAGGAGTTACCCAGTGAATTGTGGGAAAATTCGGCCCATGCTAAAAATCGACTCCAGGAAGATGGGTTGTCAGCCGCTAAACATCGAAGAGTATTCTCCAAGGACTGATGGTTCGCTCTGTCTGCCCGTTAGTCTCTGGGTGGAAACCAGAGGAAAGGCTCACAGTGGCCCCCAACTGGTTGCAAAACGCACGCCAGAATTTGGCCGTAAATTGAGGGCCCCGGTCAGAAACCACATCTTGAGGGATGCCATGCAGCCGGAAATCATGGTCCACAACAAGAAAGGCCTTCTCCCGCGCCGAAGGCAGCTAGGGCAGCGCGATAAAGTGGGCGGCCTTAGAAAAACGGTCAACCACGACCAGGATGACCGTGTTGCCTTCAGAAACAGGCAGCCCCGTAACAAAATCAACAGCGATATGGCTCCACGGGTGCTTAGGGACGGGCAATGGCCCCAGCAGGCCGGAAGGGGGGGGGGTGGGAAGTCTTGTTCCTAGCGCAAATACAGCACGCCGCTACAAACTCCCGGATGTCCTCAATCATGCTGGGCAACCAAAAACGTTGGGCCAAGAACTGCTTGGTCCCATGAACCCCCGGGTCACCTGCCAGACGGGAAGAGTGCCCCCACTGGAGAACTTGGGACCGCACTGCCAAAGGAACAGGCAAACAGCCAGGCGGCTCCCCACCAGGACCAGGATCAGTTCTCAACGCCTCCTGCACAACAGACTCAACGTCCCACTGAATGGGAGCAACAATCTGAGCTGCCGGGATAACCGGCTCAGGAATGGGGTCGCGACAGGATCGGTCGTGAATCTGCGACAAAGCGTCGGGCTTGATGTTTTTAGACCCCGGGCGATAGGTTAACCTAATGTTACAGCGGTTGAAAAACAACGACCACCGTGCCTGCTGAGAATTATGTCATTTAGTCTGTTGGATGTACTGGAGATTTTTATGATCCATCCAAACCACAAACGGATGTTCAGCCCCCTCCAACCAATGGCACCACTCTTCTAAAGCCAACAACTCTCGGTCACCAATACTGTAATTCCGTTCGACCGCCGACAATGACTGGGAAGAAGTAGGCGCATGGGTGCAACTTATTGTCCCGAAGGGGGCGCTGAGACAGAATGGCACCTACCCTGACTTCCGACGCATCCACCTCCACAACAAATGGGAGGGAGGGGTCGGGCAAAACGAGAATGGGTTCTGAGCTAAATTGTTTCTTTAACTTCTGAAAAGTAGCCTCAGCTGCTGGAGATGAAGCAAACGACGAGGAGGTATTCCTCTTCGTGAGCGCGATAATGGGGGCAGCTACCGGGCTAAAATTATGCATAAACCTCCTATAAAAATTAGCAAACCCCAAAAACCGTTGCACCTCTTTAAAATTTTGAGGGGCAGGCCAATCCCTGACCGCTGCCACTTTGTCAGGATCCATGCAGAAGGACCCCTCCTAAACAATGAAGCCAAGAAACGAAACTGTCTTGGCATGAAAAACGCATTCTCAGCCTTGAGAAAAAGCTTGTCTCTGAGGAGGGCCTCAAGCACTTGTCTGACGTGTTGTTTATGCTCCGAGAGAGTTGAAGAGAAAATCAGAATATCGTCAAGGTAGACAAAGACGAATCTCTCCAACATCTCTCGGAGGACATCATCTGAACCAAGTTATGAGCATTCCGGAGGTCTAGCTTAGTAAAAAACGATGCCTCCTGCAGCCGTTCAAACGTGGAGTTCATCAACCGAAGTGGGTATCGGTTTTTAATAGTGATGTTATTCAGGCCCCTGTAATCAATACAAGGTCTCAGGCCGCCATCTTTTTTGCCCACAAAAAAAGAACCCCGCTCCGGCAGGAGACGTGGAGGGCTGAATAAATCCATTAGGCAGAGCCTTCTGAATATATTCTCGCATGGCCTTTCGCTCAGGCCCTGACAGCGAGTATAATGAACCCCTGGGGGGAGTGGTACTTGGGTGGAGATTGATCTCGCAATCGAACATGCGATGAGGAGGTAAAGTCGAGGCCCGTTGCTTGCTGAAACCTCCGCGAGATCAGCATAATCGTCAAGAACATTAGAAAGCAGACAAAAGTTCAGAGCAGCCCCCAAATTCTCACCCTGTTCGGAACCTGTCCTCTCTTTGTCAGATTCCGAGTCAGAGAAATCCTCAGAATAGCAATCCTCCTCTTGCTGCTGCCAGTCAAATTGAGGATCCCACTCCAACCCCTCCTCCGCCCCTTTCTGTAGATTAGGAGGGTTGTGTGAGACAAACTCCTCCGAATCACTCCAGGCATCAGCCTCCCCCATAGGTTGATGCCCGGGATGACATGCCAAACTCTCCCTACATGGGACCTACAATCAGTGCCCCACTGGACGATCGGGTTGTCCTGACTTACCCAAATGATATGAGGCCTATGTTCCCGTAGCCATGAGTGTCCTAAAACGACAGGGAAAACAGGGGAACTGATAATAAAAAACCGGACCTCCTCAGAATGGCCACCAAAAGAGGTGAACATAGTCAGTGATTCAGAAACTTCGGTTATAAATCCAGTTCCCAGCGGCGACCGTCCAAAGATCTAACAGAGCGTGAATGTAAAAGAGGGCGGATAGGAATGGAATGTCTCCTAGCCCACTCTGCATCCATAAAACAATCCACGGCGCCAGAATCCACAAAAGCTTCGATAACTATTCTCTGTCTCCCCACAGTCAATTCTACAGGGATTAAAGTTTGGAAGGGAAACTGGGTCTGTCCCTCTAGTGCCCCCCATACCACTGGAGGGACTTCCTGTTTCCCTGAAGCTCAGGGCAGCGTGGACGGAAATGTCCCGGTTTGTTACAATTATAGCAGATTATACGTCTGCGAACGGGCTTACGAGCCTGGCTCTCATATGAGCCATCAACCTGCATTGGCTCACCAGGGGTGGAATTTTCAGTGGGCGGAATGAAAACTGAATGCATGCTGCTAGGCGCATTAGCCCCGTTTACAGCAAGAGTTAATGCAGTACATTTCTCCCTGTTACGTTCGCGGATGCGATTATCAATTCGCACCGCAGTGCCAACCAATGAATCTAGAGATAAACAAGGCTCCAACCTCCTCAGCCAAAGCCCGAATGAACACTGTCATAAGAGTTGCTTCTGGCCAGCCTGTCTCTGTCGCCAAGGAGCGAAATGTGATTGAAAACGTAGCAACACTCTCAGAGCCCTGCCTTAAATGCATTAAACGCATAGCCGCTTCCTGACCACAAACATCCTGATCAAACACCGATACCTTTTCTCTAACGAGAGTCTCCACAGTATTCACTACTGGTGAATTAGATTGAATAAGTGGGCCTACCCAAGTGAGTGCTGTGTTGGTTAACAGGGATAAAATAAATGAAACCCGAGACTCTTCATTCATGAACCGTGAAGGCTGCGCTTTAAAAAATATTTCACATTGGGCAATGAAATCTTTACATCTTCCTGCCTCGCCTCCATATCTTGGGGGTAACTGAAGCTTTGGCTCTCGTAAAAGATGTACAGACTGTGCTTGTGCAACATTTTGTGTGATTTGCATGGACAAGGCTCTAATACTCTCAGTGAGAGTGAACAGAACGTTCTCCTGTCTCTCCATGGCATTCGCCTGAAGACGGACTCTCTCCGCCAACTCAGCCAGTTGATTATTCAGGCTAGAAAGACCCTTGCCATAACCAGAGAGAACAGCTTGTTGGTTAGCCACAACTTTCTCTAACGCAGCCCTTGCTGACGACTCCATGTTGGCTAGAGTGTTCTGTAATGGCCGGCAGTATACGGAGGCCAGGCGCAACGACAGAGAGAAAGAAAGTAGCACGGACACAGTACAAACACAGAGAATAATATAGACCAAACGCAAGTACTCGCGCTTCCTAAGGGCGTATAATAGTCCGAACCACAGAAGCAAAGCGAGATAGAAAAAGGGAGAAGAAACTCCAAAAATCAGAAGATAGAAAGTCATACAAAACCTGACTAAAGATTTCTTCAGCTATAGTGCGAAGCTAAACACAGACACTCTAGCAAAGGAGCCGTGCCGGACTTCCTGCTTATATAGATTCTGGGAAAGCGCCGCCCTAGCTCAATCAACCAGCTGGGTAAAGAATTCGATAGCCCATAAAACGATATCGTCCCGGGACGAGAGCCGCAAAGAAAAGTCCAAACAAACGCACACCTCACAAACCATGACAACGAGACCTGCAAAATTTCAATGAACTTCTCTGTAATAACAGAACTTTTTTTCTTTCAATATTCATGGTTACAAAAAAGATAATTGCGAATAAATGGATCGATGTAAACATACCAACTTATGAAGAATGGATCAATTAAGCAATTGATATGATTCACATGGAAAAAATTGCCTCAGGCTTGCAAGATAAAAAAAAGAAATTACTGACATTTGGCGTCCGTTAAAAGAATTCATCATGTCTATGTAACACTTGACATAAAATCACAGCATTGCATACTTTGCACTCCATAATTGTGTGACTTAATAATTACTTAATTCGTAAATTGATATGTTAACTGACTCGTTCATTGATAAATTAACATTGCAACTTCTGATTTTGTTTGTATTATAATAATAATAATAATATACATTTCTTTTCTTTGTCTTTCCTCATTTTTTTTTCCCAGCATGTTCCTACTTCTATTCCAACATATGTTAAAATATTGATGTAGCCTGAACACAAGGGGAAGGGAGGATTATACAGAGGTGAGGGTATTTGATTGACGTAGGAGAACACCAGAGCACTGCAGCATGGAATTAATCTAGATTTCTTGGTATTGGTTCATGTAACTGGAAACTGTGCAGATATAGTCCTGAAATTTGATAACTGGAACAATATGTTAATTTTGGGAATTATGTATGTGTGCTAAGATGAGGGGCGGGGAGTCATCTATGTCTTGTCTGTGCTTCTTCAATATGTCTGTAAATGTTACTGCATATTATTTTGCGGTTTTGTCATACCCTTCCTTCCAGGGATGCTTCATCATGTTTCATTATTTTTTTTTAATAAATAAATAAATAAATAAATAAATAAATAAAACAAGCTGAACTCTACAGAGAGGGGGTGGTGAAGAGCTATTAAAAAAATTAAAAAAGAGATCGTCTTTAACAATCTTCTCAAATGACTTAATAATTAAGGATGTGAGTGCCATGGGCCTGAAGTCGTTGAGAGACTTTGGGGCTTTGTTCTCCAGCACAGGCATTATAGAGTCTTTCCAAAGGCGAGGAACAATGTGGAGCTGAAGAGACATTTTGAAGATTTTTCAATTTTTCATCACATGGCCTCCAATGCTGTTGGGGCTGGGACTTTTCCCAATAATTTTATTTGGCCCAGCTAACTCTGTCACCAGTTTGCATAAAACTCTTGGTCCTCTCTCTGCAAATTACACAGTTTTGGTAAAAATCTTGGTGTTTTCCTCGACTCTTCCATAAATTTTTATAAAAAAGTCAGGAATGTTGTAAAGGGCAGCTTCTTTCAGCTTAGAACCATTGCTAAATTATAACTTATCTTATCTCATAAGGACCTGGAAAAAGTTATCCACACCTTCATTACTAGTCGCTTGGATTACTGTAATTCCATGTACATAGGTTTGACAAACTCCACCCTGTCGAGATTAAATTTGGTTCAGAATGCAGCAGCCAGATTTTTAACGGGTACAAAGAAAAGAGAACATATTACTCCAGTTCTGCCCAAATTGCACTGGCTACCTGTAAAATACAGAATTGATTTTAAGATTTTCCTATTTGTTTTAAAGCCGTCAATGGTTTTGCTCCTCAATACATTACTGACTTTTTAACTCCTTATTCTGCACCCCGCTTACTCCAGTCATCCACTGAGCAATTATTGTCAGTCCCTCATTTCCGTTTGAAAACAAGAGGTGGTCGTGCTTTTTCAGTTAATGCCCCCAGTCTGTGGAATAATTTCCCATGCACATTAGAACCTGCTCTTCAATTGATCGTTTTAAATCAGAACTAAAGACCCATCCTTTTACTCTTGCTTTTAGCTCAGTCTGAAGCTGGGCCATGGTTTTAAAATCAAGTTCTCTTTTATTAATGAATGTCTGGTGTTTTATTTTTTATCTATTTATTTTTATTTCTCCCCTGTTTTACTATTCTATTTTCATTCATTTAATTTATCTATTTTTGCTTTTTTTACTTTTGCTTCTAAATATGGTGTCATGTTTTTAGCCTTACTATTGTTTTGTACTATTTTTGCTTCCATATCTTGCGTGCTGTATTTCTTCTGTATCTGCCTCTTCTGTAAAGTACTTTGGGTCAACTTCTGTTATTTTTAAATGTGCTATACAATTAAATGTGACTTGACTTTTCTTGACCTTATTTCCCCTGACAAGTGACAGGACTTAAGCTGTCAATCTGCACGCTGCTGTGCCCCAGGGCAACGTCTTGAAAAACTGACAGCTTGTCACTAAACTTGTGGGTATTAAAAGGGTTATGAAATTCATTAAAGGGATAGTTCACTTTTTTTGAAGTGGGGTTGTATGAGCTACAAATTGCCACTCCTTACATTAGATGCAGTCGAAAACTCTCTGATCTCCTCCAGGTAGCCGCACCAGCGCATAGTGCTGGGTGGAAATTTAGGCGATACACTGTTGTGAACGGGACCAGGGAAACAGCGTATTTTTGCGGCCTAAAAGAGGTCCTACTTGAAAATAATACACCATTTCAGTTGTACGCTACATTAAAAAGAATTACAGCGCTTTACCTGCTCGGAAAAAAACACAGTTGCTCTTGAACTAACCAACTGACGTAGTCCTCCGCGCGGCGCATCGTAGTTAACCGCGCGCTGTAGCGATCAGCTGTTTGGGTCACAGTCAAGCTGCTTGCACACTGGACGCGAAACGAATTTTTCGCACGACAGAATACATTAAAAGTCAATGCAAAGACTCGAATACACGCGAAATGCGAGTATTCGCGTCTTCGCATTGACTTTGAATGTAATCTGTCTTGCGAAAAATTCGTTTCGCGTCCAGTGCGCAAGCGGCTTAACTGTGGTTGCGAGGTCGGACGGTCAGTTAAACTTGTGCAAATATTTCGAAAATGGTCCGTGTGTGTTGCTTTCCTGGACGTGAAAGCAAAGCTGTATCCCGGTGCACTTACAGCTTCCAACTGCGGTCAAGCCAGCCTCCAATCCGGAAAACACGGTCAAGCCAGCCCTCACTCATTTAAGTGGTTTGCGAATAAACGCGGCATTACGGTAACGGCGTGTCTCGCCTGATTTCAAATTTTCAAAATAAAAGCTGGCTAACAAAATGCGTTATGTCAATCAGAAATTAGCTCATTTAGAAAGAAATAGAAACTGCATTAATGACTGCAATAAAAACAATAAATACGAAACTGAATACTTAATTCAAAATTAATACTAATTTAAAAAACAAGATTAAGATGATCAGGTAATATTCTGAGGAAGCACTTCAGAACTAAAACGCCATTTGAAATAGAATGTATTTTTAACTATGTTGAGTGGACATTCAGATTAAAATTAAGTGAAAACTCCCTGTTGTCACGGACTAATTTCACTACAGCATGACAGTACAGTACCTCACAGTGTCACTCAGTGGATATCAGGACATTCTGATGTGGGCATTTCAAAATTAAAGCCCTTTGAAATAGAATGTAGTTTTACCTATGTTGAGTGGAAATTCAAATTAAAATTAAGCAAAAACTCCCTGTTGTCACAGACTAATTTCACTACAGCATGACAGTACAGTACCTCACAGTGTCACTCAGCGGATATCAGGACATTCTGATGTTGCATTTCATAATTAAAGTCCTTTGAAATAGAATGTAGTTTTACCTATGTTGAGTGGAAATTCAAATTAAAATTAAGCAAAAACTCCCTGTTGTCACAGACTAAATTCACGACAGCATGATTGTACAGTACTTCACAGTGTCACTCAGCGGATATCAGGACATTCTGATGTGGCATTTCAAAATTAAAGCCCTTTGAAATAGAATGTAAATTTACCTATGTTGAGTGGACATTCAGATTAAAATTAAGCAAAAACTCCCTGTTGTCACAGACTAATTTCACTACAGCATGACAGTACAGTACCTCCCAGTGTCACTCAGCAGATATCAGGACATTCTGATGTGGCATTTCAAAATTAAAGCCCTTTGAAATAGAATGTAAATTTACCTATGTTGAGTGGACATTCAGATTAAAATTAAGCAAAATTAAAGCCCTTTGAAATAGAATGTAAAAAAACTCCCCAAAAACTCCCTGTTGTCACAGACTAATTTCACTACAGCATGACAGTACAGTACCTCACAGTGTCACTCAGCGGATATCAGGACATTCTGATGTGGCATTTCAAAATTAAAGCCCTTTGAAATAGAATGTAAATTTACCTATGTTGAGTGGACATTCAGATTCAAATTAAGACAAAAACTCCCTGTTGTCACAGACTAATTTCACTACAGCATGACAGTACAGTACCTCACAGTGTCACTACAGCATGGATATCAGGACATTCTGATGTGGCATTTCAAAATTAAAGCCCTTTGAAATAGAATGTAAATTTACCTATGTTGAGTGGACATTCAGATTAAAATTAAGCAAAAAACTCCCTGTTGTCACAGACTAATTTCACTACAGCATGACAGTACAGTACCTCACAGTGTCACCCAGCAGATATCAGGACATTCTGATGTGGCATTTCAAAATTAAAGCCCTTTGAAATAGAATGTAAATTTACCTATGTTGAGTGGACATTCAGATTAAAATTAAGCAAAAAACTCCCTGTTGTCACAGACTAATTTCACTACAGCATGACAGTACAATACCTCACAGTGTCACTCAGCGGATATCAGGACATTCTGATGTGGCATTTCAAAATTAAAGCCCTTTCAAAATAAAGAATGTAAATTTACCTATGTTGAGTGGACATTCAGATTAAAATTAAGCAAAAACTCCCAGTTGTCACAGACTAATTTCACTACAGCATGACAGTACAGTACCTCCCAGTGTCACTCAGCAGATATCAGGACATTCTGATGTGGCATTTCAAAATTAAAGCCCTCTGAAAATGTATTTTTTGCTGTGTTCAGTGGAAATTCAGATTAGAATTAAGTGAAAACTCCCAGTTGTCACACACTGATTTTACTACAGCATGATAGTACTGTACTTCATAATGTCACTCAGCAGATATCAGGACATTCTGATGTGCCATTTCAAAATTAAAGCCCTCTGAAATATCATGTATTTTTTGCTGTGTTCAGTGGAAATTCCGATTACAATTAAGAGAAGACTCCAGTTGCCACAGACTAATTTCAATGCAGCATGATAGAACAGTACCTCACGGTGTCACTCGGAAGACATCAGGACATTCTGATGTGGCACTTCAAAATTAAAGGCCTTTGAAATATTGTGCATTTTTTGTTATGTTCCCTCTATTTTCATTTTAGAATTGAAGGATTATTCTTTTCTCCCGCAGTTTATTTTCCCATCACCATGACTATAAACCATTGCAAAGCGTTACTCAGACTGTATCACAACATTCAATTGAATGAAAATGGCATGTGTTCTCTACTGTGATCCCTCTTATTTCAGATAAATTTCCTTTTTCCACAGGATAGTTTCACTTCACATTAGCATTGAGCTGGAGCATCTAGTTGAGGTATGCACTGTTAACAACTTGGAGCTGTATAAAGTGATGAGAGTGGGAAGGGGAGTGGACTCTGGGAAGATCACACCCTCCCCATATTCAACATCACTGCTTCTGCCATTGATTCCGTCATGTTTCTGGGATGTACCCTCTCTAATGCCATGAAGTGGAGGACTTACATTGGCTCTGTTGTCAAGAAGGCCCTGCAGAGCGTGTTATTCACACAATCCTCTCCCTTATGTCCCACTATTAAAGCCAATTGTGGGGACAGATGTTTCTGATTTGTGATGTATACTATCTATTCTGAAATATCTTTGTGCACTTTTTTGTTTGTTTTACTCACATATGCAGTATTTCTGAATAAATTTACTACTTTCCTATTACTCATGATGAAATCTGCTGGTACATTCAACCATACCTATTTCTCTGAAATGGCCGACATTGTCACCAATTTCCTAAGCGTGTGGCAGGTTGATATAACTGCAGTTGAAGTGTTTCTTCCCTATCAACCATCTGTAGCACTTCCAATCATTGCGATTGAAGACCTGTATGCAAGAAGTACTTCAGTCACATTTTGCAAAAAATGAGCTGACACCAGTATTAAAAGTTACAATGGCCAAAGCATCATCTGATACCAAAGATTTCTGCAAAGAAGCGCTCAAGTCTCGTTTACTGGTGCGTTTCCATTGTCCATTGTCATGATCTGCAACATGAGCCTAATTACACACAATCTTAGTTTCTGGTCAACGTTGCAGCCTATTCATTTTTGTTTCCTTGGTTGCTCAGTGTGTAAGATTGTGTGTAATTAGCACCATTATAAAAATCTCATATATAACACATGCACATTTACATGAAGTGTCTTTGTATTTGTGACACTTTTGACCCAAAATTATGACAATTCACTGAAATAATTTGGAATTCTAAATGGACCAATTGTCTTCTTTCAGTGAAATATTTTTCATGTCTCTGTGACAGCCAAACCCTGCATTATAAAGCCTTGAATGGGGGGTCATACACGCAGACAAGGATTGGGTCAGTTAGGCATCTGCACAAAGAGGTTGGACAAGCTCAAGATGCTTCACAAGTTGAACAAAAGAAAGAAGCACATTGTCACCACACATGCAGAGGAATTATGGTCAATAGCAGATAAAGACATAAAACAAGTTTTTGGTGGATGGGACCACAGATTTTTGAGGTAAAATATGTTTACTTTTTAAAATAGTATGTTTATCACATTTCTGAAATGTATGGGCCCATTTGTGAGACTATGGCTATGTATAAGAGAATTTAAAAACAAAATCTGTATTTTCCTTCCATGCACATTATTTTAAAAAAAAATTAATAAATAAAAAAAATATTGCAAACTTCATCGCTCCAAACCTTGGGGATCGGTCAAAAGTAAGCAGACTAATTGAAGACCTGTGTGCAAGAAGTACCAAAGTCACAAAATAATACTTTTGAGATTTTGGGGGTCAAAGTTTTCAAAACATGTTGCAGATCATGACAATGGACAATGGAAACGCACCAGTAAACGAGACTTGAGTGCTTCTTTGCAGAAATCTTTGGTATCAGATGATGCTTTGGCCATTGTAGCTTTTAATACTGGTGTCAGCTCATTTTTTGCAAAATGTGACTGAAGTACTTCTTGCACACAGGTCTTCAATTGCAATGATTGGAAGTGCAACAGATGGTTGATAGGGAAGAAACATTTCAACTGCAGTTATATCAACCAGCCACACGCTTAGGAAATTGGTGACAATGTCGGCCATTTCAGAGAAATAGGTATGGTTGAATGTACCAGCAGATTTCATCATGAGTAATAGGAAAGTAGTAAATTTATTCAGAAATACTGCATATGTGAGTAAAACAAACAAAAAAGTGCACAAAGATATTACAGAATAGATAGTATACATCACAAATCAGAAACATCTGTCCCCACAATTGGCTTTAATAGTGGGACATAAGGGAGAGGATTGTGTGAATAACACGCTCTGCAGGGCCTTCTTGACAACAGAGCCAATGTAAGTCCTCCACTTCATGGCATTAGAGAGAGTACATCCCAGAAACATGACGGAATCAATGGCAGAAGCAGTGATGTTGAATATGGGGAGGGTGTGATCTTCCCAGAGTCCACTCCCCTTCCCTCTCATCATCACTTTATACAGCTCCAAGTTGTTAACAGTGCATACCTCAACCAGATGCTCCAGCTCAATGCTATTGTGAAGTGAAACTATCCTGTGGAAAAAGGAAATTTATCTGAAATAAGAGGGATAACAGTAGAGAACACATGCCATTTTCAAGCAGCAGAATATAAAAATTGAATGTTGTGATACAGTCTGAGTAACGCTTTGCAATGGTTTATAGTCACGGTGATGGGAAAATAAACTGCGGGAGAAAAGAATAATCCTTCAATTCTAAAATGAAAATAGAGGGAACATAACAAAAAATGCACAATATTTCAAAGGCCTTTAATTTTGAAGTGCCACATCAGAATGTCCTGATGTCTTCCGAGTGACACCGTGAGGTACTGTTCTATCATGCTGCATTGAAATTAGTCTGTGGCAACTGGAGTCTTCTCTTAATTGTAATCGGAATTTCCACTGAACACAGCAAAAAATACATGATATTTCCAAGGGCTTTTATTTTGAAATGCCACATCAGAATGTCCTGATATCTGCTGAGTGACATTATGAGGTACGGTACTATCATGCTGTAGTAAAATCAGTGTGTGACAACTGGGAGTTTTCACTTAATTCTAATCTGAATTTCCACTGAACACAGCAAAAAATACATATTTCAGAGGGCTTTAATTTTGAAATGCCACATCAGAATGTCCTGATATCTGCTGAGTGACACTGGGAGGTACTGTACTGTCATGCTGTAGTGAAATTAGTCTGTGACAACAGGGAGTTTTTGCTTAATTTTAATCTGAATGTCCACTCAACATAGGTAAATTTACATTCTATTTCAAAGGGCTTTAATTTTGAAATGGCACAACAGAATGTCCTGATATCCGCTGAGTGACACTGTGAGGTACTGTACTGTCATGCTGTAGTGAAATTAGTCTGTGACAACGGGGAGTTTTTGCTTAATTTTAATCTGAATGTCCACTCAACATAGGTAAATTTACGTTCTATTTCAAAGGGCTTTAATTTTGAAATGCAACATCAGAATGTCCTGATATCCGCTGAGTGACACTGTGAAGTACTGTACAATCATGCTGTCGTGAATTTAGTCTGTGACAACAGGGAGTTTTTGCTTAATTTTAATTTGAATCTCCACTCAACATAGGTAAAACTACATTCTATTTCAAAGGGCTTTAATTTTGAAATGCAACATCAGAATGTCCTGATATCCGCTGAGTGACACTATGAAGTACTGTAATATCATGCTGTAGTGAAATTAGTCTGTGACAACAGGGAGTTTTTGCTTAATTTTAATCTGAATGTCCTCTCAACATAGGTAAACTTACATTCTATTTCAAAGGACTTTAATTTTGAAATGCCACATCAGAATGTGCTGATATCCGCTGAGTGACACTGTGAGGTACTGTACTGTCATGCTGTAGTGAAATTAGTCTGTGACAACGGGGAGTTTTTGCTTAATTTTAATCTGAATGTCCACTCAACATAGGTAAATTTACATTCTATTTCAAAGGGCTTTAATTTTGAAATGCCACATCAGAGTGTCCTGATATCCGCTGAGTGACACTATGAGGTACAGTACTATAATGTTGTAGTAAAATCAGTGCGTGACAACAGGGAGTTTTTGCTTAATTCTTATCTGAATTTCCACTCAACATAGGTAAAATTACATTCTATTTCAAAGGGCTTTAATTTTGAAATGCCACATCAGAATGTCCTGATATCCGCTGAGTGATACTGTGAGGTACTGTAGTATCATGCTGTAGTGAAATCATTCTGTGACAACAGGGAGTTTTCACTTAATTCTAATCTGAATTTCCACTGAACACAGCAAAAATTTGTTTCTATTTCAAAGGGCTTTAATTTTGAAATGCCACATCAGAATGTCCTGACATTCGCTGAGTGACATTATGAGGTACGGTTTTATCATGCTGTTGTAAAATCAGTGTGTGACAACAGGGAGTTTTCGCTTAATTCTAATCTGAATTTCCACTCAACATAGGTAAAATTAAATGATATTTCAAAGGGCTTTAATTTTGAAATGCCACATCAGAATGTCCTGATATCCGCTGAGTGACACTGTGAGGTACTGTACTGTCATGCTGTAGTGAAATTAGTCTGTGACAACAGGGAGTTTTTGCTTAATTTTAATCTGAATGTCCGCTCAACATAGGTAAATTTACATTCTATTTCAAAGGGCTTTAATTTTGAAATGCAACATCAGAATGTCCTGATATCCACTGAGTGACACTATGAAGTACTGTATTATCATGCTGTAGTGAAATTAGTCTGTGACAACAGGGAGTTTTTGCTTAATTTTAATCTGAATGTCCTCTCAACATAGGTAAATTTTCATTCTATTTCAAAGGACTTTAATTTTGAAATGCCACATCAGAATGTGCTGATATCCGCTGAGTGACACTGTGAGGTACTGTACTGTCATGCTGTAGTGAAATTAGTCTGTGACAACGGGGAGTTTTTGCTTAATTTTAATCTGAATGTCCACTCAACATAGGTAAATTTACGTTCTATTTCAAAGGGCTTTAATTTTGAAATGCAACATCAGAATGTCCTGATATCCACTGAGTGACACTGTGAAATACTGTACAATCATGCTGTCGTGAATTTAGTCTGTGACAACAGGGAGTTTTTGCTTAATTTTAATTTGAATTTCCACTCAACATAGGTAAAACTACATTCTATTTCAAAGGGCTTTAATTTTGAAATGCAACATCAGAATGTCCTGATATCCGCTGAGTGACACTGTGAAGTACTGTATAATCATGCTGTAGTGAAATTAGTCTGTGACAACAGGGAGTTTTCACTTAATTTTAATTTGAATGTCCACTCAACATAGGTAAAAATACATTCTATTTCAAATGATATTTTTAGTTCTGAAGTTCTTCCTCAGAATATTACCTGATCATCTTAATCTTGTTTTTTAAATTAGTATTAATTTTGAATTAATTATTCAGTTTCGTATTTATTGTTTTTATTGCAGTCATTAATGCAGTTTCTATTTTTTTCTAAATGAGCTAATTTCTGAATGACATCACGCATTTTGTTAGCCAGCTTTTATTTTGAAAATTTGAAATCAGTCGAGACACGCCGTTACCGTAATGCCGCGTTTATTCGCAAACCACTTAAATGAGTGAGGGCTGGCTTGACCGTGTTTTCCGGAGTGGAGGCTGGCTTGACCGCAGTAGCTTACACCGCATTCCTCTGCGGGGTGGACTTCGGCACCTGTGGCTGGCTGCGCTCAACATGGATATTGATACGCCATCCGTATCCCTAAAAGAACTCCGTGTTTGCAGTATTCATTTTTCCAAAGAGGCTTTTTGTGAGGCTAAATTCAGGGAAATCTCAACGGTGCACGCTGAAGAGCACTGCTGTACCCATGCATCAGGTAAGAGAGTGAAACACCAGTGAAGTCTAATGTAACATTGCAGCACCAATTGACATCGCATAGGGTCTACGCAGCCACATACTGTGTAGGCCTATCTGCTGTGCTGGTTATTTTTGGGATTTTTATTTTTAATTTGAGACGTAATTCTATGTCATTGAAATGCCGTCTCTGTCTCAAACCGCTCAGTCTGACCCAAACAGCTGATCGCTACGGCGCGCAGTTTACTCCGATGGAATACGTCAGTTGGTTAGTTCAAGAGCAACTGTGTTTTTTCCGAGCAGGTAAAGCGCGGTAATTCTTTTTAATATAGCGTACAACTGAAATTGTCATGGTTATGTTTTTTGTCATGTTTATGCTCAGGATCTGTGTTCATGATTTTGTCTTTTATTTATTCTTTTTGGTTATTGTAATACTTTGGGTTTTATTTCATTCCATTTCTCAGTTCCGTTGCACTTGTCTCCCCTGTCTTGTGATCTAGTTGGTTCAGTCCGTCTTCCCGGTCTGTGTGCTCACTTACTTCGGGTGATTTAAATGAATTCCGGTGTTTAATATATTCCTTCGATTCTCGTTTACTTCCTTCGTCTTACTGTTCTGATTACTAACAAAACTAACATTTGTATTTTGTATCATAGTCTACTAACACAACTAATCCATGTATATAGATTACTAACTTACTAATGAGAACTCTAGTTAAATCTGTAAAGTTTTAGCGCTACTAATTAATACTAATTCCCTCTCAGCAATCGCCCTGTTCTAGTCTCCGCCACTTGCTCAGCTGTACCTGTCTCTCCCTGCGTTTCTGCGAGATCTCTCGCACGTGCTTAATTACTTTCCTGCACTCGTTATCTGCGCACTTAGAACTCCTTGACTGGAGCTGTTTAAATGTCATACGCTGTCTGCGTGATTCCCGTCTGTGTCTTGGCTTTCGCCAATTTTCGTGGTTAGGGTTTCCCTAGTGATTCTCCCGTTGTAATTAGTCTGATCCAGCTGACTTGCTCCCTGCATAGCATGTGACTTTCCTCCCGTCTATTTAAGCAGTCTTTTCACAGCCAGCTCGTCAGAACGTTGATCAATATTTCTTTGTGTAGAGCGCTGTGTATGCCATTGAGTATTTTTTTCTTCTACTCGTTTGTCCGACTACGATTCTTGCCATAGCCCTTCTTGTATTGTTTTGTCTTTTTGGATTTTGACCCGTTTTTGTATGACCACGATTTCTGTGTTTGGATGCCCTGTGTATGACCTTTGACTTTGTTCATCGACTACGACTTTTTGCCTACCGTTTATGTACCTTTGCTCATCTGTCTTCCTGGTTCTGACCCCTGTCTGTCTAGTCAACACTGTTGGGGTTTTTTTTTTTTTTTGCTTTGACTCGGACCTCATTAAAGGCATACCTTTTTTTTTTTTTTTTTTAGATTTCCATCTCTTGCGTGTGGTTCCTGAACGCTACGTCACAGAAATAGTTTATTCAAGTTGGACCTCTTTTAGGCCGCAAAAATACGCTGTTTCCCTGGTTCCGTTCACAACAGTGAATCGCCTAAATTTCCACCCATCACTATGCGCTGGTGCGGCTACCTGGAGGAGATCAGAGTTTTCTACTGCATCTAAAGTAGTGGCAATTTGTAGCTCATACAACCCCTTTCAAGAAAAGTGAACTATCCTTTAAGTTCATTGGAGAGGACAAGGTCAGGCACACCTGTGAGGTAAATTGAACCCTTCCTGGATTGCATGCCCATCGGGTGCAAAATGATTTATTTGCATGAGTGCGATAAGGATTGCAAATTTATTTGAATTGCCATGTGTATGAATTGTACTATAGAAAGTGCTTTACAGAGACATTAAAAACCAATTAAAAACAGAATGTAAAAACCAGCCAATAGATAAAAGTGCATATATAGTGCAACAAGTAGTCAATCATGGCTAAAACACTAAAAACAGTCAGGGCTAAAACACTAAAGCAGGTTGTTAGTTTTTCAGGAAAAGCTGTAGAAAACAATAGTGTCTTTAACCTTGATTTAAAAGAACTGACAGACTGCGCAGACCTCAAGTGTGCTGGAAGTTTGTTCCACAAATGAGGAGCGTAGTAACTAAAAGCTGCTTCACTACGTTTTTGTTCTTGGAATGCACAACAGGCCTGCCCCAGATGACCTAAGGGGTCTGGATGTTTCGTAAGGAGCCAATAGATCTAAAATGTATTGTGGTCCAAGCCCGTTCAGTGCTTTAAAAACCAGCAGCAAGATTTTAAAATATATCCTCCACCTCGCAGGAAGCCAGTGCAGTGATTTCAGGACTGGTGTGATTATGGTCCATTTTCCTGCTGTCGGTTAAGACCCTGGCTGCAGCGTTCTGGATTAACTGAATTTGTCTAATTTTTTGTTAAGGCCTGTTAAAACTATACAAAAAGAAGCAGTCGCACACTCATGGCTAGTGATGGGACAAATGAACTGAGGCTTTGAGACAAGTCTCGAGCAAAAGTGGGCGTGTCAGGTGAAGCCTTACTTCGAGGCTTGCGTCGCTTCCAAAAGAATCACGTGACTGATGACAAACGAGGCCTCGGTTTGGAGAGTACGTCATTGGTTCGTTCAACGTATCGCCTCATAAATACGCTTCGAATCTCGCGCCAAACTGTGGGTGTTGTCGGCGTTTGTATAAGATGGAGAGAGGTGTAGTATGTTGGAGAGTTGTTGTGAGTTACATATTATTTTCCCCATTGTTGGACATTGACGTGAGAGTGTCAGTTATTTCGTTTTTTTAAATGTCACTCCTGTATTTGTTTTTGAATAAGAATGATTTAAAAAAGCAAAGTATCGTGATTGTTTCATTGCTATTTTAATTATGAACAAATATACTTACACAATTATGTCCATATACTTACACATGCACATACTATAGAAATATCCATTGTTGTTACTGCACGCAAGTTTTTCATACATTTCCACTCAGGTCATGGTACTTTCATTGACTGTCATATGTTGTTTTGCCCTGCAGATGGCAGCATTCAATGTTTCATTGAGGCCTCGAGTACTGAACCTTTTGGTGAAGCAATGGGCTGGAAAGCCTCAGTGATTCATGAGGCTTCATTTGACCATCACTACTCAGGCCTCGATGCAGTAAGTTTAATACATAACCAACGTTTCGACCACAGTCCTCCTCAGGGTTTAAGGAAAAAGTGATTCAACCACCAATATACTTTTCTGTGATGAGGGAACAGGTTTGCTCAATTAAAATGAATGGGCACTTAAGTAATAATGACAGACAACATTCAATCAGGTTTCCCCAATTACTTTTGAAATTTGAAACTCCAATTTCTTTATGTCACTGAAATGACAGATCTCAAGTGGTTGTTTATTGTTTAGGATTTAAAAAAAAAAAATTAATCTTCCTTTGTCTTCTGATATGCTGCAGGTACCCAGTTAGTCTTCGCTACACTCCAATTTCAAAAGTAATTGGGGAAACCTGATTGAATGTTGTCTGTCATTATTACTTAAGTGCCTATTCATTTTAATTGAGCAAACCTGTTCCCTCATCACAGAAAAGTACGTATATTGGTGGTTGAATCACTTTTTCCTTAAACCCTGAGGAAGACTGTGGTCGAAACGTTGGTTATGTATTAAACTTACTGCATCGAGGCCATGAGTGCGCGACCGTTTTTTCCATTTGTATAGCTTTTGTTTTTTCCGTTGTCACCACCTCTACAATTTTTGGTGTGCGCTCTTATCCTTTTCTTTCTTTAAAGGCCTGTTAAAACACCATTGCAGTAATCCAGCTGACTGAAGATAAAAGCATGAATTTGTTTTTCCATGTCTTGACTAGATAGAGATGCCTTAATTCTATTGATGTTTTTAAGGTGGCAGTAGGCGAATTTGGTGATTAGCTTTTTGTGACTGTTAAAATTCAGATCAGAGTCAATAATCACTCCATGGTTTCTGGCTTATGCACTTGTGGTCAAAGACATAGAATTGAGATGGTCAATGATCTTTGACCTTTCATTTTTGGGACCAAAAACAATAACCTCTGTCTTATCAGTGTTTAGCTGGAGAAAGTTCTGGAACATCCATTCCTTGATTTGATTGATACATTTACTCAAAGAAAGTAATGGGCTGTAGTCCTTTTTTGATACTGAAATATAAAGTTGTGTGTCATCAGCGTAGGTGTGGTAAAAGACATTATAATAGTCCATGATCTGTACGAGTGGCAGCATATAGATATTAAACAAAAGAGGTCCAAGAATGGACCCCTGCATCACCCCACGTCATCTTTTTTTCGCTCCAATTCATATTTACCCATCGATACAAAGTAGTCCCAATCCTGTAAGTAGGATTCAAACCAATGTAGGACAGTGCCAGTAATACCCACCCACTTTTCCAGTCTATCAAGTAAAATGCTATGATTGATTGTATCAAATGCTGCACTTATGTCCAGTAGCACCAGGACTGAGTTTTTTGAAGCATCATTATTGATGTGTATTTCATTTAAAACTTTGATTAGTACTGTCTCTGTGCTATGATGAGGTTGAAAGCCTGACTGAAATGTATTAAAAAGGTTATTCTGTGTCATAAAAGCATAAATTTGTTGAAAACAACCTTTTCAATACGTTTTCCTAAAAAAGGCAGGTTTGACATTGGCCGGTAATTACTTATTATCAAAGCATCCAGATTTGGCTTTTTTCAAAAGGGGTTTTATTACTGCTGTTTTCAAAGCCTTGGGGAACTGACCAGAATGAAGAGAGTTGCTTCGTATTTGCAGTACGTCTGGAGCTATACAGATAAAAACATTTTTTTTTTTTTTTAATTTGTAGGTAGAGAGTCAAGGCAGCATGTTGTGGATTTTAAATGTGAAACGATGTCTATCAGAGCTTTATGGTCCAGGAGGTTAAAAGTTGCCATATTAACTGGAGGGCAGGAAGGCACAAGTGGCACTGCTAGTTTGCCTGTAGTGGAATTGCTCACTGCTTGCATTTTCCATTTCATCTGTGAAAAAGGCTGTACAGTCATTACATGATTTAGTGGTTAGCAGTTCAGGAGAAACTCTGGGGTTTGTCAGTTTATCTACAACACAAAACAATGTGCGGGCATTATTACTGTTTCTATTTATGATCTCTGAAAAGAATGACTGCCTTGCATTCTTCAATTCATGGTTGTGTATGTGAAGACTGTCTTTATAAATGTCATAATGTACTTGAGGTTTTGTTTTGCACCACTTACGTTCTGCCTGTCTGCAGTCTTTTCTGAGCTTTGACCGGGTTGACATTTCTCCAAGGTAACTCAGTCTTTGCTGATATAACCTTGGTCCTAAAATGGGGCGATGGAGTCAATAATGGTCATAACTTTGGAGCTGAAATTATTTAGAAGGTCATCGACTGAAGCTGAGGGCAGAGTCGAAGATGGTATAAAAGCCTGCGTGAATAAAGTACAGGTGTTGTCATTAATGTGGCATTTTCTGATTGTCTCAGCTGCAGTTCGGTTAAATTTGGCAAGGGTGGTTGTTTTAAAAAAGGCACAGCAATGATCAGAGAGCGCAATGTCAGTCACCACAACCTCAGATATATTAAGACCTTTTGAGATGACCAGATCCAATGTATGCCCCTTGTTGTGTGTTGACTGCGTTACATGCTGAGAAAGACCAAAATTATCCAGGGTGTTTAAAAGTTCTTAAGTTCTTATATACATATAAATTTTTTTTTAAATTAAAATGCAGCCACAATATTGTAAAATGAAAAAGGCATTTAAATAGAACAGTATGAAAAAACAGTCCAACAGCAACTTAAATGATTTCTTTCAAAAAAAAGCTTATAGTGCAACACCAACCAATAAAGTAAACATTCAAAAAATATAAATCAAAAGAGCAGAAGCTGCACAGTAAACAAAATATACCTTAACACAAGTAGGCTACACATCGCAGTTGCATTTTCGCAATTTAGTATTGCTCATAATTTCAAGAGCAAAGGCAGACTCTTTTTCAAGAAGATGAGCATTTCTGCTCTCTCTCCTACTAGCCTGTTCCTTCTTGCATTAACAATGTTGGACGCTACACAGAGCAGTCTCTCACTGTCAACACTGGTACAAGGAGCACAGAGAAACTTTTCAGCAGTGGCAGCCAGGGTGGGAAACCGAATTTGGTTGACTCCCCAGTGCTGAAGGGGCTGTCTGAGCGCGGGACGGTTTGCTCTGTCTAATATGTCTGTATTTGAACCTGTGTGCTTGTGCTACTTGCCCCACGTTCCTCATCATGCTCCTGCAGGATTTCCTCAAACAGGCCTTTCAAGCTGCTCTTTCTGCTGCTGCTGTCTGGCTGTGCTTCCAGTCATGGGGCTTTACTGGGGTTGCCTGGCACTGGCCCTGCTCCTTCAGGTGTGATCCTGCTGCTCAGTAACGCCTCCATCGTCTCCACCTCTCGGGTCAGAGCATCCTTGGCATGCTTGATGCAGTCTGCACCTGTGAAGTATCTGAAACAACTATGAAAAATATTAAATGTCTTAATGTGTAAAATAAACAAATAAACAACCTCCTCCATAGTAGCTTTTAATGGTAACATTAATGCAATATGTAGTTATCCAAAACACCATTTCAAAATGTTGTTTATAATACAGACATTTAAAGGAAAAGTAAACGCATGGTAAACCTTCATTGCCAGATAAAGTACATAATCTCTGCTATCCAAACCGATAAGCCATTATTTTTTAAATTTTGTTTACATCATGTAATCTGCTTTCAAACATCGCAGAAACCCAGAAATTTCAAAATCTGCCGCCATAGAAAATAATCGACCAATCAAACAATAAGAAATATTCTGCCCGGACCAGTGCGTGACGTCACTTGGGCTCATCATGTGTTTTGAGTGTATGGAGTCAAAGTATAAGTATTGAAAGATGAAGGTTCGAACCCCTTGCGCTTCAGCCCCTCTAACAGCGGAGGCTGGTGCTCTCAGAACGGACAGTGCATACAAATAAAGAGCAAAAGAGCCAAGAGCACCTAAATAAATTGATGCAAGTGATTCGAGTGCGTCAGTCTCGTCTTCTGTGCATTAGTATTGAAAGCTGAGTCGATGATTAAGAGCAGTGACGTGCCATCGGAGCTCAATTAGGGGAGGCAGAATCCTCACCGTTAAACAAACGATAACTCCCTACTACTTAGCTTTTATTTTATTTTATTTATCAGTTTTTTAACAGGGACTGTGCACATTAATAAACATTACTGTAAATATGCCGGAATTAACCAAAAGGCTAGTTTACATCCGTAGTCCCTGGCCAGATGTTACAGAAGACTCCCTAAAAGAAAGAAAAGATATATACATAATACAAAAACCCCCACCCCCTCAAAAAATAATAGTAAATACTCCCAAAGTAGATCTACAGGTAATAACATGCATTGGAAGATAAGTTGATGAAAGTTAAAAACAATTAATGATTCATTAAAATAACCCGACAACAGGCAAATTAACAAAATAACTAAGATATATAAAACATGCAGCATAAAGACATTATGCAACATTAAGCGAACATTAGAGCTCCCATAGGCACACAGAGACAAAAAGGGTGGCACAGCAAGCATAATGCAAGATATTAAGCGTTAGAATTTATTAGTTGAAAGCCCTTATATGCACAGGACATAGTTAGACAACTCTCAGCAAGATTCATTGGGCAGGCAGAACATGCAAACACATTCAGGCAGTACATGCAGACATAACAATCATAAAACAAGCATTCAGAGAATTCATAGTCTTGCCCAACAGCCAGAAATTTATGTCATGCCGTGAGGTCAGCCTAAGGTGTTTACATGTGAAAGATGTTAGAAATCTGTCAAGTGGTTCTGGAGATATCTGCCCGGAAACACACATACACAGACAGACAGACAGACAGACTCACAAGGTGATCAGCTATGACCTTGAAATGTATGTCATGCCGTGAGGACAGCCCAAGGTGTTTACATGTGAAAGATGATCGAAATCGGTCAAGTGGTGCTGGAGATATTTGCCCGGAAACACACCTACACAGACAGACTGACAGACTCACAAGGTGATCAGCTATGACCTTGAAATTTATGTCATGCCGTGAGGTCAGCCCAAGATGTTTACATGTGAAAGATGATTGAAATCGGTGAAGTGGTTCTGGAGATATCTGCCCGGAAACACACATACACACAGGCAGACAGACAGACTCACAAGGTGATCAGCTATGACCTTGAAATTTATGTCATGCCGTGAGGTCAGCCCAAAGTGTTTACATGTGAAAGATGATTGAAATCGGTGAAGTGGTTCTGGAGATATCTGCCTGGAAACACACATACACACACAGACAGACAGACAGACTCACAAGGTGATCAGCTATGACCTTGAAATTTATGCAATGCCGTGAGGTCAGCCCAAGGTTTTTACATGTGAAAGACGATTGAAAGCAGTCGAGTGGGTCTGGAGATATCTGCCCGGAAACACACATACACACACAGACAGACAGACAGACTCACAAGGTGATTTGTAAGACAGCACGAGCAAGCACAGATGCAAAACACCATAGCAGACAATGCAAACAGTAGTTTAAACAACCACAAGACAATATTTACAGATATCCTGATTGTGAAGGACTAGCAGCAAGAGTTGGTAGGGGAATAATGCTGACAAGTTTGATTGCTGAGCCACTGTTAAAGATGATAGCTAAAGGAACGGTATGTGTTGAACTCTCTAATATGTGTGGGGACGCTGTTCCAATCTCGCGAGGCTTTAACAGAAAGGGCTGACTGGCTAAATGCACTTTTCCTACGTGGAATAATACAGTCCCCTCTTGTGACTCCTCTGGTGACCCGATTCGAGCTTGTTCTTATGCTGATGAAGTCTTTGAGTGGAGGAGGAGCCAAGCTATGTATTATTTTATAAAAGAGACAGATATTTTTGTGTCTTCTTATATTTTCCCAGCTAAGAGATTATATTTTCCTAGAATAGGACAGTGATGAAAATGCTTTGGTTTTTTTAATCTAGACCTTTCATAGTCTGTTTAAACAAAGACTGTAGTGGCTTTAGTGTGGTGATTCGCAATCTGAGGATTGATTAACAAATTTACCAGACTTAACGGCAGAATTAGCCTGACTCCGCCAGCCTACGTACTTCTACTCAATTTCATTTCGCTTCACCTGTGTACGAAGCAAAGCGAAGTAGCAGAGTCTGGTATTAGGGACTTTAAGGGAAGGAGAAACCCAAAAATCACTTCAATCTGCTCAAGAACAGGACAATCAATCAGAGGGAGCAGGAGGGAGAAGTTTATGCTTCAGGGGCATTTTAATGTTCTAAGTTGACTGTTACAATGATTTGTAGGTGTACTTTGACTTTAACCTGGATTTCCTCAAAACCTGATTTTTGCCCCGACTGCTATCATTTAAGGCACTACATCTCACTTATTTGTGGAGCTTTTCTCATGAAATTTTGACAGAAGTCTGTGTACATATCAGGAAGTCTACTGAACTAAAAGTTTTGGTTTAGCACTTTGGGTCTGTGAGTTATGGTGATTTATATTTCATATCGAGGGGGCGAAAAATGGCAAAATCCTCTTTTACCCCACCAAATCTCTAGTATTATGTGCAAATGCTTTATTCTAGTTCAGAAGAAGGTGTAAACATAACTAAATCTAAAAAAAAACCTGATTCAAATATCTTGCTTCAGTCCTGAGATATAAGGCAAAGAAATAATGGTGAAATCGGGGTGGCGGCCATCTTGAATCACATGACCTAATTATGCAAATTAGGTCAAATTCATATTTTGTGTATTTCAGGTCATATACTGTCAATACACCAAGTTTGAATGATTGGTATCTAAAAATGACAATTTTTTTCTAAAAGGTTTCTCCTCCCCTTAAAGAGCAACTTGCAGGTTAGGCACCCCTATAAACCATAATGTAGATACATGATAGAATAACAGTGTTCCGAGAAAGAATCAGACATTTAACGGCACCATAAGCATTTTTTTTTTTACATTAAATTGTAAGAAAATAACGTTCACATCAAAAACGGGGCATAACCAGGAGGTGATGTAGCATAAGGCACTCTGAGAAAGTTTCAGACAATGTCAGTAATGTATTCTGAAAATTATTTCAAAAACAGGACATATGAAGAGAGCCTCTACCAGCCAAAATAATGAACATTTCAGTAGCAAAGTGTGGGAGATTTATCAATAGCGATTAATAAATACATTATGACTGGAAAATAGCTATTGCCGTGAGGTGGGAGATGGCGGCGAGAGATGAGAAACAGTTAGCAATGGGCTAACTGTCAAGTGATGGGCTATCAACATTGTAGCTAGCTAGCCATGAAGAAATCAATGTCAGGGCAAAGAATTATGGAAAACCTGCTCTAGAGTCCAGTCTCCCTCTCTCTGTGTAGTATTGTACTGAAACCCCGATGCATGGAAACTTCACAGTCTGACCAGAGTCATCCCACTTTGAAGAGGGATGGAATGAGTTCAAACATCATTTTACCCCTTAGCCAATCTCTCGCAACTGCTGTAACTACGCATCTACAGAGCGCACGATACTCCCGTTTTCCACCGTGGGTGAATGAATAATGCAGCTTTCAGAACGTTGTTGAACCAGGATCATGTAAATAATTTCAGGATAAAGCCACTTTTATATGGAAGCCCAAAAGATTCATAATTAAATAAATAAAAACAACATTTTGAAATAAATACCATTTTGATAAATAACAGACAAATATATAATATGACCATTAAATTGTAAAATAAGGTAATATAATGAAATATGTTTTATTATTCTTTAATATCTAATAATTATTATTTTATTATAATTAAATATTTCATAATGATTATTTTAACAATGTCTTTTACAGTCAATTTTTATTTCATAATGTCCTTTTCCACAATGGCCTTTTTATTTCATAATGTCATTTTTCAGCAGAATGACTTAGTCTGTCAATCAAAGCTAGTGGGTTGGACCTCTGCTTGATCCTTTAAGATCGATTAGTTTTCCTAGACACCGGTCATGGCCATTCTTTAGGCGGCTAACTTCAACATGCAGGACCAGCAATCAGAAGAAGAGATGACAGACTTCAGCGGTGTTTCTGCAGCTCTGCTGACTCTAGCGGATCAAATAGAGCGTGAGAACTTGTCAGGAGATGCTGTTTTGACTCGTTTGGATAATATTTTTGAGATGCTCGGGATGGTAGTTGCTGTTCAGGATGCTAACATTTCGAAAGTTTGAGAGCAATTGAGCACCGGGTGCATATGGAATATGCGCATGAGGAACTGTCTTCACGTGCTGGTCGTCCACATCTTGAAACTCCGCGTGAGGCACTCAGGACTTTGGTGCTCTCTGGTATAACCATCCAGAGTATTGCTAACATGTTTGGTGTGTCACCCAGCACTGTTCGGAGGAGACTGGTGGAAGAAGGTTTACGGTAAGTTACTTTTAACATTTTTATGGAAATGGAATGAGATTTTGTTCAAAGCTTTATTTTCACAGTAGTCTGTGCGGTTGTTGCTGTCAATATAAGAATGAATAAGAAAAAAAACTTTTCAAGGCAGTTGCTGTAAGTGTTTTCTCAGGTGGCACGCCTAAAGATGCGTTCACACGCACATTTACGTATAGCTCATTTAAACTCAAGCTCTGGGTAAAATGGGAGCTGCGATAATTCTTTAGATAGATAAATTGTGCATACCCGAACTGCCCCAAAATTATCATCTTACATATTGCATCATTATTGTATAGTTGGCTGTCTGCTAACTGCACTACCATTCTTAAATTGCGTAATCATCCGGTACGTTGGAACTTTCTACACCAAAAGTTTAATATTACGAGTGTCTACATGTTTGCACCATGAGTCTGAGGGTTCTGATTCTCTGTATGTACCATGCATGTAGCAGAATTGACAAATCATTTGATTAGCTAATTGTCTCTGTGATCTTTAAGCTCTTGATCACCACAAATGTCATGGCAAACAGCCAATTCATGTCACTACTAGCTGAAAAAAACACTTTCTCTAGGCTCTTTCAGAATATTGTGTTAGACAGTGTATATTGATGTTGCAACATTATAATCTGGTTTCCTTTGCAGGAAATCTGATAGGTACTCTTCTGTTGGAGATGAAGAACTCGATGCCATAGTGCTAGATATTCAGCATTGTCACCCAAATGCCGGCTGCAGAATGATGTTGGGACATCTACGGTCCAGAAGATTACACATTCAAAGTAAGATGATACTGTGTGTATATCCGGACACTATATTTTATAAGATTTTTTTTAACCTAGTTGAACCAGTCAGTACTAGACTGTACATTTTCATTACCTCTGTAAATCACCTATAAAGTCACAGCAGCATGTCAGTGAAAGTAACTGTTAAAATTGTCTCATCAGGATTTCGACTGGTAGATTCCATGAGACTTGTCAATCCAGAGGGGGTCATGATGCGACGGTTATCTATTCAGACTGCAAGGCGCCGTCAATACAGTGCCAGCGCCAAATTTCCTCTGGCATATAGATGGAAATCATAAGCTGATTCGGTCAATATTTTTTATTACTTTTACAACTGCACAAATGTTTTACTTGTACTATTTGTACTAATGTACTGTCTTCCATGTGTCTAATTCTTGGCACTGTCTCATGTAGCCTATACTGTAGAGAATATGATATCCATACTACAACCTTACAACATCCATCCATTTTCTGTACTGCTTATTCCAATTCAGGATCACAGGGAAGCTGGAGCCTATCCCAGCATTTAGCAGGCAAGAGGCAGGTTACAACCTGGACAGGTCGTCAGTCACAGGGCCATCACAGAGAGACAAAGAACCATTCTTTACAACATACAAATCTAGATAATTCGATCCCTTGCATTAATTTTGTACACATTCCATTCAAACACCTGTCGTTGCAGAAGCATTCCTACCATGTTATACACTTGCACCACTTTTCTATGCACATTTGAACTTGTAACTTTTTGTCATCAAAGTCCCTCCTTTAGTATTGTTCTTTAAAAGTTACATGAAAAAAATAACTCGAGATGACAGGGATCCTTCTCTTCTTTTAACCAGATGGAGATTTGTTGTCCATGGAGGAATAGATGGTTTTTCCAGGTTGATTGTCTATCTCAATGCTGCCACTAATAACAAAGCCACAACTGTGTTTGATGGGTTCTTGTCAGCTGTCAGGCAGTATGGCATACCATCACGAGTTCGGTAGGGAGTGAAATTTGCTTAACATTCCTCTTATGTGCTCTTCCAGACAGCAGAATTTCACTGTCAGATTTTACTGTTTATAGTCATATCAGACCTCATCTCGCCCTAACCTCAGGTCAGACAAAGGGGGTGAAAATGTAAAGGTGGCTCATTTCATGGTCCAGATGATGGGGGAGAACAGGAACTCTCGCATTACAGGCAGAAGTGTGCACAACCAGCGGTATGGGATCTGGATTAGTGAAAATGGCCCATGAACAACAACTAATTAAAATAAACAGTTTCTTTCATTGTGTGTATCTTTACAGAATTGAACGCCTGTGGAGGGATGTGTATGAAAACGTCCTTGACCTTTTCTACGCAATGTTCACTCAGCTGGAGATTCAGGGACTACTCAATCCTGCTGAAGAAATTGATCTGTTTGCACCACACAGATGCTTTTTGCATCACATTCAGGATCATCTTCAGGCATTCAAAGAAGCTTGGAATCTGCATGGACTTCGAACGGAAAACAACTGTTCACCCCTTCAACTCTGGTCGCTCTACAGAAAGGATGGACATGACTTTTCACAGGTACTCAAGTATCTAATCAAAATGTGTTATTGTATACAACATTTTACTCTGTAGGTGGCACACAAGTCTACTCCTGCTGGGTCAAACACTAGATAAAGTTGTTTTTACCTGAGAAGAGCTGATTGGATAACCCCAAAAAAGGTGCACCTGCTGGCTCAGCAGGAGAGGACAGTTCTACAGCTAATGTGTAAAACACTTTGAATTCTTTTTCAGGTTCATGACGACTATGGTGTGGACTGGACGGGACCACATAGTCCCCGTCCATCAACTGAGATTACCATTCCAGAGATCCAGCTCCCCCGTTCATTAAATGAACAAGAACTTGCAGAATTGCCACACATCAACGTTCCACTCAGCCAAGCTCTGCATGTTTACGTTCAAGCTGTTCATGCACTCGAACATATGCTTAATAACCTTTGAACTGAGTACAAGGTGTCACTCATTTTTATGTCATTGCTCGTGTAGTTTCTGTGTAAAATGTATGCTTATTAACTGATATAGGTCATCCTTCCACTAATAGTGGGGTGACTGTGGCTCAGGAGGTAGAGCAGGTTGTCCAATAACTAAAGGGTTGGCGGTTCAAATCCTGCTCTGTCTGAGTCATGTGCCATTGTGTCCTTGGGCAAAACACTTCACCCACCTTGCCTCCAGTGTCACTCACACTGGTGTATGGCTGTGTGTGAATGTTTGGTGGTGGTTAGAGGGGCCGTAGGCGCATGCTGGCAGCCACGCTTCCGTCAGCCTGCCCCAGGGCAGCTGTGGCAAAATGTAGCTTACCACCATCTGTGAGTGAATGAATAATTCATTGTGAAGTGTCTTTGAGTGTCCAGAAAAGCGCTATATAAAACTGATGTATTATTATTAGTCTGATTGCTAATCTGTGGTAATTAGACTTTCAACAAGATGTGTCACAGTAATAAAGACACTGTATATGACTTTGTAGTCTTTCTCCTTTAGTCATTTCTGAATGTGATACAGTGGTTGTCGCTTTCACATACTATGCTCACTTACAACAAATTTTCAGAGTTAAGTCCCTTGTAAGCACTGGAACAACTGTGGCGACCCAGAAAACACTTTCACTCACAAACTGCAGTACTAGCTCTGAACGTAAATTTGTACACATGTAACTATAAAGTTCTTAAAACATTAATTTTTCACTACAAGTCTATACTGCTTCAGTATGAAGCAAATATTAAGACATGCAATAGACATTGACGTGTTCAATTCTAGATTTAACCGTAAATAAGGAAAATAATTACTAAGAAAAACACAAGATGTGTAAAATTAAATTAAGGAGAAATATTTCCCGTTTGCTAATGAATTAGCCAAGTTCTTAAATCAAGGTTTATATGACAATCTGTCAGATCTATCAGAACTGTGTTATCTGATTTCTGGACCCCATTGTATGTAGAAATGACCTCATGTCACTTTGCACTACTGAAACTTTCATGTTTAGCTATTCTTGTATTTTTCTCTGTCATTTGTCTGGTTAACTGGAACTCACACATAATGCATTTAAGGACCAACAAACACAGAACTCCATTGCAGTTTATATCAATCCTAAACCAAACCAAAACCTGAGTCAGAGGATTTGAGGCAAGCTTGCATGTCCACACAAAATGACTCGTAGTTCTGGTAGTGTGCAGGAAGACGCAGGACCTCGAAACAGGTGGAAGACTTTGGAAGACCTTGGCTATTCACCACTTCTACAGTCATTTTTCTGGGCAGGACTTCCCATCCAGTCCAAAATTTTAGAGGGGCTTTGTGCTCTTCACAGGATGCTGCCAGAAAGACATTGTTTTTGACAAGTGGCGTTTTGGACGACGTCCTATATTACTGTACTTAGTTACAGTTATGTACCAAACCATCCATTGTAAAAGACTTACCATTTTCAATGAAAGACCGAAGGTACCCCGTTACTCTGCACTGGTCCTCAACAGAGCATTCTTCCTCATCCTCGTCATCTTCCATAACAGGCCACACAATCTTCTCTAGAATAGACTGCACGAGACAGTACATTACCAATACATTTTATTTTGATTGTTATTAGATTTGTCTGTGTAAAGTATGTAAAACTGATATACATTTAAAATAATTCTGTCATACTAATGGAATTTGTCATATTTAAATTAGTTTTTAAACTTTACGCTTTCTTTAGCCAGTTTGGGGGTACAGTTATCAGCTGGAAAGAAAATAATTGTAACATTCAGATTTGAAAAGGAGTAAGTCAAACTTTACCTCACAAGTGGGAGCAGTCTCTGATTCCCTTGGTAAGAACAGGGGAATAATGTCCAGTCTCTGCGAGCAGCGGCCACACCATGGTCTCCTTGAGCCCTTTCCTCAGCTGCTTTTCTTGGCGGCTTGTTCGTGTTATGACCAGCAATGGAGGGACAAAAAAGTTCATTTTTAGTCTACAGAGTACTCAACAACTAATACTAATACATTTATAACATACATGAAGCAACTTTTCTTTTTTGGAATTTTGGTCTTGCTTTGAAATTTAACAACCAAACCTCCTGGTGAAAAGAACCTTTATCTTACAGCGTGGAATAAAAGACGTTCATACAGCCACCGTCGATTGGTTTGTGCGACACCTGGCAGGTCCCAGGACAGAGCCAGCTCAAGAACACTTTTGTCCTGTTCTGTTAGTTCAGCACTGTTGTTAAGCTATACAATACATGAAAAAAGCTAATGATGGGTCATAAGCAATAATACCATTCTACAGAACAAACCATCATAAATTTGATATTAAAGAAATATTTTCCATTTAATACAAATAAAGAAACCATTCCAAACCAGCTGAATAGTGCTGCGGATATCAATATCCGGGCAATCCTCAATCTGAATTGTAGCTGTTTCAGATGAGCCACCGAAAAGGACATGGATGATTGCAGGACTCATTCCAGACACACATGGTCCACCATGAATGAATGAATGGCCCATCATTCTTCCTAAACTCAAACACCAAAAATTCACAAAGATAATAATAATAATAATAATAATACATTTTATTTATAAGGCGCCTTTCAGGGCACTCAAGGTCGCCGTACAACAGGTTAAAAACAGTAAAAACAAAACACAGTTAAAAGTAAAAACAAAGCTAAGGTACAGCATGCAGCAGAAGTCCACACAGGTCAGCCATAAGCCTGCCTAAATAGGTGAGTCTTAAGGTGAGATAAGAATGTGGTGATAGAGTCCTGGTTTCTAATATCAGGGGGGAGGGAGTTCCAGAGGTGGGGGGCAGAGCGGCTGAAGGCTCTTGACCACATAGTGGACAGATGGACTGGGAGGACTTTCAGAGTGATGGAGGAAGCAGACCTAAGAGACCGGGTGGGAATATTAATATGGATGAGGTCAGACAGGTATGGGGGGGCGAGGTGATGAATTGCCTTGAATGTATGGAGGAGAATCTTGTAATCAATCCGGTACTTGATGGGAAGCCAGTGGAGTTGGTGTAGTACAGGGGTGATGTGGCTGATGACAGGGGTTCTGGTGATAATGCGGGCAGCAGCATTCTGGACCAGTTGGAGTTTATGGAGGAGTTTATGGGGAAGACCAAAAAGAAGAGAATTACAATAGTCCAGACGGGAGGTGACGAGAGAGTGAACCAGGATTGCGGCACTGTGGGGAGTGAGTGAGGGGGGAGGCGGTTTATATTTCTGAGGTGGAAGTAGGCAGACCGGATGGTGTTGTTGATATGAGTTTGGAAGGATAGGGTGCTGTCAAGGACGACACCCAGACTCTTGGCCTGAGGGGAGGGGGAAACCAAGGAGTTGTCAATGGTGAGGGTAAAACTGGGTTGTTTGGTGAGTGTGGAATCCGAACCAATGAGGACTACCTCTGTTTTATCACTGTTGAGTTTGAGGAAGTTTGAGGTGAACCAGGACTTGATTTCCTGCAAACAGGTACAGAGGGAGGAGGATGGGAAGGTGGAAGATGGTTTGGAGGAGACGTAGAGCTGGGTGTCGTCCGCATATAACAGTGAAAATGGATATTGTATTTATGAAAAAATCTGTCCAAGTGGGAGGAGGTAGATGATAAATAGGATGGGGCCAAGAACGGAGCCCTGAGGAACACCGGAGGAGATGAGGGAGGGGTGGGATGTGAATGATTTCAACTGAATGAACTGAGTACGGCCAGAGAGATATGAATGAAACCAGTCCAGTGGTGTGCCAGATAGTCCAATGGATGCCAGTCGTTCAAGGAGGGTGGAGTGGGAAATGGTGTCAAAAGCTACGCTCAGGTCCAGGAGGATGAGGATGGATACCAGTCCAGAGTCTGCTGCTATGAGGAGGTCGTTAGTGATTTTGAGGAGGGCTGTTTCTGTGCTGTGGCGGGGGGTAAAAACCGGACTGAAACTGTTCGTAGAGGTTATTGTTGGTGAGGTGAGACTGAATCTGTGAAGCCACCGCTTTTTCCAGAATTTTTGCGAGGAATGGCAGATTGGAGATGGGACGAAGGTTATTGAAGTTGTTGGGGTCGAAGCCAGGTTTTTTGAGTGATGGTGTGAGAGCGGCGGACTTGAGAGGTGAAGGGACAGAACCAGAGCTGAGGGAGGAGTGAATAATGGCGGTTATCAGAGGCAGCAGAGAGGGGAGAGAAGCTATAACCAGCGAAGATGGCAGGGGGTCAAGTTGGCAGGTAGAAGGTTTGGGATTCCTGATGAGTTTGGATAGATCAGCAGCAGAGGGGAGTTCAAAACAGGAAAGGGGTACAGAGTGGGGGGGTGGGGAACAAGAGGAGGTTGGGAACTGGACGTGTGAGGGGACAGTTGCTGGTGAATGGTGGTTATTTTTGAATTGAAAAATGACATCAACAAGTTGCAGTGGTCAGTTGAGTAGAAATGTGGGGGAGGGAGTCTGGGGGGCGGAGTGAGTTCTTGACCACAGAAAATAGGGCCCTGGTGTTCCCAGCACCGGCAGTGATTTTATCTGTAAAGTATTGTGATTTGGCTGAGGACAGGGCATCTTTGTATTTGAGGATGTGGGTATGGTACATCTGTTTGTGGACAGTGAGACCAGTTTTGTTGGAAAGCCGCTCAAGCCGGCGACCTTCGGCTTTCAGCTGACGTAGATGAGGGGAAAACCAGGGGGCAGAGTGGGGGAATGAAACAGTCCGGGTTTTGAGGGGGGCAAGTGAATTTAGCAGTGTCTGGAGACCAACATTGTAGGTGGAAACCAGCTGCTCCGGGGTGCATAGGGAAGTAATGGTGGAAAAACGGTCAATACCAGTTGTGAGGTCAGTTAAATTAATGTTTCTGGTATTGCGGAAGGACATGGTGCGTGACTGTTTGGTTATGGACAGTGTCAGATATAAATTAAATGAAACAAGCATGTGGTCGGAGATGGGGAGACCGACAGCAGAACAATTGAGAGGAGTGACTCCAGAGCAACAGACAATGTCCAGAATATGGCCTTTAGAGTGAGTGGGGAAATCAATATGTTGTAGGATACCAAAACTGTCCAGGCATGAAATGAAGTCCTTAGTGAGAGGATGATTAGTATTGTCCATATGAATATTTGCATCACCTAACAAAATTATATTTGTTGTGAGTGAGCAAATATAAGTGAGAAATGTAGTGAATTCGTCAATGAAATCCTTGTTGGGTTTGGGTGGGCGGTATATGGTGACTAAAACAGTTGGAGTGGGTCCATTCAGTTGTATAGCAACGGACTCGAATGAAGTAGACACCGGCACTGTGACAGCTGAGACTTTCCAAGTCTCGCGGTGGAGTATCGCGAGACCTCCTCCTCTGCCGGTGAGACGGGGTTGACAAGTGTAAACAAACCCAGGTGGAACAGTCTCATTCAACTGAGAAAAGTCATCGGGATGTTGCCACGTCTCCGTTAGACAAAGAAAATCACAGATGTCATTACAATGTTAACAGCAAAGCTTGCAAAGTAATTGCTTAGGAAACATCTTACAGAATTCTCACTCACATGATTATCTACAGTAGATCGATGCATAGCATCAACTTTGTCTTTACATCTTTGGATATTAGAGTGTGACGGTCATGGTGCTGTTCCTTGTCTGTTTCTCCCAATGCCTTACCTGCCACTAGGAACATGTCACTCTCCAGCAAGGTTTGAGAGGTAGATGGAGTCAAGTGATCTGGCTCGCCATCAAAGAGTCTTGTAACATCTGTGTTCCCTGAACGGAATATGACTAGGTTATCATGTTACAGCAAAAAACTCCATTATGTCAAGCATTTGTGTCAAAACTCAAACAAGATTTTCTTTTAAATTATTCTCTGCTCCACTGAACTATGCTTTCTCTCATTATTGTAAATTACATACCAAAGTTCAAATGAAAACCAATCTGTATAAGAGACATTGTCTTTGAAAAGAAGAATCTCTTCACCCCCTCCCCAACAGCGGCATCTCCTGGGAGAAAAAAAATACATTGATTAAAACCAACCAAGCTAACTTTGTATACATATCTTTAGCTTGTATTCCCCACTACAGTGGCAATACCTTCCAGTTTGCAGGAGACAGGGTTTGCCCACTCGACCTTTGGCTCTTTGTAAAAGGAGATAAGTGATCTCTCTTGATCATTTATACTTTCCCTCAAATCCATTCGCAGGACAACAGCCTTTCTGGTCTCATGCTGTGCGAGTAATTTGGACTTGTAGAGCCAGGCAGCTCTGGTTCCATCAGCTTCACATTTCCCCTCTGAAAGACAAACTTATTAGATTTGATAGATTAACAAGTACAGTAACTTCATCCTAATTTATGTAATTCTGAGCTACCATGTATATCCTTAACTGTATATCGGTGCTTTGACTACCTGGTGTTTCCCCTACACTTGACTTTTCTTCATCTGGAAGAGATGCTGCATCTTGAGGCACTACCATGTTGTCTGAAGATTGCTCAGCACTTGTTGAGACTGTGGTAAGTTCCTGGATAACAACATCCTGTTCCTCTGCACTGCTGCAGAGATTCCAGACACTGCTGTTGCTACAGGATGGGACCTCTATCCCTACTGTGGAATTATCAGCCTGCCTAGCCTGAGCTTCAGTAACCAACTGAGGTTCAGCACCACTCAATGAACTGTGAGGAGGATTAACAAACATTTTAAAATCCATCAACAATGTATAAAGTGGATGTCCTATTAATATTTTTTGGGGAAAAATATTAAATACAAATAACAAAATACCCTACCTTGTGCATTTGATGATGTGGTTTTTCATTTTATTTAAGGGAATGTCTGTGTCACAACTCAGACATTTTGTAAGTGGCCCTTGTTGCTGGATGGTACAGAAACTCTACAGAAAAAAAAGAATAATGTATACTTAATATACTTTTCTGATAATGATAAAAACAATGTGCACAACTGCCTATTTAAACCTACTATGTATTTAATAGCCAAAAATGGGGGGTAAACTGACTTTTCACTTTGACCCATGTCATCACTTACATTTTCTAAATCAATACTTTTCTGCAGTGGCCTTATATAGATCATTGCTTGTCCAATTCCAGTCAAAGGGCCGCGGAGGTAGCACACAGTTTATCCAGTGTCCGGGCATGGGATTGAGCACAGGTTACGGCTTTGCGTTGTACCAGAGATTCTTAGCAACTCAAACCCTCCTGTAGCTTTTAGCTGGGGATAGTTATCCTCAATGGTCGCCTTGAAGATAAGTGGATCATCATTCCTTGCTGCACAAAAGATTGCATAGAGTTACACTACATCAATACATATTCATGTTGGAAATTTCTAAATTGTCTTTACTCCTTAAACTCTTACACATAGCATCACCTCGAAATGAGATCCGTTTCTCCCCAAGTCCAGCTGCTGTTAGTTCATATTTAACTACTTTGGTTGGCACTGTGTCCAACATGTGATCACATAAGCAGAAGAATGCGTGCGTGTATGTGACACGGAAGGCTTTCTTGGATGATTGGGAGGTCAGAGATGAAAGTGGTGTTGAGGAAGGCCTTGCTCTGTAAGGGGCAAACAATCTTGCGACCTCGGCTTTAAAAGGTGAAAAAAAACAGCAATGACAAAGTGGACAAAGACAAATAAAGTGCAATCATAATAGAAATTGATGGTGTTACTTCAGTCATGATTTAGTTGTTGTGGTCAGCTTCACTATGTTAAACGATCTGGGCTCATCTAGGCTCTTTCATCATATGCACAAAATAGATGCATCTAATTAGTTTCTACATGACTATGAGTACAGACATAGGACTACCATAGTTGTTCCACTTATAAACAAAGTCATAACGTTAACCACTTCAGACATTTTCTCCCTTTTAATTCTCCCCACTAATTGATGATAGGGTTACTTTATTTTTATTATTATTATATTCTATTTTTCTACACAAAAACTAAAGAAGCATTTTAACCCTCTATTAACCAAACCCATTTCCAACTGTGTAAAAATCATTTCCCTAGGCAAATATGTTGATTATGGGCCAATATTTGGAAAAATAGTAAAAAAAAAAAAAAATTGAATTTTTTTTTAAATTAAAATTAAAATTTAAAATTTTTTTGTAAATTTTAAAATTTTAACTTGACGGACCATTCAAGTTATTCTCAAATGTTTATTTGGCAATAAGAAACAAAACCAGCAGGGTGTCCAGGCTGTTAACCCTTTCACTTTATATAGCAGATATGGTGGTTAATAGAGGGTTAAATTTCGAGGACTGCTTACCTTGTACTGGGTTTCGTGGAGTGCGGTCACCTGCGTTAGCATTTGGTAGCGTCGATGCTGGACTGTTAAGTGAACTTCCAGACACCACCTCATCAAAAACACGCTGCTGCTGCGATCCTCTCTCAGGCTGAGGTAAAGGCCTTACGTTACTATCCAATCGATTTGCAACTTCTCTGAGTAACTCTGAAACTGACTCCTCTCCTGCAGCCATTCTGTCTCAAACGTGTGATGCACTCATGGCGCTTAGGCTTCTCAGCATTAGTGATAAGTTTCCACGCTTGAATCGATACTGCAAGTGCTGCTGCTCATGTCTGTGTAAAGGATCAGCCAATCACTTAACTGGCTCCGCCTTATGTGCTTTGATTGACAGACCAAGTCATTGTGCTGAAAAACGACATTATGAAATAAAAAGGCCATTGTGAAAAAGGACATTATGAAATAAAAATTGACTTTGTAAAAAACGTTTTTTTATTTAATAAAATCTTGGAAAATAAATAAAAAGTCATTATTTTAAAAAGTATGAAATTGTTAAAATAATCATTATGAAATATTTAATTATAATAAAATTATAATAATTAGATATTAAAGAATAGTAAAAACATATTTCATAATAATATTACCTTATTTTACAATTTAATGGCCATATTATATATTTGTCTGTTATTTATCAAAATGGTATTTATTTCAAAATGTTGTTTTTATTTATTATGAATCTTTTGGGCTTCCATACTTTTACACCGGATGCGAAATGAATTTTTCGCACAACAGATTACATTCAAAGTCAATGCAAAGATGCGCGTAACAGATTACATTCAAAGTCAATGAGAAACGCGTGTATTCGCGTCCGGTGTGAAAGCGGCTTTAGCTGGCAACCTTTTTATTTTGCCAATTTTAGTGCCAGCTAGCGAGCTAGATGCTCGCGGTGCAACTCCAGCCAAATTAGTTCGCATAATAATGGCTATACACATTTTAAATTGAGTAAATTTAAATGCATGAAATATAACGTTAGATGGGTAGCAAGAGAGCCTTTATGCAAACTTAGCTAGCTATATTTAATGCATGTATACGCGAGCTAGGTGCCTAAATGGCGGAGAGGAATGGCAAAGTTATAACTATTCACTATTATCCATTGACTTCTATGAGCAAGTCCAAAAATAATACAATGGTGCAGGTGTACCGGAGGGCACAGCCAAATAGCCGTTGAAATGTAAAAACGGTTCACGGCAAAATATACACTTTGTTCTCAAAATGGTGGGAGCATATGTAGCTATATCCTCTTGGGTTGATACTTCAGTCTTAGCGCGGCTAGCCACTCCAAGCGCCTACTCGCTGGCATACCGTAAGATGCTGGGCAAGGGCAATCTTTCCTAATCACCTTGTAAATAAAGCACTCTGTTTCCATAAAAAACTTTTATGTTTTTCGAGTTATTGGTACAACTAACAACGGAACAAGTGGAGCCTGAACGCGTTCTGGCTGCCTATTTCTCTTCAGTACAGCGAGCAATGACAGAACAAATTGACCTATGGCTAAGCCCCGCCCTCAAATGCGATGAGCCAATCACAGTGCGTATTCTCTCCCCATATACTCGGACATTCTGAGCCTGAACTTCCATTGAAATGCATTATGGAAACTGCAAATCGTTCGCTTTTATGGGGTTTTAAAATGTTTCTAAGTTTAAAAAAATGGTCAAACGCTGTGCTTGGGGTAAATTTAGCTCCGAAACGAGGTATCCCGAGAGGCTGGGCGATGGGGTGTATTTTATACCCTTCCCAAAGCCACATCATAACCGAGAGAAGTGTCTCCTCTGGATAAAGCCGCTGTCACGCCGGATGCGAAAGGAATTCTTGCACGACAGATTGCATTCAAAGTCAATGCAAAGAAGTTTCGCATTGACTTTGAATGTAATCTGTCGTGCGAAAAATTAGTTTTGCGTCCGATGTGAAAGCAGCTGAAAGCTTTGTGGAAGACCCCACTATCAGCTTAACGTAGCTAACGAAGGTCAACAAGGATGTCTACATTTGTTCCAAGTTAACACGTTGACTGCCAACTACGAGATAACTCGTAATGGCGGGTCCGGGCCAGCGCTAGACTTGAAAATTCGGGGGAAATTATCCATCCCTTTATTGACAACAATTAGTCCTGGCTAATTCTTGATGGTTTTCCTTTATAAACACGTTTTCCAATTCAAGAATAATAAGTGGCAATTGAAGACACGGCTTCTCTCCCCCATGCGATCTAACAGCAAATAATGGGCTACATTCAGTAGAGAAAATAATTTAATTATAATTAGGTCTATGCACAGGCACTCAGCAACGTTATTTTTTTTTTCCAGCGAGAGCGGCATTTCAGAACTCATTTGCGAATGAAGATAATTTCGCAAGTACCTACACCTGTTTTTTGCAGCATGGTCACGCAACTTGCTGTAAAAAATAGACAGCTGTCAGACTGGAAAATGTAAACGGGGGAAACCATGTATTGTCACCAGAATTACCTTCATTCGCGAATGAGTTCTGCAATGGCGCTCTCGCTGGAAAAAAAAAATACCGTTGCTGAGTGCCAGTGCATAGACCTAATTATAATTAAATTATTTTCTCTACTGAATGTAGCCCATTATTTGCTGTAAGATCGCATGGGGGAAAGAAGCCGTGTCTTCAATTGCCACTTGATTATTCTTGAATTGGAAATTTGTTAATATGGGAAAACCATCAAGAATTAGCCAGGACTAATGGTTGTCAATAAAGGGATGGATATTTTCCCCCAAATTTTCAGGTCTAGCGCTGGCCCTGACCCACCATTACGACTTATCTCGTAGTTGGCAGTCAACGTGTTAAGTCAACATTGTGTTTAAGGCGACATTTTGTCACTTCGCTGGAGATTAATGTAAAGTTATCTTTTACATCGCTGTTAGCTAACGTTAGCAAGTTAGTAAAATCTATGGCTAACTTCAGTGCTGACGGATGTTGGCTTAATGTGAGCTCTTGGCTGCGTTGTTCACCATGTCACCTTGTTTACTCAGAAGGAGTTCAGTCACGTCAAGTTAGATTTCTTAAATTCGGAAGCTAGCAATAATAATACGTAAATTAAATTTATTACCCTGCTGTGCACGAACAATGCTGATCCTCTATCTTGTTGTGTGAGAGGGTGACGGAAATGAGATGCGGTTGATCGCGTTTGCACTGAGACCTGAAAATTTTAGCTTCTAATTTAAACTTTTCGTTGACCTTCTCCACTCTGAATTCATTAATGTATCCCTTCAATGCATAGTGTAACCCTATTCGCTGACTTCTTGATGATATTTGAGCCTTCTATCGCCAAAAATCATCGATAGCATCCTGAAAAATATCTCCGACTGTGATCAGCCATTAGCGCCCGTTCTAAAATGTTGATTGTTTGTCCAGGTCAGTGGAGGGGGCGGGGCTTAGCCATAGGTCAATTAGGTGGATAAGCAGCATAACTGTGTTTTTTTTCATTGGTTGTTGCCCTAAATCTTACCCAGATACGACAGTGCTATTATCTGATTGGCTATTGTATAGCCCCTTTCCATTCTCAAGCTGCCACCGAGAACTCCAGGGGAGATGTGGTGGATTCCTGTGGTTTCCACAGTTATAGCGGTGCTGCAGCGCATAGGCCTACTGTTGGAAATTGTTTTTGTTTTAATCTCTTTTTTTTGCATGAGAAATACTATGAGTAGCGTAAGTGCGTGACATCCATCTGAAATGAGTGACAATCATGCTCATTGCGTGAGATTTGAGAGCCCTGCATCTACACCCACCACAGGGAAAATGGTGCGCAAGCAGGCTTATTATGCCTTTTCTTACCACTCATCAGGGAAGGCGTGGCACAGAACTAACTGAAAATGGGCACATTTTATGTAAATATCTACTAGTGGGTTTTGCGAAACATGGTAATTTATACACAGATGTTTTTCAAAGACATTTTCAAACCAGATCAAGTATAAATATAGTTTTCAATTCAACCTGCAAGTTGCTCTTTAAGGTAATAAATTTGGCATGCAATGTTTGCTTGAAATCACCAACTGAAAAGAGCTCTAACGTTCATGGTTACGTTATGGTGCCAACTTCGCTAGCTTCCTCATTACCTAAACTTAGGCCTTACAGTTAAATAACTCAGCCGGTATTTTAGCTCTAATTACAGCATGACAGCTAGCAATATTTAAAAAGCAAAACTGTAAGAAAAATATTCGTTTCAGGTATCGTGTTTGCCAGCACCAATAATCACTAACCTGTTTATCAGACTACGACGAAGATACAAGCACTGATTAGACGGCTCCAGAAGTTGACTCGTGCATAACCGTAGAGTCATGTGCCGACACTCAAGTGGGAATTGGGCCGATTCCTCTAGGGTAGAGTTGGGCCAACTCCGACGGACCAGAATCGGCCCGACGCTGGTGTGCTGCAGTTCATATGGCATACGGCCAGGTGGAATCGGCAAGATTATGGCTGCGTTGAAGCTACTCGAGGCTGCAGGTGAATGGTGGAGCTCCGGTTAGCCGTAAGCGGCCGGACTGTATTTTCATGGAATGAAGCCGTAATCGGCAGAATCCAGACATCGCCAGAGTCGGTCCGATTCCGGCACTGTCAGCATCGGCGGCCTTACGGTAAGATGGAATCGGCAAGATTATGGCTGAGTTGAAGCTACCCGCAGCTGCAGGTAAATGGCAGAGCTCCGGTTAGCCGTAATCGGCCCGACTGCGTGTTCTTGGAATCAAGCCGTATTCCGTACAGTCTTTACACTGCCAGAGCCGGTCCGATTCCGGCGCAGTCAGGATCAGCAGCTGTTCGGCAAGAAGGAATCGACAAGATTACGGCTGAGTTGTTAGTCCCTGGATCTGACACTATGCCAACAGTGCCGACACTAAAACGGAATTGGGTCGATTCCTATTGCTATCTGGGATTGCACTGCTCTGATACACTCACATACTCGCACACGCAGAAACACACACATATTTACAGATGGCGGCGGGGCGACCTGGGCAGCAACAAGGGAGCGGAGCTCGTCGCAGCGATGAAGCGGGACTTGCAGCACCTTCACCAGAGCTATCCTGGGATGAGATTCATCCTGTCCTCCATTACCGAGAGACGCCAGTGGAGGGCTGCTGATCTGGGGCGGATCAATCGGACCAGGCGATGGGTGAACGGTGCAATGGCAGTATTTGTTAGGGGGTAATTAGGTGGGGACTTTGTTGACCATCATCAGATAAAGTTTGACTGCCCTGGTTTATGATTGAGGGATGATGTTCATTTATTCCCTTTGGGAAATGAAATTTTTTTAAGAGATCTGTCGCAGTCCCTTGAAGCTGCAATCCAGAGTAGGTAAAAGTACACCTGTGACGTGGGGACTGAAACGCAGTCATTCCTTTCTCATAACAAAGTAATGAGTGTCCTTCTCCCACTCTGGATTGTAACTGCAGAGGTTACTTTTTTAATTAAAATTCTTTGAATTTGCCTGGGATTCTTTCTTTATCTGAAAAGGTCTTTTTACATTTTTTTTTGAATAAGATGAACTCAAGTACTCAAAATCAAACGGGTCATGGGTTTAATGCTTAGCCTAAATTTCACAGAGCCAGCCACTATCATAAAATTGAGTACCACAACTACAATCGATGTTAACTCGCACTTAGAAATGTAATGAGACAGTACTCAAATTATAATCAAGACAGACTTTATTGGAAAGGGAATTGAGGGAGGAATAGAATGGCATGGCCTCCGGTTCGCTGACATGCAGAACTTCATGGATGAACTGTTCAATGCACTCCAAGAGGCTCGGATATCTCTGGGAAAAGACAGAAAAAAGGAGCGTTAAAACAAAGGTAAAAATAATGCAGTACAATTGTGCATTTCACAGTAGACCCACATTTTACTATACTCCATGGAATGGTTATGAGTCTAGCGTGAAGCCAAGTTACATTAGCTAAAAGTAAATTAGTTTGCCATAATTGGCAAAAGTTTAAGACTCCTGACATTAAAGCTGCAGTTGGTAAGTTTTAGAAAAGTAACTTTTTGTCATTTTTGCTAAAACTGTCACTGTGTACGGACAGTATTACATAAAACTAGTACTCTGTAATTAAAAAAAGGCTCCTTTAAACCCACCTAATGCTCCTACTGCAATTTAAAAGAATCGTTCGGACCGACCAAAAAGAACCAATTAGAGCCAGGATGGTGTCTGACAGCCGTCAAACAGTGCACATGCACGCACCGCGGACAGCCTCCTCCCCCTTCCTGCTCAGTTCACGCCAGTGCTCAGTCAAGCTCAAATCTCCGAGAGAGGGTTCAGGAGCTTAGAGCCATAAGCGAGGAAAAAAATAGCGATACCTCCGTTACTGGCAACAGCACACACGGCTAAGACCAGTAAAAAAAGGAAGCCAGAAGAAAAAAAAGCCCAAAAGAAAGAATTTGACAAAACCCGGGATAAAACCAGAGTGAACATCGGAGTGGCTTTTTAGAGGTGGAAGGAACTCCGTGATCTGGAAGGATTAAAAACTGACGCAGAGTTTGCGATTTTTCTGCTTGACAGGTAAACCCCTGCTTTATTCGTTGGTTCATTTTTGCTCTGCAAATAAGCGAGTTGGCGTTGCTGACACGCACAGCTAAAAAACCCCAGCCCAAACCAGCATCAATTCATTTTCGCTCTGCAAATAAGCGAGTGAACGTCGCTTACAAGCACAGTCGCTGTTCGAATAGCCAGCGTCTTGTAATTGTTACAGTACTCCGCAGTGCATGTGATGTTACTGTGATGTTGCGGTCGAGCTAACGTTAGCTTGTTTCAGATGCTAGGGCTAACGGTACTGGCGTCGTTTTATTAGGAAGTAGCAGAAAATATCTTTATGAAGTGACCTGGCAGTCTTATCGGTTGTGGTGTTGTCCTTATAAATATGTGTAACGTTTCTGTGCTCTCACAGCTAAATGCTGACATACATGGTTTACCGGCCATTCAGCTGGATTCACGACAGTTTCTGTACTAAAAAAACGGGTAACTTACTGAAATAAGCGTGTGCTGGGTTTTTAATGAATACATACTGCTGTAGATTACTTTTCATGTCGACATGATTTATTTCTGCTCGTTTGTTGGCAGGCGCGTCGTTAGACCTGAAAAATCCGGGGCTAATATCCCTCCCTTTACTGAAAATAATTAGTCCTGGCTAATTCTAGATGGGTTTCCTTTATTAACACGTTTTCCAATTCAAGAATAATCAAGTGGCAATCGAAGAGACGGCTTCTCTCCCTCATGCGATCCAAAAGCGACAAAATAATGGGCTGCATTCAGTACAGAAAAATAATTTAATTATAATTAGGTCTATGCACCGTCACTCGGCGACGGCATTTCAGACTAGTAATGCTGGGCTTACACCAAACGATTTTCAGTCCTAGACTAAAAACTGACAGTCTTTAGGAGTATAAACTGGAGTCTCGGCGCGCTCCCGTCATCTCGATCGCTAAGTTTAAGGTGGTAATCTGCAGTCTGCGACCGCGTTTCATACCAGTCTTTCCCTAGTCTTGGGCTTGCGGATCATATCAAACGTGTTTAATATTATCGCTAGTCGCAGTGACGTAACACAATCAACAACCAATAGACACTGACAAAAGTGGAAACAGGAAACCAGACAGTCAATAACAAAAAAAAATTGCATGATGGGAAAAAAAGCTAAAAAATCTCGTTGTAGTCTTGTAAATAGTGACCCTACAAGATTCACAGTCTTTGTAAAATCTTTAGTCTGAGACTAGTCTGGGACTAAAAACTCTAAACACTAGTCTTTAGATGTGAGCTGATAGTCTAATTTTAGAGTCTTTTCTCAGTCTTTTCAGTCTTCTGGTGTGTGGGTAGCATTAGTGGTTTCGTCCGTTTACATTTTCCAATCGGACAGCTGTCTTTTTTTTTACTGCGAATTGAGTGACCGTGCTGCAAAAACAGGTGTATGTACTTGTCGCCGAAATTACCTTCATTCGCTGAAGAGTTCTGAAATGCCGTCACCGAGTGACGGTGCATAGACCTAATTATAATCAAATTATTTTTCAGTACTGAATGAAGCCCATTATTTTGTCGCTTTTAGATGCATGGGGGAGAGAAGCCGTGTCTTCAACTGCCACTTGATTATTCTTGAATTGGACAACGTGTGAATGAAGGAAAACCATCTAGAATTAGCCAGGACTAATTATTTTCAATAAAAGGAGGGATATTAGCCCCGGAATTTTCGGGTCTAACGACGCGCCTGTTTGTTGGCCAGCAGTGTCGACTGTTCACAGCAGTAACGTCTAGCCTTGGCAACTTGGCCGCTTTCATAATGTGAATGTGCAAAATCTCTCTGCAGTTGCATGCATAACAGCTCGCGTGCCTTCGCGTGCACGGCAGCCTTCTGGGGGAGGGTCTTAGGAGTGCAGTGGAGAGGGAGGGGGAGGGATCTGAAAGTTGATTGTTTCAAATTTTTATGCGAAGTCCTCTCTCTCCTCAAAGTTACCGACTGCAGCTTTAAAACATATCGGTTTATAAAGCACGTGCTGTGCGTTGTGTGTTTGGTTTATCGTCTTGAATCCGGAGAAGATAATGGAGTTTGCACACAGACAAGCACAAATCATCTGACTCTAGAATGTGGTTATTCATCATTGAACTAAAGAGGACATGAGACTGGGGCGCGTTTCCCAAAAGCGTAGTTGCTAACTAAGTTAGCAACTTACATAGTTCGTCCATTCACAGTCATTGGTTCCAACTAGGTAAGTTAGCATCTGTGATTTCGGGAAACGCACCCCTGAGCAATGTCATGTTACACAACAGCAAGTCAACTATTTTACCAACATTTTTGAGTTGAAATCAATAGTATTACTTCACTGTTAAATAACAATTCGTTTTTAACATTTGATATTGCATTTGGGTTTTAAAATTGTATCTCATACTATAATTAAGCCTTTACCGGCGGCTGTGTTTTTTCCGTTCCGCTCATAGTTACATCAGGGGTTTCTTACGGAAGGTTCTGCAGTCTGCAGTGGTCAGAATTCCATTTCTGGAGAAAAGTGATCGTGAACACGCTCCATGGGTAGGAGTTCCACAAGCGCGAGCTGTTGTCATGGGCACCTCGGATACTAGCGCGTTCATGAGCCCCACATTACGCATGTGTGAGCAAAAAGTCACACAGCGCATGTCCGTGGTTCGGAAGTTAAATTTATGTCGGCGTGCTGCGCCATTGAGCAATTTCCATTGAAATGAATGGGCGGCCATTTTCCAATTGTATATCCAGTGAAATATAAAACATCCTTGAGTCAGAGCAACAGCTGGACAACCAAACTCGTGCACGAGCTGTCATCAAGCTTTAAGTATCAGTTTTTATTTTACAGGCCCTCTTGAAAGCATTGAACAGTTGCGTCAGACAAAGAGCACAACAATGAAGGATTACCGAATACATTTGCCTTTGTTTTCGCTTTATTTGGCAAGAAAAAAATATGCACTTTTCAATTGGTGTCTATGGAGCTGCCGCGTCTTTGGCCCAACGCTATCCAGCTGCAGCCCCAGAGCAGAAGCCCCTGACGTGACACAAGCCCCTGGCGCGACGGAAGTGACGTGGCATTGACGTAGCATACTGGAAGTTACTTTTTTCCGGAAGTGGGTTTTTCCCCTGGCATGCCGGACAATCTAGTAGTGAAGGGCAAATGAAGCGTTTGTGAAGCATTGAACCACTTGAGCCAAATGCTTCGAAAATTGGCTCAGTACTCGAAGCTTCAGTAAGGGTGACCTCTCCTGGCCAAGAGTGAGGCTGCAGTCAAAATTAGGCTGGCTAGTCAGTGGACAGGAGGGTTAATTGCACGCACGCACTCACACTCACACACACACAAACACACACACACACACACACACAGTATATTATGTTGTATTTACAAATAAAGATTGATGAATGAGTGTTTTGTGTTATTGAGGAGAGTGTTGGGGAAATATGGAATAGCCAGCACACCTACCTCATCAGGAGCGATCAGATTGAAGTGTTCCCACATATCAGAACGACCTCTCTTCCTGGCTGGCTCCATAATGATTCACCACAACAACGCAATACAAACAACAACTCGACAGCAAAAACACACCTCCTACTACAACCCACAAATTCTGCATTACGGCTGTTATAAAGCCTTCATGGCGCTCAAATTCAAAACTGTCTCATTCTGTCACCTGTCAGTCAGTGAATCAGCTGATTGGCGCACTCGAACCAGTCAGGTGATTCATTCAGGGAGCAAAGCAGCTTCGGACGTCATGTGTCACGTGATTTTTTTCCGCTCCGTAGCAAGCTTTGAAACATTGGTTCTATGCTACGGGTTTGAAGCACGTATCGACGCTTCAGTGTCATACTGCTATCACTACAATCTAGAATTCATGGATGCTTGATACTCCAATATGATCCTTCATGCTCAATAATGGAGACATTTAAAAACAAGGTAAGCTTTGCTACGTCGATAATGTTGCCTTTGTGTAGCCTATTTGTGTGAAATACATTCCAACCTCTGTTTATGGTTAAACGTTACCCAGTATAGGCAAGTGAGTTTTCTAACGAGCTAGCTAGCATTCTGCCGATGTGACGCTAACGTTAGTTCACAGTAACAGATGGTTGTTCATTTGATAAAGACAGTGGCTAAGTTATTCTTACGTGACTGTAATCAATTGCAGGCAGGCTATTCTTACGTGACTTTCGGTCAGACATGCGCAGATTGAAATTGCTGGACTTAGGTAATTTTCTTACCTTGTTCTCCCGTAAGAATAGCTAGACACGTTGATGGTTTGCGAGACTGATGCTCACGTAATGTGGATATGTATAACTATTTTTACCGGAGTTCTCCTATCTGATTAACGGCCTAGTTCCAGATGCTACCACGAGTTTTTCCAACCTTGGTGAAGCAAGAATACTGAGCAACAAAAGAAACGCAAGTTAATGAAAGACAGACCGGAAAATAAGTTTGCGCGTAATTCTTATAGATAATCAAATTTATTACTAGCGCGTGCACATTTACACTCGTTTCATCAAACATTTCTTTGTTTTGCGGTCACTTTACTGAGTAATCATAAGAGTACTACATTAACTAACTAGCCAATTTGCGTTTCTTTTGTTGCTCAGTATAGAAGCCCCAGGGATGAGATTTCAATTTACCGGTGCCATGGTTACGGGCTTAACCCTTCGACCCCTTGTACAAGCTCGGCCGCCAAATTGACCTGATTGACAAAAATTGCGCAAGAAAAGTCATACAATTTCAATCTGCGCATGCCCAAACGGGAGTCGCGTAAGAATAGCCTGCCTGCAATGGATTACAGTCACGTAAGAATAGCCACTGTCTTTGATAAATGTTCTTTGGAACCTGTGAGATGTGTAAGGGTTTTTCCTGCATTGAGATTTTTCAAGCGTCAAGCGCGACAAGCGCAAATGACGCGAATGAAGCGAATGATCCAAAAAATAATCAAGTGGCGCGATACAAGCGTTTCAAGCGTTTTTTTCGCGTCTATCGCGTTTGGTGTGAACGCCAAATTATTGTACTTGCCAGCGCTATTGGAAACCCCGAGCACCACAATGATGAAAAGACAAGCCAGCCTCGGCGGATTTCACTTTAACCCTTGTACTATCTCATAAAAAATATTCTTTGAGCGCGAAATAATACACAAAGACTGCCATAGAAATAGTATTTCAATGTATTTTTGTATTTTTTTTAATGGATGCTATTATTAACCTCAGTCCTCGCCATGAATAGCAAATATTCATTCAGTTTTTTTTACACAATTCTCAATTAACAACATTCTACCTCTCTTCCCTTCCCTTCCCCTCCCCTCCAATACTCCCAACTTTACTATTCTGCACTGAGGGGCGTAGGAAGCAAATTCATATTGGTCCGGCAGACGGTGCTGGGGGGATGTTATTAGAAAATTTTTTGAAACTGGGGATTGATTTGGTTAGCTGTGGTAGCACCAAGACTCATCTTTAGCCTCAACAGTTTCAACTTTTGGGTGGTGTTTCACGTCACCACACAAGATTAGTTTAATCTGTGGTCTATAGTATGCACTTTCCAGGATTAGCAGTTTGAAGCATTTCATCCATGAACTTGATATAAACCTTTGAGACAGTGTTCAAGCAATGAATTGGAGGCTTATAGACTACCTTATAGATTGAGATATATAAAAGAAGGTGACGTCCAGGGTAATGGTGTCAGGGTTATCCACCCATAGAAACTGACTGTCAGTTTCCTTATGTCCTTTTTGTCCCTTGCTTTTTTACATTTACTGATTTATCTGATTTACCTTATTTATTTCATGCCATATAATGCAATTAAGCCACCTATCTAAGAAAAAAATAATAAAACACTGACGCAAGATTACCAAGAACGGGTAAATACCGTCATAGGCTAATTCAGATATCATATTTGGACATGCGATAAGCACGCACGTAACTAACCCCTCGCTCTAGAAATACGAAGTAAAAACACAAGCTGCATTAATATTGTGCGGATTGAAATCTTACCTGGGATGTAGGGGCACAACCAGGGCGTGCAACTGATGATAACTGTGTGAACTCGGAAGGTGGATACCCACAAACACAGTTCAAAATGAACTGTTTAAAACGTATTAGCAACAATTAGTTTTTAACCTAGTTAATATAACATAACATAACATGAATGGCGAGAACAGGCCGTTCAGCCCAACTACGCTTGCCAGTTTTTTATACTATTGTGAATATATCCCTTCAGATACTCAATGACTCAATAGTATCTAGCTTTAAGTCAAGCCTACTCTTGAAAACCCCCAAGGTCTCTGCCTCAACAATATGGTCAGGCAAGCTATTCCACATCGAAATTACTCTTTGGGTGAAGAAATATTTCCGATATAATATAATATATCGGAAATATTTGCGTTGGTTCATATCAGCAAATGCATGCAATAATTTCTGATGTATCTTCGTGGGAGTAAACATTACCCCTGAAGCCCACGGAAAAGAAAAAAAAAAAACAATTTCCCTGGCTACATGTATCCACAGCGCTAACACATTCAGATCAAAGACTGAGAATACAATTGCAACTAACGTTTGCCTGTCAAAAGCGATATAATTACAGCGGTTCAGAAAATCGACTAGCTATACAGTCAAATGGTTCAATATAGCCTACCAGAAATCACTAATGATGACAGACCCTCTAGGGTGAAAACAGCAGTCGAAAGCAAACAAGCAGACTCGCCCCTTCTTTTGCTTCCGAAAACAATTATTGTGTTTTTTGGGCGATGCTTCATGTGTGTATTTAAAAGTTGAAAATCAAGATAACTGTTGGCGAAGTTTTCGCGCTGTCTGACTGACGCGAGTTTATACAAAGCATTTAAACCTCTAAACTCTAACTTCTCACTTAAGTTTTCTCATAAGTAGGTTCAAAGTCAGGAAAATAATTATTTTCAATTTGTGGGGAAATGTCATATACGTATTCTGTATCTGCTGATGGCAGCGGTTCAGCGAGGCCACATCACACTTTATATCCAGGACGCCATGATTATACGGCCACGGCATATCAAACAGAAAATATCTAGCATATAATTTTATTCACATTTCCCTGTAATTCTACAAAACTTTTGGAATCGTTGGAAACCTTGGGATCTCAAACAGCTAAAATTTAAAAATAGCCCCAAGTTCCACAAGTCTGAATACAGTACTTGCACATCTTATAGGGTTAAAATGTTAATAATCCCACAATAAGATCCACGACTTAGTCTACTTCTTTTTCAACATATTTATCGTCCGAGGATGCAATTTTAATGTCACTGAAACTGATGTCCTCTATAAGGCTAATCACTCTTGAGCATATTTCCTGCCCTCTATCCCTTTTCCGTGGTTTGGACGAACTTATACTAACGAGTATACGTCATGATAATTGGCACATTCTGGTCTGTCTGCTGGTAATGTACAATGGTCAGACGGAGAAGCAAGTTTGTATGCCCATTTATAATTCCTTCGGCCGTTTTAAGCGAACTTTGACATTTTGGAGAGGGAAAACGCAGTCTCCTGTCTGGTCATTTCCGACCTGTGGGCGATAGATAAGTTAATTGTTTTCTGTACACCCAGCATAAATCCACGGAGTCATCTTGTGCCGTTTGAATTTTATCTGAAATGTCGCCACTTTTACCACTAACAAAAGTATCTGAAAGCCAGAGCTCCTCTAGCTCGTTTGCTTTCTGTGTAGCACAGCCAGGCTCCTGCGTGAAATGAGCGGCGTAGCTCACATAATCACCAAGTTATGAAGACATGTCAACCGATTATGCCCAAGGAAATGTGCAGTTTACAAATATGGGGACTCACCAATATCCTCTCTGTGCCGTCTCCTTCAATACGGCGGCAACGGCGCCAAAGCAGATCTATTTATAGCCTGCACTTTGGACTGTAGCCTATGTCTTTAATGCTGCTGTTTCATAGCCAGATATATCCAATAAATAATCAACAGCATTTATTGTCTCAAGGAATGCAACATAAGTAACAAGGTTTTTCGGAGTTCACAACGTTTTAACTGGTCGTCGGTGATGTCCCTGATCCGGTCACTGGCACAGTAACTTAATCGTTTTCATAGTTGGAAAGGGGCTTAGCTAAAATGGCTAGCTAGGTGCTCCAAATTTTGCTGTTGGCTTCACTTTGACAGACAGCACTCGTTGCTATAAACAAAAAACATTTTTCCACTCGTTTCTCTTTTGGCCATCATCTTGGCAGGATAGGAGGCTTAGCTGGCTAAAGGTGGGGGCTTGCGACTGCACAGGCGCACTTGTCATCTAGGATAACATTTTGCACTAATGTTATGGGGTCCTGAGGAGAGGGAGGGGGCGTAGCTCATCAACGTAGCCATGCAAGGAATAGGTGTGACCTCTAGGCGTGACAATATGTCCTTGCCTACCTCCTCTCAATGAGAGTGGCCAAAATGCATGTCAATCAATGTTTTAAAAGCCAAAAAATGTTTTAATGAATACACTGACATAATGGTTTCTCTTTAACACTACGTGCGTGCTTAACAAACACAAATTATGGATATTCAATAAAACCGCCGAGTTCATCCCAAACCAGCCCAAATTGTGTCCACCCGCCCAAAGTTATTTTTGCCCGCACAATTCAATCGAAACCAGCCCAATTGGGCGGGAAACCGCCCAATCTGGCAACACTGGTTTGATTTTGCTACTAGATCTGTGACCAGATAGCTAGCTTCTAATGCTTTTTCTGACACTAGCGACTTTCATCATGAAACTAGCTTGTTTGTTCGTCTGGCTTCTGAACTGCATTAAATATTCACGGTTTTTTTTTTTTTTTTTTAAGAGAGAAGGGTGTTTGGTTGAAAGGTGTCTTTTTAATTTATTTGGCACCATAGCTTCATTCGCCAGCTTTTTCGCCAGTAAAGCAAGACACAGTGGTATTGGGGTAGCGGGATCTCCGGTGAATATAAACCCATAAGTCAGATATTCCTCACTGTCTGCTCACCGCTTTGATTTTCTTTTTCTGGCCAGCGTAGCAAGAGTGAGGTGGTTGAGGGTCTTAGTCGGGCGGCCTTTTCGAGGTTTTGATCAGGAATTAATCCATTTTCGTTGTTTCGTTTCAACTAGCCTACACTGCTGTTTTAGCTGAGTTTTACCGGGGAATGTTTAATTTTTCGCGTTAGACGATGTGTGATTGGCCAATCACGAGAAGGAATTGTACAGTAGAATACATGATGCGGAAATATCGAGAAGGAATTTTAAATAGACATTTCAATAAACTGAATTGAATGAATTGATAATGACATGAATTGTTATTTTTATATCCTGTAAGTTCAGCCGTTTTATATTATTAGGCTATCAGGAAAAAAACAGTAAGTGGGTTTTCTCGCGGCACTCCTAGGAAGCTCTCACGGCACACAGTTTGGGAAACACTGGTGGAATGTTGGACATTACCCAGAAATATTTGCTGTCTCAATGACGATATCAACAACAGAATAAAATTATCATTGTTTTATTAAGCATTTTCCAAAAAGAAATCTAAATTATTTTATGTTATAACGAATTATGTTCAATTAAAATGATGAATAATGTACCATGATGACATCGACTTGCCAGCCCCATGACTGAGAAATGAATGCAATTGCAGTGGTATAAATATCCAGTAGCACAATTATAATGCCATTATTTGCAGACTTTGGTGCGTATGAGCGTTTGATCTTGGAAAATTATTTAAGGAGAAAGGAAGAGGAGCGTATTCGGGAAAACATTGGTCCGGCCACCGCCGGGTCTGACGGGCCGGTTCCTACGCCCATGGCACTGTAATGTACTCTACTGCAGGCTGTCCCACACATCACCATACAGCCTAGGGGTGTCACACCAACACAAAAGAGATGCACCAGTTGCTGCAGTTCTGTCCACTGCCTGTTGTGCAGGCCTTGGATCTTCAAACCAACAGTTTGGAGTAAGGTCCACAAACATCTCTAAGGCCATGCAAAGCGTGCAGTGCAACACAAAGGTAACTGCATTCTCTTCTGTATTCTTTACACTTGTCCCAATCTCAGTCATGGAGGATTAATTAAAGCTTAGTATTTACACTTTAATTTTGATTGTATAATTTAAAATCCAAAAGGCAGAAAGCATGGGGGGGGAATCTGTCATTGACCACTGACACATGTAGCTAACTGCAAATGCTGCATCAACATGTGGAAACAAAACGTTGTAGTTTGACATTTGAAATGCATTTCTTTTTCAGACTACACAATATACAAATGCAATTTGGAGTGCAAGCCCACTGCACACTTCCACTGTCCCTAGAGCTTTAATCAGGCCTGAAAAGTTGACCCCGACAAGCCCCAAGCCCGACAAAATTCTGTCCGGACCCCACCCGAACCCGACCCTCATTAGCGTAATTCAGCCCGAGCCCGATTAAAGCCCAACATTTTTCTTAACAAACTTCTATCCAAGAACAAGAACAGCAGTCATTCAACAATTTTAACGTTCTTTATTTATAAAAACAGCTCTTACCGTAATGAAAATAGTGAACATGTGCAACAAGTGTGGGGACAGAACACACTCAGTATCACACTCTTAAGCCCAACGCCCACCAGAAGCGTGAGACGCGCGTCAAAAAAATAGGTTCCATTCATTTCAGTGGAGCAACGCCCACACTTTTCGCCACTGCTCAATTTCTGAAGCGTACACACAATAAAAACGCATTTGTCTTTTAGATTATTTAACTATTTCGCCTTGTCATGGTTAGTGGCACACATTTAGCGGCAACCTCACATGCAGCTGTCAACCTGCTTTTTAACCAAGTCGCAGTTTTAAAAGGAAATCCGTTATTTTGCGGGCATTTAAGTTATCAAGCTATCTACAGTTAGACAGAACCTAACTCAAGGTACACTGCTAAGAACTTAACACTGCTAAGTTAGTTAGCTAGCTACTTTGCTGCTGGGTAAAGTATCGTGAATCTGTCATGGTTTTGGAAGCTGGTGGTGGCTTTGAGAGCTTTCTTGGTTGCTCTCATCCGGGACGATATCGGTTTGCCCACAATCGGATTCTTTGGCCAGCTGGCATTAATTGGGGGCGTCGCCCGGATTCTATTTAATTTAGCCGGTAAGGTCTCTAGTGAGAAAGTTGTTGAGGTATTAGCTGCAAAAGAGGAAAGTGCTAGATAGCAAGGGAATCTTTCTGTTTTTCCTCTTTCTGGGCACTGTCTGGTGCTAATTCTTTTTATCTCGGTTTCCGAGATTTTTTCCCTTTCAGTTCATTCCGTCAAACTCGCTTTGCTTCCTTATTGTTTCACGGACTGGATCTAGGTCCTTTTGAAGCGCGAGTCTCCCTGTCTGATTTCTGTCAGTGTTTGTCTCTTATTTTGTCATCCTTCATTTCGTTCCGGCCACAGCATTTGGCGTCTCATAAATCCGACCATCACAGTACACTCTAGCCTAACATGGAGACATCAGCTGTGGCCGAGATCGAAAAGGTTGTTACCAGCCAGCAAGCTATGCTGTCTGGTTTTGGCAAAGGGCTTTCCAGCCTGGGTAACCAGCAGGCTGGTTTGGCTGAGAGACGCCGCCTTCTGAAGAATTCGTTGCAGAAACAGGAGAGCGGTCTATTAAGCTTGACCGAGAGTATCAGAGCCCTGTCTACACAAGTTTCACAAAACGTTGCAGAAGCACCACACCTTCCCTGAGAACCGAAGTTACATTTGCCCCAAAGATATAGCGGCGAGGCCGGGAAATGTAAAGATTTCATCGCCCAATGTGAGATATTTTTTAAGGCTGAGCCGTCACGTTTTTTTGACGAAGATTCTCGGGTGGCATTTATATTATCCCTGCTGGCTGGCACAGCACTCACTTGGGTCGGCCCACTAATCAGATCTAATTCACCGGTCGTAAATTCTGTGGAGGCTCTTGTTAGGGAGATGGTGTCAGTGTTTCATCAGGATGTTTGTGGTCAGGACGTGGCTACGCGTTTGATGCATCTAAAACAGGGCAAAGAAACTGCTGCGGAGTTTTCAATTGTGTTTCGCTCCCTAGCGACAGAGACAGGCTGGCCAGAGGCTCCTCTTATGACTTTGTTCAGTCATGCCCTCTCTGAGGAGATAAAAGACGCGTTGGCTACATTGGAGCCCTGTTCAACTTTAGATTCTTTGGTTCGCACAGCTGTGAGAATTGACAGTCGCATCCGCGAACGTAACGGGGAAAAACTAAGCAGATTGCCGCTTGCGGACAATGGGGCCAAGGTTGCTAGTGGCGAGTGTGCGGCTCCTATTCCATCCACTGAAAATTCCACTCCGGTTGAGTCCATGCAGGTAGATGGCTCGTTTGAGAGCCGGACTCATAAACCTGCTTGCAGAAGAATAATCTGCTTTAATTGTAATAAACCGGGTCATATCCGCCCACGTTGCCTGAAGCTTCACGGAAACAGGAAATCCCTCTAGCGGTCTGGGGGGCGCTAGAGGGGCAGACCCAATTTCCCTTGTGACTGTGGGGAGCAAGAGAGTTATTGTCGAAGCATTCGTGGATTCGGGCGCCGTAAATTGTTTTATGGATGTTGAGTGGGCTAGGAGGCACTCCGTTCCCACCTGTTCTCTCTCACAGCCACGTTCCGTGAGAACTTTGGACGGTCGCCCGCTTGGAACGGGAGTTATAACCGAAGTTTCTGAACCGCTTAATGTGTTCATTTCTTTTGGTGGCCATTCTGAGGAGATTCGGTTTTTTATTATCAGTTCCCCTGCTTTTCCCATTGTTTTGGGACATTCTTGGCTACGGGAACATAGACCTTGCATCACTTGGGGGTAACAGAATAATGCTATCGTCCACTGGGGCACCAATTGTAGGTCTCATTGTAGAGAGAATGTGACTTGTTTTCCCAGACATCAAGCTATGGGGCAGGCTGATGCCTGGAGCGAGTGTGAGGAGGTTGTCTCACCGTACCCTCCTAAACTAGAAAGAGGGGCAGAGGAGGGGTTGGAGTGTGATCCGCAATTTGATTGGCGACAGCCAGAGGATGATTACCTTAGAGGATTTTTTCAATTCTGAATCAGTCACTGAAACATTAGATTCTGAACAGGGTGAAGAATTTGGGGCCACCCTGAACTTTAGTTTGCCTCCTAATGTTCCTAATGATTATGCTGATCTCGCTGAGGTTTTAGTAAACAACGAGCATCGACGTTACCTCCCCATCGTCCGTACGATTGCGAGATCAATCTCTACCCTGGTACCACTCCTCCTAGAGGTTCACTATACTCGCTGTCAGGGCCTGACCGTAAAGCCATGCGAGAATATATTCAGGAAGCTCTCGCTATTGGTTTTATGCAGCCGTCCACGTCTCCTGCCAGAGCGGGGTTTTTTTTTGTGGGAAAGAAAGATGGCAGTCTGAGACCCTGTATTGATTATAGGGGTTTGAATAAGATCACCATTAAAAACCGATACCCCCTGCCGTGAATGAATTCCGCGTTTGAGTATCTGCAGAAGGCGTCATTTTTTACCAAGCTAGATCTCCATAATGCTTATAACTTAGTTCGCATTCGGGAGGAGGACGAATGGAAGACAGCGTTTAATACGCATGACGGGCACTACGAATATTTAGTCTTACCGTTTGGATTGGTTAACGCCCCCTCAGTGTTTCAGGGCTCGTTAATGACGTCCTCCGAGAGATGTTGGAGAAATTCGTCTTCGTTTATCTTGACGACATTTTGATTTTTTCTCCAACGCTCTCAGAGCATAAACAACACGTCAAACATGTGCTTGAGGCCCTCCTAAATGCAAAGCTTTTTGTCAAGGCTGAGAAATGTGTCTTTCACCCCCAAATTGTCTCATTTCTTGGCTTTATTGTCTTCAAGGGATCGGTCCGTATGGACCCTGAAAAGGTGGCTGCGGTCAAAAATTGGCCTGCTTCTCAAAGTGTTAAGGAGGTCCAACGCTTCTTGGGCTTTGCTAATTTTTACAGGAGGTTTATTCATAATTTTAGCGCGGTTGCTGCCCCCATTATTGCGCTCACCAGAAAGAATACCTCCTCAGCGTTTTTTTTGGTCTCCAGCAGCCGAGGCTGCCTTTCAGGAATTAAAGAAACGTTTTTGCTCAGAGCCCATTCTGGTTTTGCCCGATCCCTCCCTCCCTTTTGTGGTGGAGGTGGATGCTTCGGAGGTTGGAGTGGGTGCTATTTTGTCCCAGCGCCCCCCTTGGGACAATAAGCTACACCCATGTGCATACTTCTCCCGGTCTTTCTCCACCGCGGAACGGAATTACAGCATTGGTGACCGGGAGTTATTAGCGGTCAAGTTGGCCCTTGAAGAGTGGCGCCACTGGCTGGAGGGGGCTGAACACCCTTTTGTGGTATGGACAGATCATAAAAACCTCCAGTATATTCAGCAGACCAAGCGACGTAATTCCCGGCAGGCGCGGTGGTCATTGTTCTTTAACCATTTTAATTTTACGCTAACCTACCCCCCTGGCTCTAAAAACATTAAGCCTGACGCCTTGTCGCGGATTTACGACCGCTCTGATCATGATCCTACCCCGGAGCCAGTCATTCTGGCTGCTCAGATTGTGGCGCCCATTCAGTGGGTGGTTGAGGCGGTGGTTCAGGAGGCTTCGAAGATCGATCCCGGTCCTGGGGAGGAGCCTCTTGGCTGTTTGTTTGTCCCGCCTAGAGTTAGGCCACAGGTCCTCCAGTGGGGACACTCTTCCCGCTTGGCGAGGCACCCGGGGGCCCATCGGACCAAGCAGTTCCTGGCCCAACGTTTTTGGTGGCCAGGTATGATGAGGGACATTCGGGAATTTGTTGCTGCCTGTGGCGTCTGCTCCAGGAACAAAACTTCCCATCTCCCTCCTTCTGGTCTGCAGCGACCATTGCCCATCCCCAGGCGTCCTTGGACGCATATTGCATATTGTCATCTTGGTCGTGGTTGACCGTTTTTCCAAGGCCGCTCATTTTGTCGCGTTACCCAAGCTGCCTTCTGCTTGGGAGATGGCCCTTCTTGTGGTTAACCATGTGTTCCGGCTGCGTGGGCTTCCACGAGATGTTGTTTCTGACCGGGGTCCTCAGTTTACGGCCAGATTCTGGCGGGCGTTTTGTAGGCAGTTGGGGGCTACGGTGAGTCTCTCCTCTGGGTTCCACCCAGAGACCAACGGGCAGACTGAGCGTACAAATCAGTCATGTGGAAAATACTCTTTGTTGTTTAGCAGCGGATAATCCATCTTCATGGAGTCGATTTTTAGCATGGGCTGAGTATTCCCATAACTCTTTGAGTAATTGCTCCATGGGCTTCTCCTCGTTTGAAGCTCAGGTGGGTTATCAACCCTCACTGTTTCCTGAGACTGAGAATGATTCCGGGGTTCCCTCGGTTAACCATTTCATTCATCGCTATCGGTCCATTTAGACCAGGGTCCGTTCATCTCTGTTGCGCTTGGGGCTCAAACAGAAATCCACCACTGATAGAAGGCGTTGTTTGGCCCCATCTTATCGAGTGGGTCAGAGAGTGTGGCTGTCTACCCGGGACCTCCCCTTGAGGGTAGAGTCACGGAAACTGGCTCCCCGCTATATTGGCGCGTTCAAGATTGTGCGGAAGATCAATCCAGTCACCGTCCAGTTAAAGCTCCCTAGATCTTTGCGCATCCATCCGTCGTTCTACGTCTCTCGGATTAAGCCGGTTAGCACTAGTGTCCTGGCACCTGCTGACACACCCCTGCCGCCACCACGAATGGTTGAGGGGGGGCCGGTTTACACCGTGCGCCGTATTCTGGCTGAGAGGCGTGTTGGTCGTGGGGTTCAGTTTCTTGTCGACTGGGAGGGATATGGTCCAGAGGAGTGTTGCTGGGTTCCTTCTCGGGATATTCTGGATCCCACACTCATTTCTGAGTTCCGTGCACGGGGTTCCCTAGGGACTTATGGAGCTGTCCCTTAGAGGGACGGGTCCTGTCATGGTTTTGGAGGCTGGTGGTGGCTTTGAGAGCTTTCTTGGTTGCTCTCGTCCGGGACGATATCGGTTTGCCCACAATCGATTCTTGGGCCAGCTGGCATTAATTGGAATCCGTCGCCCGGATTTTATTTAAGCCCAAGTTCCGCCTCGCTGCCCTTGCTAGAGTGTCAGTGTTTTGTTTGCACTTTAGCCGGTAAGGTCTCTAGTGAGAAAGTTGTTGAGGTATTAGCTGCAAAAGAGGAAAGTGCTAGATAGCAGGGGAATCTTTCTGTTTTTCCTCTTTCTGAGCACCGTCTGGTGCTAATTCTTTTTATCTCGGTTTCCGAGATTTTTTCCCTTTCAATTCGTTCTGTCGAACTCGCTTTGCTTCCTTATTGTTTCACGGACTGGATCTAGGTCCTTTGGAAGCGCGAGTCTCCCTCTCTGATTTCTGTCAGTGTTTGTATCTTACTTTGTCATCCTTCATTTCGTTCTGGCCACAGCATTTGGCGTCTCATAAATCCGACCATCACAGAATCATAATCTTAATTTACTAGACAGCTAAATTTAGGAGTAAAAGTATGCCTGTATATAACGTAGGCTATAGTGCATAGTAACCTGAACGTCGCACTTTGCCATCACTTAAAATAAGCTTTATCGATAGGATAGGTGTTTTCAAAATTAAACCTTGTTTTGTTGAATATTTTGGGAGTGACACCCATTACTTGCTTCTCGTCCTGTTGTCATCCGTTAATATTGATGCAGCATCTTTTAGTAGCCTGTAAACAATCGGTCCCAGACCGAGTCACAAATATGAAATTAAAGCATTATCAAATTATGCTATATAAATAAAATAACCAGCAAGTACAGTAAAATCTTTAAGTGTTAATTTAAGTCAAATTTCAACCAAAAGAAAGCCGCAATGTGGATAATATTAATTAAGCACTCAGTGCTGAGTCCGATGCAGCGCATTCTCCTCTCTGTATGTGAGCAGAGGGGCGGGGCCACGGGGCTCTTGGATGTGTGTTGTGCTCAGAGCACTGCCTGCCCTGCAGCGGACCTGGGCCCTGTTCCAAAGAGCGGGTTTGCAGACATTACTGGCAAAGTTAACCCAGAGTATGCGATAAACCTGGGTTTTCCGTTCCAAAATCGTCTGGCTAAATAAGTCACTATGGTAACATATGATGTGAACATAACCTGGTTGGGGTAGGTTTTATTCCGGTTTAGTACACTCTATGTGGATAACCTTGGTTTTGTTCAGGTTGAGTTCAGGTTATGTTCGGGGATTTAAGAGCACGTTCAGCAAAGCTGCTCCTTTGACTTCTGTCACGCAATGGCGTATCCTTTTGAAGAAGGTCCCATAGACATCGAAGCTCAAATTGTCCGTGCAATTCACCGTGAGAGGGTGATACGACTGCGGCATGACATATTGTCAAATCCTGATGACTATGTGCGGGAGCGCTACCGCTTCTCAGCGGAGTCGCTCATATATTTGAACAACCTGCTGAATCCATACATTTCAAACACCACACATCGGGGCTTTGCTTTGACATCCATCCACACATTATGCATTGCCCTTACTTTGCTACAGGGAGTTTTTCATATACAGTTGGAGATGCAGAGCACATCGGAAAGGCCACTGTGTGTCGCTCAGTGCGTAAAGTGTGCCTTGCGCTTAAAAGATTCTTAGGCAACTTCGTTCAAAGAGACGAAGAAAAAGATGTTCCAGGGAATTATAGTAATATGCCTATAATAAAGTATACAGAAGCGATGCAAGGAGGAAACTTTTACCTGTTTGGAGGATATTTTAATATTTAGTTTTCACTTGCAGCCACGTCCTTTTTGGGGCGGTCGGGTTACATCTAATTGAGAATAATATTTTTTATCCAATTGCAGGGGAAAAAAACATGGGCCTACTAAAGAAGCCCATAGTAGGCAATAATAGTCACTGAATTAGATCTTGTCGAGGGTAGGCTAATATATTGTGCTTTTAATGAGCCCTATTAATAGCCTAGACTAAACTTACGCATTTACGCGGTCTCCAACCCTCTGCCAAACATGCTTGCGTGCAGTGGCAGACGCGCTGGTATTGCTTTTCTTTGCGATTATTACTCGTTCCTCCTCTTAGGCGGATAATGGAAATCTGCTAAATTACTCTAAATTCCTTCAAACATATGGTGTCCCCGTTACCCCAAAAGAATTTGCAGTTGTAATGGATGCCATTCCCTCTGGTATCTTAGCTCTGTTAAGAGATGCTGGAAATCCAGTTTGTCTTCCTTTAGGCCCCACGTTAACACCAGTGGGTCATATATGCTTCTCTGTCAAATCTAAAAAAATTTATCTCAGCATTAGGTCATTGTTTCAAACAGATACCACCACTACCCCATCTGTTGTTCAGTACTGGTCTAATATGATTACTGGTTTGAACTGGATCCATGTATGGAACCTCCCATACAGATACTTGATTACAAACAAAGTGAGAGAAGTATCTTACAAACTAATTCATAGACATTACCCTGATATATTACCTGTTCTCTGTGTGAATCTGAGCCTGAAACTGTGATGGCACTGTCACTCCACTGCCATCTTCTGGAAGGAAATAATACACTATATCACATTGAAGATTGACTCAGATTTTTCTCCAAATTGGAACAACATCTTTTTTGGTGTCCAACTGTCCATGATGTCAAAAGTAAAAAACCGAAAGAACTTAGGTAAATACCACATACACAAAGCTAAATTTAGTCACTCAAACCCCTCTTTTTTTGGCATTCCAAAGGGAAACTGAACAGTACATCCAAAGCCTTTGGGACTCAAATAATAATAAAGCAATCAAAACTTATAATTTGTGCTATTTATTTGATGCGTTTATTTGAATACCCCCCCTGGCTGTTGTTCATTGGTTTGTATGTTCATTAATAACTGCCTTTATACTGGAAATATGATTTTCAATAAAGAATTTTAAAAAATAGGAATTGTGCATTTGGGCATTGATGGGGCATTATTCAAAAGTATAATTTTTAATGGAATTTATTCTGCTTGTAAGATTCATATTACTAATAAAGTATTTTAAAAAGAAAAAAGAAACCACTCTGGAGACGCAAATTGGGCAGTGCCCTTATGAGGTTTGTCCAAGTGGAGTTGCAAATATTACTAATAAAGTATTTTAAAAAAGAAACCATCTGTGGCATGTTTTGCTCAGTTTAAAAGTATTCGTTTTTTTTGGAATTTATTCTGCTTGTAAGTTTTGTATTACTAATAAAGTATTTTATGAATAAAGAATTAAAAAAAGAAACCGTCTCTGACATGTTTTGCTCAGTTTAAAAGTACAATTTTTATTGGAATTTATTCTGCTTGTAAGACTTGTATTACTAATAAAGTATTTTTCTAATAAAGAATTTAAAAAAAGAAACCGTCTCTGACATGTTTTGCTCAGTTTAAAAGTATAATTTTAATTGAAATTTATTCTGCTTGTAAGATTTGTATTACTAATAAAGTATTTTAAAAAAAGAAACCGTCTTTGGCGACGCAAATCAGGCAGTGCTCTAATGAAGTTTGTCCAAGTAGAATTGCCGTACGTAGCTGTCCAAGATGGCTGCTCGTTCGCACATGCGCAAACGGTGCTACGTCAATGCTACGTCACTTCTGTCACGCAAGGGGCACTTCCGTCAAGCCAGGGGGTTGTGTCATGTCAGGGGCTTCTGCTCCGGGGCTGCAGCTGGATGCTACTCCTTTGGCCACAAAATTGCCTCCAGTGGGAAAAGTGGAAGCAGGAAGCTAACATGCTAACTGGCTGAAGCAAAGGTACTTCCTCATTCTCTCTGGTTCTATTATATATCTCTATGTTCTGTTATGGCCCCAATTTGTTATGACGTCACGGACAGCAAGGGATGACAGACAAAATTTTAAAACTTTAACAGATTTAATTAAACACTTTGAACTAATCCACAATCTACTCTACTGACCAAGATTGAAATAAAAAAAATGAGATAGTTACAGTCCCTTGGTAATGGAGATGGCGCTGCTATGTTGCGATGTCCTGGGACAAGAAAATGGTCCAACACAGGCAAAAATCCACAAACGCTTCACAGGTCTTGAGAAGAGTGACAGGTCTGGTCAAATGTATCCTTCCACAATTTCTTCTTGCAATTTCTCCTACTCCCTTTTCACTCTCTCAATTTTTCTCCTGATATACTCTTTTCCAACCCCCTCTGAGGCATGCCCAGGACATGCCCCAAACCTAGCTCCAGACTGGGCTTAACAAAAAAAATGTCAATACTGCCATCTAGTGGCTTTTTTTTTTTTTTTTCCACATTACACCTTCATTCCAAAAGGGAAAAATTTAGACTCATAAAGGCAAAATTTTTCTTTTCAATACAAAAATTGTTAAGTAGACACTGGTATATATATGTATATACATATAATACAATATGCTAATAAACACGTGATATATACACACATACTCAAACACGGGATAAGCAATCAGCAATTACATTGTCAGTACCCTTTACATGCTTAATTTCCAAGTCAAACTCCTGTAAAATCACACTCCAATTCAACAATGTCCGATTCTTGTTTTTCATCTTACTCAAAAACATTAACGGATTGTGGTCAGTATATACAATCATTGGCTTTTGCCCTGTACAAACATAAACCTCAAAGTGTTGTAAGGATAGAACCAGAGCCAACAGCTCCTTCTCAATTGTGGAATAGTTCTTTTGGTGGCGATTGAACTTCCTGGAGAAGTATGCCACGGGATGCTCAATGTCATCAGAGTCACTTCTCTGTAGGAGCACAGATCCACAAGCTTGGTCGCTAGCATCGACCGCCATGGAGAACGGTTTGTTGAAGTCAGGAGATTTGAGCACGGGGAAGTGAACAGCAGAGACTTCAGGCGATCGAAGGCTCTTTGGCATGCTTCATCCCAAGTGAACTTTACGCCTTTCTTCAGTTGGTTGGTGAGACTGAGAGCAATCTCAGCAAAGTTCTTGCAGAACTTGCGGTAGTACCGATCATTCTAAGGAAGCGTAAAAAGCTTTTTTGTTGTCAGGAACTGGAAAGTCCATGATGGCTTGGACTTTAGCATTTATGGGTGCCACCTTACCCTGGCCTATGGCGTAGCCAAGATACGTGACAGTAGCACAACCAAAGTCACTCTTGTTCAGGTTAGCCTGGGTCAAGCGCTGGAACAATGTCTCTTCATCTTTCAGATGTTCTTCCCAGGAGTCACTCCATGTGATCAGGTCGTCGATGTATGCACCCATGTGTGGCAATCCGGCGATTGTAGACTGTATCATCCTTTGGAACGGGGCTGGGGCATTTTTCATGCCAAAGGGTAGGACTTCATACTGGTATAACCCAGATGGTGTGGCAAAAGCAGAGATGCTCTTGGTCCTCTCAGTTAAAGGCACACACCAATAACCTTTCAATAAATCAATCTTGGTCAGAAACTTTGCTTGCCCTACTCTATCGATACAATCATCAATCCTAGGTATTGGAAACACATCAGTTCTAGTTACAGCATTGACTTTGCGATAATCTGTACAGAATCTAGTACTTCCATCAGGTTTTGGAACTAGAACACAGGGTGAACTCCAATCTGAGTTAGAGGGTCTGATAATATCATGTTCTAACATGTACTCAACCTCTTTCTCAGCAATCTTTCTCTTTTCAGGATTCATCCGGTACAGATGCTGTTTTATTGGTTTGGCATCACCAACATCTACATCATGAGAGGCTATCGAAACTCTCTTTGGAACATCAGGAAATAGATCTTTATATTTCTTGATCAACCTCTCAAACTGATCTTTCTGTGAGGGTTCTAAGTGCTGGAGTTTTACATCAAGATTTTGCAACACTTCAGAATTTGACAATTTGCATGAAAGAACTTCAGCTTTAATTCTAGGTTCATCCTCTTGAAACTCCCCCTCATCTTCACAAGTCTCGGCCATAGGAGGATCTGAAGTGACAGCTGCAACCCTAGCATTCCTATCATGATAAGGCTTCAGCATGTTAATGTGACACAACTGTTTTGGCTTTCTCCTATCTGGAGTCTTCATAATGTAATTGAGATCATTGAGTTTTGTCAGAATTTCATGAGGACCATGAAATCTAGCCTGCAATGGATTGGACTGCAAGGGAAACAACAGAAGGACCTTGTCTCCTGGTTTAAACTCACGGCTTCTAGCCTTATGATCATACCAAGTTTTCATTTTTCCCTGACTTGATTTCAAGTTCTCTTTGGCCAGGTCACAAGCTGCACGCAGTCTTTCCTTGAACTTGCTAACATAGTCTAACAGACTGATATGTGGCTCTTTCTCTTGCCATTGTTCACTCAACAATAGCAAAGGTCCTCTCACTTCATGGCCAAACATTAGCTCAAACGGACTGAATCCAGTAGACTCCTGCACTGCTTCTCTAGCTGCAAACAACAGCAAATGAACACCTTCATCCCAGTCTTTCTCATGATCATAACAATAAGTCCTCATCATTGTCTTGAGAGTGGAATGAAACCGCTCTAAGGCACCCTGACTCTCTGGATGATAGGCACTGGAAAGAATCTGCTTCGCACCTAGTTCATACACAACCTGCTGAAACAATCCAGAAGTGAAATTGCTACCTTGATCTGACTGAATTTCCCTGGGAAGGCCAAACAACGTGAAGAACTTTATCAAAGCCTTCGAGATTGCAGTTGCCTTGATGTTGCGTAGAGGTATGGCTTCAGGGAATCTGGTAGATGCACACATAATTGTCAACAAGTACTGATTTCTAGATCTAGTCTTGGGTAATGGACCAACACAATCAACGATGACCTTGGAGAAGGGCTCCCCAAATGCTGGGATAGGCTGCAATGGAGCTACAGGTGGGTCTAACTGGTGTTTTCCAACTACCTGACAAGTGTGACAGGTTTTGCAAAAGTTGGAAACATCTTTCAGAAGTCCAGGCCAGAAGAAGTGTTTCATGATCTTGTCAACAGTCTTGTTAACACCAAGATGACCTCCTAAAGGCAAACTATGAGCCATTGTTAAGATCTCATTCCTGTAGACCTTTGGAACAACAATTTGCTTGACCACTGCCCAGTCTGCATTGGCAGGGGTATCAGGAGGGGCCCACTTCCGCATCAACACTCCATCCTTGAAATAATACCCAACTGGAACTGCGTCTATTTCTTCATCAGGAAGGGCTCTCTTCTTTAGTACACAAATTTTAGGATCATTGGTTTGCTCCTGAATCAACCACTTTCTGGACAGAGACAAGTCTCCAGACACATCAGAATCACCAGACCCATCTGGCTCGCTGAACGGAGAACTGATAAAAGTGTCTGATAAGTCCTCAAACGGAGAAACCATCGTAGGCTGAACAGAGTCATGAGGCGAACCACCTGAGTCATGACTATTCAATGTGCTGGACAGCACCACGTCATCTTCTTCTTGAGCCTTCTTGGCCGTAGCACGGGTCACTGCACAGGAAGGATACAGAGATGGGTCTTCATCGCCATCTTCAGTGCTCAGCTGTGAAGTAAGATGAACAGGGGGAACTACATTGCCCCCAGCCAGGTCATTGCCTAGCAACAGAGAAACACCCTTGATAGGTAGACTTGACATAAGTCCCACCTTTACCTGTCCTGTCACTAAATCTGACTTCAAGAATACAGAGCGCAAGGGTACAGATACAGTCCTCCCTTCAATACCTTGTACAAGTATGAAATCCCCAGAAGCGGTCTCATCACGTAACTCCAAGGAGTCCATCAACAAAAGTGACTGAGAAGCTCCGGTATCCCTTAGGATATATATGGGGACAGGAGGAGAATGCTCATTCAGAGCCACAAATCCCTCTGACACAAATGGAAGAAATTCCTCCCTCACAAAGTCAGCATTATCAGGCTTCTTAGCCTCACAAGGAGCAGGCAATTTAGCAGATAGGTCATCTACTACAGGGGTTTCTAACCTTGTCTTCACAAAGGCATTGGGTTTGGTATCCTTTTCTTTTTCTTTCTTACCTTTAAGGAACCAACAGTTAGTTGTAACATGACCAGATTTCTTGCAATAATTGCAAACTAGACCACTTTTGTCACTGTCAGCTTTCACACTTTGATCAGACCTTTGACTGGATTTCTGAGCACCATCACCAGATTTGTCTTTGTCTTTGGGTGAGGAATCTTGGGGATCACCGTTACCTTTCTTCTGAAATTGGGACCATCTATTGTTACTGCTGGACTGAAATTTGGACTTGTGCGTGAGAACATATTCGTCTGCAAACTTGGCAGCTGATTGCAAATTCAGTGCTTGCTTCTCATTAAGGTAGGTCTTAATATCATCCTTGATACAGTTCTTGAATTCTTCAACTAACACCATCTCTTTCAGTGAGTTGAAATCATCCTTGACCTCCATAGAAGTACACCAGCGCTCAAAGCAAACCTTCTTCTCGTTAGTAAATTCCACATAAGTCTGATTGTCAGATTTCTTCAGACCTCTGAATTTCTGTCGGTAAGCCTCTGGAACCAACTCATAAGCTGTCAAAATAACCTTTTTGACAACCTCATAATCAGAGGAATCATCTGCAGACAAAGCCGAATAGGCTTGTTGAGCTTTACCCTTGAGGACAGTTTGCAACATCAGAGGCCAGTGTTCCTTTAGCCACTGACAACTCTTAGCTACCTTCTCGAAGCACTGGAAATACTTATCAACCTCCTTTTCCGAGAATGGAGGCACCAGCTTTACCTCCTGGCTGGCATGAAATTTGTTTTCAGCTTCCATTTTGATTTTTAGTAGCTCCATTTGGAGCCTTTCTTCTCTGTCTAATTTTTCTAAATCGAAATCTCTCTGTCTCTGTCTCTCTCTTTCTGCTCTTTCCTCTTTCTCTCTCTCAAACTGCCTTTCTTTCTCTCTTTCTGCTCTCTCAAATGCTCTTTCCTCTCTTTCAATCTCTAGCATTTATAATTTAAGTTCCATTTCTACATTTGGATTTTCCACTGGAAACTGTTCTAGATCTCCTGGTGCAAACACATTTTCATCAATGTAATATTCAACAATCTCTCTAGCCAGTCTTGCTTTTCGCATGGCTGGTTTTACATCTGTCAGCTCTAACTGTCTGCATATTTCTAGCAGTTCTGTCTTTTTAAAAGACTTCAAAACCTCTACGGTTGGTGATGCCAAGAAATCATCCATTGCTGTTGATCTGCCAATATATATCTAGGAAAATTCAAAAAACAATTTCACAATTTGAAATTTTAGATTTTCAATAAATGACTCATACAATGGTCTATCCCGGCCCCGAGCCCCCAATTTGTTATGGCCCCAATTTGTTATGACGTCACGGACAGCAAGGGATGATAGACAAAATTTTAAAACTTTAACAGATTTAATTAAACACTTTGAACTAATCCACAATCTACTCTACTGACCAAGATTGAAATAAAAAAAAATGAGATATTTACAGTCCCTTGGTAATTGAGATGGGGCGGCTATGGTGCGATGTCCTGGGACAGGAAAATGCTCCAACACAGGCAAAAATCCACAAAAGCTTCACAGGTCTTGAAAAGAGTGACAGGTCTGGTCAAATGTATCCTTCCACAATTTCTCCTTGCAATTTCTCCTACTCCCTTTTCAATCTCTCAATTTTTCTCCTTATATACTCTTTTCCAACCCCCTCTGAGGCATGCCCAGGACATGCCCCAAACCTAGCTCCAGACTGGGCTTAACAAAAAAAATGTCAATACTGTCTACTGTCAGTACTGTCTAGTACCATCTAGTGGCTTTTTTTTTTCCACATTACAGTTCCATTTGTGCCCCTAATGAGTGACATTCTAGCGGAAGACCCTCCTTGATGAGACGCTGACAGATTGCATTTTAATTTCCATTTTGTCCCAAAAAGAGCGTGGTGACATGTATTTTAAAGTGCAATGGGAGGCGCTGTTTCCCTTACTGCGTTTGAATATTGTCCCATGTATTGCAGGATAAGTCTTTGAAAATGAAATGTCAAATGTCGTCATTATTATCATATCATTATTATTTCCAAGTGATTAGAAAACAGCATTTTCATTATCATGTTGACCCTAAAAGAGCGTGATGACATCTATATGTAAATGCAATAGACTGGGAGAGCTGTTTATCTTATTGCATTTGAATATTGTCCTCAGCAGAGCAAGTTAAGTCTTTGCAAATTAAGTGCTGTTTTGCTTATTGCATTTGAATATTGTCCACTGTATTGCGGAGCATGACTTTGAAAATGAAATGTGTAATGGAAAAAAAAAAAAGCCACTAGATGGCAGTATTGACAATTTTTTTTTGTTAAGCCCAGTCTGGAGCTAGGTTGGGCATGTCCTGGGCATGCCTCAGAGGGCTGCAGGGTGAAGTTGCCTTCAGACGTCGACTTCCAGGCTGCTCAGCCTGTCAGGCTGCGTTAACACCGCCCCCAAGTAAAACCAATCAGATCGTGAACTAGAGTACAACCAATCCGCTCTCGAAGCAGCCAATTCAATTCGGAAGCCTTTACTCGGTAAGGGGGCTTAAGAACATTAATATTGTTAAAAGCGAATGCATTTAATCGTGAGTTTTCTCATTAAAAAACTGATTCGGGAGGTAACGTTAAATATTTTGGCTATTTTGATTATATTAACCAATGCAAACAAGTGCAATTTTTTTTGTCTTACAGTGAACTTATAGACCTAACCTTAGCTAAACAGGTCATACTTGTTTACTTAAACACTTCTACAATATAACTTTAAGTATAACTCTGTTTGAAACATAAAATTGGCATACTTGTGAGATTTTGTTCAATAAGCTGTCTAGTTGAGCTTCTTAAAAACTTCAACTGCAAGTTGCTGTAACGTTAACTGCCTTCCAGGCTGACTGTAGAGACTAGTGCCTTGCAGACTGGTTAGAAGGCTAATGTTGATTTCATATTGTATAATCTTTGATAATATTCAGTCAGATGCCTTCAAGGCTGATTGTAGAGACTAGTGCCTTCCAGCCTGACAGTAGAGACTAGTGCCTTGCAGGCTGGTTGGCAGGCTGATGATTTCATATATATATATATGTGTGTGTGTGTGTGTGTTTACAATTTTGATGCCTTCAAGGCTGACAGTAGAGACTCCCTCAGCATTACTGAGGAGGTCTCTACTGGGAGTCTCTACTAAGTTGCAGCCTTCCAAGGCTAATTTAAAATCTTCTATTTTTCAGCCCATAGATTTATTACAGTTCAAAACCAACCACGTTACCTCAGAAAACTGACCGAGGTGTTGTTGCATATTGATGTTTTCTTTACTTTTTGCACTCTCTTTAGGAGTTGAAACAATGTCTCGGTGCCGTCGTGGAGCCCTATCTACCCGCCCCCGCTAAAAAAAGTACAAAAAAAAACAGCCCCAGCACCCACCCCGGGCCCTGATGCTCCTGCAGCAGGTCCCACCCCAGCACCCACCCCGGGCCCTGATGCCTTGAAGGCATCTGACTGAATACTATGAAAGATCATACAATATGAAATCAACATTAGCCTTCTAACCAGCCTGCAAGGCACTAGTCTCTACAGTCAGCCTGGAAGGCACTAGTCCCTACAATCAGCCTTGAAGGCATCTGACTGAATACTTTTAAGGATTATACAGTATGAAATCAACATTAGCCCTCTAACCAGCCTGCAAGGCACTAGTCTCTATGGTCAGCCTGGAAGGCACTAGTCTGTATAATCAGCCTTGAAGGCATCTGACTGAATACTATGAAAGATCATACAATACGAAATTAACATTAGCCTTCTAACCAGTCTGCAAGGCACTAGTCTCTACGGTCAGCCTGGAAGGCACTAGTCTGTACAATCAGCCTTGAAGACATCTGACTGAATACTATGAAAGATCATACAATACGAAATTAACCTTAGCCTTCTAACCAGCCTGCAAGGCACTAGTCTCTACAGTCAGCCTGGAAGGCACTAGTCCCTACAATCAGCCTTGAAGGCATCTGACTGAATACTTTTAAAGATTATACAGTATGAAATCAACATTAGCCCTCTAACCAGCCTGCAAGGCACTAGTCTCTACGGTCAGCCTGGAAGGCACTAGCGTTCTACAATCAGCCTTAAAGGCATCTGAGGCAATACTATTGAAGATTATACAATATCAAATCAATGTTAGCCTTCTAACCAGCCTGCAAGGCACGAGTCTCTACAATCAGCCTTGAAGGCACTAGTCCCTACAATCAGCCTTGAAGGCACTAATCTCTACAATCAGCCTTGAGGGCATCTGACTGAATACTATTAATGATTATACAGGATGAAATCAACATTAGCCTTCTAACCAGCCTGCAAGGCACTAGTCTCTGCAATCAGCCTTGAAGGCAGCGAACGTTACAGCAACTTGCAGTTGAAGTTTTTAAGAAGCTCAACTAAACAGCTTATTGAACAAAATATCACACAAGTAGGCCAATTTTATGTTTCAAACAGGGTTATACTTAAAGTTATACTGTAGAAGTGTTTGGGTTAACAAGTATGACCTGTTTAGCTAAGGTTAGGTTTATAAGTTAACTGTAAGACAAAAAAAAAGCACTTCTTTGCATTGGTTAACATAATCAAAATAGCTAAAATATCTAAGGTTACCTCCCGAATCAGTTTTTTTTTAATGAGAAAAGACGATTAAATGCATTCGTTTTTAACAATATTGATTTTCTTAAGCCCGCTCCGCTTTGAGGAAAGGAATTTGAATTGAATTGGCTGCCTCGTGAGTGGATTGGTTTTACTCTAGCTTTCGATCTGATTGGTTGTACTTGGGGGCGGTGTTTACGCAGCCTGACAGGCTGAGCAGCCTGGAAGTCGACGGCTGAAGGCAACTTCACCCTGCTGCCCTCAGAGGAGGCTGGACAAGAGTACATAAGGAGAAAAATTGAGAGAGTGGAAGATGAGTTGGAGAAATTGCAAGGAGAAATTGTGGAAGGATACATTTGACCAGACCTCTCACTCTTTTCAAGACCTGTGAAGCTTTTTGTGGATTTTCGCCTGTGTTGGAGCATTTTCCTGTCCCAGGACATCGCAACATAGCAGCCCATCTCAATTACCAAGGGACTGTAACTATCTTTTTTTTATTTCAATCTTGGTCAGTAGGGTAGAGTGTAGATTAGTTCTAAGTTTTGTTTAATTAAATCTGTTGAAGTTGAAGAATTTTGTCTGTCATCCCTTGCTGTAATTGACGCCGTAACAAATTGGGGCCATAACAAATGTCAAACAGCTTTTTATTATCATTTGAATATAGTCATAGATTTCCCATATGTGTATGTGAAAATGAAAGTGATAATTGGATTAATGCATTTTCAATTTAATATTGTCTCAAATAACTCATAAGTGGATAATTATAATGCAATAGTGGGATTACATTTTCATTTGAATATTGTCCACTATGGGCTTCCATAAAAAAACTCCCATTTTAGATGTTTTAATCTAACTTGTTTAACCTTATGTTATACGTCTTTATTCTACCCATTGTTCAGAAGAGAGTCATCAGTAATTTAAACAATATGCCTGTATCTGTTTGCCATTCCACCATTTATTTAACCATCCTGTTAAATTTCCTGTTTATAGAACATGGTCCTGGCTCAAAAAAAAGTTGGGATGCTGTGCTAAATGTAAAGAAACTCAGAATGCAATGATTTGCAATTCATTTAAACTCTAAATTTGATCGAAAATGGGACAAACACAACATATCAGATGTTTAAACTGAGAATTTTTTTTTTTTTAAATTATATTCGATCATCTTGAAAATGATACCAGCAACAAAAGAGTTGGGACATGAGCATGTTGTTACAACTTATAATGTAATAAATTACCAATAATGTAATTACGCCTGATAAATGTACTAAATTATTACACTATCCGACCGATAATGTAATAATTGACCGATAATGTAATAACAATTTCTCACCAATAATGTACCATTTTGACCGATAGTGTAATAAAGTACGCCGACCGATAATGTAATAAACTTTTGACCGATAGTGTAATAAAGTCAAAAGAGGGCAAACATCTACCCTGCCTTGGCTTAACGAGGGGGTGGGTGTCAGATGTCCCATGGGGGAAAAAGAACTGGGAATTGGGGGGGAGGCACAGACACGTCCCTTTATGACTACAATTAGTCCTGGCTAGTTCTCAGTCATTTTCCTATATTGACATGTTTTCCAATTATCATAATTGGCAACTGAAGACACGGTTTCTCTCCATATGCGATCTAACAGTGATTAAATCATGTAAGAGAAAAGTGCATAGGCACAAAACGGGGGAAAAAGGGTGTAAAAAAAGGTGTATCCACAATGATAAACGAGGCCCCTGGTCTGACCAGGTGGACGCAGATTTGAAACCAGCGAACAACATGCAGGAACGAGGGCAGCTGTCAAAATGATTAATAATATGCAGCGATTTGGACGTCATCCCAGCAAACATGAGACGTCTGCCCGACGTGCAGATGACGTATATAACGCGATATAGACATGATCTGCACGTCAGGCAGACGTCTCATGTTTGCTGGGATGCTGTTGTTGCTTTTATTAGTAAAATGAATAAATAGGCTAAATAAATAAATAAGACACCTGTGTTGAGAAATTGATTAAACTTATATTTTGAGACAACAACCTGTTTGTCAGGCCAGACGGCTGACAATTACAATCAATTTGATTAAGCGCAATGCTTGGCTTGACAGATATGCAGTGTGGTATGTCAGATGCTCATCCAGTCAGATATATACTGAACAACAAAAGAAACGCAAGTTAATTAAAGGCAGACTGGAAAATAAGTTTGCGCGTAATTATTTTAGAGAATCAAATTTATTACTAGTGCGTGCACATTTACACGCGTTTCATCAAACTTTGACTGATTAACCATAAGAGTAGCTACATTAACTAACCGGCTAACTACCGTGATCACATTTTGACAGTGGCAGATCTACTGTTAGAGGAATACGATTCTGTCCAACGTGAGAGGAACTTTCGGCACAGAGAAGATCTCCTCCGGGAAAGTGATGAGTGGCTGCTCATTTTATGTGGCACACAATAAAATGTCATGGATTAATACCAATAAAAGTACAATGAAGAGTGATCTCTGCAGACTGTATTTTAACAATTACCCTCATGCAGCTCCGATCGAGGCGGTGGGGACTCGTCCGTGTCCCCACCGCCTCGTATTCCCACGATGTACGGGGGAGCCCTGCTTCCACGCGCTCCTCGAATGGTGACAGCTGGAGGTTCGAGTCTGGTTGGCCTCCACTGGTCCATGCGCTGCTGCGTCTGAGCGCAGCAAACTGTTTTTTGGTGGCGATCTTAAAATCTGACCACTTTTTCTAAAGCAACATGTAAAGCATTCAGATTGTCAGTTATGTAGGTTGTATAACATGAAATATCATGGATCCATAAATTGAATTTATTAATGAATTAAATCAAACCTCTGCTGCCCTCCGGTTTTCCACCCCAACAGTGTTTACCGCAGCAGCAATAGTTTTCCAAACTGCAGCCTTCTGGGCTCCCTTTATGCCACTCGTAAGGCTTCCAAATAAAATTATTTTGCTTTTCTCCACCTCGGACGTAATAATTTATATTTCCTCCTCAGTGAAGTTTTTGATTTTTGATTTGATTTTGTTTTTATTTCGGCATGATTGTATACTCATTTCATGACAATTTCAATACAACATGTATCATAACCGAAAGGGTCGCGGGAGAAGCGAGATCGCTTGTCAAAGTCCCGCCCCCAACTTCCAGAAAAACAGTTTGATTATGGTTAAGATATCATAGAGATTCATATATCACAACAGAGCTGAGCCCATTTACACTACGATTTAAGCGCCACAACGTAAGATAATAAAGAGTTGTGAACATCATGAAGAATTTTAATCACAATATAGCTGAGTGTCTATGCAAGTTTAGATTTGAGAGTCACTCTTGATTTAATCCATTAGATTTGGTCCAGAGAAACCTGAACTCCTTTCTTCATCAGTTGGTTTGTTCCTAGTGATTTGGAATAGGTGGAAGGTGCAATAATACCGGATCTTTGCATGGATCTCTTAGTTAGTCATCATCTCCGTCGACTTGGTTCACCCTTGCCTTGTCGGATTTAATGACCCCTCGCAGTATATTTAGTCCGTCCTTGGCTTCCTTGACATCAAATCCAATTTTATTGAGCTTTATGTCGAGGATAACCATGCTTTTCAAAGTTTTTTTATCCTGTGGTCGATCAAAAACAGACCGAGCCCCAATGATAGCAGGCCCGCTATCATAAATCCAACTAGATAGACGTCCTCTACATCCTCGATGTCCAGGACTGCCAAACACAGCTTAACGCCACTTTCCCCATGCATCCATGATGTAACCAGCCGGGAATGTCCCATCCGGCATTTCGGTTCTCCAGAACCTGTCCGCCTCGTGGAAATAATTTTGTCAATTGCATTTAACGACCAGTTTATAAGATCCATGTTGGTTACAGCTGTCTGTGGTAATGTGCTGTGACGGTTTCTTTAGACAGGTGGCCTGGTGTGTTCAGCAGATGCAATGGAACAGATTTAACAATAGCAGTCCACATATTTAGTCTAAACAACTCCTATTGTTTTTTGCCGCTATGGTTCCGTTTAGTTTATCCAATGTCATTTTGTTGGATAAGTTTATAGTTGTTCAAACATGCACATTTCAAAAGATACTTAAAGACCTTCAAATTGTCTGCCTTTCTAATACCGTCTTCAAGTATATTCCATGCACTGACTCCAGCCACAGATAAGGAGTGCTCACTCCGAGTCGACTTGACCCTTCTCTTCTGCAACAACATTCTGCCTCTTAAATCATGGGTACATTCACGTTCAAAAATAGGCATTGTATATTTCTAGGCAATTCTTTGTGGTATCCTAAATATACAATTTGCAAGGAGTTGAATTTTATTATATCCTGTAATTTAAGAAACCTTGCCTTAATAAACAAGTCGTTTGTATGTGTTCCATAAGGAACGTAATGAATAATTCTAAGGGCTTTTTTTTGGAGTTTAAACAATGATTCTATTGTATTATTATAAGTGTGTCCCCATACTTCAGCGCAGTAATGTAAGTGGGGTGCTATGAGTGCTGAATAGATTATTTTAAGAGACTTGTGTTTTAATAATTTCTGCATTTTCCAAAGAATAGACACGCTTTTAGCTAACTTTCTTTGAACCAAGTTTACATGCGGTTTCCAGCTCAAGAGATTATCTAACATAACTCCCATGAGTTTATATTTGTTTACTCTTTCAATGCTGGTACCATTGACCTTTAAGTCTATGTCATCCTTCAGGCCTTTTTTCCCAAACATCATAAATTTGGTCTTTGTAAGATTTAGTGATAATTTGTTTACATTAAACCACGTGTGAAGTTTAGACATTTCGTTATTAGCCAATTTTACCAATTGTTTGAGATCGACACCTGAGCAAAAACTAGTCGTGTCATCTGCGAATAAAATTAGTTTTAGGATATCGGACACCTTAACAATGTCATTTATGTAAATTATGAACAACTTGGGACCTATGACTGAGCCCTGAGGAATTCCACAGGTAATGTCCAAGCAATTCGATTTGCTATTGCCCATCTGCACAAATTGCGTCCTACTTGCTAAGTAATTTTTGATCCATTTTAATGCGGTCCCTCTTATTCCATATTTGTAAAGTTTTTCAATCAGTATATCGTGATTTATAGTGTCGAATGCTTTCTTCAGATCAATAAATATGCCCATAGAATATAAGTTTGAATCTAGTGAATCTTTAATCATTTCAATAAATTCCGTTAGGGCTAGTGCTGTCGAATGTTTTTTCCTGAACCCATACTGACTGTCACACAGTATTTTGTGTTTATCAATGTGCTTGTCCAATCTGTCATTGAAGAGCTTTTCTAGGACCTTTGAGCATTGAGGTAAAATCGAGACAGGACGATAGTTGGAGAAATCATATTTATCCCCACTTTTGTAGAGAGGGATAACTTTCGCTATCTTCATTTTATCTGGAAACACTCCATAGGAGAAGGATAGATTGCATATATGCGTAAGTGGAGTTACAATTGCGTTAGTTAGTGCTTTCAGTAATTTCATGTCTAGATGGTTTGCATCAACTGATGTCTTAGCTGTACAATTTTTCAGAATTGATCTGATTTCAGATACGGTAACAGGAGTTAATGTCATTATGTCTTGGATTTCCTCATCCTTATTAAGGTAGTCCCATCTCAGGTGTGAGGATTTAATACCCTTCGCTAGTTCTGGCCCAACATTCACAAAATAACTGTTAAAATTCTCCGACCAATTCCATGTTCTCCACCTTTTTGCCATTTATGTTAAAGAAGGCAGGGTACTCCCTCTTCATAGTCCTCCCAGAGACGTTCTTGATTATATTCCAGAGATTTCTGGTATAATGTTTATTTTCTAATAAAAGCTTTTCATAATACTCTCTTTTATGTTTCCTTAGTAAATATGTCACTTTGTTTCTGTATTTTTTGTACCTAATTTCTGCTTTCTCAGTTCTTTCCCTCAGAAACTGCTTATATAGTGTATTTTTTTTTTTTTCACGCATTCGCCAGTGCTTTCGAAACCCAAGGCCTTCTCTCTTTGTTTTGCTTCAGTTTGTTCATTGTTTTGACTAGACAGTGTTTATCATACAGAGAGTTTACTGTCCATAGAAAAGCCTGATAGGCTTTATTTGGATCTTGTTCTGTTAGTACATTATCCCAACTTTGGTTCAACAGATCTAATTCTAGTTTCTTTAGCCTTTTTTCGCTTTTAATTCTGATTTCTGTGTGTTCCAGGGTTTTGGATCTAGCCTGGTCCCTTATATCTAATTTGCAGTTACAAATAGCAAAAACTGGTAGATGATCAGTAATGTCACTTATCATGATGCCACTTAATATTTCAGAATTTAACACATTAGTATACACATCATCTATCAAGGTGGCACTGTGTCTAGTAATCCTGCTTGGTCTTGTGATTAATGGTTGCATACCCATGGCATACATGGTGTTGATATAATCCTCTATTATAGAGCTATTATTTGGATTTATCAAGTCAATATTAAAGTCCCCACATATATAAACATTTTTGTGGTTCATATTGGCGAGTAATTCACCCATACATTTACTAAAAACATCAATTTGCGAATCCGGTGCTCTGTACACTCAACAAATAACCGTATTTTTACCTTTCAACCTAGGAATCTCAATTGTAAGGCATTCCATTACATTTTCCACAACATTTGATTTGCATTCCAGTACCTGGAAGTTTATGGCCTCATCAATAAATAGTCCAACACCCCCACCAGCTTTATTCAGTCTGCTCTTACACACGAAGTTATAACCCTCCATGTAGAAGTCCTTGTCCTTTTCTTCTTTAATCCAAGTTTCCGATATTGCGATGATGCTGAACGAAGTTCTTTCTTCTTTGCCGTCTTTTGAGAGTCCATGTCGTAAAGTGGGCAGGACTATGCCTCCCGGAGCATGAATTTATAGGGGCGTCATGTAAATTACGATGGTTTCAGCCGCCGGATTTATCAACGCCACGCCAGTTCCACACCGAAATCAGCGACGTGCACACTTTTGGTAAATCAGATGTGACACCTGGCGAACGCTGATATTTACACCAGAATCTACACCAGATCCTACGCAAGTTTGATAACCCTGCAAAAAATGTGCTATAGGAATCCTATAGGACAGTTCACTAGAATTCTATAGAACTTTAGTACCTCGAGTCCTAAAGAAAACAAGTTCTATAGGAAATTTCTATAGGAAACAGTTCCATAGAAAATTTCTATAGAAGAGCTCTTGTAGAACTTTTTCATTTCTTTTTGGCATCTTCAATCCCACCCGAATCTGGAAGGCGACAAACAAAGTAACCATGTTACATTACCCTTCCCGGCAAACCCGTCCCAATTTGCATCCCTCTCGCGCAATGGCCAATTGTGAGGACAACTCTGTCCGGTGCTCTAACCCGGGACCGTTCTGCTCCGCAACGCAGTGCTTTAACCGAGTGAGCTATCCAGCAACTGGGAAACTTTTGATTGTATTTGATCCTGATCAATTTGAATTGCTTTGCTGAACCCAACAGATGGACCGTTGTTGTCGCGTATCTCAGGGTCTGTGGGAATCCAATAGGACCTGAGTGCCTTCGCTGAAAAGGAACGCCATGTTAGTAATCCTGTTAGGTGACCATAATACATATATAAAGATGGTGGGAATAAGTCTTAGCAGACCTCAAATTGTCTTCAAATTAATTCTAAATCTGCATTTAATCTGCAATCACATGCATTTAAATGGAAAGGAATAATTTGATTGAATTTTTTAAATTAAGGGAAAAGTTCAAAAGCTCAAACTTTCAACATAATTCTGTCTTCGTAAGCAAAAGAGGAACACTTTTTCCATTATAGCATAATAAAGCTGTAATGCCTTACATTAATATTTTTGAATTGCTGCCAAGGAAATGGAAAGAGGTCTCCATATACCGTAACTGAAATACTGCTAAGTTGTGTGGTCAGTCAGTCAATCAATCGTCTGATCAGAGAATCAATGAGTTGGTATGTGCCTGGTACCCCATGTGCTTAAGCACACCTTAAAGTTAAAAGGGACAAGATTTCCTTGCTACTTCAGTGTAGTGGATATCACTGTATTTTGCACATTTTCATACCATTAGTCCGGTCTCTGACTTCTAGAACCCGGGTACATGTAAAGTAAATTGACCCTTCGACAGAGCATTGCAAGGAGTCATAAGATTTATTTTTATTTTTATTTAATCCTTATTTAAGATGTCTTTCCCATTAAGCTTTTGTTCTATTAGAAGGTCCTAAAGACCATCAAAGTCCTACAGAACAGGTTTTTCAACTATGGTGTTCTATAGGAAGGTCTTATAGAACAGCAGTAATCTTATAGGACTTTCTTTTCCATAGAGGTGCTCTATAGGTTTCTAGCAAATTCCAATAGAACACACAGAAAATCCTATAGAACATGCTGTTCTACTAAAATGTTCTATAGAGTTCTATAGAATTCCACTGAAGTCTTATTGAACATTTTTTGCAGGGAAATGAGGGCCAGTGTGATGCAGCTGCCACCACAGAGGAAGCAACCCCAGCAGCTAAACGGGAGATGCGAAGCCTTGGAAGCTTCTTCAAGCAGCCAGTCCAGCCACACACCAAGACACAGAGAGAGCTGATTGAACAAGAACCGTCAGGCTACCTGCATGGAATAAAACCTGATAGTGACACAGATCCACTCAGATGGTGCAAAGATCGTGAGGCCAACTATCCTCGGCTCAGTAACCTAGCACAAAAGTATCTCTGTGTCCCCGCCACAAGCTCGCCATCAGAGAGAGCGTTCAGTGTTAGTGGTAATATTGTCACATGTCACAGGGCCTGCCTAAAGCCAGAGACTCTAACCTCTAACGTGTATGTTATAGCCTATCTGCCATCCAAGTGGTGTTATAGCTGTTAAGATGTTTATTTTGAACTAATTTGTGAAAACTGAAGAATACCCAAGCTCTTATGTTTTTCAAGCCATATTATATCGTGGCATTCTCTGTTCTTAAATTATTTTGCATTTAATTGAAGGCTTTCTCATAATGTTATATTTATTTTGATTCATTTTTGTGCAATGGTGTTTGAGATTGCTCTTATTTATTTTAGTTTAATACTGATTATTTCGCTGTATTTACAATTTTGGTTAATATAGAAGAGCATACCTGCAAGAGTTGTTTTGCACAAATTTGCTATTTGAAATATTGTGAGTTAAAATAAGGCCCCTACCCTGCTTGCTACAGTGGCTTCTTTTATTTTGAGATTATTATATTTTTAAATACCTGCAGGGAAAAGTTATTTATTTCTTTGTGATGTTTATAATTGTTAAATAAACTTTCTGGTTTATAATGTAAGTCAATTTGGTTCGCGTGACTACCACTCGTGAGGATCGTCACATCCGCCCGATTCATCTCGAATTCCATCGTCACGCAGGCGGTTCCTCACTGTTCTTCCAGACACAGATCGCTGGTGCCTCCCCACAATGGTGGCAGCAGTTTGCGACGCTGGTTGAAATCTGTTTCTCAGATGAACCAGGTGGATGTGACAATCCTGACGAGCGGTAGTCACGCGTGGCTGATTTTGCCGCGGGCGGTCTGCAACGGTCCCAGTGGCGTTATACCGCTGCTGAAGACGCACTATTGTGGAATCGCTGACATTCATTCATCTGGAAACTTCTGTTTGGCTTTGACCAGCCTGAAGCAAACCAATGGCTCGGTTCCTGTGTGGATCGCTCAGTCGAGGCATCGTGCAGACTTGTCCGACCATTTCATTTTGTGGTCTTTTCATAGCCATGGACCTCGTCATTTTTAGGAGTGGTCAAAATCTGGCTCAACTCACTTTAGGAAGGGCTACTGCTCAACCCAGGAGGATAAAACGAATTGGTTATGTCATGAATCACTGAAGCGGAACGAGAGAAATTATTATCCCATTTTCAATATTATGTGCTCAGTGTCCAAGTTTAACTTTTGTTCTTGGAAGTATGAAATCAGATTTCTTAAATTGTGAGGAAAATGGGTGGTGTGTTTTTAAATTCCATGAGTTTACTTGGCATCAAGCTACACATAACGGGAATCATGCGGGAGTCTGACAATGGAACTCAACACAAAGTAGCACATGACCAGTTGTTGTAGGAATTTTGATTTTATATTCCTGGTGTTACCTTCCCAAAAAGAACTCAGACAGACAAAGGAGTTAATATTGAAGCCAAAGTCAGTTTACTTTTTCTGCAGAAAAAGGATCCCCGCCACATGCGAGAACTCTCGTTAGAGGCAAAAGCAAGGATAACCAACAAGGATTTTGCTGTGGTTTAAGTAAGAGTCCATCTTGACATCCTCCTCCCCCTCAAGCTGATTTACGCATCATGGTATCAACAGGAATGTTGCAGACGCACACAGCCCACGTAAAGCCGGCCCCGGAGTATGCATACATCGTATCGTTCGGCATCCCAGGCTCAACTTGTACTGTTTTTCCTGAGAACATATAAACTTGAGAGAGAAAGAGAACATCTTGGCCCTGTCAGGACTGCATGGCTCCAGATAAACTATAAGCAATTACGCATTGTTCAAATTTGTGGAAGCTACAGCTATGAAGGCCTAGACTAATCAGAAACAGGCAAGAGTACACTACCATAGCCTAAGAAAAATTGAGCCAGAGCAAGCAAGGATAAACAATAATAATTAAATGAATCAATATAAAAATGATTCCACACCAGTGGTGGCTGGTGAACTGGCAATTGGGGGAGGCACAAACCATCCCTTAAAAATAATGATTGGTCGTGACCTGTTTTCAATCTTAATAAAATTGACTTTACTTGACTCCAAAAAGCCTAAGGACCATCAGATGTCACCAGTTCTCCTTGTTAAGTTTGAATGGGCAGGGATAGCCTAATTCTTGACCTATTTTCATTTAAATTACCATTACAGAAACTTTGAAAACTCCTAAAATTTCACATGTGGCCAGTATTCATTAATAACGCGTACTTGTCAACTCTCACACATTCGGCGTGAGTTTTAGTGGCATATTTACATTCCCCTGCTGTAGTCTGCAATTATTCAATCAGCATGCGTGTAAGAGATTCTTGCGCGGAATGGAAGTCCTTGTGTATGGAGGTTTATCACTTTCACTTGCATTAGGGTGGATTTCACCACTAGTAATTGGAAACCAATGACGACTCCAGACTTCTCAAGCTTTTCTTTACTCAGAGGTTAGAAGCGATGCATGTGTTACATGATAATTTAAATTGTTTAAATGAAATAAAATAATTTGTAACATCTTTATGCAATTCCATTGCTCCCAACCCCTGAGTAAAGAAAAGCGTGAAAAAAAATAAAAACAGGTCATGACCAATCGCTATTGCCAGTCCACCAGTTGCTACTGGTAATGAGGGAATCTGGCTGCAGAACGCTACTCAAAATTACATATGATCAGCGTCATGAGGGAGTCTGGCTGCAGAACTCCACTCAAAGTTACACGTGATCAGCGTCATGAGGGAATCTGGCTGCAGAACTCCACACAAAATTACATATGATCAGCGTCATGAGGGAGTCTGGCTGCAGAACTCCACACAAAGTTACACATGATCAGCATCATGAGGGAGTCTGGCTGCAGAACTCCACACAAAATTACATATGATCAGCGTCATGAGGGAGTCTGGCTGCAGAACTCCACACAAAGTTACACGTGATCAGCGTCATGAGGAATCTGGCTGCAGAACTCCACACAAAGTTACACATGATCAGCGTCATGAGGGAATCTGGCTGCAGAACTCCACACAAAATTACATATGATCAGCGTCATGAGGGAGTCTGGCTGCAGAACTCCACACAAAGTTACACGTGATCAGCGTCATGAGGAATCTGGCTGCAGAACTCCACACAAAGTTACACATGATCAGCGTCATGAGGGAATCTGGCTGCAGAACTCCACACAAAATTACATATGATCAGCGTCATGAGGGAGTCTGGCTGCAGAACTCCACACAAAGTTACACATGATCAGCGTCATGAGGGAGTCTGGCTGCAGAACTCCACACAAAGTTACACATGATCAGCGTCATGAGGGAGTCTGGCTGCAGAACTCCACACAAAGTTACACATGATCAGCGTCATGAGGGAGTCTGGCTGCAGAACTCCACACAAAGTTACACATGATCAGCGTCATGAGGGAGTCTGGCTGCAGAACTCCACACAAAATTACACATGATCAGCGTCATGAGGGAGTCTGGCTGCAGAACTCCACACAAAGTTACACATGATCAGCGTCATGAGGGAGTCTGACTGCAGAACTCCACACAAAGTTACACGTGATCAGCGTCATGAGGAATCTGGCTGCAGAACTCCACACAAAGTCACGCATGATCAGCGTCATGAGGGAATCTGGCTGCAGAACTCCACACAAAGTTACTCGTGATCAGCGTCATGAGGGAGTCTGGCTGCAGAACTCCACACAAAGTTACACATGATCAGCGTCATGAGGGAGTCTGGCTGCAGAACTCCACACAAAGTTACGCATGATCAGCGTCATGAGGGAATCTGGCTGCAGAACTCCACACAAAGTTACGCATGATCAGCGTCATGAGGGAATCTGGCTGCAGAACTCCACACAAAGTTACACATGATCAGTGTCATGAGGGAGTCTGGCGCAGAACTCCACACAAAGTTACACATGATCAGCGTCATGAGGGAGTCTGGCTGCAGAACTCCACACAAATTTACACATGATCAGCGTCATGAGGGAGTCTGGCTGCAGAACTCCACACAAATTTACACATGATTAGCGTCATGAGGGAGTCTGGCTGCAGAACTCCACACAAAGTTACATATGATCAGCGTCATGAGGGAGTCTGGCTGCAGAACTCCACACAAAGTTACACGTGATCAGCGTCATGAGGAATCTGGCTGCAGAACTCCACACAAAGTTACGCATGATCAGCGTCATGAGGGATCTGGCTGCAGAACTCAAAATGACATATGGAATCTGGCTGCAGAACTCCACACAAAATGACATATGATCAAGCGTCATGAGGGAGTCTGGCTGCAGAACTCACACACAAAATTACACATGATCTGCAGGGCGTCATGAGGGAGTCTGGCTGCAGAACTCCACACAAAATTACACATGATCAGCGTCATGAGGGAGTCTGGCTGCAGAACTCCACACAAAGTTACACATGATCAGCGTCATGAGGGAGTCTGGCTGCAGAAACCACACAAATTTACATGTGATCAGCGTCATGAGGGAGTCTGGCTGCAGAACTCACAAAGTTACACATGATCAGCGTCATGAGGGAGTCTGGCTGCAGAACTCCACAAAAATTTCACATGATCAGCGTCATGGGAGTCTGGCTGCAGAACTCCACACAAAGTTACACATGATCAGCGTCATGAGGGAGTCTGGCTGCAGAACTCCACACAAAATTACACATGATCCAGCGTCATGAAGTCTGGCTGCAGAACTCCACACAAGTTCATGATGAGGGTCATGAGGGAGTCTGGCTGCAGAACTCCACACAAAGTTACATGTGATCAGCGTCATGAGGGAGTCTGGCTGCAGAACTCCACACAAAGTTACACATGATCAGCGTCATGAGGGAGTCTGGCTGCAGAACTCCACACAAAGTTACACGTGATCAGCGTCATGAGGGAGTCTGGCTGCAGAACTCCACACAAAGTTACACGTGATCAGCGTCATGAGGGAATCTGGCTGCAGAACTCCACACAAAGTTACACATGAAGCGTCATGAGGAGTCTGGCTGCAGAACTCCACACAAAGTTACACGTGATCAGCGTCATGAGGGAATCTGGCTGCAGAACTCCACACAAAGTTACACATGACCAGCGTCATGAGGGAGTCTGGCGCAGAACTCCACACAAAGTTACACATGATCAGCGTCATGTGGGAGTCTGGCTGCAGAATTCGACGTAGGCTTTGTTTTCCCACTTTAAATACACAGACCAGGCATTTGATTCTATACACAAAAAGCCATGAGTTTTGGCTCTCAAAATTTAGAGTTTTGGCTCTCAGGTGCCAGGCCCACAGGAGGTGGGTGCTTATTTAAAACCCAGGCCATGTGTTTTTCATGGGGGCAGGTCTCCACACTGGTCTGCTTTTCTCTTTGGTTATTTGATGTACATTGAGACCGAGGAAAAGCACTGTGGAAATTAGACCATTGCACCAGTCACACTGAGACAATCAAAACAACACCAAACATGACTATACTCAGAACTTGAATTGTCATGATACATACCGCGCCATGTGCAGCCATACAGTGACCCAAACCTGAAAGAGAGAAGGGAGTTCAGTGGGGTCAGAATTGCAAATGTTCAGAGGGACAGAGAGAGAGGTTATTTTACACATACCAAAACTAAATTATCCAGCAGGGAGGCAAGGAAATGGAATGTGGACTGTTGTAAGAAGTGGAATGAGCTTCACAACCACCTTAACAAAAACAGTGTCAGGTCACCAGATACCCCAACAGCTCGCTGTTCAAAGATCAAAGTAATCTTTATTGTCCCCATGGGGCAAAAAGTGGTTACAACACAATAAAAATAAAAATAGATAAATAGAACCACTTAATCAAACTAAAACAGCAACACAAGCAACAATAATACTCTTTAAAAGTAAAACAGCAATACAAGCAACAATAAATACACACCACAATACTGTTTCAAGCTATTTAAAAGGCTAACGGCAGCAGGAACAAAGGAGTTTTTGTGTCTGTTAGTCCTGTAAATTGGCTGACTGTATCTGAGGCCTGATGGGAGCAGCTTGAGCAACTAGAATGTGTTTTTACTCACAAAAACATACGTCTCCCCCGTGCCGCCCTTCCTTGCCTAAGCCCCCCCCCTCCCCCTTCCCTAAAAAATGTATTACATCCGGACAGACAGGCAGACAGATGGACAGACAGGCACAAACTGAGACAGGCACCACTTCAGGACCTGAGTATGCAAAGTTTCGTTAAGATCATGCAAACAGTTTTAGAGTTTTTACAGCTCCGGAAACGAAGTGGGAATGCCGACACCAATGTGAACGGGAACTGAGCCTAAAACAGGGGGGCAGACATAAAAAGTAAGGAGGGTGGGTGCTGTCAGTCAAGATAGACTGGGCCTTCCTTAGGATCGTTGCCTTGTTCAGGCTATGGAGGTCGTTTAAAGGAATATGGTCAATCTTGCTGTGCTCCTTAACAGCACTTTTTCTTTCTAAGGGTGAGAGACCTGTAAGAGACCAGCACGCAAAGGAGAATGTAAGAACCGATTTGATAAAATAACAATAAAACACTCTCATAAAAGTCCGGTCAATGTTAAAATTCTGCAATTTCCCATAAAAGAACATGCGTGGTGGGCTTTCTTGCACACAGCATCAACTTGTGGTTCAAAGGTCAACTTATTGTCGATTATTGTGCCAACTGCTGCACAACCTCTAAAGCTTGATCATGGATAAAAACAGGGGAGAGGGCAGAGGGATTCTTCGTAATGTAAAACCCACAAAAACAATTCCAATGACGGAAATTGCAGGGGGCGAAGGGTCCACGTGTTCTTTTGGCTGGCGTTAACTCGCGCGACCTCCTGGCTGGTGTGAATCACAATAAAATGGATATATTTTCCCCGTTAGAACAACGGGGCACAAAAGCACAACGGTTATAATTAATCTGACTCCATAATAAATTTATAATAATAAATTTAGTTATACTCTCGTTAAATATCTGACTCCAAATTAGAATTAGAATCTATAATCTAAGGAAACCTGCGTGGGTCTCGAAGTGACTACACCTCGAACTCTTAGGAGACTACCGCCGTCACTAAACATGTACTCCCGGGTTTTAGTACTGTTACCGGATCCTAGGTTCGTCGATTAGATTAGAGGTTGGAAGTCAGCCATCACTGCAACAGCATCTTTTGGCGTGAATACAGCCAACCCAGATCTATGCACACCCATGGGTTCCTTCAGGGAATTTTAACAGATAACCGACTTTTCGTCCATGGGTTTCCTTAAGGCTAGGATCCCAGAACCGGCAATACACAAACCCTTTATGTAAGTAGATCATGATCGTCTCTCCAACTTAATTAAACCAATTCCCATACCAGGCTGCTGGCCAGTCATTCCTCGGTTGGGATTATACCCCTAGGTATCCGTCGCAACGCAGCTAGAAAGAATAAAAGGATTAAGAGTCACAGAGACCACGCAAGTTTAAAGGAATAACAAGAATTTATTCACCAGGTAGGCAAGAGCTTAAATCAACAGACCAAATATTAGTTACTGCGAATTTAGACAAATATAAAAGTCATACCTGGCGACAGCTACACACACAGAGTTGGGTGAGTGCGAAATCAGAGAGACGATCCGCCATAGCTATAGAATCTACTCACGCACTAACGTACGCAAGGAGAGATCAGATACGATCTTCCATAATTAAAGGACTGAATCAGATGCGATTCTCCCAGACTGGCTAGTTTCTCTTTCCTTTTAGCCAAACCACATCTTTGATCCAGGCGGCATGGCCATAAACACCTGGGAGGGGGGTTGAATCTGGTTTTTGGGTTTCCACCATTTGGAGGATGTAATAAAACAATCTAGCAGAGAGAGGAGAATAGGGTGACTGCCCAAGTGGATTCTGATCAATTTTCAGGAGTTTCCAAAAGGGAATGAACCATAATTTCAATGGGAATGAAACATACTCCATTCAACTCCCTGGATTCCCCCGAGAACAACAAGACCAAACATGATATGAATATGTACTAATATGATACAGTTGTCATGAAAAAGTCTTAAGATGAATTAGTACAAAGGTAAATTGGGTTATAAGTACAGAAGTGATTTCTTCACAGAATATTGAACATATAAACATATTATGAAGTTCCCAGAGATTTAGATTATTTTAAACAGATTAATAGAACTGGATTTAAGATTGAGGACAGTAGTACAGGGGCATTGTCTCAGCTAGGGCTTTGCAACTACCCCCCCGAACAGAGTAACAGAGAGATCACCGACACCTTCCACATGCAGGCTGCAGGAACATCCTAGGGGGAAGGCCATAAAAGTTCTATTGCTATTTGGCCTGGCTCTGGACCAAGCTTATCAGCCATTTGTCACTTACATTTCCAGATTCTACAGTAAAATCGATCTGCATCTCCTTAGTCTTAGAGAGAATGATGGCAAAGAATGATGACTTGCATTATTGAGTGAATTCCTTCACTACGGAGCTGGGTTCCGGATCGTCATCGATAAAGAACGACACTATAACTGAGTCGTCCGTGAACTTGATAATGTGAGGCTCTGAGAAGTGGCTTTGGCACAGCTTTCTGTATAAAGTGTATAAAAGAGCGGTGAGGCCGCAGCCCTGAGGGGAACCAGGGGAGGAATGCAGAACACTACATAAAATGCCAATCACTCTCACATATGACATGTCAGTTACAAATTTCAACAACCAGCAAATGAGAACAGGGTCAATATTATAAGTGTTTTTTTAAATACCTGCCAAAAAAATGCAGCTGGATGCAATTAAAACCAGAGGGGAAGTCAGTAAAGCCGCAAGAAGCTCTTTGCACCCTCTAGTTCTGTGTTGATTAGGTTAAAAAGGGTGCATATTGCATCGCCCACGCCCCTCTTTGGCCTGTAAGCAAGTTGAAATGGGCCCAGTTTATGATGGACAGTGGCCAAGAGATCGTCTTGAACAATCTTCATAATTAAGGATGTGAGTGCTTGTTATGGCCCTAGTGGGTTCTGTCTGTACTCCCATGTGAATTAACCTCTATCTGTGTCTCCAAATACCTGTCACTGTATGCAAATTACTCTGTGTGAGCTCCCATTTTTCACTGGTCCTCAGCCCAGCCCATCGCCAGCCTCCTCTCCGCTCTGCTGCCCGCTCGCCGACGTGCCTGATTGGTCCGGTGTTCCTGTCCTCCTCCAATCCTGGATCAACACATCATCTTTTAACTAAAAAGCGAGCTGTCAAACGTTCAATCGGTACGGGCTGTGATTTAATGTGAGAACAGGGATTGACACTAAAGGTTGCCCGATTGCCCATGGCAAGTAAAAAATATTTTCGGACAGGTGATGTTTGCATTCTACTCGTGTTTTTCTGCGTTTTTTTCTTTTTAAGAGCGCGAGTGCGAGTGAGAGAGAGAGAGAGAGAGAAAAGCTTTCTATCTCTCTCTCCCCTCTCCCTCTGGGGGGCAGACATAAAAAGTAAGGAGGGTGGATGATGTCAGTAAGATAGACTGGGCCTTCCTCAGGATCGTTGCCTTGTTCAGGCTATGGAGGTCGTTTAAAGGAAAAAGGTCAATCTTGCTGCGCACCTTAACAGCACTTTTTCTTTCTAAGGGTAAGAGACCTGTTCCAGCACACAAAGGAGAATGTAAGAACAGATTTGATAAAATAGCAATAAAACACTCTCAATAAAGTCCATTCAATGTTAAAATTCTGCAATTTCCTGTAAAAGAACATGCGCTGGTGGGCTTTCTTGCACACAGCATCGACTTGTGGTTCAAAGGTCAACTTATTGTCGATTATTGTGCCAACTGCGCACAACCTCTAAAGCATGACCATGGATAAAAACAGGGGAGAGGGCAGAGGGATTCTTCAGAAAATCGATCTGTATCTCCTTAGTCTTAGAGACAATGATGGCAAAGAACGATGACTTGCATATTGAGTGAATTCCTCCTCTATGGGGCTGAGTTCCGGATCGTCATCGGTAAGGAGCGACACAAAAACCAAGTCGTCCGTGAACTTGATAATGTGAGGCTCCGAGAAGTGTCTTTGGCACAGCTTTCTGTATAAAGCGTATAATAGAGCGGTGAGGCCACAGCCCTGAGGGGAACCAGTGGAGGAATGCAGAACACTACATAAAATGCCAATCACTCTCACATGTGACATGTCAGTTACAAATATCAACAACCAGCAAATGAGAACAGGGTCAATATTATAAGTGTTTTTTTTAAATACCTGACGAAAAAAAAATGCAGCTGGATGCAATTAAAACTAGAGGGGAAGTCAGTAACGCCGCAAAAAGCTCTTTGCACCCTCTAGTTCTGTGTTGATTAGGTTAAAAAGGGTGCATATTGCATCGCCCACGCCCCTCTTTGGCCTGTAAGCAAGTTGAAATGGGCCCAGTTTATGATGGACAGTGGCCAAGAGATCGTCTTGAACAATCTTCATAATTAAAGATGTGAGTGCTTGTTATGGCCCTAGTGGGTTCTGTCTGTACTCCCACGTGAATTAACCTCTCTCTGTATCTCCAAATACCTTTCGCTGTATGCAAATTACTCTGTGTGAGCTCCCGTTTTTCACTAGTCCTCAGCCCAGCCCATCGCCAGCCTCCTCTCCGCTCTGCTGCCCACTTGCCGACGTGCCTGATTGGTCCAGTGTTCCTGTCCTCCTCCAATCCCGGATCAACACATCATCTTTGAACTAAAAAGCGAGCTGTCAAACGCTCCCTCGGTACAGGCTGTGATTTAATGTGAGAACAGGGATTGACACTAAAGGTTGCCCGATTGCCCATGGCAAGTAAAAAATATTTTCGGACAGGTGGTGTTTGCATTCTACTTGTGTTTTTTCTTTTTCAGAGCCTTGAGAGAGAGAGAGAGAGAAAAGCTTTCTCTCTCCCTCTCCCTCTGGGGGGGCAGACATAAAAAGTAAGGAGGGTGGGTGCTGTCAGTAAGATAGACTGGGCCTTCCTTAGGATCGTTGCCTTGTTCAGGCTATGGAGGTCGTTTAAAGGAAAAAGGTCAATCTTGCTGCGCACCTTAACAGCACTTTTTCTTTCTAAGGGTAAGAGACCTGTTCCAGCACACAAAGGAGAACGTAAGAACCGATTTGATAAAATAGCAATAAAACACTCTCAATAAAGTCCAGTCAATGTTAAAATTCTGCAATTTCCTATAAAAGAACATGCGCTGGTGGGCTTTCTTGCACACAGCATCGACTTGTGGTTCAAAGGTCAACTTATTGTCGATTATTGTGCCAACTGCTGCACAACCTCTAAAGCTTGCCCATGGATAAAAACAGGGGAGAGGGCAGAGGGATTCTTCGTAAAATCGATCTGCATCTCCTTAGTCTTCGAGACAAGGATGGCAAAGAACGAGTACTTGCATTATTGAGTGAATTCCTTCACTACGGAGCTGGGTTCCGGATCGTCATCGGTAAGGAGCGACACTATAACCGAGTCGTCCATGAACTTGTAAATGTGAGGCTCTGAGAAGTGGCTTTGGCACAGCTTTCTGTATAAAGTTTTTAAAAGAGCGGTGAGGCCGCAGCCCTGAGGGGAACCAGTGGAGGAATGCAGAACACTACATAAAATGCCAATCACTCTCACATGTGACATGTCAGTTACAAAATTCAACAACCAGCAAATGAGAACAGGGTCAATATTATAAGTGTTTTTTTTAAATACCTGACAAAAAAAAATGCAGCTGGATGCAATTAAAACTAGAGGGGAAGTCAGTAAAGCCGCAAAAAGCTCTTTGCACCCTCTAGTTCTGTGTTGATTAGGTTAAAAAGGGTGCATATTGCATTGCCCACGCCCCTCTTTGGCCTGTAAGCAAGTTGAAATGGGCCCAGTTTATGATGGACAGTGGCCAAGAGATCGTCTTGAACAATCTTCATAATTAAAGATGTGAGTGCTTGTTATGGCCCTAGTGGGTTCTGTCTGTACTCCCATGTGAATTAACCTCTCTCTGTATCTCCAAATACCTTTCGCTGTATGCAAATTACTCTGTGCGAGCTCCCGTTTTTCACCAGTCCTCAGCCCAGCCCATCGCCAGCCTCCTCTCCGCTCTGCTGCCCACTTGCCGACGTGCCTGATTGGTCCAGTGTTCCTGTCCTCTTCCAATCCCGGATCAACACATCATCTTTTAACTATGAAGTGAGCTGTCAAACGCTCCCTCGGTACAGGCTGTGATTTAATGTGAGAACAGGGATTGACACTAAAGGTTGCCCGATTGCCCATGGCAAGTAAAAAATATTTTCGGACAGGTGGTGTTCGCATTCTACTTGTGTTTTTTCTTTTTAAGAGAGAGAGAGAGAGAGAAGCTTTCTCTCTCTCTCTCTCTCTCTCTCCCCTCTCGGGGGGCAGACATATAAAGTAAGGAGGGTGAGTGATCTCAGTCAAGATAGACTGGGCCTTCCTTAGGATCGTTGCCTTGTTCAGGCTATGGAGGTCGTCTAAAGGAATATGGTCAATCTTGCTGCGCACCTTAACAGCACTTTTTCTTTCTAAGGGTAAGAGACCTGTTCCAGCACACAAAGGAGAATGTAAGAACAGAATTGATAAAACAGCAATAAAACACTCTCATAAAAGCCCTGTCAATGTTAAAATTCAGCAATTTCCCATAAAAGAACATGCGGTGGGGGGATTTCTTGCACACAGCATCGACTTGTGGTTCAAAGGTCAACTTATTGTCGATTATTGTGCCAACTGCTGCACAACCTCTAAAGCTTGCCCATGGATAAAAACAGGGGAGAGGGCAGAGGGATTCTTCGTAATGTAAAACCCACAAAACAATACCAACGGCGGAAATTGCAGGGGGCGAAGGGTCCACGTGTTCTTTTGCCTGGCGTTAACTCGCGCGACCTCCTGGCTGGTGTGAATCACAATAAAATGGATATATTTTCTCCTTTCGAACAACGGGGCACAAAAGCACAACGGTTATAATTAATCTGACTCCATAATAAATTTATAATAATAAATTTAGTTATACTCTCGTTAAATATCTGACTCCAAATTAGAATTAGAATCCATAATCTAGGGAAACCTGCGTGGGTCTCGAAGTGACTACACCTCGAACTCTTAGGAGACTACCGCCGTCACTAAACATGTACTCCCGGGTTTTAGTACTGTTACCGGATCCTAGGTTCGTCGATTAGATTAGAGGTTGGAAGTCAGCCATCACTGCAACAGCATCTTTTGGCGTGAATACAGCCAACCCAGATCTATGCACGCCCATGGGTTCCTTCAGGGAATTTTAACAGATAACCGACTTTTCGTCCATGGGTTTCCTTAAGGCTAGGATCCCAGAACCAGCAATACACAAACCCTTTATGTAAGTAGATCATGATCGTCTCTCCAACTTAATAAAACCAATCCCCATACCAGGCTGCTGGCCAGTCATTCCTCGGTTGGGATTATACCCCTAGGTATCCGTCGCAACGCGGCTAGAAAGAATAAAAGGATTAAGAGTCACAGAGACCACGCAAGTTTAAAGGAATAACAAGAATTTATTCACCAGGTAGGCAAGAGCTTAAATCAACAGACCAAATATTAGTTACCACGAATTTAGACAAATATAAAAGTCATACCTGGCGACAGCTACACACACAGAGTTGGGTGAGTGCGAAATCAGAGAGACGATCCGCCATAGCTATAGAGTCTACTCACGCACTTACGTACGCGGGGAGAGATCGGATACGATCTTCCATAATTAAAGGACTACTCACGCCCTTACGGGCGCGGGGAGGAATCAGATGCGATTCTCCCAGACTGGCTAGTTTCTCTTTCCTTTAAGCCAAACCACATCTTTGATCCAGGCGGCATGGCCATAAACACCTGGGAGGGGGGTCGAATCTGGTTTTTGGGTTTCCACCATTTGGAGGATGTAATAAAACAATCTAGCAGAGAGAGGAGAATAGGGTGACTGCCCAAGTGGATTCTGATCAATTTTCAGGAGTTTCCAAAAGGGAATGAACCATAATTTCAATGGGAATGAAACATACTCCATTCAACTCCCTGGATTCCCCCGAGAACAACAAGACCAAACATGATATGAATATGTACTAATATGATGCAGTTGTCATGAAAAAGTCTTAAGATGAATTAGTACAAAGGTAAATTGGGTTACAAGTACAGAAGTGATTTCTTCACAGAATATTGAACATAAAAACATATTATGAAGTTCCCAGAGATTTAGATTATTTTAAAAAGATTAATATAACTGGATTTAAGATTGAGGACAGTAGTACAGGGGCATTGTCTCAGCCAGGGCTTTGCAACTACCCCCCCGAACAGAGTAACAGAAAGATCACCGACACCTTCCACATGCAGGCTGCAGGAACATCCTAGGGGGAAGGCCATTAAAGTTCTATTGCTATTTGGCCTGGCTCTGGACCAAGCTTATCAGCCATTTGTCACTTATATTTCCAGATTCTACAGTAAAATCGATCCGCATCTCCTAAGTCTCAGAGACAATGATGGCAAAGAACGATGACTTGCATTATTGAGTGAATTCCTTCACTACGGAGCTGGGTTCCGAATCGTCATCGGTAAAGAGCGACACTATAACTGAGTCGTCCGTGAACTTGATAATGTGAGGCTCTGAGAAGTGGCTTTGGCACAGCTTTCTGTATAAAGTTTATAAAAGAGCGGTGAGGCCGCAGCCCTGAGGGGAACCAGTGGAGGAATGCAGAACACTACATAAAATGCCAATCACTCTCACATGTGACATGTCAGTTACAAAATTCAACAACCAGCAAATGAGAACAGGGTCAATATTATAAGTGTTTTTTTAAATACCTGCCAAAAAAAAATGCAGCTAGATGCAATTAAAACCAGAGGGGAAGTCAGTAAAGCCGCAAAAAGCTCTTTGCACCCTCTAGTTCTGTGTTGATTAGGTTAAAAAGGGTGCATATTGCATTGTCCACACCCCTCTTTGGCCTGTAAGCAAGTTGAAATGGGCCCAGTTTATGATGGACAGTGGCCAAGAGATCGTCTTGAACAATCTTCATAATTAAGAATGTGAGTGCTTGTGATGGCCCTAGTGGGTTCGTCTGTACTGTTATGGGAAAAAAAAAAGCCAATAGATGGCAGTATTGAATTTTTTTTGTTAAGCCCAGTCTGGAGCTAGGTTGGGCATGTTCTGGGCATGCCTCAGAGGGGGCTGGACAAGAGTATATAAGGAGAAAAATTGAGAGAGTGGAAGAGGAGTAGGAGAAATTGCAAGGAGAAATTGTGGAAGGATACATTTGACCAGACCTGTCACTCTTTTCAAGACCTGTGAAGCTTTTTCTGGATTTTTGCCTGTGTTGGAGCATTTTCTTGTCCCAGGACATTGCAACATAGCAGCCCATCTCAATTGCCAAGGGACTGTAACGATCTTTTTTTTTTATTTCAATCTTGGTCAGTAGGGTAGAGTGTAGATTAGTTCTAAGTGTTTATTTAATTAAATCTGTTGAAGTTTACGAATTTTGTCTGTCATCCCTTGCTGTCCGTGACGTCATAACAAATTGACGCCATAACAAATTGGGGCCATAACAAATTGGGGGCTCGGGTCTGGGATAGACCATTGTGCGAGTCATTTATTGAAAATCTAAAATTTCAAATTGTGAAATTGTTTTTTGAATTTTCCTAGATATATATTGGCAGATCAACAGCAATGGATGATTTCTTGGCATCACCAACCGTAGAGGTTTTGAAGTCTTTAAAAAAGACAGAACTGCTAGAAATATGCAGACAGTTAGAGCTGACAGATGTAAAACCAGCCATGCGAAAAGCAAGACTGGCTAGAGAGATTGTTGAATATTACATTGATGAAAATGTGTTTGCACCAGGAGATCTGGAACAGTTTCCAGTGGAAAATCCAAATGTAGAAATGGAACTTAACACGTTGACTGCCAACTACGAGAGAAAATAATTTAATTATAATTAGGTCTATGCACTGGCACTCATCAGCAACATTAATTTTTTTTCTAGCTAGAGCGGCATTTCAGAACTCATTTGCGAATGAAGGTAATTTCGGCACCTGTTTTTGCAGTACGGTCACGCAACTTGCTGTAAAAAACAGACAGCTGTCAGACTGGAAAATGTAAATGGAGGAAACCACATATACTTGTCACCAGCATTACCTTCAATTTGCTGAAGAGTTCTGAAATGCCGCTCTCGAAAAAAAAAAAAAAAAAAAATTACCTTTGCTGAGTGCCAGTGCATAGACCTAATTATTATTAAATTATTTTTCTGTACTGAATGCAGCCCATTATATGCTTTTAGATCGCATGGGGGAGAGAAGCCGTGTCTTCAATTGCCACTTGATTATTCTTGAATTGGAAAACGTGTTAATATAGGAAAACCATCTAGAATTAGCCAGGACTAATTGTTGTCAATAATGAGATGGATTATTGCCCCCGAATTTTCAGGTCTAGCGCTGGCCCTGACCCGCCATTACGAGTTATCTCGTAGTTGGCAGTCAACGTGTTAAATTAAAAATGCGAGAGATAGAAAGGGAGGAAAAAGAAAAACAAAGGCAGTTTGAGTTAGAAAAATTAGCAAGAGAAGAGAAAAAAGAGAGAGAGAAAGAGGAAAGAGCAGAAAGAGAGAGACAGAGAGAGAGATTTCGATTGAGAAAAATTAGAGAAGAAAGGCTCCAAATGGAGCTACTAAAAATCAAAATGCAAGCTGAAAACAAATTTCGGGCTAGCCAGGAGGTAAAGTTGGTGCCTCCATTCTCAGAGAAGGAGGTTGATAAGTATTTCCAGTGATTCGAGAAGGTAGCCAAGAGTTGTCAGTGGCCAAAGGAACACTGGCCTCTGATGTTGCAAACTGTCCTCAAGGGTAAAGCTCAACAAGCCTATTCGGCTTTGTCTGCAGATGATTCCTCTGATTATGAGGTTGTCAAAAAGGTTATTTTGATAGCTTATGAGTTGGTTTCAGAGGCTTACCGACAGAAATTCAGAGGTCTGAAGAAATCTGACAATCAGACTTATGTGGAATTTGCTAACGAGAAGAAGGTTTGCTTTGAGCGCTGGTGTACTTCTATGGAGGTCAAGGATGATTTCAACTCACGAAAAGAGATGGTGCTAGTTGAAGAATTCAAGAACTGTGTCAAGGATGATATTAAGACCTACTTTAATGAGAAGCAAGCACTGAATTTGCAATCAGCTGCCAAGTTTGCAGACGAATATGTTCTCACACATAAGTCCAAATTTCAGTCTAGCAGTAACAATAGATGGTCTCAATTTCAGAAGAAAGGTAACGGTGATACCCAAGATTCCTCACCCAAAGACAAAGACAAATCTGGTGATGGTGCTCAGAAATCCAGTCAAAGGTCTGATCAAAGTGTGAAAGCTGACAGGGACAAAAGTGGTCTAGTTTGCAATTATTGCAAGAAATCTGGTCATGTTACAACTAACTGTTGGTTCCTTAAAGCTAAGAAAGAAAAAGACAAGGATACCAAACCCAATGCCTTTGTGAAGACAAGGTTAGAAACCCCTGAAGTAGATGACCGATCTGCTAAATTGCCTGCTCCTTGTGAGGCTAAGAAGCCTGATAATGCTGACTTTGTGAGGGAGGAATTTCTTCCATTTGTGTCAGAGGGATTTGTGGCTCTGAATGAGCATTCTCCTCCTGTCCCCATATATATTCTAAGGGATACCGGAGCTTCTCAGTCACTTTTATTGATGGACTCCTTGGAGTTACGTGATGAGACCGCTTCTGGGGATTTCATACTTGTGCAAAGTATTGAAGGGAGGATTGTATCTGTACCCCTGCGCTCTGTATTCTTGAAGTTAGATTTAGTGACAGGACAGGTAAAGGTGGGACTTATGTCAAGTCTACCTATCAAGGGTGTTTCTCTGTTGCTAGGCAATGACCTGGCTGGGGGCAATGTAGTTCCCCCTGTTCATCTTACTTCACAGCCGAGCACTGAAGATGGTGATGAAGACCCATCTCTGTATCCTTCCTGTGCAGTGACCCGTGCTAGGGCCAAGAAGGCTCAAGAAGAAGATGATGTGGTGCCGTCCAGCACATTGAATAGTCATGACTCAGGTGGTTCGCCTCATGACTCTGTTCAGCCTACTATGGTTTCTCCGTTTGAGGACTTATCAGACACTTTTATCAGTTCTCTGTTCAGCCAGCTACATGGGTCTGGAGATTCTGATGTGTCTGGAGACTTGTCTCTGTCCAGAAAGCAGTTGATTCAGGAGCAAACTAATGATCCTGAAATTTGTGTGCTAAAGAAGAGAGCCCTTCCTAATGAAGAAATAGACGCAGTTCCAGTTGGGTATTATCTCAAGGATGGAGTGTTGATGCGGAAGTGGCGCCCTCCTGATATCCCTGCCAATGCAGATTGAGCAGTGGTCAAGCAAATTGTTGTTCCGAAGGTCTACAGGAATGAGATCTTAATAATGGCTCATAGTTTGCCTTTAGGAGGTCATCTTGGTGTTAACAAGACTGTTGACAAGATCATGAAACACTTCTTCTGGCCTGGACTTCGGCAAGATGTTTGTCACACTTGTCAGGTAGTTGGAAAACACCAGTTAGACTCACCTGTAGCTCCATTGCAGCCTATCCCAGCATTTGGGGAGCCCTTCTCCAAGGTCATCGTTGATTGTGTTGGTCCATTACCCAAGACTAGATCTGGAAATCAGCACTTGTTGACAATCATGTGTGCATCTACCAGATTCCCTGAAGCCATACCTCTATGCAACATCAAGGCAACTGCAATCTCGAAGGCTTTGATAACGTTCTTCACGTTGTTTGGCCTTCCCAGGGAAATTCAGTCAGATCAAGGTAGCAATTTCACTTCCGGATTGTTTCAGCAGGTTGTGTATGAACTAGGTGCGAAGCAGATTCTTTCCAGTGCCTATCATCCAGAGAGTCAGGGTGCCTTAGAGTGGTTTCATTCCACTCTCAAGACAATGATGAGGACTTATTGTTATGACCATGAGAAAGACTGGGATGAAGGTGTTCATTTGCTGTTGTTTGCAGCTAGAGAAGCAGTGCAGGAGTCTACTGGATTCAGTCCATTTGAGCTAGTGTTTGGCCATGAAGTGAGAGGACCTTTGCTATTGTTGAGTGAACAATGGCAAGAGAAAGAGCCGCATATCAGTCTGTTAGACTATGTTAGCAAGTTCAGGGAAAGACTGCGTGCAGCTTGTGACCTGGCCAAAGAGAACTTGAAATCAAGTCAGGGAAAAATGAAAACTTGGTATGATCATAAGGCTGGAAGCCATGAGTTTAAACCAGGAGACAAGGTCCTTGTGTTGTTTCCCTTGCAGTCCAATCCATTGCAGGCTAGATTTCATGGTCCTTATGAAATTCTGACAAAACTCAATGATCTCAATTACATTGTGAAGACTCCAGATAGGAGAAAGCCAAAACAGTTGTGTCATATTAACATGCTGAAGCCTTATCATGATAGGAATGCTAGGGTTGCAGCTGTCACTTCAGATCCTCCTATGGCCGAGACTTGTGAAGATGAGGGGGAGTTTCAAGATGATGAACCTAGAATTAAAGCTGACTTCTTTCATGTAAATTGTCAAATTCTGAAGTGTAGCAAAATCTTGATGTAAAACTCCAGCACCTAGAACCCTCACAGAAAGATCAGTTTGAGAGGTTGATCAAGAAATATAAAGATCTATGTTCCAAAGAGAGTTTCGATAGCCTCTCATGATGTAGATGTTGGTGATGCCAAACCAATAAAACAGCATCCGTACCGGATTAATCCTGAAAAGAGAAAGATTGCTGAGAAAGAGGTTGAGTACATGTTAGAACATGATATTATCAGACCCTCTAACTCAGATTGGAGTTCACCCTGTGTTCTAGTTCCAAAACCTGATGGAAGTACTAGATTCTGTACAGATTATCGCAAAGTCAATGCTGTAACTAGAACTGATGTGTTTCCAATACCTAGGATTGATGATTGTATCGATAGAGGAGGGCAAGCAAAGTTTCTGACCAAGATTGATTTATTGAAGGGTTATTGGTGTGTGCCTTTAACTGAGAGGGCCAAGAGCATCTCTGTTTTTGCCACACCATCTGGGTTATACCAGTATGAAGTCCTACCCTTTGGCATGAAAAATGCCCCAGCCATGTTCCAAAGGATGATACAGTCTACAATCGCCGGATTGCCCCGCACGGGTGCGTACATCGACGACCTGATCACATGGAGTGACTCCTGGGAAGAACATCTGAAAGATGTAGAGACATTGTTCCAGCGCTTGACCCAGGCTAACCTGACTGTTAACCTGAACAAGAGTGACTTTGGCTGTGCTATTGTCACGTATCTTGGCTACGTCATAGGCTAGGGTAAGGTGGCACCCATAAATGCTAAAGTCCAAGCCATCATGGACTTTCCAGTTCCTGACAACAAAAAAGCTTTGCGCCGCTTCCTTGGAATGATCGGGTACTACTGCAAGTTCTGCAAGAACTTTGCTGAGATTGCTCTCAGTCTCACCAACCAACTGAAGAAAGGCGTAAAGTTCACTTGGGATGAAGCATGCCAAAGAGCCTTCGATTGCCTGAATTCTCTGCTATGTCACTTCCCCGTGCTCAAATCTCCTGACTTCAACAAACCGTTCTCCATGGCGGTCGATGCTAGCGACCAAGCTTGTGGATCTGTGCTCCTACAGAGAAGTGACTCTGATGACATTGAGCATCCCGTGGCATACTTCTCCAGGAAGTGCAATCGCCACCAAAAGAACTATTCCACAATTGAGAAGGAGCTGTTGGCTCTGGTTCTATCCTTACAACACTTTGAGGTTTATGTTTGTACAGGGCAGAAGCCAATGATTGTATATACTGACCACAATCCGTTAATGTTTTTGAGTAAGATGAAAAACAAGAATCGGAGATTGTTGAATTGGGGTTTGATTTTAAAGGAGTTTGACTTGGAAACTAAGCATGTAAAGGGTACTGACAATGTAATTGCTGATTGCTTATCCCGTGTTTGAGTATGTGTATATATATCACGTGTTTATTAGCATATTGTATTATATGTATATTTATATATATATATGTACAAGTGTCTACTTAACCATTTTTGTATTGAAAAGAAAAATGTTGCCTTAATGAGTTAAAATTTTTCCCTTTTGGAATGGAGGTGTAATGTGGTAAAAAAAAAAAAAAGCCACTAGATGGCAGTATTGACATTTTTTTTGTTAAGCCCAGTCTGGTGCTAGTTTTGGGGCATGTCCTGGGCATGCCTCAGAGGGGGCTGGAAAAGAGTATATAAGGTGGAAAATTAAGAGAGTAAAAGGGTAGTAGGAAGAATTGCAAGGAGAAATTGTGGAAGGATACATTTGACCAGACCTGTCACTCTTTCAAAGACCTGTGAAGCTTTTTGTGGATTTTTGCCTGTGTTGGAGCATTTTCCTGTCCCAGGACATCGCAACACAGCAGCCCATCTCAATTACCAAGGGACTGTAAATATCTCATTTTTTTGTTTATTTCAATCTTGGTCAGTAGATGTAGATTGTAGATTAGTTAAAGTGTCTGTTTAATTTAATCTGTTGAAGTTTTAGAATTTTGTCTGTCATCCCTTGCTGTCCGTGGTGCCATAACAAATTGACGCCATAACAAATTGGGGCCATAACAACTATTCCTCAGCCCAGCCCATCGCCAGCCTCCTGTCCGCTCTCCTGCCCGCTTGCCGACGTGCCTGATTGGTCCGGTGTTCCTGTCCTCCTCCAATCCCGGATCAACACATCATCTTTTAACTATAAAGCGAGCTTTCAAACGCTCACTCGGTACAGGCTGTGATTTAATGTGAGAACAGGGATTGACACTAAAGGTTGCCCGATTGCCCATGGCAAGTAAAAAATATTTTCGGACGAGTGGAGTTTGCGTTCTACTTGTGTTTTGCTGCGTTTTTTTCTTTTTAAGAGAGAGAGAGAGAGAGAGAGAGAAATGCTCTCTCTCTCTCTCTCCCCTCTCCCTCTGGGGGGGCAGACACATAAAGTAAGGAGGGTGGGTGCTGTCAGTAAGATAGACTCGGCCTTCCTCAGGATCGTTGCCTTGTTCAGGCTATGGAGGTCGTTGAAAGGAATATGGTCAATCTTGCTGCGCACCTTAACAGCACTTTTTCTTTCTAAGGGTAAGAGACCTGTTCCAGCACACAAAGGAGAATGTAAGAACAGAATTGATAAAACAGCAATAAAACACTCTCATAAAAGTCCTGTCGATGTTAAAATTCTGCAATTTCCCATAAAAGAACATGCGCTGGTGGGCTTTCTTGCGCACAGCATCGACTTGTGGTTCAAACGTCAACTTAAAGGTCAACACTGGGAAGCTGCCTTGGGCCGTTATTGTTTTCAATATTTACAAATGATATGCCATATGCAGTTGAGAGGGCAAGCTTGACCATGTATGTGGATGATACCATCTTTTATTATGCTGCATCCACATGTTCAGAGCTCAACCAGGTTCTGCTTAGTGAGCTTAACATCATACATACTTGGATAAAGGCAAACAAACTAGCTCTTAATACATCAAAAACTGTTTGCATGATATTTGGCTTTAATCATAAACTAATACATGATCATAAACTGAATCTCCACATAGAAAGTCAACCTATACAACAAGTTAAAAAAACTAAGCTTTTGGGGCTCTGGCTTGATAGTAAACGGTCATGGTCAGATCACATTAGTAAAGTAGTCACTGGAATGGGCGGAGCTGTTGCTGTTGCTAGGAAATGTGCACCATTTCTCCCATCAACATTGCTGAATCAAATTATGTGTTCTATGGTTTTATGTCATTTAGATTATTGCTCAGTGGTGTGGTCATCTGCTTCAAAAGGCCTACTCAGCAAAATACAAGTAGCACAAAACAAAGCTGCTAGGCTTGTACTGGGTCGCTCCTCCAGGTCAAGTGTTGCAGATATGCATGTGGGCTTTAAATGGCTAAGTGTGGAGAATAGGCTCTTGGCCAACTTGCTTATATTTTTTCATAAAATTATTCAAACTAAGACACCAACTTTTATTTTTAATAATATTTGACTTAGATCTGAAATACACGGACATGACACCAGAGGAGCCAGTAGGGGGCACATGGCCTTACCCCAACCCAGAGGCAATTACTTGAAAAAAACTGTCTTATACAGAGCTATAATGTCATGGAATTGTCTTCCAAGTACCATTAGTTCAGTAAAAGGAAAGGTAAGTTTCAAGAGGAAGGTCCGATCCCACCTATTTTCCCTATCCTGATGCAACACAAATTTTCAGGAATGTTTTTTTTGCGCCTTGGATAAGCTATGTCTGTGATGTGAAGATGGTTAACATTGTCTGGATGGATATTATTATTTTATTATCCCGTTTTTTTTTTTTTTTGTCTGTCATTAGTTTTATTTGTTTTTATTTTATTTCATAAGGTCTCATACCTTTTGAATGAGTGATGGATTGATTATATTTGTTTATTGTTTATGGTGTATTTATGTCTAATGCTGTATGTTATGTGTATGTTTGTCCGGACCCCAGGAAGACTAGCTCGTCACCTAGGTCGCAGCTAATGGGGATCCTTTAAATAAACAAATAAACAAACAAATAAACAAATATTGTCGATTATTGTGCCAACTGCTGCACAACCGCTAAAGCTTGACCATGGATAAAAACAGGGGAGAGGGCAGAGGGATTCTTCATAAAATCGATCTGCATCTCCTTAGTCTTAGAGACAATGATGGCAAAGAACGATGACTTGCATTATTGAGTGAATTCCTTCACTACGGGGCTGGGTTCCGGATCGTCATTGGTAAGGAGCGACACTATAACCAAGTCGTCCGTGAACTTGATAATGTGAGGCTCCGAGAAGTGGCTTTGGCACAGCTTTCTGTATAAAGTGTCTAAAAGAGCGGTGAGGCCACAGCCCTGAGGGGAACCAGTGGAGGAATGCAGAACACTACATAAAATGCCAATCACTCTCACATGTGACCTGTCAGTTACAAAATTCAACAACCAGTAAATGAGAACAGGGTCAATATTACAAGTGTTTTTTTTAAATACCTGCCAAAAAAAATGCAGCTGGATGCAATTAAAACTAGAGGGGAAGTCAGTAAAGCCGCAAAAAGCTCTTTGCACCCTCTAGTTCTGTGTTGATTAGGTTAAAAAGGGTGCATATTGCATCGCCCACGCCCCTCTTTGACCTGAAAGCAAGTTGAAATGGGCCCAGTTTATGATGGACAGTGGCCAAGAGATCGTCTTGAACAATCTTCATAATTAAGGATGTGAGTGCTTGTTATGGCCCTAGTGGGTTCTGTCTGTACTCCCATGTGAATTAACCTCTCTTTGTGTCTCCAAATACCTGTCGTTGTATGCAAATTACTCTGTGCGAGCTCCCGTTTTTCACTAGTCCTCAGCCCAGCCCATTGCCAGCCTCCTGTCCGCTCTGCTGCCCGCTCACCGACGTGCCTGATTGGTCCGGTGTTCCTGTCCTCCTCCAATCCCGGGCCAACACATCATCTTTTAACTATAAAGCCAGCTGTCAAACGCTCACTCAGCGTGGGCTGTAATTAATGTGAGAACAGGGATTGACACTAAAGGTTGCCCGATTGCCCATGGCGAGTAAAAAATATTTTCGGGCAGGTGGAGTTTGCGTTCTACTTGCGTTTTTCCGTTTTTTTTTTTCAGAGAGAGAGAGAGAGAGAGAGAGAGAAAAGCTTTGTCTCTCTCTCGGTCTCGGTGTGTGAGTGTGTTTGTGTGTGTGCCAGTGACCTGCGCGGAGTACAAGATGTACACCATGTCTGCACCGCAGCCACAGGCTGCTTCTCCACATCCGCACCGCATCTGCATTAGATCAGGTGCAGTCGCGGAGTTCGCTGGCTCCACCGCATTATCCGCTCACCGCACAAGACTTGTGCGGTGAGCAGATAATGCGGTGGAGCCGCGAACTCCGCGACGATTTTGATCTAATTCCTGCGGATGCAGGGCGGACATGGTGTACATCTTGTACTCCGCGCAGGCCACTGCATTTCACTTTTTTTTTCCCCAAAAGCTTTATTGTTCGACTGTTAGTTTACAATAAGAGGAGCATACAGATAATATAATGAACAACAGTCATTACAGTAAAAAATTATACATATGTAAAAAAATTAAATATCATCAAAAATAATTTAAACAAATAAATAGGTAAAATATACAACGTACAACGCCAGGGGATTTGTATAGGTTATGGTACTCAGAGGACTATAGTTATTTCAGGATTAAGTCAAATTATACAAATATCATACTTAGTGCACAAGTTACATATTTTCACAGCTTTTCTATTATTTGAGGCAGATATGGTTCTAATATAGGATTCTGTTTCTATTTTAAACATACAGGGAGACGGCTTGATTTTTAAAACTTTGCATTTATGGATATAAAATTTGGCCAGTAATATAATAAGGTTACGTAGAAAAAACTCATTTTCAAGACTTTTTTCATAGTTGGCGAAGCCAAACAGCACATCCCTCAGACAGAGAGTAAAGGGATCATGGATATGGTCCAGTACGAACCAACAAATACCTTGCCATAAAGTCCGAGTGTGTTCACAAGTCAAAAAAAAAAATGGAAGATGGTTTCAGGATGCATCAGAAAGTGGACATGACATCAATGTCCTTCTTAAACCTGATTAAGAAGGATTTGACAAGGTATCAACAGTGCAGAATCTTTAAGGAAATCTCTTTAACTTTGTTGACCAAAAGATATTTGTGAGGAAGAGACCATATTTTTTCCCAGCATAAGTCCTGAACAAGCTTATTCCAGATTGTTATCAAATATGGGACAGAAATACAGTCAGTTAGGAATAGAGAACAAATTTTTCTGCTAATATTACAGGAAGCTTGTTGGAAACATAGTTTCTCTAAAGGATCCAGTAAAAGTGTGATATCACAGGATGGAGAGTACAGCCTTTGTAGAGCATGATAACCCCTGATAGCGCAGCATCAAAAACCACAGCAAATTCGTTAGCGCTCACAGGAATCTTAAAGTGACTGAGAAATTCTTGGTAACCAAAAAGATTACCATCCTTTTAAAAAGCTGACTCACCTGAACAATACCATCTCTGAACCAATTGTCAAAGAATAAGGACTTCCTTCTTATTACTCCAAATGAAATATCTCTGTGGAGAAACGTTGTGCTTATATATAAGGGACCATGCCAGAAGAACCTTTTTATGAAAATTTGAGAGAGAGACAGGAATCTGATCAATGTTATAGTTACATAGTAGTACAAATTTCAGACCACCTAACTGAGAAAAGACATGATGAGAAATAAAATTCCACACTGACGGGGGTTTTTTAGATGTCGTCTGATCCAATTAACTTTAAAGGTATTGTTGAGCGTACTGAAACTAAAGAAAACTGATGCCACCATTTTTATAATCATTCATTAAAACAGATAGTTTAATATTATAGATTTTATTCTTCCAAATGAAGTTATAAAGTAACTGGTCAATCTCTTTACTGACTGTTTTGTGTACATCCAAGGAGATAGCAGCGTAGGTAAGCCTGGAAATACCTTCTGCTTTAGAGAGCAATGTTCTGCCCTTTTAGCCAAGATCCCTTTGAAGGCACTGATTTAATTTTTTTAATTTAATTTTTTCCTAGTTCTATCTAAGATTGGGAGAAAATTCAAGTCACCTGTCTTTTTGGTTTTTTGTAAGGACTACTCCCAAGTAAGTGACTCTCTCTTTGATTGGGATATTACAGATAGAATGCATATCACAGTTTTTAAGTATCATTAATTCACATTTTTGCGCATTTAAATGAAGACCGGAGGCCTTAGAGAAAGCTTTGATTATGTCAAGAGTGAGAGAGACCTGAGAATCGTCATTAAGAGCAGGGTGGTGGCAGCCCTGGTGTATGCCACACTTTAGTTCAAATCTGGGAGATGTGCCATTTTTCAGTTTAATTGAACTGTTTCCATTTGTATGTAATGTTTGAGTTGTTCTGCAAAACAAATTGCCAAAGCCAAATTTGTTCAGTGTTTTGAAGTTAAACTCATGTTCAATTGAGTCAAAGGATTTACAGAAGTCCAGGAAGAGGATAAAACTCTCATTATTAGTTAAATGTCGGTAATTTAATATATCCAGAATAAGCCGAATGTTATTGGAGATGTGTCTATTCCTCATAAAGCCAGACTGTGCCTCATCTATGATATTACCTAAGACATTTTTTAGGCGCTTTCCAAAAATAATAGCTAAGATTTTGTAAAATTGTTATTAAGAAGACTAATGGGATGCCAATTATCAATAAGCAGCAGATCTTTTTGAGGTTTGGGAATCAGGGTTATTAGGCTCTGTGTTAGAGTGGGAGGAAGAACTCCTTTGTCAATACTTTCACAAAAAACTTCCAATAAAAATGGAGCCAGATCTACAGAGAAAGATTTATAAAACTCAGACGTGAGTTCATCTACTCCAGGAGATTTTTGGTTTTTAGACTATTAATTGAATCCACTATTTCCTTAATTGAAATTGAACGATCACAGAATTCTTGGTCATCAAAGTTGATTGGGATAGTTTCACCTAAAGAATCCAGGAAAGAAACGGCATCATCGTCACTGTATCTAGAACTGCATAAGTTTTTGTAAAAGTTGGAGCAGAAGTTTGCAATCTGGTTAGCATCATCAGATACTACATTATCCATTTTAAGTGGACGAATAGGATTATTTTTGGATTGAGATTTCTCTAATCTAAAAAATATGCAGAGTTTAGTTCTCCTTTTTCGACCCATTGTCTCCTGGACCTCACAAAAGCACCTTCAGCTTTGGCTTGATAGAGTTTATCTAGCTTGTCTTGATATTCAGAAAGTGTTTCCTTTTCTGCAGAGGACATTTGTTCAGGGTTTAAAGTGGACAAGGGCAGTTATTGCAGAAATAGTTTTTTCTTCCTCACATCATTTATTCTTAGCAAGACTGCTACAATATTTCCCGAAGAATTTCCAAACCTCAAATTTGAAAAGTTCCTACTGGGCCTCACTCCAGAACTTTTGGATTACTTGTTCCACTTTTACTTTAACTGCCTCATGACATAAAACAGAACTGTTAAGTTTCCAGTATGAGCTCTGTGAGTGATTGGTGGTGGGGGGAAGTAAGCTAATTTGTATTTGGATAGCCTTGTGATCTGTTAATGGGGTGGGAAAAATATTTATATCTGCACAATCTTTAATATTATTCAAAATTAACCAAAAGTCTATTCTTGATTGTCTAGACCTGGATTTATTGCACCATGTAAAAACCCTGTCATAAGGATATTTGTCTCTCCATGCATCTGTTAAATCAAATCTTTGCATTATCATTTTTAAATTTGTATTGGTGTTAGTTGGGGGCCCTGCTGGCCATCTGTCAGTTGAGTTATCCAATGTAGTATTAAAATCACGCCCTATAAGAAGATAAGCGCTAGGAAATCTGGACAGCCAATACAGAATTCTTTTTTCAACATTATCAAGCAGAGTGCTGTTCTCTGTCGCTGTATTATATCCATAAATATTAACCACAATTAATTTGGTGTTATGAGTGTCATAAACCTGACAGATATAGTGACCATTCACATCACAATCTGTGTGTAATATATTCCCTGTAAAATTATTTCTAAAAGTACAAACCCCAGCAGAACGCGGTGAAGCATGTGAGAAAAAGACCTCCTGTCCCCACTGGGACCTCCAGAAAAGTATATCATTAACAGTGTGTGTCTCCTGGAAAAAGTAGAAATCAGTTTTGCATTGTTTCATAAATAAAAATAAAGTTTTTCATTTAAGATTATCACTTAACCCTCTGGCATTGAGAGAAACTATAGAAAATGACAAATTTGCAACAACAGGGCTGGCATTAAGCAAAAATAGCTGCGTAGCGAAAATGCTATGCAGTCTCTAGGGGTCTGTAGAATTATGTAGCATTTTTCAGAACTGTGTAGCAAAAATAAAACTGAACAAAAACGTCTGTATTTGCATTTTAACTTTTTATTTTCATCTCTTAGAACACTTAGCTAACAGTACTAACACTAAACAACATAGCTTAATGAAGACCAAGGCAGTGAAGTTGGTATTCTCAGTAGCATTGCAGTGTTAAAACTACTTGGACTTACCAACTGGGACCCACTTACAGCATACAAGGAGTAACTCGGTAACTGAATAGGAATTACTAAGTTTTACTTGGTTCTACCCAAGCCACTCACCTGGCTCAGGCTGTGAATGAGTGAATATTCAGGACTGATTTTTTTTTTTTCATATAATATTTTTACTGTGAAAGAAATTAACACTGGTAATTATTATGAACCAAGATGAACATTTAAATATTAAAATAAAAAATTGCCATAATCTAGAATAAAGAGCACTGCAGGAATTCAAGGTACAAATACATGTTTTTCAAAATATGAAAACTGCATTCCTTAGACATAAATATACCACTCTTTTTCGTATATCAGGGATAGAAATTCGATTTTTTTTTCACTAGACATCCGTACTAGTAAGGACCCAGGTTTACTAGTCCTCCCCATCTTTCCTAGACAGCCTTTTTTTCCTTTTAATTTACAGCACCAATAAGTTATCTGTATCTCAAATATTTTTTATTTGGTTTTTTACAACTGCAACTCATACCTATGCCAATTTAACTCCTATTAGGTTCTAATACTAATTAATAACCAGTCATGCCAATAAACCTAAGGCACAGATGACACAAGCCCTTCAGTAAAACAGAAAGTAACTTTTCTTCATAATTAATAGCAAATGATAAAAACTTCAAATTTCAAAGCCCTTTAGTAGCTTGCACAAAGAGAAATCCCTAACCAAGTACTTACATGATCTAAAATGCAGGTTTGTCAATTTGTTGGGTTAGAATCAATGTTGTCAGTGCTTACGTGCTTGACCACTGCCCAATATTTGCAAAACAGTACACCATTCAGCGATACAAAAATACAACGAAGTGCCAAAATCCCTTCGTAATAATGGGTTCAAGTCCATACATCACTTAAGAATTGAGACCATTCTCTAACTTACTCTGAATCGCTCATTCTTTTTAGATTCTGAAAGTGTCAGCAGTGTTCTGGTCATTCAGTCTGACGTCGGTCGATCCTCTGTAGCAACCGCAAATGTAATAAAAAACCACAAATGTAATAAAGTCATTTTTTTCAGACAAAAGACCAGTTATTATTTTACAATGATGATTAAAAAGGACAAAATTATTGAATCTTTCAATATTTGTTGGTTTTTTGTCAAAATTTTTAAGTTTATTAAATTTGTAGTTTTTTATTACATTTGCGGTTGTCATGTTCAGCTGCAAATGTAATAAAAAACCACAAATGTTATAAAGCCCTATTTTCTTGAAAAATCACTCCATTTGTTGTTCCAGGATGATGAATGCAATACATAATCAATTGATTTGGCCAATGTCACCAATATCTATGGCTATTAAAGCAACAGTCATTTTATTTAACTTGTAGTCAAAGTCACCAGCCTGTCACAGCCATCCAAGAAATCCACAAATGTAATAAAGTCATTTTTCTTAGACAAATTGCCACTTATCAATTCAGGAAGATGAATAAAATGTACAAAACTATTGGATCTGTCAATATTCATTGGTATTTTGTCAAAATTTTCAAGTTTATTACATTTGTGGTTATTGTTACATTTGCGGTTACACATGTATAACCGCGAATGTAATAAAAACCCACAAATGTGATAAAGTCACATTTTCCTGAAAAATCATTCCAAGAGTGGGATCATGAATACACTGCATAATCAACTGGTTTGGCCAATGTCACCAATATCTATTAGAACAACAGTCCTATATATTCAAATTGTGGCCAAGTCAAATACGCCTGCATGTCAGAAACATCGGAGAAATCCATAAATGTAATAAAGTAAATTTTCTTGGAAAAAGGACCGGTTATTACAACCGCATTTCCGAAATAGTTGGGACAAAGTGTAAATTGTGAATAAAATCAAAATGCAATGACTTTCAGATCACATGAGCCAATATGTTATTTACAATAGAACATAGATAACATTTCAAATGTTGAAACAGAGACTTTTTGCATTGTTATCGACAAAATGAGCTTATTTCGAATTTTCTAACTGCAACAGATCTTAAAAAAGTTGGGACACAGGCAAAAAAGGGCCGAAAAAGCAATTAATATATAAGAGAATCAGCTGAAAGAACATTTAGCGAGTAATTAAGTTAACTGGCATCAGGTGTGTAACATGATTGGCTATAAAAGGGTCTTAGAGAGGCTGAGTCTTTCAGAAGTAAAGATGGCCAGAGGCTCTCCAACCTGTGAAGGCTTGCGTAAAAGAATTGTGGAATACTTTAAAAACAATGTTCCTCAATGTGAAACTGCAAAGGCTTTGAAGGTCTCATCATCGACAGTACATAACATCATCAAAAGATTCAGAGAAACTGGAAAAATCTCTGTGAGTAAGGGGCAAGGCCGAAGACCTTTACTGGATGCCCGTGATCTTCGGGCCCTCAGACGCCACTGCATCACTCACCGGCATGATTCTGTCATTGACATTACTAAATGGGTCCAGGAATACTTCAAGAAACCACTGTCTGTAAACACAGTCCGCCGTGCCATCCACAGATGCCACCTAAAACTCTATCATGCAAAAAGGAAGCCATTGTTGAGCATGATCCAGAAGCGCCGCCGTGTTCTGTGGGCCAAGGCTCATTTAAAATAGACTGTAGCAAAGTGGCAAAGTGTCCTGTGATCAGACGAGTCCAAATTTGACATTCTTGTTGGAAATCATGGGCGTCGTGTCCTCCAGGCTAAAGAGGAGAAAGACCACCCCTCCTGTTATCAGCGTTCAGTTCAAAAGCCAGCATCTCTGATGGTATGGGGATGCATTAGTGCATATGGTGTGGGACACTTGCATGTTTTAAAAAGCACCATGAATGCTGAAAGGTATATAAAGGCTTTAGAGCAACATATGCTCCCCTTTAGATGACATCTATTCCAGGGAAGGCCTTGTTTATTTCAGCAGGACAATGCAAAACCACATACTGCAGCTACTACAACAGCATGGCTTCATAGTCGAAGAGTTCATGTGCTGAACTGGCCTGCCTGCAGTCCTGATCTTTCACCGATTGAGAACATTTGGCGCATAATTAAACGAAAAGACCATCAAAGGAGACCCAAAACTCTCCAGCGCCTGGAAGCGCCAAATGTTCTCAATCGGTGAAAGCCACAATTTTTTATGCAAGCCTTCACAGATTGGAGAGCCTCTGGCCATCTTTACTTCTGAGAGACTCAGCCTCTGTAAGACATCCCTTTTATAGCCAATCATGTTACACATCTGATGCCAGTTAACTTAATTACTTGCTAAATGTTCTTTCAGCTGATTATTTTATATAGTAATTGCTTTTCCAGCCCTTTTTTTGTCTGTGTCCCAACTTTTTTGAGACCTGTTGCCGCCAAAAATTTTGAAATAAACTTATTTTGTGGATAAAAATGCAAAATGTCTCAATTTCAACATTTGAAATGTTATCAATCAATAATAACTTTATTTGTCCCCCAATGGGGAAATTCAATTGCAACAGTGGAGGAGCATTAAAAAACAAAAAAAACCCACAACATGAAACACAGATGATGATAATACAGTTAAAACACACATATCGATATTACAGATTTAAAAAAAAACAAAAAACACTGAATACAGGTAAAAGACACACTGAGTAAACAATAGGTATAGGAATCTAATGCAATAGTTCTAAAAGCAATAAATAATTAACAAAAATGATCACACTGTGCTGATAAAGTGCTCTGTGATTAAAAAGTGCTGTGCAATTAGCTACCTCTTCCTCTTAGAGTTGAAGAGGGAGACAGCGGTGGGAATAAAGGATTGTTTGTATCTGTTGGTTTTGATAGGTGGGAGTCTGAAAAGGGAACCTGAAGGAAGAAGCTGGAATTGTTGATATAGTGGATGGGAGCTGTCAGACAAGATGGATTTTGCTTGTTTGTACACCCTTTTGTTGTACATATCCTGCAGAGTTTCCTGATCCATGCCAATTATTTTACTGCAGACATTAACCACCCTTGACAGTAGGTTTTTGTTTTTGATATTAAGAGATCGAAACCAACAGATAAAAAGAAGGTAAGCACAGACTCAACAAAGGAACGATAAAACATGTTCAGCAGGGTCCTGTCAACCTGGAATTTTGCTAGTTTCCTCAGACAGAAGAGGCGCTGCTGGCTCTTCTTATGCACTGAATCAGTGTTGCATTCAAAGGTTAGTTTTTTATCAAGAATAGTACCTAAGTACTTATATGAGTCCACTACTTCAATGTTCTGACCGTCTATTACAGTGATGACAGGAGAAGATTGGGAATGTCTAAAATCAATCGCCATGTCCTTGGTCTTAGAGGCGTTGATTGCTAAAAACGAATCCTGACACCAAGTCGTAAAATAATCAACAACAGGACCATGAGAGAGTTCATCTGTTTAGCAGGCTCACTATCACCGTGTCATCAGCAAACTTCAAAGTGTGGCGGTTCTCATATGTACTTCTACAGTCATTAGTGTACATAATGTACAGTAGAGGAGAGAGGACACACCCCTGAGGAGAGCCAGTGAATGTAACAGACAAGTCAGACAGCTCCCCATTTACTCTCACTTTTTGAGTCCTACACGTGAGAAAATAAAGTATCCAGCCGACAATACTATTCTCCACAGAGAACTGGTCAGTGAGTTTTCGAACAAGCAGATGAGGCTGGATAGTGTTAAAGACTGATGAGAAATCGACAAATAATAGTCTGGCCTGAATGCTAGAGCCCTCAAGGTGGCGATATATGAAACTGAGCAGAGTTAAAGTAGCGTCATGCACACCCCTTTTGGATCTATATGCAAACTGCAAAGGATCAAGCAAGTGTTCTGTCCTGGTTAACATTTCTTTCTTTATCAGTTTTTCGAATGATTTCATTACTAGAGAGGTCAGCGCTATAGGCCTAAAATCATTCAGGGTCTTCGGACACGTGATTTTGGCAACAGGGACTATAATGGACTGTTTCCACATAGCAGGGACCCTCTGCAAAGAAAGTGACATATTAAAAATATAGGTAAAAATATGGCCCTACTGTTCTGCACAGTGGATGAGCATACGGCTGCCAATGTTGTCAGGGCCGACACTTGTTTTAATTGTACAATGTTTAAAGGAGTTTATAACAGTGTGGACAAAAGAACACATCGAGTCACTGAACTCAGACAAACTTTCTTTAAAGGTGGCTCTTTCTTCACTAAAATCATGCAACTCAAATCTACAATAAAAGTTATTAAGCTCGTTTGCCAGGACTTGATCTGAGGAAAAGCCCTCGAAAGCCACCTTTTTCCTGGTTTTATTGGTTTGCCCCGTCATCATCCTGAGGCAGTCCCAAGCAGAGCCCAGATTATTGTTACTTAGTTTATTTTCAACTTTCTGTTTGTAGCGCAATTTGGCCCTTCTCATCTCCTGCTTAATCTCTTTTTGGACATACTGAAGCTCAGAAAGACTCCCCGTTTTAAATATATGCTTCTTCTTATTTAGTAGCATTTTCAAGTTTTTACTCACCCTTGGTTTGCTGTTTGGGTATATCTTAATAGTCTTTATAGGAATAACAATGTCCTCACAGTATGTTATCCAGGAACTGACCACATCCGTCAGCTCATCAATGTCACCAGAGGAATCCTGAAACACATCTCAGGCTGCACTGTCCAGGCACCCCTGCAGGGTGGAGATGGCTTCCTCTGACCATATTTTGATTACTTTAATGAACACCTTCCCCCTCTGAAGAGACGTGCGGTAGGTAGGGATAAGGTGCACACAGCAGTGATCAGCTGAGCCCAGCGGATGGAGGGGGATCGCTTTGTAAGCGTCTTAATAGTGCCATAGCACCGGTCAAGTATCTTATTGTTCCTCGTGGGGCAAAACACATACTGGAAGAAGTTGCTGAGAGTTTTGTCCAGTGAGTAGTGATTAAAATCACCCAGGATTAAGTTAGGGGCATCAGGGGAAAGCGACTGGAGTTTCTGCGCAGACTGAAAGATCTGCTCAGAGGCGTTTATCACGTTAGCCCTTGGATGAATATACACCACTGTTACAAAGATCTGTGTAAATTCCCGTGGCAGATAAAACGGGCGCACAGACACAGAAAGCAGCTCAACTTCTTTGGCGCAAATGCTCTCTCTCACAAGGACATTCTTACCCCAACGCTCGTTTATATTGTTATGGCCCCAATTTGTTATGGCGTCACTTTGTTATGACGTCAAGGACAGCAAGGGATGACAGACAAAATTCTTAAACTTCAACAGATTTAATTAAACAAACACTTAGAACTAATCTACAATCTAGCCTACTGACCAAGATTGAAATAAAAAAAAGAGATATTTACAGTCCCCTGGTAATTGAGATGGGCTGCTGTGTTGCGATGTCCTGGGACAGGAAAATGCTCCAACACAGGCAAAAATCCACAAAAACTTCACAGGTCTTGAAAAGAGTGACAGGTCTGGTCAAATGTATCCTTCCACAATTTCTCCTTGCAATTTCTCCTACTCCCTTTCACTCTCAATTTTTCTCCTTATATACTCTTTTCCAGCCCCCTCTGAGGCATGCCCAGGACATGCCCCAAACCTAGCTCTAGACCGGGCTTAACAAAAAAATGTCAATACTGCCATCTAGTGGCTTTTTTTTTCCCACATTACACCTCCATTCCAAAAGGGAAAAATTTTGACTCATGAAGGCAAAATTTTTCTTTTCAATACAAAAATGGTTAAGTAGACACTTGTGTATATATACATATAATACAATATGCTAATAAACATGTGATATATATACACATACTCAAACACAGGATAAGCAATCAGCAATTACATTGTCAGTTCCCTTTACATGCTTCATCCCAAGTGAACTTTATGCCTTTCCTCAGTTGGTTGGTGAGACTGAGAGCAATCTCAGCAAAGTTCTTGCAGAACTTGCGGTAGTACCCGATCATTCCAAGGAAGCAGCGCAAAGCTTTTTTGTTGTCAGGAACTGGAAAGTCCATGATGGCTTGGACTTTAGCATTTATGGGTGCCACCTTACCCTGGCCTATGACGTAGCCAAGATACGTGACAGTAGCACAACCAAAGTCACTCTTGTTCAGGTTAACAGTCAGGTAATCCTGGGTCAAGCGCTGGAACAACGTCTCTACATCCTTCAGATGTTCTTCCCAGGAGTCACTCCATGTGATCAGGTCGTCGATGTACGCACCCGTGTGTGGCAATCCGGCGATTGTAGACTGTATCATCCTTTGGAACGTGGCTGGGGCATTTTTCATGCCAAAGGGTAGGACTTCATACTGGTATAACCCAGATGGTGTGGCAAAAGCAGAGATGCTCTTGGCCCTCTCAGTTGAAGGCACACACTAATAACCCTTCAATAAATCAATCTTGGTCAGAAACTTTGCTTGCCCTACTCTATCGATACAATCATCAATCCTAGGTATTGGAAACACATCAGTTCTAGTTACAGCATTGACTTTGCGATAATCTGAACAGAATCTAGTACTTCCATCAGGTTTTGGAACTAGAACACAGGGTGAACTCCAATCTGAGTTAAAGGGTCTGATAATATCATGTTCTAACATGTACTCAACCTCTTTCTCAGCAATCTTTCTCTTTTCAGGATTCATCCGGTACGGATGCTGTTTTATTGGTTTGGCATCACCAACATCTACATCATGAGAGGCTATAGAAACTCTCTTTGGAACATCAGGAAATAGATCTTTATATTTCTTGATCAACCTCTCAAACTGATCTCTCTGTGAGGGTTCTAAGTGCTGGAGTTTTACATCAAGATTTTGCAACACTTCAGAATTTGACAATTTACATGAAAGAACTTCAGTTTTAATTCTAGGTTCATCATCTTGAAACTCCCCCTCATCTTCACAAGTCTCGGCCATAGGAGGATCTGAAGTGACAGCTGCAACCCTAGCATTCCTATCATGATAAGGCTTCAGCATGTTAATGTGACTCAACTGTTTTGGCTTTCTCCTATCTGGAGTCTTCACAATGTAATTGAGATCATTGAGTTTTGTCAGAATTTCATAAGGACCATGAAATCTAGCCTGCAATGGATTGGACTGCAAGGGAAACAACACAAGGACCTTGTCTCCTGGTATAAACTCACGGCTTCTAGCCTAATGATCATACCAAGTTTTCATTTTTCCCTGACTTGATTTCAAGTTCTCTTTGGCTAGGTTACAAGCTGCACGCAGTCTTTCCTTGAACTTGCTAACATAGTCTAACAGACTGATATGCGGCTCTTTCTCTTGCCATTGTTCACTCAACAATAGCAAAGGTCCTCTCACTTCATGGCCAAACACTAGCTCAAACAGACTGAATCCAGTAGACTCCTGCACTGCTTCTCTAGCTGCAAACAACAGCAAATGAACACCTTCATCCCAGTCTTTCTCATGGTCATAACAATAAGTCCTCATCATTGTCTTGAGAGTGGAATGAAACCGCTCTAAGGCACCCTGACTCTCTGGATGATGGGCACTGGAAAGAATCTGCTTCGCACCTAGTTCATACACAACCTGCTGAAACAATCCGGAAGTGAAATTGCTACCTTGATCTGACTGAATTTCCCTGGGAAGGCCAAACAACGTGAAGAACTTTATCAAAGCCTTCGAGATTGCAGTTGCCTTGATGTTGCATAGAGGTATGGCTTCAGGGAATCTGGTAGATGCACACATGATTGTCAACAAGTACTGATTTCCAGATCTAGTCTTGGGTAATGGACCAACACAATCAACGATGACCTTGGAGAAGGGCTCCCCAAATGCTGGGATAGGCTGCAATGGAGCTACAGGTGGGTCTAACTGGTGTTTTCCAACTACCTGACAAGCGTGACAGGTTTTGCAAAAGTTGGAAACATCTTTCCGAAGTCCAGGCCAGAAGAAGTGTTTCATGATCTTGTCAACAGTCTTGTTAACACCAAGATGACCTCCTAAAGGCAAACTATGAGCCTGCCCAATCTGCATTGGCAGGGATATCAGGAGGGCGCCACTTCCGCATCAACACTCCATCCTTGAGATGATACCCAACTGGAACTGCGTCTATTTCTTCATCAGGAAGGGCTCTCTTCTTTAGTACACAAATTTCAGGATCATTAGTTTGCTCCTGAATGAACCGCTTTCTGGACAGAGACAAGTCTCCAGACACATCAGAATCACCAGACCCATCTGGCTGGCAGAACAGAGAACTGATAAAAGTGTCTGATAAGTCCTCAAACGGAGAAACCATAGTAGGCTGAACAGAGTCATGAGGCGAACCACCTGAGTCATGACTATTCAATGTGCTGGACGGCACCACATCATCTTCTTCTTGAGCCTTCTTGGCCATAGCACGGGTCACTGCACAGAAAGGATACAGAGATGGGTCTTCATCGCCATCTTCAGTGCTCGGCTGTGAAGTAAGATGAACAGGGGGAACTACATTGCCCCCAGCCAGGTCATTGCCTAGCAACAGAGAAACACCCTTGATAGGTAGACTTGACATAAGTCCCACCTTTACCTGTCCTGAAACTAAATCTGACTTCAAGAATACAGAGCGCAGGGGTACAGATACAGTCCTCCCTTCAATACCTTGTACAAGTATGAAATCCCCAGAAGCGGTCTCATCACGTAACTCCAAGGAGTCCATCAACAAAAGTGACTGAGAAGCTCCGGTATCCCTTAGGATATATATGGGGACAGGAGGAGAATGCTCATTCAGAGCCACAAATCCCTCTGACACAAATGGAAGAAATTCCTCCCTCACAAAGTTAGCAGTATCAAGCTTCTTAGCCTCACAAACAGCAGGCAATTTAGCAGATCGGTCATCTACTACAGGGGTTTCTAACCTTGTCTTCACAAAGGCATTGGGTTTGGTATCCTTTTCTTTTTCTTTCTTAGCTTTAAGGAACCAACAGTTAGTTGTAACATGACCAGATTTCTTGCAATATATATATATTTACAGTTAATTTAAATGTAATTTTTTGAATTTTAACTAATGATTAAGAATTTCCTGAGAACAAACACTCATAAACAAAATGATAATGTATTAAAAATTTGGTCATGCTTGCAGACTGATGTGTTACTAGTCCAGTGTTTTTCATTTCATTTTATCTAGTCGCACATACACATGTACAGCGTATGATCGCGCAATTCCCCCACCGATTCTTTACAAAGGGTGGCGGACGCATCTCAAGTTTCGCAATTGGTTCAGCTAATAACGTTTCCCACTCCAGTGTTTTCTTTAGTTCTGTGGTCGGGACTGGCGCAGAGGTAGGAAAATGGGGTCATTCCACTCGCTACCATGGTTTCAGAGTCGCGCTGTTCGGTTATCCATACTGCGGTTGAGGAGGCTGATCGGGACATAGAGATATATCATAGAACCAGAGAGAACGAGGAAGTACCTGTGCTTCAGCCAGTTAGCATGTTAGCTTCCTGCTTCCGCGTTTTCCACTGGAGGCAATTTTGTGGCCAAAGATGCGGCAGCTCCATAGACACCAATTGAAAACTGCACATTTTTTTTTCTTGCCAAATAAAGCAAAAACAAAAGCAAACGTATTCGGTAATCCTTCATTATTTTACTCTTTGTCTGATGCAACTGTTTGATGTTTTCAAGAGGGCCTGTAAAATAAGAACCGATACTTAGAGCTTGATGACAGCTCGTGCACAAGTTTGGTTGTCCAGCTGTTGCTCTGACTGCAGCAGTTCAACGAGAAGAGTGAAAAGTGCGTGCGCGTTCCGGATTAACAGCGTTTCTCCTCATTTCCCCTTGAAAACATTCGCCAATCCGCACAGACGACACACTTTCTTGGCAATTTGTGCTGTGTCATCAGATTGGCAATCTTATGAAATGGTGCCGGAAATAAGCACCCATGGAAAGCCATTTTATAGATGGCATCGGTCAATTCCGTACTTCCTGGGCTGAAGTAGCTAGCCTAGCATCTCCCATTAAAAGTAATAGGGGTGGTACTTCCTCACTCTCTCCAGTTCTATTATATTACCTCCATGGATTGGAACGATATTTAAGAGACTGTAGGAGCCTGTTTTTGCTAGAAACTGGACTAAAACTTTTACTCACATTATCCAAAGACTGTACGGCAAAATATGCGATGGGAATTTCAAAAGCCCGTCGCAGATCGGCGCAATTCATAAAAACTGATCGCATTTTGCGATGTGATACTGCTTTTCGCCAACCCTGAACAAGCAAATGAACTTAAAAATATCAATCACACAGCTTATTCTCTGAAAACTATCTGGTGTATGACATGAGAACTGCATCATATTAAGGCATTAAGTGCAAAAACAGCCTAGATGCAGATATGAAAAAAATTAACACTGCCGAAAGAACAAGAGCAATATAAAAGTGACAGGTGCTAAAATAAAAAGTGTGCCGTGTTCATTTTCTCAGACTGGGAGAGGAATCTCTTTTCTATCAATGAAAGCACGACCACCAACAAAGTATGCAGCTTTTCCAGCACATCGCGCTTCACTCACAAGTGGCCATAATTTTCTCCTAGACTCTGATGGCTTTGCAGAGATCCTCCGCGAAGCGCAGGCCCTTGTCGTGTAGATATGAAGAGCTCTTAGCCGCAGTCCATACAGCAGCTTTGTATGTGTGGGAGGAAAACTGCAGGATGACGGCTCAGGTGCCCTTTAGCTTCTTCATTCCCACACGGTGCACGGTGTCGATCACATCTGACAGATGCTCAGCGTCTGACGGCAGCAGCACTTGACATATGCGAATCACCTCCTTTCGTGCATCCCTGTCCTCACCTGCTTGGTCACGCCATGGAGCTTCAGGTTCCACCGCCTCGAGTATCTCTCTATCTCGGTGATGCGTGCTTTCAGCAAGTTCTTGTGATTCTTTTCTTCTTCATGCGAGACCTTGAGTTGGGACATTTTCCCTTTTACCTCATTCACTTGCTTGCAGATGACCTCCATTTCTCCCGTCAGACTAGTAATTTGAGCGCTATTTTCCTGGACCAATGTTTTTAGTTCATCGGATCGCGCATTGATCAACTCTGATAAAGTAGCAACAATATCGGAATTTGCCATTTCATCTTTACCTTTCTTGAGGTAAGGTTTCTCTGGGGTGACTGGCAAAGTTGGAAAATCTTCTTCATTCATAAGAGAGAAACTCCGGGTATCTCAGGGGGAATAGTCATGGCAGTTTGCAGAGGGAATAGTCGTGGTACATTAGAGGCACCAGCTGCACCACAGGTCTCTGTCTTCCTCCCCGCACTTTTTCTTTTCCCAGTGGAACTCAACATACTAACTAGAAAGTTTCAAAAATGTCAAAACTCAACGCAAGTATCAAGGATAAAATGATATCATGTCCGGAAAAGTGTATTGTTCGGTGTAAAAAAAAAAATAGGACCAAGGGGGTCCTGTAGCTTACCAGCAAGCAATCTTATCGTGATGATACAAGTTATGAAAATTTCATGTGAAGTTTGACCTTTGAATCATTGAAGGTCAATGTCAAGGTCACAAAATAAAAGTTCACATACATGAAAGTCACTGAAAATTCAATATGTCAGTTGTGAACTTTAAAGGTCACAGATGGTCAAGTTGAGGTCAGCAAATGGACTTCATATATGGCTTTCTATATGTATCTATACAAACCTTGGCTCAATCTGTGACCATTTTGGTGATACAAGTCATTGTAATTTCACTGTCGAGTTTGACCCTCAAAGGTCGCTGACAGTCAAGTTGAATGTCACCAAATGAAAGTTCATATGTGACTTCCTAGATGTCTGTAACACAAACCTAGGCTCCAACTGTGACCATTTTAGCAATAGAACTCATTGAATTTTCAGTAGGTCATATTTGACCTTCGAAGGTCAATACCAAGGTCACCAAATTAAATTTCAAACATGACTTCCTATTGGTCTCTAACAGAAATCTTGGCTCCATCTGTGACCGTTTTGGCAAGACAAGTCATTGTAACTGTATTATGTCAAGTCTGACCTTCAAAGGTCATCAACAGTCAAGTTGAATGTCACCAAATGAAAGTTCATGTGTGACTTCCCTTAAGTCTGTGACACAAACTTAGGCTCTATATGTTACCTTTTTAGTGATAAAAGTCATTGAATTTTCATTAGGTCAAGTTTGACCTTCAAAGGTCAATTAGAAGGTCACCAAATTAAAGTTCACATATGACTTCCTATACGTCTCCAATACAAACCTGCACTCAATCTGTAACGATTTTGCTGATATAAGTCATTGAAATTTCACTGTAAAGTTTGACCTTCGAAGGTCACCGAAGGTCAAATACAAGGCCACCAAATGAAAGTTCATATACGACTTCCTATAAGTGTTCAAAACACATGTGTACCCAATCTTCAATATTTTCAAGCCTTTAACATGGCCAAAATACAAGTCTTATGGGCGCCCCGGTGGCTCATCGGTCTAAGTGCGCGTACCATAAAGGCTGTGTCCTTCCCGCAGCGACCTGGGTTCGAATCCGGCTCGGATCATTTGCTGCATGTCTTCCCCCATTCTTCTCCCCAACTTACCTGTCTCTCTACACTGTATAACTATCGAATAAAGGGAAAATTCCCAAAAAAAAAAATCAAAATACAAGTCATATATGACTTCCTAAATGTAGATAATACAAACTTAATCTCTATCTGCAACCATTTGGCCTCCACAGGGCGTCTTGCATATTCTCTGTAGGATCCACTGTTAAAGTACAGCGGCCCCATTAGACCCACTTCCGTCGATTCAATCAAAATGGCGCTCGCACTGTACATTGACGGTACGAAGGAATGTTGATTGCCCGATTTAGAAAAAAATTATCAAAAAAATTTTATTTTTTTGAGAAATAATTTTTTATAATTTCTCAGTCCTATCCTTAACATTGGGGCCAAAATTTCAAGGGCCCATAAAATGGACAAAAATGATTCAGTCAAAAATCTGGAAAAACAACAACAAAAAAAAAACGTATGGTCTAATAGTATGTTATGGCAAATTTACATGAAAATTCATCTGGCCAAATAAAAGATAAAAAATGTTCCGGACGACGGATGACGGATGCCACACCACGACAATAGCTTATCAGCCCATAGGGCCAGTAAGCTAAAAAGCTGTCCTCTTCCAACAAAAAACTGTTGCTAGCTACTCTCGTAAAGATACCATTCACCGCGCCATCATAAATCCCCAACACATCTTGCGCATTTCACTTTAAACACTGAAGCAGCTGAAAATGACATTACAGAATCACGCGATAAAACAGGCTAACGTTAGTTTTGCTTTTGAGACGCGTTAGAGGTAAGGTTTAGCTAGAATCTCGTTTGCAAAATTAGCTTTCTGAAGCCCCCCAAACCAGACCAGGTGCCTGGAAAAGAAGAGTCGATCAACTGGTGGAACAAAGTGCTGCGAGGAATACACATGAATCAGGACGTCAGCGTAAATTTGTAGCTGACTGGACAACCAAATTTCCGTGGTGAACAACTGAATTTTCTATAGTGAAGAAGAGGACGTTCCCTCTAACTAGTTATGATGTGTTCATGTTGTTTTATTATAGATATGCAGTTCAAATAAGAATATTAATTGACAGAACTTTAACTCAAACTTTCATCTTTTTCAACTGACATTGGCTGATAAGAAGGGAAACACTCTAAGCAAGCAAGTAAATAAAATGCAAGTCAAAATGGTTATAATTAGTGCTAATGTATCAAGGGGAGGGTCAGGGCCAAGATATTCTAAAATAATAATAATAATAATAATAATAATAATAAAATTCTTTTTTAAAGTAATTAATTCTACTTTTATTTTATCAATTCATAATTTGACAATCAGCATGTTTCTGAGGAAATAAACTGTTTGAATCTGCCTATTCAGGTTGTGTTGGAATGCGGCTGTTCACATGTCCATGGTGTCTGTAGTTGCTTTGCTGTGTGCACTGTTATGATGTGTTGTAGGTTAATATGAATTCGTTTTGTGTGGTGGGAGGGAGTGGCAGTCATCGTGCCATTAGTAAGAAGATGTGCATTTAAGAGACATTGTTGGCTATGTTAAAATGAACGGTAATTCAAATTTGACCCATTATGAATCAGTGGAAAATCAATCAATTTTCCGCGGGCAAGTAGAACATGACCTGCACTTCCCCGAGACCTTAGTGTCCCTGTGAGCAGTCCATCTCGTGCTGTTGAACTCTGTGGTTACCCGTCGTTTTGCGTATTGTATGAAGCATTGATTGTTGGAAACTGCATGAAATATAATGACTTGAATCTGCAATTCAGGATTTTGACTTTGTTAATCGTGCGTGTAACGTTTTTGGAGATAGGAACAGATAACAGCATTCGCAATCCTAATCTGTCAGACTCATTAGTTTAGTGGTGCTTCTCATTGATGTTCTTTTTTTTTTTCTTCTTGTGCTCCTTTCTAATTTTTAATACTTGGCGAATTTTTTGATCATTCAAATTTTGCTGGGTGGTTAATAACACACTTTTCTGTGTTGTGAGAAACTCAGGAGACATATTTATTATGACTTTACACGGACTTTAAAGAAATTAGGCCTAGATGAACATAGCACATAATCTACTACACTTGCCCAGTTTTCCTTAAAACGTGAACGATTACTCCTTGTCGCTGCTAAACCTGCACTGTTAGAAACTTGCACCTTTTTTTGCCAGTTATTTTAACTGTAAGTGGAGTCCTGCGTGCATTTAACTGTGGTTTACACTTAACATACACGGAACTCTGTTTTAATTCTTATTGTAAAATTACAGTTAAAATAATGCAAGTTTAAAACAGTGTGCCGTAAGCCATGTGAACGCCACATGTGCAGCAAAAGTCGATCAATCATAATCATTGCACTCATCACCTCCACTGTTAAGTGGTAAATCAAACGTGTCAGAAATGTAACCCCAGGCTTTTCATTGGAAACCGGAGCCCGGCGCCAGTCGCCGCTTGCTTTGAATGCTGCGCCGGTTATCTTATGGAAGAGGCTATTCGCCCAGCGGCGGTTCAGCGCGAAAGATCAAAGAGTGGGGTGGATTATAAAATGAAATCTCTTATTGTACCAACTAGATTCTCTTTCAAAGCGCTCATATTAAAAGTTTCATCTGTCAAACTCCGTCATATCGTTGTTTATTCTATTTAAATTTGATCAAATCTGCCACGAATAAATGTTGAGAGTGTCGTGTGGCTGTCACGCGCATTCATCCGATCTGGGCGAATGGTCAATTGCTCTGAGCTTTTATCCATCCTGCACATCTGAACGATGATATGTTTTCAGGTGATGAGACAAATTTAACTGCCTCTACAAAGGGAAGTTCCCTCTCATTTCAGCGGTCTCAGTGCAGAATACATTGTGAAATTATTTTCGCATAATAAATGTGTTTTATCGATTTACCAATTGCCACGCTGATATCTAATGGATCAATCTTGCAGCGCGTTTGGTAAAATGCTCAGATGAGACAATGGCCAATACTCGCGTGACATGGCCAATACTCTACAAAATATTGCGTTGTGCGAGCTTAAAAAATAAAATCTGGCAGGTGGTGACTAATTTATGGAGTGGAATAGTGTTTGGATTTTCAGCCAATCGCATTGTCGAAGATGCATTTATTCGAGCTGGTCATCGAAATGGTTTCAGATTTCCCATTCGATGCAGCAATTACATGAAACCGGTTTCATCACAGTAGCAAGTCAATAGTGATCGATAAACTTGAGTTAAAATGCACAGCTTATTGCAGGTGGCATGGCATGTGCCGATTGCTTTATCAAGTTGAGTAGTATTTGGTCGGGTGAACACCTTATAGCCAATCATATTGCCGTATATTGTAGTTTATTCAAATAATTCATCGAACCGGTTTCAGAATCCACATTGGATGTTTATAGATATTTGTATATTTATACATATTTAGACTGCTTAACTAGTGCTCTAATTGTGCCAAGTTGATTCATTCTGTGATTGTCTTGAAACATTCCAGTGTTAATAGCGCAGAGTGAATGAAATTTTACGGAATTATTTCAACTGTTCTGTGGTGTGGTGTAGAGTGGTGATGGTGTTTTTAGCAGGTGTACAAAATACCGTTTGTAGATGGCATTACAGGGTAGATATTTCAATGCTTGCAAATGACCATTGAAACATAAAATGCATCCGCGAAACTACCATAAATTTAAAAGAAAAACAGTCATACCCTCCAGGAACCCCCCCCCCAACCGCTTAGGCTGTCAGGTTCGGGCCCATACACCTCTTACCTCTGACAGTGTGCCAGTTACTTGGGTTTCTAATGCTGGTGGAACTAACTTCAGGCTGCAACTCCGCACAAGCATCTCCTCCCCTGCTGTCACCGTGTTTCAATTTGAAATGGGTTCAGTTTATCATGGACAGTGGCCAAGAGATCACCTTGAACAATCTTCTCAAATGATTTCATAATTAAGGATGTGAGTGCCACGGGCCTGAAGTCGTTAAGAGACTTTGGAAAAAAAAATAAATTAAAAAAAAAAAAAAAAAAAAAGAGACTTTGGGGCTTTGTTTTTTGGCACAGGCACAATAGTAAAGTCTTTCCAAAGACGAGGAACATTGTGGAGTTGAAGAGACATTTTGAAGATAAAACAGAAAATATCTACCAGCTGTTCAGCACAATTTTTTATCATACGGCCTCCAATGCCATCGGGCTGGGACTTTTCCTGACCTTTACTCCCCTGAAAAGGGACAGGACTTTAGCTCGGTCAATTTGCAAGCTGCTTTGCCTCGGGGCAACGACTTTAACAACTGAGAGCTCCTCACTAAAATTATGGGTATTGAAACAATTATAAAAGGCATTAAGTTCATTGGAGAGGACAAGGTCAGGCATACCAGTGAGGGAAATTAGACCCTTCCTGGACTGCATGCCCATCATGGATTTTACGCCCTCCCATGCAGGGTGTGAGTTGCGCGTACCCAGCATGTTTCCCACTTTGTCCTTGTATCGAACCGGGAATTGGGGGGGGGGCACAGACACGTCCCTTTATGACAATTAGTCCTGGCTAGTTCTCAATCATTTTCCTTTATTGACGCGTTTTCCAATTATTGTAATTGGCAACTGAAGACACGGTTTCTCTCCATATGCGATCGAGCAGTGATGAAATCCTGGGCGAAATTCAGTGCAGGAAAATAATGTACTTATTAATAGGCCAATGCTTTGCATTGATTGAACAGGTCTGCGTTTCAATGAAATATCGCCTTTCACTCTCGGTATTGCGTAAGATGATTAAAAAAAAAAAGTGGCACTCGGCAGTTAAATAGGCAGCGTGCGGCTCAAGCTATTTGCTTGAGAGTCGACAGGTATGTAAATTTGAATAACGTTGATTTAAATACAGCAAATACGCGTCCCGATGAATGATTGTCTTTTTACGTAATCGGGTAGAACAAGCAGCACTTGTTAAGTGTGGAATGCTCTCGGACTGAACCTTTTGTTAATCATAATAAATGACTGAGATCAAGTCAGGACTAATAAACTGTTTTAAACAGATGTTTTGTGCACCCCAATTCTCAGTTCTGGTTCCGCCACTGTACTAAATTTAGCCCATGATTTCATCGCTGTTCGATCGCATATGGAGAGAAACCATGTCTTCAGTTGCCAATTACGATAATAGGAAAATGCGTCAGTAAAGGAAAATGATTGAGAACTAGCCAGGATTGATTGTCATAAAGGGACGTGTCTGTGCCCCCCCAATTCCCGGTTCTAGAACCACCACTGCTTAGGTCATTAATAGTACATCGAAAATAACACACTTTCATTATAATAACCAGGTTCTCATGGAAGTACACGAATTGAACAATAAATTAAGTGTGCTTCAGTACACGGTTTATTATTATTATTATTATTATTATTATTACTACAAATTATTTGCCTGATGAAGACCCTGGTGGGTTGAAACGTTGCCTGCTTTTCCAGTCAAGAAAGTATTGGGAGCTACAACCCAGTGTGCGGACATTTACTATTTTTCGTTTTCACTGGCATTTAAATTATTCATACCTTTCTGGCAAGGGAAGACACTTGACCTCAAAATCATCAAATACTTGAATGGCTAAAAATGTCCAAAAATGCAGTCTCAAATTTATGTCAATTGATTGACAAGCTGCAAATCAAATTGATTGACACTTGTTTCTTGCTTCATTAAAGATGTACCAATATATGTGCAAACCCTCATTCCCGTAGATTAAATGGGTGAAATTTTCAATAGGGGTCAATATTGGGTTGAGTCCTTCCCCTGACATAAAAGTCGTATCATCTCCTGTGCAACCAGCGTACCAGAAGCGCTGGATTCATTTTGTTCCCCCTTGCCATTCACTCCAATATCAGTGCACTCCACTTCTTTTACACAAAATGGTAACGGAGTGGAGGTTAAGGAGTGGAGTGTTTTTCACAAAAGTGGAGATAGACACACAGAGGCGGAGATTGATGGTTGCCATCTTTGCACCCAATGTCATACATCATCTTTCTGATGACCAGTTTCAAAAAGTTGCTCCTGTGTTTCAGAAGCGCTGGATTCTTATTTTTGTATCTCCCTGATGACAATAGTCGGGAGATACTATGGTTTAGTTCCGGGGCCACCGATGCCGCCGCAGAGATTTTCTGTTCCAGAATCTGGAGGCTTCAAAGTTAATAGGATTTTTCTTTAAATTTGCATAGTCAAAGATGTTTATGAGCTGCCGGATAGCTCACTTGGTTAAAGCATTGCATTGCACAGCAGAAGTGACTATCATGGCGCGGGTTCGAGCCCCGGTCGTACCAACCAGCAGTGGTCCGCAGCTTTTTCAGAAGTAGTGCGCAATTGGCCAATGCGCTACAGGGATGCAAATTGGGAAGGGTCTGCCGAGAAGGGTAATAAAAGTTGCTTTGTTCGTTCTTTAGGTGCCTCCTGTTGGCCAGACGGGCGCTTATCAGGAAGATTCTAAGCTTGTTCATGTTTCGGTATCCTCCGCCCTCGTTCTGAACTTGCGAGGATTCAACCAATGAGTGTAAAGAAGCAGTGGCTGACAGGCACGTGCTTCGGAGGAGAGCCGCGAACTGTCTTCGCTCTCCTGAGTTGGCAACAGGGGATCGCATGTGCGAAAGCCTTGTACATAGTTCCCCAATTAGACATTCCAGATTTGGGTGGGATTGGAGATGCTAAATTAAAAAAAAAAAAAAAAAAAAAAGATCTTTATTTGGCAATGCTCAAGATCAATTCTCGGCAATTTCCGACATCGATTATGGCTGCCGGCAGCCATTTTGTCGAAAAATTATTTTTTGGTGATTTTGTGTTTTCTGCTCATTTTGAGCCACATTCACACACACACACACACACACACACACACACACACACACACACACACACATATATATATATACATTACAGGCCAAAAGTTTGGACACACCTTCTCATTCAAAGCGTTTCCTTTATTTTCATGACTATTTACATTGTAGATTCTCACTGAAGGCATCAAAACTATGAATGAACACGTGGAATTATGTACTTGACAAAAAAGTGTGAAATACCTGTAACTGAAAACATGTCTTATATTCTAGTTTCTTCAAAGTAGCCACCCTTTGCTCTGATTACTGCTTTGCGTACTCTTGGCATTCTCTTGATGAGCTTCAAGAGGTAGTCACCTGAAATGGTTTTCACTTCACTGGTGTGCCTTGTCAGGGTTAATAAGTGGAATTTCTTGCCTTATCAATGGGGTTGGGACCATCAGTTGTGTTGTGCAGGAGTCAGGTTGATACACAGCCGACAGCCCTATTGGACAACTGTTAGATACGTACATACATAATTCCACATGAGTTCATTCATAGTTTTGATGCCTTCAGTGAGAATCTAAAATGTAAATAGTCATGAAAATAAAGGAAACGCATTGAATGAGAAGGTGTGTCCAAACTTTTGGCCTGTACTGTATATATATGTACTGGGATGCATATTAATGTCATAGCAAGAGTTAAAACAGTAACATTGCGGCTGTAAAAATTTGCAAGTGATCTCTCATGGGGATCGGGGAGATACACAACTCGGTCCTTGTGGCAACCTAGTTATCTAGTTTTTTTCTTGCCATTCTCTCCAATATCAGTGCACTCCAGTTCTTTTACACAAAATGGTAACAGAGTGGAGGTAACGGACGGTAGTGTTTTTCACAAAAGTGGAGACAGACGTCAGACACAGAGGCAGAGATTGATGGTTGCCATCTTTGCACCCAATGTCATACATCATCTTTCTGATGACCAACTTCAAAAAGTTGCTCCTGTGTTTCAATGGTAATTATTATCCCCGCGCTTCCGAAAAAGCAAGGAGATCTTGTGATTCAGTTTGGCGTCTGTCCGTCCGTCTGTCTGTCCATCCGAAACAGTAACTCCTCCGAGGCCGTTAGACCAATCAACCTGAAACTTTGGTGCATGTAAGGTAGTGACCCAGAGGGGTGCACAATGCATTTAGCATTTAAATTCATTTCCTCTTCTGGCCACCAGGGGCCTTTTTGTGAAAATTAAAAAATGGCCATAAGTTCCTTATGCATTGAGCTAGGACGCTCAAATGTTTATGGGAGGTGCAAGGGATGACCCTTCATCACATATTAGATTGGTTTTTGATTTGACCTCATTTTGACCGTTTTCTAGGTCAAATGGCGTCAGGTGTGCCAATCGTTGAAAAGGATGGCACGTTTTGTTATTACTCAATATAAAAGGCTGCAAATCGGAATGGATATGTATCTTGGTGATAGCAACCTGCATGCCAAAAATTGCCATCCTGTGATTCATATTTTGGCCACTAGGAGGCTTTTTGTGAAAAAAAGAAAAATGGCCATTTTGAGTTAGGATGCTCAAATTTTTATGGGAGGTGCATGGGATGACCCTGCATCACATACGTATCAGACGGGTTTTTGATTTGATCTAATTTTGACCGTTTTCTAGATCAAATGGCGTCAGGTGTGCCAATCGCTGTATGGTACGTCCTTTCCTTTCATAATACTCCAGTGTTTCCCATACATTGACGAGACTATGGCGGCCCGCAATAGTCTAATTTACCCCGCCATAGTCTCAATATGCGCAATTGCCGCGTGTTGAGATTACATGCGCACATTTAAAAAAAAAACAAAAAAAAAAAACAAAAAAATAGGAAAGGTACCGGAAGACGCGGAATTTGCGCAAACACCCCCCGCTCAACAAAATGAGAATAATACCCCCCCCACAGAATGAGAATGACCCCCTCCAGGCATCAGTCTGCCACCACACATGTGCCCCCATAGTCTCCAAAAATTCTGTGGGAAACACTGTACTCTCATTTCAAAATGAAGAGTAATTTATGCCCTCAACAGACACTCAAAAAGTACTCTATCCAACTAACCAACTACATCACATTGCTATAACTCTGATCAGTATCAGTGCTTTGTCACTGCAACAAGCAGATTATCATTTATACAGCAGCATGCCAGTTCAGTGAATTGCCCTCTGGCACATTACTACTACTCCCATAACATTCGTTGCGGAGCGCAGAGATTTGCGGTGGCGCGCCATCAACATATATCTAGTTACTAATTGTAACGGAGTAGAAATGAAAAAGCAAACTCACCTGATTCATCAGGTAAAATGAAAAAAAATTGGAGGACAAATGCAAGGACAGTGCAGCACATGGCACTGTTGTACGTATGAGATTTACACAAAAAAAACTTTCTGCAGAGGCAGAACTTTCTAGTTTCATCTCTGTTCCATTTGGGAGTGGGGGGGGCGGGGGAGGACACTGCATGGGTGGCTACAGAGTGGAGTGGATTTCTCCGGACATGGACAAAAGGGGATATTTCTCCAAACATAGTGTTGGGATAAACTCTGAAGCTATGGATTTGCTAAACATTGTAATAATGAATTTTTAAAAAATTGCTGACTTGTTTTGATGACGTTTGATGACTTCTGTGCCTGACAACACAGCCACCCTGATTTCAGACATTGAGGTTTTGGTGAAAAATCAAGATTCCAGCCTCCTTCACTAAAAAACATAAAGTAGTAGAGAGACGGCATTTTGTCGCCAAATGAGGCTTAATGTCCTTCAAACATCAGTGTGCGTATTTCTGTGAATGAAGGACATGTTAATAGATAATAAGCCTGGACATAAATTTCTCCCATTTTGACCACTACTGAAAATTTTGCCCAAATACAGTTGTACTGAGGTCTTCATATTTTTTGTCTATATTCAAGAAATTCTCATGACAAAAATGTAGTAAAACCGGAGGGGTGGCCAATCTCACCCCTGAAGCATCTGAAACAGAAACCAGTTCGTCTTTTCAAGTTTTGGGGTGGACCCTCTAAACCAGCTAAATTTTACTGAAATCAGTGAGATGGCATGTGGCAGACCTGCCTGGTGCACTCATGGAAACATGTCACTTCAGTCAAATTAAACTCCTTAATTTTCAGAGCTCTATCCCAATGACGCTTTGTTTTACATTCTATTTTGACCAGGCTGCTTCTGCAAACCCTCACTGTTTTGACCTCTCTGAGACACGACTCAGACCCGTGCCTCTCTTGTCTCGTCTGACCGGGGGGTCACTTTGACCTGAGTGGGCGGGCCCGCCCATGTTGCCAACACTGGAAATGGCTGACACATTCCATGTGGAACAGCCTGTCAGTCTTGGGAGATGGCGAAAGAGGAGGCAACGTCACCTTTTTGACGTCATCTCCACCTCTCGACTAGCATATATTGGCCTCAGATCACCACTGAATTTACTTTGACCGCAGGAGGCAGCAGCATCTTCTGAACATCTACCTCTTACTCTGCCATCTACTTGACGACTCAAGATTTTCATCATGCTGGACCGTTTTTCTGGTATCTGGAAAATCTCTGAAGGCAAAAATTTTTCAGAATTCCTGAAAGCTATTGGTATGTTTTTTTATTTTTAGATGCTCTTTATTCTAGATTGTGGCTATTTTGATTTTTATATTTAAATGTTCATCTTCATTCATAATTTCCAGTATTAATTACTTTCACAGTAAAAATATTATGTATGATAAAAATAATCTCTGTTTTACACCTCTGAACTACCTTCGTCAAAGGTTTCTCATAGTTCCATGCAAGACGCTATCCTTCGGTAAGATGGCTGATGCAAATCTCGCCAAAACTGGTCTCGTGTCCACTCTTGTGTTTTTTTTTTGCTCTGTGGGAGCAAGACAAGCAAGCATTCAGTGAGGTTAGCTATGTAGTTGGCATGCTGGCAGATGATGTCTGTACAGCCAGTCAGTGCACTGAACACTTCTATAGTCACAAAGTCATGTGCTCACAGCAACACATGATCATACCATTCACAGCAGATCATGTGATTTCACTGTTCATATACCTTCATTATGCATGCAAGCTGAATGACTGCTGACTAAAATTCCTGCAGGTGCAAAATCTGATTTAGTCAACGCTGGAGATGATACCCAACCCACATTGTACATCTCCCAGAAGGATGGAAACAAGATGAAGGTGGATGTAGCAAATGGATACCCAACATTCTACAATGTTCACATAAAGTTCAACCTGGGAGAGGCTTTTGACGAACCCATATCCGATGGAAGAAGTGGCGTGAAAGTATGTTGAATTGAACTCGAAAAACTTTAATTATGAAAATATAGAAATTTATGCAAAAACATATGCACAGAATTTTCCCAGTATTTTGTCATTGCATCCGTGATTGATATTCGATAAATACATTGTTTTGAGAAATACAGATCTGAATGCTATGAAAACTAAGCATGTTCATGAAAAACAACAATACACAATGCAAGCTGTACAACTTGTACTAACAACGATATTTGCAAAATCTTATTGTAAAATCAATGCACCAGAAGTGATTGCCTACAATAGATCAAAGACCAGGTAGCATTTTAGATCTTAATCTGTTTCCATTCCACTCTGACAGGGCACATGTCACCTTTTCGGACTGTGTGTTCTGATGGCCCAATGCATTTTTTTGAATTGTAGACCGTTGTGACTTTTGAAGATAACAAACTGATCTACAAACAGAAGTGGGAGGACAAGGAGGCAGAAGTGATCCGAGAAATCGTGGATGGCTTTCTGGTCGCGGTAAGCCAACCATGAGAACTGATTGTGATTCTAATTTTATTACATCTGTAGAATGATAAGTTTGCGGGTCATATGGGGGAAATATTCCAGATGTCATTCTCTTTAATCTCTTGCAACATATCGAATGCATTGCTGTAACTGGCTTAGCCTTTTTCACAGATTAATTTCAGAAAACAATGATGTTTGTCTTGTATAATATGTATGTAATGCTGTAATTACTGTTGTTTTCATTAAATTTGTTAGCGCGCAAGAATATGTAAAAGTGCTGATATCTAGATGAATTCGCTATGACTGTTGGAATATAAAGGTATAGGCTACTTATGCTGACCTTCTGAACATGTAACCAAGACTTTTTCTTCTGGTGTTTCCCTACAGACACTCAAATGCGGAGATGTTGTGGCTCATCGCAAATATTACAAGGCGGGTGATATTCCTGAATCACACTTCGATACACCTGGTTTTTGTGCTTGATTCACTCAAATATAATTGTAGCACTGAAGCACTATGGATAGATGGCGCTGTTGCCCCCAAGAAAGGTGTTTCTCTGCATCAACTCCTGCCCTGGGTCCCACCTGAGTGCTGTTTTTACATTCAAGTAGGTTTGATTCCACAATCTGAAGATGTGTATCCCAAGGCCAACCAATGAAATTCACCTTCTCTGGCTAACTGTAGTGCATTTACTGCAATGTTCATGAATCTGTACTGAACTTATCCATACAATTATCATTAATAAAACAAGTTTGAACAAATGGCTTATTTGACATGGAATTCTAATTTGAACAAATGGGCTGAAGAAAGAGTGAAATTGTGACATCATGCCATGATGGACGAGATGAGTGTTTGTGTATGTTGTAATGTGTTGACATTAAACTCACCTAATAAGGAGAATTATCAAGAATTTTACAGTTGCTTACATTGTATCGCCTAGATCATAAACTGCAATGGCAATGCACGAACCCAAATCCACAACTAATCAGTTTTTGCAAATGTTACATCCCAATTGGTTTTGGGGTAAAGGAAGTAACAAATAACCAGATGGTAATAGGTTGAACTGAAGGCATTGTTTAATGGATGAGTTTTGTGGATAAATTGAATAACAAAAGGGTAGCTGATACACGGGAGAAAGGGAGAACAAAGGGCCGCAATGGTGCTACTCAAATAAAATAGAGAACCAAAAACCGACTTAACCAACTGCAGAAAGGAGAAAGGTAAAATACAGAACATCAATGAGTAACACCACTAAACTAATGGGCTGATGAATAGCGATTGTTGTTATCTGGTCCTGTCTCCGGGATATTACACACACAATTAACAAAGTCAAACTCTAGAGTTACAGATTCAAGTCATTATACTTCATATGATTGTCTAACGATCAATACCTCATACAACTAACAAACCGAGTAACCAGTGGAGTGTAAGTTACAGATTCAGGTCATTATACTTTATACGGTTTCCAACAATCAATGCTTCATACAACACATGAAACAAAGAATAACCACAGAGTTTAACAGCACGAGATGGACTGCTTACTTTAAAACGCAGCCCGTACCGAGTGAACGTTTGACAGCTCGCTTTTTAGTTAAAAGACGATGTGTTGATCCAGGATTGGAGGAGGACAGGAACACTTGACCAGTCAGGCACGTCGGCGAGCGGGCAGCAGAGTGGACAGGAGGCTGGCGATTGGCTGGGCTGAGCAACAATGAAAAACGGGGGCTCACACAGAGTAATTTGCATACAGCGACAGGTATTTGGAGACAGTTAATTCACATGGGAGTACAGACGAACCCACGTGGGCCGAAACAGCAAAGCAAAGAATAAACTCAAGCATGAAAACATGATGCAAAAAAAAAAAAAAAAAACATGAAAGTGAGTCCCATCAAAGCAAACGCACAGTAATGGACAGGCATTGAAATGGCAGATGTGTAGAGTTCTGCCACAGACCGTCAGTGAGCACTTTATTACGCCACACTAGTGCTGGGTAGTGCCTCCATACATACGAACAGCCTCAGTGCTTCGTGGCGTGGATGGCCCACGATTAAACATTCATTTATGATGCTGGTCAATAGTGATATGATTGTATTAGATAATTTCTGCGGATTTGTCAGCTTTATTCATTTATGCAGTAAATCTCCCACATCTCAAATGTGCTCTCTTGGATGCAATTCTGAAACAGGAGAGGCCACTGAAGTACATTAAACCCCCTGCTGCAGAGAATCAGTAACCCCAGATGCAGGTGTCTAAATGGTGCCTTTATTGTAATTTTTCCTGGAGCTCATAACTGTATATTGAATGTTCATGAGGAGATGCTGCACTAAAATTATTAAAAAGATGGGAGTTCTCAATTCTGAAACAGTGGAATAGACTTTGCATGAATCATACCTCCTACGAAACATGAACTGCTACCAGCCTGGCATATCTGGCTGCCAGAGGCAATCAGGGAATATTTCATAATATATGTTGATTGTGAAAAAATAATTTGATCTCACAACAACATACATACATGCTCAAATGAATGCGAAAACTGTACTGTAACTCTGCCTAGGGAATGTCAAAATATTTGCAATAAATTCCTGTGTTGTCGATCAACTATCAAAATCTCCTATTTTGTATAAATAAAAATAGTGTTACCATTGCAAATGCACAAGGAGGTCCCTTTGAAAAAAGAGTTTTCAATTTTTTCATTCTTTGTAAGCCTGCCAGAAAAAAAACAACTCGAGTCCAGAGCCAAAAGTCGAGAAATGCCCAGTCTCAGCAAGTCATTCCCCTTTAAATTTTTCTCAAGTCACGAGTAAAAGTCATGGCGGTTCAATGTAAGAGAACACAGTATTCACCTTCAAATGGTGACTGGCTTTAATAAAAACTCCTTTTTCACATGGTTTAATCTAATGTGTTTAACCTTGTGTTATGCGTCTTTATCCTACCCGTTGTTCAGAAGAGAGTTATCAGTAGTTTGAACAAAATGCCCACATCTGTTTGCCATTCCACCATTTATTTAACCATCCTGTTAAATGTCCTGTTTACAGAGCATGGTCCTGGCTCAAAAAAAGTTGGGACGCTGTGATAAAAAACATAGAATGCAATGATTTGCAATTCATTTAAACTCTAAATTTGATCAAAAATGGGACAAAGACAACACATCAGATGTTTAAACTGAGAAATTTTGTTTTTTTGAATTATATACGCTCATTGTGAAAATGATACCAGCAACACGGATCAAAAGAGTTGGGACATGAGCATGTTTACCATTCTGTTGCATCACCTCTTCTCTTAACAACGATCTGTAGGCCGAAAACAATGCCCTGGAAGCACAATAACTGGCTGTTGGATGTTGGCTGCCAGATGTCCCTTCTTATTGAAGCCCACCATTAATTCTGCCAACCTACCCTGACGACTGTTGTTACAGCCAACTGCAGAACATATCCCAGGCATATTTGATATGGAATCAAATAAGGGTCAGTAATTTTGTGTGTGTAAAAAGGTTTTGAGCTTGTGATATAGTTTATTGCCTGTGTAAAAAAAGTTTTGAGCTTGTAAAATGGTTTTGCGCGTGTGCAAAAAAGTTTTGAGCTTGTAAAATGGTTTTGTGCGTGTGCAAAAAAGTTTTGAGCTTGTAAAATGGTTTTGTGCATGTGCAAAAAAGTTTTGAGCTTGTGAAATAGTTTTGTGCATGCATAAAACACATTTGTAGTTGTAGAAATTTTTATGCACGTGTAATAAAATTTCCGACATTTGTGTGTGACAGTGAATTTGCGGACACACAAATTTCCTACCTTCGCACGCGGCACTAAAGTTACAAGCACAAACCCGATTTACGAGCTTCAATTTACAAGCTTTGAGTTACAAATTATGGCCCATTTTTTAATCCTGTGGGTATACCGGCCAATCAGCACGTTTCCCATTGAATAGCCAATCAGAATATTACCCACTGTCACAGTAAGTCAAACTGTCCATTCAGTGGCCATAAGGTTCTGATGCTATTTCTCCCCCATGTCTATGGAGGTGAACTCCTATCTATACAAAAAAATTAAATAAATAAATAAATAAATTCCTCTCTATACCCGGGTGCCCATACTTTTCCTTCCCCATTGTACCTACATATAATCATGGCCGTATATTAAACACCTACGGCCTCCAGTCCACTGTATGCTATTTTGTGGATGAATCACAGAGCTACACTTAGAAGGGAAAGATGCATTTTGTTGCTTGCATTGTGCTGCTACGTAAAAAGACGTGCAAAATCCATAGCTCAATGATTTCTGTTTTTATTGTACTGTAATGTCTATTACGGCCCTGGTGGGTCCGTCTCTACTCCCACGTGAATTAACCTCTTAAGCCCTGAGCCTCTGGTTTGAAAATGGCATGCCCAAAATGAAATGAGTATATCTCTGCAACTCCTTGGTCCATTTGAATAATCTTGGTGTCATAATAAAGGTAAAACCATTTGGGATTTCTGCCGTGGTGTAAAAATCAGTATACATGTCACTGAGTCTGAGTGAATGAAGATGGAACACAGTATAAATGAAAGATCTCATTTTGCATCCAACAAAGTTTTACTTTTATCCCTTGTGAACTTATTTAGTTGCAATCTGAAACCTCAAAAAAATTACAGCACAGAATCTCATTATTATCTGTGCCAAAGTTTATTCTGATCAAGTAAATCAGAGCAAAATTAGAGAGGAATGTCTCAGTGGCTTCTCCAAATTGGCCATTCCGGTACCTTGTGTGCCATTTCAGATTTCTCGGATACAGAACTGTAAAACTCATTTAATTTTACTTGTATGTCACTATAGGCATACATTCCATTCAAATACAACCACTTTTTAATTTTTAGAATTTTTAAATATAATTTTTTATTATTATTTCTGCCAGTCCTGTAGCCTATACAATTTCCCATTCAAAGATAATACGCTGAACAAAAATATAAACGCACAAACCAAAAATGCTGAGTTAAATTGACCTATAATGAAATATGCCCACAAATAGCGTTTATTGGTGTACTGAATGATTTGTTTTGCTCAATTCTGGTGACCCACTTCTCATTGGCCACTCCCTGTGAGATTACTCACTCATTGAGTTATTCCGCCCCTGAGCTGCATAGAGCATAACATTGAGTTGGTCAGTCAGCGTGACCAATACAGGCACTCCTTACTCCAGGGTCAATAAAAGGCCACTGCAAAATGTGCACTTTTGTCACAAGTCACAATGCCACAGATGTCACAAGTCATGAGGGAGCATGCCATTGGCATGCTGAATGCTGGGATATCTGTGACAGCGGTGTCAACACACTTGAATGTGCATCATTCCACCATCAGCCGGTTGTGAATCGTCCACATGCCCCAAGACCACGTGTGACCACGCCCACACAGAATCGGCACATGCGGCTCCAGCACCTGCATGATCGGCTTTGACCAGCCACCAGGACAGCTGACGAGACCGTCAGATTGCACAACAGGCGGATATCAGCTCAGACTCTCCGAAACCGCCTGAGGGAGGCAGACCTCCGAGCCCGCCGACCGCACCAAGGTCTCGACCTGACCGCCGTCCGTCATCGGAGCAGACTCGACTGGGCCAACCGTAACCTTCGCTGGACGCTTGCAGGGTGGAGGACGGTGTAATTCAGCAATGAATCGCGATTCTAACTGTACCGAGCTGATGGCAGACAACGTGTATGGCGATGTGTGGGCGAGCGTTACGCTGACGCCAATGTCGTGCGTCGGGTGGCACATTCAAGTTCAAGTTCAAAATGTTTTTTGTCACACAGTTGTGCAAGTACATGCATTGTGAAAAACTTAGGTTGGGGGTGCTCTACAATACACATAAATAAGAACAGTAAATAAATAACAACACTAAAACCTATCTAAAAGGTTTAAAAAAAAAAAAAGCTTAAAAGAACCCAGATCAGCTTATAAGGCCGCAATGGAAAGTTCATTGTTCATTTAAGTTGATTTATGCTTACTTAGCAGTCTTACAGCCTGGGGGAAAAAACTGTTTTTCAGCCTGCTTGTGCTGGCTTTGACGTACTGGTACATTTTCCCTGAGGGCAGCAGTACGAACAGACTGTTATGGGGGTGTGTGGGGTCCTTGATGATTCTCAGGGACTTCTTGAGGCAGCTCTGGGTGTACAGCTCCTCCAAGCTGGGCGGCCGATATCCAGGCTGAGCGCACCACCCTTCTGAGAGCCTTGTGGTCCCTGTCTGTGCAGCTCCCAAACCAGCTGGTGAAGCTGCTCGTCAGCAGGCTCTCAATTGTCCCCCGATAGAAGGCCCTAGTGATTGGTGGACTCAGGCTAAACTTTTTGAGATGCCTCAGTCCATATAGGCGCTGTTGTGCTTTTGTAACCACCACCGTCATATATGCCTCCCATTACAGTCTTTCATGAATGTTCACCCCCAAGTACTTAAAGGTTTCCACCCTCTCCACCACAGCACCGTTGATGGTAACAGGAGGTTGTGGGTCCCTCCCCAGCCTGTAGTCCACAATGACCTCCTTGGTCTTGGAGACGTTCATCAGGAGGTGATTTTCTTCACACCACTGCCCTAGATAGGTCACTTCCTCTCTATAGGCTGCTTCATCATCTCCAGTAATCAGCCCCACCACCACCGTGTCATCTGCAAACTTCACGATGGTGTTTGAAGTTTGTGAGGCCACATAGTCGTGGGTATAGAGGGAGTACAGGAGAGGACTGAGAACACAGCCCTGTGGTACTCCTGTACTGAGAGTCAATGCGGAGGAGGTACAGTCGCCCATTCTCACCACCTGGGGGCGGCCCGTCAGAAAGTCCAGGATCCAGTCACACAGAGATGTATGCAGACCCAGATCCTGAAGCTTAGCGACGAGCCTAGATGGTACTATGGTATTGAAGGCGCTGCTGTAGTCCACAAAGAGCATTCTCACATAGGTGTTCCTCCCCTCCAGGTGGGAGAGGGCAGTATGGAGGACATGAGCAATGGCGTCCTCCGTACTCCTGTTGGTGTGGTAAGCGAACTGCAAGGGGTCCAGGGTGGGGGGAAGCATAGTGCATATTTGAGCTTTTATTCCTCAAAACACTTACTGGCTATAGGAGTGAGAGCTATGGGGCGCCAGTCATTGAGACTGGTCACTTGGTCACATGGTGGCGCAAGTGTAATGGTATGGGCAGGCATATGCCATGGACAGCGTACCCATCTGCATTTCGTTGAGGGTAACTTGAACGGGCAGCGGTACTGCAACGAGATCCTGAGGCCCATAATCGCACCGTTTGTGCGACTCCATCACGTGACATTCCAGCATGATAATGCCCGGCCACACAGTGCCCTGGATCTGCTCAGAGGTTCTTGATGAGGAGGATGTCCCTGTTCTCAATTGGCCAGCATATTCACCCAATATGTCGCCAATTGAACACCTTTGTCATTTGTCCCTCAGTTTCATTCTTTGTGGTGCGTCCACGCCAGAGCTATGCTCTCCAATCCCTTCTACAGGCAGGAATCCACAGGGCAAGAGGAGGTCTCTGTGCAGTGTGCGATGTGGTCCTTCTCCTGTTTCAGGTTTAATTACATAGACTGGCCCGTCTTGTATTCGTTTGACAACAACATGGACTTTTCGCTCCCATCTCTCCGCGAGTTCGTGTTTGCCCCTTATATTTACATTCCTCACCAAGACCCTATCTCCCTCGAACAGCTCTGCTGCCCTCATTTTTTTTTTCCAAACTTAGCTTTGTTTTTCTTGCCCAACTTCCGGGAATTTTCAGAAGCTATTGCTTCAAGTCTTTTCCACTCCCAAAGAAGTTGTCTGACATCTGGATTCTCAAGATAAGCCTCCCTGAAACTGGGTTTCGTGCCTCCCACCACAAATGTGATGACACGTGAAATAGATGGATCATCACTCTGAGCCTTGCACCAGTCAACATTTGTCACAGATGGCAAGGTATCTTCACCAAAAACAACAAGTACTGATGAGGGGTCCATGACAAGGGACTCTGCGACAACAAATTGCTCAGTGTTGTGAGTGTGTTTATCCTCAAATATCACAAGAAGGCGCTGACATAAGGCAGAAAACACCTCATGACCCATCTCCTCTCTCGCATCCATGAGCCATCTTTTCATGTCCTCAATTCTCTCCCTCTCTTTAACAAAGGCTGGATCCTCGCAAGGCGGGTCTTGGGGTCGACGGGATAAACCGTCTGTGTCACGATTTGTTTTCCCTGCTCTGAACTTAATGGTGAACTAGTAGGTAGAAAGAGCTGCTAGCCAGCGATGTCCAGCAGCATCTAGTTTTGCAGAAGTCAACACATATGTGAGGGGGTTGTTGTCAGTAAGAACAGTGAAACTTGAACATAAAGGTAGTCATTGAATTTCTCACAAATTGCCCACTTTAGGGCCAACAACTCAAGTTTATGAGTGGGGTAATTCCTTTCACTTTTTGAAAGGCCTCGACTGGCAAACGCAATTACTCAAAGCCTCCCGTCCTGCTCTTGGTACTGTGCAGCCCCCAATCCCTCACAACACGCATCAGTGTGTAAGACATATGGTAGCTGTGGGTCTGCAAAGGCAAGGACAGGTGCAGATGTTAGTTTCTCAATGAGCGTCTTAAATGCACCTTCACGTTCAGGGGTTCAGTCTTTCCCGAGGGTTACATTAGAACTCTCAAAAGGTTTGGAAGGCTCTCTTTTGTAAGCCTTACCCCTTTTCTTTGGTGGATTGTACCCTGCTGTCAGGCTATTAAGAGGTTTAGCTATTTGAGAGTACCCTTCGACAAACCGTCGATAGTATTCGGCAAAGCCTAGGAAACATTTTAGCTCCTTCCTGGTTAAAGGGCGAGGCCAGTCCATCAAGGCAGATATCTTGTCAAGGTCACATGACCACGTGACTAAGGTACTTAACTGAGGTCTGAAAGAAGTGACACTTTTCTGGAGATAACTTCAACCCATAACCTTTCAGATGGTTCAGAACTTTCAAAAGTCGAATTTCATGTTCCTCTAATGTGTATGAGAACATGATTAAATCATCCATAAACACAAGTACCTCATTTAAGTGCAGGTCGCCAACACACTTCTCCATAAGGCCTTGGAAGGTGCTCAGAACATTAGTGACCCCCTGTGGCATACGATTGAACTCAAAAAAACCTAGAGGACACACAAAAGCGGTTTTAGGCTTGTCACACTCAGCTACTTCAACCTGGAAATAACCAGATTTAAGATCCATAATGGAAAACCATTTAGCACCGTTCAGGGCTGTAAATGTTTCCTCAATGTTTGGGAGGGCATACGCATCTCTGAAGGTTCGAGCATTTAACTTCCTATAGTCAATGCATAATCTAATCGAGCCATTCTTTTTCAGTACTAAAACTACCGGGGATGCAAAAGGACTCTCTGACTCCTTGATGATTCCTGCATCAAGCAGATCATTAAGGTGCTGTTTGACTGCCTCTCTGTCATGAGGATGAATAGGCCTTGGCCTTAAAACCCCTTAAAAGGGGTTTCATCATGTAACCTGATGTGGTGTTTCACAACAGTGGTGTGACCATGTGACAGGTCATCCACAGCGAAGACTTCAGGAATGGACCTAAGCTTAGTGAGAATGCGCTCTTTCCATTGCTCAGATATTGGCGAACCGTCAAGGCTGAGCTCAAGATCGCGACCTTCAGGCTTGTCCAGGCGAAGTGCACTACGCTCAGGCCCAAGCGAACTGATGTGCTGAGCTGCACATATTTGGGCAAGGACGCATCTCGGCTGCAGTGTGACATTATGGGCACTCAGATTATTCAGGAAAACAGGGACCTTGCAGCTAGATTTAAAGGGAATGTCCACCAAAGCTGCTGCAAGAAGCACGCCACCTGGCAACCTATAGTGTTTGTGTGGTTCAAGCACAAATGTTGTGTTCTGGCTGTTCTTTTTCAGTCTGACATCACCCATGACACTGCACTTTTGTTTCGCAGGGATAGTAATGAGACCACTTCCATGTAACCTGACGGAGCATACATAGCTATCAATCTCATGCGTTCGGGCAATGTGCTGGAAAATCACAGCATAGTCTTTGGAGTCAAGTTTGCGGATGAACTCTGGGCCATCCTGTTCAAGTGCACGTTCATAGAGTCTGAAAAGTAAATTGATCCCAAACAAAAGAGGGGTTTTGTGGTTGAAATGACATTCAGGGACAACAAGCGCTAACACAACAAGCTCCTCTTTCCTACCAGTGATTGTTTGGGGAATAGTAACACAAGCCTCTATATAACTAAGGTAGGGAACATGCTGTCCACCAGCCCCCTCAATTTCAAGAAGGGCATGAATTGAACGAATGGGTAGGTGAGATAAATGATTTCGATGAAAACACTCAGAAACTGTCGTAACTTGTGACTCAGTATCCAAAATGGACTCACAGGGAACACCCTTAAGAAAAACTGAAGCTGCACAACAGGGACCAACAAGTCCTGAGGGTATAGGTGGCTCCATACTATCAGTCTCCCCTGTCTGTGCCATGACTCTCTCTTGTGATTCAGCATTGCTGACAAATTCATTGGGACTAAAGTTATGGACAATCGCAGCCGCTGGGTGTCCCACAGCAGGAGCTGACACAAGTTTAAAGCAAAAGGTGAAGCATTCTGTTGAGCTAAAAACTTCTCTTGCCTTTCCCAAAGTTTTGCATTTTTACTGGAAACTAGTGCAGGACTTAGTTCATTCGAACAATAAGTAGCAATATGGTTGTCTTCCCCACATTTAAAACAGAACCATGCCCTTGGCATCCCCGGGATTTTGAAAGGGCCCTTCATGCTATTGCTGCTAATCGCAAGACAACCTTTGTTTTGGGAGATCTCACACTCTTTTTGACTCTGGGCTAGCTTTTCAACTTGTTTTGCCAGTTCAGCGATCTTATTTTCAAGCCCATCTTGTTTCTGTTTTGCCACTAGGACAGGCTTATTATCTTGAGTAGGGTTCTTTGGATTTTGGCTTATTTTTTCTATTTGTTTGGTGAGCTCATTCACTTTCTTTTCAAGCTTAGATGCTTCATTTTGTTTTGTCTTAGATAATGGTACAGGCTCCGTATCATAGGAAGGCATGTCAAAAATGTAATGGGCATGTGCAGTAGCCTTTGTGGTGCCCAAATGTCTTTTCATTCTGTCTAGCTTTGCTGTGTGGCGATCCTCCTCATTTCTCAAAATAAGTAGGAACTCAGGAAATGAGGGCGGATTGCTCTTCTTGTACTCTAACTGCAACCCTACGATAATCCTCTGGTCCCAACAACCTCTGCAAAACTGTCTGAGTAATTGCTCATTGGAATTGTTCATGGAGAGTCAGACTATGTTCAAGTGAAATTTGAACTAATGTTACTGTACAGTTTGTGAGGAAATTAAAGGCAAAGTCAGCTCAATATACAGTACACCATTCATAATTTCCCCTATATTTCAACTGTCATAAAATTGATTAATCAAATAAGTAGAGAAAAATTGCAATGCATTATTGTTCATGGAGACTCAGACTACATTCACATGAAATTTACACTGATTTTACTGTACAGTTTGTGAGAAAATTAAAGGCAAAGTCAGCTGAAAATACAGTATACCATAGATAATGTGCCCTATATATCAACTGTCATAAAATTGATTCCTCAAATAAGTAGAAGAAAATTGCAATGGATTATTGTTCATGGAGACTCAGACTGTATTCAGATGACATTTGGACTGATTTTACTGTACAGTTCGGGAGAAAATTAAAGGCAAAATCAGCTCAAAATACAGTATACCATTCATAATTTCTCTTATATTTTAACGGTCATAACAATGATTCCTTTAATAAGTAGAAGAAAATTGCAATGGATTCTTGTTCAGAGAGAATCAGACTATCTTGAGATGAAATTTGGACTGATTTTACTGCACAGTTTGTGAGAAAATTAAAGGCAAAATCAGCTCAAATATAGCACACCATTCATAATTTTCCCTATATTTCAACTGTCATAAAATTGATTCCTCAAGTAAGTAGAAGAAAATTGCAATGGATTATTGTTCATGGACACTCAGACTACATTCGCATGAAATTTAGACTAATTTTACTGTGCAGTTTTTGAGAAAAAGGCAAAGTAAATTCAGTACACCATTCAGAATTTCCCCTATATTTCAACTGTCATAAAATTGATTCCTCAAATAAGTAGAAGAAAATTCCAATAAATTATTGTTCATGGAGACTCAGACTGTATTCAGATGACATTTGGACTGATTTTACTGTACAGTTCGGGAGAAAATTAAAGGCAAAGTCAGCTCAAAATACAGTACACCATTCACAATTTCCCCCATATTTTAACTGTCATAAAAATGATTCCTCCAATAAGTAGAAAAAAATTCCAATGGATTATTGTTCAAAGAGACTCAGACTATGTTCACGTGAAATTTGGACTGATTTTAAAGTAGAATGATCAAAGTATCAGACCATTATTTTTTGAATTAACACTCCTCAGACTACTTGCAGAAGAACAAGGAAATGTTTCACAGCATAGTTCAGTACTACCCAATGTCAAAGTCCTTTACAAAGCAAGAATGTTGCAGTCGAGGAAAGCACAAAGACTTTTACCTTGATTTTTTAGGTGGGATTGAAAACATTTTTTCCTCATTCTGAGTTATTAATTAATTCATTCAATCAGCTGAAATTTCTTTCTCTTTTTTTCCCTTCTGGCTTCTGGTCACGTATTGATTTTGCAATAAACACACACATACAGGCTTTAAAATTAGAATGATATATTTCAAATACAAATTCACTTTTGACATATTCAAATTTTAATTCAAATGATTACAAAAGAAAACATGGTGAAAGTATTACCTATGAATATTTAACTGAATAACTATGTACATATTTACAGTATTGTCTTCACATTCATTTGCACAAAGGGCAATTCCACTTGCTTGCCCTGGCTTTTTGAATTTTGTCCTCCTTCCTCCCCAGGTACTGCTCATGGACCCGTCTGTCGCAGTTGTCACACTGTATCTGTGAAATTAATTAAATGACGATAACAACTAATACACCTTTTCATTTGAAAGAAAGAGGTAGATGTGCAATTTATAATCATTTCATGGTATGAGCAGGGCAGTATCTTGTCATAATTGAGGTCCTCCATGCAAGAACCAGTTATGTCACTTTTTAAATAAAAAAAATAAGCGTCCAATATAAGATAGAGGAGATGTCCGTAGGTCCATCTGGTGGGAAATCTCAAAATCACCAAAAAGTGACATAACTGGTTCTTGCATGGAGGGCTTCAATTATTTTCTGCTTAGATTTCTATATCTATCCACCTCTCATGGTTAATAATCAGTTAACATGTTTCCAGACTAAAGAGGCCCAGATATGACATGTATACATAAATTCCGTTATTATACGGGATTAAAATTATCAGTGACCTTATTCATCTTCTTCGTTCATTACGTGTAAACGTTGTAAATAATAGAAATTGTCTTGACTGTTTCAAGTGTAAATCAATTTTTAATCACATCCCTGCAATTCCAAAAAACTAAAAGAGAGACTTACTGACTGGACATATGTTTTACACATAGGCAGCTTACAGACCCAATGACGCTACAGTTATTTAATCCAGAAAATATCATACAGTTTTCTATTATAAAATGATAAAGCCCAGTTGTAACTACACTAAAAAGAATGCCAAACTCTCACCCAATCTGTAGTGGGAGGCCCAGATCCTGGGGGCCTTGAGGCCGAGCACATTGCACAGCTGTTCTCTGTGTCAAACACTGCAATAAAGGAACATATTTTACTTACACATATCCAGTTTCCAGTTTATTGGCAACAGCACTGCAGCTACAGTCGAACAAACCCTCTGGTAATAGTGACTGACTCCTTGCACACTGTCAGTAGACACTGGATGAGTCTGCCTTTTTAGCCCACTATGGATAGATGCCTTTGTGGTGGTTTGTAGTGTGTCCATAAACTATTTGCCTTGTCAGCGCTCTAGCGCCTTCAGTTTTCGACGAATCCTTTTCATATTTTATATATGTGTGTATATGGGATGAAAATCTAGGCCAAGTGTGATTTTGGCCATGTTGCGAAAGGCCAAGCGGGCGCAGTGGCTTTGCCACTATTTTGTTTCACTTATGAAATTCACCCCAAATGTGACAACAACCCAAAATGTAAGAAAAACAGTTCAGCAAGCCCTAGAACTCTAACATGGACCAAAAATGTAACTACAGCCCAAATGTAATGAAAAATTCCTCTAAGAACCCAGACCCAGAATCTAATAACCCAGAATGTAATTGAAAAATGTTACAAGTGGTAGATTAAATAACAAAATGCTGTGAAACCTGATTGGTTGTGGAGTGTAGTTAGTCAGTTATGCGAATGATAACTAGGTTGGATTAGTAGGACCTTAAATTAATGAAAAAAAAAAATCCTGAATTATTATCACAAAACATCAGTCACATTCAAGCATCAATTTCACATTACAGATTTTATGAAAAATACACATACTGTACATGAAGGGCTCTAATTTCTTGGCGCAGCGCAGGGTGGCGTAGCGTGGCGCAGCCCAAGCAGTGGTAATGTCGTCCGGTGCAGCCCGCGCAGTGGTAATTTCGTGCGGTGCAACACCGTGCGCAGCCACTTTGGCAATTTGGTAGACGGACGTGCGCCGAGATGGGTGTGGCGGCGTAGTAGGGGGAGGTGTCACATATTCATCAAGACGCAGTGACAATTTCATAGCAAATGTCTCCGCTGAAGTTGCGCAGAAAGCTCGCCAGCTCCAACCTGGTTTACTTTCTGTGCAGTGGTAATTTGGCTGAGCGCCGCACAGTGCGCACACGTCACCGAAACCTCACAGGCAGGTTTCCAGAATGTCAGGCACACCACTATATGTAACTATCTGAATCAGCACATAAATTATTGTATCTATATCGATTGTCCTGATGTCAGATCAAAAGAGAAGAGAGAGAGAGAGAGAGAGCTGTGTAAATGTGGGCGCATGAGTGCGTGTGGAGGCTATGTGGGTATGTGCCCTTCAGCTGCTTTCACACCGGACGCAAAACGAATATTTCGCACGACTGATTACATTCAAAGTCAATGCAAAGACGCGCATTGACTTTGAATGTAATCAGTCGAAAAATTTGTTTCGCGTCCAGTGTGCAAGCGGCTTATTGTCACTTCGGTTTTATTGTTGTTAGTGGGGGAAAGGAATACAGCCTGATTGCTATGATCTCGTACTGAGTTAAGATCGCATATTGAAAATAAATGTGTAACGTATCTTGCATTGTTGTCCATGCATGTTAATCCCAAAATTTTAAGCAGCAAACAGGGTGTAATAATAGGAACACGCTATCCATCGTTGCAGGAAGAAGAAATACATGAGCAACGGACGTATTTCATTCCAACTTCATAAGTTTGAATGATCTGACGTAGTTTCGTTTTGAAATTCCATTCTTCGCTAATGGTAATAATTCGTGAATGCCCTAGCTAGCCAGCTAACTCATATTCGTAATGCTTAATATAGACGTAAGTGGAGCAGAAAACATGCCTGAAGCAGCAAAGTAAAATGCAACATTCACGCATCATGCAGATATAAGACAGAGGCTTCTTTATTCCAATTTTAAAGGTGAGGAGAGGAGCTCATGCGCCAGCCAGAGAGCCGCGACTTCCTCCGCCATCATCCTTTTTTTTCCCCCAGTAATGTTATCTGTGGGGGAAGAGGGGTCTGCGAGCGTGAGCTAGTTAAGGTGCTTAGCTTAGCTATGTTCCGCTGGCTGTTGCAGAGTTTCTGCACGCTAAAAACATTGGAGCATATTCGACCTAAAACATCGTAAAGCAGCCAATATTCCATATGTACTCAGATAATAGTCCTTGCCTTAAAACTACCAGAAGAGTATTTAGCCAAGAAATAGCTAACGAATATTGCAACAGCAAAAGCCTTAAGCCGCTTCCACACTGGACGTGAAACAAATTTTTCACACGACTGATTACATTCAAAGTCAATGCAAAGACACGAACGTCTTCAAAGTTTTTGCACACAACACACTGACATCGGAAAGCAAAACTCTTGAAGCTAAATTCTTCTTTTAGTATCTTTATTACAAAACTGATATCATACGAAATAGAAAAATAGACTTTTGACTTTTCTTAGTAAACTAACCGAAATTAGTGCCCTGGACAGAAGACCATGTCGCATCAGGGTCCAGTGGCTTCTGCCGTTTCGTGGGCTCACAATGTATTTATACTATACACACAGCAACCAATGAGAAAACACCATTCTATCGCGTCATTAGTCACTGGCCAAACCTTCATTCCATGTTAAATTACGGAACAGAAAATACTTCAAACCCAAACATCTCAAACAAAATATTGATTCAAATTATCTTAAATTATATGTGTAGAAAATGGCTACAACAATGGAATTGTTTTCTTTTTGGGGGACGTTTTTTCCCTCTTGGTCCCAGAAATTGTGATGTGTTAACGGTTCAGAAAAAAATTGCAGCCTGCGAAAAGGACACCATAAGCACTTGTCAAACACAAAAAGGCTGCAACCGGTTATTATCAGTATAAATATTATTCGATATCATGTTAGCTAGGTAGTCAACTAGCTCGCTAGCGAGTATGACAGTGCACGCAAACTGTAGCCTTATTTTGTCAGCGTAATTATTTCTGAGAATACTTCAGTCATTGAAAGTGAACTGTAGCCTTCTTAGCTCGCTAGCCAGTTGGCTATGTGGCCAAATACATTAGCGCGCTAGCCATAACATTATACAATTCGACATCACTTTAGTGTGCTAGCTAGATAGCCAACCAGCTTGCTATCGAGTTATGCTGCATTTGGTAACACGTCCCACGAGCCGTGTTTTCGAGACCTGACTGGTGAATTCTGTTCTTTTGACCTCACGACCTCACTGTCCGACTGATCCTTCCTCGTACCTTCGGCTTAATTCACGACACGACTCGTGTTTACCAGTGTTACCGAATGCAACAAAAGACAGTACGCAAACTGTAGCCTTATTTTGTCGGCGTGATCAAGACGCAAATTGATGCGATTATGGACGAAAGTGAAGTGGGGGGACCAGAATTCCAGAGTAGCGACGTATTAACGGTACGGAAAAAAATACCGCGTCCCGCTCCCGCTTGGATGCCGAAAAGAATTCTGGGATATGCGTGCGGTCAAGTTCACACAAGTTACCATCCGACGCATCCTCGGAAAAATGGGCGTGTCAAGAACACTTTTGGGACTGGTAACCGTTCTCGTCGAGATGCGAACTTTGAATTGAGACAGTACGTGGACTCAGACGGATGAAGTTCTCAAGTTCACAACAACAGAAGTACAGAGAAGAACGCATATTGAGAAACGGCCAGTGTGTCTGTGGCGACATTCCCGCGCTATATTCAAATACAGGCGCACATCTAGTGACGCTTTTTACGTCAGTAAGCAGTGTTTGGTCTGTCCAGAAGGTAGGAGAAGCCGGAAGCTAGCTTGAAGGAAGTAAGGAACCCCAGGACGCAAATTTGCGAAACGCAGGATGGTAGGGGAAGGTACCGCCTTTCTTGCCTCTGATAAGCTAGAAAGACTCTTCTCTGATTGGCTATTTGATCTGGCTGTTAACTCACGTACAGGGCAGGCTGTCAGCTGCCACTCAAGCTGTCAGGCTCCAGTTAATGCATCACTCATCGCTGAGCAGGGGTTAATAATAATGATAATAGTAATATTGATAATAATAATAAAAATAATAATAATAATTTACTCATCGTACTCAACGTTTGAGCGGCCGCAGCCGGTTGGTCGTATTGAGTAATGACGACGAATGGCTGATGAAAGTACTCATTCATGGATTGCATTTGCGACAGCACCAATGTGGATGGGCGAACAGAAAACTTGTCTGTTCTGTGCTCTAGGCATTGGTTAATGTGTTTGATTGTGGGTATTGTGCGGATAAATATCAATTCCATTAAAGTAATTTGTTTAAAATATCATCTGGCATGGTAGTCATCGAACTCAGCTATGATCGCCATCGCATGCTGAACGTGCCAGTTAACCTTTGAAACGGTTATAATATCAAAATTGGATCAAATTCCACGTGTTGGCTATTAGCTAGCTAGCATGATTACAAACACTCCCACCAAATTAGCTTGCTAGCCAGGACAGCTAAACCCCGTCTCTCCGCAGCAGTACCTATTTCAGAATGAGTCCGATCTGCAGCCAACATTGCCTGCTACTTGCCATTGATCGTTCGCGATGAGAATGCCAATGCATCACACTGCTCGCTCCAATAATGCTTGAAAGACACACATGCCACTTAGCTAACATTATGACAACGTTGATAAATATTTTCAATAGATCGCTCAAAAATGTAAACGAGCATTAAGGTTAGATACTGAATGAGCATGGCTGAGTAGCCAGCCAGCTACCGTTCATGGTCGCTTTGCGTTGAGCATATGTAGCCTGATCTGATTTCTGCTTGAAGCACCAAAGGAGCCTGTCATGCCCCCGTTCCACAGAGCTTTCTTGCTCATCGGTCACTCGTCGATACAAAGTTTATTTCTTTGATCCGATGAGGCGAAATCGTCCGATGAAGGAACTAAGCTTAGTTCCTTCATCGGACGATTTCGCCTCATCGGATCACGTCGGACACTGACCTGATAGTGGACAAACACAAATCGGATTCATCGGCCTGTGATACGATAGTCTTCCGTGGGTGACCGGAAGAAATAAACTTTGCTTACGGCGAGTGATCGATGGGCCAGAAAGCTCTGTGGAACGGGGGTATTAGCTAACATGAGCTGGCCAAATGCGTGAACGCAGTGCAGCCATGGTGCTTAGCGAACATTATCGCCGTCCCCAACGTTTTCAATTCATTGTCTGTTATTAAAGGTGGCAGGAAGATTGAGATAATGAATGTGCGGTCGAGAAAGTGAGCAAAATTTTCTCTTTATTGTATTGGACTGATTTTGACATGGTGGTCCAACCTGGCAGGAAACGGGGTCATTGTGTTGCCTGCACCGATGAGCTTAAGCCCTCTTTATCATCAGCATAATATGAGCGAAAGTTCCTTAGTGCAATAATTTGTGAATTTTAATATTTAATATGAATGTTAACTTTAATAAATCGGCATAAGCCCATGTTCAGATACACCGTCTGGACGTACGATTTGGTTGGATGCACAAATGAAAAGGCGGCAGTATCTTTCACCTCGAACTTAGCAATGACAGCAGGCAGCGATGTGACTAATGCACCTGTGTCATGAGCAGCATGTGAAATAATGCGGCATAAGTGATAATTCCTCCAAACTTGAAAGATCCAACCCTATAGTATTTGAAACGGAAATTCTCATAGGAAAGGAAACGGGGCAAGGGGCAGAGATCAAAATCCACCAGCAAACATTTTGAATTCTCAGGCATGAAGGAAGTCTAAGATGGCATTGTACGTTTGCTACAGCTTTAAATTGGGAATCTAGGATTGCACAATGACCTTTAACTAGCTAGCTAGCTTGGGACACATTTCTCCAAAGCCTCGCTGTTTACCATGTCAGTAACTTACATAGTTTTTACTTACAGACTGTAAGTGGTTCCAGCAATGCAAGGTAGCAATAGTGCTTTCACGTATTAAAGGGGACCTATTATGCTGATCCTTCTTTTAATACATATTAGTAATGTCCCAGATAGCAAGCTCCTCCGCTCTGGATCGGCCCCGGCTCTGAGCCGGATCAGCTGGAGTCAGCACAGAGCCGGGGCAGATCCGGAGCGGAGGTGCTTGCTATCTGGGGTTATAATGTTGGTTGTCCATGCTCAACCTCTGAAAAGTTTCTAAACATAAGATACAGGGGTTTTGCCGTAATCCAAGAACGTGATTTCGTGAGCGTGATTTCCTCTCTGAACAGCTCCTCCCGAGATCTTCACGAGATCTGGGCAAAACCTGACGTCAGGTTGTGCCGTCCAATTAGTACAGACCTAGCCAGAGCCAACCACTGCGCTGGACCTGCCCACACCGGAAACTATTCTAGCAGGCACTAACAACGGCAGATCATACTATGCCTTAGTAGCGTCGACACTTTTGGAAATACAAAAGAAGAACCGCAGATCATTTGAGGTGCAATTTTGTTAGTATCTCTCCCAAAGCTACTGGTCCGTTTACTTTTGGACGCAAAGAAAAACAAATATTTCTCTTCGAAAAGATGATGCCACCAGAAATCAGTGGGTAGCTTTTTTTGTTTGCTGGCAGCAAACAGCCACGGCCAAAGGGAACGTTAGCTGATTGTGCTCAGCATTTCACCAAAGACAGCTTTGTCAATAAAGGATAATTCGACACAGGATAAGCGTTTCAGCTGCTTCTCAAACCTGAAGCAGCTGCATCGATCAAGCGCTCGGAGCCACAAGCTGTAAGAAACCATATAACAGCAAATAGTGGAAGTAAGCCTAACGTGTTACGGGTGGCTAGCAGGACCGCTAGCGTTAGTTAGCACTAACAACTGGCCTCAAACGCAAGCTTTGTAAAATATCTGAAGGTAAAGCCTTTATCGGTCGCGACTGTCCGTGACTCACCGACTCAGAAGCTGTAAGTTGCTTTTACTGCATAAGCCAACCTGATGTGATAGCCAGTTGATTGTGGATGTAGCACAGCGGCTAACGTAGCCAAGTTACTGTTGCTAATGTTTGTGTCCTAAATATCAGGGGATTGATATCAAGGGAAATTCTACAGAAGGTGTGTGAACATAAACCTCATTTGAAGCTAACTTTTAATACTTGTTTGTAATTTGGATGTTTGGTACAACTGTTCACAGTAACAGAACTTGCTGTCTGTAAAACCTGTATTGCAAGGGTTTGTCTCTGTGGTTATGACCGCTCGGTTACCAGCTACTGCATGTTAGTTTGCGTGCCGTGCTAATTAAAAATGTTCCTGGTTAACTTATATGCAGTAATTCTCATCGGTATGCTTGTGTTACTTCGGTAAGCATCAATGTGGCAGTTTCATCATAACGTTGCCCGATTGTAGCCACTACAGTTAGTGATCGCTTCACTTATCCATGACCGGGATCAGCCGAATACTTCACAAATGTCTGAGCAAGCTCTCTGGTGCTACCGTGAAAGCAATGCGAAACGCAGAAGTTCTACCGGTTTACAAATTATTTCTCTGCCCTACCTTGACACAATTTCATCCCCCTTTAGAAATTGTTGTGGCTAATAAAAAGCCGAAAAAGGCGGAGATTAAATAGGTAATTCTTTCCTGCAGAATTGATCAATTCGCTATCTCCACATAAGCAACTTGTCCGCGCTAACGGAACTTACGGTCTGCAAAACCTGTATTATATTCATAACATAACCAAGCTCTCTCTAGCTGTCGCATACTATCTATAAAGCTGCTTTCACATCGGACACGAAATGAATTTTTCGCGCGACAGATTAGCTACATTCAAAGTCAACGCAAAGACGCGAATACAGGCGTTATGGGCGCGTTAAGCAGCTTTCACACCGGACGCAAAGCGAATTTTTCGCACGACAGATTACATTCAAAGTCTTGACCGCTTATCAGCTACTGCATGTTAGTTCGCGTGCACTGCTAATTAAAAATGCTTCTGGTTAACTTACATGCAGCAATTATGATCGGTATGCTTGTGTTACTTCGGAAAGCATCAGTGTGACAGTGTTCATCATAATGTTGCCTGATTGTAGCCACTACAGTTGAAGCTAACCAGAGAGGTGCTGTATGTGTCTGCCGAGTTGGGCTGCAGTCAGACCAGACATAGGTTTTGCAGAGCTTGGGGTGCGTTTTTGGGTGCTTATGAAACGATCGCTTTACTTATCCATGACCGGGGTCAGCCTGATTCATCTCCAATGTCTGGGCAAGCTCTCTGATGCTACCAGTGAAAGCAATAGGGAAGCGCACAGGCTATAACGTGTCCGGTATAACAAACGATTTCTTTGCATTGCCATCGATTGAATATTAAATTCTTTCCTGTAAAAGTGATAATTCGCTAGCTCCACATAAGCAACGGTTCACACAGACAGAACTTACGGTCTGTAAAACCTGTATTATGTTCATGACATAACCGGAGCTCTGTCTAGCTCTCGCACGCTATCCATAATGCGCCCATTTTCTGCGAGGAAAAGCTGGTCATTCCGAAGCAATAAGTAAACCATTACCACGGGCAATTTCCGAAAAGGCCGTTTAGCTTGGAGCTTTCGCCCCTCCATCATATACCAGCGCGGAAGCTGTTCCTCTCTCCATGCAAACAACACACCACAGCAATGCACAAAAACCAGCAGGTCCTAATACACACCGAAGCAGTCCATAAGCTGTTGGTCCACTTTTAGCTGCTCCTCACTGTCCATGTTTCCCTCTAAACTCAGACCCACCGGATTTCTACGGTCTCCAGTCTACACTTGGGCATGTCGACCCGTTTTACAAATGTGTCTATATGGGGTGGATTCTAGCTTTCCCTGCATCCTAGCTATAAAGTAAAAAAAAAAACCCGCTGTACTCACCACTGTCGCTGTAGCAAACTGTAGCCGATAGCAAATTTGAGCTTGAGCTGCCAGATTTTCGCACTGCGTCCTCCACTTTCGCCACTGCGTTTGTTAGAACAAGTTCATTTCATTAGATCTATATTCAAGTATCAGGTTAGATTGCGGAATTTTCCCCGCTTCCTTATCAGATTGCAGGCGTGTCTCGCGTTTCACTCTGGCGAGCCAGACCCGGAAAAACTGCGTTCTGCAGCCTCGTCCGCCTAACTCCGCCCTCCACAGAGCTGGCCAGTCAGAAGAAAGTGGGCACACGGGGAGTGGGGGCCATAGCGGAAGAGCCACCCCAATGAGGCGTTTCAGGCAGAGACTACAATGGACTACAAATGGGGTTTTTTGAGGATGGCAGTATGAGCTAAATAAGGACCCTGTTTTGGCTTTGAACGATCAGGAGTACTCTAGGGGAGTCCAAGATCAAAATATAACCTTGGAAATATGGCATCCGAGGTCCCCTTTAATGTTAGCTGAGGAAAATGTCCAGCTACGAAACGGAAAATACAAGGCAATGTTCGCATTTGCTGAACTCCAAGATCATAGTGCTGGTTGATAGCAATGCACCTCCCTGATATGAGAACGACACTATTTCAAACCAAACGTCCAGAAAAAATGTAAACCCGACAGTGACAACAACCTGCTGGAACGAAACAAACCGAGTGAGAAACTAGTGGGATGGAATGCTAGCCAGCTTTCAGCAGGGATACGGGCAAGCTCCAGAGAGCTAGACTAAAGGTTAGAATTCAGTTTGGTGTGCTACATTACAAGGGAATACATATTTTGTTAACATCAAAGTTAAATTCACAACCAATTTGAAGAGTGACATGACCACAGTAACGCATTCATGTTGTGATCCTCATTCCAACCGATTGGAAAAACGGACAAAGGCTTTCCCTGTTAACGGTAGGTAAGTTACCCATTAATCTAACTAGGGCAGGCTAAGCTTACGGAGATAGGGTTAGTAAGATGACCATGGGCAAAATTGCGCCTCGATTCATTTTTTTTTTTTTTTTTTTGAAATATGTATTCCAGTACGACGTAAGAAGTAAATTTGATTGTATACTCCTTATATTGGGAGGTGTGGTGCACTGGACGCCAAATTGGTTTCTTCAACCTTTCATTTCGACAGCCTCTCCTGTTCTATGTACACTCAATCTGGTGGCAACTGACAGCCTGCCCTGCACATGAGTTAACTGCCAGATCAAGTAGCCAATCGGAGAAGAGCCTTTCTAGACAATCAGAGGCAAGAAAGGCGGAACCTTCCCCTACCACCCTGCGTTTCGCAAATTCGCCCCCGGGAGAAGGCATGGCAAGGTAGACGTCAGAAGGGATCCAGTAGCGGTACTTCCCCTAACCTGAACCTTGGCTCTATCCCCTAACCCTAAATTTAACTTGTCCCTTACACTATATGTCAGTTTTACGGATGGAATTAAGGGAGGACCGTTAAAAATGCAGCCTTCTAAGAAGCGGAAAGTACTGCTACTGGATCCCTTCTGACGTCTACCCAATGGCAATGGCAAATAGCTACCATACTGTGTAGCTATAATGTGCACAGTAGAAACTAACGTTAGCTGAGTCTCTGTTGGGGCTACTACTGAAACTAAAATTATAAAGTAATTTCAGGAAGCCAACAGGAAAAAAGCTATGTTAACCGCCTCGACAAATTATTTTTATTAAAAAAAAGTTATAACGTTACCTGTTAACCATCTTCCGTTTTCATTATTTACACAGGGCTCTCTACTTTCACATATTCGGCTTGAGTATTGAGACATATTCACGTCCCGTGCTGTAGCCAGAAATTATTCTATCAGACCGTTTGTAGAGATTCTCAGGTGGAATTGAAGTCCTTGTGCATTGAGGTTTATCAGTTTCACATGTGTTACGGTGGATTTCGCCACTCGGAATATGAGAACAATTATGATTCCGGAATTCTCACGCTTTTCTTCACTCGGGTTGGAAGCAGTGGAATATTTCATTTAAACAATTTGAACGATCGTGAAACACACACATTTCGTTGATTGAATAATTACTGACTACAGCACGAGAACATGAATGAAGCACAAATTCTCACGGCGAATGCATGAGACTTGGCAGCCCTTTAAGTTAATCGATTTATCATAATAGCCTAACATGTTACTGGAATGAGATGACGCAAATGGATGACTAACGTCACATAATTTTTACTTTTATTGAGTTCAATTGCCGTGTCAAAGAGCATCTTTCCCGTCTGCATGAGAGTTGAGGAGGCGTAAGAGCCGTCAATTTACCGACGTCATACAGGCGACACTGTTGGGTCTCGACAAGAGTTATGGGAAATGAGGTCCAGAAGCGCACCTGCAAGTAGAGCTTACTGCCAAAGATGTCAATATAAACAAACCAATTCAAATCTTATGGATTACCACTTTAAGAGCTGCACTGCCAATTGGTATTTTAGTCTTTTATGTGTTGCTGCTGCTGCTCCCCTGTCTCTTTGTCATTTTTAAAAAGTAGATTTATTAAAATGTCTTCTTTGTTTCTTACCAGCCTGTGCGAGTGGGTCCTTTTTTCAGCCTTTGGGTTCATGGTCCCAGTGCCCGCCGGATGCAACAAGCAATCTAAACCTTGACACTTTCAGGGCTTAAGGTATTTCACAAGCTCTAGTTTTTAGGGTTTATTTGATTGTATTAAATTTACAGAAGATAATGAATTCCATACCAAATAATAACAATAAAGGCACTACAAGGATTTTTTAAAACTGGTTATGAAACTGTCTTAGTTTAATCTTGATGCCTCTATATGAACTACATGAACAAACAAGATCATGAGCAAGAAGATTTGCTTTTTCTATTGCTGTAATTTTATATTCTAAATGCCTGCCACTGGGCTGGAGACAGGCTAAATCAGACAAAACCATTTATGGCATTCAGAGCAGAAGAGCATTCTTCAAACACCTGCGTTAATAAAAGAAAAACAAGAGTTAAATATGACACGTCAGCCTCTCAGTTGCTTCCAGAATAAATGTTACTCTAGCCAGATCAAAAGATCTTATGGTCTTTTTGAACATTCTTTGTCCACAGGCACCACCAAAATCAACAAAAATGAAAGTTCCTTGTTGTGGCTTTAATATAAGGAATAGGAGAAATGCCTTTGAAATCTGAACGCTTGAGTAGGGAAAGTGCAAACTTTGTCCTCTCACAAGCCATCTCCTTTTTGGATGTCCCAAAGGACATAAATGGTAAGGCAGGAAAGGCCTTCATGACTGCTCTTGCCATCTATACCAACATAAAATACAAATTAAATGTGTCATTCGTTCTTCACTGTCTTTGCACAATAAACTAGTGACATTAAAAGAACTGACTTGATTTAAAAAAGTCAAAGTTCAAAGTCTTCCAAGTTAACATTTTAAGTAAAACTTTTGATTAGTTACCCCTGCGAACCGTGACCATGGTTGACCTTAGTTGACCTCGGTTCACCATGAAAAATGGCCGACCATGGTTGAAGCATGGTTGCACCCGCTTGGGGAGTTTTTGCACCATGGTTAACCATGGTTGACCATTTTTAACCATGCTTTAACCATGGTTGACCATGGTGAACCGAGGTCAACCAAAGTCAACCATGGTGTTCCATTTAACAAAAATGTCAAAACCATGGTTTGACCAGGGTTGACCACGGTTACTTGAACCAGGGTCAACCAAGGTCAACCTAGGTCATGGTTCGCAGGGGTAATTAAAACAGCTAGCAGCATGTACATGACAAATCTATGGACTATGTCAAAAATCAGCTCTCTCTTGATAAATATACAACGTATATACAAAACCCCAATTCCAAAAATGTGATGCTTTGTAAAATGTAAATAAAAACAGAATGCAACGATTTGCAAATCTCATAAACCCACATTTTACTCACTAGAAACACAGACAAAATGTTATATGTTGAAAGTGAGACATTTTACCATTTAATGAAAAATATTGACTCATTTTGAATATGATGGCAGCAACACATCACAAAAAAGTTAGACAGGGGCAACATAAGTCTGCAAAAGTAAATGATACTAATAAAAATCAGCTGGAGGAGCCTTTTGCAACTAATTAGGTTCATTCACAAGAGGTCAGTAACATGACTGGGTATAGAAAGTGCATTTTAGAGAGGCAGAGTCTTTCAGAAGTAAAGATGAGCAGAGGTTCAACAATCTGCGAAAAATTGCGTCTAAAAATCGTATACCAATTTCAGAAAAATGTTCCTCAATGTAAAATTGTGAATACTGTGAATATCCCACCATCCACAGTACATAATATCATCAAAAGATTCAGAGAATCTGGTGAAATCTCTGTGCACAAGGGACAAGGCTGAAGGTCAATACTGAATGCTCGTGATCTTCGGGCCCTCAGACGGCACTGCATTACAAACAGGCATGATTCTGCACTGGAATTCACTGCATGGGCTCAGGAACACTTTCAGAAATCGTTGCCTGTGAATACAGTTCGCTGTGCAATCCACAAATGCAAGTTAAAGCTGTATCATGCAAAGAAGAAGCCATATGTGAACACAATCCAGAAACACCACCGTCTTCTCTGGGCCAAAGCTCATTTAAAATAGACTGAGGCAAAATGGAAAGATGTTCTGTGGTAAGATAAATCAAAATTTGAAATTCTATTTGAAAACCACGGATACTGTGTCGTGCGGACTAAAGAGGAGGGGGACCAACCAGCTTGTTATCAGTGCACAATGTAAAAGCCTGCATCTCTGATGGAATAGGGTTGCATTCGTGCCTATGGCGTGGGCAGGTTACACATCTGGAAAGGGACTATCAATGCTGAAAAGTACGTAGAGGTTTTACAACAAAATATGCTCCCATCCAGACAACGTCTCTTTCAGGGAAGGCCTTGCATATTTAAGTAAGACAATGCTAAATCACAAACTGCATCCATCACAACAGTATCAGGCCTACCAAAGAAAACAGCCAAGCTGGAACAAAAGTTTGTCAGATGTCTACCTTTTTCAAAGAACCAGCAACACACAACTGAAAACTCACCCGGTTCATCTCTGGGTTAGTTGGCCGTGCTATTTTTTTGAGTTTGGCTGTGGTGAAAATGTATTGACTTCCAGGTGCGAAGTTTAGCGGAAATGTGGCATGTTTTTGATTTTGTGTTGCTGGTTATTTGAAAAAGGTAAACATATGACAAACTTCTGTAACAGTTTGGCCGTTTTCTTTGGTAAGCCTGAGTATAGCTTCGCAGTCGAAGAGTACAGGTGCTGAACTGGCCTGCCTGCAGTCCAGACCTTTCAGCAATAGAAAACATTTGGCGCATCACAAAACAAAAAAATGGGGCAAAGAAAACCCAGGACTGTTGAGAAGATAGAATCCTACATCAGACAAGAATGAGATGACATTTCTCTCCCAAAACTCCAGCAATTGGTCTCCTCACTTCCCAGACGTTTACAGACTGTTGTTAAAAGAATAGGGGATACTAAACAATGGTAAACATGGCCCTGTCCCAACTTGAGATGTGTTGCTGCCATCAAATTCAAAATCAGCTAAAATTTTTCATGAAATGGTAAAATGCATCACTTTCAGTGTCTGATATGTTGTGTATTTTACACTGTGAATAAATGGGGGTGTTTGACATTTGCAAATCATTGCATTCTGTTTTAATTTACATTTTACGCAGCATCCCAACTTCTTTTGGAATTGGGGTTGTGTGTTTGTGTGTGTGTGCATGTATACATATATAAATTTCTTATGAGCCATGTTCAATAAGCAAAATTTCAACTGCTCTGCCTTGGCAGAGGTTTGCACTGTCAGAGTGCCAGTAGTTGAATCTGTCTACTTCTTTTTTTGTATTTATAAATTGTACTTGGTAGCAACACCAAATTTTTGGGTTGCATTTTCGGGATGCACAAAGTGCTATTTAAATTTTGAAATCAAGACATGCCACACAGTTATTCCTACAAACTAGGTAGTATATACAGTAGGACTTTGGACACAGCCATTGCAGAACTAGCACAAGTATAACATTTGAAGAAAATCACAACATTACCACGTGACAGTGACCCCACAGCTGTTGGAATCCTGTTGAAATGGATGCTGCATGGCTGCTCCTTTTCATCTGACATTCCCCAAGTCCTCCTTACCATATCGGGTTCTTCTCATTTTGAAGTATTCCCTATGAGAAATACATGGTGGAATAGTCTTTAATTACTCACCCCCCACCCTCAAAAACCGGATATACAAGACAAACCTCCAAACAATGGCTAAAATAAAAGAAACCCCTATCCAATCAATATCAAAACCGGAAGATAATGTAGGTGATCTTGCATAATGAGCTACCTGATTTTGAACTTGCTATACAGTCAATGTTTGGCAGGAAGAGATAAGTAAAAATTCAGCTGAGACCACCAAAATCAAAACAGTTTCAGCCTTTAGATCTGGGGATTTCCACCCTTCCACATACATTTTCCTGGTAACCAACACAGTAATTGTAACTGTAAAATGTACTCTAATTTTTGCAAAAGGATAGTTTTTTGAAGTTATTTTGGTTTAAGTACTGCCATCTTTTTGCTGCATCTTCCGAGTCTTTCTCTTCTTTTGAATTTGCCGCTGGATCCACCAAAAAGACTGAGCTTATGGCAGGAAATATGTACTACAAAAAACACAGAAATCCAACAGTCATCAAACATATATATATACACATTAATAAAGATTATATATATGTTTTTTTTTTATGAAGAGATGTCTGAATGGAAAAATTGTAACAACCACTAACCAGCAACTTCCAGTGGACTCTGTATTCACAAAGGATATGATGGCTTGATAGCTGTTTAAGTTGATCTGCAACAGCAATAAAAGTTTACCGTTACTGATGAAGATGGCAAATTCTCTTAATAATACATCATCATGTCTCATGTAGTATATTATAAACAACATAGTCAAACAAAAATATAAGAGTCAACTAAATCCCAGTCAAAATTACTATAAGTTTTGGAGAGATCAAAGACACAAAAACACACATTACCTTTGACAAGCCCTGCCGACTGAATATACTTCTTTCTCCAAAATGTATCACACCTGCTGTGTAATGATTGAGTATGTAGATCGCATTTCCAGTGTTAAACTCACTGGCTGAAAGATGGAAGAGGCTTTCAATTACCTAAATTGAGATGAAGATAGAAAAAAAAATAAATCAGCAGAAAGAAACTGAAATAAATGAAACAATACCACACTACATTAAAATTTGAGATTAGTTAATAGTTTTCCCGTGTTAACAATTTGACTTTGAGGCACAATTTAGATTACAATGTTGTGTATGAGATTACTTTGTACTGTTGTTAATACTTTTATTAACAAAAATACCTCGTCCGTTAGCCAATGGTGAAGTCTCAGTGACAGCAGCTCACCGTGGTGTAACACGACATTGTTCCCTCTTATCTGGGAGGGGATTAGAGCAACTACAACTTCTGTGCTCTTCTTAGTCCACAGAGATTTCAGCTGCAGAAAAAACAAAAAATGTTTTTACTAATATACTGCGGTTCAGTTTTCTCACAATTCAACTGTTAAGGATGAACATTAAAAAATGACTTGGTCTTATAAAACATTAGAAAATCTAAGAAGAAAGGACACCCTGCTACATGAACCCTTGTTCACTGATCGAATGCTGAACAGCGGGCACGGCACAACAAAATCTGTGCTGCATGCTGGCATATTTAAGACTTTAATAAAAAATAGCAGTTCAGAGGATGATTCCAACCTGCTTATCTTGAGGTGTTTTGTCTAAGTGCAGCTGCCTGGTCTTTGGAGTGGGTGACAAAAGTATCTCTCTACAGGCTCTTTCTATTTCCTTTCATCATTGTTCACAAGGTGAGCAGTGAGGTGATGATATTTTGCTCTTGTCCGGACATGGAACTCTTTCACAGAGGACACTATAATGTCTGCACACATTGGCAAGGGGAATATACCAATCTTATAACTGTAATGGTGACAGACTGCAAGTGATACTCCCACACTTTATGTAGGATGTTCCATACTGTGTCCTTCAAATTTCTTTTGGCTTTGGTCAGCACTGGGGACCGATTTTTTTTTTTTTTACACATGGAATTACGCAAGGAACTGTGGAGCTGTTATGTTGTACTTTTTATGGTTGATATGATCATTATTGTTGTTGTGATTATGTCTATGTGTTATGGTAATGTTGGGTGCCGGTGCTTTCGTGTCTAGGTGCTGGTTCTGTACGTCATGTGTGGGGGATTGGCACAGTAGCACATTGTTTCAGACGCTTGTCTGTTTTTGTGTCCTGCGGGCAGTTTGTTGAGTTGGATGTTCGCATGTTCCATAAATGCTTGCTAAGGGTTACCTTAGCCTTCAATTCCTGCTATATAAAGCTTGCCACAATATTTGTTTATTGTTTTAACGGGGACAGTGCACATTAATCTACATTTCCGTTTTCACTTCAATTTAAATGCGCCAGTTAGCTAATGAGCTAATTTTCATCTGTAGTCCCTGGGGGCATGTTACCTAACATGCATGTTTTTGGATTAATTATTCATAATGTGGAATAATTATTCATAATAATTAATAAAGTGAATTATGTTTCTCTACTAAGGCATCAAAATTCCCAAATATGTAATTGATGTGTTTTTGTAACTGCACTTTACATCGTAACTTTTCCTACGTCAATTTTACAAATTGTTTGAGAATTTGAATCAGAGAACTCACTTGTGATGGCACGTTGTGCAGAGGATTTGTACTGTCCCTGTGCATCAGTGATGATGGATTTTGACTGGTGGGGGGACTTAAGCTGTGGACAGTGTAAATGGGAGAATTCCATGAAATGCAAATATCACCTACAGTGCCAAGAAGACATATTTACCCCCTTCCTGATTTCTTATTTTTTTGCATATTTGTCACACTTAAATGTTTCAGATCATTAAACAAATTTTAATATTAGACAAAAATAACCCGAGTAAACACAAAATGCAGTTTTTAAATGATGATTTCATTTCTTGAGGGAAAAAAAGCTATCCGAACCTACCGGGCCCTTTGTGAAAAAGTAATTGCCCCCTAAACCTAATAACTGGTTGTGCCACCCTTGGCAACAACTAGTGCAATCAAGCGTTTGTGATAACTGGCAATGAGTCTTTCACATGGCTGTGGAGGAATTTTGGCCCACTCTTCTTTGCAGAATTCTTTAAATTCAGCCTGTTATGATTCTGCCTCATGTGTGCTGTCTTGTCATTGTGCTTTTTACTTTTATCTTTGTGCTTTTGCTTTTCTCCCGTGCCTCACTCTCTTGATTTATTTTTCAGCTTTCATTCCCGCCGTCTGACGATTGATTCTCTCTTGCCCAAACTCCCGTGATGTCGTTTGACAGCCTTGAGCATGCCTGCGTCTCGTTGTCCAATCACGTTTCCTCTTTCGGAATCGGCTGTGGTATTTCATTCATTGCTTCCACCTGTGCTTAATTCTGGGTCTCGCTAAACTCTGAGTGAATGCGTTCTCTGATAGGATAATTACTAACCCGTTCTAACCAGCACTTATTTGAGGGTGATTGTATATATTTTGTCGCGTAGTATTAACTTTAATTAACTCATTAGCGAGTGCGAGCGTTTCTAGCTTTTGTAATTTCTTCCTAAACTTTCCCTGATTAACTACGTTTAAAGCTATGCTTTCCTTTGCTTCTCTCGTGGTGCTTTTATACTTGTCACGTTAAGATTACCTTAATCTAAACCGTCTAGTTTGATTGATTGAATGAGCGTCTTGACTCGAGTCATTATTGTTAACCTGGTTCACGTGAATTTGTTTATTAATCCCATGTGTATCTGTTTCTTTCTGAGATTGCCTTCCGAGTCCCCGCCTCCTCCCGTGTGTATATCCCGTGTGTATATCTGTGGGCAGGAGGAAAGTAATCGTCAGACGGAACTTTGTTGGCTTTGTACTGCATTGTGAAATCTCAGCTCCTGTGCCTTCCCGAGCATTTCCTTTGTGCGATTCCCGAGCCTTGTGTTTTTCTGCACCCACGTCTTGTCTCCCCTTTGTCTAAGTCTCCTAGTGTTTCCGTTAGTCTAGATAGGTTAAGTTTTTGTTTTCTAGTTTAGCCACTCATTGAGTGTGTACTTCTGCTTCCCCCTGCCTTGGGCAGTGTACCTTAGTTTTCCCTTGTTGTTCAGTGCATGTGCACGGTGTTTTATTTCTGGCCTGCTTGCCTACCTTTCTCCTTTAGTGTTTGGTGTTTAGCAATAAACTTTTTATTCCTGCATCTGGTGTCCCCCCGACCACTTCTGGACACAGCCACATTGGAGGGTTTTCATGCATGAACGGCCTGTTTAAGGTCATGCCACAGCATCTCAATTGGATTTAAGTTCAGACGTTGACTAGGCCACTCCAAAACCTTCTTTTTTTTTTTTTTAAGCCATTCAGAGGTGGACTTGCTGGTGTGTTTCGGATCATTGTCCTGTTGCATAACCCAAGTGCGCTTGAGCTTCAGGTCACGAACAGAGGGTCGGACATTCTCCTTCAGGATTTTCTGGTAGAGAGCTGAAGTCATGGTTCCATCATTTACGGCATGTCGTCCAGGTCCTATAGCAGCAAAGCAGGCCCAGACCATCACACTACCACCACCATGTTTTTTTTTTTTTTTTGTGATCAATTTTTTTATTTATTTAATCATTATTTACATGGTGGAGGAAGCATCTCACTGCCTGAAGGAAACAAAGGAAAAACAGAGTAATTAAAAGCATCCTTAAATCCATGAAAGTAACAAGGGCACAGTAAAATATCACTTGTTCTGATGCCTGCTCCCCTCTCCTCCCCACATTTTCTTGTTCCTCCAACCCACCCAATCTGTCCCCACCCTCTAACCCTTAGCATGATGAAATCAAGGAGTTGAACAAGGAAGAAAAAAAAAAAAAACACACACGCACACAACACACACGCAGATCACTCAACCCTTTCCCCTCTCCCCTTGCCACCCAGGAATCTCATGTCCCTTGCATACATAAACTAAGCATCTTTCAGACAAAGAAGTATCAAATAAATGCTAATTTCCTCCATCATATGATATCCACAGAAGTCGCATAGAATATACATAAAGTATATGCATACATTACGAATAAGTGCCAACTTCCTCTGTCATATAATGATATCCACAGAAGTAGCATAAAATATTCATAAAGTATATGTATACATAACGAATAAGTGCCAACTTCCTCCGTCATATAATGATATCCACAGAAGTAGCATAAAATATTCATAAAGTATATGTATACATAACGAATAAGTGCCAACTTCCTCCTTCATATAATGATATCCACAGAAGTAGCATAAACTATTCATAAAGTATATGTATACATAACGAATAAGTGCCAACTTCCTCCGTCATATAATGATATCCACAGAAGTAGCATAGAATATCCATAAAAGATATGTATACATACAAAATAACCAAATGATGTACATATAATATACCATACACATGTGCAATTTGTAGTCTACATAACATTCCAGGCATAGAACTGAACAGAGTATATGATAAGAAAAAAGTATTTACAACATATCATTAATTTCCCTAACTTTAACCGCAGTCAATATTAGATGTTTTTGCATGTGGTGGTTTCCAACGACAGGCTATCATTCCCTCACCGACAGTGCAACGACAGGCTATCATTCTTTTTAGCAGCTGTGAGACCAGCTAATAGGAGATGCTTATTATTTATAGTTAACTGTAAAGATGAGGTGTCATTAAGTAGAAGCAAACATGGTGACTGAGGGATGGCTTCCTTGGTGACATTACACATGATGGACGAGACATCACCCCAAAATCTATTGACCTCTGGACACTGCCAAACCATGTGATAAAAAGTAGCAATGTTATTGTCTGGACAGAAATCACTGTCTGGGTTATCTCTGAGTTTCATTTGCTGTAATCTTCGAGGAGTTAAATAAGACCTGTGAATAAATTTATAATGTATCATTTGATGGTCAGGATTTCTGGATGACAAGGATATATTTGACCAAATAGTGTGCCAATCTAGATCCAAGGAGGTATTCATATCAGTCTTCCAGAGTCCGTTAAGTGAAAGAGGTTTGTATGAAGCTTTAGTTATAAATTTATATAGGTCAGAGACAACACCATTGTTCTTACCCTTAGTATCAAAAATAACATGAAGAGGGTGATTTCCCAACTCAGTGCCCCAAGGAACACCATGAGCACGCATTGCTGCACGTAACTGTGGATAAAAATAAAAAGTGCCTGATAAGTTATAAGACCTCTCTAAATCATGGAATTCATGAAGACCCTGTTTCCCTATAATGTCCTTGAAAACACAGACACCTCTATTGCTCCATTGTGGAAACAAAACTGGTTTCTTCTCAATTAAGAGAGAGTAATTATAAAAAATAGGCGATTGAGCAAAGAATTTATAGCGGATTTTAGCAAACCGGTGGACTTTATGCCATACAGTAAAAAGATATGAAATTATTGGTCCAAAATCTCGTTTTACTGTCCTATGGGGTATATTGGAATATATCAGATTAGGAAGGCTATGTCGATAGGTTAAATGTTCTTCGATGGGGCGCCATGACACCAAAGTCTCGGAGTTCAACCAAGTGATAAGTGGACGCAGTACAAAGCACCATGAATACCATTCAAAATTAGGTAGACTAACACCTCCTGATGATCTGTGTCTTTGCAGAGTAGAAGCTTTGATTCTGGGTTTTTTTTTGTTCCATAAAAAAGTACTAATAATAGAATGCAGCTTCTTCCAGTAACCACTCGGTGGGGCTAAAGGGATCATAGAACTGATGAAATTAATGCGCGGCAATATATTCATCTTCATGACTGAGAGTCTGGACTGAAAAGAAGTAGGGAACAAACCCCATCTTTTCAAATCGTCATCAACATCTTTTAGAACTTTATTGTAATTATCAGCAGTTAGTAAATTAAGGGAGGGATGGATGGACACTCCTAAGTATTTAAAATCATTGACAACTGGAATATTAAAAAAAGGTGTCTGATCACCCAATCCACCCAACAACATTAAAGCTGATTTTGTCCAGTTTATTTTATAACCTGAAATACTACTAAAGACCTCAAAAATTTTTAAAAGATGCGGGAGGGATTTAGAAGGACTTCTTGTGAAGACCAAAATATCATCCGTGTACAGAGAAATGTAATGTGGCGTATTGTGAATAATAATTGGTTCAATAGCCTCAGACTGTCGTATTGTCTGGGCAACAGGTTCCAAAGACAGAGAAAATAAAAGAGGAGATAGAGGGCAACCCTGACGAGAGGATCTAGAAACTGGAAACCTAGATGAGCAGGTGCTGCCTGTTATAATGACTACAGAAGGGTTAGCATACAGTAACTTAATCATAGAAATAAAGCTATCACTGAAACCCATATGTTGGAGGACAGACCATAAATAACACCATTCCAGTCGGTCAAAGGCCTTTTTCGGCATCTAATGAGAGAATGGCACTTTGATCTTCTGCACCGAGACTGAATCTATGATATGAAGCAAGCGGCGGACATTATCAGACGCTAGTCTGGTTTTAATAAACCCAGTTTGGTCATGGTGGACCAAATGGGGCATGTAACGCTCTAAACGAGTAGCTAAAACCTTAGCGTAAAGCATAACTTCGCAATTCAGGAGACTTAAAGGTCTGTAAGAGGAGCAGTCATCAGGTGGCTTATCCTTCTTAAGTAAAAGAGAGATGATTGCAATATTTGAACTGGTAGAGAAGGAACCTCTGTTGATAGAAAAATTAAACATATTCAGCAACAGAGGACCGAGCTGAGGCCAGAAGGCATCAAATAATTCTGGTGGTAGTCCGTCCAGGCCCGGAGATCTGCCTCTGTTCATTGCTTTAATGGCCACCCTTAATTCTTCCAAATCGATGGGTGCCTCTAATGGACAAATAGCTTCCGGGGGCAACTTAGGTAGATGTAATGATATTTAAGGAATTCAGAGCAGATTTTGTCATCATAAAGCACCTCTGACTTATACAGATTTTGGTAAAATAGTTGAAAAGTACTATTAATATTTATCAGGTCAGATGTTATGTCCCCCTCTTTAGTCCTTATAGTGGATATATTTGCTAGGCGATCATTTTCCCTTAGTTTAAAGGCAAGTAAGCGGCTGGGTCGAGCGCTGTTCAAATAGTAATTCTGCCTAGTACGATGAATAGTAAATTCTGCTTCCCTTCTTAACAGACTATTAAGTTCATCGAGCAATTTCTGTCGCTTGCAGATGTTTTCAGGAGAGATATTATTTAACATGTCTTGCTCTAGCACTGCAATTTCAGATTCCAGGCAGTCTATACGATGTTTTTTAGCTTTATTGAGATTGGATGCAAAAGATATAGTTTTATTTCTGATGCAACCCTTAACCGCATCCCATAACACACGTGGATCATCGACTGATGGACTATTTATTTTAATGAATTCATTCAATTCAGCCTCAAGCTCTCGTCTAAGTGTCATTCTGAAGCAAAGACGTATTAAAACGCCAACGGACAGCCCTAGATTGACCAGATCTTAAAGAAAAATTACATAAAACAGCCCTATGATCAGATAATGAGATTGGAGTCATTTCAGTACTGCAGATATCACTGAAAAGAGTTTTGGAAGCAAAAATATAGTCAATTCTTGAGAAAGTCTTATGTCTAGCAGAAAAAAAGCAAAATTCTTTAGAAGAAGGATTCATCATACGCCAAATATCAATCACCCCATAATCGTTAGACCATTTCTGTAATGCAATAGATGCCAGTCGTTGGTCTCTGCTTTCCGTTACCCCTGTTCTATCAATATCGTGAAGCCATACAGCATTGAAGTCACCCCCTATCAAAAGCTGGTACTCTGGAAGATCTGTTAATGTAGAAGCCAGTGAATCATAAAAATGCTGGTCGAAGCAATTTGGAGCATAAACACAAATCAGAGCAATTTTAATACCGTTATAAGCTATTTTACAGAAAGTTATTCGACCGTCGTCAGATCCCCCTGTGCCCAAATTAGTATAATTTAGGTTACGTTTCGCAGCTATAAAAACACCTTTGCTCTTCTTAGTGAAACAGGAAGAGGCAATCACATGATAATGCTTATTCTTAAATCTATGTACATCTTCTTCAAGAAAATGTGACTCCTGTATAAAAGCAAAGTGGATATTCTTCCTATAAAGGAGCTTCAGTGTGCTTGTACGCTTCTGAGGGGAATTGAGGCCCCGTGAGTTCCATGACAAAATATTAATAATATTCATAGTTGGTTACATTGGAGTTTAGCATACAGATGTAAGAGGACACAACAAAAAACCGTATGGTAGGATCGGTTCCCGGGCCAGCACTCCCTCCCCTCCCCTTCTCCTAAAAACAGCGCACACCTCCACACACGCACAAAAAGACAACAGAAAAAAAAAAAAAAAAAAAAAAAAACCGGCACTCTGCCTTGACCATCAAAAGTCCTCTCCAACAAGAAGGAAGAAGACAGCCCACCCCTCCCCAAAAATATACCAGTCATCATGGAGGAAGAGTCGCAGCCCCTCCACCCTCCATCGAAATAAAATAAGGGTTGCCTTTAAACTGTGGGTAATTAGCCATGTATAAAGAAGCACACTAACCATACCAATTATCCTAAAGTCATTAAACCTTGATTAACAAAGCTAAACAGAAATGACTGCTATCCGTTGAACGTATAATGTTCCAAGTAGGCTAGTGAGATTGGTTGCATTCCAAAAAAAAAAAAAAAAGGGACAGCACATGTCATATTATAATCACTTTATAGAGAAGCAGTGAGGGGAAGAAGAAAGAACACAATTCGCACACTTCATGGCTCGACAGTCCGAACGGTTCATGAAACTTCTTAGTTCAGTCTTACCATTCTCGGTGCTCATTCACCAACCGATGCTTTAATCCTTCTTCAGGGAAGCAATGAACTGTTCAGCCTCGATCAGCTCCTGAAAGATGTGGGTATCGCTCCCCCGGGAGAGCTTGATTGTCGCGGGGTAGAGAAGGAAAGCATCATATCCGTAAGTGCGGGCCTCGTGCATAAGTTTGTAGCACGGTTTCCGACGCCTTGTTGTGGCCTCGCTGTAGTCTGCAGTGAATTTCAGCAAAATGCCATCTACCTCCGGAGGGTTTTTCCTCGCTTCGTTGAGTAAGCGGTCTCTATCGGTGTAGCGAAGGCACTTGATGATCAGCGGCGCGCTTTTTACCGGAACCTGGCTTGGATAGGTGCCCAAGACGGTGGCACCTCATCAGCTCCGGCGGAGAGGGTCCGAGGACAGGGAACCATTCAGCAATCTTCTCCATCAGGTAAACGCGAGCATTCGTGCCTTCAGCTCCCTCTTTAAGGTTGAATACGAGCAGGTTATCCCTGCGTGCCCTATCCTCCATTTCAGTGAGTTTGGCTTCATGTTTTTGCAAGTTCTTCAAACATAAAGCTGTTGATTTTTCCACATTTGCGATACGCTCCTGAAAATTTACTAATTCGGTGCGAACGGTTCTTATCTCTTCCGTGTGCCGGGACAGAGTAGCATGCATGCTATCAATTCGTTTCTCAAGTCTGTTGAAACGGGCTTCTGATTTCTCATCAGCCTCCTTGAAGTATTTTGCTATTGTCAGCTCCATTACTCTTGCTAGAGCCGCATTTCCCTCACCGAGCTCTTTCTGAAGTTCAGCCATCATATTTTGCTTGGCAGCAATAGTTTGTCTTGTTTTTCTCATTTAGTTTGAGCTATAGTTTGTAAAGTAAAAAGTTCATACACGAAAAGTTGGAAACTGACCACACAGACGTTAATTTCTCGAAGTTTGTGGAGGGTGGACGCCAAAGTTTGCTACGCTGCCGCCATGACACCGGAAGCGAATCGACCACCATGTTTGACTGTTAGCATGATGTTCTTTCGATGAAATGCTGTTTTAGTTGTACGCCAGATGTAACGTGGCGCACACATTCCAAAATGTTCAACTTTGGTCTCGTCAGTCCACAATATTTTCCCAAAAGTCTTGAGGATCGTCAAGATGTTGTTTGGCAAATGTGAGACGAGCCTTTGTGGTTTTTTTTTGGTCAGCAGCAGTTTTCACCTTGGGACTCTCCGATGGATGCCATTTTTGCCCAGTCTCTTTCTTATCGTTGAATCATGAACACTGACTTTAACTGAGGCAAGCGAGGCCTGCAATACTTTAGATGTTGTTCTGGGTTCTTTTGTGACCTCCTGGATGAGTCCTCGATGCACTCTTGGAGTAATTTTGGTTTCCATTTGTGGATAATGGCTCTCACCATGGTTCGCCGGAGTCCCAAAGCCTTAGAAATGGCTTTTTAAGCCTTTCAAGACTGATAGATGTCAATGACTTTGTTTCTCATCTGTTCTTGAATTTCTTTAGATCGAGGTATCATGTCTTGCTTTTTGAGATCTTTTAGCCTACTTCACTTTGTCAGACAGGTTCTATTTAAGTGATTTCTTGATTCAACAGGCCTGGCAATAATCAGGCCTGGGTTTGGCTAGTGAAATCGAACAAAAAAAATTTGGTAAATCACAGTTAATTAATGATTTAATAACGGGGGGGGAATTACTTTTTCACACAGGGCCAGGCAGGTTTGGATAGCTTTTTTCCCACAATAAATGAAATCATCATTTAAAAACTGCATTTTGTATTTACGCCGGTTATCTTTGTCTAATATTTAAATTTGTTTGATGATCTGAAACATTTAAGTGTGACAAATATGCAAAAAATAAGAAATCAGGAAGGAGGCAAACACTTTTTCACAGCACTGTATTTCACTCTCAAAGGTGAAGACCTTTTGATGCTGTCATACCTTATTGCAGTCATTACAAATACTTTTGTTTGGACAGTCACAAGCAACAACTCAATTTATCAAACATTGCTGTTATCCTAGTTATTTACATGAAAATGTTCCCAGATGTTAGAAGATCACCTGCTATTTCACATATTCTGCAGATAGCTTGCTGATGCCCTTTTCAGCTTTCCCATGTTCCTCAGACATGGGAACATGTTGACTGAGATGGGAGGGATGGCATGTCCTGAGAAGATGCGTCACTCTAAAAAAAAAAAAAGAGCTCTAAGTGTTTATTCAAGTACAATGAAAACTGCAATTCAGTCATGCAGTTCATTACAATTATAGTAAATTTAAAAATAAGTACAGCAACATGTTAGAGGACAACCAGACATGGTGTGTGCTGCAGAAATGTTGTGTTTCTGTACCTCTGTGATGATGGACAGAGGTGGATTCAGAGTCTTTTTCAAGACCTGATAAACACAAATGTACATGTTATCAACACCTTGTATTTTCTGTTTTTAAATATAAACATGTAGCACTCATCACTGGTCAGTGGTCATTAATGATATAATTTTTACATTACCTTCTTTCCTTTTTATTTTTCAAAATCAATAGGCTTTGCCAGTGGTGAGACAGATTGCCCTCTCCTCCTCTGTTTCTTCTGCTTCCAGCGTTCCACATCTACTCTGTGGGTCTAGATTGTAATTAAAAGGAGGCAATAGGCGTAGTTACTACAAAAGGAAGTGAATATTTAAGGACGAACATTTAAAAACATATTTTTCGCCCTAAAATTTTGTTTTGGAATCAATGTCACTTGGCACAGATTTGCTGATATGTATTAAGATTAGGTTTGATGCACTACAGATGACAATGAAGAGCATTTTGAAAACTGTTGTTATAGTCTTGATTCTAGGAATTAGTCCTATAAGTGATGCTGGCCCACAATGGTATGTAATACACACCAGGAATAAATTTCTGTTAACGTGTTCCAAGTGACATAACTGAAAAATTATAGGTTTAAATTTAGGTTATTATTTTAATCACATTATGATCCTTCCAACAAGGACACACTGATGACAGAAAAAGGCGATCACGCTGAGTATAAAGTCTGTAAAAATGTCATACCTTGGACTTTGTTTTTAGGAATCTTGGTACTCCATTAAAAGTGCATCATGCATGAATTTATTCGTCAGGGCGAAGTCATCTAGTCTAGTGAGCCTCTTATGGTGGAAGCGGATCTTTTTCAAATCCCGCTGGCTCTTCTCCATCACTCCTTGGGTCATGTTTTCTTTCGTGTACTTCTGATGAATAAAAGCTATAATGGTGAAATTTGAACAATTTTTGAGCATTGGATGTGGTGAATTAGTGTGCCTAAAAATTATATAGGATGGATATGTCTTAAAGATGTGGTCATGTTTAACTGTGCCTTTTTGGTTTCATTTACCTGCAATGTGGTAAAAAGCCACTAGATGGCAGTATTGACTTTTTTTGTTAAGCAATCTAAAGCTAGGTTTGGGCATGTCCCGGGCATGCCTCAGAGGGGGCTGGACAAGAGTATATAAGGAGAAAAATTGAGAGAGTGGGAGAGTAGTTGGAGAAATTGCAAGGAGAAATTGTGGAAGGATACATCTGACCAGACCTGTCACTCTTTTCAAGACCTGTGAAGCTTTTTGTGGATTTTTGCCTGTGTTGGAGCATTTTCCTGTCCCAGGACATCGCAACATAGCAGCCCATCTCAATTACCTAGGGACTGTAACAATCTTTTTTTTTATAATTATTTCAATCTTGGTCAGTAGGGTAGAGAGTAGATTAGTTCTGTTTGTTTAATTAAATCTGTTGAAGTTTAAGAATTTTGTCTGTCATCCCTTGCTGTCCGTGACGCCATAACAAATTGGGGCCATAACATACCTGTGTCGATTTCTGGGCAACCTTTTTGTACCTCTTTGACAGCTTATCATAGAAGGGACCTTCTCCATGTCGCCCCAGGTCACCTGCCATACAAGCACATAAACAATGTGAAAAATAATCTTAAAATTAATACATACATGAGTTTGCTCACCCAGTAGGAGTCGTGACCACAGAGCAGCCTGAGGCAGAAAGTATTTTAGCAACTTGGGCATGAAGTTTGGACAAAAGTACACATTTGGATCTCCGTGTTGGTCCAACGCTGCCTGCTGGATTACGGTGTTGTAGTGCTGCTCAAAGGGTGTTGGGGCCAAATAATTCTGTAAAAAATATAATCATTGCACAATGTTTATTTTTTACATCTTTTTGCAGTGTTTTGGATACAATGCCACATTACTTCCAAGATTATATTTCTGGGATCCACGCAATTGTGTATTTCTTACTAGCATGAATTCCAGTAACAACAAAGCAACACCTGATGACAACTCCCAAAGAGGAATTAAAAAAAAAAAATGTAAGCACAAAGAAAAAACATGCAAACATAAATGATCAAAAACTTTATGAAGTCAACAATAAATACTGAAGACTCATTATTTAATTTTAAATTTCGTAAAAGGATAACCTTCCTTAAAGTCTTTCTCTGCAATGGCTGAGTCGTCCATGACCGGCTGTCCAGCTGCTGTGAGGAGGGTCTGTATATTTTGAAAATGTTTTGCAACATTTTCACCACTACAGGGGCTTGATAACAGTGCAAGAGTGCAGTAGTACTAACTACGATCTCATCAAGCTGCTTTATTGTAGCAGCCTGGGTCCTCAGCCGGAAGATGTGCATACATAGCTTGTAGCATTTTGTCGCACTGGGAAGAAGAATTAGGAATAAAATTATCAATAGGTCACCAGATACTAATTAAATGTAACGGTCATATTCTGTTTAAGATGCAACTCACTGTTTTTTTGCAGAGGTCCTTAGCGTTCTTCATGATGTGGCTCAGGCACCGATGAAGGATAGGAAGTGAGAGAGCGTGCTCCTTTCTTTTCCTGTTATGATGGTGAAATACTGGGACAGCAGTTCAGTTAGGCTGAGGCCACACAGGTTTTGAGCTATTGCCTGCATCAGAACTATAGAGCCATCACAGATGTACATATCAGGCATTTTCCGAATTTTGTGCCCATGTTGTCTGACACATTCAGTGATGAAGGACCCAAGGAAGAATGAAACAGATGCTGTAGTGTGGTCACAGGTGACATACGTTGCAACAGGGACAGGAGAGCATCCTTTGACTGGATGTCTCACCACAAGTTCATAGATGTAAGAAGGTGTGCTCTCCCCTTTGGCCTTTTTAACAACGCTACCAGTGGCATCGACGTAGACAATGTCCTCCTTTGACCTTTCATAGAACAACTGCATTGTTCTTTTGGACCACTGCATAATACTTTTTGGCTGCAGGATTATCTTCTGAATTAGGTGGTCATCTGTGCCTCTCTCTTTGTCAAACATCAAATTTAGACTGATCATTTCGTTCTTGTGTCGCCTTTGCTTTTTCCTTACACTCCAGGATATAGTTTTCAACACTTCAGGCGGTGGGACCTCATCTCTGCAGCCAGACTGTACAATAGTCTCCTCCAATTTATTTAAGCACTGCAAATAAATATTACGCGGGAGTTTTGACTGCAGTCTGTCAGCAATCAGCTGTCTCTCATTAGCTCTTATTGGCCTCCTTTGCAACTGTTGTCCGCTGTGGTGCACTATGTCCCCCTGAGAGAGGACAACTGCCTTGAGGACAACTCACTTTCCACTGTCACATCTACTGTAACAGGACAGTCATCAAAGCAACAGTACCCAGTGCAGGTAAAGAGTGGGGTGTTTTTCTTTGAGCCAACAGCTTTTACGGTGTGACACTTGAAGCCAAAGCTACAGTTTGGATGGACGCTTCGGATCCCTTTAGCAATTACATTTGTCCAATGCAGACTTTCAACTGCTGTTTTTTTTTTTTTGGGTGTTTCTCAGCTTTATCCATTCCATTCGTGGAATAAAGAAAAAACATGGTTGTTCAGGCAATTTGTGGGTGAAGTATTCATCATTTTTTGAGGTTGATCTGGAGGAGGCACTGCTGGTCTTCTGCAAACACAAGTTCAGTAAAGTTTGATTACAAATGAAATAGCAAAGAAATGTAAGAGTACCATGCATTCATAGCACTCACTTTCTGTAATTTTTTTTTTTTTTAAACAAAGCTTTTATAAAAATAGAATATAGAAATGGGCAATATAAGGATATTTTATTGCCATCATGATATGAGATTAGATGTGGTGTGGACTTTTGGAAAAAAAGGTATTATGGTGATAAGAAATAAGTGTTGACTTTTCCTGGTTTTAAAGACTGCAGTGCTTAAAGTGCCCCTTCCGGGAGAAAATGGACTTATCTGTTAGTATTTGAATATGGTAGGTCTATAATCAGTTTGTGACATGTCGTGGTTCTTGAACTCCAACACCACTTGAAGTATTGGTTTTTGCGAATAAAAGGAAATAAAAAACTCATCTACAGTCTACGGCAGGGGTCGGTAGCCTGCGGCTGTGGAGCCTCGTGCGGCTCTTCAGCCCTTCTACAGTGGCTCCCTGCAGCTTTGAAAAAAATTAATAACGGCTATTCAAATGTATTGTTTTCTTTCAAACAAAATATCGCTGATTTTGGAGATCGGGGTGATACTTTGACACTGAAAAAAAGCATTTAATATTTGCGACCCCGCCCGTGAAAACACGGCAAAACTCGCCTGATCTAATTTTTGAGATAAAGACCGTCAAGTAGTCCCTGTGATAAAAAGTGACAAAAATATGAGATGTGAGTTTATGGCTGTAAATGATAGGTTACATATTGGGGTTTCGAAATAAAGTTCAAAAATTAATTTCTAACATCATACATATTAAAATTAATTCATTCTGATAAGACCACTTCGTCAAAAAAGAAAATATTTATTGCAACATACAGGCATACAATCATACATTGAGTTTGGCGACATGGCTCAGTTATGAGAGATCCCTGCCCGTCCGAACGAGGAACCGAAGGCAGGGAGCTGCTAGTAATCCCCCTCCCAGGAACAGAGCCAACAGCAGCAATGACCTCACGAAAGAGACATTGCTATAGAACAAAAATTTAGACAAAGAGAGCCGGGTTAATGAATACAATAGATTGGTGGAGCTGGGGTGGAGGAGGGTTGTTGAGCGAGTGCACTGAGGAGCAGCTTCCAGTGGCGAGCTTAAGTAGAGTAGCATATTACCAGCCAAGCAATCAGGCAGCTAGGCCAGATGACAGTCATGTGCACTCAGGTAGAAGCTGCTCCTCTGTTAGCAGGCTTGACTCCATGGCCTATCAGAACTTACGTCAAGTCTTCATTCTATTTTCACTTCATTTACGCGGAAGCTGCTTTCCACAAGCCTGGTCTATTATGTTTTCAATCGGCTTTTAGTTTACCTTCGGCAGATGAACGCATGATAGTTTGGGTGTCATTTGGTTTAGGAACTTCTTTTCTACCATTGAAAATGAATGTAGACGATAACGCGCACCATCGTAAAGCAGGTCAGTCGAAGGTACGGCAAAAGAGTTGCGATTTAAGCCAGGTGCGGATTTCCCCACGGACTGCGTCGTATCACCACGGAAATTTCAGAAATGAAGCGTTTGCATTTGTAGATTAACGTCTTGTGAAGCTAACCAGCCTAGTTTGAGGACGTCATGCCCGCCAAAACTTTAATATTGACTGAGTGGAGGTCATTTCAGAGATATCAGTTAGATTTTTTCACGGAATATTCCTTACATGATGTAGAATAACCTTGTGTAAAAAAAAAAACATAACGCGTTGCTGAATACCCCTCGGCCCGGACAAGATTTCCTGCCTCAAGTCACAGCGCTAAGGTCAAAGGTGAAATCCAGCAAAAAACGTGACGTTGCACATCTATGTGTCACAGTGAGTTACCATACCAAATTTGGTGAAGCTGTGATCAGTAGTTGCTGAGTACTGACCCGTACAAGATTTTCTGCCTCAAGGTCACAGTGCTAAGGTGAAAGGTGATATCCAGCAAAAAACATGACCTTGCACATCCATGTGTCACAGTGAGTTACCATACCAAATTTGGTGAATCTGTGATCAGTAGTTGCTGAGTACTGACCCGTACAAGATTTCCTGCCTCAAGGTCACAGCGCTAAGGTCAAAGGTCAAATCGAGTAAAAAACATGACGTTGCACATCTATGTGTCACAGTGAGTTACCATACCAAATTTGGTGAAGCTGCGGTCAGTAGTTGCTGAGTACTGACCCGTACAAGATTTCCTGCATGAAGGTCACAGCACAAAGGTCAAAGGTGAAATCCAGCAAAAAACGTGACATTGCACATCCATGTGGCACAGTGAGTTACCATACCAAATTTGGTAAAGCTGCGATCATTAGTTGCCGAATACTGACCCGGAAAATATTTCCAGGGTCAAGGTCACAGAGCTAAGGTCAAAGGTCAAATCCAGCAAAAAACCTAACATTGCACATCCATGGATCATAGTGAGTTACCATACCAAATTTGGTGAAGCTGTGAGAATTAATTGCCGAGTACTGACCCGGACAATATTTCCAGGGTCATGGTCACAGCGCTAAGGTCAAAGGTCAAATCCGGCGAAAAACTGGACCTTGCACATCTATGGGTCATAGTGAGTTATCATACCAAATTTGGTGAAGCTGCGATAATTAGTTGCTGAGTACTGGCCTGGACAATGTCACCCGGATAAGATTTCCAGGGACAAGGTCACAGCGCTAAGGTCAAAGGTCAAATCCAGCAAGAAACCTGTTGTTGCACATCTATGGGTCATAGTGAGGTATTATACCAAATTTGGTGAAACTGCGATGATTAGTTGCCGAGTACTGACCCAGATAATATTTCCAGGTTCAAGGTCACAGCACTAAGGTCAAAGGTCAAATCCGGCTAAAAACCTTACGTTGCACATCTTTGGGTCATCGTGAGTTACCATACCAAATTTGGTGAAGCTGCGATCATTAGTTGCTGAGTACTGGCCCGGACAAAATCATGGACGGACGACGGACGACAGACAGACACGCAGGTGACGACAATACCCCTCCGGCCAGAGTCGGCCGAGGGGTAAAAAAACCAAAAAAACTGTTCATCGCCAGAAAATGACTTTAGCTGGGTTAACACAGGCTGGGATATAGGTGACCAATTGGCAACTGCAAATGACGAGACATCTGTCTCGTTGCGTTTTCATTTTGGCAAGGTGGGATGATGCATTGGGGCTCGATGCATAGGCTACTAACACGAAAGCCCATCCAGGTAGGCTATTCCGAGAGCTAGGCCACCTTTAAAATGGTTTAAGAAAATCAATAGCCTAATCGCAGGGCTGCCAACTTTCTTCGAATCCTCACGCATACGGCGTAGGTCTCACGTATTTTCGAGACATATTCACCGAAGTCAGCAATTGTTCAATCAGCGCGTATATTAATGAGATTCTTACGCGTAATTGAAGTCCTTGTGCATGGCAGTTTGTTTCACTAGCGTGGCGGTGGATTTCACCACTAGTAACACGGAAAGCGATTATGACTCTGGACCTCTTCCGTTTTTTTTTTACTTGGGGATTGAAAGCAATGAATGCGTTTCATGATCGTTTCGACTGTTTGAATGGAATAAGATAATTTGAAATGTCTTTATGCCATTCCATTGCTTCCAATTCCTGAGTAAAGAAAAGCGTGAGAATTCCAGAGTCATAATCAATTTCCATGTCACTAGTGGGGAAATGAACCGTGATGTATGTGAAACTGAAAAACTTTCATGCACAACGACTGCAATTCTGCAAGAGAATCTCTTAAATGCGAATTAATTGAATAATTGCTGACTACAGCACAGGAACGCGAATGCCACAAAGAAGCGTGAGACTTGAGTCGAATGCATTGGAGTTAGCAGCTCTGCAATCGAGAGGGCTGCGAGACATTTTGTCTAATTTATTAGATAGGCCAGTAAAATTACCACTATGAAACGTCCATTGTTATACGTGTTGATGGCATTTCCAGCATTGCATCGGCCTCCTCTTCAGATTCGGGTTTATATATAAATATATATACTGTTACGTTATGACGGTTTATAATGCCTGATTGTATTATTTTGCTCAGCCAGTAGTTTCTATATGCTTATGTAAGGGTAATGAATATTCATGAGTGCTTGTACATATTATGACTAGCCTGGGAACACCATAGATTCTTCCATCTAGAAAGTTCTATTGTCTGCAAGATTCTTCAAGAGCCATCTGGAGAGTCCTATCACCTTCAAGATTCTTCTTTGTGATGTCAGTCAGGATTTACTTTATGACATCATGCAGGATTCTTCTATGACATCATACAGGAGTACAAGGCCTATATAAAAGTAACTTGCAGCCAATGGATTGGGGGGAATCCTGTCCGGTCTGCTGTACCTGGAAGCTACTCCAGCTTTGCTGGGTGCAATCGGACTTTGGATCCTTTCCGGTTTGCTATACCTGGAAGCTGGACCGGCTTTGCAGGGTGCTATCAGACTTTGAATCATCTCCGGTCTGCTACACCTGAAAGCTAGACCGGCTTTGCCGAGTGCAATTGGAGTTTGGATTACACAGACACCTCTTGGATACGAACTTTGCGGTGATCAGGATCACCACACCAAAGACATCAGATTCCAGTGGATTTTCACCATCATCGTGAGAACAACGCAAGGACGGACAGTTTGGGCTAGTGAACAGTATTTCTATCCTTAGTGTAGTAATTTCATTACCCATTCCTGTACAATTGTAATTGCTACGTTCATTTGCTCAGTTATTTAATAAACCGTTTAAATTTAATCCTTCTTCTAAATTGGAATCTTCCAGAATAATCTGGAACACACAACTGTCCGTAACATAAATTGGGGGCTCGTCCGGGATAGAACAACATTTTTGTGTATTGAGCCACTGAACGTAGCAAAATGGCTGAGCCTGCTGAATTTGTTAAAAATCCCTCCCTTGACATTTTGGAAACTTTCAAAAAAAAACCCATCTATTGGAGATCGCTAAAATCCTCGAGATTGACGTGAAAAGATCTATGCGGAAATTGGACATCAAGAAATTGACAGTGGAAGTTTTGGTGTCTGATTGTTTGACCTTGAAGAAAAGGAAGCAACCTGATGTTTACCCTAATGCATTTGGTTCCTCCAAGAAGCCTCGTTCTCATGAGACACCTGTTGTTCCTGAACATCATGTTGAGAAGTCTGACATCAGAAGGAAATGAATTCCTTTTGTGTCTGAGGGTTATGTGTCACTTGTTGGTCAAACCGATTCAGTGCCGATCAAGATTTTGTGTGATACTGGGGCAACTTTGTTGTTTGAAGGTACACTGCCTTTTGATTCGAGTTCTGCCACTGGTGAATTTGTTGTCTTACAAGGTGTTGAATGTGGTTGTGTGACAACTCCCTTACACAATGTTGTGCTGAAGTCAGATTTGGTGTCAGGTTCTGTTGTGGTTCCGGAGTTACTGGTGAAAGGTGTTTCTTCATTGTTGGGGAATGAATTGGCTGGAGGTAGGGTGGTTGCTGAGCCCAGAGTGGTTTGTGAGCCGGTCCCGTTGTCCAGTAGTGACATTGTTGTGGAAGAGAATCCTGAAGTGTTTCCTTCTTGTGCGGTGACTAGAGCTCTGGCTCAGAAAATGGCCAAATTGCAGGATGTTGATGTTGAAGATGACATTGTGGATTTGTCAGGGACATTTCTAGATTCCAAGGAGGATCTTCGTCAATCTTGAGATCCCAGTAAGGATCTTGCTCAACATTCTGATGTGAAGTTAGAGACGCCAGTACTGTCTACGACAGATGTCCTTGCCCAGAGAGAAATTGATCCAAGAACAAAAGATCGACCTGATTTGAGCTCTCTGTTTGATGCTGCTCTCTCTGAAGAGTAGTTGTCCGCTTTTGAGATTTAACATTCTTTTGTTGTTGTATTTACCTACAATGCATAGCACTTTTGTCATGAAAAGACGCAGTCTGGAGCTTGGGCATAAAAGAGAGGGAAACAGAGGAGTCGGGGAAGCTTGTATTCAATCCTCCCGCATTGTACACCCTGTGTAGTATTGTGCGGCGTCAGGTATGAATTGACTTCTTTTTTTTATCTTTTCTGTAACAAGGTAATTGGCTCTTGTGATTTAAGCTTGTGCCTGCCTGGCGAAATAAGTTGATAAGTGCATCCTCTTGTGGGATTTTGATTCGGACTAACATATTCCTTCCAAGCTCGGAGGTCTGTCTGCTAATTGAGTAACGTAGGACTGTAAACGCATGCCTGATCAACATGCTTAGTCTGCGTTATAAGGTGGATTCTCCACGCTGTGATGGGTGTTATTTTGATTGGCACCAAGAGAATCCGGTATACCGAAAAGGAATCGGTCCCTGAACAGAGTTTTCAAGGAGAGTTCTGTTATACCGAAAAGGAATCGGTCCCTGAACAGAGTTTTCAAGGAGAATTCTGTTATACCGAAAAGGAATCGGTCCCTGAACAGAGTTTTCAAGGAGAATTCTGTTATGCCGAATAGGAATCGGTCCCTGAGCGGAGATCTCGTGTTGGGCCCCGATAATCCCTAGTCATAGCTGACGTCTATGTCAAATTATCGCGTTTAATAGGACCGCCAGCCTCTGAGTTAATTCACCGAATTAGGTTGCACAGATGTTTTTGTTCCGGCGAAGTAAGGTATAGACCAGTCACGAGTCCGACGCACAACGGAGCTCTAAATTCAGTAATGAATTAACTAATTGGAGTCAGATCAATATGTGGGTGAACGCATCATTTAATCATCGCCGCAAAGGATTGTGACCAAATTTGCATCCAAATTTGATATGGAGTAGGAGGCCTTGTAACCATCAACATAGGAGAGCTGCAGCAACTGCAAGGGCACGCTTCCACCTCATCTAGGACCCTCCTTGGCCTTGACGTACGGTGTTTACAAAAAGTTGTCATACATTCCAACTTTTTCTTTTACGGAGGGAGGTGTTACGTTCTGACGGTTTATAATGCCTGATTGTATTATTTTGCTCAGCCAGTAGTTTCTATATGCTTATGTAAGGGTAATGAATATTCATGAGTGCTTGTAAATATTATGACTAGCCTGGTAACACCATAGATTCTTCCATCTAGAAAGTTCTATTGTCTGCAAGATTCTTCAAGAGCCATCTGGAGAGTTCTATCACCTTCAAGATTCTTCTTTGTGATGTCAGTCAGGATTTACTTTATGACATCATGCAGGATTCTTCTATGACATCATACAGGAGTACAAGGCCTATATAAAAGTAACTTGCAGCCAGTGGATTGGGGGGAATCCTGTCCGGTCTGCTGTACCTGGAAGCTACTCCAGCTTTGCTGGGTGCAATCGGACTTTGGATCCTTTCCGGTTTGCTACACCTGGAAGCTGGACCGGCTTTGCAGGGTGCTATCAGACTTTGAATCATCTCCGGTCTGCTACACCTGAAAGCTAGACTGGCTTTGCCGAGTGCAATTGGAGTTTGGATTACACAGACACCTCTTGGATACGGACTTTGCGGTGATCAGGATCACCACACCAAAGACATCAGATTCCAGTGGATTTTCACCATCGTCGTGAGAACAACGCAAGGACGGACAGTTTGGGCTAGTGAACAGTATTTCTATCCTCAGTGTAGTAATTTCATTACCCATTCCTGTACAATTGTAATTGCTACGTTCATTTGCTCAGTTATTTAATAAACCGTTTAAATTTAATCCTTCTTCTAAATTGGAATCTTCCAGAATAATCTGGAACACACAACTGTCCGTAACAATACATAAGGCAATATTTGTGAACTTTGTGTAACCATTGCTTCGCAGAAAGTCTTACTATGCTACCTGTTAAATCTGTTGTCTTTCACCGTGTATGGTTGTAGCTAGCTAGGCTCTGGGCCAGTAGGGCGTTGGGGCTGTATACATATTTAATATTCACGAATGTAGCTGAACTATCCAGTCAGTGCGAAACTCATTTAAATGCCGGATATTCATGAGGGAACTCGCCCGTCTTCTCAGACTGCCTTTCACTGATGGTTAGAAGGTCATCAAATAAGCGATCCAAGGCACTTTTCCCACAAATAATGGTATGAATACGATGGCAGGGCATTGGGGATTAACACAAAATGTCGGGATATGTCTGGAAGGGGCACTTTAAAGTCATGTCATTTTCTGAATTTACCAGTAATATTTTTTTTAATTCTTCACATTAATAGTCCTTTTGAATAAATCATGATTTTACCTCATAGCTGTCGTCCAAAAGGGAGCATTCAGTCCGACTTGGTGATAAAAAGAGGGGCACAAAGCTGGCTGAATCTGATTCTGCTTCATCTTGCGGTTCTGCAAAGCTGGCCTCCTTTATCTCTTCCAGAGGTGCTGAAAACTAGCAGAGTCTGATTCTGCTTCATCTTGCAGTTCTGCAAAGCTGGCTTCTTGTATGTCTTCCAGGGAGGGAGTATGGCTCTGCACATATGCCCACCCCCCACAAGCAACACAGGTAAAGATTAATTGTAATGCTAAGATCATAGTATGTGCACCGAACAAATCTCTTCAAAATAATCAGTATTACACTTAATAAGCTGATAGAGATATTGAAAAAAACGGCAGGATATCCGAGCAGTAATACGCAACGCTTTAATTATGAAACAACAAAATAAAAAATTCTGGAATAAAAATGAAGTATTATAATATATGTTATTATTACCTGTTGATAATGAAGGTACGCATTTTTAATTCTTGTCCTATTAGGTAGAACATTGGGGATTCCCAATTCCTTGCAGACAATTCCCCAGAAACTGTCTTGTGAGTCATTTTTAAATAATTATGTGCTTGCCTTGAAAAGGCAACACATCTTATTCTCTTGCACACTTATTGTAATTGCTGGACAAAAAGAAATTTACACTTACCCTCCCAAATTTTGAGAAACTGAACAATCTGTAAGGAAAGTGATCATAGAAGTTTAAAAAAACACCTATACTACAATAGGGGTTTCAGAGAACCCCCTGAACTGCGCCTATCACTGTCAGTGGTGGAGCTAGAACTGGGAATTGGGGAGGCATAGACGTCCCTTTATGACAACAGTCCTGGCTAGTTCTCAATCATTTTCCTTTATTGACGCATTTTCCAATTACTGCAATTGGCCATTGAGGACAGGGTTTCTCTCCATATGCGATCTAACAGCGATGAATTAATGAGCTAAATTCAGCACATAAACATAATTTACTTATTAATAGGCCAATGCTTAAAGACAAACTGCTCTGAAACTTCCGCGCTACCTTTTTCGCACATCAGGCAATATATTTTGCGCTTCATAATCATTTAAATTCGTCATTTAAAAACAGAAAAAACTTACGTGCATAAAGTGTTCAATTCCGCATGATAATTTCTTGAATTTGCGTTGATTGAATAATAACTGATCCACATTCCACGGTACTGCGTACGTTGATAAAAAAGAGGCACTCGGCAATTAAATATAAAAAGTGTGTGACTCAAGCCATATCCGTGAGAGTTGGCTGGTATGCAATTTTGAATAACGTTGATTTAATGCAGCAAATATGTGTCCAGATGAATGATTGTTGTCTTGCCCAAAACGGGGAGAACTAGCAGCACCTGTTAAGTGTGGAGTGCTTTTGGAGTTAATCTTGTGTTAATTATGAAAATGATTGAGAACAGGTCAGGACTAATATTTGTTTTAAACGGATGTTCTGTGCACCCCAATTCCCAGCTCTGGCTCCACCACTGAACTAAATTTAGCCCATTATTTCATCGCTGTTAGATTGCATATGGAGAAAAATCCTGTCTTCAATTGCCAATTACGATAATTGGAAAACGCGTCAATAAAGGAAAATGATTGAGAACTAGCCAGGACTAATTGTTGTCATCAAGGGACATGTCTGTGCTTCCCCAATTCCCAGTTCTAGCTTCGCCACTGCTTCGGCCTTGTGAACCTAGCCTTTAGCATAAGCTAGCATGAACCTTTTCACGTCTTTAAAAAAAAAATAAATGACCTATGTAAACTCATTAAGATATACAAACAATAACTATGTATTACACAGAGTCAAAAGTACATTTATAGCCTAGTTGTTATTTCCAAATTTAAAGTAATACATAAATAATAATAATCATAATAATTTTTAAAAAACCTAGTTATGTTAGCCTAGACAGAGCTAATAGACCGATAGATAGACATAGTAGATTTTAAAAATCAATAACTTTTTATTTAGAAAGAATAGTAGGACACATAACTTTGGCGATGGGTCATCATGAAGTCCAAATTGCACGCTAAGAAAAATGTGAACTTTTATGCTGCAAGCAAGTAGCAGGAATCACAATCGTAGCCATGTCTGCCAAAATGCACTCATTACGTGTTGCGAGGATGATGGGTAAAGTGGCGCGTTCTTGTACCGTTGGTTTTCTAATTGGTGATTTAAATACACACATGAACAGTGAAATGTGCTTTGTCGCTAAAAGTCACCAAATGACCAAAAAAAGTCGCTATTTTTGTCTCTAGACGCTTTTTACAATTTAACTCCAAGAGGGTCTAGAAAGTCGCCAGATTAAACTACAAAGTCGCCGAGTTGAGCAGAACTGGTGACGAGAGTGATGGACAGAGGCGGTGGCGCATTTGACACTCATTTAGAGCCATCTATTGTGAACGTAGCCTGTATGAAATACACACAGAAAATCACTGATTTTGACTGTTTTAAGCCTAGTATCCGAAAATAAAACGACTCCACTATTTCAAAGAGAATTTTCCGGGAAAATAACATCATCTTATATTCAGAACAAAACGCTAATAATAATAATAATAATAATAGGTCAGGGGATAGAGAATTCATGTAAGGTCTAGCTGGAAAAAGGGGACAAAAGCAGGCATGGATCTGTAATTCATAAGGCTATCAATTTATTAATTTAATTGTTTATTTATTTATTCATTTATGTATATATGTATTCGTGAAACAACTTAACACCGGCCTAAATATAGCTTAGGCTACAATTTACAACAAGCATGGAGACATAACCCTATAGGCTACTACATAGGCCTATGCATCATGTAGCCTGAGGCCTATGTAGCCTATATGTCAATTACAACATATGCAATTCAAGAATAATTTAATATTCTCAAATTAAAATAAAGGTGCTCAACACCATTTTATTTTCTTATTTTTAAGTTTATAGTGAACAGGGCGAAACTTTGCCAAGCAAAACAACATTGCGTTAGGTGATATGATTGTCTTGAGAACCAAAAATAAAAGGCCTATTGAAAGGGATTGCTTGCTCAGGTAATAAATCTGACACCTGCAGTCAAAATAATGCCAAAATAACGGTATATATTTCAAAAATTAAAGTATGAGGTCCTTCTACTCATGGACAACAAATCTACTCATGTTATCTCAAGTTATCAGGAAAAAAGGCATATTTTTGCACCTAGAAAGATAGGTTAATTATGCAAAAAGTCTTAGAAGAATTAAATACAGCAATAACTAGAGGCACTCCGAGAGTACAAACCTCCGCCAAGGCTGTGGCAATAGTATTTCAAGATGGCTGCCATGGTGGCCATATTGTTCGACCGATCGCGGTCAAAATCAATAGGGTCCATCCCTGATGCAATAGTAACCCACCCAAAAAATTTCAGTGATATCCGTTCATTACTTTTTGAGTTATCTTGTTCACAAACAAACAGACAAACAAACTGCTCCAATCACATACAGGTGCATCTCAATTAATTTGAATATCATCAAAAAGTTGATTAATTTCAGTAATTCGATTTAAAATGTGAAACTTATATATTATATAGATTCATTACATACACAGACTGATATATTTCAAGTGTTCTGGCATGCGGCACAGCACTTAGTAAAAATTTGAACATGAACAACTCCGACTCCCTCCAAAGTCCCACCCTCTTCCCCCCGCCTGACCTCTGAAGCTCCCCTCCTCCCCTGACGCGTGCGGTGAGAAAGTTCGCGGCGCGAATGAAGCTGCTTTCACACCGGATGCGAAACGAATTTTTCACGCGACATATTACATTCAAAGTCAATGCAAAGACGCGAATCTCACGCATATTCGCGTCTTTGCATTGACTTTGAATGTAATCTGTCATACGAAAAATTCGTTTCGCGTCCGGTGTGAAAGCATCTTGAAACGGGGCAGTGGAGTCAGATTCAGAGGCACCGGTCAGTGAAAACTAACCAACAGTAATTACATAATATTCAATTCTATATGTGCTATAAAATAAAATGCCCTTGTAACGTCTGACGAACTACCATTAACGTTATTATAGTGGCTAATTATAGCATTTCAGCGTCTGTTTGTTTACAGTCAGATGCGTCGTTTTTCGGCAGAATTCATACATATTTTCTTGAAAAACTGCAGTCATAATGTCTTAACTCACCAGAACTGTCCCGGTAACGTTACTGTCTTAACGTAACGGCTGTTTTATTTGCAGGCTAACTTTGTTGAGTACCTGTTTTGTCTCTACCGCTCTGCTGCTCTGCCGGAGAGGCCCGCGACTCGCAAGCGTGACAGTGGTAGGCAACTGGAAGGGACGCGGCGACGGATGACAGACAGGAAGCTCGGCAAATCATTTTATTCGGACCGAGGAAAATGATTAGTCAGACTTTTATCAGAAATATATGAGAATTGAATATTGATGAGTTTCAACACCTGGTGAATTTCTTTTACATTTTAGTGTGCCATGCGCTTATTAGGAACATTTTAAGATTACAAAAGAAAAGTGTAAAAATGCCAGAGAGGTAAGAATTGCTTTAATTTTGATGATTATAACTGACAGCCAAAGAAAACCCAAAATTCAGTATCTCAGAAAATTAGAATATTGCTCAAGACCAATAAAAAAAGGATTTTGAACACTGGAATATTGGACTACTGAAAAGTATGAACATGTACAGCACTCAATACCTGGTCGGGGCTCCTTTTGCATGAATTGCTGCAGCAATGCGGCCTGGCATGGAGGCGATCAGCCTGTGGTACTGCTGAGGTGTCATGGAAGCCGAGGTTGCTCTGATAGCAGCCTTCAGCTCTTCTACGTTGTTGTGGCTGGTGTCTCGCATCCTCGTCTTCACAATACCCCATAGATTCTCAACGGAGTTTAGGTCAGGCGAGTTTGCTGGCCAATCAAGCACAGGGATACCATGGTCCTTAAACCAGGTATTGGTACCTTTGGCAGTGTGGGCAGGTGCCAAGTCCTGCTGGAAAATGAAATCAGCATCTCCATAAAGCTGGTCAGCAGAGGGAAGCATGAAGTGCTGATCACTTCAAGGTTACTGGTCACTGCTGGTCATTGTAATTCCAAGATTTACTAATACAAGGACAAGCTACATCAATAAATCAATAAGGATGACAATCAGTGTGGTCTACAAAGTTCATTGAGCATGAAACATAATAATAGCATACTATTTGCAACTAATTTGTAAGCATATTTTCTATCAAAAACAGGCAAAAATTGACACTGGTGGCAACCACCACCTCCTCCCCACCCTTCGACTTTGACGGCCTACCCTACCCCCGGGGAGTGAGGTACCCTCATCGTTTTTTCATGAAAAAGAGCGCACAGGATGAATAAACAATCACCTAGAAGCATTCGATCATATCTGTTCTGTTAACGTTTTTGTGTGACAGGAAAAAAACTGTTTAGGGGGGTGGTAACCCCCCTTGGTTGGACGAGGCTTGACACAAGGAATGCGACAGTTGAAGCGCATGTCCTGGATACGTCTGGTGGCTCTTGAAGCACTGACTCCAGCTGCAGTCCACTCCATGTGAATCTCCCCCAAATTCTTGAATGGGCTTCCTTTCACAATCTTCTCAAGGCTGCGGTCATCCCTGTTGCTTTTGCACCTTTTTCTACCACATTTTTCCTTCCATTCAACTTTGCATAAATGTGCTTGGATACAGCACTCTGTGAACAGCCAGCTTCTTTAGCAATGACCTTATGTGTCTTACCATCCTTATGCAGGGTGCCAATGATCGTCTGCTGGACAACTGTCAAGTCAGCAGTCCTCCCCATGATAGTGTTGCCTACTGAACCAGACTGAGAGAGCATTTAAAGGCTCAGGTGTGACACCATGAGTCTCCAATATTGAACTTCTTCACAATATTCTAATTTTCTAAGATACTGAATTTTGTGTTTTCATTAGCTGTCAGCTGTAATCATCAAAATTAAAAGAAAAAAACACTTGAATTATATCAGTCTGTGTGTAATAAATCTATATAATACATAAGTTTCACTTTTTGAATCGAATAACTGAAATAAATCAACCTTTTGATGATATTCTAATTTATTGAGATGCACCTGTAACCTCCAGCCAGCTTCGTTTGACGGAGGTAATAAAATTAAATGATAATGAAAATTATGTTTTTGATCTTACCTCAAAATGTATGCAAAATTTCTGATTTTCATTCCCTGAAAAATACTTTATCAATTGATTCAAGAAAAACTACACAGCGATAGTGATCCATAGACCTTGTGCCAGTACTGTATGCAAAAGAGGATTGTCGTGCAGTAATAAGAGCCGAATTTGCCTTTAATTTTCTCACAAATTGATCAGTAAAATCAGGCCATATTTCAAGTGAATACAGTTTGAGTCTCCATGAACAATAATCCATTGGAATTTTTTTCAACTATTTTGATGAATCTTTTTTATGACAGTAAAAATATGGGGGAAATTATGAAAGGTGGACTGGATTTGGAGCTGAATTTGCCTTTAATTTTCTTACAAACTACAGTAAAAATCAATCCAAATTTCATCTGAGTACAGTCTGAGTCTGCATGAACAATAATCCATTGCAATTTTTTTCTGCTTATTTGAGGAATCAATTTTATGACATTTGAAATATAGGGGAAATTATGAATGGTGTACTGTATTTTTAGCTGACTTTGCCTTTACTTTTCTCCCAAACTGTATGGTAAAATCAGTCCAAATGTCTTCTGAGTACAGTCTGAGTCTCCATGAACAATAATCCATTGGAATTTTTTTCTACTTATTTGAGGGATCGTTTTTATGACTGTTGAAATATACGGGAAATTATGAATGGTGTACTATATTTTTAGCTGATTTTGCCTTTAATTTTCTCACAAACTGTACAGTGAAATCAATCCAAATTTGACATGAATATAGTCTTAGTCTCCATGAACAAGAATCCATTGGAATGTTTTTCTGCTTATTTGAGGAATCAACTTTATGACAGTTAAAATATAGGGGGAATTATGAATGGTGTACTGAATTTTGAGCTGACTTTGCCTTTAATTTTGTCACAAACTGTACAGTAAATCAGTCCAAATTTCACGTGAACATAGTCTGAGTCTCCATGACTGATAATCTATTGCAATTTTCTTCCACTTATTTGAGGAATCAATTTTATGACAGGTGATATATAGGGGAAATTATGGTGTACTGTATTTTCAGCTGACTTTGCCTTTACTTTTCTCACAAACTGTGAAGTAAAATCAGTCCGAAATTCATTGAGTACAGTCTGAGTCTCCATGAACAATAATCCATTGAAATGTTTTTATACTTATTTGAGGAATCGTTTTTATGACCGTTAAAATATGGGGAAAATTATGAATGGTGTACTGTATTTTGAGCTGATTTTGCCTTTAATTTTCTCACAATCTGTACAGTAAAATCAGTTGAAATTTAACGTGAACATAGTCTGAGTCTCCATGAACAATAATCCATTGCAATTTTATTCTACACATTTGAGGAATCAATTTTATGTGAGCTGAAATAAAGGGGAAATTATGAATGGTGTACCATATTCAGCTGATTTTGCCTTTAATTTTCTCCCAAACTGCACAGTAAAATCAGTCCAAATTTTATCTGAGTAAAGTCTGAGTCTCCATGAACAATAATCCATTGAAATGTTTTTTATACTTATTTGAGGAATCATTTTTATGACAGTTAAAATATGGGGAAAATTATGAATGGTGTACTGTACTTTGAGCTGACTTTGCCTTTAATTTTCTCACAAACTGTAGAGTAAAGCCAGTCCAGATTTCATTTGAACATAGCATTTGTCTCCATGGACAAGAGTCCACTGGAATTTTCTTCTACTTATTTAAGGAATCATTGTTATGACTGTAAAAATATAAGGGAAATCATGAATGGTGTACTGTATTTTGAGCCGACTTTGCCTTTAATTTTCTCATATACTGTACAATAAAATTAGTCTAAATTTCAAGTTAACATCTTGTGAGTCTCCGTGAATAATAATCCATTGCAATTTTTTTCTACTTTTTTGAGGAATTCATTTTATGACAGTTAAAATATGGGGGACATTATGAATGGTGTACTGTATTTTGAGCTGACTTTCCCTTAAATTTTCTCACAAATTGTGCCGTAAAATCAGTCCAGATTTCACATGAACATAGCCTTTGTCTCCATGGACAAGAGTCCTCTGGAGTTATCTGTTACTTATATAAGGAATCATTGTTATGACCATTAAAATACAAGGGAAATTATGAATGGTATACTGTATTTTAGCTGACTTTGCCTTTAATTTTCCCACAAACGGTACAGTAAAGTTAGTCCACATTTCACGTGAACAAAATGTGACTCTCTGTGAACAATAATCCATTGCAATTTTCTTCTACTTGTTTGAGGAATCAATTTTTTGACAGTTAAAATATAGGGGGAAATTATGAATGGTATACTGTATTTTGAGCTAACTTTGCCTTTAATTTTCTCATAAACTGTACAGTATAATCAGTCCAAATTTCATCACAACATAGTCTGAATCTCTTTGAACAAGAACCCCTTGGAATTTTGTTCTACTTGTTTAAGGAGTTATTGTTATGACCATTAAAATATAGGGGAAATCATGAATTGTGCACTGTATTTTGAGCTGACTTTGCCTTTAATTTCCTCACAAACTGTAGAGTAAAATTAGTCCAAATTTCACGTGAACATAGTCTGAGTCTCCATGAACAATAATCCGTTGCAATTTTTTTCTACTTATTTGAGGAATTAATTTTATGACAGTTAAAATATGGGGGGCATTATGAATGGTGTACTGTATTTTGAGCTGACTTTGCCTTTAATTTTCTCACAAACTGTACAGTAAAATTAGTCCAGATTTCATCACAACATAGTCTGAATCTCTTTGAACAAGAACCCTTGGAATTTTGTTCTACTTGTTTAAGGAATTATTGTTATGACCATTAAAATATAGGGGAAATCATGAATTGTGCACTGTATTTTGAGCTGACTTTGCCTTTAATTTCCTCACAAACTGTAGAGTAAAATTAGTCCAAATTTCACGTGAACATAGTCTGAGTCTCCATGAACAATAATCCGTTGCAATTTTTTTCTACTTATTTGAGGAATTAATTTTATGACAGTTAAAATATGGGGGGCATTATGAATGGTGTACTGTATTTTGAGCTGACTTTGCCTTTAATTTTCTCACAAACTGTACAGTAAAACTAGTCCAGATTTCATCACAACATAGTCTGATTCTCTCTGAACAAAAATCCATTGGAATTTTCTTCTGCTTATTTAAGGAATCATTGTTATGACCATTAAAATAAAGGGAAATTATGAATGGTATACTGTATTTTGAGCTGACTTTGCCTTTAATTTTCTCATAAACTGTACAGTAAAATCAGTCCAAATTTCATCACAACATAGTCTGAATCTCTCTGAACAAGAATACATTGGAATTTCCTTCTACTTATTTAAGGAACCATTGTTATGACCATTAAAATATAAGGGAAATTATGAATGGTGTACTGTATTTTGAGCTGACTTTGCCTTTAACTTCCTCACAAACTGTACAGTAAAATTAGTCCAAATTTCACGTGAACATAGTCTGAGTCTCCATGAACAATAATCCGTTGCAATTTTTTTCTACTTATTTGAGGAATTAATTTTATGACAGTTAAAATATGGGGGGCATTATGAATGGTGTACTGTATTTTGAGCTGACTTTGCCTTTAATTTTCTCACAAACTGTACTGTAAAATTAGTCCAGATTTCATCACAACATAGTCTGATTCTCTCTGAACAAAAATCCATTGGAATTTTCTTCTGCTTATTTAAGGAATCATTGTTATGACCATTAAAATATAAGGGAAATTATGAATGGTATACTGTATTTTGAGCTGACTTTGCCTTTAATTTTCTCATAAACTGTACAGTAAAATCAGTCCAAATTTCATCACAACATAGTCTGAATCTCTCTGAACAAGAATACATTGGAATTTTCTTCTACTTATTTAAGGAACCATTGTTATGACCATTAAAATATAAGGGAAATTCTGAATGGTGTACTGTATTTTGAGCTGACTTTGCCTTTAATTTTCTCACAAACTTTACAGTAAAATTAGTCCAAGTTTCAAGTGAACATATTCTGAGTCTCCATAGACAATAATCCATTGCAATTTTCTTCTATTTATTTGAGGAATTAATTTTATTACAGTTAAAATATGGGGGAAATTATGAATGGTGTACTGTATTTTGAGCTGATTTTGCCTTCAATTTTCTCACAAATTGTACAGTAAAATCAGTCCAGATTTCAAAAGAACATGGCCTTTGTCTCCCTGGACAAGAGTCCACTGGAATTTTCTTCTATTTATTTGAGGAATCAATTTTATGACAGTTGAAGTATAGGGGAAATTATGAATGGTGTACTGTATTTTGAGCTGGCTTTGCCTTTAATTTTCTCACAAACTGGACAGTAAAATATGTCCAAATATCACGTGAACATAGTCTGAGTCTCCGTGAACAATAATCCATTGCATTTTTCTTCTACTTATTTGAGGAATCAATTTAATGACAGTTGATATATAGGGGGAATTATGAATGGTATACTGTATTTTCAGCTGACTTTGCCTTTTCTTTTTACTCATGAACTGTACAGTAATATCAGTCCAAATTCCATCTGAGTACAGTCTGATTCTTTATGAACAATAATGCATTGGAATTTTTTTCTACTTATTTAAGTAATCAATTTTATGACAGTTGAAATATAGGGGAAATTATGAATGGTGTACTGGATTTGGAGCTGAATTTGCCTTTAATTTTCTCACAAACTGTACAGTAAAATCAGTCCAAATTTCATCTGAATACAGTCTGATTCTCCATGAAAAATAATCCATTGCAATTTTCTTCTAATTTTCTTCTACTTATAAGTAATGATGTAGCAAGTAAAACAAGTCTATACTTGAGAAATTATCAAAATTTTCAAAAAATGTATACAGATGGATCCAAGAACGAGCAGGAACATGTTGGAATTGGAGTGTATATCCCTGAGTTTAAAGTATTTATCTCCAAAATGCTATCTAATCACTTATCAGTGTACACAGCAGAAATGGTGGCCATCATTGTTGGATTACAATGGATAGAAGAGGTCAGACCAGATAGGGTAGTGATATGCACAGACCCAATGGCTGTTTTAAAAAGTATACAGTCAACCAAAAAAGTTAGGGAGGATTTAATCATTGATTTATATTATTGTCTGATAAAACTTCATGGAGTAGGAATTGATGTGCAGTTCTGTTGGGTTCCAGCACATGAGGGACTGAAAGGGAATGACAGTGCTGATAAACTAGCCAAAAATGCATTACAGAAAGATAGTGATACCAGTCCCAGTTGGATAAGGAGAGGGAAAAGCTGAAACTAAGAGGAAAGGAATGGAGATATGGCAGAGAAGGTGGGAGGAAGATCGTAAAAGGAAGGGAATTTTACAAAAGCAAAAATGTTATAATAAAGAATTTTAAAGTAAAGAACAGAAGGGAGGAAATCACCATAAGAAGGCTCAGGTTTGACCATACAGGCTTAAACAGCACTATGTTTAAAATTGGGAAGAGGGACAGTAATGCGTGTCAGAACTGTGGAGTAAAGGAAAATACCGAACATGTAATATTTCACTTCAATAAGTATGAAGTGGAGAGGATAATGTTACAGGAGGAGGTTCGAAAGGCGGGACAGGAGTGGAATCTCATGGGGATACTGGGCACAAAAGGACAGGGGGAGAGGGTTAATGTCACAAGGGAGGCACTGATTCGCTTCTTAAGGGACACAGGGTTGACTGCTAGAATTTAAGAACTGTGGGTCTATGGGTAGTGACATGATGTTTCATACTCTAATACAGTAGGTGGCGATATGCACCTTAGTTGTTTGCAATCCGCCAGTACTGGCTTCCGTTACACGTCCAGGTTAATTTTAAGATTCTGCTTTTTGTGTATAAAGCCCTGACTGGTTTGGCCTTCTCCTATATATCAGACCTCTTGACTCCTTATATCCCCCCAGGTCCCTTAGATCCTCACACAGGGGGCTTCTGGCTACCCCTCAAACGAAGTTTAAACACCGAGGCGAGCGCGCTTTTGTAGCTGTAGCCCCTAGACCGTGGAACGGCCAGCCCCTGCCCATCAGATCTGCTCCTTCTCTTGACTCCTTTAAGTCTCGCCTCAAAACATACTTCTGTGCTTTAGCGTTTCAGCCCACTTGAATTGAAACGATTGCCTGTGTTTGTTTGTTAGCTGTTTTTTTGTCAGTATTCTGTCATTGCTTTTATAACATTGCCTTGTACAGCACTTTGATCAACTGTAGCTGTTTTTAAATGTGCTTTATAAATTTGAGTTGAGTTTGGGTTCAGTAGAGAAGAATGTCAGCATTTTTATTAGAAATGTTATCTTTATGTGAACAAGCTTGCTTCAAGTGCCCTATATACCACATTATGGCAGTTTTTCCAAAACAAATTTCCACCAGTCACAAGCCAACCCCCCTCCCCTCCCACAAGAAAAAACAAATAACAAACTGTAAAAAAACGAAAGAAGAAATAGAAAAAAAAACAGTTTTGGAACAGTAAGAAAAAAGCGAAAAAATTAAAGAACAAAGACTAAATTATTGTTACACAATGCGCCCTCTCACCGCATGACCACCTCAGAGAGAGAGATAGAGAGAGCCAGACCCCCAGAGAGAGAGAGAGAGAGCCAGACCCCCAGAGAGAGAGAGAGAGAGCCAGACCCCCAGAGAGAGTGCCAAAGAGAGCCAGAGAGAGAACTGATGTTGACTTTGAGTGTGTCCTTGTCCTGATCTGAATGACAAACAGAAGCCCATGATATTTTAGAACGTTTTCCCAGCAAAATGTTTCTTAAAGGAGCTAGGAATTGGGAGTTTCCCAAACATATCTTTTTTGAGCAAGGAAACATGAGCAAGTCCTTTTGCAGAGGAAAATTTCTTTTTGGATGCCTGACATAGTATACGATTGACCCGTATACCCAGTACCTCCTTCAGGCACACACCTCCCATTTCACAGCTGCTGTGGCTTCGAACTGATATTTGAAGGATTGAGGACATTCATTTGCCGAATATACATTTCTCAAACCTTCCATCCTCACATATTCCACTCACGTCTTTTCCTTGCCTTGGAAATAGGGGCAGATAAGCGCAAGAAGAGGAGACAAGGAAGGGAAGAAAGGGAGGAAGAGTAAGAGATTGGAATGGGTCCAACTGGGCCGTTGAGAAGACAGGGGGGGACAGACAGCCAAGAAGGATTTGAACACTGGGACAATTAAAGGGCACGGAAACTCTTTATAGGCTTGTCTGTTGGTTTGAGATTGTTGGCATCACTACCACTGCATTTTGCTCTACTCCACTTCACCAAAGACTCCACAAGGTGTCCCCCTCGTCTCACCAGTGGATGATTGGTTACTTTGAATCGCTCAGCGATTCAGTTACTCCCCTTTGTTTTCTCTGTTTTTGTCTGAAGAAGAAATGAAAAGCTGAGCTGACTGCGCATCCTGAGCACTTCATGGAATTATGATTTTAAAGGGATAGTTCACTTTTTTTGAAGTGGGGTTGTATGAGCTACAAATTTCCACTACTTACATTAGATGCAGAAGAAAGCTCTCTGATCTCCTCCAGGTAGCCGCACCAGGGCATAGTGTTGGGTGGAAATTTAGGCGATACACTGTTGTGAACGGAAACAGAAACAGCGTATTTTCGCGGCCTAAAAGAGGTCCTACCTGAAAATAATACACCAATTCAATTGTACGCTATATTTAACCTTTAGTGTGCTCCCGGCGACTGTACTCGCCCATATATTCCTTATTCTGTGCAACTGCCGGCGACTGCAGTCGCCACGTTTGTTTATATCTGTTCCGATTGCCGGCGAGATCGCTCGACAAGAAGAACTGTGTTTAGGAATGCCAAGATCCTAATATCATTTCAGCGGCAAGTGCTAATATAACTTCATTTTAAAGTGAGTACATGACGAAAGTACGAAAAGGGTCGGCGCTGATAGCTTAACAATGGAGAGTCAGTGGCTATGCATGCGACCATTGCCAAATGTGACAGATTATTAAATGCTGATATTATGGATTTTGTGTCCCACAGCTGTCTTGCATTGTTCTTGCTAGCTATGTAGACAATTCTTGTTGGACAGGTATTGCAAATATCTTTCACACCTGATCCATTTAAGAGCGTCATGCTGATTGGTTGAAAAAGATCTACCTGAACAGGGTGTGCATGAAGGTGCATTGGGCCTTAAATGGATAAGGTGTGCACAAGTAAAGCTGCACCAAAAACCTGCAGGACAGGGAGTCCTTGAGGACTGGGTTGGGAACCATTGATTTAAATGTCGAGCCATTCAAGTTTGTTTGCCCTAAACTGTCATGGATGAAAGTTCAAAAAGGACGCGAAAGCCCAACTGGAGCTACGACCAGTTACTGCTGCTGGCCCAGTTGGTGCTCGAGCGAAAGCATGTAATCAAAAGGAAATTTGGCTTGGGGGTGAACAGCAAATCCTTGAACGACAGACGACTTCGAGAAGCGGTGGTATGGGCTGCAATCGCAGGGGAGGTCCGAGATTACAGCCTATAAACGGGCTATCGTTTAAACAGGAAAGCATACTAAGCTTGGTTTGTCATTTATAGCCTACAATTTAAATATGCATACAAAATATGACATAGGCTGGTATTATTATGATGATCTATTAAATGTAACCCTCGCTCAACAGCCTAATAAAATAATTCATGCATAGCAGGAGGGGGTACAGCACCAAAGCCACTGTCCCCGAGCAAGTGGTATCCCGCAGGCACCTAATGCCTGTCAAATAATTGGCATAAGCTGCTTTCCATTAAAACACGAGTCGTGCGTGGATCCTGGCCATTTCGCAACAATGTCCAAAATATTGTATTCGGCATCAAATACTATCTGGGTGTTGATGGAATTAACTTTTTTTCTATTTACAAATACCTCTTCATCTTGGGTCAGAGAAATAATTCAAATATGGGTCCCGTCAATAGCACCGATGATACCGGGCATACCTGAGATGTGCATGAATTCAAGTTTGATTCTGTGTTGTTGGCGAATGTCCATTGGAAACCGGATAAACTGTTGGATGATATGAGGTTCACTGAGCGCAATGATTGTTTGTGAATTGAGCGACTGACAGATGACTGTGAAATCCCTAAATTGTCCGTGTTGCAGAGTTGCGTTTTTCCGGTGGCCAAGTAACGAAGTGTTGTCAAGCATTTTATTTCGGGGCTTATTGGGTTGTTTCTCATGGTTGGAGACGTAATTCTCTCCCTCACCAAGTCAACAACAAATAAAATCCCTTCACGGTCGATCCGATATCTTTTCAACAACTGCGCATCATTCAGAATTTCCAAGTCATTCCGTATTTCAACAGCAGCAGCCATTTTCCGATTCTTTGTAAATAGGTTTTAGCGAGTTAGGAGTCCTCTTGACTACTTTCAAGCTCTCCCAGACTTAGGAGCTACTTTTAGGCCTAAAATGCTTTGTGAATAACACTTAGTAAAAATAATTAGGAGTCCTAAATTTACGACTGACACGCCCATTTTTTTTTAGGAGTTTCTCCTAAATCCGGCAATTAGGACCTACTTTTAGCGCTAAGATGCTTTGTGAATATGGGCCCAGGTGTGGAGACCACTAGTCTGCACCATTTTGAGTCAGCTGGTTGGTCTGGGACTGAACAGATCGCTATTCCTGATGGACTTAAAGCAGGTTAATACAAGTGCACTTTTTTACCGTGGACTTTTCACTGTGTGGAGCATGCTTAAAAAAGAGAGTTTGTAACATCACGACTCCCTGTATTGGCTGCTCCATGAACCAGTGGTGTATGGAACCCATTTCAGTGCAGCGTGTGAGGTGGGGCTGACTCTGCTCAGGCATTTTTGTGAATCTAATGTAATAACTCTGAAACATGTGGTTCAGCTCACAGGTGCAGATATGGGTAATGCTGCTGCTCTCGCCTCTCATATAGGAGTGAATTCCTCTGGAGTAATTACTCTACTGCTCAGTAAGTGGAAAGAAGCCCGAACAGATGATGAACGTTTACTATTGTGTCAATTCTGTAAGGGCACCGTTCAGCCTAATGACAAAGATCCTTTTCCTTCAGTGAAGCTTCTCCCAGATTTTAAACACTGTACCGGACTGTTTTTATTAAGTGATATTTCTACTACAAGTCCTGTACATGTTGACAATCGGAAACTAATGTATAAACTGTTTGTCAAAATTTTACCTAAAGACAAACTAAATGGCAAACTGATACTCCATGGAGAGCTCGCTTGAGTCTTAGTGATGGTGTTAAACCTGAATGGAGAGCGTTATACAAACCACAACTGATGAAGAAAACTGCTGACCTGCAGTGGAGGATTCTGCATGGTGCTGTGGCTGTTAATGCTTTTATCTCTGTCATTAATCCCACCATTAGCCATGATTGCCCGTTCTGCAATCTTCGTGAGACTGTTCTTCACTGTTTCATGGAGTGTTTGTTGTTTATTGCCACTGTTTGCAATGTTAGACAATCTGTTTGGAATGTTTGGTGTAGTCTTTACTAAACAGATGTTCATTCTGGGTTACAGATACTCTCAGAAGAAAAAAACAATTTGTCCACTTTTTAATTTTGTTTTGGGGAAAGCCAAGATGGCTGTGTACCTGAGCAGAAGAAACAGAATAGAGGGATCAACTGATGATGATGCTCTCCTTGTGTTTATTAAAATGTTGAAGGAATAATAGATTTCAATTATTACAGATTAACGAAAGACTTAGAAAGTTTGACCAATATATGGTGCTATGAGGAGGTGCTCTGCTGTGTAGTAGAGAATGATCTCATCTTTGGAAGTGTGTTGAGTTAGTTTGGATTCTGTCAATCTGTTTTTCTGTTGAATTGCTCTGTTGTAACCTGTTAGTGTTTTAATAAAGGATTGTGAAATATCCCTCTCTCTCTCTCTCTCTCATAAGAGCATGTTTTAGGATACTGTATTGTCTCCGCCCACACATTTCCAGGCCAGTCTTTAGCCTGAGTCCTCCCAACTAACATGCGCTCCAACAAAAGAAAGAGTTTGAGTAAGTGTTACTCCATAGCAGGAAGTGAACGCCCAAAATACTACCACCCGCTAATCTTTGACCACTGAAATTTGACTCCAGTCCGCCCTCACAGCGCCCTTTGGTATTTGCTCTGAAAAGCCTCACCTCAAAAGGAGAGGAATGGAAGTTATGTTTTAACTGCATGTTATTAATATTGCAAATACCAGCTACATCAAAGTCCTGGCTCACCTTCCCCAGCTGTCTTCCATGTTGACCTACACTTGATTAACTGTGACGAGAATCACAGTTCTCCCCTATCTATTTGCAATTTTTTCCTTAACAGACCTCCCAATACAGAGGGTATTTTATGGATTTTTTTTCACAGAAATACGCTGTTTGTCCATAACTAGTTGATTTTAGCGAGCAGTAACAATATTGCAGAATTACAAAAAAAAAAAAAATCTAGCGTGACATTGGCAGTATCTGTGAGTACTACACTGAAGAAATGTTTGACAGGAATATTAAAATGGTTGGAGTAATATCAACAGTAAATTTCAACAGTATCAGCCTCAATATGAACTTCTCAAAAATACAACATTACTGAGGCCAGCTCAACTGGGATCTGACTAATGTAACCAACAAAAAAATTTGCATTTTATGTTGATACTACTTTTAAATGTAAACTGATCGACAATACGTCTTCAAAAGTGGATCGTGTTATGCAGTGTTTATTGAAATTGATACAGAAAATAAACGAGACAAATGCTGTCAGTGGACGACAGCTGCGCATATCTCTGAAACTACAGCACTTCTCCTACAAGCAATATTCGTAGTTTGGCCCAGCTGTGGTGCTACAGGAAAATGCATAGGCTCCAGGAAATCAATAGGGGGAACTACTCTGGACCGCAGGAATGTTCTGTCATGGTTTTGTCCCGCCGGCTGCAAACAGCAAACCGGCGGGCACTGGGACCATGGGCCCAAAGGCTGGGAAGGGACCCACGTGCAAAGGCTGAGTAAAAGTCGAAGAAACTTTTAATAAATATTTAAAAAAACACAATAAGCAAAACATGAGGGGAGCAGCAGCACAAACGCGACAGGGCTTCAGAACCAGAATGCTGCTGCACTCAACTGAGGTGCAGCCAACCCTTAAATAACCAGACCTTCACCTCCACCTCAACGAGCCACACCTGTTGCCCGGTAAGGTGGAGGTGAAGAATGCAGCCAGGGGGAGGGACTGCAAGGACAAACCCTTCAATGTTCACAGCAAACTTTACCCAATTCTCATTAGAACTACACTATTACCCATAAAGTTGGAATAATTTTGGATTCAGACACTTTATCTATCAAGAATATATCACATTGTCACAAGTATTTCATGAAAAGAGGTAAAAAATGTTCTATTCCAACTTACTTAGCAACAGTGTATTTGAACTTAATGCCAAGTAGACGTACACTCTGGCTACCCTTGACTTGAAACGGGCAGTGACGAAGCTAAAACACTGTACTCAGTCACATGATCTCACCTCGTGCACAGCCTCATTTTCATCACACGATACCCAAAAGCTTTGTGGTAATTTTCAATTCCCAACCTACAAGATGGATGGATGGATGGATTCAGTTGTGCCCAAAAGTTAGCATACCCTAGCTGAATTTGTGAAATGTTGCCATTTATTTTGAAACTATGACTCATCATGCAAAAAACTTGTCTTTTATTTAAGCACAGTGATCGTATGAAGTAATTTACCATCACATAGTTGTTTGGCTCCTTTTTTAAATTATAATGATAACTGAAATCACCCAAACGGCCCTGATCATAAGTTTACATACCCTTGAATATTTGACCTTGTTATATAGACAGAAGGTGACACACTCAGGTTTAAATGGCTATAAAGGGTAAGTTTTCCACACTTGTGGCTTTTTGAATAGTAACTAGTGTCTGTGTATAGTCATTGAGTTTGTTAGCTCCCGAGTGGATGCACTGATCTGGCTAGACAACTGAGCCATGGGGAGCGGAAAAGAAACGTCTCAGAACCTTCGTAACAAGGTAGTTCAACTTTTTAAAGATGGGAAAGGATATAAAAAGTTATCCAAAAACTTGAAATTGCCAGTCAGTACTGTTCAGTCCGTGATTAAGAGGTGGAAAATTTGGGGATATGTTGATACCAAGCCAAGGTCAGGTAGGCCAAGAAAGATTTCAGCCCAAAGTGCCAGGAGAATTGTTCAGGACACAAAGAAAAATCCACAAGCTACCTCAAGAGAAATACAGAGATACTTATCAACAATGGTCAAGTTGCTAGAGGTCAAGTTGCACCAATCCCACAAAAAAGCCTGCCTAAAATTTGCCTGACAACACCTTGACACACCTCACAGCTTCTGGAATACAGTCATTTGGAGTGTCAAGACCAAAAATAGAACTTTATGGTCACAACCATAAGCGCTATGTTTGGAGAGGCCCATGGTGAAAAATATACCATTCCCACTGTAGAAAATGAAGAAACGAGGGGGTAGAAAACGATTGATTTCCTTATCATTTTATTGACCGGGTGGTGGAATTCCCTTGATTCATAACACATTATTACACAAGGGTGGAGAAATAACGCGTAAATCCTACAATGCGCAAATTGCAGGTTTTTTCATTTGCTTGCGGGTCTGCGGGTTTTGCCACTCAAATGCGGGTCGGACCCGCCAGATGCGGGTCACTTGGGAGCTATGATATTTAAAGCAGTGTTGAGCTTAACAGGTCCTGTGACTCCACAAAAAAGATGATGCTAGTATGCTCAAGTCCAGCCAATAATCATGATGAGGTACCATAGACAAGCACAGCAAGCATGAACAAAATTTTACTAGACGATCAAAGAATCCACATTGTCAGCCAATATGCATGGTACAGAATCCATGTGAACCCTTTCAGAATTACTAAGAGTTCACAGATCCACCTGTTCGATGACCTTTGCCCGCAGTCGCGACCTTGTTGTTGTGGAGGAGGCTAACAGAAGCGTGTCAGTATTATCCTTGGTGAAGTGGCCACACTTCTGCTGGACAGAGAGATGGGAGAAGTAGCCTGAAAGCTGCTGGGTAGTTAGCCAGTCCTCCTTCACGAAACAGGCTTTGATTTTCTTCGCCACCGCCCCAGGGTTTTCCTTCCTCCCAGTCTCTGCTCCTCTCATAGACCTCGTGGTTGATCAGGCTGCTTTGTGCCCATGGGATAATGATGTAGCTGCATCAATGCATGCGACTGTGAATTGTCATGGCATTCATTCAAAAAAAAGGCCTATGCCTAGGTCTAGCACCGGTAGTACATCCGCAAGTACCTACCAGATCCAATCGGCAGTAAAATGTCCCAAATATCAAAAATTTCTTTGGACGTTGATGCCCGAATTGCGTTTTCTTGACGCGGCCGAGGACTTGAATGGTGGAGGGGGTGCTGGCACTTCCGCGACGGCTTCCAGTTAAGGCCAAGCTTGTATTTATGTGCTGGACAGATAGTGATGTCCTTGTCAACAGCATGGAATAGCCCAGCACAGAGTGCAATGAGGTCACATTCCTTCTCCAGTGGCAGTTGTGGGCTCTTCTCTCCAAGTTCTTGTCTAAGAGGAACTTTCAGCCCCGAAAGATGGCTTTGAATGGACTTGTCACATTTTCTCAAAGCAATACAACTATTCTCTTTTGGATATTTCTTCATTACACCGCAAGCAATGGCAGGAGAGACATTGAAAAACCTGCATTTTATCGCTATAGTGGCCTGGGATTTATTACTGCCAGCAGCCATGGCTGCCATTTTTAAACTAGCTGTCTGGAATGTGTGACAAGTGTCAATAACAGGGGCAGTTCAATACTGCTGCTGTCGTGGATACAGTATAGAAGCGGGTGTGAGGTGGTGGTGGGGTTGTTTAGATGGGGGATGATCTCGACTTGCCTCTTTATAGGCTAGCTGGCATTTTTAAGTCATCCGAGGTCGTATCCAGCCACAAAACATGGTATTATGGCTTGTGGACAGGTATAAGGACATGGGGTCGATCAAAGTGCTCTGTATCAAAACTGAAAAGAGTGGTAAGAAATTTTATTGTTTTGAATGATCAAATGACACTTGGACTTGTTCCTCTAGGAAAACCATCGCCCAACTCCCAGTGGCAGTTGGGACATTGGCATGTAAATATAGCATTATTTGATGATTTTGAAGGGTTAACCTTTTTTAAGGGGTTATTATACCCATAATGCCTTACAGTATGCAACATTTTATATTTTTCATAGAAAGACTAGGATGTCTGCTGCAGTTTACCTATATGCAAAGTATGTCTTTATTGTCAAGTACTGTGCCAAAAATTGGCAAAGTTTGACAATTTCATTAAAATTTGCTCATCGAAAATGCATTGGAAGGGTTAATTGCCCTTGACTCTTGAACAAAGTGATTATTAGGGTGCCACTGACTGTAATGGCCAAAAAAAAATTTCAATGTTTTCCAGGTCCCACCCCCTCTTTTTGTTCCTTTTATGAAGCATAATAACTACTCCAAGTTTCAAATATATGATTTTAAGAATATGCAAGGGTTACGATTTATACATGTTAACGCTCGCAGCTTGTTACCAAAAATGGATATGGTGCGTATATGGGCAGAGACGACTGGCGCACATATAATTGCCGTCTCTGAGACCTGGCTTTCCAGGTCCATATCTGATAAGGATGTTGCTATTGATGGTTTTCACATCTATCGCTCTGATCATCCTCGGAAAGGGGGAGGCGTGGCGATTTATGTCCGGTCATTTTTTGATGTACAGGTCTTGCTTTCTACATCTGCTACTAAGCAATTTGAACTTCTAGCCTTGAAATTAAATCTGTCTGGAGGTCAGTATTTAACTGTTGTAGGTTGTTATAGGTCCCCATCAGTGTCCTCAGATACACTGCCTGCCTTAATGCAGCACTTGTGCCAGCTTCATTTAAATGAAATAGTCCTCATTGGGGACCTGAACTGGGATTGGCTTTCTTCTGCATCAGATGATTTTAAAGCCCATTGTTTATCTTCTGATTTCACTCAAATCATTGAAGGTCCTACCCGTCCTAATCCCAAAAGACCAGATAAATCTTCTCTTCTTGATCTACAGTGCCTGACAAAAGTCTTGTCACTTATCCAAGTTATAGGAACAACAAATAATAACCTGACTTGTAGTTGATCAACTGGAATCAAAAATGGCTTATATGAAAGGCAAAGCTCTCTAGATTATGCGAAATATACCAAAATAGAGTTTTGTGTTATTGATTGAGTTTTATAATTTAATTTGTACAGAAAGGTTAGATTTTGCTTGGACAAAAGTCTTGTCGCACTGAAAAAAAATGTGGAAATTATACATACACTTTATTTTGAATACACAAATATGCCACTATAATATCAGAACATAAAGCCATGGTGCCTTGGGAAAAAGAATTAATATTATGATGACTCCCATGAGCTTGGAGGACTGCATCCATACGTCTTGGCAATGACTGAGATAACTTGATGATGAAATCATGTGGAATGGCATAGAAAGCAGTCTTGCAGGACTCCCAGAGTTCATCAAGATTCTATGGTTTCATCCTCCAAGCCTCCTCCTTCATCTTACCCCTGAAATGCTCAATAATGTTCATGTCAGGTGACCGGGTTGGCCAATCCTGGAGTACCTTCACCTTCTTCGCTTTCAGGAGCTGTGACATGGAGGCAGAAGAATGAGAAGGAGCAGCAGTATAAGTAGGGCAGCAAGAACTTCTTGATATTTCAGGCTGTTGATGTTGCCATCCACTCTGCAGATCTTTCTCACACCCCCATGCTGGATGTAACAACAAACTATGATTTTTCCTCCACCAAACATGATTGTTTTCTGGGAGAACCTTGGGTCCATGAGGGTTCCAACAGGTCTTGTACGGCGACTGGCATGCAGTTCAATGGATGATTCACCAGAAAAATAAACTTTCAGCCACTTTTCCAGTATCAATCCTTTCTGCAAGCTGTGGGCCTTGGCAAATGCAATGCAGGTTTTTTGTTTTCTGTTTAATGAAGACTTCTGTATACTAATTTGGCTATGAAAACCACTTTGAGAGAAAATTTGACAAACTCTTCTTGTAGATACTGGGATTTTTGGTGACATTTCCTCATGTAGCTTCGCTGTAGTTGAAGAGGGGCTGGCCTTGTACAGTTGAAGCAACAAACGGTCCTTTCAAACAGTTGTCATACCGGGGTCTTTCTGACCTGCGCTTGCCATGAACGTCACCAGTTTCTTCAAATCTTTTTCTCATCCCCTCCACTTGACATTTGGATACATTAAAGATGTCTGCCACCTCAGCAGCAGACTCAGTCTTCAGGCTCTTGATGATCAGCACTTTAGTCTGTGGTTGAATCTTTGGAATGTTGTCAGAGGTCTAGCTCGCTTTTTGCCAGGCTAGAAATAGGTTCACAGCTTCTGTTAAGAAGGCTAAAAGTGAGTTTTATCTAGCTCAGTCTCTTGATAGTCTAAACGACCCTGGAATAATGTAAAGTCTCTCCAGATGAACCACCAGAACCACCTTGCCAATTTGCCTCCCTATGTTATTGTCGATTCGGTCCCAGTATACAACAAGTCTGAAATGCTAAATCATTTCAATGAATATTTTATAGCTTCTGGTTTTTTGTTTGACTCCTCACCTGGAACGGGCTCTTCCCCTCCCCCCTCCCCTCCTCCTTCCCTATCCAATGTCTCCAGGGATGCTTCGTGTAGTCTCTCTGGGCGTCCTCCTTTTTCGTTTTCTCCCTTCGCTGTTGGTGATGTCTGGAAAGCCCTTAGGGAGGTAGACCCTAGGAAGTCACCTGGTCCCGATAATCTTCCACCTCTCTTTCTGCGCCTAGCCGCAGACATCATAGCAGAGCCTGTGACTCACATTTTTAATTTATCTATTTTAAATAATGAAATCCCGGAGGTCTGGAAAACTGCTTTTGTGCTCCCACTCCTGAAAGGTGGTGACCCCAAGAACCTGAATAATTACAGGCCAATTTCTAAGCTTTCTATCTTAGCCAAGGTCCTTGAACGCTTAGTTAATGACCAGATCAAAGACTTCCTGGGCTCCCATAATATTCTATCGCCCCTGCAATCTGGCTTTAGGAAACGACACAGTACAGTGTCTGCTGCAGTTAAAGTGGTAAATGACATCTTGGAGGCCTTAGATAAAAAGTTACACTGTGCTGCACTTTTTGTCGACCTGTCCAAAGCATTTGACACCATTGATCACAGTATCCTGTGCCAGCGCCTGTCTGCCATTGGGTTTTCCTCTAATGCAGTTGGTTGGTTTGCCAATTATCTGTCCAACCGTAAACAGTCAGTACTCGTTGACGATCTCTCTTCCAGCATGGTGAAGGTTTCAAATGGGTACCCCAAGGTTCAGTTTTAGGGCCGACTCTTTTTACAATTTATATAAACAATATTGGGTCTAATTTAAATGCATCTGTCCATTTATATGCAGATGACACAATTTTATATTGCTGTGCATCCTCTGTCTCTCATGCTTTTCAATCTCTGCAATCTGCTTTTGATGTTCTCCAGACTCAACTGCATCAGCTTAAATTAGTGTTGAATGCACAGAAAACCAAGGTCATGGTTTTCTCTAAAAGCGAGTGTGTGCCAGATGCTCTTCACAGCATTGTTTCTCTTCAGGGTACACCTATTGTACTTGTGTCTATTTATAAATACCTTGGCATACATATTGATGACGGCCTTTCTTTAAAAATCCATGTGGATAATCTTTTAAAGAAACTTAAAATGAAATTGAATTTCTTTTTCAGGAACAAATCCTGTTTTTCATTTGCTGCATGGAAACGCCTGGTTGCTGCCACATTCTTGCCTCTCTTGGATTACGGCGATGTCCTGTATATGTATGCCCCCGCTAGCTGTCTCCAACTTCTTGATGCTGCCTATCATGGCGCATTGCGATTTATTACAGGCTGCAAACTTTTCACTCACCATTGTGTTCTGTATTCATTAGTCAACTGGTCATCTCTGTCCATGCGCCGAACCCTACATTGGTATATTTTCATTTACAAATCCATCCTTGGTTTGTTGCTTTCCTATTTAACTACTTATTTTTCACATAAACAAACCGGCTACAACCTTCGTATACAGGACTTCATAACCTACTCCACCCCCTCAGTCCGTACCGAGAAAGGCAAGAAGGCGTTTTCCAACGCGGCCCCTTCCTCCTGGAACACGTTACAGCTTAGCCTGAAGCTGTCAGATTTGATCCCTCTTAATAGTTTTAAATTGTTACTGAGGAATATTGAGATCACTTCAAAGATCTGCTCCTGTACTCCAAGTTCACCCTCTCTCCCTTTTTAGTATTTTACCCTGATGTCCTTGTAAGGTACCTTAACTGTAAATTTGTGTATCTGTTTTTATATTTTAGTGTTACCATTTTGAGTTTGTCTTGTTATTATTTTTTTGTTTGTCTTGTTTGATACAGGTCGCACTTGTAAATGAGTCCCTGGGGCTCAATGTGATTTACCTGTTTACATATAGGCTTATATATATATATATATATATATATATATATATATATATATATGCATATTTTCTTGTAGCTCAATGGGCTGGAATATTTTCATAGAGCAACTATTCAGTAGTTGTTGCGTTCGTGTATTACCAGTTTAACACTGTGTTATATATTGAAACAAAACCTTACTTAATTTAACTATTTCATCATCAGGGTTTCCGCTACATGTAATTGATCATGGCGCACCGCCACGTCTAAATAAAATCCGCCACGCCGATGTAAAATGACTTCGCATAAACTCCAAAAATCCTAAGAACAATCAGGTGTTGCCAGTTCTCCTTGTTAAGTTAAAATGAGCGCTAATAATTCTTGACCTGTTGTCAATCATTTTGCTTGATGAACACGTTACCAATGAATAAAAAATAACCAACAGAGCTGCCGGATAGCTCACTCGGTTAAGGCACTGCATTGCAGTGTAGAAGTGACTATCACGTTGTGGGTTCGAGCCCTGGTCGTACCAACTGGCAGTGGTCAGCAGCTTCTTCAGAGTAGTGCACAATTGGCTATTGCGCTACAGCAGGCGTTCCCAAACTCAGTTCTGGGGCCTTTCTGTGTGTGCTGGTTTTTGTCCCAACCATAATCGCCATCATAGGACTTTAACAAGCTGTTGATTTGTCCAAATTGGGTGTATTTTGTGTTTAAATATGTTATTTGCTGTTTTAAGCCAAATTTTAAAGGAGGAGACAGCACCTCGGCAAAGTATATTTCAGTGAAAGTAGAATTCTTGAAGTGTCTAAAACGCATAGTTTTATCAATTTTAATTTGATAATGATCCAGTGTGACAATTTTTTTTTTTTTTTTTTAAGATTATTTTTTGGGAATTTTTCCTTTATTCGATAGTTGTACAGTGTAGAGAGACAGGAAAGTTGGGGAGAAGAATGGGGGAAGACATGCAGCAAATGACCCGAGCCGGATTCGAACCCAGGTCGCTGCAGGAAGGACACAGCCTTTATGGTACACGCCCAGTGCGACAAATTTTTAAACCGGAAAGTCTTCAAATCGGCGTCAATACCAGGGGGCAGACATTTTTACTTGGGGAATCTAAGGCTGCGTTCGGAATGCACACTTGTCCACTCGCTCACTCACTCTCTATATTGTTTTCAATGTAGAACATTCACTACACAGTGCCCTATATAGTGGGTGAGTGTGCATTTCGTACGCATTATCCAATCAAACGCCAGTGCTGCGGAGCTTTTGCGTCAGTTATTCTCTTACATGACATCAGTTGTTCTCTAACCTTTCATCCGGGCCATGGAGTAGTTCAAAGAGCCGTCAGTAAGCCCTCCCTTAACGGCTTGGCTGCCTGCAAGCTGTTTTGATTTAAGCTGGCCTGATTAACAATCAAACAATTTATCGACTGAGCGACCAGGACCAATACATGACCCTTAATTAGAAATGGTAATGAAAGGTGAATTCCCATTGCCTACATTTATATAATTGATATGGCATTGTAAATCCAAGACTTTCGCTGAATTTTTTGCCTTTATTCTCGCCGTACTTGGGATTGTTACACAGCTGTGCAACCTTACAGCGCCCTTTAGCTGTGACAACATTCAAAATAAAGAACGGATTCCCGTAGCCTCACAAACTAATTTCCACAATTCTGTGCTGCTTAAAGAGAGCTGAAATTATGAAGGCATATTGATATATTACGACATCATTTATGCGCAGAAGACGCCTCATAATTTTGTGGTGCAATGCATAACAATGCTATCAAAAGTAAATTAGACTGCTGTCAGTCTTTACCAATTGGTCTGAGCAACTGTCGCTAATCGGGGGATGTAAACAGCCAGAGGTTACGGTTATTAAGCATCTTTAAAGGTGAGGTTTCCTAAGATCAAATTCTAAATCAGAAGATTCCCCAAGTAAAAATGTCTGCCCCCTGGTATTGAAGCCAATTTGAAGACTCGCTGGTTTAAAAATGCGTCGCACTGGATCATTACCAAATTAAAATTTATAAAACTATCCGTTTTAGTCACTTCAAGTATTCGACTTTCCGCTGAAATATACTTTGCCGAGGTGCTGTCTCCTCCTTTAATAGAAATATCCATTTGTGCCATGTAGAATAAAAGACCGAATAAAAGACCTTGCATATCAAGTTTTTTTTCTTTCCTGTGTGGCAAGCAATTTCAGGTAATAACATTTTTAAACAGATCAAATCAGGTACTGAGAAAATCAGTAACCTCCAAATTAGGTTGCTGAAGACAGGTGATTAGAGTTCTTTCAAAATAATTTGCTTACACTCAATCACAAAAACATAACATAAAACAGGTTTGAATCTGTCATTTGCTTGTTTAGTAAATTGTTAGGTTTTGCAACCATGTACCCACAGTTTCACCAATTAGGAACCCATTGATTTTTTTCCTTTGATTGGGTACATTTTTTCCCTCTTTTTATGCAGTTGTTACTCATATATTGCAATGTAGATGCGGAATTTATTCCTCACTGTTTGTATGCATATCTGTCAAAATACTGTTTGTGAAGAGAGGATACATTGCTGCTCTGAACAAAAATGCACCTAATTAAGACAAATTAACAGCTTGTTAAAATCCTATGATTGCAAACCAGGGTGGAGCAAAAACCAGCATACACAGGGAGGCCCCAGGACCGAGTTTGGGAACCCCTGCGCTACAGGGTTTCAAATTGGGAAGGGACTGCCGGGAAAGGGAAATAAAATAAATAGCTTTGTTCGTTACTCAAGCCTACTCCTGTTGGCCAGACGGGCGCTCGTCAGGAAGATTCTAAACCTGTTCTTGTCCGGGTATCCTCCGCCCTCGTTCTGAACTTGCAAAGATTCAACCAATGAGTGTATAAGAAGCAGTGACTGACAGGCACGTGCTTCGGAGGAGAGCTGCGAACTGTCTTCACTCTCCTGAATTGGCAACAAGGGGTCGCAAACGAGCAAGCCTTGTACATAGTTCACCAATTGGGCATTCCAGATTCGGGTGGGATTGGAGATGCCAAATTTTTTAAATAAAATTTAAAAAAAAAATAGCCAACGGAAAGTGAGAAGTCTGAAAGTTGTCAATGATGCAGCTGAGCGAGGGGTGGCCTTGATTCAAGCATTCAATGGAGTCCTGACCAATCAAGAAGAACAGAAACAGTTCTTGTTGCAAATTGTAGAGAAACACCGCCGTGACTTTCCAAACAGTAACAAATCCACCTTGACTGCACTCACTGCAGCTGCTGTTGACAACTAATTTACATTGTGACATTTTTGGTCACTGTTTGTGTTAATCTGTTTATGTTCAAAAATCATTTGTTGACTTTTGAAGTAACTGAAAGTCTTTTGATTTTGATGATCTCTGCAATATTCTGATTTTTATGTTAAATTTAACATATTATATGATTATATCAGAATTTTTCAGAACATTACACATTATTGTATAACTTTGGAACGGTTGAGCTACCAGTAAATATTATTATAATACATCCAAACTTTGTCATGTTTTTTATTTTCACATTATGTACACATTTAGGGGGTGGGACAATGAAAATTAGAAACTTCATTTTTGAGTGGCACCCTAGTGATTATTCACTGAACGGTTTTACCTGCTTTCATTCTAGCCCAGGACCAATCTATGATAGGAATTTGAAAAGAATCCGTTGACCTCGCAGGTTATCACTTTTTGCAGATTTTGCATGGTCTATCCATGCAATGACACTTAACTTATTACAGCAGCCATAAAATTCAAAAAGGTTCCTCCTCTATGCACCAGAAATGTTGATAGCAGATGTGACTGTTGGGCGACAGGCTCTCCTCTGCTGCGAACATCGCAGCAGTGACCCGGACCTGCAGGTTCTTCGTCTACAACATCCATAGAATCCGGCCCTTCCTCACCAGTGTAGGGGGGAAGCCAGGAGATAACATGGACATGCGACCAGGAGTGCCTGTTGCCCTCTGTTCTTAACATAGTGGGGTAATAAAGTCACAAGAGCCTATACTTCCTCCACAGCTGGCATCGTCTCCAGCCAGGCATGGCTGAGAACAGTGGGGTAATAAAGTATCCAGGGTCCAGACGTCCTCTGCAGCTGTCCCCCCCAATTCCACCACAGAGATAAGGGGGCCTAATACTGGACACTTCAGCTGGGTGTGTGTGTGTGTCTTGAGCACATCAAAGGCGAGGAAGGGAGTGCACCCTGGCTTGGTTGCTGCAAGGAATTTCCCCCTCACAGCGGGTGTGACCTGTGCCCTCTGCCCGATTAGTGCCATAGTGACCTCTTCTGGACACACTGTTACCGCACCCTTTCATTTCATCACTGTAACTGTTTTGAGTTGAGAATTGCAATTTAAACAAAAACCCACTATTACACCGTTTTAACTGCCCGCATGTCATCCCTGAATTACTGTATTATATCTGGGGTAATAGTGATGTGAATTTCATGGGGAACGGTTCAGTTGGGATAAAATTTCATGGTAATTACATCATCATAATTCTCTATGTAATCATGTTTGGTATGTATCTCTTCAGCGAAATTCAAGGAGTTGAATGAGATGCATTTCATATCCACTGTATTTCAAGAAAACATAGTTTCTGTTCTCCAGCAATAATTTGTCCTGAGCCAGAGTTATCTCTTGGGGTGTATTTAGAATCATCTCTCCCTTTGGGGAAGTGCTGCGACCCCCCTGAGGTCTGTCTCCAAAATTCTCTCACTTATCTAAGAACTTTTATTATCTCTTTTGAATGGTAATTGTTCTCTTATTTCCTCCGAAGGGGAAGTCTAAATTCCAATTTGGGCCATCTGTGCGGGCTGAGCCGCCCTGATCAAAGACGCCACTAGCCTTAAATCTGGGAGAGACAACCTAGTCAGGGAAGATCGCAAACGACTTCCCACACGGATCCGTGCGTTATTTCTAGCTTAGTGAGGTTGGTAATAGACTTACCGCACTCCTGACCGTGTGTAGCCTTTCACCAGGTATGTCCTTACTCTCTGTTTCTGAATTTATTGTAATTGATTTAACGTTGATTTGGTTGATTTAAGCTTTTGCCTACCTGGTGAATAAATCATTGCTATTCCTTTAAGCTTGCGTGGTCTCCGTGACTCCTAATCCTTTTGTCCTTTCTAGCCACGTTACGACCGGTACTTAGGGGGTAAGTCCTTATCATTCCAGACTAGCTAGCTGATGTTTTAAAGGATGTGATGAGCTTTAAGTTGGATTGCAAGTTACGGTCTACTCATATAAAGGGTTTATGTAGTATCGGTCCTGGGATTTTGACCTTAAGGGCTTTCTTGGCTTATAAACCGGTGCCTGGCCGATCCCCTTAAGGGGCCCTGTGGTGCGCATTATGTAGCATCGGTCCTGGGGATTGACCTTAAGGGTTTTCTTGAGTTTATAAGCCGGTGCCTGGCCGATCCCCTTAAGGGGCCCTGTGGTGTGCATAAATCTGGGTTCATGATATGTTTATGCCAAAGTTGCTGCTATCATGGTAATTTCTTCCATCCTCTAGAGCTCTCACCGAACTAAGATCCGCAACCGCGCTTATTACCGGGGCGCCAGTTGAGTAACTGGGTTTTTACAGAAGAGTCTGGCGGCGTAGCTGCCCCGGGATTCACGCATGTTTCAGTCCTTTATTTATTTCGAATTGGAGTCAGATTTTTAAACGAGAGTAACTCTGTAATCGTTATGCTTAGTTTGCCCCAATCACTGATATGTCTGATGTTTTGTTCAGTTTCTGTGGGTGTTCCAACGTGCACCTTGGGTTATTCACAGCACGGCATTAGGTTAGATGGTTTCGTGATTTCGGCATAGCCCCGTTTTCGAGCGGAGAATTACTGAGAATACTTCAGGTAAGTCTCAGGCCAACTCCAAGGCGGGACGCATACATGCAAGATTTAACTGACGTGTTCCATTGCCTCATAGCAGCCAGAATCACCACGCATAAGCCTTCACCACCCGGCTCCTCCGCCGTTGGTCGAGCTGCGAGTGTCCTACACCAGCAACTCAACGCAGCTCCTAGTCCAAGCGCTGATCCTCTCCCGCCTGGACTACTGCAACTCCCTCCTCGCTGGCCTCCCAACATCTGCCGTCAGACCCCTGCAGCTCATCCAGAACGCTGCAGCTCGCCTGGTCCACAACCTCCCGAGACACTCACACGTCACCCTCCTGCTCACAAGGCTCCACTGGCTGCCTGTTGCCGCTCGCATCAAATTTAAGACATTGCTGCTAGCCTACCAGGGAGTCAATGGAACAGCTCCAGCATACATCCAGAGACTGTTCAGACCTTACACGCCTGCCAGAGCACTACGCTCTGTTACTTCTGGTCGCCTGGCCCCTCCCCCTCTCCGCTCCTGCCCTTCCTGCTCAAGGCTGCTGTCTGTCCTGGTACCTCACTGGTGGAATGATCTACCTATCGAGGTCCAAACGGCAGAGTCCTTAGCTCCTTCAAGCGCAGCCTGAAAACCCACCTCTTCAGGCTCCACCGTTCCTCTACTCCACTGCCCTGAATCCTCTGTCATTACATCCCGCACTGCTTTGTCGCCCTTTTACTTGATTTTGTTGCACTTTTCCTTGATTTTGTTGCCATTTTCCTCGATTCGGTTGCACTTGATTTTGTTTTCCTTTTACTTGATTTTGTTGTGCTTCACTTTGTTGCACTTGATTTTGTTGCCCTTTTACATGATTTTGTTGCCCTTTACTTGGTCTTTTTTATTAGTATATTTGGTGTTTAACTATTAGTCTAGACCTGTAACAACTGAATGTGTTTTCTGTCACTTTTACTGTTTGCATTGTACTTGTCTCCTAGGAGCTCTGCACTTTTGTACTGATCTTTTGCACTTTTGTACGTCGCTCTGGATAAGGGCGTCTGCTAAGAACCTGTAATGTAATGTAATGTAATGTAATGACAGAATTCCAATTAACGCTGTTCAAGTTACTGCATTTTCAAGACTACAAAGTTTAGCCCATTGGTGGTGCTACAGGGAAAGTCATTGGGTCACCACCATCATTTGCAACACCAGGGACAATCACAGGAGGTTTGACATGATTCCCATCAAAACCGCCTGATCTATTGCGTTTGGAAACGTTAAATTTGGCCAAAAGGTGGTGCTACAGGAAACGTTACAGAGCCACCGCAATCGAAACTTCCCCTCCGATATGCACCAGGAATGTTAAAAGCAGATTTGACATGATTCTATTTAAACCTTTTTGAGCGATTGCAATCTGTAAAAAGGAAAACATTGGCCTAGTGATGGCACTACAGAAAAGGTCATAGGATGACTGATATCAATAACACCCTATCTATGCACCAGAAATAATCACAACAAGTGTGACATTATTCCAATAAAAAATGCTTACATTTAATTCGGAAAGGTTAAATTTGCCTGAGTGGTAGCTTTACTGGAAACATTTCAGAGCCACCAGAATCAGAAATTTTGCCTTCTATGCACCAGGAAAGAGCATCTTAAATTTCATTCAATTCCCATAAAAACTGTGAAGTTATTGCAATTTTTAAAGGATAAAAGTTTGGCCTGGAGATGGTACTGCAACATAGGTCATAGGGTGACTAACATCAAGTACATGCCTTCCCTTTGCAGCAGAAACAATCACAAGTGTGATATGATTCCCATCAAAACTGTTTGAGTCATTGCATTTGGAAATATAAAATCTGACCTGGTGGTGGCACTGCTGGAAAGGTCATAGGATAACACAATACAATGCTGTTTGTCCTCTTTGCTTCAGGAATAAACAAAAACATTTTTGACAGTTTTTATGGAAATCCCACAGAGATATGGGGCTCAATGGGCCTCTTTTATGAAATGATTGTATGGCTTTAGACAGGCATACTTCAGGTGTACGGTCATTTCAACGCAAAGCTCGCTATTTATCAATTTGGGCGTAAGCGTAGGCTCCGATGAAATCTCACATCAAGCCTCAACTCATGTATGCAAGTTTTTGAGTGTTCCAGTGGCCTTGCGGGGCATCATGGTCCGACTGAGTCGTAGAATTGTTGTTAAACCATAAATTTTTTTGTACTGATGAATATTTTGCCATCATCAGTAGCTCTTATTTCAAAATTTTTACCATCAACAGGTTTAAACTTTTTATTAGGCCAAACAGATTAATTTCTTTGAGTTTTATCTGTTCAAGGAAAATGCTGGCTAAATTACAATTACAATCAAGTGATTAAAAATAATGAGAAGCTAATTGATTTTAAGGTATATGTGATAGGTTATATTTTTATTCCGTCATATTTTGTGCTCCCAAAATCTCAGCCATGGCAGGTCTAGCTCTAATAGAGGACTTCCATGCGCCCATTGGACGCGAGAGGGTTTTTCGGGACCGCAGGGATTTTTTCATGAAGAGTGATGAGTGGCTATGGTGAAGCCACCATCCGTGAATCATTACGCATTCATCAATCATAAAAAACTATCACTCTATTACCTTCCAAGTCATTTGTGATGCCTAGCTATCTGTCCTTAACATGGTAGCCAGGTGGCCCGGGGATAAAGAGCAGTGTAGGGAGAAAAATACAGGAGGGTACACTGCAGGGTCAGAGTCGTATCCTAACTACTATTGCTTATATTAGTAAAGTATACGGGCTATTCAAATGACCAACATTTTGTTGTTTTTAATGTACTAGTTAACAAAGGGTATCCCCTCACGGATTTCTTATTACCCCACTCCAAAACCCCACAACAGCAGAGGAGCTCAGATTTATCAGAGCACACGCCAGCACACGGGCCACGGTGGAGCGCTGTATCGGATCGCTTACAGTAAGGGCGGATAGCTCTGTCTAGGACTAGCAGGGGGAATGCTATTGTACAAGCTAGAGAAGGTGTGCGATATCATTTTGGCCTGTGGGGTTCTGCACAATATTGCAGTAAAAACGGGGTGGCAGTGGATCCCACTGAAGACGACCCTACGCCCACAGAACCTTTGCCAGCACAGCCCCGACCAAGGGCTCTCGGAAAGAGACGGGACCTCATTCATCGATTCTAAAATGTAAGTTCCTTTTGGCTAGAAGGGCATTAGAGAGAAACAGACACTTCACAGCGTTTAATGTACATTTTATTTACGCAGTGCGCACTTCAAGCTCTTGTTTATCCCTTTTAACATACCATTTATCGCTACAAGTGAGCTATTTATCTCCGCCATTGACCGGCAGATTTTTGTTTGTTTTGCCAGGACCTCCGCTGTAAAAATCCAGGGTTGTGATGGGCCGGAACGGGTGGTGGAGACGCTCCCTCTCTCCGAGCGCATGCTTGCCTAGCTCTGTGGGACTGGCTGAAGGCCAACCTGGCCAGCTGAACACAGACGGTTGTTGGCACCATTTCATCTGCAGCACATTTTTTTTTTTTTTTTTGCTGAAAGAATAAAGTTTACATAAAATACATCAAAATGAAAACATGCAACTGCTATTTATAGTGATCATACACATTTACCATCATCAGGTTCAGAAACTGGTGGTGCTTCTGCGTGTCCTCCGCCACCTGTTATGCCTGGAACGGATGCAGGTCCAATGAGCACAGCTATACGTTATTCTGTCTGCATCAGTTTAAGGCTGGAGTCCATCTGGCCTCCCCCTGTCTGTGTTGCACTGCGCTTAAGGGCTGCAACATGATTTTTGGTGACCAGATAAGATCTGACCATTTCCTCTTGACCTAAATGTAAATAGCAATAAGATTTCTCATATTGATATTACTAATAATAAATAGGCCAACTCACTTCAGCAGGAATCCGATTTTCAAGGGCAACACTGTTGACTGCAGCAGTTATTTCTGCATTATTCTGATAACTTAATATGTGACTTTTCAGGCTGCCTGATAGCACTGTTTGGTTCGGTTGCACTTGGGAAGTGAGAGTCTCATTCTCAAGCTCAGAAAAGTTCATTTCTTTGCAGTATTTTGCTTTTCCATGTCATAAACTTCAGGGGTGAAGCCTGTAAACCCTGCATAAACAAGTGAAAAAGTGAGCACAGCTCACAAATACCCCCGACCCTTGTGCACAGAAGAGATTATGGCATATTTTCATATAAATTGGCATTGCACCTCTGCATGAAGTATAGAATGCATGACTGAAATTTGAAAGCAATCTGATGTGCGGTTTTTGAGAAATCGGTCGGACAAACTAGTGCGGAAGGACAGACGGAAGCACAGAATTCTTTGGTATATACTAAATACCCCTCCCCATAATAGGGGCGTGATATTTAAATAACAACCATTATCTGCTGCCACATTTATCAACGCCCATGCATTCTTCCGCTCTGATTGATGAGATACGATTGTTTCATAAATCACACGTGAACCTTATGGTAAGATGATTTCTGCACTTGGATCTGCACTAATTCCCACAATAGATTGATCAATGAGGGCCACTATGTGTATACTATATATATGTATGTGTGTGTGTGTGTGTGTGCACGTGCATTAGCAGTGTATATCAGGATTGTGCATTAACATTTTTAAGGACAAGTAAGTGAAGTTATACAAGTTTTTTTTTATTTTAATTTGGCATCTCCAATCCCACCCAAATCTGGAATGCCCAATTCGAGACCTGTGTACAAGGCTTGCTCGTATGCGACCCCCAGTTGACAGCTCAGGAGAGAGAGACAGTTCGCGGCTCTCCTCCGAAGCACACGCCTGTCAGCCCCTGCATCTATACACTCATTGGTCGAAACTATCGCAAGTTCAGAACAAGGGCGGAGGTTACCCGAACACGAGCAAGCTTAGAATCTCACTGACGAGCGCCTGGCTGGCCAACAGGAGGCGCTTGAGCAACACACAAGGCAACCATTTTGAATATCCCTTCCCTGCAGTCCCTTCCCAATTTGCGTAGCCGCAGCGCTATAGCCAATCAGGTGCTGCCCTGAAAGAGCTGCCGACCACTGCCGGTCTGTATGACCGTGGATCAAACCTGCGCCGTGGTCAATGGCGTCTCCAAGGGGTGGCCAGGGGGCCGCGGCCACCACGCAAAAATGACTGGCCCCCTAATTGGCCCCCCCAACCAACGATACCTGTCAGTTATTCAAATTATCCATAGCATAAAGACCATAGATCGTATAACGGGTGGAACAAATGTGGTTTTGTCCAGGTATTTACTGGACACTTCTGTAACCACGCATAGTTCCCTCGTTTTTGGGGTGGGAGGCAAAATTTTTTTCTGCAGGTTGGTTGGTTCCATTACGTACATCAGCCAATTACAGCTCGGCTGTGGTACTATTATACACGGAATCAGCCAATCACATCTCGGCATGTACTCATGTATCAATGAGAATGGCAACACATTCGACCTTATCGCTGTCAGGTGAGTTGTGCATGCGGCAAATTTGTAAATGCTCATCCAACAATAACAATGTAAGTGCTCCACAATGCGCTAAATTACACGTAAACTAGCCAGTCTGCTGCAGAGGTCTAACAGTCTATTTATTAGGCCTTGGCTTTGGTGACTAATACTGCGGATCAGAGAGCAAATTTTGTGATATCAGAAAGTGAGGATGATGTCCAACGTTATTAGCCCCAAAAACGCAGTCTGCTTCATAACCGTAGACTGTTCATGATGCAGGCTCCTATTTGAGGCATTGATAAGCATATGGTCGTCACTGGAGTACATTGGGGAGGCGTTACTAGTTAGTTTCTGAACCAGTATTTTGAACATCTGCTGCAGTGGACAAAATACTGTTCAACTGATCGCTGGCTAATTATCGGGACCCCCAAAAAAATAGACCACAAATCTTTAAGAACCGCAGCTTTTATCATCTTTATCGGTCTCTATTGAAAATAAATAATTTTGCACCTGGACCAACCAGTCACCGATTTAATTCATGCTGCGTGAATAATCCTCAAAATGCGGGTTTTCAGATCAGAGTGGAAGGGAGCACCCAATCTAATCCATCACGATAGAAGATAAGAGATTGATGTTGATACGAGCTATGGATGAATGCATCCAGTGGCAAATGGTTTCATTTGGCTTGCTCGTATCAACATCAATCGCTAACCTTCTATCCTGATGGACTAGATAGGATGCACTCTTCCACTCTGATCTGAAGTGCCGCATGTACATGATTAGCCTCGCAGCATGTAGGAAGTCAGTGACTGGTTAGTCGGGGTGCAAGGTGATTTATTTACATTAGAGTACGATAAAGATGAGAAAAGCTACGGTTCTTAGATTTATAGTCTATTTTCTTTGGGGTTCCGATAATTAGCTAGCGGTCAGTTAAAAAGTATTTTGTCGATTGCAGCAGATGTTCAAACTACTAGTTCAGAAACTAACCGGTAACGCCTCCACAATGTACTTCAGTGAAGACCATATGCTTATCAGCTCAATGACTGAAATAGGAACCTGTCTCACAAACAGTCTACGGTCACAAAGCAGTCTGTGTTTTTGGGCGAATAACGTCGAACATCGTCCTCACTTTCAGATATCATGAAAGCTCTCTGATCTGCAGTATTAGTCACTGAAGCCAAGGCCTAACGAATAGAGTATTGGACTTCTGCAGCAGACGGTTTACTTGCTATTTAGCGTATTGTGGAACACTTTAATCGTGATTTACTCATTTGTCAAATTTTTTGCCATCTATAATCTTGATACTTGAAATGGTATGATAAACAGCACATACTTGTAAACAATATAAAATACAATGTGCTAAACGTAAATGTTTTGTCAGCTAATATTTATGATTTAGTAACTCATAGCCTGATTGAAGGTAATGCGTTCAAAATGTTTGATGGGTTTCTGAACTGATCTCATGTGAATATCATAATCTGACATTCATATGATAAGACAAAACTGTATTCAATATATTATGCAATAAAATGGTGTCTTTGCATTAATTTGCGTACCGGGAAAATCCTTATTTATCTTACTTAGCGGGCCACCTCCATAATATTCTCTGGCCCCCCCACTAAATATTTTCTGCAGGCGCCACTGGCCGTGGTAGTGACTACTGCTTCGCAAATGCAGCGCCTTAACCGAGTGAGCTAACCCGGCAACCTACAAGAAGTTCAACAGTAAAGTTTGTTGGGGATTTCAACATCCACCCACCCATGCATTTTACGCCAATTATCCAGGGCTGGGTCAGGGAGGTAACGGACTAAGCCAAGAGGCCCAGGTGTTGCCCTCCCCAGGTACTTTCTCCAACTCTTCCTGGGGGACCCCAGGGCATTCCTGGGCCGGCCGGGAGATATAGTCCCTCCAGCATGTCCTGGGTCTGCCTAGAGGCTTTCTCTTAGTTGAACATGCCCGGAAAACCTCTTAACCTCTTAACCTTAACCTCTTAGGGAGGCACCCAGGGGGCATCCAGACCAGATGCCCGGACCACCTCAACTGAGTCCTCTCAATGGAGGAGCAGCGCTCTACGCTGAGCCTCCCCATGATGTGTGAGCTCCTCACCGTATCCCAAAGGGTCAGCCCAGCCAACCTGTGGAGAAAGCTCATTTCGATCGCTTGTGTTTGTGTTCTTGTTCTTTCGGTCACTACTGAAAGCTCTTGACCATAGGTGAAGTTGGAATGTAGATCAACCAGTAAATCGAGAGCTTCACTTTGAAGCTCAGCTTCTCCTCCACCATGACGGACCGGTACAATGCTCGCTTCACTGCAGACGCTGCACCGACCCGCCTATCTTATGGTCTATCCTACCCTCATTCATGAGCAAAATCCCAAGATACTTAAACTCCTCCACTTCGGGTAACAATTCAACCCCCATTCGGAGGGGACAATCCTCTTGTTTCCGGAAAAGAACCATGGCCTCGGATTTGGAGATGCTGATCCCCATTCCAACCACGTCCTACTCAGCTGCAAACTGCTCCAGTGCGTGTGGAGATCACAGCACAATGAAGCCTACAAGACCACATCATCTGCAAACAGCAGAGATGCAATCCTGAGGCCACCAAACTGGACACCCTCAAAGCCTCAGCTGTGCCTTAATATTCTGACCATGGAAATCTTGAACAAAATAAGTGACAAGGCACACCTTTGGCAAAGTCCAAAACCAACTGGAAACAAGTCTGACTTAAGGCTGAGAATGTGGGCATAACTCCAGCTTTGTAGAGGGATCGGATGGCTCAAACTAACAGCCCAGAGCCCCATGCTCCCACTGTAACCCCCACAAGATACCTCACGGGACATAGTCATAAGCCTTCTCTAAGTCTACTAAACACATTTAGACTGGATGGGCAAACTCCCACACGCTACCTCCTCCACCACAACAAAATAGTGATTCTTGGAGGAGATTTCAATACTGAATTATTAAATCCACATAAAAGTAAAACAACAGCCAGCTACATTAATAGAATGTACAGCAGGAGTCAACATTGCAGAACTAAGCAGAATATAATATTTCACTACTTGACGACACATTTACAAATATTATAGACAAGAAAATGGAAAGTGGAGCAACATTTATCGTTTTTGAGTCTACAGCTGAGAATAATAACACTTGCAGTCAGATACATCATAAATGAATGAAATAGTATTAAAGAAAGAAGACTTGCGTCATGAATGGTAGTGGAAAAAGCAAGTTCACTTGCCACCCCAGAATGGACGGAAGATGAGGACAGAAGTTGGTATGGTGAAATCTTTGTTTCCTTAGACTGCAGAATTGTAATGATCTCCGTAAATAAACCTGTCAGTCTCGATTCCCTGGGGGCCTTCCAGAAAAACAGAAGTCGAGTCCCTGCTTCCTCGATTTACCAGCGAGGACCTTTTAGGTGACAAACCAAACATACACACTTAGCATAAGTCAGTGAGCATCAGCTCTAGGTTAGAACCTAAAATGTGGGGCAGATTCCTGAACAATCAGAAAATTGAGTTTTGCTTTCTCGGAGCATTAGGTTGTAGGCTAATATTTTGTAAATTAAACACACTACATCTTCCTGGCTAATACCAAAACAACAATTCCATTAATTTTTTTTTTGGCAATCTTTGGTATTTGAGTACTGTTCACTCTGTAGAGGCGTTCAGGCAAACACAATTTGATGTGCTGTGTATTTTGGTCACCTGAGTAGTTTGTCATCTCTTGGTGGTACGGTTTAGCTACATTCAGTTAGCATATTATTTTTCAGGAGCAATTCAAACTGTTTGAAACTGTCACACTAAAAAAAGATTAGCTTTCGGTCAACGCATTTCTGATTGTTGCGCACAAATCTAGACTAACCTGACATAGAGCGTTCTGTTCTCTCACTAATGACTATGGCAGCATCCAAATTCTCTTAAACAGGTGGCCTTTTTGCTTTCCTCTCCACTTTTCCATGACCTCACTAAGAAATGAATCTCCTGGCCAGAGCGGGGAGGGATCCAGTGGTCATAGTCCATGTTGGGACAAATGACATAGGTAAGGGCAGGTTTGAGGTTCTGCAAGACAAATTTGTGGAATTAGCAGAAAAGCTTTGGGGCAGATCCTCCATGGTAGTTTTCTCAGGGATTCTACTGGTACCATGTGCAAGCAGAGGAAAGCAAAATTTTATCTGGAGGTTTAACACGTGGCTACAAACCTGGTGTAGGAAAGAGGGGTACAGGTTTATGGGGCACTAGAACTTCTGGGACGGGTGACCTGTACAAGCCGGACAGGCTATACCTTAACTGGAGGGGTACCTTTGCATTGGGCCAGCATATGTTGAGGGTAGCACAGGACTATTTAACCCTATAATGCCCCCTGTATCATATATGATACACCAAATTTGAAGGACTAAGCCCACCTGGTAAGATGCCACACAACCACGACTGCTCACTGTATCATATCTGATACACAGTGCTGCCACCTGGAAGGAAGAAGTGAGATTACAGGAGTAGTCTCTCCCCTAGTCACTCACTTCAAGGTAGTAGCTCCCATGTGAATGGGAATTCATGAATTTCCTTGGACTTTGGCAGTGAAGTTCGGCATTCCAAGGTAAATATTACACAAAACTTATTCTTATACATGTTAAGGGATAGCTATAGATAGTAGAGAGCATATAAATAATTTGAAATTTCGGGTTTTGAGTTCTGGAGGGTTGCTGATTTTTGGCTGTATCAGATATTATACTCCTGGAATTAGAAGAAGTCTGTTCAGCAATGTATATTTTACTGTCACAAAACCTAATGATGAACAGTGGATCTGAATACTACCCTTCAATACTTCAAAAATATTACTGAGTCATATTTTTCCAATAATGATGTCTGTGTCTGGGCATTATAGGGTTAAACTAGGGACTTGGGGGGCAGGGAGGTTAGAGAGTGTCATACAAACCCCAATTCCAATGAAGTTGGGACGTTGTGTAAAACGGGAATAAAAACAGAATGCAATGATTTGCAAATCTCATAAACCCACATTTTATTCACAATAGAACATTGACACAATAGAACATATCTGAAGTTGAAAGTGAGACATTTTACCATTTCATGAAAAAATATTAGCTCATTTTGAATTTGATGGCAGCAACACATCTCAAAAAAGTTGGGACGGGGGCAACAAAAGGCTGGAAAAGTAAAAGATACTAATAAAAAATAGCTGGAGGAGCATTTTATGACTAAGTAGGTTAATTGGCAACAGGTCAGTAACATGACTGGGTATGAAAAGAGCATTTTAGAGAGGCAGAGTCTCTCAGAAGTAAAGATGGGCAGATGCTCACCAATCTGTGTAAAACTGAGTCTAAAAATTGTGGAACAATTTCAGAAAAATGTTCCTGAATGTAAAATATCAAAGATTTTGAATATGCCATCATCTACAGTACATAATATCATCAAAAGATTCAGAGAATCTGGAGAAATCTCTGTGCGCAAGGGACAAAGCCGAAGATCAATATTGGATGCTTGTGATCTTTGGGCCCTCTGGCAGCACTGCATTAAAAACAGGCATAATTCTGCACTGGATATTCACTGCAAGTATTCAGGAACAGTTCCCGAAATCATTGTTAACTGTGAACACAGTTTGCCGTGCAATCCACAAATGTAAGTTAAATCTGTATCATGCAAAGAAGAAGCCATATGTGAACACGCTCCAGAAATGCCGTCGTCTTCTCTGGGCCAAAGCTCATGTAAAATGGGCTGAGGCAAAATGGAAAACTGGTCTGTGGTCAGATGAACCAAAATTTTAAATTCTTTTTGGAAAACACGGACGCCGTGTCCTGCGGGCTAAAGAGGAGAGGGACCATCGAGCTTGTTATCAGCACTCAGTTCAAAAGCCTGCACCTCTTATGGTATGTGATTGCATTAGTGCCTATGGCATGGACAGTTTACACATTTGGATAGGCATTATCAATGCTGAAAATTATTTAGAGGTTTTACAACAACATCTCTTTCAGGGAAGGCCTTGCATGTTTCAGCAACACAACGCTAACCCACATACTGCATCTATCACAACAGCATGGCTTCGCTGTTGAAGAGTCCAGGTGCTGAAATGGTCTGCCAGCAGTCCAGACCTTCACCAATAGAAAACATTTAGCGCAGCATAAAACAAAAAATTTGGCTAAGAAGACTCAGGGCTGTTGAGCAGCTAGAATGCTACATCAGACAAGAGTGGAACAACAGACCTCTTCCAAAACTCCAGCAATTGGTCTCCTCACTTCCCAAACATTTACACACTGTTGTTAAAACAAGAGGGGATGCTACACAATGGTAAACATGGCCCTGTCGCAACTTTTTTGAGATGTGTTGCTGCCATCAAATTCAAAATGAGCCAGTATTTTTCATGAAATGGTAAAATGTCTCACTTTCAACGTCTGATATGTTGTCTATTTTCCATTGTGAATAAAATGTGGGTTTATGAGATTTGCGAATCATTGCATACTGTTTTTATTTTTGTTTTAAACAATGTCCCAACTTCATTGGAATAGGGGTTTGTAAATAGGGAAATGTAGACTGCCCAGATGGAAGCTGACAGTGCTACACACACTATTGTTGATATCTTTTTAAAGCAACAAAGCATAGTGAGGGGCTTGGAGCAGCAGGCAGCTGCGAAACCGAAGGATGAGTGCAGTTGTAATAGCCTGAAATGTTTTTATTTAAGTGTCAGAAGCATGAATAATAAATTTCCAGAACTTGGGGCTGTTATCATTAGCGAGGGCTATGACATAGTTGGGATTACAGAGACATGGCTTAGTGAAGAGGATGGAGATGAATATAATATAGAAGGTTATAAGCTCTTTCGGAAGGATAGATGTAATAGGCGGGGAGGGGGCGTAGCACTCTATGTGAACGAAAACATAAATGCGCAGGAAATTCCTGTAATCGAACATTTCTTGCCCTGTGAAGATATCTGAGTCAGGCTCATTGGCAAACACGAGACTGGTTTAAACATAGGAGTATGCTATCGACCACCAGCTTTGGACAGTACAGTCAATGAAATCAATCAATCAAAACTTTATTTATAGAGCACTTTTCATACAATAAAATGTAGCACAGAGTGCTTTACATAGACAAATTAGGTATTAAAAAAATGCTCTTTAAGAGGATTAGGCAAGCTTGCAGAGGAGGAGGGACTATTATTATGAGAGACTTCAATTATCCTGGTATCGATTGGGAAATGGTGAAAGGACAGGGTAAAAGGGAGGAAGAATTTCTAGATGTTATAAATGACAATTTTTTTGGTGCAGTATGTTAATAAACCTACAAGAGAGAAGGCAATTTTAGATTTAGTGCTCTGTAATGACCCTTATAGAACTTGCAATATAGAGGTACTGGAGCAACTTGGGACTAGTGGTCATTCTACTGTTAGTTTTGATGTTACATAGCAAGTTAAAAAGTCATCTTCAAAAACCAAAATGTTCAATTTTAGGCGAGCAAACTTTGACAGGATGCGCTCATATTTAAGCAAAATAAAATGGGAGACACTCCTGGTTTTTCACTTTGTAAATGAGATGTGGGATTGATTCTAGGAGGTTTTACTTGATTCTATCACGGCGCGGGTTCGAGCCCCGGTCGTACCAACCGACAGTGGTTGGAAGCTTTTTCAGAGTAGCGCACAATTCGCCATTGCGCTACAGGGATGCAAATTGGGAAGGGACTGCCGGGAAGGGAAATATAAAAAATGGTTGCTTTGTTCGTTGCTCAAGCGCCTCCTGTTGGCCAGCCGGGCGCTCGTCAGGAAGATTCTAAACTTGTTCATGTTCGGGTATCCTCCACCCTTGCTCTGAACTTGCGAGGATTCAACCAATGAGTGTAAAGAAGCAGTAGTTGATGGACACGTGCTTTGGAGGAGAGCCGTGAACCGTCCCTCTCTCCTGAACTGGCAACAAGGGGTCACAGACTAGCAAGCCTTGTACATAGTTCCCCAGTTGGGCATTCCAGATTTGGGAGGGATTGGAGATGCCAAATTTCTTTAAAAAAAAAGAAAAAGAAAAAGCAGAATCCTCAGTGAATGACCACAGCTACAGTATTTGTAGGAGTTGGAGGGAAAAGAGGAATCTTTTTAAGATGAACTGAAAGGACAGCAATGAGATTACTCAGGCCGAATACTGTAAAATGCAGGCTGTGGTTAAAAAAGAGCTGAGGAATGCTAGAAGACTGAATGAAAGGCAAATTGTGTAAGAGGCAAAAAGTAATCTTAAGTGCTTTTTTCAGCACTGTAGTAGAAAAAGGAAAGTCAAAGAGGAGGTTAAGTGCATAAAGAATAAAGATGGATCGCTACTGTATGAGAATAAGGATATTGCTGAAACCTTGAAGAGTTACTTTGTTGAGAATTTTACTTCAGAGCAGATTTTTATTAGGCCAGAGGTCATGTCCAATGCCCAAGATAATTGAGCAGAAATTGATGTTAGGGATGATGAAATATTAGACAAGTTGCATAAACTAAAGACAGATAAGGCAGCGGGTCCTGATGGCTTGTAGGCTAGAGTGCCCGGGAAAGTTAGTGAGATCATCTCTAAACTGCTCTCAACTATCTTCAGACAGTCTTTTGATACTGGAGAAATACCAAATGATTGGAAGCAGGGTAATATATAACCCCAATTCCAAAATAGTTGGGATGAAGTGTAAATTGTGAATTAAATCAAAATGCAATGACTTTCAGATCACATGAGCCAATATTTTATTTAGAATAGAACATAGATAACATTTCAAACGTTGAAACTGAGACATTTTACATTTTTATCCACAAAATGAGCTTATTTCAAATTTTCTGGCTGCAACAGGTCTCAAAAAAGTTGGGACACAGGCAAAAAAAAGGGCTAAAAAAGCAATTAATATATAAGAGAATCAGCTGAAAGAACATTTAGCAAGTAATTAAGTTAACTGGCATCAGGTGTGTAACATGATTGGCTATAAAAGGGATGTCTTAGAGAGGCTGAGTCTCTCAGAAGTAAAGATGGCCAGAGGCTCTCCAACCTGTGAAGGCTTGTGTAAAAAAAATGGTAGAATACTTTCAAAAACAATGTTCCTCAACATCAAATTGCAAAGGCTTTGAAGGTCTGATCATCGACAGTGCATAACATCGTCAAAAGATTCAGAGAAACTGGAAAAATCTCTGTGCATAAGGGACAAGGCCGAAGACCTTTACTGGATGCCTGTGGTCTTCGGGCCCTCAGACGCCACTGCATCACTCACCGGCATGATTTTGTCATTGACATTACTAAATGGGCCCAGGAATACTTCAAGAAACCATTGTCTGTAGACACAGTCTGCTGTGCCATCCACAGATGCCACCTAAAACTCTATCTTGCAAAATAGAAGCCATTGTTGAGCATGATCCAGAAGCGCCGCCGTGTTTTGTGGGCCAAGGCTCATTTAAAATGGACTGTAGCAAAGTGGCAAAGTGTTCTGTGGTCAGACGAGTCCAAATTTGACATTTTTGTTGGAAATCATGGGCATCATGTCCTCCGGGCTAAAAAGGAGAAAGACCGCCCCTCCTGTTATCAGCGTTCAGTTCAAAAGCCAGTATCTCTGATGGTATGGGGATGCATTAGTGCATGTGGTGTGGGACACTTGCATGTTTTAAAAAGCACCATGAATGCTGAAAGGTATATTAAGGTTTTAGAGCAACATATGCTCCCCTCTAGACGACATCTATTCCAGGGAAGGCCTTGTGTATTTCAGCAGGACAATGCAAAACCACATACTGCAGCTATTACAACAGCATGGCTTCATAGTAGAAGAGTCCGTGTGCTGAACTGGCCTGCCTGCAGTCCTGATCTTTCACCGATTGAGAACATTTGGCGCATAATTAAACGAAAAGTCCGTCAAAGGAGACCCAAAACTCTCCAGCAGCTCGAAGCCTGTATTAAACAAGAGTGGGATCAAATTCCAATGGCTAAACTCAAGAAACTTGTCTCCTCAATGCCCAGACACCTCCATTCTGTGTGAAAAAGAAGAGGGGATGCTACACCATGGTAAACATGCCCCTGTCCCTACTTTTTTGAGACCTGTAGCAGCCATCAAATTTAAAATGAGCTCATTTTGTGGATAAAATTGTAAAATTTCTCAGTTTCAACATTTGCTATGTTATCTCTGTTCTATTGTGAATAAAATGCTGGCTGGTGTGATTTGAAAGTCATTGCGTTTTGATTTTATTCACAATTTACACTTTGTCCCAAGTATTTCGGAATTGGGGTTGTAATACCAATATATAAGAAAGGGAACCACACTGAGCCAGGAAATTACAGGCCAGTCAGTTTAAGTTGCATTGTATGCAAAATACTGAAATCTATCATAAAAGACGAGCTGGAATTATTTCTTGAACGTAATAATATCTTGAGGGCTAGCCACCATGATTTCCGTAAAGCAGGGCACACACATAAAGATAATCTGGCTGATTTTGCCCCGATTTTCCCCCTCCCGACCAACTACGACAATCGGAAGATTATCTTATGTCTTATAAGATTATCCGATAAGATTATCCTGTGGTCTGAGGTGTGTTAAGAGTGAATTTGTCCCAATAATCGGGTCCGAAACGGGTCGGGCCCGACGATCGTAAATATTAAACTTGTTCAATATTTACGACCAAAAATCTTCATGTGTGTGGGGAAAGCCGACGACTCCCGAGTCATGACTCCGTGAATTGTGCCGTGAAACGGACTGTAGCCAATCAAGAAGCGAGCTGACCACCATCATTCCCTCCTCTCGTGTGTCCTCTTCCATGTTGCATCTTGTGTTTGTTGTTGCTATGTTTCTTCTTCGTTTTTGTCAGATCAAGTTTGATCACGCGAGATTTCTGTCTTGGAGGACTAGATTCTAGATCGGTGGTGGAACAGGATCGTTATGTGTGTGGTGTGCTCTGTTGAGATTATCGGAGCACACCACACACAGTATGATCAAAACTGTTCAGTGCCTGATTTTTTATCTTTGTGTGGGGTCTGTAGCAGATAAAAATCTCTTCAGATTTAAAAAATCCTTATGTGTGTACCCCACCTTAGCGAAGTCATGCCTAACAAACCTTCTGGAATTCTTGGAAGAGGCTACTAAGACTTATGATCAGAGTGGGGCTTATGACATCATAGACTTGGATTTTCAGAAAGCATTTGATACAGTACCGCATGAGAGACTAGTTTTTAAAATGAGCTCCATTGAAGTTACAGGAGCTACAGTATTCCGGAGTGGATTCAAAGCTGGTTACAGGACAGAACACAAAGAGTGGTGGTCAGCGGAATCTCATCTGAGCTAGGTATGGAGGGGAGTGGAGTCCCTCAGGGATCGGTGTTGGGACCCCTGCTCTTCCTCATCTTCATTAACACGTTGACTGCCGACTACAAGATAACTCGTAATGGCGGGTCCGGGCCGGCGCTCGACCTGAAAATTCGGGGGCAAATATCCATCCCTTTATTGACAACAATTAGTCCTGGCTAATTCTAGATGGTTTTCCATTATTAACACATTTTCCAATTCAAGAATAATCAAGTGGCAATTGAAGATACAGCTTCTCTCCCTCATGCGGTCAAACAGCGACAAAATAATGGGCTATATTCAGTACAGAAAAATATTTCAATTATAAATAGGTCTATGCACTGGCACTCAGCAACAGTAATTTTTTTTCCAGCGAGAGCGGCATTTCAGAACTCTTTTGCGAATGAAGGTAAGTACGTACACCTGTTTTTGCAGAACGGTCACGCAACTTGCTGTAAGAAATAGACAGCTGTCCGATTGGAAAATGTACGCGGACGAAACCACGTACTAGTCACCAAAATTACCTTCATTCACTGAAGAGTTCTGAAATGCCGTTGCCGAGTGCCAGTGCATAGAGCTAATTATAATTAAATTATTTTTCTGTACTGAATGTTGTCCATTATTTGGTCGCTGTTAGATCGCATGGGGGAGAGAAGCCATGTCTTCAATTGCCACTTGATTATTCTTGACTTGGAAAACGTGTAAATAAAGGAAAACCATCTAGAATTAGCCAGGACTAATTGTTGTCAATATGGATATTTTCCCCGAATTTTAAGATCTAGCGCCGGCCCTGACCCGCCAATACGAGTTTTCTCGTCGTCGGCAGTCAACGTGTTAATCACCTTGATAGGAATATTGAAAGCAAATTAGTTAAATTTGCAGATTGTACTATACTTAACTCCAAAAGGAACGCAACGGTGAGCTATGTACTGTATTTGCGGCAAATTGAAAAATCAATTGATTTTTATTGCTTTTCCAGTGAGGCACAAGTGGAAATAAAGAAAAGCGCGTGGTATTGTAATCCTGACGCGCGCCACGTGAACACGCCAAGCATTTCAGTAATTGCAAACATTGAGCTGTTTGTGATGTGTACAGTGACACTTGACTTGTTCTTTTCGGTGTGGTCAATAGCCTACATAAAGCCAACAAAGAAACCGAAAAATGTTACTGCATCAAGAAAATGGAACGACTTGTGACACAGGAGAGAGAAAAAGAGCCTTTGGCATGTTACGGGCAGGTCTCAGCTGCCGAGACGTGGTGCGTTTTTTGCACTGTCACCGTTCAACAATCAGTCGGCTGTCTATCCGAGAATGGAACACAGGCACTGTCACTGACCGACCCCGCTTAGGGCAGCCACGAGTGACTATGGCAGCTCAAGAGCACCACATCTGGTTACAGCCTGTACGTGACAGATTCTGGACAACAACCCAAACTGATCAGGAAACGGAGGGTCTGAGACATCTGAGGGTGAGCACAAGTTCCGTTCGACGCCATCTATGTGAGCAACACATGCGTGCGCAAAAAAGGCCAACAGGATGCTGAGATATATAGCCAAAAGCAATGAGTATAAATCCAAGGAGGTCATATTTCTCTTGTACGACACATTCGTCAGACCACATCTAGAGTATTGTGAACAGTTCTGGGGACCAAACTTTAAGAAAGATGTTGAGGCTCTAGAAAAAGTTCAGAGAAGAGCCACTAAGCTAATTCCAGGTATAAAAGATGAAAGCTATGAGAAGAGGATGAAGATCCTTAATCTTTAGTCTTAGGAAAAGGAGACTTGGGGGTGATCTGATTGAGGTCTTTAAATACGTTAAAGGGATTAACCAAGTGAATTATGCAGGATTACTTAGGCTAGGTTTTGTTAGTAGAACTCGGAGTCACAAATAGAAGTTGGCCAAGGGTAAATTTAGCGCTGATTTTTAGGGAATATTTTTTTACCCAGAGAGTATTCTCAATGTGGAATAGCTTGCCCGATCATATTGTTGAGGCAGAAACTTTGGGAATTTTCAAGAGTAGGCTCGACTCAAAGCTAGATACCATTGAACCATTGAGTATCTGAAGCGATAGATTGACTATAGTAAAAAGAAACTGGTGAGCCTTGTTGGGCTGAACGGCCTGTTCTCGCCACTCATGTTATGTTATGTTATGTTATGTTATGTTATGTTAAATTTCACAGGGAAAGTTACAGGGTGATTTTAAAGGTACATTTGGACATGTTTAAGAGAAATCGGATTTCCTTTCCTTCAATACGTCATGAGCTTGACTGCAAAGATGGCCTTCGCAATTTATTGGAAAACACTGGGGCTGCATCCGAATTCTCTAAAAACCAAGGAACCTTCCTCGCAAACAGACATAGACTGGAAATTGTTTGACTGGTAGCCATGACCAGGAGCATTTTAATTGCCTATTTCATGAAGGAAAGGAGGCACTTATCTCCTCATTTGCTTCCTTTCAGCAAGGAAACGCAGGGAAGAAGGGAAAGATATAATATGGATCGCAATCCTTGGCAGCTGTAACGATTGGAAACGTCATTTGGTACCAGTAAGTTTTCCAGTAAATTGTAATGTATATCTTTGCTGTCGAGCACATAATGTATTGAAGGAACGGACTTTCGATTTTTCCCAAACATGCACAAGGTTCCCTTGAAATCTCCCTGCTACCTTCCCTTAACCTACGTAACAAATGCAAGGTCAAGAAAAAGTATAGAGGAAAGGAAAAGGTGCCTTTTGTAAGAGAATTCAGTTGCAGCCTAGGACCAAATTGTGGGCTGAGGATTAACTGGGCCTATCTCCACTTTTCATCAAAAATTATGTTCTACCATAGAAATAATCTCAGTATTAACAGGTACTATATCCTGATGTAATTTTTTCAATGATAGATGGCAGCTGGGAGCGACATCCAGAAAGGGCATAGTACTTTGTATGAATTTTCAGTCCACTTCAGTTTAAAAAATTCTATGTCCACCTTGTCCAATCAGGGAGCTGGACACAGGGTCACCTGAACAGGATGACAAGATCGCTGAGCAAAGGTTCCATCCACTCTACCATTTCGAAGCAAAATCCCTCTAATAATAATAATCTAATATTTTAGATAGGTAGGTACTACAGCACTTGAATAAAGTATCTATGTCTTAAAACCCTTCATTTGTCTTATTCCAGGGGGCCATTTAAGATAGTACTACTTGATTTTCAATCTTATATTTTATGCATTGCAAGATGCATGTGTATGCACATGAACAAGTGCAATATGATGGACACAGTACTAGTTGAAACCAGGCCCAAGGCCAGAGTTTATTTTCTATGTAGTGTGCATTATGTCTGCATTAAATGTACTCAGATGAACTTGTACTGGCTGTAGAGATAGGAGCAATTGACACTGAACACCCTCGAGACTCCATAGCTCATTTCAGTGTCACAAGGTTTGTTTCCTGTTTATTTTCTGACAGGACGCGGCTGCCCATTTTCTGTGATTATTATTGTCAGATACTCTGTTTTTCTTTCAAATTCTGAATGACCTTTTACCATGAACATGTAATTTGCAGATTTGGGTGGAGTCACATTGTTGTATTCTTTTTAAAAAAAAATACAAGACAGAACTTATTGGCTAAACATTTCTGGAAATACAAGGAGCTGTCTAGGAGATAGAACCATATACCTGCAAAATTTATGACATTTTGAAAATTCCAAAGGTCTATCTCCATTTACATTTTCCTAGATCCCCTATCTAAAATCATTTTACTAAAGGAATAACTGCATGATATTGTACCTTTCAGTCCCAATAACTCACCTGAATATAAATATCTGAAAAGTGTACTTGGAGTGAGAAATTATGATGCAACAAAATTTCACATCCCATTTTCTTCATTTAGTAAAAAGTGGAGATAGGTCCAGTTAATTCTCAGCCCATGAAATGACATTTTCAATCGCTACAGCCACAAGGGATTGTGGTCCTTATTCAATCTTTCCTGTCTTCCAGGGTCGATCCTGTGGATCCTTGCTGTAAGCAACGAAGGAGCTAATTGCCTCCTTTCCTTCATTAAATTGACAATTCAGCACTCCTTGTCATGGCTGCCTGCTAAACTATTTCCGGTTCATGTCTGTTTACGAGGAAGGTTCCTTGCCCTTTAGAGAGTTCAGATGCAACGTGTGAGTAGTTCGTTACACGTCTTTGCTGCAAACTTATGGCGCTGAAAGTCGGGGGATGCTATTCTCCCACATCCATGGACTACTGTACACCTGCTAGGGCACATTATAACTTCAGCATGGCTTTACCATACCTGGATTCACTTCTGCCCAAGGGCCATGTTCATTCAGGATGTGTTCAGAGGAAGTGAATGTTTATCTTCCATTCATTGTTTCACAACTTATTCCTTGCATGGAGCTGCCATACTTCCTGTGTTAAATAAGTGTGTGTGTTTGTGAGTGCATTTGCATGTGCATGCATTGTCTGTATTTGTGTGTGTGGGAGAGAGAGAGAGAGAGAGAGAGAGAGCAAGTGAATGTGTGGTAACTCCCAGAAAGGTTTTTGCACCTCCTTGCAATGTCGTACCGCAGCGCGAATCGGCTTAATGAATCTTTCTGTCAAAAGCAGGGAGAGCCACGGCAGCAAGTGCACAGTGACTGTGTACTTATGGCGGGCCAATGAAAGCATGAATGGAATGCATTTCTTTTTTCTGTGTTTGTTTTTGGGTTTTTTCATTTTCATTATTTTTAGTCAGTGTGCTGGAATGCCATTTCATTCTGTCTGGAGCCAGTAGAGATGGTTGAATCAGCATTTGAATGTCCTGTTGAGATTCTGATTATGCTTGTGACCTCACATGATGACGGATTAATTGTGGGCCTGGGGTACTGTGATGCTGAATTTGGAGGATGAAGTCGAGGGTGTGGTTGGGGGGCATGTGGGTGGAGGGGGTGGAACGGCTGCAATTGCTATTGCAAAACAACTCCTTTCTTTCACAGTTTATATGCAACACCCAGAGCCACAGCTTTTGAATCTGCAGAAGTGTGTGATCATAGTTTTTTTTATTCATAAGAAAATGAGGTTTTACCAATGTTTGGTCAAAAAAACAAGGACAAAAATTTGGTCTGAAAGGGACTGTTCACGTAAAAGTTTTCCAAGGAGATGAGAAGAGTGTTGATTTAATAAGAGAAGTGTGATTGGGGAGCCTGTGTGTGTTTAAAGCTCTGTTGGGACACATACAGCCCAGTGAGGTCATCGTGCCTCTCCTGCTCTGTTTCTTATCATATCTGGAGGAAACGCCCGCAGTTTGCGTTATCCTGGAAATATCTGAGCCGGGTGTATGTGTTTGAGGGTGTGTGTGTGTGTGTGTGTGTGTGTGTGTGTGTGTGTGTGTGTGTGCGTGTGCGTGTGTGTGCATACATGTGTGGGTCAGCATGTACATGTTTATGCATGTGCCTACGTGTGTGTTTTCGCATGTGCTTGCCTTGACCTGTGAACCCCTCCACATTCATGCAAGCATGCTCTGTGTTCATGAGTCTGTATGTGTGAATGTGTGTGTGTGTGTGTGTGTGTGTGTGTGTGTGTGTTTGTACATGTAGGTGTGCATGCGCGCATGTGTGTGTGTGTGTGTGTGTGTGTGTGTGCACATTGCAATGTTTGCAAAGTCACAAATATGAATGCTTGCATCATCATGTTGTAACTCAGAGATTGACGAGTCTCCCTACTTCCATTCATTTGAAAACGGCAGGATTTGCACAGTATAATGGATTTTCTAACCAAGTGAATGTATTCTTCTGTTTCTTCTAAATTGTAAGAATCTGAATTGAGTGTATAAAAGACTTAGCTTGGATTTGTGGGTGACCAAACATGCAGTGGCTTCCTATAGTTATAGATATTAAATTTCCTTTACTTTACCTACCAAATATGTGTCTGCCGCAACTGTGTTATATATAGGTAATATGTGAGATGTGGAAGGTATGTGCAATGTGTAAATTATATCACCAAACTGAGACGGAGGGAAAGGTCTCAGAGAAGGTCATGTTCTGCTTTCAAAACTATGCTATGTGAACAGTGTTTATTAAGATGAATTTATTGTTTTTTATTGGCTATTTGTTTTTTTTTTTTTGTTGTTTGTTTTTCGTTTGTAAAAATATGAAGATAAAATGTCTTATGCTAGACCAGCAATAAAGAACCCAGTTCCAGAATGTGTACTGTCCAGTAGGTTTTCACTCCAGCCCTAACTTGGCACTCATGCTTCTACAAATTCCCAGCTTGACAAACTCTCTAGCTGTTGGATGAGGTGTGCTTTGTTAGGGTTGGAGTGAAAACCTGCTGGACAGTAGATATCCTGGAACAGGGTTGATTACAAAAAGAGCACCTGATGACAGAGTCTGTTGCAGCACAAATCATTCCTGTGTGTCTCAAATGACAGGTGTCCTGTGAAGTCTATTTTTACTGCAGCTGTAACTCATGCCTCCTTGAAGAACATTAATGACAATACTGTGCTTTTTTTAGAGTGACAAAGGCTGGGTAACACTTTACAATACAATCATATGAACTCATGTGAATCACTAATATAGTTAACGAGAGTTCAAGAGGAACAAATAATGCTTTAAGCATGAAAATAACTTCTTGCCTATGAGTTTGCGAGTGCTTTCACTCACATTGACAAATAATGATTGATACATTAGATTTGTAAAGGATATATGTACTCACTTAAGCGATACAAGCACATTTGCTGTTTATTTAATTCCTGCATTCACTGGCATTGAGTAATTTGTTACATTGAATTTGTCATGTATAGGATAACTTCCATAGATAGTACTCGCTGTAAACCCAGAGTGTGACATACTCAAATGTTTTGTGGAAACCTATTACCTCCAAAAAAAAAAAAAAAAAAATGTGTCAGCCAAAATAATTGCATCGTGTAGATGGTACTGAAAGAAAATAAGGTAATAATTTTGAAGAGGTATTTTTCCCACATTTTAAAGTGCTGTAAACCCAAGGTCATTAGGCTGGATTACACAATTATTTGAGGTAACCGGTTCCCACAAAACGATGGAGTGCACTGCATAATCTGGATTAACAGCGATGATCGATTGTTAGTTGGCGCCAGTTCATGCGATCTACTTGTTGTAACTCGAAGCAGGTAGGAACCCAGCACAGATTGAATTTAAACACAGGTTGCCGAATGAATCTATCCATCCAATCATCTATCCATTCTCTATCTAACTCATCTACCCCTTGTCAGGGTCGTGGGGCTGTCGGCTATGCCAGCATGCAACGGACAAGGCAGAGCTACACCCAAGAGTGCTTGCCACTCCATCACAGTGCACACACACCAAGCGTTCATGCACTCCTCAAGGCAATTTAGAGTCTCCAGTTAGCCTGGCATAGGTGGTTATGGGAGGACGCCCAACCGAACACAGGGAGAACATGCAAGCACTGCGCAAAAATGCGCAACCTTCTTCCCGCCATGCTGCCCTGAATCACGATCAGGTGTCAGATTGAGCATGTGATATTTCAGACCAGACAGCGTGAGACGGTGGTGAAAGTGTTTCCTGTGTGGAATCGGAGAGGCCAGAGGTCCTAATGAAAGAAGTGAAAGTCTATAAGGGAATTTAGAATAACAGCACAGGAAGTGACTTTGCTGATGGAAATCTCTGACCTTCTCTTTCCAGGGGAGTAGAGCAGTGGGTGTTTCCTCAGTTGAGAAAACATCATCATGTTACTGATTAGAACCATTTAAAAAAAAAAATCTATTCCTGTGCATGCAGTAGGTGTGTGAGTGTGAGCGTGTGTGTGAATATATTTGAGTGTGTGTGAATGTGTGTGTGCATGGGAGTGTGTGAATATGCGTGTGCTCTGGTACGTGCTTGCATGATTGGGGACATACCTTTGTTTCCTTGTATATTTGTGTGCGGTGTGTTCGTGTGCGCAAATGTTTTTATGAGGTGCTGTGCTATGAAAAAGCATTTTCCCCCTTCCCAATATCTGTTATTTTCGCCTAGAATATTTAAATGTTTCAGATCATCCAACTAATCTTAATATAAGACAAAGACGACATGAGTAAACACAAAACACAGCTTTTAAATGATTATTGTATTTATTGAAGGTAAAGAGTTATTCAAAAACTACAGTAGTATGCAGGCCAGGGATGATTATACACTTAAGAAAATGAAGCTAAATCAGAAACCAAGTACTACTGAAGTATTTATTTCATGTTATATTGGATCATATAAATGAAAATATGTAAACAGATAAAAATGTGTTGTAAAAGCAAAAACAGTAGTGTTTTTGAGAGAAAAAGTCCATATCTAGTATGGCCACCCTTTGCTTTTATTACAGCATTTACTCTTGCAGGCATGGTTTCCACATATTTCCTCTCCCGCTAAACCATTCCATATGGTTTGATGTTCATTCAAAAGAGATTCTTTCAATGTTACCACAGATTTGCTCAATCAGATTAAGGTCTGAACTTTGAGCAGGCCAAGTCATAACTTAAATGTCACCAGATGTTTCTTTCCAAGTGAGATAATTCTTGCTCAAATTAGAAATGTGTTTAGGGCCATTATCTTATGGAAAATAAAATTCCTGTCGAACCTTCACAAAGTTGTCGTACTGTCAACCAATGATTTTTATTTCCTTGTCATACAAATGTAATGAACATCAGAGGGACTTAAAGGTGACCAAGAATCAAAAACCGTTTTTACCTTGTCTATGTTGAATAACGATAGTCTACCCGCATTCAAGAACATACGAAAAGTGCTAGACATTCTGAACATCTCAGTTTCATAGAAATTCCTCTTTTAAAAATGACCGCCAGAAAACGGGCCGGTCTCTGCCCCTCCCCCCCACTCTCATTCCATTTCCTCCCCTTCAAATTAATTTGCATACACGTCTTTATGCAATTCCATTGCTTCCAATCCCTCAGTAAAGACAAGCGTGAGCATTCCAGATTCATAATCGATTTCCGTGTCACTAGTGGGGAAATCCACCGTAATGCACGTGAAACGGATTAACTTATTGCACAAGGACTCAAATTCCGCAAATGAATTTCTTCAGAGTGCTTTGATTGAATACTTGCTGACTACGGCACAGGAACGTCAATGCCAGAGACTCACTCCGAATGCATAAGCCTTGGCAGCATGTTTGAAAAAATAAAATAAAATTCAAAAATACTTACCATTCAGAAATGTTTATATCCAGCTTTTGCTGGACTGGTTCTTCCTCCAATTCAGTGTCCTCATCCAATTCGGGCTCAAACATATAAGGCTGAGTCGCTGAATATGCCATAGTTGCATAAAGTTGGTCTGTCCGTGTTCCGAAGCCGGCGAGTGTTTTCCATTTTCCCTACCGCTCTGGGCGAAGTTACATTCTTTTGACTGGCAGCAAAGCCAGCCAATCAGCGTCAAGTGCTTGCATTTCATAATGAGGTTGCCAGTTAAGCCCGAAAGGTCGCCAAATAGGTGCAAAATAACACGTTCAAAATCCCCCACCCTAACATAGGTTTTTGAGAGAGGTTTTTAGGAAGCTTCTGAGGCATTACAGACCCAACCAAATTTTGTTGTCTATATGTCACATCACAGAACGAGGATAAATACCCCGTTCAACCATTCTAGTTCACCTTTAACTACCGTCTTGCACCTCTATTGCCACCAGTTTTCAGCGAACCAGTCTCTTTGAAATGCTTGATGGTGTTTCTTACAGTGCCATGACAGCATTTACTGTCTTCAGCATCATGTAAGGCCACAGTGTGGCAATGAACAATCTCAGAGAGCTCCAACCGTTGTGTCATTGTGTTTAACTCTGTGACACTGGTCAAAGTTCATGTCAATTTATAGAGATAATTCTGCAAAATAATGTTGCCTCAAACCAGTTTAAACAAGTGGTGCCAGGCACAACAAACCCTGCCCCTCGCATACGTTGTAGCTTATTTGGGCATTGATCCAGTTTTTGTCCAATTTCCTTCTGGTATATAGACTTTATTCATACATTTGTAGAATATTTTTTGTAGAATATTTTTGGTGTCAAGATATTCCAAGTCAAATTTTAGAATGAGTTGATTAGAAATGCTGAATTTGACTGCTTTGCCTATACTTTATGATGGCCGAGTACTGCAATGTTAAGTAAATGGTGGGAAAAAAAATTTAAAAAATTCAGCAAAATTCTGAAAAATGAGAAATCGTTTAACTGTTTGAAAGAGTGAAGTGTATAAATTGTGTCTATGTATCTGCAAAGTTTGAAGAAAATCGTAGTAAAATTGGTGTTTTTATAGACAGTTGAAATTTTGTCCATTATAAGTGAATAGGGAAAAAAATTATTTTAAAAATTTATAAAAAATTTGGACTTTGACCTCCTTTTCCCAAATTCAATAGGCATCTATTCTTGGTCAGTGGCAATCCCTAAACCAAATTTGGGGTGAATCTGGCCATTAGTTTTGCTGCTAGAGTGTTAACAAACAAACAAAGAAACAAACATACAAACAAACAAACAAACCAAACCAAAAACAATACCCCTGCCCTCCACCTTCGGGCGGGGCAGGGTAACAAACTTTTTAGCATCATGGAATGAGCCTTCAAACTTGCATTCAGCCTAAAATAAATAAAACAAGTGGTGCCAGGCACAACAAACCCCACCCCTCGCACAAACTTTCACCTACTTGTACGAAATTCAATAGGGATCTATTTTGGGTCAGTGGCAATCCCTAAACCGAATTTGGGGTGAATGTGCCCATTAGTTTTGCTGCCAGAGTGTTAACAAACAAACAAAGAAATGAAAGGTCATTCATAGAATGATGACTTGCCGGAATCATGCACAGATCTCTGAAACAGAATGAACGGAATGGAGTTGGTTTGAAGTCTCTAGCTTAGGTCAGGTAACGCAGGCCTTGAGTTTATCAACAAATTATGCACTTGGTTTGAAGTCTGTGCACCGATTAGAACCGAAGCTATGGCCACTTATGTACTTTTGACATTTTGTGTGACCTTGACCTTTGATCTAGATTCACTAAAATAGTGCAGTACCAAGGTGAAGTAAGATAGACCTTTCATTTATCAACAATATGTACTTGGTTTGAAGTCTGTATGAGGTTTAGAACTGAAGATATGGCTTCTTATGTGTTTTGAAATTTTTTTTGTGTGACCTTGACCTTTGACCTAAATTCACCAAAATTGTGCAGTGCTTGCCTCGTGCTAGTCTTGTGTTGAGTATGCACTTGGTTTGAAGTGTGTACGATGATTAGAACCAAAGATATGGCTTCTTAAGTGTTTTTGACCTTTTGTGTGACCTTGACCTTGACCTTTGACCTAGATTCACCAAAATAGTGCAGTGCCTGCCCAGTGTCTGGTCCTATGTTGAGTATGCACTTTTTGGTTTGAAGTGCAGTGCCTGCCCAGTGTCTGTCCTATGTTGAGTATGCACTTGGTTTGAAGTCTCTACGACGATTAAAACCGAAGATATGGCTTCTTATGTGTAAGACATGGCTTCTTATGTGTTTTTGACCTTTTGTGTGACCTTGACCTTTGACCTAAATTCACCAAAATAGTACAGTGCCTGTCCAGTGCCTGTCCTATGTTGAGTATGCACTTGGTTTGAAGTCTATATGCTGATTAGAACTGAAGATATGGCTTCTTATGTGTTTTTGACCTCTTATGTGACCTTGACCTTGACCTTTGACCTAGATTAACCAAAATAGAGTAGTGCCTGCCCCATGCCTCCCAGTGCGTGTCCTATGTTGATCATGTAATATGAGCTAAATTGAGCTGAAACTGTTGACGCCACAGTGCAAACAAACACACAAACAAACGAACAGAGTAATATACTTGCCAATCCGAGATTCCTCGGATTCCGGCAAGTAACAAACAAACGCACAAACACACAAACGCAGAAACAAACCGAACCAGGTGGGGCGGGGTAATTAGAGGCACCTTTCAAGCGTTGTAAAAAAAAAATTGATGTTTTCAGTGTTTTTGTTTGTTATCCATAGTTTTACCTCAATATATACTCAGCACCATTAAAAATGCACAGGTGAGGTATGTACTGTATTTGCAGCAAATTGAAGAATTGATTGATTTTTATTGCTTTCCCAGTGAGGCACGAGAGGAAATAAAGAAAAGCGTGTGGTATTGTAATCCTGACGTGCACCACATGCACGCGCCAAGCACTTCAGTAATAACAAACATTGAGCTGTTCGTGATGTGTAAAGTGACACTTGACTTGTTCTTTTTGGTGTGGTCAATAGCCTACATAAAGCCAACAAAAAAAAACGAAAAATGCTACTGCATCAAGAAAATGCAATGGCTTGTGACACAGGGGAGAGAAAAAGAGCCTTTGGCATGTTATGGGCAGATCTCAGCTGCCGAGAGGTGGTGCTTCATTTGCACCATTCAACAATCAGTCGGCTGTCTATCCGAGAATGGAACACAGGCACTGTCACTGACCGACCCTGCTTAGGGCAGCCACGAGTGACGATGGCAGCTCAAGAGCGCCACATCTGGTTACAAGCCTGTACGTGACAGATTCCGGACAGCAACCAAAACTGATCATGAGATGAGGGGTCCGAGATGATTGAGGGTGAGTGCAGGTACCGTTTGGCGCCATCTATGTGAGCAACACATGTGTGCACACGGGCCCTACAGAAAACCCAGTTTTTGCCCATTTACGCATGGCTGCCCTTACCGTGGTTGGTCAGCGACAGTCCCTGTTTTCCATTCTCAGACAGAAACAGGGAAATAAAGAGCCAAAAAATTACACAGAGGCAGGTGCCCACAGCCAGAAGTGAAGAGTTCCTACTCCTGTTGATGGGCAAAAAATGGGTTTTCTGTACTAATTGCCCACTTTAATCTAATAACTGGTTGTGCCCCCTTTAGCTGCAAGCAACTTCACTCAAACATTTGCGATAACTGGAAATGAGTCTTTTACATCACTGTGGAGGAATTTTGGCCCACTCTTCTTTGCAGATTGTTTTAATTCAGCCACGTGAGAGGGTTTTTGATGATGAACAGCCTGTTTAAGGCCATGCAACAGCATCTCAATCAGATTCAAGTCAAGACTTTAACAAGCCATCGAAACCCTCACGTTGTTTTTTAGAGCCATGTAGACTTGCATGTGTGCTTTGCATCACTGTCCTGCTGCATAACTCAACTGCTCTTGAGGCTTCAGTCACAAATTGAAGCTGTCTCTTGGAGTTTCCGGAGCAAGACCACACCTAAACCGTGACGCATTCGTAATGTCCTACAAATACACGCCTAACCCCCTCCTCCCCTTCCGCTTTTATAGTATTCACCCCTCCCTCCCATCCCATTCCTTTTGTCCCTTTCTCCCTGTTCTTTCTGTAGAGTCCCAGAGCAGGTTCAACTTGCCTGGGTGCTGCGACAAATCCCCTTCCCCAAACTCGCAGTCAGTAAAGCTGAGGAGCTCCGTGAGACTTCTCCCCTCGCTTGTCGATCATATTCTCTTCAATAAACTTGTAAACGCATCTAGTTGACGGTGTGGTCCTTGCTAGTGGACTGAAGGCCAAACATTCTCCCTCTGGATTTTCTGGTAGAGAATTGAATTCACGATTCCATCAATTAAGGCAAGTCGCCCAGGTCCTGAAGCAGCAAAGCAGCCCAAGACCATTAGACTACTACCTTGTTTAAAGGTTGTTATTGTAGGGTGTTTACAGAAGTGCCCTGGTCAGTCCCCACATGAGGAAACAGGACTGTTGACAAAGCTGATATGCGGGGGTCATAAGGGACTCTTGTTTAGTCATGATGTCATGTTACCCTGTTATTATGCTACTCCTGCAAGCTTCTGTTCTACACCTCAGGATGGTCAGCATTGTCTAAGCCGTTGGACAGTCTTGTGTAATCATGTGGGAGGGTCATCTTTGTTTGTATGACTTGTGTCAGCAATGGTACAACTGGTGTGTAAGCATGCAGCACATGTGATTATTGATGATTCTGTTTCCTGCTCATTGGGCGTCTATATTGATGACTTGGTTTTCCTTTGATCTTTGGGTATATAGGTGGAAGAGTGGAATGGTTCTGGGAGACTCTAACTTGGGCTCCTGCGCGATATTCGCGTATAGTCATTTATCTCACCGCATTCTGTTGCTGAATTTGCGATTCATACATCTGTAAATAAACTATATTAATCTTAACCAAGCATTCCTCTATGACAAATATCCACTGCCCAGATATGGATTTTCAGTTCTGACAAACGCACAGGCCTTTCGGTATCAGCAGCCTGTAGTCACTTGCCTGCACCTAGTGCCATCGCAGATACATTTTATTTTATTATTGCCAGCTGTATCAGCCAGAGGCACGTCCGCTTGCACATAGCTAGATTGCCATCCTTACATAGCCACACTACGGTTGCATGCAGCCTTCTGTGTGTCAGCGTTAGTGCAAAGGAAGGTTAAGTATAAATTAATTTAGAGTCAGATCATAATAACAATTAAGCTTTAAATTACTCTCGATCCGGCAACCAGGTTAGACGACGCACATTCCTACACCTCTCAGATATTTCCGACTTTTGGTATACCTGAGGGGGAATTCCTCAATTGGTGCTGCCAAAGTGATAAGTTTTCATTCACAGCTGGTGAGGGTTATCACTATTGGTCTCACCATTTGCGGCGATTCAACCCTCCTGACAATTGGCAGAGAAATCTGGTCTGGGACCTTGGTCGGTACCGATGTTCAGGCCAGATTATTTGTTAATGTGAGGGGGCTACGGATCCAATTTTAACCCTCCCAAACTGCTCGCAGCCTCATCGGGCCGCCCCGATAATTTCAAACACTATTGAAATTTTGGAGGGAAAATCTGGATGATTACGCCATTACTTTCCAAATGGGACCACAGCAGCCAATGAGAGAGACGAGCTGACGGAGGTGAATGAGGGTAGTTTGAAATGGTGACAACACAGTTCTCCATTTCAACAGTGGACAATGTTGCTTTTGAACTAGCTAGCTAAACGTGAGGTTTACAAGCTAACGTTAGTCCCGGAGCAGCCAACCGCATTACCATGCAACGGTAAACATTTATAGCCCTTGAGGCTAACCTTTTGTAGTATATTACTGTTGACAGATAATAAAACTGACAGTTAAAAACTCACCTCCAGTTGTGGAATAATACAAAACATCCTTTGCATTCTTATCATCTTATTATCATCAGTATTATTATCAAAACATCTTTTGTATTATTATTATCTTTTACTGCTTAAAACATCTTTTATGTCAATACCCCAAAGCTTTAAACCTATTTGTCCAGAGTGTGTGTCTGTGTGTGAGAGGAACTGTACAGAGGACCAAGGTCAAGAGTGGCTCAGGAATGCACAGTTTCTGCCAAGAAAGAAAATGCCCTAAGCGCAGTCCAAAGTGGCATCAGGTATCCCGTAACCGCCTCACAGTGACCTGTCCAAAGTAGACTGGACAATACTATGAAGAAAGGCGGGAGCTGATTAGACTACGGTTATAGACAGATCTACAGCCAATTGATGTACAGCTAAAGGACTGTGGATTATAAGAACTGATGCCCGGGCAACGCCCGGGCAGAGCGCTCTCCAAACTGTGGCCAAGAACATCCCTCTGTTACAGTTTGTAATTTTTACTCTTTGTCTGTTATAAATTTACTATATTTCAATCACAATCTGGTCAAGTATTTATTTCAATTGTCTTCCACCCTTAACGAACACCACCGGGTAACAAGAGGTAATTTTCCCCACAAATCTGGTGACTCCCGACATGGAGGGGGAAGACTCTTGGGTCTGACCTGGAAACTGAGTCAGAATTTGGACAACGCCTTGACGACAATCGCCAGACACTTCACGGCCGGCCAAAGACAGAGGTAGGCAGAAGCTTTTTTAATCTGCAGAATCTGAAGTGTCTGACGTTTGACGGAAAGGTATAAAATTATATTATTATACTTTTGTATGATTTCAGTAGCAGACACAGGGTAATATTCTATACTGGTTTCCTGTATCGCATTCCAATACCCAACTCTAAAGACTAGTCTGAACAAAAGTCCTAGGTGATAAGTGAGATAAGAAGTGAATACGGGGCGTGACGACGGCATAAAAAATAAAAAATAAAAAAAAATCCGTCACAAGGCCAGGTAAATACCCAAGGGATATTTTAACTTGAAACGTGTGGGCGAGGGGTGGACACGGTAGGATACGAAGGACTTAATAGGTTAGGTGGGGGACGTCAGCCACTGAGTTCTGAACGGTCTAGAGGTCCTATACGGAGATCCATCAAAGACGCCTAGGAAGATAATACACACGTGTATGTGACAAAAAGAAAAGAGAGGAGAAATATAAAGGTCACATAACAATAAAATATCCAATAAAGGACTTGGCCATTGGACTGTGCATGTAGAGATCAGGACCTGAGTGTATATTATTGTAAATCCAGGCTGGTGGTGGTAGTGAGTGAATTGGGAATGGAGCAAGGAATGTTTTCGAGTGCTGTTGGCAGGTGCTTTAAGTGCTGAGGTGTATGTGTGTGTATGCTGAGCTCAGATTGTGTGTGTGGAAGTCAATGTGAATGAACCGAACTCTGTGAGTGTCTGTAAACAACTGCATTGCTGGCATATTTGTTAGTTCTGTCTTTGTTAGATTGAATACAGTTGTCATTCTATTACATGAAGTGCTCATATAGAGGTCCACAATAAAATTAGCATTTATTCAAGATTAATTTCAGGTGCCCGTTGATTAGCCTATATTTACAGTATTTTATGGAATTCTTAGAGTAATTGCAGGATTGGTAAAAAGTGAAGTTGGTCAGAGTAAGTGAAATTAGTTGGTCTGAGTAAGTGAAGTTGGTGTAAGTGGAGTCGGTTAAAGCAGGAGTTTAGCCATTTTAATGGCTGTGGTTGGTTAAAGTAAGTGGAATTAATTTGGATGGTAAACAGAGAGCGGGAGTTTAGCCATTTTAATGGCTGTGGAGTTGTAAAAGGACAAAGTTGGTAGAAGTGAGCAGAATAATTATTCCTTGTGAAATCAAATAAAAGTCCCTATTTCTTGATTCAATAAGCGTATGCCCTTCTTGAACGATCAGTAACTATAAACAGAGGGAAGTTTAGAGGAAGTAATAATTGAACGTCAATTACATGAACGTGGATAAAGTGTTTCTAATGTGGCTAACTGAATTGCTTTGAGATGCAGGACAAAGTCCAATATTTAAATGCTCTAATATTTGGCGGAAGTAATTCATTGCTGAGAAAACCACTACTAATATCCTCTATGAGCGTGAAGTAATTACACCATTTGAATTTGTTCAATATTTGCAAAATTGTAAAGAGCTAGAAAATCTAAGCAGTTTTCTGTAAATAATTAGACTGTGTGAGATTGGTGTGCTAGAAGCATATCTCAGAAAAGAAAATGAAGGAAAAGTACAAACAAGAATAACACTGTGTGTTCAAAATTTGCCAAAGTACTGTTTAACACTGTATATAGTAAGAGACTCTGTGCCAAATTTTATTGATACAGAGGTTTCTCAAGTATTGAAAATTTTCAATTGATATTTGAAAAAGATCAGAAAAGTACCTGGAAATATAAAATATAATATGAAATTTAATGGTACATACTAGATTTATAAAAATAAAATAAAAAATCAAGTGAACTATTGTGGGATTAGAGACTGGATGGGTTTTTAGATGGAGGAATGCAGAGTCAAAACAATAGAGGAATGGAGCCTTATTGACCGAAGCAGATTAGGGAGCACAGATAAGTGAAAGGTCAACATGCAGAAGTCAGAGAACAGAGAATGATGCATTGTGATTGAGCGAATGTCACTGGAAGCTTTCCTGACCGAAGAAATGCAAATGAATTAATGAAAAATCTTTTCTCCATTTCAAACAGGGACTATCAACCAGTGATTCTACATGGGAAAAAACTAAGAGGGCATGATAACCTTAATCTTTTTTTTAACTTCTACAGGAAAAGAGCCAAGCGAGTGGAAAAACGGCAAAATTATGTTGATGAAGTTTTTGTTCATTGTTGTATGCATCTAACTCATTCAATTGAAACTTTTCCACAGAGGACTCACTGCACAAGATAAGGAATGAAAAAACCTTGAAAGTGATTTGCTGGCCAGCTAAGATTCAGCTGCAGAGTTCTAAAATAAATTTGGGGAAATCCAATTTGGAGTATTAACACAAGACTAAATTCAAAAGGTGGACCACCATATAATTGAAAAAGTCGACTAATAACGTGATCACATTCTAAATTTATTTTTGATTAGGCTGGCAAAATCTTTTATTCTGACTAGTAGTGAGAAGGACAGGGACTTTCAAATAAAAGGTACTGACTGACTGACTGACTGAGCTGACCAGATTTGGGATGATTGTTTACCTTTATGTGCTGGGAGCCCAACAGAAAAATTATTACAGTTGAATGTTCAATACGTACCCATTTTTTGTGAATAATAAAAAAAAAAAAAAAGAAATTGCATATTGTAACACAGTCTAAAGCAACTCCACCCGGTTCTGCTAAGGATATGGGGAATTGACACTATGGCTGGGGCTAATAAGCCCTGACTGTGCATCTCCTCCATGCTTTTAGCGGAACCCTAGACAGAGGCGGATTGCTCAATCATGATTAATTGAAAAAAAAAACACTTTGAAAAGAAATTATTGTTACTGTCCCATTTTTGACCTGGAATACAGAGGAATACCAAATCATGAATATGCTGCAAAATATAAATAAATAAATAAATTAAATAAATAAATAAATATTAATGCAAAATTGACAGGAGCTCAGTAGCAAGGATGAGCAAATTTAGTAATTATGAATTTTTAAATAAAATTAATTTATCAAGGTGGCACATGCACTGTGATCGAAAAGGCAGTGTATTGCAAACAATTCCAATGAAATTGATGATTTTGTAAAACACATTCAGACCAAGCGAAAATACACAAGACAAAGTTCTTGAATTGGGATTTATTCGGCAGGTAAAGAAAGGATCTAAGTGAATTCCATCGACTTTTGCTTGATTTCGTTTTACAGATTTATTGATTTTTATAGATGTTTTAGTTTCCCCATTTTATTATCTGCCAATTATCATTGTACACTACTTTGATTCAACTTTGTTGTTTTAAATGTTCTCTATAAATAGACCTGACTTGACTAATGTTGCTGAAGGAATTTTTGTTGTTACTGTTATAATTCCTCTAAATAGTGTTAAGTGCACTTAGATTTTATTACATTATAGTTTTACTGCTTAAAAACAAAATAATATATACTTGTTAGAAATGTCAATGCTTATTTTGTTCTCTGCTTCAGGCTCTGAGAAAACTGTCTGTGGGAAAGTACTGATAGGAGGGGTACATGCACCTGGATAGGAGTTATGGACTCATGTCTGGGAAATGTCCCAACTTAGCAAGATAACAGAATTGTTTCTATCTGTACCAGGCCTTGAAACTGAGCCACTAAGCACAATATGTGACTCCTCCAAGTGCATCCCTAGAGCAGAAATCTTGAAAGAATAAAATGTTTGTGTAATTTTGTGATTGATTGCTTGAAGGATGCCTGGCTAGAAGGGTATGGGTCATTCCATGAAAAAAGAGAGCCAAAGTGTGACATGACTGTTCAAATTTGAAACAAAGATTTTGCTCGAAGTGCTGGTTCACTTTTTGTTGGCGTTCCCATGAGTCAAAATGTGACACAAGTTAAATGGCAAGATCTACTGTGGGATGCAAGAGGCAAGGCGTTGAACGTTCAGCGTTGCCGATGTAACAAGGACACGAAACTAACACAGAAGTATGCAATAAAAATTTTATTTCAAAATATAACAAAGTCTCAACTTGTTCAATTAGTATAACAGAGAACAAACTTAAAACAAACCAGCAGTTTGGCAATGCCCAGTTGTGCTCTAAGGTCTGAACATGTTTGGCAGGGCTTTGATAAGTCGCTCATTGGTCATGTTCATCTGAGGACGGAACAAATGCAATATTCTGGACAAAATATAAATGAGAAGGCAGCCCATGTAAGTACACATCAGCTCTGAAAATATTTGTCATCTGGATTGTACCACATGACAAATGTTGCAAATGTAACATGGGCACGAAAAATGCTCGACTTAGCAAATGCATCACCTGTCTTCACCCTACGCCCTTTTTGATATTGGAAACCGCTAATGATTCAATTTACAATGGTACAACTAATGGTTAACAGGATGAATTTGTTGATTTCAATTCCTCAGCAGGAGCATGCAGTTAAACATTCAACACAATTCTGGGCTGAAATACAGGAACTTCACAAAAAGCAACCCTACATTTGCTGTGCAACATTTATTAAAAAAATAGGCTAAATTGCCTGTTTCACATTTACTAACAACTTCCATCAAAATTCTTTTTATATAGAAAAATTTATCCTTTCTTTCGCCAAAGTGCGTTGAACGCAACATGGGCGCAATAACAGCAGTGACTGGCCATGTCCCAGCTGGGTTTGCCACAACCCCTGCAAAAATACACCTAACTGCCGAGTGTCACTTTCATTGAGAAAATATATGGATGAGAAGTGCCCGTAGACATGTAAACAATAGTGGTGGGACGCGATTAAAAAAAAATCAATCTAATTAATTAAAGGCTTTGTAATTAATTAATCTCGATTAATCACATTTTTATCAAATACCAATTTTTGACACAATAAGCAAAGTTTTTCAATTCAAATAAATTTTGGTTGACGACTGAATCAATGAATAGACATATATGTGATCTTAAACAACAAAAATGTTTATTTTTCATCTATAACTATCAGTGCATTTTTCATCTGTGTACTACATTCACTGATTAGTGCAAACTCCCAAGTGCAATTATAGCCTTTTTATTCAACATTTTAAGACTTGGGGTGCATTTACACCACCTACCGGGCTAAAGTGTGTGCATCAGTGTTACCGGTGTGCCAGAAATGAGGGAACTGAGAAAGGTGCGATTAAATCATTTTTTTTTTTTTTTTTAGCGCGTTATTTTTCCTGTAATTAATTAATCCAAATTAACTTCCGCGACCAAAAACGATGCACCACTCCTTAAAACACGTGAAACGGCAGGCCAAATTATGAATCCCTATAGAAAACAAACTTGTGTTGAAAATCGGTGATTGACCAAAAGATTTTAGTGATTGAACGTCACTTCATTCGAACGTAACTTTCTGGGACACAAAAATACTAACCTGCTCAGCTTCCTTCATGAAGACGATAGACTGGTTCCTGGATGAAAAGTAGGAGGTTCGAAAGGAAATCCATATCTATGACCACTGTGAGACCCCAAGGGGATACAGCAGATCGGGCAGCGAGCCCGGCTCGTGTTGAACGTAACTTGGAAAATATGACGCGAAAAAATTTTGCTCCACAAAAAAGAAGAATTTTATAAAAACCCATGTGTTTTCTGAGATAATATTTTGGACGGTTATGCAACAGATTAATATCAACACGTTGGTACAAAAAATCTAGATAATATATTATGTTTCCTGGGTTTTCTCAGCACTGTTTCAATGTAACTTTTCAGGACACCATGAGTTACGTTCGCAACAATATTTTAAGCGCTAATTGCAGTGTTATACATCTGGATTTCCCAGTTAATTGCCGTTGTGGGTTAATCACTTGGAATTTGATGTTAAGAACAAATGCCATTTCAGCCAGACTTTTATTTAAAAATTCGTAGAATTTTACATTCAAAGTCTGAAGGCAATGAATGTCACAAATTTGGACAATTTTTATCCACAAGTTTTTCAAAGACATGCAGTTTTTTTTTTTTTATTTATCTTTTTCAGAAGACCAATTATATTGCCTGTGTTAGCTTTTTTTTTATATATACTCTGGCCTTCAGGCATGGCATTTTCTATAGGTGGCATCCAATTTTGTAAATCATATAGTCCTGTAAAAAATGCAGGGTCTCTGGCTCTCTATTTCATGGAAAGACCCGTATAAAAATTGCTTGTTGAAATTATTTAGCAGAGACCAACCTCTGACTGCTGTGGACACAGAGTCCCTGTTTGCTCTCTCATTCTGCAGGATTATATTGCAATAAACTGTTGATCATGTTTCTTTAAAAAAAAAAAAAAATGTGTTCCCATTCTTTCAAAGAAGTCCTATCTAATAATACTGCATGTCCTGGACTCAAGGACACCCCTCTATCAAATCCTGAGATTGAGTACTTTGTTGATGGTTTGCCGTCAAGAGTCGATAAAGGCAACCCATGTGTTGGATATGCTGTCTGTACTCATGAAACTGTGTTGATTGTAATCTTCTGCACACCAAACATGTTGACCTAATCAGTTTGGCTGATGCCTTTGCAGACAGAGGAGCAAGGGCAACAGCCAAACACACTCTTGTGGGGCTATTACGCCAATCTGAAGACTCAATTTCATGTGACCTGCTGTGAGCAGAGCATGATGCTGCTCCCCACAAGAAAAAAACGTCAATGGACATCACATGGAACACAACACACTGATGACAGGTGGATGGGACCCAATGGTAAACCTATATTGCCAAAATCCTCTTCCATATTGCTGCAGATTTGGTGCATGGGCAGTGCCATGTACCAAGAGGAGGGACCAAGGGGTTAATAGAGCAAAGTTATTATCACTTATTTACTAAAAAAAAAAATTTCTAAGAAATGTCCAACATGACAAAGATGGGTAGTAGTACAGAAGGGGCAATCCCTACACCCCCCTGGGCCATTCCACGTTTCATACATTTAACACCATGTGAGGGGAAGAGGTATCGTTAGTAGTGATATGACCTTTTTCTAAATGGGGTAGAAGCTATAGATACAATCACAGTAGCAAAATCCTGAGTAGAGAAATTATTCCTAGGTGGGGAATTCCAAAGACATTGTATAGTGACAATGGGTCAGAATTTAGGAATGAAGTGTTGACCCACATGGGAGCAAAATTAGGAATAGGATTGAAAAAGCATTGTGCATATCATTCGCAATCAGCAGGATTAGTGGAGAGAACTAATGGAACCCTGAAAGCAAAACTGGCAAAAGCCATGTACTCCACTAATTTGACCTGGGTTGAGGCCCTCCCACTGGCACTATACTCTATGCGCCAGCAACCAGTGAAGGACACGTTTCTTTCACCACATGAATTACTCACTGGGAGGGGAGACCCTAACGTGGTCCCCACCGCAGCCTTGCTGCAAACAGATTTGTCAGATTATATGCGGGCTTTGGGCAACATGACTAAGCTTCTCTCGCCAGGTGCAAGCAGCAAATTCCACAGGAGACGAGGACAACGGCACCCCGGCCCCAGGGGTGACCACTGGCGACTGGGTCTGGTTAAAGGCACCAGGCCATCCACGCTGGGACGAACCGATCTGGGACGGGACCATTCAAGATCACTGAGGTTTCCGACCGCGCAAAGCGGGTCGAAAAGGAGGGAGATAAGACCTGGCATCATTTTGCACACTGTGCAAAAGCAAGACCGCCAGAGCGGTCACTAGAGCAGGTAAGAACTAACCTGTTGTTATTCCAGGACATCAACAAGGAAGATGGAGATGGAGAATCGAAGGAGGGTGAGGAAACGTAATGAAATGTGGCTAGGAATAAGGAAGGAGGATTAGCTCTCCTAGTAAGATTTTCTTTACTTCTTGTAGGCGCTTTGCTATACGCTGAATGCACTCAGAAAGACGCCCACATGACACCTACACCACACCAAGAATTCGCGGAAGACATGTTGATGGTAGCGGCAGTAGTAGGAGAACTAATAGCAGGAGGAGCATTCTCCAGCCTGGTCTTGCAGTATATACATCGTTGGGTCCTAACACATACATCACCGGAATACACGGACAAGACAAATTTAATTGCACGTCCCAAAAGTAACATGAAAATAGCAAGTACTATTGTAATCTTGGCTTTGGTACTGGTAACAGACGCAGCTACAGTGAACTCAGACCCCTGTGGAGCCAAGGTAATTTTAAAGGTGGACCCGGACAGTGAGAACACATTTCAATTTGATTTATGTAACATAATCAACTGTGGTACTGACCCCTCCAAATGGAGGGGGTATGAAGATATTGAGTTAGAGGAGTACCGAGATGACCCCATAGGCCTGGAGGCCGGGGACTTGCCCTAACCTCGCCCGACGAGGCGACTATGTTACTGTACCAACAGGTGACCGGGAATGTGACAGGAAGTGACGAGTGGGTGTGTCCTCCAGAACCCTACACGCCCAACTGCCCCATTGGAAATCCCTACTGCGAACATGGACAAGGCGGAGAAGCAGGTTGGGCTTGCTGGAAGTGGGCGGAGAAGTATTGCCCAGACCTGCCTAACCTCAGAAAACAACTGCTGACTGATCCTGAATTTCAGCGAGCCTACTGCCGGGGAGATTCTGTGGTTGTCTGAGGAGGAGTGTGAATGAGATTTGAGTGGATGAAGGGTATTGGCTTAGTAAATTCATAACGTTAGAGGGTGCTCATGTGCTCATGTGCTAGATCCATATTCCGTGATAGTGGCTGATGAGTGCACTTGCACATATGAAGTAAAATTAAAATGCCGGAATATGCAGATTTGCTGTAGGACTAAAGGGTTTCGCTTGGAGCGGACGCTGGGCGGCAACTAGCCAAGCCGACCTCCACTGGCGTCATGGCCAAGCCATGGTCATGTGGATCCCTGAGTTGTCAAGGGGGTGAAGGGGGCACCCAAGGAGGGGTCCCAGTGGTCAAGTAGAGCCTGGAGGTCAGGTTTTGCTTTGCTGCGCTAGGATGCTAATGCAATCACCCCATTGATAGCAATATGTAACGTAGGTGCTCACAGCACAAAAGGGTGAGAATGTAGTCGCTTCAGCACTTAGTGTTGCCCCCATAAAATGGGGCCAAAGGAGGGAGTTGTGGAATAATACAAAACATCCTTTGCATTCTTATCATCTTATTATCATCAGTATTATTATCAAAACATCTTTTGTATTATTATTATCTTTTACTGCTTAAAACATCTTTTATGTCAATACCCCAAAGCTTTAAACCTATTTGTCCAGAGTGTGTGTCTGTGTGTGAGAGGAACTGTACAGAGGACCAAGGTCAAGAGTGGCTCAGGAATGCACAGTTTCTGCCAAGAAAGAAAATGCCCTAAGCGCAGTCCAAAGTGGCATCAGGTATCCCGTAACCGCCTCACAGTGACCTGTCCAAAGTAGACTGGACAATACTATGAAGAAAGGCGGGAGCTGATTAGACTACGGTTATAGACAGATCTACAGCCAATTGATGTACAGCTAAAGGACTGTGGATTATAAGAACTGATGCCCGGCAACGCCTCGGCAAAGCGCCTCTCAAACTGTGGCCAAGAACATCCCTCTGTTACAGTTTGTAATTTTTACTCTTTGTCTGTTATAAATTTACTATATTTCAATCACAATCTGGTCAAGTATTTATTTCAATTGTCTTCCACCCTTAACGAACACCACCGGGTAACAAGAGGTAATTTTCCCCACACAGTTCACGCTGAAGAACAGACAACCCGTGTTGACCGCGTCTCCCCAACCATTTTCTCACCCAGACTCTTTTAACAGTCTATTTTTTCTTCTCACTGCAAATCATTACTATACCAAGTTTCTGCACCATGTCCGTCTCCATTTTGCTTACATCTGTGGGCTTCCCCATGAGATCACGTGAGATCACGTCAGGTGGTGCGCTGCTCCCTCTGGCATGGTAATCTTAAGAATCATTCCGCGAGAAAATGGCACTTTTTGAAGAAGTTGAGGAGTTGACCCCCCTGGAATTGAATGAAACTTGGCAGATGGGTAGATATGGTAGACTTACAGAAAAAGCCAAATTTTTAGGTCCATATCTCAAGAAGTCTGCCGGTGGCACCACCTGGAAGCCACTAAAGTGGCTCAGTTTTTCTTTTGACACCACATTTTACATCAATTATTATGACTTAAGGGTACACAGTACCAGATGTGTTATACTTTTATCATGACCTGTCACACTTCAAGTCTGGATAGACATGAGCACCACATCAGCGCCAAGCTGAGTAACTATGTTATTGAGTCGGAATTATTTGAGAAATCACAGTAAAAATTGAAAATGGGAATGGGAATAAAATAATATCCTAGACATATACCAATAAAGAATGCTTTATTATGTGTTTACTCACAACAAGACTATTAATTTCAATTAATATTCCCTTTGTATGTTGCTGGGTTAGTCCAATGGATGGCCGGAAAGATGGTCGAAATTGATTTTGGTGCATGTTTGAGGTATATTTTCTCAGTAACCCAGATATGTTCCATGGTGATAAATGCCGTTTGTTGTGCTTTTGGGGCTCTGTTTTCAGGAATATCAAGCATTTCTTTGGTAGTATCTACACTTTCAAGTTAGACGGAGCCAAAGTTGGAGAAAAACTCAAAATAGCAGATTGTGCCAGTGTTTAGGCGGCATTATTTAGTTTACCCATCAAGATAGAGATTTGAAATTCTCTGGATACATAGTCCCTTTGGGTTACATTACAGAATTAGTAAAATTTCAACGGTAGTGTTTTCAGTGTAGATGATTTTAAACATCAAAAGTCGGAAAAATTCTCCTCCAGGGGGCACTGTAGGCTAGATGCTAGTACTGGCCATCCCCAGCAATGTACTAAAGAAATTTTTTTAATTGAGATATACAACAGCTAGTTTTCTCAGAAAGTGAAGAGCTTGGTTTTGTACTATATTGGGTAGATAGCTTTCTGACTAAAGGTGGCGCTCTAAAAAGCTAATGTTCTGCCAACCCAATTTTCCATATCCCCAGACATATACCAAAGTTCTGTCTTTTGAAATACATGAAGCACATACACAGTTATACATAAAATTTGTAATCCCTTTGGTATTAAACTTGTTTGGTTGTAAACTGTTGGTGACTGTGAGCCAAAAATTTTAAATGCCAAAAGAGAACTAATGTAAAAGGCGTGCCACCATACGTACACATGCAGACATGCATCAACAGTATACGTACACTTACATAAAATAATAGTCCATAATTTGAACTCTAAAAAAAATCTTCATCACATAATCGTGTACATGAAGACAGAATGTATAGTACAAAAGTTAAAACTGTTTTATAATTTTCATGTTATCCAAAGCGAAATGATGTCAACACAGCATGTGACTAGCTCTATCCGTCAGTCTGTTTTTGGAATTGGACTGCGGGTTGGCGGCACCTGGTCGTGCGCACCAGAGGTGCTCCTTGGCCTTGGCCCTGAGGAGCCATCCATGGCCTTCTTTGCTGGATTCAGGTCGATGTTACCCACGGAGCCAGTCGAGCCCGAGGCAAGCCCTACTACACCACATCCTGGGTCTCTACAGGGCTGCTTACAAGCCGTTGATAGTGAGCTTCTCTGTCTCTGAATTAAATAGCGGGCTGCAGCCTATATGGCGCAATAGTTGCATCAACATCCATGGCTTGGTACGCAAGGAAATGGGAAGTCTGTAAAAGAAACCCCACCCTCCCAACCAGCAGGTATCCCATAGGTTAGACATCATGGGCAGGTGTTAGGAATGAAGGCATGCAAGTTACCACTACAAATGAACTGCCGTTTTCTTGGCAGGGTGCTGCTTGCTTGCTAGGACCTCTGTGCCCTTTATCAGGACAACCACTTGCTTGACGCGACTGCTGTGCCCTTTTTCATACCCAAGCACCATACCATAGGGAAATCCTAGAATTAACACTGAAGCCTGCTCTCCAATTCTCATAGTAATGCAAAAATGCAGAGAATTTGTTTTTTTTTTTTTCTGAAACTCACCAACACTACAAAACTGTACACTGTACTGACTACTGGTAGAAGTCTTGTATGTTGACACAATGCAACAAGCACCGCCAACAATCTTTTCCAATTTACAACTAACCCAGCTTTATACCAAAGAGATCACAAATTTTATGTATAACTGTGCATATACTTTATATATGTGAAAAGACAGAACTTTGGCATATGTCTAGGAATAAGGAATATTAGGTCGGTAGAACAGTAGCTCCTTAGAGCACCAACTTTGGTCAGATAGCTATCCACCCAGCATAGTACCAAGCTAAACTCTTCATTTTCAGAGAAAACTAGCTGTGGGCAACACAATTCAAAAACAATTCCTTTGGTACATTGCTGGGGATGGCCAGTACTTGCATCCGGCGTACAGTGCCCCCTAGAGGCCAATTTTTCCGACTTTTGATGTTTAAATCATCTACACTGTAAATACTACCATTAAAATTTTACTAATGCTGTAATGTACCCCAAAAGGACTATGCAACCAGAGAATTTCAGATCTCGATCTTGCTGGGTAAACAAAATAATGCCACCTAAACATAGGCACAATCTGCTATGAAACGGTCCATTTTGAGTTTTCCTCCAACTTTGGCTCCATCTAGCTTGACAGCATAGATACTACCAAAGAAATGCTTGGTATTCCCTAAAATAGAGTTCAAAAAGCACAACAAACAGCATTTAGCCTCACAGTACATATCTGGGTTACAGAGAAAATATACCACAAACATGCATCAAAAATGAATTTCGACCATCTTTCTGGCCGTCCATTGCACAAACACAGCAAGATACCAAGGTACTATTCACTGAAAATTATAGTATCGTTGTGTGTAAACACATAATAAAGCATTCTTGATTGGTAAATGTCTGGGGTATTATCCTATTCCGTTTCCCATTTTCAATTTTTATTGTTATTTCTCAAATAATTCTGGCTCGATAACATAGTTACCCAGCTTGCGCTGATGTGGTGCTGAAGTCTAACCGGACTTGAAGTGTCACAGATCATGAGAAAACTATCACATATTTGGTACCGTGTACCCTTAAGTCATGATAGTTGATGTAAAATGTGGTGTCAACAGCAAAACTGAGCCACTTAAGTGGCTTCCAGGTGGCGCTATCGGCAGGCAAAGTGAAATGTGGACCTAAAAATTCAGCTTTTTCTGTGAGACACCCATATCTACCTATGTGCCAAGTTTCATTCAATTCCAGGGGGGTCAACTGTGCACCGAATGCCAATCTCTCGTGGAATGGCTCTTAATAATACCCTGTAGTGTGTGATGCACTATTATTTTCAAGTCTTGTAGTGTGCACGTTTAAGATTAGACAGATGATCATCTGTGAAGTTTCTGCTTATGTGCGTGATGCAACCCGATTTCAAAATCGATTAGGATTTTAAAACTCCTTTAGTCTCAGCCTGGCCTTATTGTGAAATGCTGTGTTAGCTTTATGCCAGATCGAATGGGACCCATCTCTTCCAAAAGTTCTTTTGACTCATGACTCATCAGTCCACAGACTATTTTCCCAAGAACCTGGGGGGTCATCAAGATTTGTTATCGAGTGTGAGACAAGCCTTTCTGCTCTTTTTGGTCAGCAGTGGTTTTCGCCTTGCAGCTCTCCCATGGATGCATCTTTGCCGAGTCTATTTCTTGTCGTGGAATCTCGAACACTGGCATTCACTGAGGTAAGTGAAGCCTGCAGGTCTTTGGATGTTACTCTGGGTTTTTTGCGACCTCCTGGATGAGTTGTCAATGAACGCTTAGAAGAATTTTACCTCATTTGTAGATAATGCCTCACTTTGTGGTTCCCTGAAGTCCCAGAGTCTTAGAAATGGCATTGTACCCTTTCCAGACTGATTTATGTCAAAAACTGTTTCTCATACGTTCTTGAATTTCTTTAGATCTTGGCATCAGGCGCTGATTTTTTCCCTACTTCATATCGCCAAAGGATCTTTTCAAGTGATCTTTAGATTTGAGTGGGTTGGCAGTAGTCATGCCTTGGTGGGTCTAATTAAATTGAACCCAACAATCAATTAAATATGTTGATTTTTTTTTTTATTAGAATATTTTGGGCCTGATGATGACATCAGAGTTGATGAAAAGTGGCCCATATTTCAATATTTCACCTCAATCAAAGTGCATATAAAAATAAACATAATATATATACATTAAATAATATAAATTTAATCTTACAGCTTATCTACCAAAAACGAATTAACACATTTCTTAAATTTTTCCATGTTGGGAGTTCGCGGAAATGTGTTGGCAGGGAGAGAGTTCCACAGCCGAGTTGTCCTTAGTATGTATGAAGACTGATGAAGATTTGTGTTGGATGTGGGTATGTTAGCAGTGTATGGGTGGGCTGCTGCAGAAAATCGAGTTGTTCGAACATTAGATACTAACGGTGGTAGGATTCCTGACAACTCAAGAGATGGCTTCAAGAAGAAGTATTGATAAAAAGTACAGAGAGATGCGACATTCCTCCTGTGCTCAAGTGGAAGGATTCCAGCTGTGATTGGATCTTCTATTCTCAGGAGACAGAGGGCTTACCTCTGTAGCCTGTTCAATAGCCCAATGCTGTGGAGCCAGCTCCACCCCAAACTGGACATGCGTACTCCATTAAGGGTCGAATGTAGGCCTTGTAGATGGTGACTCTTGCCTTAAACGGAAGAAGGTCTTTTGAATGGCGTAAGATGTATAGCCTCTTTGCAACCTTTTTGGCAATACCCATGATGTAGGGAGCCCACATCAAAGTGCTGGTGATGGTCATACCAAGAAGAGTGATGTTTTTAGTTGGTTGAAGGGCACAGTTCATGAAATACAGAGTAGGATGGTCCTGAAATCCGCTTCCTGCTAATGACCATCTCCTCAGTCTCGCTTGCATTGAAGGTGATGCACCAATCTGTTGTCCATTTCTCAATTGTCAGCAAATCACGCTGAAGGCTCTCAGCACAGATGTCTCCATCGCAAGAATTGCTTGATTTAGAAACTAATGTGGGCAATTACTTTTTCTCATAGGGCCAGGTATGGTTGGATAGCTTTTTCATTCAATAAATGAAATCATAATTTAAACACTGCATTTGTGCTTACTCCGGTTATATTTGTCTTATATTACATAAAATGAACTTCATGATTTGAAACATCTATAAGTGAGAAATATGCAAACATAGAAGAAATTGGGAAAGGGGAAAATACTTTTCCCCCAGGTAGTAAATGTCTAGTCTCCCCTCCCTCTATTTAACTCTCTCTAAATCTCTCTGTCTCTCATTCTTTACACTGTAAAAAATAAAATAAGTTGATTAAACTTCAGTAAGTAAGTCAACCTGCTGCAAAGCATTTTTAATTTGCTCGACTTGTCTGGGTTGTTGGATGAGCTGATTTTTGAACGAACTTGGAACCTGAATTTGAGCAAAGTCAGAAGGCTGGTTGCCTTACTTTTTAAGTTTATTCAATTTCTGACAATGTACTTCTTTCAGCCACTTGAGGAATGAATTGGCTGGAGCAGGTCGGATCGCCATGGCGACAGAGCATATTGCCCTGGTGACAGCGCACATTGCCCCAATGACAATGCTCATTGCCATAGAGACAGTGCATTGGCCAGTGCTGTATGAATGAGGCACCCTGAGGGTATGATGGCATGCAGGGAGATTCAGTTGGATCCGTGGCTGCTGTCACATTACTGATGTGTGTGTGTATTAGTGTGTGTGCATTTTAGAGTATGTACGCATGCATGTGTCGTGTGTAGGCACCTGTGTACTAGCATAATTAAAATACTTATACATGAATACGTGCATGCACACACCCACACACATGCACACACATACAACGCACATGCTCAACTCTACATATTCCTTCTTAAATCCTTTATATACAAACATCATCCTCCCTCACCTCTTACATGCCGTCCTCAAAAGAACGGGCACTGGGGCTGCTTCATATCAGACTTGCCTGCATCTCTCTCTCTCTCTCTCTCTCTCTCTCTCTCTCTCTCTCTCTGTCTCTCTCTCAAAATTTATAAGAGCCATGTGAGTGCTCAGTGAGACCCCACCTCCTCCGTCTCCACTCACATTCTCTGGCCATTTATACCTTCATATGACCTTCGGCCTCTTGTTGGAATGTCTAACATTCCAGTGCAATTCTACGAGGCAGCAAAGCGTAATCCACTTCCTTAAATTTATACAGTGAGCCAATACATCTTCCATTCACCCTTACTGTGGAAAATGCATGTACCTCCTTATTTCTGTGGGCTAATACTAAATAATGCAGTTCATTCAGAGAAGGCGAGTAGCCCGTCAAAAACCACACTGCCAGCTGACGCATCCTGCCAATGCAAGTGCTCCGCGGCGTCCCTTATGAAAATATCCAATAGTTATTTCTTAGAAATACTGTAGTATTAATGGCATAACTATACTATTATGATATTTTGCATGGTATAACTAGAGTAGGACTATAGCCATCACATTATAACTATAGTATTACCACAGTCAACAGTACCATGATATTACCATAGTCCACACAACCGATTGCTGTAGCTTGAATAACTATGGTATCACTATAGTAATACTACACTGTGATCGCGAAAATACCATCCATTTATTATAGGATAACTGTAGCTTGGAACTAGAGTAATTTTTCATCAGGGGTGCGCCGCTCTGAATGTTTTAAGGCTAGAGCGTCCCAGACCTACGCGTTTTTTGTTCTCTCACGCGCGCTGCATGGGACGTCCTGGCCCAGGGAGGGTGGAGAAGGTTTCAGAATATAACGGGAGGTAGGGGTGAGATAAGGGGCGGGGTGGGGAGTGTTGGGGCAGGGGGGTTGTAGGAAGCGGCGAGGGTGTGCCCTATTAATGTCTTGCGCAGCGATTCTGTTACTCAAGTGAGAGACTTTCAAAGCTAAATGGCCAATACAGCAAGTTTCGGAGACTACGGTGAGAACTAATAACCGCGAGGCTAAAACCCATACAGATATTCATTCAGCTGGCGCCCCAAATCGATTTGGAAAACACACCTCTCATTTCTACTGTTGGAGATACTGTGGTTCACTTTTTACGACTCTTTGCCCACCAATTGGAATACGCTGACGGACAAAGTAAGCCATTTCATTTATTATTATTATTATTATTATTATTATTATTATTATTATTATCCATTGATGGATTGTCGATCTGCCAGTCGTAGCCTATGTTCCTGCTGCTCGCCAATTGTATGTTTTTGGTCGGATCCAGCTCCTCCGCGGACCTGAAAAGGAATAAACGACTTAGATAATGGATCAATAGATTGCTGTTACGACGGAGAGAACTTAATTACCAAGCTGTACTTCAGGTACAACTCTCAACTGTCGAAGTCCGGCGGCCTCGTTACTGCGTACCGGTGAAAAAAGTTTTACCGAGACTTAGTTGTGCTTAACAGTGATGCAGTTTGACGTGCCAACCCATTCAGCTCGGTCATCCGTTGGTGACAAAGACAAAACTCAAAGCTTGCTCGCGTAAACAGACCGTTTTGTTCACGAAGTCACTGATGCGTTTCATGTCATTACCGGACGAGGCTCGATTTTGATTGAGCTGCTGAAGCAAGCGTGGAATATCAGGTCGTTACCATGGGGACATAGTGACACCGCCATACCACTCCTTCAATAGCACGTAGGCAGGGATGGCTGCTTACCACACGACCAGTGCAAAGTTTGTTTGAAGCATTGCTCACGTACTTGTTGTAGTGATTATAACGAAAAATATAACAATAAAATTATGCATAGCTTAACAGAAACAGATCAAGGTATTATACAAAGAAAAACCACATATTGTGGGCACACTTCCAAAATAATTATGGATTTTATATGTCCACTATGTATGTGCCATTGACTTAAATTGAAAATGAGGTCTGATCCGGAATGACCTACACTGGAGCAAGCAACAGAGGTGCTAATGAACTGCATCTCACTATAAAACCAGAGGACACAACACACACAGTTTTTCTCAGTTTGGCTGAGTCACTAACAGCTTACTTGCTCATGCTCTTGTAAACTCAGAGAACTAGAAGAGAAAGTTTTATCACTGTGCACATACTCTGAACTGAATGATGTACCATTTTACATGGTTTTCTTGTCTGACGTTCTGCCCAACACTGCTGCTTCAGCAGCACTGAGGAACTTCCATACTACGGAGAAGTCAGATATTTTCTCCGTACTGCTTTGCTTTGATACGAGGGCTGTAGTGTAAGTAGCAAAAAGCACCTAGCCTCTTCTGTGATCTTTTCAATGATAGCTCAGCACATCGATGACTCTACCTGTCCATCTCGGAGCATAGGTTACTGCTTGAAAAGCATTTTCCCCAGAGCACTACCTAAACATCTATATATTAATTCTCAGTTTGCCTGGCCTTTGCGACGTATCTCCTCCCAAGCCGCCCAGTGGATCCCCGTGCTCTCTGGCATATGTGTTCCAGACGAGTCTGCCTCTGTCTTCTGCCATGTGGGATTGAACAAACTTACTAATATTTGGACCATTTTATCCATTTTTACCTTTCGTTACCATGATGACGAGTGAGGTTACTATTCGTTAGGATTATTGGTCACAATCAACCTCCTGCGGAGCACTGGTATGACATAATCTTGATGTTTTGCATACACTGGAAAAATAATTTGTGGAAAAAAGGAGTCGGAGGTTTCTCAATGAAAAATGTAGAAAGGAAAGTCAGGACCACAATGAGGGAGTATTTTTTCCCCAGAATGCATAGCATAATGCAATCGTTCTCAAACTCGGTCCTGGCGCCCCACTGTGTGTGCTTGTTTTTGTTCCGACCGCAGTTGCAATCTTAGGACTTAAACAAGCTGTTGATTTGCCTTAATTAGGTGCATTCATGTTTAGAGCAGTTGTTTGTCTCTTAAGCCACATTTGACAAATCTACACATGCCATGAAGAATTAAAATTTCATATCCACAATGAGATATGTTAGAAACCAGTATGAATAACTGCAGAGGGAAACAATTTGACCGAACCCTTAATCAACGTAAACAGTCAATAGGTTCCACATTGGTGAAACTGTCAACAAATGGTTGCAAAAACCAACAATTTATTTGGCAAACAGTAAAGTCACACCTGTTTCGTTTCATTTTAATTTTATTAAGTTCAGGAAAATTATTTTGAAAGAATTCAAAACACCTGTGTTCAGCAACCCAATTTGGAGCTTACTGATTTTCTCAGAGTCTAGTTTGATCTATTTAGAAATGTTTTTTACCTGCAAATCCTCACAATATGGAAAAATAAGCATAACATGTTTGAGGGTTTTTATTCTTCATGGCACAGTGGATATGTCCATAAAAATGCAGCTAAAGGTGGTTAATAACTGCTCTAAACATGGAATGCAGCTGATTAAGACAAATAGACACCTTGTTAAAAGTCTAAGATTGCAGTTGTGGTTGTAACAAAAACCAGCATACACAGGGGGGCACCAGGAACGAGTTTGAGAACCACTGGCATAATGCATAGCATAAAAATATGAAAAACATAAAAAACCTCCTCCCTTCCTCTGCACAAACCTCCATACTTGTGACTGTGCATTACCAACGTCACTTCAAAACGAAGTTTTATAGAGAGGAGGGTATTCCATTTTGCTAATTTACGCATCTTCAATTCTGAGAAACTCCTCTCAGTGATTATGTGTTTTGTCTTCTCGATGGGAGGAGCAAAGAGCAAGATTTGAAGGAAGAGAAGGGAGGGGAAAAAAAGCAATTGGCCAGAGAAACGAAGCCTTCAACCAAGCATATGCTATCAAGCAATAAATGAAGAAGCAAGGACCTAAATATGATTTCAAGCCGTTGAGCATTTCCTACACAGCTGTGTTTTTAGAGCCTCGGTTAGTCATCCCCAGTGACCACCAGTCGTGTGCGAGGGAGTGTGTGTTTCCTTGTGTTTCAGTGCGTGCGTGCAGGTGTTTGCATGCGTGTGTACGTGCTACATGTTCGCATCAGTGTGCATGCATGTCTGTGGCTGTTTGAGTTTGCGTTTATGTGGGTGTGCTTGGGTGTTCATGTGTATCTAGGTGGGAGCATTCTTCTTGTGGTATCCCAGCTGTACCAACTCATGAGTTCACCCGAGGTGGATCAAAAACACACTTGAATACCTTGCTGCAAAACTGAATCAATGCACAAATTCAGAAAAATTTAGATAGTAGTCCAGTCTTCTGTAATGTAAAGTACTATGTCAACCAAACAGCATAGGTCTCTATGGCACTGATTAGCAAGTAACACTTAAAAACACAAACCCACAGAGCCCTAAACAGGCAGGTATAATAATGCCAAAAAGGACCATCTGCTCCAGTCAAAATTTTTAAATGCTGATGTGAACGAACCATTCCATTCTACAGTACATTAAGACGCAGCTCTCTTGCTTCAGAAACCTTATATCTTTGTATCTGTTGCATAATCCTTATTAAATATTTTATATATATATATATGTAATTAATATATAATATTAAATATTATATTAAATCTGCCATCTTTCTAAAGCTCTCAACTTGCATCAAAGCGATAGTTCTGACTGACTGTCATAACATTGATGGCTTCTCTCTTCAAGTTGGACTGCAAATTAGTACTGTTCAGTTCTTAAACATCTAAGTGATGAACTTAACTGAAAATGCTATATTGAGCAGAGTTGTCAACCTTCCTCACCTGCAGCCCCTGACAGTGAACTGTACTGCTTGTATCAGTGTTAAGAGCATTAGAATGATGTTGATGAAAACCCCTTCCATCAGAGTCCTGTCTGTGACAAGTGCATTACAGTCACACTCAGCCTGGTTCCATTTAACCTCAGCATTCCCCTATGTTTACTTTAGCTCAGCGATTCTGAGAAGCTGTGAAAATTTCCTGGTTGGGTGGCAGGATTTAAATAATGAAAGTGTTAATTTCCCATGAATAAGACTGTTGTGTAACATTGTTAAAAGTGTATGAAGTTAGTCATGTTTGAAAGTTACTATGTCTTGCCAAATTTGGAAATTCTGTTCGATTACATTTAATTTCAAAGGAAATTTGTGAAATTCATGAGTCAGTAGTCTTTTCTAGGAGGCACGCTCTTTTCATTTGAGCATTGTTACTTTTTCTTTAACTTGTGTTTGACCTCTGAAACTGCGGAGACTTCAGTGGTTCACAGTTACAACATGTGGTACCTTTGCTATCCCAGGCCATGTATTTGGTAATACATGGAGCGATTTATTTTCTCTAACAGGCGACAGCTGTCCATATCAGTTCAGTATGTGTAAAACTATTAACTGGCATTAAATTTTATTAACAAAGTGTTGTTATTTTTTAAAACTTTATAGCATGGGGATGCGTTTCTTTAGCACTTTCGCTTTACAATATATTGTATAGCATGAGCCATAACAACCCGACCATTTCAAAGTAGTTTTGTAACAAAGAACATTTCTTCTTTTCAAAACAAATATAAGGTTTAGATACAGATTATTGAGCTGCATCATAGTGTGGTTTGTGATTTTACATTACCTCTTTCAAACTTGTTCATTCAGAGCGTAAAGTTAGAGAAAGTTAGAATGGCCGATATCTTAAATTGTCTTCTGTGTGGATTGGTCCAGTCTGGCTGCAGTGTATCCATTTTCACTGAGTGAAATGCAGCAACACCGAAGAAAACACATTGTGTTGCTGTCTCTCTTTTCCCTTCGTCCACCAGGATATGCAGAAGGAGAAAGTGACAGTTTTTTTATGTGTACAGTAAATAAGTACATGTATTTACACACCTACATACATACATACCAGCAAAAAAAATACACGGGGGCAACAGGCGATTCACCGGCTAAACCTTAGGAATCGCCACCGTGAACCCAAGATACGAAGGTGAAAATTTTTTAATTTGCCGAAAAAAAATTGCCCCCACTCAAAATTAGGCTGTAGTCAGCGCAGTTTGCGTAATTGGGCCTACGGGCTCTATCTTTTGCACTGCCCTACCCATTACCACTACTTGCTACCCGTGAATTACGCTTTTAGCAGCTTCCACTACCCCTAAATTGTATCTTGCGGCAACACTACCCGCTATACATTATGCCAACTCCTTTATTTGCGCCTGGAGGTGTGCCCATGGGCGTGTTTATGCGCTTCCCCTACAATTGCTATCTTGACCACAGACGTTAGGGAGACCGTATAGCGGGTCCTCAAACCACCTGCTACCCATTTGGGCTTTTACAAGAGCGTGCCCAGGCGGCTTCAATGCGCGTCCACTTGGACACATGTGGACGTGCACATGCAGCTTCACCTCCCGAATTAACTCGCCTATAAAAAGCCACCTTGCTTTAGCCTCAGTTGAACCCCTGAGAAAATGGCAGAGATAGTACTAAATCGCCTTGATCGCCAGTTAAATAATAGAAGATGCCCAGAACGCGTGTACTGCCAGCGCACCAGCTACCTGGGCCTTTCAGGTAAGTCTATATTGTTTGTATTTTGTATCAATAATTTTTTCCGCTTTTATAATAATATATAATTTTTATATATAATATATATTAATGATGTATACTAGGCCTATATATAATATTCTAAAATTATAATAATACAATACAAGTATTATTTCCCACAGAATGAGAATGCTTGACAAAACTGTGCCTCTCCCGTCAGGCAGTGACGGAATTATGTCACCTGGTTGCAAATGATGTAGACACCGCTGCCAGCTGTCCGTATGCCTTGCCTGTTGCTGTTAGGGTTACTGTGGTACTATTTTTCTATGATAGGGGGTCATTCCAACACCCACTCAGCTCAATTGGAGGCATGACCCAATCTGCTGTAAGCTATAACTGCAGTCGCTGCCAGCATAGTCCGACATGCCAGTAGGTACATCACTGGCATCCCTGTGACACCCGAGAGACAACGCAGGGTAAAGCGGGATTTTTTGGCAAGATATGGGTTCCCTAGGGTTCTAGGTGCCGTCGACTGCACACACGTTCTGATTCGGGCTCCGGCTCTGAACAGTGGCGCCTATGTGAATCGTAAGGGAAACCATTCCATCACGTCCAGGTGATTTGCGATGCATGGGGTTACATCTTGAATGTATACGCAAATTATCCTGGAGGTAGCCACGATGCTTTTATAATGGAACAGTGGGTCATTCCTGCAGTCTTCCAGAGGGACCTCCCTCTGGATGGGTGGCTGTTGGATGACAATGGCTATCCATTAAAGACGTGCATGGTGCCATACATTACGCCAACAAGTGTGCGTGAGTTCACTTTCAATAGAAAACACTCAAGCGCACGAGTTGTCATTGAGCGAACATTTGGCGTGCTCAAAATGCAGTTCCGCTGCTTAGACAGGTCAGGTGGGGTCTTACAGTATGGTCCTCAGAAAGTAGCATCTTTCTTCGTGGCATGTTGTGTGCTGCACAACATTGCTCGACGCCATGGAATGATGCTGGAGTTTGAGGATAGATTATTACCGGACTATAGAAGGCGGCAAGCTGAAGTGCAGGTGCCGACTCCAAATGCTGATATAGTGCCAGCAGTAGCAGGGGCAATGAGGGACCAGCTGGCAGCGGAGCTGCGACACCGCTAGTCATGTCATCTGCAGCCTGCCTGGTAAGTAATTTGTGCAATCAGTAGGCTACTAATAATGTAATAATACATGTAATTCATATAGCGTTTTATTAAATACTCAAAGTCGCTTTATAAAGAAAAAAGTGCAAATGGTTGCAGTAAATGTAGGCATTTATTTGGCTGTGGGTATTTTCTAAAATGGGATTTTGATCCTCCTCTGTCTGGATTTGACCTCATGCACGAGCAATTTAACTTCGTCTTCAAAGAAACGTGGCGACCTACCTCTCTCCATCACGGTTTTCGGTTTGAGGATTTTGGATAGCGCAGCCTGCTCCTAAAGGCAATGGCACCTGGCACACTGATTGGTTTAACTGGCGTAAAGCCCAAACCACGCCTATGCATAATATAACGGGTAGCGCAGGTGTTTTAGGGATAAAGGCAGGTGTGCAAGATAGCAACTTTTGCGGGGGAAGGCCTCTTATGCAATGCTAAATCCCCAAATAACGGGTTTAGGGACTCTGGCGTCAGATAGGGCCCTACGTCTCAAACAGGCCGCCTGGACTATGCTGCCACGTTTACCATAGTGACCTGTCTGTGGGCTGAAGAGCAACTTCTGAGCTTTTGGGAAGTTGGAATTTTTTCTAAAGCGCAAACCTTACGGTAATTACAATTCGTACAACATGACGTGCGCATTTGTGTCCGCGACAACACGTTCGGATTAGAAGGGTTAACATGTTCACTTCAAGATAGAGCGTTTCCTTGTGAGACAGGACAATCGAGCTCGACTTCTGCCCGAGACCTCAAAAGCACCAACTACTACCGAAGTTGTAGACAAGAAAAGAAAACTAGAGGGTGTGTCCGGACCACCACATCACCCCGCCTGCGCCCTCACGAAATCTTCAAACTGATCCAGAATCCAGGATTTGATCCGGATCATCACCAAAAATTAATCATTTCTTCCTTCCGCCAAAGGATTGTCCCTACCAAATTTGAAGACAATCCGTCCAGAATTGTGGCCTGTAGAGTACAAACAGACACACACAGATGAATAAAAAAAACACGACAACCACATACTCCCCTTCCGCAACATTCGTTGCGGGCGGGGTGAAAAAAACTATAAATGTTGTCAAGAAGGAGAAGACAATCCTATCTTGGAAAAAAAAAAACTGGTTAGGGGTAGAAAAGCGAGCCATTTTTCAAATCATGTGCGGCTTTTTTTTCATTATTCATTATTAATGACTATGTCAAGTGTGCAGCTTTTATGATGTAATTGCAATCTGCAGGCGCATGTATGTATAGTTGGCATGGTAGATGAGAATGCATACAGTAAATATAAAAATGAATGAAAATGGATACACATTACATTATTACTAGGTTTAATTAGGAAGTTTTGTGCAATTATGTGTCAAAGATTGTGGTGATTGAATGTGATAATGTTGATAAAATTTGATATTTACTAATAAGTTGTGTTGAATCTTATTAAATTGAAGACTGGAACTCAATCAGGACAGGAATGGAAAAGCAGATGTTTGTTGCTTTAAATTTCATTGTTTAATGAAGGTCATTGTTTGTTATGAGTTTTGAGCCAAATGTAGTAAGGAATAAGGTGTGCAAATTCATGCAACACTACTCAATTTTAAACAATTTGTGTAAAAGCAAAGAAAAACAAAAGAAAAAAAAATGGCCACAGTGAGCCCTAAAATAGCCCCCGTGAGAATTTTCATGAGGGCTATTTTTTTTCTCCAGAGCTTGAAAACAGCCCTCGTGAAAAAATATATATATTTTTTACCCTGATACATACATACATACATGCATACATGCATGGCTTTGTTGAATTGTGATAGGTTGACAGAAGTTGTCCGGGGTTGCATCCCTATAACTGCACAACTGTGCAGCAGTCCCAAACAACTTTGTATGCTTTGTATCAATTTGCAGTGTTTGAACTCCAAGATACAGTAAATTTAGCTGCTACGAAGTGTAGTGAAGTTGCAGTCGTTGGAATGGAAGGCTAATAATGGATACAGACAACATGCTTGAGTTTGTCAGCATAGCTGTTTGTAGATTTGCTGAGTTTGATAATTATGCTAACTGGGGGACCACACGACAACTGTCAAACTGGAACTATCAATTTGTGGAACTCGTCCACAGTTCTTGAATAACAACAAAGTGACTCAGAAATAGCGACTGCTCTCCTGGACTCAGCAATGGTAGCTTCAGCTGTATCCAAGGAGCATAGACTCATAAACTGATGCGTACAACATTAAAACCGCTCACAGATAAAGCAGATAACGTTTGATTGTCAGGTGAGAATGCTGCATGTCAAGGTCTGCAGGCTGACCTTAGACAGTAAGCGAACAGTCAGATTGCGTCGTTCAAGAGTTGGATGTCGGAGAAATGAGACTCGAGTGATTTTGACCCAGGCAAAATTGTAATGGCCAGTCAAGTGGGTCAGAGCATCTTCAAAGCGGCATGACTTCTGGGGAGCTCCGTGTCAGCAGATATGATTATGTACTGACAGTGGTCCAAGGAGGGACAAACCATGAGCCGGCAACAGGGTGTTGGGTGACCAAGGCTCATCGATGCACAAGGGAGACAAGGGCTACTCTGTCTGGTCAGAATTGACAGAAGGGCTACTGTAGCACAAGTTGCAAAGAATTTTAATGATGCTTATCTGAGGAAGGAGCCACAACGAATGGTGTCATTTGTAGCTGTAGACTAGTTGGAGTGCCCATTCTTACCCAGTCCCCTGCCAAAAGCGCCTACGATGGGCACGTGAGCATCGGAACTGGACCTTGGAGTAACTGAAGAAGGTCTCCTCGTCCAGTGAGTCCCGTTTTTTTTTCACATTATGTGGGCAGCCTGGTGCGTATGCTCCATTGACTTGGGGAAGAGATGGCACCAGCATGCTCCCAGAAATGTTGGGAAAACCTGGGTCCAGAAATTCATGAGGACATCAGTTTGACAGAGTTGTTTTGGTGGCACAAGGCATACCTACACAACATTAGTGTGCATGCCCACATGCATACATGCATACACTCACAAATACATACATTTATGCATACATAGAGCTGTGAGAGGAGTCCAGTGCAAGAGAGAGAAAGAGAGAGAGAGAGAGAGAGGGAGGTTGTGTGAGAGAGAAAAAGAGAGCGATGTGGCTCTGCATGCCCTGTCTTGTCTCTGCGTAAATCAAAATGCCAGAATTTCAGTGTGTCCTCTCAGCTGCCTGCAGCCCTGCCCTATTTTACTTTAAATAAAACATCAGAAGAAGACAGATCTGGGCTGTGTGTATGTAGGCCTTGACAATTTGTATGTGCGCCATATGTGTGTACTTGCCGTATGTGTGTGTGTAGGGATGTGTGTGCATGTGCTGGGCCGCCCATGTGTGTAGCGTGAGTATGTACTTAAAAAGTGTGTAACATGAATACATAGGTATGTGCTTGCGTAGGGTGTGTGTGCATGTATGTGTGCGTATTGGTAAGTATAGCATGTCTGTGTCGGTATGTGTGTGTGTGTGTGTGTGTGTGTGTGTGTGTGTGTGTGTGCGTGTGCGTGCACATGTTTCTGCTGATAGTTTATTAGGCTGTTTAATGTTGCGTATACACTAATCACTTGTACAACGTATTTGGAATTCCTGTCAGTATTAAAACATTTTTGGAAACGTTTCGAGTCTGTTGTTCATATGCTAGGAGAAAAACACTGCCGGGCAGTGCACCCAGAATAGATGAAAAGAGATAGAGGGGAGAAAGAGAGGGGGAGAAAGAGAGAGAGTTAGAGTTGAAGTTTGAGTATAGAGGGAGCGAGGGGGGAGTGAGAGAGAAAGAGAGTGGAGGAGAGTAGAGGGAGTGCGAGAGAGAGGTGAGTGAGTGAGTGAGAGAGAGAGGGAGAGAGAGAGGGAGGTAGACTCACTGCTGGAGGAGTCTCCGAGATGCAGTAACTGGAGTATTTTCCCCCACCGCAGAGCAGGGCTGGAGCTTTACTGTAGCGTAGCATCAGTAGGACACAGGAGACCTAGCCAGGGTCAGGGTCAGTGATCCTTTCTCCTTCATCTGTTCCCTCCCTCTGTCCCTCCTCTCTTTTTTCTCATCCATCTCACTTCCTTTCATTTATTGTCTCTCTTCTCCCTCCCTCCTTTCATCCCAGACATGCGAGTATAAATCTGCCCTTATCCCTAAATTTCCCCATGTGTTTCAGAGCCGAGCCCAGCTGTCAGACACATTCCTTCGAATCCTATCTGCAAGGGATGTGTGTGTGTGTGTGTGTGTGTGTGTTTTTGCACAAGTGTGTATGTGCATACATGTGTGTATGTGTGCACATGTGTTTGTGTCTGTGTGTGCATGTGTGTGTGTGTGTGTGTGTGTGTGTGTGTGCACGTGTGTACATGTGTATTCGTGTGTGTGTTTGTGTGTGTGTGTGTGTGGCTGCAGGTTTGTCTGTGTGCTCCTGTCTGTGTGTCTGGGGGTTTGTATTTGTGTATTTGTGTATTGCTCTGTGTCTGTATATGTGCATGTGTACGTGTGTGTTTGTGACCGATTGTTCATCTATGTGTTCAGTGAGGGTGTGCGGATCTGAAATACTTGAAGCGAGGGGGGTTGAGAAAACGTGTGTAAGGTGTGTGGAATGCTTCTTCCGACATTATCTGAACCCGTGTCCATTCCAGTCCTGGCACATGCTTGGCAGATGGAGAGATGTGAAGCCACAGGTCATTGCTTTAAACATCAAACATTCCAAACAATGACATCCTCTGACTCTTCGCTCGAGAAGCCTGCAATGCCCCTTAGCTCCTGGTTCCTTGTTCCTTGCGGTGACAATTAAATATAAGAATTTTATGAAAAGATGGCAGGTTTCCATGTAAGGAAGGATTGAATAAGCGATTGGAATGACCCCCATGATTGCAGATGCTCGCCGCCTGTTCAGCTGCAGTTATTTGCCTGATCCTATCATCCAAAGGGTTTATCCAATCAGCTGGTGCCAATTTTACCTTGTGTAATGTGGAGGTCGCAGACCTCACCCAACAGCCAAAAGATTGCAGTGATCTTACTGGGGCTCCTGACCATCTTCTCCAGTCCCAGTCAAACTCCTCAGCCCAGAACAGGACAACGAGGGCCTTATATGTTTTGGTTTTTCACTTCAACTTCTGACCTTTAGCCCCTTTGCGCAGAATACAAATAACACCAATTTTTTTGTGTTGTTCATTAACCTATTTAAGGCTTTATAACTTTGTATGTGTGTCACAGAGACTTTGGAAAATTATTACAGTGAAGCAAGACATTTGGAAATTAGATCAAAGAATTATTTATAATTAAAATTGGGAATTTACGGACGCCGGCGTCTGAATCTGCGCAGAGGGTTAAGCCCAAAACACTAACGTCCGGAGATTTCCCCCCACGCCATGGGCGGCGGGATCTAAAGGTTAGTGTGTTCTCGCTTGAATGACATAATCAGCCAACCATGTGTGTAATATCACATTTCAGCAGCTTATCTTGAAAATCTCATGAATGATCAGTATCGACTGCTCTTGTGTCACTCCATGAAACTTTACTGTGATCTAATCAATAGGTGAACCCATGTTTGTGTGCACAGGCTATTAGCTCATTCAACCAGCAAACACACTGGCCCTCCAGAATGCCCCCCACCCCCCGCATGAGCCACTCGGTTTTGTTCCCTGGATGATTAAAGGGAGGAGCTGACATGTACCATAGCTATGCGTTAATTTAATCGTTTCTCTGGAAATGTCAGCCATTGGCTGAATCCAAATGACTAATCTTCCCCATACCTGCAGATCGGCAGATGTCCAGACTCGTTCGGGTTTTCGAATTCTGCTATCAATCAAATCTGCGACGGGGCTAATGTCATTTTTTTTTTTTTTTTTTTGTTCACAGACTTATGAGATAAGATATAAGATACATTTTATTGAACCCTGTGGGGTAATTCATCCTCTGCATTTAACCCATCCTATAGTTAGGAGCAGTGGCAGCCTCAGAGCAGCGCCCGGAGACCAACTCCAGTTCTAAAGCCAGTTTCTTGGTCAGGGACACTGGTGGGAGTGTTTATATGATGCATGTTTTTCTGGGCGGGGAAACTGGAGAACCTGGTGGAACCCAGATTTAAACCTCCATCATCAAGGCCTGTAATAAGCATGTGGACAGTGCTCTATGGATGCTACAGTCAAGACATCCCAGCACTTTGAGGTACTTCATGAAGAGGAGCCACCACTCAAAATTTACTGGACCAAATTCAGGCTCTTAATTTTTTTTGTGCCACAATGAGGGCAAATACTAACACCCACAGACCATAGGTTTACAGAATTTGTCTTCAGACCCAGAAACTGTCATTCAGCCACACATTAAAACCCTGAGAGCCAATGGTGGGATGGAAATCAAGGTATAGAGATATTTTGACATAAACAGACCCAGTTAACCCCACTGCAGCTCAGGATTTACCGGGCAATGAGCTACTGACATAGCTGCTAACTTATCGGCTGGCCTACTTTCACTTTTTTAGGATTGGGGTCAGGGTTAGGCATAATGTGGTTCACGGTGAAAGATTGTACAGAATGAATGTAAGTTAATACAATTTATAAAACGGGTGCTTCCCATCCTTAAATGTGATTGGCTGAGCCGCGTTCCATGCCGGTATAAAATCAGTGTAACCCACTGCATTCTGAGGCAGACCACAGCACAAAATATCCCTGCGCGCTTAGCCTAGCAACTAACTATTCTGCGCTCAACTGACTCGTTAGGTTACGTTTGTTTCAAGACTTTTAGCTCGCTATTTCAGTGTTAGCGAAGTTTAGCCTTTTAGCCCGCTAACCAGTTGGCTATCTACCTAGCTAGCTATAGCATTATAGAGTTCGATATCACTTTACCTTGCTAGCTACGTTGCTAACTAGCTCGCTATTTCAGTATTAGCGATAAATTGTTGATTTTTTTTCTTGTGTGTTTATTTTGGTAACCACATCCATTGTAGTGAATGCTAGCTAGTTGACAAGCTGGCTAGCAAACTAATGTGCAATTCAACATATTTTCCTGGACACCGGGAAGTGTGGAGGACAAAAGTCAATCTTGTTCCCTACTCTCGCTGCAGGTTGTAATGATATGCCCGATCGGCGCGAGTTGAGAACAAGGAAACTCTAAAACCGAAACCGAAACGAACGTAAAATTATTTAACAGGGCCTTTGGGAGACCGAAGGAAACATTCCAAATAGCCTGCTTTCATAGTATATCTACATTAACGAGCCCAAATAGCCTGATGTGACATGATGATGGCGCTAAATGAAAAAGCAATCTTAGCGTCTGTGTTGCTTGCCAACCATTCTGTCCACTCTATCTTGCTTAGTGGAAGAATGAATAGTTCTCAATTTTATTGTCACATTATTACCAATAAATTGTTGATTTTTTTTCTTGTGTGTTTATTTAATTGGCTATATGTAGGGTAACCGTTTTATAAAAGCAATAAGCCCCTTGAAGCAGTGGGTTACAGTGATTCTACAACGGCAGAGGGGCGTTCTAAGGCACTCCGCTGCGCATCGTGCCTTAGAACGCCCCTCTGCCGTCTGCAAAATCACTGTAACCCACTGCTTCTCAGGGCTTATTCCTTTATTCTTCACTAGTGTTCCTATACAAGCATAAGTGTGTGTGTATGTGTGTGTTTGTTTGGACGTATGTGTGTGCGTGTGTCGGTGTGTTTGCATATGTGTGCGAGTCTCGGTAATGTTTTTCTGAAGCCGAATATTATGATCCTGAAAACACACACGAATGCACTGAGTCCAGCAGAAACATGAGGCGTGAGTGCAGCATATGCAGTGAATGTTTGTTACAGCGCTGATCTGTCCCAATTAACCATGTCCATCACCAGTCCTCAAGCAGCCACAACGAATGGGAGGAATAAACACCTAAGGGGGTGTTTGTGCTCAGGGGCCTGTTCTTCAGGGACCGGGGTGTGAAGGAGGTGGCCTCGGTACACATGAAGGATTTGGGTTTGGCTTCTTTCCCAGGCTCTGAGACGCAGGGAGAGGTGGGAGGACTGAACAGTGAGTGAAACCAGAACAGTGTTTGGAGTGTTTGGGTCAGGGGAGCAACCGTGTGACCGTGACTCAACTCTATCAGCTGAGATGGTGTGTGTGTGTGCGCGTGTGTGTGAGAGAGTGTGTGTGTGTGTGTGTGTGTGTGTGTGTGTGCGCGTGAGTACATGCATTTGTATGTGTGTACTCGTCTGATAGTGTGTGTGCATGTGTGTATGTATGTGCGTGTGCTTGTGTTTGTGTGCATTTGTGTGTTTGTACTTGTCTGATAGTGTGTGTGTGTGTGTGTGTGTGTGAGAGTGTTTGTCGGGGGGGAATTCAGGGACTTCAGGACTACAATCTGTTTGTAGTTCAGAGTGAGGTTTCCAGGACGGAGGAATGCGGTCAGTGTGGGAAAAACTGCAATAAAAACATACCGGCCGGAAAAGGATAAGAATGATACAGAGTGGTTAAGTGGGAGCGTGTCTGTGTGTGTGTGTGTGTGTGTGTGTGTGGGAGAGAGAGAGAGAGAGAGAGAGAGAGAGAGAGCAATGTTTTTGAGAGTTGTGCAATGCTTTTGAGTTTAAATAGTTTGTTATTTGGCGCTCTTCACGCAGAATAGTAAAAAGGAATAAATTCTAATGCAGAACAGGCTCTTGCTCATGTGGACAGCCATTTATGTAGGATAAAAGACGATTGATGGATTGTATTAGCAGTTGACGGGGTGATTGTGATAATGAGGCATTGAGTGGATGTTATTACATGCTAAGTAAAGCGCTGGCCTTTCTGGTGGTTTCTGCTCGAAGGCTGCTCTGGGAAGTGCAGGAGTCTCTGCCAATATTGAGACAGGAAGATCAACCTGAAAAATAGTTTACTCCAGGTTGAGGGAAAGTCAACCGTAATCTCTTCTCCTTGAATTCTTAGCAATATTGTCATATTTTAATAGGTTACAGTTATTCACAAGACTGAGGGGCGGATCCAGGAATTGCTGAAAAGGGGGGGGCAGCAAGGAGGGGTCTGGGGAACCTTCCCCAGAAAAATTTGAAAAATTAATGTGCTGAAAAAACGTTTTCCTGGTATCTTGGGAGAAGAATCTGGTCTATCTGTTCAATGATTTTCCTCCCAAGGTTCCAAAAATTAAGCTAAAAAACTTTCAAAGCGCTGTTATAATGCAGTTTTACATTAACTGACAACTTTTACTTTTACCTAAGACTTTACTTTACTGTCAAAGAGGAGACCTTAACCCTTTCACTGCTGTTTGACTTGGTCAAAACCAAAGAGGAGAAAATCTTTTGAAATTGTCCAAACCCTACAGTGTTGGTATTCATTGGAAAGTGCTTGATGAGAGCTTTCCAGTGAATACCAATGTGCTATGGTTCGAGGGATTTTCAAAGGTTTTGATGTTTCATAAATGTTGGCAAAATCACCACTAGCAGTGAAAGGGTTTGACCATATTTCCCACAGAACATTGATATTATTAGTTTTTGAGTTTATATAACACCAAATAGCCTCCAACAAAATAACTGTAGTGTATATCTAACATGCAAACCCAGTGGCTATATGCATCTGTGATTTTAGCAGATGTTAACAGATCACCAAATCCCCCCTCCCCCCCAAGTCCCTAAACCAGGTTTAGTAAAAGATACCACCCTCAACAGCTTGTAAAAAGTTATTACAATGCTGTGATTGCCTTTTTTCAAAATGGTTTGAAAAGATGAGGCTTTAATGTTTCCCAAACACTCCCAAGTGTTGTGAGAGTGGGAAGTGTTGTCATACACATAATCTGAGTCACCATTAAGTTGAATTTCTGCACGTGAGTGAATTTACTAATCTGGAGGCAGTGGTTGGGTGGGTAATGTCCAAAACAAAATCTTATTTATAAAAGGTCCTATTTATCCAAAAGATGTCCTGATATAAATTTAATACAATGATGCTGTCCTATATTAAAACATAACATTGTCAACATATAAACTATTTTTTTTTGGAAATAATAATAAATATAATAATGATAATAAAATAATAATTCCGGCCTGGGGCCTTTCTGTATTATTATTATTATCCGGTTTCCCCCACCCACAAAACATGAATGAACCAGTACCCATGACCAAAACTGGCTTTAGAAATGGTGACTTTGTGGGCCATTTCCTAACTATTTTTCAATAAGACATGGGGTTCAATTGTATCTTAACTATTATATTTACATGAATGAATGTGAAAAAGAATACATTTAGAATTTTTCAATAAGAGCATTGAACTATTTGGATTGACTCAAAATAATGTGTTACATATCTTACTTACAGACTCTAAAGGGCATATAATAGCTCACTAGCTTCAGAACCGCAGTACTCGCTGGTTACAAGTTTAATGATGGGTGATTCTGAACGTCAAGCGGGTCATTTTTTTTGGAATGGAAAATTTGGAAAGTCTTCAGCATTCCAGGACAAATAAACAACGTAAAACAACGAATCAATATACATCAAATAGCAGGCTATGAACAACTGGTCCATCCGTGGGGTCCTTTTGTGAGCTCAAGCAAATTTTAACTGAACGCATACTTGCGATAGTCAATTAATTTAACGTCAGTCTCTCCACTTCCGTGTTCCTCAGCAAATGAAAACTGCTTGCTACGAGGATTATCATGGCCAAACAGCAGGTCATTTTTTTGCATTTGAAAGGCTGAGCCTCAAATGTAGGTTAACTTTATTCTCTAAGCTTTTTCGCCTTTCCATTGCTTTCTGACATTTTCGTCTTAAGTCGTAGATGTTGAAACCTGGTTGAAACGTGTTTTTAGACTGTAACCGCAACAGGGGACAAGCAAGGCTATTGGCTGAACAAATTTCCCAGCAAGCCTGCCTTCTTAAACTTTAGGACGAAAACAACAAAATTAAATAAATTATACATAGCTTTAGTCCATATATTGTTTTTTATTTGCAAGAAAAGAGTTTCTCTGTCATTCCTATCACATAAAGCAAACATATACAATTGGACTCAAATAAATTTGCCATGATGCAAGGCAACCGGAATAGTGAAGTTGAACCATTAAAAGTGGTATATAAAACCATGAGGACTGCAGTAGTAGATGAGTTGATAGACTAAGAGATTTTCCAAAATATCCAGTGCTACATATTAACGCGCGCACGCATGATATTTGGGCTTATTCAAAGAGTAGTATGCGCTTTATTTTTTTTTTCACTGCGAAAAAAGGGGAGGTGCGCGCCGTGCACAATTTACGCCCCCCCCTTGGATCCGCCACTGAGGCTGGTCGACATTCTGAGTCTGATGAAAAGTAACTGCATGGGTCGTTTTGGGGCATTTCACCAAAAGAGGAAGCCAGGATCTCAGCAGGACCAGGGTGGAACCTCCATTCTTTCTCGGGTGACCATTGACTAACAACCCGCTCTGGCATCAAGGCAGTCTCTCCAGCCTTGTCCAATGGAAACCTGAATGTGTAATGTTAAATATAAAAGGACATTCCAAGCTACATGCAAACTTTGTGAAAAGTAATAAGAGGTCGATGGACCAAAGCTAAAAATGCTGATTTGCTCCTTGCCCATTGACGTTTAATCATTGTCACCACAAGGTTAGCATGTGGTATGGCGTGTCTCTTTAATTGAAATAAATAACCCCAACAGGTTCCATAGAATTTATACACTGTAAAAATATAACAAGTTGGCTCAACTTAAAAAAAGTATGGCAACCAGCTGCAAAGCATTTTTGAGTTTGCTTAACTTCAAGTTCCTAGTTCGTTCAAAAAAGAGTTTTGCACACACTAGGACTCGAGGGGCAGGGCTCAAAACTGTTGAGCAAATTGATCCGATTTCAGTAAAAAAACTGTGAATTTAGCAGCAGGTTGCCTTACTTTTTTTTGAGTTGAGTCAGCAATTTATTTTTATTGCCTGACTTTTTCAAGTTTGGTCAACTTTTTAGGTCACCTGAGATGAAGTCTCAAAGTGACCTATTCTAATTTTTAGGACTTCTTTCAAAAACCTTCAGTAAAATTTTTTCCTTGGTCAAATAGAAACCCCCAGGGGCTCTGAGGGGCGGGGCTAAAACTGGCCAATACATTTTTGACTTCTTCGTCCTGATCCGATTTCAGTAAAATTTTGCAGGAACCTTCCTTGGTCAAATAACCAAAATTTGAATTATTTGCCCACCCCCAGGGGCTCTGAGAGGGGCGGGCTAAAACTGGTCCATTTTTTTGCAGGACCTTTTCAGTAAATTTTGCAGGAACCTTCCTTGGTCAAATATGCACCAAAATTGTGAATTATATGCTGCCCAAAGGGGCTCTGAGGGGCGGGCTAAAACTGGCCAATACATTTTTTCCATTCTTCTCAGAAACCGCTGATCCGATTTCAGTAAAATTTTGCAGGAACCTTCCTTGGTCAAATATGCACCAAAATTGTGAATTATATGCTGCCCACCCCCAGGGGCTCTGAGGGGCAGGGCTAAAACTGGTCAATACATTTTCCACTTCTTCTCAAAAACTGCTGATCCGATTTCAGTAAAATTTTGCAGGAACCTTCCTTGGTCAAATATGCACCAAAATTTTCACTTCTTCTCAGAAATTATAAAATTTTGCAGGAACCTTCCTTGGCCCAAAATTGTGAATTATATGCTGCCCACCCCAGGGGCTCTGAGGGGGCGGCTAAAACTGGTCAATACATTTTCCACTTCTTCTCAAAAAAACTGGCTTGGTCAAAATGCACCAAAATTGTGAATTTTGCCCACCCCCACTTCTAAAACTCAAAAACAGAAACTGCTGATCCGATTTCAGTAAAATTTTGCAGGAACCTTCCTTGGTCAAATATGCACCAAAATTGTGAATTATATGCTGCCCACCCCCAGGGGCTCTGAGGGGCGAGGCTAAAACTGGTCAATACATTTTCCACTTCTTCTCAGAAACCGATCCGATTTGATTTGCAGGAATTTCAATAAAATTTTGCAGGAACCTTCCTTGGTCAAATATGCAGGAACCAAAATTGTGAATTATATGCTGCCCACCCCCAGGGGCTCTGAGGGGCAGGGCTAAAAGTGGTCAAATTGGCTGAAATTTTCTAAATCTTCTTCTCCGGACCCAGATATGCTGGAAAACAATATCTTCATACATGGAAGGGTCTTCTGGTGCTTTATCATAATTGTTCATTTCATGGCCCCCAGGCTCCATGTTTGCTCCTGGGGAGGGGGTGAAGTTAACTAGACTTTATATAGGAAAATGATACTTTTGGGTATATTTGGTTCATTCACATCAATAACATCAGTTTCTATACAACTCAGGTGACCGTTAAGGCCCATGGGCCTCTTGTTATTTTTTACTGTGTCGAGTATATTGCAATGGACAGCCTTCCCTCACTCAATGAAAACTGGGGATACTTGATGGATTATAACTGAATTTTTACCAGCCATTTATCTTGCATTCAAAGGCTGTGATGTCAGTGGACTATTACATCTGGACCTGTTCAGAGCAGCAGCTGGGACATTATGTGCAGCAGCAGTGTCTTTCTGTTCCTAGTTTACAGTGCCTTGCCTCCACTAATATTTGCAGCATCCGTAAATATGAACAAATGTGGTTATGAATAAATGCCTTTGTTTATCCTGTTGATATTCCAGTCCACTTTAAAGGTCCCCTATTATGTCACCAGTTGCACAGCTAATTAGTTGTTACAAGCCATTTCAAAATCTTTTCCCTCTTGACATCACATGGGGAAGTAACCAACCGGAGACAAGAAGAACTGACCACCTTCAGCCAAGCAATCAATCAGGTTTCATTATTCTGGGTGGTCACTCCCCCTTGTGATGTCAGGTAGAGGAGACTTTGAACTGGCTCATAATGGCTAATTAGATGTGCACTTGGAGGCATAATAGGGGACCTTTAAACTTTCTGGCAGAAGCAGTCCGGTTTTTATTTAATATCTACCGGGTGTAGTGGTTTGCTCCCGCCGGAGGCTACAGACTATCCGGCGGGCTCTAGGATCGTGAAGGGAAGTGAAGACTCATATGTCAAGGCTGGACGTGATGAGGATTTAATAACCAAAAATACCGAGCCAAAACAGAAGGGAAACAAGGTTCCATAAATCTAATACAAACTAAATCAAACAAAAAAGAAGAGAAAGGTGGCAGTTAAAACCCCACTGACCAGCAGTGGGAGAGCAGATGCAGAGCACCTAAGACTGGCACAAGTCAACCTTAAGTACTCTTACCTGTCGCTCATTAGTAATGACCCGCAGGTGATGGTGCCTAATTAGTGTGCACTGTGCAGGAGGAATGTGAGGAGGAGGGCCGGAGGCCCAAGCCTCACACCGGGGCTGGATTGAATCCATGATTTCAAACAAATTGTACGGCTTTTGGACAAAAAATAGTCCCTCATTAATTAAGATCCATGAGACTACCACCATACTTCAGAGTAAGTACAGGGCGCTTTACGCAATGGCAAGTTTTGTTTTTACACCAAGATCTCCTCTGGTGTTTTTTTTTGTTTTCTTTTCTTTTTGCCAAAGAAACCTATTTTGGTCTCATCTGGAAGTTCCAGTACCTTTTTGGCAAACTGCAGGCAGCACATCAGTCTGTTTTTTTGTCCCGTGACCCTCCCAAACATCTCACTATTGTGCACTTGGCTCTGGTCCTAGTTTTGGAGACTTCCTGACCACAGGATAAAATAAGTTCTTCAATTCATCAACTGTGATCCTTGAAGTTTCCTTTCCCGTTGGGAACATCTTCCTTACAGTGCCTTCAAAATAGGCACAAGTCCACTTCCAGGCAGATTTTAAAAAAGGGCATTTGCCTTAAACTTCTAAATTAATTGCGTGATAGTCAAAATTGGTATTTGCAACTTTATAGCAACTTTCTGATTGCCATTTCCACATTTGTCCACCTCAACAACTGTCTGTCACACATCATTACTGTGTTCTCCTGTCGTAACCTTAGTGATAGATGAAAAAGGAAAATTTATCTGAGTGTCACATCATATTTTTTTCCCAGGGAAATTTGACATTATGGGTGACCATCATTATTATGGTTTTTCCTTATCATTATGGAGATTTAACCCCTTGTGTATGGGATACACACATACGCCGGGCTGGCTCACTGGGAACCGAAAATTCACTCTGTTGACCACGGTGGCCTGATTTGAGTATGCGGGCGCACTGCCGTGGCTGCTATTGTTGGCTGGCTCTTGTGACGATCGCTAAGGAATTATTTAATGCAAATTCTTCACCTGTTTGCTGTGATGATTGCCAGGATAAATTCCTTGCAGTTGCACGTTGAGAAACATTGTTCTTAAACTGTTAGACTATTTGCCCAAGCAGTTGTTCTCAAAGTGGTGAACCTCGCCCCATCCTTGCTTGTGAACAACTGAGTCTTTTTTTTTCAGAAAAACATGGTCTGAATATGAAGACCACAAAGGGAAAACGATCAGAGTCCAAATTTTGCATTTTTGTATATTTTATATATTATATATTATTATAATATTTATAATTATTAAAATATTATATATTTTTTGTATATTTTTTTCAGTGCTTTGTTTCTAAGATTGTTTTGAATTTTTAATTCATCATTTTTCCATTGTCTTCATATTATATACAAGATTCATAAAATCTGCAAAGTGAAGACCTCAGTGTTAAATGTGCTTAAGTCACTAAATGTCCTTTTTTTAAAAATTGAGAAAATCGACTCAGTTATCTATAAAAGATGTTTTCCCCAACCTTACCTCACAGTATATGCAAATGTGACTTAAGTACTTCTAGCACTAAGCTCTTCGATTTATACTTGTGAATATGAGACTTTATTTGTATGTGGAGCTTGCATTTCTGAATTACGGTTTGGTGACAGAGTTTCCTGAGTGATGATGCAATTCTTCTTGAGGTCTGTGCTGAAGGGCAGTCCTTCCTCTTCTGAAGAGTATCGCTTTCTAATCCGCTCCTTGCTTCAATTTGTTTATTTTATTTATGTATTTTTTTGCTACATGCTCCACCAATTGGGAAGTTTAGTTTGTTGTTACCTTTTTTGTGGTGTGTTTTTGTGCGAGGAGTCAAACGATAATGAGACCACAGTTTTGTAATGTGATGGTGAAAATAGTGATGCATCAGAAGTGTTGTTAAAATTCTAATTCCCTCTCTCTCTCTCTCTCTCTCTCTCTCTCTCTCTCTCTCTTCTAAGGATGCCAGTGGAGCTGGTGGGGAGGTTCCCGTCGGTGGGATTGGGGGTGGAGATAAATGAGGGGGCGGAGCCAGAGGCGAAGGCAGAGGGAGCAGCGGAGACCAGCAAACCAGAGGGGAAGTGTCGCCGCTGGTTACAGTGGGTATGTCCTTGCTGTTGCCGTGGGGATAGCAAGTCGGACGAGGTGGCAGACGGGACCCTGCCGAACGCTGCCATCGGGGACGCGACAGACATGGATGCTGGTGTGGGACGAGGGGAGGAGAACGGTGTGAAGCCCCCCCAGCCACAAATTGGGGACGAAGAGATGCAGGGTAAATTCAACAGGAGAACCTCACTGAGCGTGTGCAGAACTGCCTCTATAACCTCCATTTTTATAAGTATCTGTCAAAGCCATATCACCTTCAGTGGTCTGGAGAGTATTCATGTGTGTCTGAGTGTTTACATGCCTGAGTGTGTGTTTATGCGTGTAAATGCGTGAGTGTATGTGAATGCTTGAGTGTTTCTGTGCATGTGCGTGTCTGTATTTAGTATTGTATACACATGAATGAGTGTTTATGTGTGTGTCCATGTTCACATCTGTGCGTTTGTGTATGTGTGTGTTTGCACGTGTGTGTGTGATCGTAACCGAGTGTATGTATGTTTGTGTTCAGGTGGGTACAAATGCACGTTTGTATCTAAAATGTGTGTGTGTGTGTGTGTGTGTGTGTGAGTGTGTGTAAATGCATGCGTGTGCATATGTGTGTATGAGTGTGTGTGAGCATGTATGTCCGTGAGTGTGTGTGAGCATGTGTGTGAGTGTGTGTGAGTATGTATGTGTATGAGTGTATGTGTTTGTGTATGTGTGTGTGTGTGTGTGTGTGTGTGTGTGTGACCAATGGCATTACTCTTCCTCTCCTCTCTTCCTTTAAGAGGTGGCGCTGGAGGTTCGGTCGGTGGACCTCCTGTAAATCCCACACAGGCCAGAACCGCACGCAGCATCACACAGACCAGTACCACGGCGATGACCTCATTACCCGCCGTGGACAGACCTTCCAGGTCGAGGTCGACCTCTCGCGACCCTTGAACTCTGACACTGATAAGCTTCACCTGGAGCTGAAGACAGGTATGTGTGTGTGTGTTTGTGTATGTCTATGATTTGACAATTGATCATTTGAACAGCTTGTGTGTGCGTGTGTGTGAGTGTGTTCATGTGTTTGGCGTTTGCAACAAAGAATACACGTAAGGTAAGAGAAGGAAATATTAGTATTCTAAATGTTGTTTTGAAGACTACAAATATGAGGTCATATAAGAGACTGTGAGTTTGCGTTTGCAGTTCTCTTAGATATTTGTGTATTGCGTGGAGCATTTGGGATATGTTGGCTATTTTTGTATCGTGTCACTGTTTAGGTACTTATGGACTGAATCTGCATGTGTTGTGTCTCAGGACCCCGCCCCTTTCTGTCAAAGGGTACTCACGTCATCATTCCATTGGTTGAAGAGCTGAAAGATGACCAATGGCAGGCGAAGATCGTGGAGAACAATGGCAATAGGGTCAGGTTGTCTGTGAACTCCCCACCAACTGCCCTGATTGGCCGATACCGTCTCACCGTGGTGACCTGCGGCCCGAAGGGTGTGGCCACCAGAGCTGAAGACTCAAGGAATGAAATCATCATGCTGTTCAATCCCTGGTGCAAAGGTAAGAAAGAGAGAGGGATGGAGGGAGAGGGAGAGAGAGAGAGAGAGAGAGAGAGAGAGATGCATTGTCGAAAATTCTATCTTAACCCTGACATACTGTATACCTGGGGTCTAATTCAACCTTTTTTGATATTTGAAAGGCAGGAAACACTCAAAGACTTTCTTCAGCATTCATGTCATGACTTTGCCCAGATGACCCAAAATATAAAGAAAGTATTGAGCCTGTCCTCCAACAAAATACGCCCACAAAGGTTGTTTGTCAAGCAGCTTATTACGACCTAAAGTTACGTTTAGGAGTTAAAAGACCTCTAGCAGCCATTTAAATAACTACAATCTGGTTTCCATCGTCAGCGTCACCGTCAGTAAATCCCTAACCTAAACCTAGTCCTAACCCTAATCCTAATTCTAACCCTTACCCAAACCCTAACCCTAACCCCAACCCTAATCCTTACCCACACCATTATTTTAAGCGTAAATATGACTGAAACTGTATGTGGAACTGAAACTGTAACTGTAACAGTACCTTCCTGCTGCCAGTTGGGGCGCAATTTTAGCAAATGCTCCTTGGGTCGTAAATCAGAGGAAATGAGAATAATCGACCTATTTGAGCGTATGGTTGGAGGACAGGTTGGTTCAGCCAGAAGTGTTGAGAGCACTGCTCTGTACCATCTTAGAATCCCAGCCGGCCTGTGCTGGGATCATTTTTAGCTCGCTGAATACCACTGAAGTCATTACCTCCACCAACCAAAGAAGTTGGGTGGAGGTGATGTCTGTTTGTTTGATCAGGCGATATCTCTCAAATTTCTCAATCAATTTCAACGATATTTCATGGAGGTATGGGCCGTGGCCCAAGGAACAATCAATTAAATTTTGGTGGTGATGTGGATAACTGTCCAAATAAAACATTTTTTGAAGGATTCTATACCACTGCGGGATTGTATGATTGGAATGAATGCCATACATCTTAAAACCCATCAGATGGTAGTAAAGTTCCAAATGCATTGGCTGAGGCATGTGCACTCTGAGAGCTTTCTAGTTTAAATTATGTAGCAGTAACTTCAAATGTTTGGTAAAGAACTAAAGGCCAAAATAATACACCTATCGATTCCATCTTTCATTGGGGGTTGAGCTGGGATTGGACAGCTCTGACTGGGAGGCGATAATGCCCTGTGGTATGGGGGGGTATTGCTATTTTTGCACCTTGTGAGACGCTCCATTCCCCATGTAAAGCTGAAAAGTCCTCCAACTGACACCCATGCAATCGGGAGGTGTGACTGGTAGGGTGTTAAAACTCTAGTTCAATTCAGTTTAAGTCAATTTTATTTGTACAGGCCTGAATACATAAGGACTCTCACAAAAACACTTTAAATAGCAGTTGTAGGCCAAAGTCTTGGCCTTCAGCCCCCAAAAAAGCAAGGGAGGTAACCAAATAATCCCAGAGCGAAGAAACCCCTTCAAATACAGCTAAGAAAAACATTCCACAGTGAAGAAATCTGAAGATGAATCACTATAGTGGGAGAGCCCCTTCTTCGCCTGCCAGCTAAGTATAATGAGCCTTGATTGTAACTGAAGTGCGATAATGATTCAAGCACTGCTAGACCTCTCCAAGCTGTGTTGTGGTTCTGCCTCGTGTGCTTGTTTGTGCTTGTGCGTTTTCCCCCATGCCTCTCTTGATTTGTTTTTCAGCTCCATTCCTGCGGGCTGACCATTGATTTCCTCTTGCCCTGACTCCTGTGGTGTCGTGTGACAGCCTTCAGTATGCCTGAGTCTCGTGGTCCAATCACATTTCCTCTTTCGGTTTTGGCTGTGGTATTTCATTCATTGCTTCCACCTGTGCTTATTCTGGGTCTCGCAAAACTCTGAGTGAATGCGTTCTCTGATGGGGCCATTACTAACCTGTACTAACCAGCACTTATTTAAGGGTGTTTGTATATATCTCGTCACGTAATACTAACGTTATAAACTCATTAGCAAGTGCGAGTGTTTCTAGCTTTCGTAATTCCTGCCTAAGCTTTCCCTGATTAACTGCGTTTAAAGCTATGCTTTCCTTTGCTTCTCTTGTGGTGCTTTTTTGCTCATCACGTTTAGATTACCTTAATCTAAACTGTCTAGTTTGATTTATTGTCTCTGCATCTAGTCTCGAGTCATCGTTGTTAACCCAGTCCTCGTGAATTTGTTCATTAATCCCATGTGTTTCAGTTTCCACGGGAGATTGCCTTCCGTATCCCCGCCTCCTCCCATGTGTATTTAAGCAGGAAAGATTTAAGAGACGTCAGACGGGACTTCGTTTTCTACCTGAATCAGCGCGTCATTGTGAATCTCAGTTCCTGTGCCCTCCGAGCATTTCCTTTGTATTTTTCTAAGTCTAGTGTTTGCTGCGCCCACGTCTTGTTTACCCCTTGTCGAAGTCTCTTTGTGTTCCCGTCAGTTACTTTCAGTTTTGTTTTATTCTAGCCACTCTAGGGGAGTGTGTACTTCAGTTTCCCCTGCCTTTGGCAGAGTGCCTTGGTTCTCCCTGTTGTTCAGTGCGTGTGCAGTTTTTTTTCGGCCCTGTGTGCCATCTTTTCCTCGTGTTGTGTTCAAATAAAGCCTTCTGGATCCTGCATCTGGTGTTCCCCTGACTACTTCCTTAACAAGCTGTAAGATAGATCCTGATAGTTCCTGGAAATGCTTCCAACTCGTGGAGGATGCAGATGCCAGGGTTCTTACCAGAACTGAGACATATGAACTAATCAGTTTGGTGCTCAAAATTGTTCGTTAGTTTCTGGTCAGATTTACAATCAACTTCAAGACTTAGTCAATGACTAAGAAAAGTTTTTAAATGGCTGCCTCCTGAATGCTCATGTGTTGCCTCTATCTAGTAGTACTCCATTCTCATTCATGGGATGCTGGCAATTTTAAAATTCAAAATATTTTGTAGTGGTTTTGCAAATTAACAAAGAATCAATCAAATCCGAAGCCTTGAGAGAATTCATGGCAGTAGGCTTTTATACAGCAACAAAGAAAAGTCTTGGTTTCTGGAGAATCTGAGCCAATGTCACAGTGCCTCATTATACCCACATAAAAAGTCTCTGTCATACTACCTTAAGCTGTGTTTGGCCATTCATTTCTGGGGACTAAACCTTGTGAAACAACAGTGGTTTTCAGCTTGCTTTGGAGCAGACAAAATAAAAACAGATCCTCCTCTTGACCAAACCCCCACAACGCTACACAATTTCAACTGATAATGACGTCAACGCCTGACCAACTTCTCCCAATCTCTAAGACCATATAACTTTGTGTTGGTGCAATGGATTGTATTTAATCATGCAAACTATTGGAGATTTTACCATAATTTGATCACAGTGGACAAATTATATTATACTATGTAATACATTATAACAAGGATAAACCAGATAATACTTCTCCCTTAAACCTGTATAGTTTTAATAGACAACATATAAGCTACTTACCTATTAAGTTTTATGAACGCATTATTGGTACATAAGATGAACAAAGAACTCTTTCACAGAGTTCAGAAAGCGTGGGGAAGGCATGTGAGAAATATCTCTGACACAATGTTTTGGAAGAAGTTTAAGGTCCAATAAAGATTGACCCCTTTGCACAGATATAGACGCCGGCGTCCGTAAATTCTGAAATTTAATTCCTAAACAATTTTAAAATTGAATTTTTAAATGTCTTGTTTCACTAGAATAATTTTCCACAGGCTTTATGAGGCAAATACTGAGTTATAAAGCTTTAAACAGGCTCATGCACAACAGGAAAAAATTGACAATATTTGTATATATTTGGTTAACTCCAGCAGCTGTCTCTGCCACCTGCTCAGCTTTAAAGCTTTAATACATAGAATCATTGCACCTGCATAAGTGCACAGTATCTATGCTTTCTTGTGAAAGAACAAGAATGAATTGAAAGATTTTGTCCTTTGCTTTTAAATAACAAGAATGAATTGTAAAATGTTGACCTTGGCTTCTCTCATGAGTTTACCTGCTACAGCATTCTTCCTGTCAGTCCTACAGTTTTTGAAACCCATGGTCACAGTTTATTTAGTATAGAAAATAAGCGCAGTAAAAGCTGGTGTCTTTAAACAAGTATTAACCAGGTTAAATCTCTGTGTGATATATAAAATCTTGTGCATTTCCAGTGTATGTCCATATATAATATAGAAGTGCATTTACTGTACAGATTGTGAATTCTCTATAATATCCAAAATTGCAATGAGCATGACAGATGTGTGGCATATCAAGGGATGTGGATCCAAAAACATTTCTAATGATGTCAGTGTCAAGTTTCTGTGCTCGAGAGCACAGAAAAGCTCTAGCTAATTGCTAGAGCTCTAGCAATTCTTACATTCATAAATTATTGGGCAGGTTAGAATTTTATCATTGACTACAATTTAGAAGGGGAAGAAATATTCCAATATTAACCAGATTAAGACAATATTTAGAATACAAAATGTCCATGTAAACAGTCTTTTCCTATTACTTTAATTCAAATTAGCTCATTGTAGGAGTACTGAATACTCAGATGAAGACATGAGAGGCATTCCAACTTGAGTTGGGTCAGTAAACGGCATTGTACTCACGTATACACCTTAGTGGCACAATGATATCCTATTTCAGTTTTTGTGGCAGAATGCAGCAGATACAGCCATTCTACTGCTTCATGACTCACATTGTAATGGCTGGCTAAATTAGGCTGTGGCTGCATAGCATGTAAATGGGTATACGAATAGAACAGTTGCATTAGTGACCCATGTAAACAAAATGATTGAAATATTGTCTTATTTAAAATAACCTTAATAATCAGATTATGTAGTCCCTGATGGCTAATCTCAATTAATCTCCGGGACATGCCAGGAAAAAGGCTCAAGGGAGGGAAGAAGGGTGTGGAAAATAAGGGATCGGAATGAGCCCAATGACATGTTTTAATTTTGTGTCTTTCTCTCTTTCCCTTCCTCTGCCTCTCTCTCTCTCTCTCTCTCTTTCAGAGGACACGGTGTACATGGATGATGAGGAGGAGAGGCAGGAGTATGTACTGAGCGACACGGGAAGGATTTACTACGGCACCGAGAAACAGATCGGAGCCCGAACCTGGAACTACGGACAGGTAGGGAAGTGAGACGGGGGGCGGGGGGTTAAGAGATAGTGTGAGGGAAAGAGGGAGAGGTATGGACAATTTGGAGGGGAGGAAGAGAGGAATGAGAGAGTGTGAAGGAGGGAGAGAGCCTATGGAGAGATAAGAAAGAAAGATAAAGGGACGAGAGAGAGGCAATGGGCATAATTTCCAGTCACCTCTCTCACACCCTTCCCTCCTTACCTAAGTAACTTCCCTTGCACTTGGCTCCTTCCAATCAGGGACTGAGTAAAACAGAGGAAGACAAGGGTGCTGGCTCAGGGAAGGTAAATTTGAGTAATGAAACGTCCTCACTCCTTGAAACGCAATTGCGAAGGGATGTCAGTAACAGATGGGCATGGCAGACGTGTGGCAGGTGCAAGGACATAGATTCACTGGCCAGTCATTTATACGTCACGCATACTCATTAAGCAGGTTGTAATCTCTAGAAAGGCTGCAGACCTTGTTCAATTTTTGGGGCAGGGTAGAGGAAGGAGAGGAAGGGCTCAGGGATAGGCGTTTGGAATGGGCTCAGAGAGGGAGAGAGAGAAGGAAAAGAAAGAAAGAGGGATGAGCAATGGAGGAGAGAGGTGAGAGAGAGAGTGAGGGAGAAAATTTGATTTTACTTTTTTAATGGCACTACACTGTGCATCCAATTATCAAATAATCTAAAAAATTCAAAAACTGCATTTTATATTTCCTTGTGCCCTGGTGGTCTCATATTATATTTTTCTGTGACACTCTGAAACCAATTATTGACATAAATATGCAAAATTAGAGGAAATCAGGAAGGGAGTAAATACTTATACACTGCTCTGTTTCCTTTTGTTTAACCATACAATCGTGAAACACTTGTCAGTCCTCTCAGTTGTATGAAATGTGATGTTTAAATAAAGGATGATGACTTAACCCTTTCACACAGAGGCCAAATATGGCCCTTTATGTGTGTTTTTTTTTTAAACCCTATTTAAGGCTTTATAATTCCAGACTGCAGCTTCACAGAGACAGGGAAAATAGCTTAACTGAAACAAGACACTTGTAGAATTTAGATTTCCATCGTATTTCAGTTTATTTTAATAATTTTGGTGGAGAAAAGGGGCTGCAAATACAAAAAAGTCTCCATTAAAATTCAGTATTGAAAATGAAAAAATACTGATAATTGAAAAATGGCTGTGGGTTAAAACAATGCATTTCTGGGAACATAAACTCCTTGACTACAAGTATACATCATCTGAATGTGAAATTCAAAATCATCTATTCTTTTTTGAACCAAATAAGACAGCTTTCCAAGTGCCTCCCCATGCTGTCAGAGCCCTCAAAATAGCGCACTGTCAAATCATAAAATAGTCATAGTTTTAAAACAAATCCACCTTTGACTCATGAAGTTCAATATGAATTAATGATTTTCAAGTGGAATTGCATGAGTTTATCAATATAGGTGTGATGGACATCAATGGTCACCAGTACCTGGTCCAAACCAAAAACATACTTCTTCTCCAGTTTAGAATTTTGCCCATTGTTCTTTAGAGCCCCAACAGCCAGTACACATATACATAAAAGGAACTGCTTATTTTATGGTTGGAACGTTCACCCTGCAATGGACAGGTTGCCTTTTTCAAATTTTCAGCATCCAGGTGAAACACAAGCTTATATAAACAGGTCTCACACCTTATAAGGAACAAGTGTAACTCACTAACGCATAATGCTTAAAATATACCTTATTTTAACAAATCAGACATCCCACTATCAGGAAAAGCAGGCAATGTGCTACCCTGAATTGAACAGAATTGGTGCAATGAAGCGTAGCAGAGGATTTTCCAAAGTCTTTGAGCTGTTCGCATTTTAAACGAGCGAAAATCCTTGGCATTCTATTTTGTTGAACGCTGGATAAATTCTAAAACAGACCACCGCATTGAACAAAGTGCCACCACGTAGTATTATCAGCAAAGCCTAAAGGTTACTCTTGTTAACCAATGTGGCAAACCAGCTCTGTGATTATAGTGGTAAATGGAAAATGAGAAATAGCTGGCTAGTTAGCTAGCTGGCTCTAAGTAAAGCAGAGCTACTACATACAAAGACAGTTGAACTCAAACTGCAAGAGAAAAACTCTTCATCATTGAATTTCTCCATCAGAGAATCAATGCTATCAGCCCTCCTGTCTGTTGTATTCGTAATAACTGCCATTATCCATCTCTGAATCACATGTCCATTTTGTAAATGTAACTTGAGCACTTCAGGATTGGTTCTGGAAGTCTTTTTTTCTATGCAATCACATCATTTTCAGCTGCATAAAGTTTAGAGAATACAACCTAACTTGCTGTTATGCAAGGGTTGAAATACTTTTCTTAGGGTCCAATCAATGTCTTTCAATGACTGTGGAAAGTTTATACTGTCTGTAATTGGATAAAAAAAACATGTCACTTAATTGATAATTACTAGGAAAGATTTCAGTGAGAGATTGTATGAGGATTTGAATGATAACTGAACTCTTTTGGCAATGGTAGGAACGTGTTTTAACTGTGCTTTATGCAGATAAGCCTGAGCAAGCATTAAAGTGACTAGATTTCAGTGAGAGATTGTATGAGGATTTGAATGATAACTGAACTCTTTGAGTGATAAATCTATCCGAGACAGCCACCGAACTCTAGGCCCATCCAGCCGATGGAAATATAAGATAACAAAACGGCAGTGTCAATGACTTTACAAATATCCGTGAGGTCCAAGACACTGTTGGACGTCACTTTCTTCATCTTGCTAACATCATTTTGGTCATCAAATTCTGTTGACAGATGCATATCTTACAAGTATAAATTGACCTTCAATGACAGTGATAACACCAGTAATGTATTAACAGTGGATGACTGTAATGCAGCCTTTCCTGTTCTTCCTCAGTTCAGTGAAGGTGTTCTCCCTGCCTGCCTGTACGTACTGGAGAAGAGTGATGTTCTGCCACCAGGTTGGGGAGACCCAGTGATCGTAGTCAGAGCCATCTCTGCCATGGTGAGCATAGTGTTCATATGCAGCACAGAAACTCACAGAAACCCGCAAAGGCAGGCAGGTACCCAAGTGAGGAATACACGGAGTACAGCAGAGAAGTACACTTTTACACTCCACAATAACATCCATTTACTCAATGGCTTAGCCAGAGCATAAAAATGTGTACGCACAGAGCATCCCTTTACAACAATTATTACTCCTGACTTGTTCTCAATCATTTTCCTCTATTAACACATTTTCCAATTAAAACCCCAATTCCGAAATAGTTTGGACAAAGTGTAAATTGTAAATAAACTCAAAACGCAATGACTTTCAAATCACACCAGCCAGTATTTTATTCACAATAGACCAGAGATAAAATAGCAAATGTTAAAAATGAGAAATTTTATAATTTTATCCACAAAATGAGCTCATTTCAAATTTGATGGCTGCTACAGGTCTCAAAAAAAAGTTGGGACAGGGGCCTGTTTACCATGGTGTAGCTGCCCCTCTTCTTTTTTAACACAGAGTGGAGGCGTCTGGACATTGAGGAAACAAGTTTCTTGAGTTTAGCCATTGGAATTTGATCCCACTCTTGTTTAATACAGACTTCCAGCTGCTGGAGAGTTTTGGGTTTCCTTTGACGGACTTTTTGTTTAATTATGTGCCAAATGTTCTCAATCGGTGAAAGATCAGGACTGCAGGCAGGCCAGTTCAGCACACAGACTCTTCTGCTATGAAGACATGCTGTTGTTATAGCTGCAGTATGTGGTTTTGCATTGTCCTGCTGACATACACAAGGCCTTCCCTGGAATAGATGTCGTCTGGAGGGGAGCATATTTTGCTCTAAAACCTTTATATACCTTTCAGCATTCATGGTGCTTTTTAACATATGCAAGTGTCCCACACCATATGCACTAATGCATCTCCATACCATCAGAGATGCTGGCTTCTGAACTGAAACTGATAACAGGAGGGGTGATCTTTCTTCTCTTTAGTCCGGAGGACACGACGCCCATGATGTCCAACAAGAATGTCAAATTTGGACTCGTCTGACCACAGGACACTTTGCCACTTTGCTACAGTCAATTTTGAATGTCGATGATGAGACCTTCAAAGCCTTTGCAATTTGACGTTGAGGAAGATTGTTTTTAAAGTATTCCACAATTTTTTTACACAAGCCTTCACAGGTTAGAGAGCCTCTGGCCTGTCTGAGAGAGACAGCCTCTCTAAGACATCCCTTTTATAGCCTATCATGTTACACACCTGATGCCAGTTAACTTAATTACGTGCTAAATGTTCTTTCAGCTGATTCTCTTATGTATTAATTGCTTTTTCAGCCATTTTTTGCCCGTGTCCCAACTTTTTTGAGACCGGTTGCAGCCAGAAAATTTGAAATAAGCTCATTTTGTGGATAAAATGTAAAATCTCTCAGTTTCAACATTTGAAATGTTATCTATGTTCGATTGTAAATAACATATTGGCTCATGTGATTTGAAAGTCATTGCATTTTGATTTTATTCACAATTTACACTTCATCCCAACTATTTTGGAATTGGGGTTTTATAAGAATAATCCACTGGCAATTAAAGATACATCCTCTTTCTTGATGCAATTTAAGGGCGACTCAATAATAAGCTGAATTTTGTTCAGAAAAATAATTTACTCATAAGTAGGCATTTGCTTTACAAAAGGTAAACTGCTCTGGAAATTCTGCACTACATTTTTGGCACATCAGGTGATCTAACCTGCACTTTATGATTGTTTATATTGTTTAAATAAAACCAGTCACAAAGATTTGAAACACCATAACACAATTTTGAATAAGGATGATTGAAATGCACCAATTGTGCGTCCAAATGGATGGTTGTTGTCTCGGCCAATGAGGAGCATTACCAAAACCTAACAGTGCGGAGTGTTTTTGGAGTGAATTTATCCCTATGAAAAACGATTGAGAACAAGTTTGGGCTGATAATTGATGGAAAGGGATGTTCTGTGCGTACATATTTTTAAGTTCTGAATTTCTATTTCTAAGTAACTGAATTTATTCACTTGAGAAACTGCCAACAAGAAGGGAAAAACCTCGCCATTGGGCACTTGAGCAAGGCCCTGAACCCCAAAAACTGCTCCAGAGGCCTTACCCCTGTTCTCTCTATCCCTCCTCACTTGCAACTGTTCTATCTAGCATTTCTTTGAGGATCCCTTCAAAAAGAGAAACTCTCACAGTGAAACTTTCTTTGGTTGAATTTTGACTAACGTAAAAGCATCTGGTGTTTGTAGGCAGTTTCTTTCTTTTATTCGGAAGCATATACACAATACAGATTAAACCTCTTTATTCAAATATCCCGACACCATAACAATTCTTGCCTACTCTTGGCATAATCACTCCTTCATTATCACTAGTTCACGCTTAATGTCAGTGAGTCTGCTTGTGTCAGTTATGGCTTCTGCATTGGCTTCTTTTTATATTGTCAAATACCTACAAAAGTGATTTAAAACAGGCTAATATAGCTCATACTGCGGGCATTACTGCAAACCTTCAGCTGCATTAGAATTATCAGAATGATAACTCAATGGTGTGCAACTGCGCCCCCACCTTCTGTGCAGGCACAGTGATAGAATTGCAGGCCACAGTAAAATAGCAACAAGGTACATGTGGAGCAGAAAGTGTGACCTACTCTTGCACCTCGTCTTGAACCATTATAGAAGGGCAATTCTCACTGAGCTTCTATATTTCTTTCCCTCTACCCCCTCTTCCTTCTCCTGTTTTCTTTCTGTGTCCCTCTTTTTCCCTCTAACTCCCTCTCTGGCGGCCTACTCTCTCTTGTTCCCTTTCTCTCTCCCTCCCTTTCTCTCCCCCACCCACTCTATTTCCTGCTCTTCTCTCTCAAATTCAAAATGGGCTTTATTGGCATGACAAAATTGTACATTTCACGTTGCCAAAGCAGGAGCATTTTTAACAGAACACTCTCTCTCTTTCTCTCTCTCTCTCTCTCTATCTCTCTCTCAGATTAACTCCCCGGATGACCGCGGGGTGCTGGAGGGTAATTGGTCAGGGGACTATGCAGATGGGACTGCTCCCCACAGCGTGGAGTGGGAGTGTGGATATCCTGAAGAAGTATCACAAAGGAGAGGGCATGCCTGTCAAATACGGCCAGTGCTGGGTCTTCTCTGGGGTGACCACCACAGGTGTGTGTGTGTGTGTGTGTGTGTGTGTGTGTGTATGTGCACACACTGACAGGTGTGCACGTGTGAGTGGTAAATCTGGTGCATGAACTCAGAATTTTGTTGAGTGAATTTCACAGGGCAGACTGCCCCAAAAAATCCTGCAGCAAAAAGTATTGCCCGCGTAGTGCGTGGAAATTCACTCTGAATGTATAGAAAGTGTCAATAAGTATTCCCTGCAATGCTGACCAATCATGGTGCGCACAATAAAAAATCTCATGTACAGAGAGCCGTATAGAGTGGTCTGATAGACATGCAAATTTCACTGAAGACACAATACTGTATCTCTTTTAGTCAGGTTGAATGTAACTCAATTATTTGTCTTTGAGTGTAAGATGCCTAATACTCAAAATGAGATGCATGCAAAGAAACATGTATCAGAGGAGCAAAAAAAGAGGGGGTAAAAAACAAAGTATCTTTGATGCAGGAATGATAAGGCCAACAGGTTTAGCATAGAGAGAAGAGGAGAGAACCAAGAACTGAACCCTGGGGTACTCCGAATTGGAGTTCCTGTCATGGAAGTGTTCACCTCTATGCAACCTGTTTGTCTGTTCCATCTCTTTCAGTGCTCCGATGTCTGGGTATCCCTGCTCGAAGTGTAACAAATTTCCAGTCTGCCCATGACACGGATGTCTCCTTGACGACAGACATATATTTTGATGAGAACTTGGAGGCTCTCAAATACTTGAACTCTGACTCTGTCTGGTAAGGCTTGCATCATGAGGATTTAGTTCTCCCTAATGACTCATCTTTGATACTGCTGGAAACTTGGCACATGTCATATCTTGTGTCATCAAAAGTACTGTTCACAGTTCAGGGTTAGCGACTTAACAGTTTGATTTATGGCATCCATTTGACAAGTGGGGGGAGCCAGTGTGCATGGCAGTGTCTACCATAGAAACCAAAATCTTCATTCCTTTTTTAATACATTTGGTATCTTCAATCCTGCCTGAATCTGGAATGTCCAATCAGCAAACCATGTACATGCATACGCAGTATGCGACTAGGCTGTCATCTGGAGAGAGTGCCGACAGCTCCGGTTCACCTACCAAACATGGAACTGTCAGCTGCTTTTTCTTTACACTTATATTTTCAAGCCTAGCAGACACAGAGCGATGGTGGAGGAAGCCTGAAGTTTCTCAGTATGCAACTGACAAGTGTCAGAATGGCCAGTAAGAGGCGCTTGAGCAATGAACTATTCAATCCAAACTGATTGTATCCCTCCCATACTGTTGAGCAGCACAAAGCTAATTATGCGCCGCTCTCGTGAGGCTGCCAGGCATAGTCAGCATTTGTCTTCAGAGGGCTAGTTACTGAGTTAGCTGGGTACCTAAAGTGACCCAGAAACAATGGTTAGAGGTTGAATGAGCCATTCCAAATTTCTTGGGGGGCAGTTATTCCACAAACGCAGTGACCCTGCTTAGTGTTCAAATCCGACATGCTTAGCAAGAGCATTTATGTCAGATGCCATGTTCTGAAACTATTTCCCTTTCCTTCTCTCTTCTCCCTTACTTTTTTCTTGACTCCAACATCAAACTCAAACTCTAAATCTTGCTGTATACTGCTAAAGCAAAGAGCACCAGCTCCCAGCGCAGAGGAGGAATCAGTAGTGATGACAACAACTCTCCCTTCCTCTCTCTCTCCCTCTATCCCTGTCACAAAAGGAGCCTCCGTGTGTGGAGCAACATTTTTTTCCCCTCTCCCTCCCTCTATCTCGCCCTCCCAAGGCACTTCAGCGTGTGGAATAACTTCTCTCTCCATCTGTCTTCCTTTATCTCCCTCTCTAAAGGAACTTCCATGTGTGGAATGACTGTTGGATGGCCAGGCCGGACCTACCCCCAGGAATGGGGGGTTGGCAGGCTGTAGACTCCACTCCACAGGAAACCAGTCAGGGAACCTTCCGTTGTGGGCCCGCCTCTGTCACAGCCATCCGAAACGGACAGGTCTTCCATAAATACGACACACCCTTCGTTTTTGCCGAGGTATGCTGTATGCCTCTCATTCTATCTCTCTGTCTTAATTCAGTGCATTCCTCAAGATGGGCGCGATCGCGCCGGCGCCACAGTGGCGGAGCTAAAACTGGGAATTGGGGTGGCACAGACACGTCCCTTTATGACAACAGTTAGTCCTGGCTAGTTCTCAATCATTTTCCTTGATTGACGTGTTTTCCAATTATCGTAATTGGCAACGGTTTCTCTCCATATGTGATCTAACAGTGATGAAATCATGGGCTAAATTCAGTACAGAAAAATAATTTACTTATAAATAGGCCAATGCTTTGCGTTGATTGAACTGGTCCGCGTTCCAATGAAATATCGCCTTTTACTCTCGGTATTGTGTGGGTTGATAAAAAAAAAGTGGCACTCGGCAGTTAAATAGGCTAAAAAAAGTGTGTGGCTCAAGTTTTTAGCGTGAGAGTCGACAGGTATGCAATTTTGAATAACGAGAAATGCCCACCGCACTCATCATAGGATAACTTTCCAACACAGTTCCAGATGTCATAAAGCGCCTACACAAGCAGTGATTGTGTATTAGTCACAAGCAGAGACACTACCAACAACACAGCAAACATTGAAAACAGCGGAGACGAGGTAGAAACAGGGACAGAGAGATGGCGTGCCGTGACAGTCGGCGCCATCTTCGTTCATTGCCCTTGAATGAATTGAATGAACAAGTGGTGGAATGGTAGCTTGTTGAATTTTCAAAATAGAGCATCCTTACTCCTTCAAATGTCAGTCACAGGGGAAAGATGTGTGGCAGACGGGAACGGAAGAGTAAAAACACTGCACTCACCCGTTAATCTCTCCTAGGTGTGTAAAAACCAGTAGCAAAATACTTCTCGAAAATAAAATGTAAGCTATTCTCTATTTACCGCAGGAAAAAAAAATCAGCAGACGATATGGAAAAAGTGTTCTTTAGTGCATATCAATTGAAATGCCTGTGGTGTGTAAAAGGATGTGAAGCAACACATGTCTTTACTATTGGAACAATCAATGACATCACAGGCAATGAGTGCAACACAATTCACAAGTCTAACAATGAGGGCAATTTCAAGAGCCTTCAGTTAACATGATCGCCCATAGTTGTCAAATGATTTCACCCACAAAATCAAGAGGAAACAAATGAACAGAAGAAAGCCATTCTTTATTTAAAAAGTGTGCAGACTTCTTATTTATTTATTTAATTGTCCCCCACCGCCACGGTAGCAAGCGGATCAGGGGAAATGGTATTCAGCTCCGTCCGTCCGTCCATCCATCCGTCACATCCCGTTTGTTGTGAACGCGATATCTCAAGAACGGTTTGACCGATTTCATTCATCTTTGGCTTCAATGTGTACTAGTGTGATACGCCGACCCCAGTCGATTTCCGTGACCTGGCGGGGGACATGGCCACGTTTAGCGGCAACACTTTTTTTATTTATGGATTTTTTTGACCTGATGAGGAAGGGTATAGTAAATCCACAGGTTCAACAGGTTCTTTTGATTGTTTTATAAGTCATGTACAAAGTATTCTGGAAAAAATTACTTCAGCGAAGGATGGTTTTGACTTTTGTTGTTCAAGATATTTTTGGGAATCTTCTAAAAGGAAGTGAAAAATAAGCCATTGGAATGAGCTCTCCCTTTTCTCCTTCATCATCCATTTCTACTCTCTTGGAGACATTGTGGCTCACTTCTCCAGGTGAAGGATGTTCAATTATGGTCTGGCTTCTGTCTATCCCAGGTGAACAGTGACAAGATCTACTGGCAGAGGAACTTGGATGGCACCTTCAGCCAAATCTACAGCGAGAAGAAAGCAGTGGGGCACTGTATCAGTACCAAGGCTGTGGGGTCCAACAAGCGCCACGACATCACCCACCTCTACAAGCACTCAGAGGGTAAGGGGACAACACCTTTTTTCACAAATAACCAGCATGCAAAGGGAAGGGGACAACATCCCCCTGAAACCAAAGCCAAAGGGGACAACATCCACTTTGACCAACACCCAGAGTGTAAGGGGCACGAAACACCATCCACTTTTACCAACACCCAGAGTGTAAGGGGCACAAAACACCATCCACTTTTACCAACACCCAGAGTGTAAGAGGCATGAAACACCATCCACTTTTACCAGCACCCCGAGTGTAAGGGGCACTAAACATCATCCACTTTTACCAACACCCCGAGTGTAAGGGGCACTAAACATCATCCACTTTCACCCACACCCAGAGTGTAAGGGGCACGAAACACCATCCACGTCTACCAACACCCCGACTGTAAGGGGCACTAAACATCATCCACTTCTACCAACACCCCGAGTGTTAGGGGAAGGGGACAACATCCACTTCCACCGACAATCAGACTGTAATTTAAAGCACACATAACACCCACCTCCACCAACACCTCTACCAGCACCTAGAGTGTCAGGGGAAGGGCACAACATCCACTTTTACCAACACCTAAAGTGCAAAAGGAAAGGGACAACATCCACCTCAATTAACCCCCAGAGTGAAAGGATAAGGGGACAACATTCACCTCCACCAACTCCCATCTCAGCAAATGCACAGAGGCTATGGGGACATTAGTTGTACAAATAGGAGAGAGCTGATTAGCTAGAGGAGGGTGGATCATGCGTGAGCCCCTTCGGGGTGGAAGGAGATGGCGTTGAAAAGAGGAAGAGGGAGAGGATGAGTGAGCCCCCGGGGTGGAAAGAGATGGCATTGAAAAGAGGAAGATGGAGAGGATGAGTGAGCCCCTCGGGGTGGATAGAGATGACGTTGAAAAGAGGAAGATGGAGAGGATGAGGGAGGATGTTCTCTCAGTAATGACTAAACGATGGCTGCGTGCGAGAATGAACTGAATTACAATGAGACCATCTGAGTCTTTAATTTCAGTAGTCATTATTCCTCAAAAGATACTCAAATCCCAAACCTCCCTCTCTTGGGGACATGCTCACCTGTCTCAGTGTCCTCTACCCTCCACCTCACTTTTCTCTCTCCCATGCCCACCTTGACCCCTTTTTGCTCTCCTTCTTTCCTTGTCTCTTTTCCTCCCTCTCTTACTCCCCCCTCATCAGGGTCAGAGGAAGAGCGTATTGCCGTGGAGACTGCGAGTCGCTATGGTACCAAGCCAAACATCTATTCCACCCCCAAGGCTGAGGATGTCAGCCTGAAGGTCACCATGGAAGGGGAGGGGCCTTCCATCGGGGGCGACGCCCAGCTGACCTTTGTCCTGCGGAACCAAAGCGCCCACCCCCGCAGCGTCAATCTGCACAGCCAAGTGGAGGTCATGTACTACACCGGTGTACTCAAGGGCACCATCAAGAAGGAACAGATCCCGATAGAACTTATGCCCAACGAAGGTGAGAAACTTGGGGAACCAGCCATTTTGACTCTTGACAGTTGACAGGTGCCAATGAAGCTGAAAAGGAATGAAGGCACCGCACCCCTGCAGCAGCCACTTTGGCTCCCGATAAACACTAATGAAGCTGAAAAAGAACGAAGGTACTGCACGCTAATATTATAGCTCCCAAGTTAATTGCAATGTTTCATCAGTGCCTGACAAAGACCAGAGAGGTCAAAAAATTGTAATAAATTTGGGAGCAATAATATCAGTGTGCCACACCTTCATTCCTTTTCAGGTTCATTGGTCTTTATTGCATTTTATTCGAATGGTGCCTTTCCGGACACTCAAGGTCACCGTACATGCAAAAACTGTACACAATTACAAACAATAGAAAATGAATAAAACATGACAGAAAACACATATGGTTAAAATTGTTGACACATGATATAACAGACAATTAGTGTGTGTGGGAGGCTGGGCAGTCAAGGTATGCAAGAGTACACAGATGGGTTTTGGGTCGTTTTTTGAAAGATGTCAGTGAATCTGCATGGTGAATGTGTGCTGGTAGAGAATTCCAGAGCCTGGGTGCTGTAGAGCTGAAAGCTTGATCGCTCATTGTAGATAATCGTGTGGTGGGATGAACAGAAGACCAGCTGAGGAGGAATGGAGTGCTAGTTGGGGTGTAATCATGAAGAAGGTCAGAAATGTAGGGGGGTGCAAGAGTGTGTATAGTCTTATATGTGAGGAGGAGGGTTTTATATTCAATGCGCTGTTTGACCGGTAGCCAGTGCAGCTGAGCAAGGACAGGAGTGATGTGGTCATAAGACTCTCAGTGGTAAGGATTCGGGCTTCAGAATTTTAGATGATTTGGAGTTTGTTCGTGAGTCTAGAGGGAAGTCCAGTGAGAACTGAGTTGCAATTATCTAGCTGGGAGGTGACAAAGGCATGGATTTATATTTCAGTCCTTGAGATGTTTTTGATGTGGGGTTCAAAGGATAGCATACTGTCAAGAATGATGCCAAGGCTTTTAACTTGCGTTGACAGAGGAACAGGGAAACCTCTAATGGTTGTGAGGAGGCTGGGTGTTCTGGTGAGTGTTGCTTTTGAACCAATGAGCATAATTTCAGTTTTATTACTATTAAGTTCTGGGAGTTTAGTGGTCATCCAGGTTTTAATGTCATTAAGACAGCTGAGGAGTGGCTGGGGAGGCAAAGGGACTGAGGGCCTGGTTGAGATGTAAAGTTGCGTGTCGTTTACATAGCAGTGAAAGTTGGTGTGATGGTGATGGATAATATGACCTAGGGGGAGGAGGTAAATGATGAAAAGTACCGAGCACTGACCCCTAGGGGACAACATGGTTAACTGGAGCTAACCTAGACCTATGATGTTTTAGCTTGACAAACTGTTGTTTCCCTGTCAGATAAGATGTTAACCAGAATAGCACTGTACTGGTGACCCCCAGGGAGGCTAAGCGGAAGAAGATTGAGAAGGAGTGTATGAGAAATAGTGTCAAAAGCAGCACTGAGATCGTGAAGGATGAGCATAGTGAGAAGTCCAGAGTCTGCTGTAGGAAGGAGGTCATTAGTAATCTTGATAAGGGCAGTCTCTGTGCTATGTTTCGGTCGAAAGCAAGATTAAAAAGTTTCAGATTGTTTGACCGTAAATGAGTTTGGAGTTGGGCTGCCACAACACGCTTTAGACAGGAAAGGGATGTCTGAAATGGGATGAAAGTTTTTAAAATTGTTGTGGTGAAATGCCAAGTTTTTCAGGCACAGGTGTAATGGCAAACAGTTTTAATGAGGAGACCAGGGATGAGTTTATAATCTGGGTGAGCAATGGAGAGAGGGCAGGGAGTGCAGCTTTAACCAGGGTGGTAGGTAGAAGGTCCAGCTGACAGGTGGAGGATTTGGCTATAGTGATCATTTTCATCATGGTCTCCTCAGTAACCGGGATGAAAGTGGAGAGAGATCTTTGCTAATGGGAGTCCATGGGGGTGGAGATCTAGGTGCAGTGGGTCGGGATGACAGAGGCAGCTGTTTATGAGTATCATCAATTTTGGTTTGACAGAAATCCAGGAGTGTATTGCATAGGTCAGGGGAGGTGTTGTCAGCTGAGATATCATGAGGTTGAAGAAGCTATTTCACTGTCGAGAAGTGGGTTGTGGAATTAGCCATCTCATTATTAGTGCTACTGGAATAGTAAGAGGTTTTGGCCACTGTGAGGGCATTTCAGTAAACGTTAAGGTGATCAGAATAGGCTTGCAAGTGAACTGTTAAACCAGTTCTTCTGTATCATCTCTCCAAACGATGCCCTGCTGTTCTTAGTAGGCGGAGTTGAGGGGTGAACCAGGGGGCTGAGTGGCTGAAAGAGACGACACGTCCTAAGAGGGGCTAAAGTGTCCAGTGACGAGGAGAGACAGGCATTGTAGTGGCGATGATGAGAGTGAGTCGGGTGGGATGGGAGGAGATCAGACTGATGAGATCAGCATGGTTTATGTTTTTCAAAATGTTATATCGCATTGCGGTTTCTTTGTATATGGTTGACCAGGAACCTCAAACGTTATGACTTTATGATCTGAGATAGGAAGCGATAGATCAATGAGAGTCATGGGTGTTAGGCTGGTGGAGCAGACTAGGTCAAGTGTGTGGCCTTGTCATGAGTGGGAAAGGTTACATGTTGTTCAATGTCGAGGCAGTCCCGTAGCGACAGGAAATCAGTGAGAAAAGCAGTCTGGGCAGAGTTCATATGAATATCAAAATCACCAAAGATGAGGACATTAGGAGACATCATGCAGACTGTTATCAAAAATTCAGAAGGCTCAGAGCAAAATACAGGAGATTAATGGACAACATTAACACAATGATTAATGGACAAGCTATTCTCAATGCTCATGAGTCTGTAGCTGTAGTTTATGTATCATGTCTGTGTGGGCATATTGATCTGATTGGGACAAAAACTGTTGAGGAGTGTAAGCATAAACACCCAGACAACATCTATGAGATCAACAAATAAGCACTGGTCTCATAGACTTTTGTGCTTTTTTCATGTCTGAGGTAAGTAATGCCTTCACTTCCTCCTTATTTGAACACCCCCAGAAAAGAACATTACCTGGGTCCTGCCATACCAAAACTACCAGGACAAGCTGGTGGACCAGGGTGCACTGATGCTGACGCTATCGGGTCGGGTTCGGGAGACCCAGCAAGTTCTAGCCTCACAGACCTGTTTCCGGCTGCGCACTCCAGACATCAGCATCACGGTGAGCATCGCCAAACTTGGGCAGAATCAGTTATCGCCAGCCCCTTACTGTAAAACAGCTGCATCTACCTCAGAAAACTCACCAGATCTGATACGAAATCCTCACCCATACTCCAGCTGCATTTACTGCAGAAAACTCTCAACAAATCAGTTATCGCTAACCCTCACCCATACTCCAGCTGCATTTACTGCAGAAAACTCTCAACAAATCAGTTATCGGTAACCCTCACCCATACTCCAGCTGCATTTACTGCAGAAAACTCTCAACAAATCAATTATCGCTAACCCTCACCCATACTCCAGCTGCATTTTCTGCAGAAAACTCTCAGAAAATGAGTTATTGCTAACCCTCACCCGTACTCCAGCTGCATTTACTGCAGAAAACTCTCAACAAATCAGATATCGCTAACCCTCACCCATACTCCAGCTGCATTTTCTGCAGAAAACTCTCAACAAATCAGTTATCGCTAACCCTCACCCATACTCCAGCTGTATTTACTGCAGAAAAGTCTCAAAAAATCAGTTATCGCTAACCCTCACCCATACTCCAGCTGCATTTACTGCAGAAAACTCTCAACAAATCAGTTATCGCTAACCCTCACCCATACTCCAGCTGCATTTACTGCAGAAAACTCTCAACAAATCAGTTATCACTAACGCTCACCCATACTCCAGCTGTATTTACTGCAGAAAACTCTCAACAAATCAGTTATCGCTAACCCTCACCCATACTCCAGCTGTATTTACTGCAGAAAACTCTCAACAAATCAGTTATCACTAACCCTCACACGTACTCCAGCTGCATTTACTGCAGAAAACTCTCAACAAATCAGTTATTGCTAACCTTCACCCGTACTCCAGCTGTATTTACTGCAAAAAACTCTCAACAAATCAGTTATTGCTAACCCTCACCCGTACTCCAGCTGTATTTACTGCAGAAAACTCTCAACAAATCAGTTTTCGCTAACCCTCACCCATACTCCAGCTGTATTTACTACAGAAAACTCTCAACAAATCAGTTGTCGCTAACCCTCACCCAAACTCCAGCTGCATTTACTGCAGAAAACTCTCAGCAAATCAGTTATCACTAACCCTCACCCATACTCCAGCTGTATTTACTGCAGAAAACTCTTAACAAATCAGATATCGCTAACCCTCACCCATACTCCAGCTGCATTTACTGCAGAAAACTCATTTCAACAAATCAGTTATCTTCCACTAACCCTCACCCAGCTGTTACTCTCAGCTGTATTTACTGCAGAAAATTCTACAACTAAAAATCATTATCTTATGAATATTTTTTAAATGGTTTTCTCGGTTTCTCGTTTTTCTGGGAAATGGGGAAATGGTTTAGGTCCGGGAATCCCTTCACCCATACTCCAGCTGCATTTACTGCAGAAAACTCTCAACAAATTAGTTTTTATCGTTAACCCTCACTTTGTATACTCCAGCTGCATTTACTTTATGATCAGAAAACTCTCAACAAATCAGTTATCGCTAACCCTCACCCATGACTCCAGCTGCATTTACTGCAGAAAACTCTCAACAAATCAGTTATCGAATATCAAAATCACCCATTAGGAGACTCCAGACTGTTATCAAAAATTAAGGCTCAGAGCATAATACAGGAGATTAATGGACAACAAACAAGTTAATCGCCCTAAACCCTCAAAACTGCAACCCCACCCCCACGGCCCCTCCAGCTTTTCCATGAAGGAGAATGCATGGAGTGGCAGGATTGAAGTGGAAAGAATCCTCTCAACAAATCAGTCAGGCAGACAATCTCAGTATTACCATCATCCATGAGACTCCAGCTTTTTACTGCAGAAAAAGACTCAACAAATCAGTTATCTTGGATGAACCCTCACCCATACTCCAGGCTGCATTTACTGCAGAAGGGGGGCAATCTCAACAAATCAGTTATCTGTAAGAAAAGTTCCCTCATCCTCGGTGAATGTATCTGGGTGATCACGGAGAAAACTCCAGCTTTTGCAGAAATCGTAAATGGGGAGACATGAGTATCTTACAAATCGTTATAAAAGGCAGAATAGACCCTGGCGACAGTATTTACTGCAGAAAACCACTCAACAAACCACCTGTTGAAAAATCACTAACAGTACTCCTCCAGACTGGAACACTTTTACTCACATTAGCCAGCACCAATAAGCAGTCAAAAAAATCCTCAACAAATCAGTTGGTAACTAACTGGCCCCTCACCCATACCTCGCCTTTTGAACTCCAGCTGTATTTACTGCAGAAAACTCTCAACAAATCAGTTATCACTAACCCTCACCCATACTCCAGCTGCATTTACTGCAGAAAACTCTCAACAAATCAGTTATCACTAACCCTCACCCATACTCCAGCTGCATTTACTGCAGAAAACTCTCAACAAATCAGTTATCACTAACCCTCACCCATACTCCAGCTGCATTTACTGCAGAAAACTCTCAACAAATCAGTTATCGCTAACCCTCACCCATACTCCAGCTGCATTTACTGCAGAAAACTCTCAACAAATCAGATATCGCTAACCCTCACCCATACTCCAGCTGCATTTACTGCAGAAAACTCTCAACAAATCAGTTATCACAGGCGACTAACCCTCACCCATACTCCAGCTGCATTTTCTGCAGAAAACTCTCAACAAATCAGTTATCGCATTAACCCTCACCCATACTCCAGCTGCATTTACTGCAGAAAACTCTCAACAAATCAGTTATCAGTTAACCCTCACAGACCCATACTCCAGCTGCATTTACTGCAGAAAACTCTCAACAAATCAGTTATCACTAACCCTCACCCATAACTCCAGCTGCATTTACTGCAGAAAACTCTCAACAAATCAGTTATCACTAACCCTCACCCATACTCCAGCTGCATTTACTGCAGAAAACTCTCAACAAATCAGTTATCACTAACCCTCACCCATACTCCAGCTGCATTTACTGCAGAAAACTCTCAACAAATCAGTTATTACCCTCACCCATACTCCAGCTGCATTAACTGCAGAAAACTCTCAACAAATCAGTTACTAACCCTCACCCATACTCCAGCTGTATTTACTGCAGAAAACTCTCAACAAATCAGTTATCGCTAACCCTCACCCATACTCCAGCTGCATTTACTGCAGAAAACTCTCAACAAATCAGTTATCGCTAACCCTCACCCATACTCCAGCTGTATTTACTGCAGAAAACTCTCAACAAATCAGTTATCGCTAACCCTCACCCATACTCCAGCTGTATTTACTGCAGAAAACTCTCAACAAATCAGTTATCGCTAACCCTCACCCATACTCCAGCTGCATTTACTGCAGAAAACTCTCAACAAATCAGTTATTGCTAACCCTCACCCATACTCCAGCTGTATTTACTGCAGAAAACTCTCAACAAATCAGTTATCGCTAACCCTCACCCATACTCCAGCTGCATTTACTGCAGAAAACTCTCAACAAATCAGTTATCGCTAACCCTCACCCATACTCCAGCTGCATTTACTGCAGAAAACTCTCAACAAATCAGTTATCGCTAACCTCACCCATACTCCAGCTGCATTTACTGCAGAAAACTCTCAGCTGTAACCCTCATCCAGCTGCAGAAAACTCTCAACAAATCAACAAATCAGCTGCATTTTGCAGAAAACTCTCAACAAATCAGTTATCACTACCCTCACCCGTACTCCAGCTGAAAATTTACTGCAGAAAATTTCTCAAAAAAGTTAGTTATCGCTAACCCTCACCCATACTCCAGCTGCATTTACTGCAGAAAACTCTCAACAAATCAGTTCTCTAACCCTCACCCATACTCCAGCTGTATTTACTGCAGAAAACTCTCAACAAATCAGTTATTGCTAACCCTCACCCGTACTCCAGCTGCATTTTCTGCAGAAAACTCTCAACAAATCAGTTATGCTAACCCTCACCCTACTCCAACCCTGCAGAAAACCCAAATTAGTACTCCAGCTGCATACTCCAGCTGCATTTACTGCAGAAAACTCTCAACAAATCAGTTATAAGCTAACTCACCCCTCACCCATACTCCAGCAAAAATCAGTTTACTGCAGAAAACTCTCAACTAAACCCATACTCCAGCTGCATTTTCTGCAGAAAAACTCAACAAATTAGTTCGCTAACCCCATACTCCAGCTGCATTTTCTGCAGAAAACTCTCAACAAATCAGTTATCTAACACCCATACTCACCTCAAAAAATTACTAACCCCAGCTGCATTTCTGCAGAAAACTCAACAAATCAGTTATCGCTAACCCTCACCCATACTCCAGCTGCATTTTCTGCAGAAAACTCAACAAATTAGTTATCGCTAACCCTCACCCATACTCCAGCTGTATTTACTGCAGAAAACTCTCAACAAATCAGTTATCGCTAACCCTCACCCATACTCCAGCTGCATTTACTGCAGAAAACTCAACAAATCAGTTATCGCTAACCCTCACCCATTTTTGCAGAAAAGCTCAACAAATTTTGCAGAAAACTCTCATTTACTGCAGAAAATCAAAAAATTAGCTAACCCTCACCCATACTCCAGCTGTATTTACTGCAGAAAACTCTCAACAAATCAGTTATCGCTTAACCCTCACCCATACTCCAGCTGCATTTACTGCAGAAAACTCTCAACAAATCAGTTATCGCTAACCCTCACCCATACTCCAGCTGCATTTACTGCAGAAAACTCTCAACAAATCAGTTATCACTAACCCTCACCCATACTCCAGCTGTATTTACTGCAGAAAACTCTCAACAAATCAGTTATCGCTAACCCTCACCCATACTCCAGCTGCATTTACTGCAGAAAACTCTCAACAAATCAGTTATCGCTAACCCTCACCCATACTCCAGCTGTATTTACTGCAGAAAACTCTCAACAAATCAGTTATCACTAACCCTCACCCATACTCCAGCTGCATTTACTGCAGAAAACTCTCAACAAATCAGTTATCACTAACCCTCACCCATACTCCAGCTGCATTTACTGCAGAAAACTCTCAACAAATCAGTTATCGCTAACCCTCACCCATACTCCAGCTGCATTTCTGCAGAAAACTCTCAACAAATCAGTTATCACTAACCCTCACCCATACTCCAGCTGCATTTACTGCAGAAAACTCTCAACAAATCAGTTATCGCTAACCCTCACCCATACTCCAGCTGCATTTACTGCAGAAAACTCTCAACAAATCAGTTATCACTAACCCTCACCCATACTCCAGCTGCATTTACTGCAGAAAACTCTCAACAAATCAGTTATCGCTAACCCTCACCCATACTCCAGCTGCATTTTCTGCAGAAAACTCTCAACAAATCAGTTATCGCTAACCCTCACCCATACTCCAGCTGCATTTTCTGCAGAAAACTCTCAACAAATCAGTTATCGCTAACCCTCACCCATACTCCAGCTGTATTTACTGCAGAAAACTCTCAACAAATCAGTTATCGCTAACCCTCACCCATACCCATTTACTGCAGAAAACTCTCAACAAATCAGTTATCGCTAACCCTCACCCATACTCCAGCTGCATTTACTGCAGAAAACTCTCAACAAATCAGTTATCGCTAACCCTCACCCATACTCCAGCTGTATTTACTGCAGAAAACTCTCAGCAAATCAGATATCGCTGACTGACACCTGAACTCAAGTTGTATTTACTACAGAAAACTCTCAGCAAATCATGTATCATTAACCCTCACCCGAATTCCAGCAATATTACTGCAGAAAACTCAACAAATGAGTTATGGCTAACCTCACCCATACTCCAGCTGCCTGCAGAAAACTCTCAACAAATCAGATAAACCTCACCCAACTCCAGCTGTAACTGCAGAAAACTCTCAACAAATCAGTTATCGCTAACCCTCACCCATACTCCAGCTATTTACTACAGAAAACTCTAAAAACAAATCAGTTATCCTAACCCTCACCCATACTCCAGCTGTATTTTCTGCAGAAAAGACAAATCAGATTCTTGAAATCAGTTATATTTACTACAGAAAACCTAACACTATCCTATACCCCAGCCCTGCAATATTTTATCACAAATGAGTTCTCCCTAAAATTACCTACCTTTAAAACCACTTAGCTCATACCCATATAAATCTCACACATGAGCCCTGTTTACTCCAGATATCCCAAATGAAATCAGTTTTACCTTTAAAACCACTTAGCTCATACCCATATAAATCCATGGCCCTGTTTGCAAGATATCCCAAATGAAATCAGTTATCACTCACCCTAATTCATGGTGCAGCTGCAATTGTCAAAACAAAACAATAGCAAATTTAGCTACCCAATTACTAGACCGTACTCTATCCCATATTCCAGGCCTTAGTACAGAATTGTTAAAACAAACCTCTAATACCCTTATGTGTAGTCATAAGTATAGACTTTGGTAAACCCAAAAACAATCAGTTGTCGCAAACACTTTATCACTTCCAGTGCCCAGCCACAAACATCAAGGCTTTTATTTTTCACTAACCCTTGATCTGGTCGATCAGGGTGTTATAAACTTGTAACAGGACTGTAACCTTGTGCATTTTATCCCTCCAGCCCCTAGGGGTTGCTGTTGTGGGTAAAGAAGCAGCGGCAGAGCTCTCCTTCACAAACCCGCTGCCACGGACACTGAAGGGCGTGGTCTTCCGCGTGGAGGGGCTGGGCCTGCAGACCATCAAAGAAATTCTTGTGGGGTGAGTCAGCACTCCTGTCAGTCTGCCAACACAGCTCTTCACACAGGGTTCATTCCAATTATTTATTTAATCACATCCCTTTCTTCCCTCTCTCTCCTACTTCCTCTCTCCCTCTCCCCTGTCTCTTCCCCCTTTCTCATCCACCCTTCCTCCCTTTTACAACCCCAATTCCAAAATAGTTGGGACAAAGTGTAAATTGTGAATAAAATCAAAAACCAGTGACTTTCAAATCACACCAGCCAGTATTTTATTCACAATAGAACAGAGATAACATAGCAAATGTTGAAACTGAGAAATTTTCAATTTTGTCCACAAAATGAGCTCATTTCAAATTTGATGACTGCTACAGGTCTCAAAAAAGTTGGGACAGGGGCCTGTTTACCATGGTGTAGCATCCCCTCTTCTTTTTAACACAGAGCGGAGGCGTCTGGGCATTGAGGAGACAAGTTTCCTGAGTTTAGCCATTGGAATTTGATCCCACTCTTATTTAATACAGGCCTCCAGCTGCTGGAGAGTTTTGGGTCTCCTTTGACGGACTCTTCGTTTAATTATGTGCCAAATGTTCTCAATCGGTGAAAGATCAGGACTGCAGGCAGGCCAGTTCAGCACACGGACTCTTCTACTACGAAGCCATGCTGTGGTAATAGCTGCAGTATGTGGTTTTGCATTGTCCTGCTGATATACACAAGGCCTTCCCTGGAATAGATGTCGTCTGGAGGGGAGCATATGTTGCTCTAAAACCTTTATATACCTTTCAGCATTCATGGTGCTTTTTAAAACATGCAAGTGTCCCATACCATATGCACTAATGCATTCCCATACCATCAGAGATGCTGGCTTTTGAACTGAATGCTAATAACAGGAGGGGTGGTCTTTCTCCTCTTTAGCCCGGAGGACACGACGCCCATGATTTCCAACAAGAATGTCAAATTTGGACTTGTCTGACCACAGGACACTTTGCCACTTTGCTACAGTCCATTTTAAATGAGCCTTGGTCCACGGAACACGGCGGTGCTTCTGGATCATGCTCAACAATGGCTTCCTTTTTGCACGATAGAGTTTTAGGTGGCATCTGTGGATGGCACGGCCGACTGTGCAGACAGTGGTTTCTTGAAGTATTCCTGGGCCCATTTAGTAATGTCAATGACAGAATCATGCCGGTGAGTGATGCAGTGGCGTCTGAGGGCCCGAAGATCATGGGCATCCCGTAAAGGGCTTCGGCCTTGTCCCTTACGCACAGTGATTTTTCCAGTTTCTCTAAATCTTTTGATGATGTTATGCGCTGTCGATGATGAAACCTTCAAAGCCTTTGCAATTTGACGTCGAGGAACATTGTTTTTAAAGTATTCCACAATTTTTTTACGCAAGCCTTCACAGGTTGGAGACCCTCAGGCCATCTTTACTTCTGAGAGACTCAGCCTCTCTAAGACATCCCTTTTATAGCCAGTCATGTTACACACCTGATGCCAGTTAACTTAATTACTTGCTAAATGTACTTTCAGCTGATTCTCTTATATATTAATTGCTTTTTCAGCCCTTTTTTGCCTGTGCCCCAATTTTTTTGAGACATTTTGCAGCCAGAAAATTTGAAATAAGCTCATTTTGTGGATAAAAATGTAAAATGTCTCAGTTTCAACATTTGAAATGTTATCTATATTCTATTGTAAATAACATATTGGCTCATGTGATCTGAAAGTCATTGCATTTTGATTTTATTCACAATTTATACTTTGTCCCAACTATTTCAGAATTGGGGTTGTACCTCCTCACCCTCAATCTCCCCTCTATCCCTCTCTCCCTCCCTCTCTCTCAATTTCAATTTTCAACTCTCTTTATTAGCATGAAACCTTCTCCACTCTGGATTCGGGATTATTGCCCCGCTCATACCTCGCCTTAAAGCGCATTAGTTAGTTAGTTTGTTTAGTTTATTGAACTCCATTTTGGAGAATGCACAGCATCACTTTTCGAACCTGTTCTCATTTGCGCTTCCTAATTAGCAACTAAGCAATCATTTTTTCAGTTGCGAGAATAAATCAGGAGAATAACTGTCTATTTCCCCTCAGTTTACATTATTGTTCATTGGAATAGTAATCAAGCATTTTCCTGTCCACATTAATGGTGACATAAAATGTCAAAGTCTTTCGAAACTACTGAATTCCCGTAGCTCACAAAACGGTATTTTTTTTCTGTGGCAGTGTCTGATCGGCTTGTGAGGCCTTAGAAAACGTTTAAAAAATGTGGTTTTGTCAACTCAGGTCCGCGTGTGAAGTTTGCTTATGTTAAAATAAAACTCTGTGTCTATAACCAGTGACATTACCATAATTCAGGTTTTCTCTCAGCCTTTTTCCATTTAAGAATCAGACGATTTATTGAATTAATGTACTGAGTGAATAGGCTACCAATGCGTTGAACTTTTTCGATGCACTAATGACTATAATGACTAATTTACTGAATTATTATTATTCAAATAACAACGCTTCGATGTAAGAAGCATTGGTTATTAAATGAATTAATTATTATAGCATCACAGCAAGGAGTGTGCTCTTCTCTGCAAATATAGCCTATTCTTTTGAACGCTGAAAACATTTTGATTAAGTGCAATCTTAAAATAAATTAGGTTGCACTGCTAAAAAAAAAATGGCTAAAACGGGAGATGGAATTAAGAGAAAGTAGTGGCTTAATTAATTGTCTTTATTGTTATTATTTTTCCATCCCTGCAATATCACTATTAAGTACGGTATATCTGTGATCTCTGTGTTTTCTTTATAATTAATAATTACAGGCTCATACTGTATACTGGTCCTGATTATTCAGTAAATAAACTGTGTGACTTTTAATCAAGGGATCTTAAATAAGAACAGCTTGAAAGCAATTATGAGTTTAAGGGTCAGAGGCTGACTGCACGCCGTTGAAAACTCCGTAACGCCGGCCTTACCGCCAGAGGGATGTTGGGCTTTAGGGACTTAAAATACATTCCGCCAAAGTGTAATCACAATAAATATAACAGTAGGTAAATAACTATAACAATATGAACATGAAAATGAAAATCACTTCTCTCTCTCTGTTTCTTTCTCCCTCCCAAGTGATGTGGACAGCCACTGCACTGTGACAGTGACGGACTATTTTGTCCCATCCCTGCCGGGCGTACGGAAGCTTCTGGCGTCTCTGCACTGTCCCCAGCTCACGCAGGTGCATGGCGTGGTCGACATCATCGTCCAGGAGAACTGACCTCGAGTCCGTCTGTCCCTCCGTCCGTCAATACGTCTTCGCAGCTGTGCTGTTTGTCGACATGAGACTGCTTTGTGATGGCCAGGCATCCATTTTTGCTGGGTTCACACAGGATCACGGCAGACAGCAAACCACGAGTCATTCTAGCGGACGAGTGCGCAATGGGAAATTCTGGCTAGGACTGCAAAATCTGTCTTTGATGGCGGTAGAAGACAGTATTCATATTATTAATTGCTGTCATGCTGTCCTGTTCTTTCCCCCCCCGGTGGCATCCTGGAGTCGCCTTTTTGCTCTCTGCCATGATCCCTGTGAACACAGCGCTGCCAACGAGCCTGTAAAAATGCAACATGAATGTTAAATGCTGAGGTGGAAACTCCAGGTTCAGAAAGTGAAAGTCCAAACCAGTATTTTGTTCGTCACCTGGATTCTGTGTAATTACCACAGTTCTTCAGCCGGGAGCTATTAATTAATTAATCTGACAAATTGGCTGGCTGAGTTCACACAACAGCATTTTCACTTTCAAACCTCTAGGCTTAACTCTTCTGGTGAAATAATGCAGTGTTATGAAGATGATGATGACATTGATGGCAGGGCTTTATCGTTATTATTCAGGGCAGTTTCAGAGCGTTTAGCCAATGGGCAGACAGTCCCACCGCACGTATGGTTATGATCGGCTGCAATGGGACTTAGACTCCACTCCGGTATAAGATGAAGTATAAAATGAAGGTGTAGCACTTTTGTCCCGAGACAGCTATTTTGATGAGACACACTGTATTGAAAACACACACTGGTTTCTAACTAATTCAACGGACCGCCATCTACTCGATGGCAGACCTCGCTCAATTTCTGGGCAAGAAAAGAATGGAAGGATAAAAAAATTGGCTCACAGAATGAGCCAATTACGCCAGTAGAGTGCATGATTTTAAAATTTACTGATTACTCGCTCAGGAACACATTCTATGCAATCACAAACTATCAATAATAAACTAAAAAAAAATCAGTACCAGTCAATCTGAAGTGCAGAATGCTAAAAGTACTTCAGTCAGATTTTGCACACCATGAGGTAAAGATTGGAAACTGTCTTTTATAAATGCCCGAGTCCAGTGCCTTATTTTGTGACTTGAAACTGCAGTTGTTAATTTTGGAGAAATGAGGGAGAGCGAGAAATTGATCATAAAACCCTGCACCCCTCCTTTTCGGCTTTTTCTTTCCCTCCAATAGCCCCTCCTTCTAAGTTCGGTCATGAGTTCAGTTCACCTAGTGGAACACAGAAACACATGAGGAACTCCAGTATGTCTTGTGGCCGAGGAAAAAGAACACTGGTAATAACAAAAGTAAACATTATGCATTTACAGGTTACTCACAGACATGCGACACCATCTCAAAGTCACTTTCATTGTGCATGGGAAACGAAATATAATAAGGAAACAAGGCTGTATGTCATCCAAGCCAGTGAGCGAACTAATGTCTCTTACGCAACATTAGCATTAGCAACAAGCCTAGCAACTAGCGGCACATATTATATAAGCTAACTAGCGATGAATAACTTTTATCATTTTTACACTAGCTATTACAGTGTACAAGATGAGAGCCTCAGCTTTGGTGATTGCCACAATCTAGGTCCAGAAACTGAACAAGGGCAGCGGAAAGACTATAAAAAGGCAGGCTAGTTTGCATCCCTGTACACTAGAGTCAAGTCTGCTTTCCAGCTCTTAGCTGGCTTTATGTAGACAATTATTCTCTCTGCTTCATTGGGCTAGGCTACACAAAGCTGAAACGCTACACTAGGCTATCAAACACATGTAGGCAGCGGATATTAGAGCTCCAGCTCCAAAGTATTACATGCCGTTGACTACTCTGTTACAGATAGAATGCTTTTACATGATCACAACTGGAGCCAAGTCACTGTGAATAAATTTGCTGACTAGTGCTCATGTAGAGGCATGCTAACAAGCTACTTACCAATACAATTCAAGCAGATCTTCCAAATTCTTATGCCTGCTTTATATGGGATGGAATTATTGCAGTCAAACTCCAGTCAAACCTACTTCTTGGCTGACTGGTTTTCCGCCAGAGTCTTTGGTCTTTCTTTTCTGTTCGTACAACAGTAATGCAGTTGTTGACAACAGAACTGGAGGTGCAGACGGAGGGATTTCGATGAGTCTGGATTTTCTCTGCCGAGATCTGCCACACAGAGATACAAATTTACTCCCAGACCACTTAAATTACCAATAGCTGAAAGGGTATTATGACATTTTCACCGAATAAAACACAAAAAAAGTTACCATCTGCAGCCGTAAGCTCTTCCGGGAACCGAATGTAGGCAATATTGATCTTGAACTAGGAGAGCGTGCACGGAGGAGGGGAGCTGAACAGTGTGTGCTAGAGAAGTGATTGATACTGTGGCACAAAAGTACAAAATGGCCGCCATATATCACCAGGTTTGTCCTTGGGGTTTCAGATTTTCAGTAATCCTTTGAATTGAATAATGACTATTATCCGAACCATTTCTCCCTAAACACCAAATAAGTCCATCTCAACAAACCTTTAGTCAGTCAGTAATTTTTATTATTTTTTTATTGAAAAGAGGAAACAGTGTTGCCAATGAGATGAGGTAGTTTTGCTAATTTCAAGATTAGCTACAGTTGGAGAAAATTTCACATGAAACAAACAAACTTCAAGCACAGTAATTTTTTTCATTCAAATAAAAAATGAACAAAATAATGATAAAACATCAGATGAACAGTAACATAAAATTGAAATCATATTTAAACACATTTGTCAAGCCAAGCAGCTTTTGTGATGTGTATTTGGGGGGGCATGTTAGACCTGGTGTGTGGAGAAGACATAAGATTGACTCTGTACAAATACGGTTGCAGATAAACGATATTGTAAAACATAGAGTGACACTGTCATGCATAAACACAACCTTTGTGGAGTTCACAACATTCTTTTTCTGTTTACACTGGCTCAGATATGGACTGATTTTATTCTGTGACAAATTTAACTGCTGTAATGCTCTGTCTATAAGCAATTATCCCACCAAATGTGTGTCCGTCCCTGGAGCAGAGCTCTGACCTGTGGCCACAACTCTGCTCTCCTGCTGCTGTCTTTGTCGTTAGCAGTTTCTGTAATGCACCCACAAATTGGGCGCCAACTTTTTGGCCCCTCTCCACTTGCTTTGACCCCTTCCTTAGTATCCTCATTCCACTTCGGAGACTTTTCCAGAACATTGCAGATGGTTATCTCTCTTTTAAGCTGGCAGATGCTGCTGATCAGCATTCTCATTAATCGGAATGGCGTACAAAACTTTTGTAATTGTGGTCAAGAGACTTCAAAGTTAAAGCCAGTTTACAGATATACCCCGTAACACATCCACCCCCCGTTTATATGAAACTGCATTGAGTAAATTTCAGAATACATATAAACTGTAAGTCAAACTACTTGGTAAAATATTGTATATGACAATAATTTACATAGCAATGATTAGCCTCTGGTGTAGGGCCAGGAAATCCTCTGATAGGTTCAGAAACACAGCAATATGTTATGTTTTTTTTACCACTCTTTTATACGTGGTCTTTTATACTGTTTTATGTCTTTCAAAATTTTAAGTGTCTTGAGCTCTTCCAATATTTCTTTCAATATCCTGTCACGATTGCTGCTGAATATCAGCATTAGAAAGTTAAGCTGGGCACACTCTCTTCATATCTGTGATCTAAAGCGTTTTGTGTTCTGTTGTTTGTGCATCGCCCAGTGTTTGCCATTTAAACACAGAAAGATGTGAAAAATACAGAAAAACCACTGTAAGGATGGACCGAATTTACCTTTAAATGTAGCTGGTTTTACGTCCTCATGATGTGAATACATTATAAGGTGCAGAATACTATGAAAGCGTACCACTTCTTGCCGAGCAACTGTTGTGAGTTTTGACAGTTTAGTATTGTTTTATTGCCTGGCTGTCTCATCATAACTTCCTAAGTTTGAGGGAAGGATATCTATTTACATTCTCTGTTTAATACCTGCATCAATAATGTTCCTACTGTTTTATTATTGCACTTTGTTTCATGAAGTATTCTATTACAACAAATAAAACAAACTAACACATTTTACTGTGTGTGCAGTGTGACTAGTAGCACACGAAAAGGCTTGGGTGTTTTGTAAAGTGAACCATTCACATTGCGTTGATCAAAAAGTGCAGGTGGAATCAAAACATATTAACACATAGTCAAATACACATATAATGTGCAACCAACTACAAAATATGTATATCAGGATAGACCACCATGCTATCAATAGTTTTTATCTCTCCATCTTGCTATCAAGAGTTGACATTCTGTTCCCCTTTTTAAATGCCAGTTATCCATCTGGTGGCAAAACGGAGTGCTGCAATTCTCGTGAATTTGAACACTTGTATTTTGAACACCAGTATTCTGGATATTGAAGCCGATTCATTGGACATATTTTGTGTGCTTAAAATTGATGTAAATCAAACGCAAAGTACAGAGCAGCTTTTTTAGATGCCCGATTTGCCTTTTCTGTCCTCCAGGCAGCCATTGGTTTCCATGAATTGTCCTTCAGCATGAAAATCAACTTGTCGAGCCTTAAAAGTTGCTTTATTTGTCAAAGTTACTGAGTAATTTTAATCACAAGAATAATTATATTTTAATCATGCATTTTCCAAATCTGGAATTGGGCTTTGTTAACTTTCAGTTGCACATTTCCCGAAGACAGCACCTCATCGCAGAAGATCTCTCTGCCAGACAGGCTTGTGTTCAAAAAAATTAAAACCTTCATGACTTTTTCATCAAAGCATGATTGTTTGGAGGAAGTATGCTGGCATTGATGCCCAAAACATCAGTATCTTCCTGTAATATTTACAACATATAGTATTTATGTTCAATATTTAATTTGGCTCCTGAAGGTACAACACAAGCTCTCACAAAGTTCTACAACTATGTACCCATACCCTTGTGGATCATGGCTCACATGTTTGGCGGTTGTTTCTGCAACTAAAAAAATAAGACATGCGTAGGCCCTTCCTTGTTGGCTTATTTTTTGTAGAATAAATAATGTCGGAGTAAGATCCATTATATGTTAATTGTATACGTGGTTACACTCATTGACAGTGAGGATTCATGGCGGACTAAATTTATTAGTTATCGCTGTATATATACAACCATAGCATTATGAAAGAGGATTGGCTGTTCCTCTTATATTGTGTTGCTTATATCTTATGCTTCCCTATACTTACCCATCTCTCTCTCTCTCTCTCTCTCTCTCTCTCACATACACACACACACACACACAAACTCTCAGTCGACAGTGTTGCAGATGTCATTCACCAGTCTGTTGAACACGTCGGGCTGGTCGGCATATAGATTGTGGGAGGCGTCATCTATGACCTGGTCCGCCAGAGGGAGACAGAGAGACAGAAAGGGGCAGAGGGAATGTGTTATTTGAGCAGACGGATGGTGATCTCAGTATGGTAGAGTAATCCTCTGCCACCCCTCGGGTTTTCGGCTACGCCTCTCTCTCTCTAACCATCTCTCCGCTTCCACACTCACTCCGTTCCTCTCCCACTCTCCCTCCCTCTGCCCCCACTCCCTGGGTTTATCCAAATACTCCAGCAAGTCTTCATGGGTGAATATGGGTAAACTGGGACACTTTCTGAAAATTTGAATTCAACATAATTTTTGATTATGAACCAAATGTCTTAGCCCATCATATGATACCATTCTAAATAGCTTAAGATCTCTACAATACTATGAAGAAGAAAAAACAAAGAAACATTAAACACTGGATGGATGACCCTTCACCAAAAACACACTGACCCAAAACCAAAATTTCCAGGCACTATTGGTAAAGTGGGACACCATATATTGGCAAACTGGGACACTTGCAACACATTCCATTTTTATTTAAACACAAAAATAAAAACAAAAACAATTCATTTCTGATTAATAGAAATATTAAAAAGAACCTTCCTGAACATAAAACATTAAATTTCATGTAAACATAACACAGTTCATAGTTAAATGTTATTTTGGACAACCCAAGATTCTGCGACTGAACAAAGGCAAAAATGTCTGTGGTGTCCACTGGAGAGATCCTTGAAGAACAAACAGCAAACAGCTGTGTGAGGTGGGGGGCATTTGTCAGTGGATAGACATCAAGACAGTCACAGCAAGTGAAAGCCTCCCCATCTTCAATGATGCCATTCTCCTCACCATGTTTCATGGTACCAGTCCCCGCAAACCATGCACATGATCCAATCCTCACTCTCCTTGGGATCATTCTGAGCACTGTATCTGGCTTTGCAAATATTGCAAATGTCCTGGCCATCCAAGCTTGTACCCGCCCTCACAACCTTTTGATCATCATTTTCAATGTAGCTAGCTTGATTTATGCAATTTAAGTAAATTTGAATATATATCTAGCCAGCTAGATAGCTAAATTTATGAGGGATGAATAAAAAGGGAACTAATTCTACCTTTACAATGACTTAAATGAATGTCCCAGTTTGCCAATAACAACTGTCCCACTTTAACAATAGCATATTGTTATAGTGGGACAGTAGCAAAATGGCAGTTTAAAAAAAGAGTAAGACTCACACTGATGTGATTTTTAAAAATGATGAATCACCATTACACCCCTTAACAAAATACATCACAATTACAAACTATCCACCGGTTGTCTTATTTCTAGAACACTAACATCTTGCACCTAAAAACGCTATGTCATTTTACCTACCATCTTGTTTCACCGCAGAGGTAGTTGAACATGGTTAGCCACGCCCCCAGAAGTGATGTCATCAACACAGAACCAATCTTTTTTAATCTCATACTTACCTATGATGAGCTCAGTGATGATGTTTAGTAATAGAAGTATACACATGTAAAGATAAACATGATTAAGCTTAACTGTCCCAGTTTGCCCACTGTCCCACTTCAACCATATTCACCCTGTTTTCTTCCTCCCATTTAGAAGCAGGGGAGTCGGAGACAAGGAGACGAGCAGAGGAGGGGAGGTGACATTTTCCAGTTGCTGGACACCACCCCTCCCTCTCTCTCCCTCCCTCCTGCCCCTCCCTCTCTCTCCCTCCTTTCTGCCCCTCCCTCTCTCTCTCTCCCTCCCTCCCTCCCTCCCTCTCTCTCACCATTATAGCGGTGTGTGCGTTGGGGCGCAGCTGCTGTACTCTCAGGCCGGTGGAGCAGTCGATCCAGGAGCGCGCTCCGTACAGCAGGGTGAGGGGCAGGGCGGGGGGCAGCCCCCCCACCCTCTGCAGCATCGGCCTCCGCGCCCAGCCCAGGTACTCCGACACAGCCCTGAAACCCACCTCCCCACTGCAGGGAGAGAGAGGGAGAGAGACTATCACTCACTGGGCTGAATGAGAGTGATATTAACAGTATATGGGACACTCCATGCTACATGCTAACCTCGCGATGTCAATAGATAGAAGTTAATGGACCAAGGCTAAAAAAGCTAATTAGCACCTTGTACATTGCCTTCTAGTCATTGTCACCACAAGACTAGCATGTAGCATCGAGTGTCCCTTTAATAATAACACCGCACTGAATGAGAGTGATATCGTTAACAATGCACTGAGAGAGAGAGAGAGAGAGAGAGAGAGAGAGAGAGAGAGAGAGAGAGAGAGAGAGAGAGAGATTAACACTACACTGAGAGGGACAGAGACCCGGAGAGAGCGAGCCCGATTGATCGCTGGGTTAAATTAGAATATATGCATCCAGTCTCGGTCACTGACTGAATCTAAACATCACTAAAATAGAATCTTTCCAGTAAAGGGAAGTTGGCTAAAAGATCTCACCAAGTAGCAAGGAAAGGAAGTTTTGCAAATACATCAGTCAGGAAAATTTGTTTTGGTCCATCAGAGTAGGCTTTGGATACCTCTCTTACTTCAGGAAATGAGATGATCATTTGATAACTGTACTTCGAGTTTAATCAAGTTCTCCTGGTGTTGTGAAGTATGTAATAAGAAACAGAGGAACTCAGGAGTGAGCAAACACGTATGCGGTTGTGCACCTGGGGGTCTGAGCGTTGCAGTGGTAGACGTATCGAGTCATGGTGTCGTCCTCAAACAGGTCCTCAAATTTCCTGCGGAAGTCCGGATGGAACATATTTAGCAGGCTGGGCCCTAACGGAAATTAGAGCGAGTATTCGGAATGACTCCTTGGGGAATTCACAGGAAAAAGGTATGAGAATCGATTCTTAAAGATGTTGTCAAGGGGAGAGAGAGAAAGCAGTGTGTGTGCATGTGCACCTGTGCGTGTGTGTGTGCGTGTCTGCACATGTGTATGAAAGTATGTGTGTGTATGTGTGTGTGTTAGCGCGTGCATGTATGCCAGCATGTTTTAGCTCTTGTGCATGGGGGAGTACACACCCAAAGGCCCGGCAATGCGGATCAGAGCCATTGGGTTGAACATGCTTAGCACAGAAGTCATGGCCTTAACCCAGGCTGGAGCGGGCGGCCTCTTCACCAGGGCCCAACCCTCTCCGCTGCCCTGCGCTCGAGCCGGGAAACCCCATGGATCCACCAGGATCAGATGCTTTAGAGAGAGAGAGAGAGAGAGAGAGAGAGAGCCTATAATCTCTCAAAGCAGCTTCCAACACAGTTGATGACATCACAATTGATATGCGCAGCAACGCTAAAATCACACGATATATGCGACAGTCACGTCAGCAAGTACAGGGCGCAAATGACAATCATAGCTACACACAATGCACACAGGAGTGATGACAGTAATTATATCACGCATAATATGCAATTCTAGAAAAGCTGGCACTACTATATTGAAACAATACAACACATTATTTGTTGTTCAAACATGTAGTTAATTTCTCATTGAAAATATACAATGTGACAACAGCAAAAAAGTTGGCACAGTAGACTTTATACCACTGAGAAACAACATCATATCTTTGGATCACACTCATTAAACATTTGAGCGATGAAGACACCACTTGGTCAAGTCCAGCAATTTCCCCCCATTCCTTCATTATGCAGGTCTTCAGCTGTGCAACTGTATGGAGGCCGTTGTTGCCGTATATTTTGTTTCATAATGGACCAGGCATTCTCAATCAGAGACAGATCAGGACTGCAGACAGACCAATCTAGCTCCCGCACTCTCCGCTTACCCTGCCGTCCACTTCAATCAGTGCTGAATATGGAAAGCCTGGCTGAAACATGTTGACAACTACTAGCCAGTACTAAAAAAAGGCTTTTTAATCTATACCCTCCTTTGAGTGCCTGGATCTACCCAGTTTTTAGTCTTTCTAGATTTTTTCCCTTTTGATCCAAGAGCACCGACTTCACTCCTGAGTACCTCCCGCTGAGCACCTGGTTGGATTCTTTGTTTTTTACTCAGTGCTGAATATGGTTTGGAAAATGGAGGGACGTCCCTGAAACAGTTGACAGTTAAATAGCGGCATATGTTGTTCTAAAATTCAAAAATATAATTCTGCATTAATGTTGCTCTCGTACATGAGCAAGTTACTCATGCCATGTGCACTGACACTGCCAGACCATGACAGATTCTGACTTTTGGATCAGACGCAGATAACAGCTTGGGGTGTCCTTGTTGTTTTTTGGTCCAGGGAGTACTGCGGCTATTTTTTTTTTTTTCCAAAACTACTCTAATGTTCAGCCGTTCAACCATAAAACATGCTACCACTGCACTACGATCCCTCTCAAATGACATTGAGTCCAGAGAAGGTGACAGCGCTTTGAGACAGCGTCGATGTATAGCTTTGGTTCTGCATAGCAAAGCTTTAAAGCATCGGCAGATGCAACGGTAAATGCTGTTGACTGAAAAAGGTTTAAAAAAGAATTTAAGAGGCTATGTAGAGATACCCATAGCAGTTGTTTGACAATTCCCGTTAAAGTTGCCTGGAATCCATACATATGCAGCGCTGGTTGCTCCCAACGGTCAATCACTGATATGTCTGGCCTCAGTCGGTAGGCCAGCGTTTGACTTTCAAATATTCGCACAAAATCCATGCGAGATCTGTGATTGGCTCACAGTCGCAAGGGTGCCCTGCCCCTTTAGATAGACTTGCGACGGGTCCTGAATGAATTGATTCCAATGGGGAGAAGTGAACGTGAGCACAGATTGTCACCGATTATTTTGCCCCATTGTCACAGAATTAAACATTGGACTTATTTTTCACAGGCCACATATCTTCCAAACATTCTGATGCTGCAATGGCATTTTTTAAGATCAACAGATCAGGAGAAAATGAACTTTGTTGGAGACCTGTGTCTCTCTCAGCAGCGGTCACGTAACATCTGGCAATACAGAAATACAGTATGGACTGCGACAAACTACGAATTAAACTTTCAAACTGAAATAATGCTTGTGTTTATATGTTCAGTGATACTGTTATTGCCATCGATGTTTAATCGTTTTTAAAGGGAAAAGGAATATATTTGATCGCTATGATCTTGTACTGGATTGATATCAGATATTAAACAAGCGGGGAAAAGCAGCAAAATAAGCGTTGGCCATCCACGTTAAAAATGCCGAAACGTTGTGCAGCAATAGGTTGCAATAATAGGAACAGGCTATCCATCTTCTCTTTTCCGAAGAAAGTAGACAGGCAAGGAATAAATTAGCAGCTGTCGTATTGCATACCAGCTTCATAGGCTTAGCCTAGCTGATGCAATCATGCCCTTCAAGCTATAGCTAATGCTAATTACAGTGAAATACGTTACGTAATTTGAGTATTATTTAATTTAGCCTTTATTATACCGGGGAATCCAACTGAAATAAAATGCAGATATGGCCAAACATTATCCTGTTCAAAACCTAACAACCACTCCAAGAGTAAACATAAGCAAGCCACAATCTAATTTTTAAGTTCATGTCAAATAACATTCACGAATGCCGTAGCTGGCCAGCTAACTCATATTCGTAATGCGGAGTACAGCTGTTAGTTGTGTTGTAAAATGCCTGATATAGCAAAGTAAAAGGAAATATACACAAAACATGCAGATATAAGATTACAGGCCAGTCAGTTTAACTTGCATTGCGTGCAAAATATTGGAATCTATCATAAAAGGTGAGCTGGACTTATTTCTTGAACGTAACAATATCTTGAGGGATAGCCAACATAGTTTCCGTAAAGGAAGGACATGCCTGACAAACCTTCTGGAATTTTTCGAAGAGGCCACCAAGACTTATGACCAGAGCAGGGCTTATGACATCATACACTTGGATTTTCAGAAAGCATTTGATACAGTACTGCATAAGAGACTAATTTTTAAAATGAGCTCCATTGGAGTTACAGGAGGTATTCTGCAGTGGATTCAAAACTGGTTACAGGACAGAACACAAAGAGTGGTGGTCAGTGGTATCTCATCTGAGCTAGGTATGGTGGGGAGTGGCGTCCCCAGGGATGGTGTTGGGACCCCTGCTGTTCCTCATCTACATTAATGACCTTGATAGGAATATTGAGAGCAGATTAGTTAAATTTGCAGATGATACTAAATTGGGAAGTTTGGCAAATAGTTTAGAGTCAACTAAAGTGATTCAGGAGGATTTCGATAGAATCCAGACTTGGGCAGAAATGTGGCAAATGAAATTTAATGTAGCGAAATGTAAAGTTGTACATGTAGGTAATAAAAACATTAGACGGGATTACTTCATGGGAGGTTTAAAACTGGAATGTGCTCCACACGAAAAAGATCTGGGAGTGATTGTTGACCAAACCCTCACAGGCTCTAGCCATTGTGCTGTAGCAGTTAAAAAAGCCAATCGGATGCTGGGATACACTGCCGAAAGTATTGAGTACAAATCCAAGGAGGTGATGCTTCTTTTGTACAACACATTCATCAGACCACATCTGGAGTATTGTGTACAGTTCTGGGGACCATACTTTAAGAAAGATATAGAGGCTCTATAAAAAGTTCAGAGAAGAGCCAAGAAGCTAATTCCGGGTATAAAAGATGAAAGCTATGAGAAGAGGCTGAAGATCCTTAATCTCTTTAGTCTTAGGAAAAGGAGACTAAGGGGTGATCTGATTGAGGTCTTTAAATATGTTAAAGGGATTAACAAAGTGAATTATGTCGGATTCCTTCGACCAAGTGTTGTTAGTAGAACTCGGGGTCACAAATAGAAGTTGACCAAAGGTAAATTTAGCACTGATATTCGGAAATATTTCTTCGCCCAAAGAGTAATTTCGATGTGGAATAGCTTGCCTGACCATATTGTAGAGGCAGAGACCTTGGGAGTTTTCAAGAGCAGGCTTGACTTAAAGCTAGATACCGTTGAATCATTGAGTATCTGAAGTGATATATTCACAATAGTATAAAGAAACTGGCGAGCCTAGTTGGGCTGAACGGCCTGTTCTCGCCATTCATGTTATGTTAAGATAGAATCCCAACGTATAGCTCGCCTACTTAGATACCACTTCTGACAACAAGATGCGATGGATAACCCGGTCAGCATTCATTCTGCAAATGGCGCCGCGCGATTGGTGGTTCTCGCCAAAAGGTCACCCAATCAGCCAAGAGCAGAAAACATTAATATTTATTTTTCCAGTTCATTCGTGACATAAGGGCTAAACGCTGAGGCCAGACTATATCAGTGAGTGACCGTTGGGAGCGACTAGCACTTGATATAAATGGATTCCAGGCAACGTGACAGTGCCATCAGAGGGATTGGCGATCACACGCATTCAGAAGTGATTTTCAGCCTTGCTCTTCAGGCACTGAGATTTGTCCACATTCCTTCTTTCTTTAAATTATATTTCCCATTCCAGGAAGTGAAATGCCCAAAATCCTACTGATTTTTCTTTGGGGAATATTTTTCCTAAAGTGATGATTTATGCATCAGTCGCCAAATTGATGAATCTTTGCTCTTAAGGGACGAGAAATTTTTTGGAGGCCTCCTTTATCCTTCAACATGATTAGCTCCAACAGTTTAACATCACCTTTTATTGCAACTCATCGACGCATTATTGGTCTTAAGTTGCCCCTGTGCCAACTTCTTTGGAGTCTGTTGCAATCGTTGGATTTGAAATAATCATATATTGTCAATATATAAATGAATCCTCAGAATTTTAAGCATCAAATAATGTGTTGTTGTATTTTCAATATAGTACAGGGTGAATGGAATTTACCCATCAGTTCTCTTCTATTCTATTTGCATTTTCCATAATGAGCTGACTTCTTCGGTACTGGGGTTGCACATAGCAGTAATGACATTACACCTAATGTGTGCAGCGGTTACATCACTAAATTGCTAGTAGTAGCACCATTCCTCACCTCTCGGGGTACTGCATGGCATAGGACGTCGCCAGGAAACCACCGAGGCTGTGGCCCAATAGTATCATGCGCTCCACCCCCACGGCCTGCCGCCACTGCTCGATGGAACGCACCCATTGGTCCTCAGCGAGGGCAGAATCGGAGGGGAAGCAGGGCCGGGAGCTCCGGCCGAACCCCAGGAGGTCGAAGGTCAGGACGGGTCGGGATAGGCACAGGGCGTCCAGGTTTCGCACCCACATGCCCACCCCTCCCCCGAACCCATGCACCATGACCAAAGGGATTAGACCATCTGGTAAAATAATGAAGACAGCTGGTCCATACTGTTACCACACATTCACACCCTTCTCCACATTACCACCATTTCTCAGCCCTCATGCAGCCTGTACAATGTGTATGCTGGCTTTTACCTTTCAATTTAGTGACAGCTTAAAGTTTTCAGAGGTTTTATGGACTGTGTTTAAGGTCTGAAACAAAGGTGGACAACAGGGCTGTAACTTATTCAGAGTGCCTTGGAACCACAGTGAGGCTGGAAGCATAGTTAATTTACTGTTAGCTTCCATACCATTGCTTGTCTGCTTAGTTACACCTAAAATCAGGCTCAAACAGAGTTGAAGACAGTTGGGTTTGCATCATTTAAATCCAACAACCTGCTCCACCACACCAGGTCACACCAAGAGCGGCCCATACCGGTTTGTTCCAGTTTGTGGCAGTGCTTGTTGGTCACTGTGAGTGTCCAAATCTTGTCCTGAGAAGGTAGGGTCACAAAGCGAGCCCACACGTCATTCTTTATAACTGGGAGTGAAAGAGAGATAAAGAAAGAAAGAGAAAAAGAGAGAGAAAGGGGGGGAGTGCTCATTCATCAGGGCAGCTCGAGACAGGTTATGCATTGCGATACGGGGCTGGGACCTGTGATATATAGCCACTAGTACAGGATATCGTGATATACCTGTACGACAGCTGAGCAGTTTAGTCGGATGACCTGCAGACCTGCCAACATTTATGACGTCAGATGCGTAATGCAAATCCTGCACAGTAAAATCCCACAGTCTGTATAAAAGGATGGACGAAGCGACAGTGACGTCACCCATTGGTCTCAGCACACAATTTAGGAAGCCTCGATTTTGGCAATTTGAACAGCACCATTTTGTCATTTTGACACTGGATGCGATTCCTATTGGACGAGAGAGTGAATTGTAGGTCCAGAAAGGAGCGAGGGGTGGATCTACGGGTGGATCTGACCGTATCTGATGAGGACCAGAGGATAGCCACACCCCTAAAGCATATCTCGCTTTATCCTTTATTCTAGTCTATTTGGGACCATAGTTTACAAAAATGAACATCATGATATATCGAAGGAGACTTGAAACTTGCAATAGATTCTATAAAAAATGTGAAAAATCATTATTGAAATGATAAATCAGGTGGGAAAGTAGGGTCATTTTCTCATAGACTTCTATAGCATTGAACTTCTTTCTGCAACCACCGACGTCGCCATCTGCTGGCCATTAAATAGAATGCAAATTATGAAGATTTCAGCATTGGCCTCAGTTTTCAGACCCAAGTGCTGTGTCCATCTTTTTATACGGTCTGTAAAATCCCAGTGTTAATTCAACTCCAGTAGAGAGTTTACCTGAGCCAATCCCAGCCATCTTGGACTCAAGTAACCTTGATTTGAGTCAAATTAACACTGGGAGTTTTCCTGTGTGGCATGCACTCATGTCCCACGTGAACCCCGACTCTTCAGATAAAACATCTTAATCTTTTGCTGCTTAAGGAGACTCCCGTTTTAACGCAGAGAGAAAATGCAGGAAAGAAAGACATTTCAAAACAGTAAATTGCCACATCATCCTGCAACAGACTGATTCTTTGCCTTTTAGTTGCTCCCATTGATTTACAAATTAAATATACCAGTGTTTATGGAGAGGATCGAAAGTATTTGGACAAGTATTTGGCACCATTTCAAAAGGCCGTAATTCCGCAAGATATGGCACAATGTACCCACAGATTAAAGCCGACATTCTGCTCTACATGTGTCCCAAAGTTCCCTAAGTTACCTCGAGGGAGACCTCAGTTCTTTAAACATTGCTCGTTGTTAACCCCATAAAACCTATGGATCCATATATGGGTTTGTCAAATGCAGCTGCTGTATTCAATCATGTATGTATTCAATCAGGTATATTTTATATTCTAGTGGAGATTCAAAGGTTTCCAACGATACCAAGTGTGTGTTTGTTTCGCATGCAGGTTCCACAGATCGGTATTGTGATCAGTGACCTAGTTCACGCGCGCAAACAAACACCGCCGCACCAGACCAGGTTCATCCATCATGGTAGCCGCTAACATGTCGTTTTTTAAAAATAAAAGTAGCTGATACAATGAATCATCTGGATTTTGCTGACTGAACAATCTCAATGAACCAAGCATGTGCAGCAGTGCAGGTATACAACACGGTGACTAGTGCACTGTACGGCGCTCACATGACTCAGTTACACTTTAAAGAGTGCAGCTGTTTCACAGTTGATAAATAAAAAGAGAATAACATAAAGATGTTCGCACCAACACGGATAATTTGAGGTGTCTGACCCTTGCGTTATCATTCGCCATGTTGGATCCTGGACTAAACCACCTCGTATGCAGGGCTAGCGAGGACCTGATCAGTGAACTGATTAAAACAAACGGCCAGGTCAGCGATTGCGGTCAAGTTCATGGAACCCACACGTGAAACAGACACGCCCAAAATTGGTACAGCTGAATTACAGGGAAATGTGAATAAATTATGCAGAAGATCTTGACATTTTCCATTTGATGCAGTGACCACGAAAACATGGCATCCAAGATATAAATTCTGTATTTCTCTCAATATAAGCGTGATTTGCTCGAGTAAAGTGCTGCAACCAAAAGATATCGAATATGCATGTGGCATAGTCAAACAGTATAAAAACAGCTTTTTTCTCTAAACCTTCTAAAGGGGAAATTTAAGTGAAAAGTTTGAGTTTAAGGGATTACAGGAATTGTAATCCCCTAAATAACATCGGACCTCGGTAAATTTCCTGGGTCCGGTGCAAGGTCAAGGAAAGGAATTAAAGAGTGAGCGTTGGAATGAGCTCTACATGTCTGAGAGAGAGAGAGGGGATAGACTTTCTAAAGATGAGAACTCAGTGGCTGATCGCAGGCTAGGTGCAATGGCGCACAGTGAGCCATCTAACTCACGAGCTAAGATCTTGGCCTCGGTGCTCCTAAGGAGCGATGTCGACGTTGGCTTCCAAGATGGCCACCACCACCACCAACCTGACCTGGCAAGATAGAGAGAGAGAGAGAGGGAGGACAAGAAGCTGCTATCATTATGCTATCCTTATTAGTCTTTGTAAGCCAAGAATTCAAGTAGGTTTGGCTTCAGTTTATTATTATTATTCTTCATCCATCCATTCTCTATACCGCTTCTTCCTCAGTAGGGTTTCGGGGGAGCTGGAGCCTATCCCAGCTGACTCTGGGCGAAAGGCAGGGACCCACCCTGGGCAGCTTGCCAATCCATCGCAGGGCGCACACACCATTTGCACGCTATTCACTCATACACTCATACCTATGAGCAATTTAGTGCCCCCAATCAGCCTGATGTGCATGTCTTTGGACTGTGGGAGGAAACTGGAGTACCTGAAGGAAACTCACACAAAGACGAGGACAACATGCAAACTGCACACAGAAAGGCCCCAGGAGAGATTTGAATCCGAAGACCCTCTTGCTGTGAGGCGGCAGGCCCAACCACTGCGCCACCGTGCCGCCATTATTATTATTATTATTATTATTATTATTAGTAGTAGTAGTAGTAGTAGTAGATAAGTGGTGCCAGGCACAACAAACCCCGCCCCTCGCACATACTTTGACCTAATTTTCCTATATTCAATGCGGATCTATTCTGGGTCAGTGGTAATCCCTAAACCCAATTTGAGGTGAATCTGGCCATTAGTTTTGCTGCTAAAGTGTTAACAAACAAAGAAACTAACACACAAACAAACCGAACCAAAAACAATACCCCTTGACCTCCCCCTTCGGGCGGGGCGGGGTAAATAATAATAATAATAATATTATTATTATTATTATTATTATTATTATTTTATTATTTTCGTAAAATTTCCGTGTAGGCCTAGCTTAGCCAACAATTCACCATCATGAAAATTCTAAACATACTAACATGCAGTGAACCTAAACAAAATACTTCTTGGAGAGCATAAATTGCTGTCTTGCGAGATTACTTACTCAGCGTCATCGAGGTCTTGCAGGTCATTCTTCGAAAACATTGCCTGTATGTTACAACGGCATAGTTCCCTCAGAGTATTTTCACTGTGTCCTTTTTAATAATACAGGAAAACGTTATCTCGAGCAACAGGCGAAAACAAAGTCAGTAGTCCACATTTTCTGCAGGGCGCGATCTGAATTCAGGCCAGTCATGATGCAAAAGTGAACTGGAAGTTTTAGGATATGGCTCATGAATCTATTTGTTTTCCCCCACGGGCCAAATCGTGAATAGTTAAGTTGGACTCCAACTGTTGGAGGTTGATCAGACAGGATTACTACCACGATCGGTTAAATAGCCTGCAGTTGTTCTTACAGTCGGTCCTGGGGGACCCTGTGTATGCTGTTTTCTATTCCCTCGAACGCAAGTGCGATTACAGAATTTTAACGAGCTGTTAATTTTTTGTCATGTGTCTTGGCCACTTTGCTCGCCCACAGTGCGATAAGTACAAGAAATTGTGAATCTTCGCAGCACTGCAGGGCTTTGTAACGCATATTTTAAAGTGCACGTTCCGTTTCGCTGTGGAATCTATAATTTATTTCAACAAAATTTTCAGCCCGCATATTGCTCGTATGACACACCGAGGACATTCTCTCAGTTCAGAACAAATCGCGTATCTTTTCGGTTTTATGTTTTTTTGTTTTGTTTTTTTTTTTTTTTTGTTTGTTTGTTTTGTTGTGGCAAACGGCAGTTTTCATCATCGTTCTGTCTTATTACGGAAAGAAATAACCACGACAACCACGACTTTATTCATTAAAGGCATAGTCGGTTTCTATCACAAGTGGGCTCTTCAAAGTGCAAAATAATGGATAACTCACTGGAGAGTTTTTAATTCTTCACAATACATGTCGGAAAGTCTGCTAATTTGCTATAATGAATGATCAGCAGTTCGTATGTTCAATTCATTTCAAGTCAAAAGACCTCAAGATAGAACAACTAATGTTTTAAAATGTGAAAATTAAAGTCTGGAATTATCCCGAAATAAGTTATGTTTGTTTGTTTATTTATTTATTTATTTATTTATTTATTAAGCTTTGACAGAAGTCAGAAAGTGATCGCACAGGTGGCAAGGCACCTATTGTGAGGCGATCATCCCGTGACATGTACAGACAATTGAACAAAGAAAAAAAAAGTAATAATAAAATAAGACAGTATACTAGCAAGTGTAAGTAACATCAGAGGGACAGACGGCAACGTGAACAGTGACATTTGCCAACCCACGTACAGGAATCATCAGAAGAAAAATAGTTATTAAACTTTTCTGTATAAAAATGAAATAGCTTCAATTTAAAAGCAGCTGTAGTATCAGAAATTTTATAGAGGTGACTGGCGTTCCACAAATAAAATAATCTGTTAAAATAAGAGTGGCGAAAAGTTTCAGTCCTAAATTTTGGAATTTTCATTAAAAATGTATCCTCATTTTGAAATGAAACAAAATGGTTATAGTTGATATCATATTCCCCCTTCAAGCATTTGCACAAGAATACACAATCAAATATATCACGTCTGTAGCCCAGCAGTAAAAGATCAAGCTTCATTAGTCGGGCTTTGTAATTGCTTCCAACACAATCATTATAACCAAGAATGTACTTAGTGGCGCTCCGTTGCACATCTTCAATATGAAGGAAAGATTTTTTTGATGAAACCGCCCAAGTATGGAGTATTGGAGTATGGTGAAGTATTCTAAAAGTGGTCTTATAAGCGAAACATACAGTTTTCGCTTAGTTTGAACTGAAAACGTATGACCGCAAGTTCTTTGAATTAATCCAAGCATGTGATTTGCTTTACTGACCAAGACGTTTGCATGTGCATCCCATGATAAATTTGATGACACCACAATTCCAAGGTCATGCATGCAGTCGACTTTTTCAATTAAATTACCGTTCATTGTGTAATGATGAAGAATGGGAATTCGCTTCCTTGTAACGCTCAATAGTTTACATTTACCAGCGTTAAATCTCATGTTCCATTTACGGCTCCAATCCAAGATGTTTTCTAGGTCGCACTGCTGCTGTGAACAGTCTTGCGTGTTTCTGATTTCTCTTATGCATTTAGAATCATCCGCAAACAAGGCAACCCTACTCTCAGGACTTACACAGTCTGGCATGTCATTAATATACAGCAGAAACATCAAAGGACCTAAAATTGATCCTTGTGAAACTCCTGATTTAACGGGAGACCAGGATCAGCTAGGAATGAGAAAAGAGATTCCACTTGTATCATCTTAAATAAAATAAGGACAACTTAAACTTGCATTTTTTATTTCTTTGCTTCCTGCAAGAACAAATGCAGTAATAAATATTTTGTATGTTGTTCAAACAAGTAAAATCATCCACCTGTTATCCCCTCATCCACCTGTAACTGATGCTCCAGCATTTGGATTTCTAATTTAGTTTTCTGCATTCGTAATTTAACCTTCATTTGGTTGTTTTTTTAATACTCTCGCATTGACTCCGTAAGCGATTTTCTGCCACACAAACTCATACTCTATTGCAGCTGCAACTGTACTTTTTTTTTAAAAATAAGCGTTCGTATTCAGCGTACATTAATTTGTCCAACTCTGCTGGGGAAAAGTAAGACGCTCAACTTTTTTTTTTTCTCCACCATTGCCATGTGAATCATTATCTATTGTCATGGTTTAGGCGTGCATTTGTTTGTTGGACCTTTCTTTGTTCTATCTTCCGGGATGATATCAGATTTCTTTTCCATCGAATTCCTGGCCCAGCTGGCTGATTGAGCTGGGGCGGAGTTTTCCGGACTCTATGTATATGGCCGGGGGTTTGCCACGCCTATCGCTAGAGTGTCTGTTTGTTTCTAGCACTTCGGCCGGAGAAAATCTCGAGTCAGATTTCCTAGTGATTTGTTATGTTCCCTTTATTGTTAGGAATTGCTTCTTTTAGAAATTCTCTCTCTTCTCTCTTGTTGTTTATTCTCTCTCGCACTGCTTCCGTGTTGCGGACTTTTATTCATCCTTAAAAGCACAAGCTTTTACTGGAGGTGTGTACCTCTTTTGTGTTCGTCTCTTATCTGGGCTGCTCTCAGTTCTTTCTCTCACTGGTCGCGGCACCTGGCGTCCTATCACTGCCCATTACATTCAATAATATATAATGGAATATTATTCCATTGATGGGGGCTTTTAATATCCTCATGCACACGCCTGACTGTGGCGTAAGTTAACACTTGGTTAATCAACTGAGTTATTAACTGTTCCGAACCCGAAAACTCCGCGGTCAGCAACTCAGAGTAAGTCAACTCACAGCTACAGAACAAACTCAGAGTTTGTTTACCCTGCTTTCTGAAACGGGGCCCAGGACACGAAATGTTACTAAGTTAAACATGACACATTTCATCACATTTTAAAGAAAGAATAATTTTTAACTTTTTACGGTTTCAAAATAATAAAACAAGGAAAAAGGCCTTGTGCAAAAGTTTGGGAACCCTGTCAGCTAATACTTTATAACTCCTCAGGCAGCTATAACAGCTTGCAAACGCTTCCTGTAGCCAGCTAAGAGTCTTTCAATTCTTGTCTTTGGAATTTTTCCCCCATTCTTCCTGACTGAACACCTCTAACTCAGAAATATTCTTTGGCCTTCTTGCATGCACTAAAGTATTTGATTGTGGTGGCTGTTGTGTCTGGTGTTAAAAACCATGTGTTCCCCTAAACAGTTGTCCAAGGATGTCAAAATCAATATAATTCACTTCCACCAACAAGGAGAGGGCCACAAAAAACTCTAACACTTCAAACCACCCATTTCTACTGTCAGAAACATCGTAAGAAAATGGAAAATAACACCATAACTTAAAAAAATGTCACTGACAGGCGTCTGCAGCTTTATGATTTTTTTTGGTCCAAACTCAATGTGAAATTTGCCAACAAAAGGCAGTGAAATATAGTGTTTGCATGAAAATGTCCTTTACCCATGTAGACAAAGCAAACTCGAGATTTGGATGTAAAATTCCCCGTCATTGTGAGGATTACGCCAGGAACCAGAAGCGAGAACCAGTGAATGCAAAAATGGAGGCTTTATTTCTGAAGGGGGGAAACCCCCAACAGAGCAGGCGACGGTACAATGTCCACAATCCAAAAATCAGAATCCAAAGGGTAAAATCCAGAACCGTAAACAGGGCACCAATAACAAAAATCGTAGTCAAACAAAAAAAAAAAAAAGGTTCGATACACTGAGAATGTGGCAAAGTACAGGGAATAGGCAAAAATCGAAAAACAAGGACGGTCCAGTCAGAAAGGTAACCACGATGAAAACAAGGCGAGAGAAGCGAGGCACAAGCAGACAAAGGAGAACGTTCTGACGGGGAACTGCTGTGAGAAGACTGATTAAATACACAGAAGGGAAGTCACATGCTTAACAAGACACAAGTGCAAGAAGTCAGACTGATTACAAAGGAGGGAACATGAGGGAGAACCTAATCACATGAAAGAGGCAACTGCCAAAACGCGGACAGGGATCACGAGACAATCCTATGACAAAACATACAGCTCCAGTTAGGGAGTTCTAACGTAACAGATAACGAGAGGCAGGACAGAGTGGAGCAGGTCGGAGGATCCGCTGAATTGCAGCAAAGACTAAGTGGAGGCAAGAGGCGGAGACTAGAATAGGGCGAGTGCTGAGAGCTAGTTAATTAGTAAGTGCAGCTATACAATCCCTGGTGCTCGTTAGTAAGTTAGTATTATATACACAATGTTAGTCTTGGTTAGTATTTTAACAAAATAATAAACTGTTAGTATGGGTTAGTAAAATAGTAAAGTAAGGTGAAGGAAGCAAAAACGAGACTAGAAGGAATGGTGGAAACCCAGAAACCATTAAATCACCTAAGCATGTGACACACAGGACTGGGGAATGAGCTGTAGTAACAAAAAGACCAGACAGGGAGACAAAAGTGCAAAGAAGGGCATGGTGGAAAACATGAACCGGACTATATACAGAAATATGGGTAATGGCAAAAATGGCAAGACATGGCAGAAACAAAACATGGCATGGAACAACCTAAACAGAACATGGCAAAACAGAACAGACATGGCAAACTGACAGAATCATAACAGTCATAGCTCACATTTTTTCCCCTCAACATTAAAACACGAATTCAAAAGTTAAATTTGTGTTAATCGTTTCAATTCTACAACCCCGATTCCAAAATAGTTGGGACAAAGTGTAAATTGTGAATAAAATAAAAATGCAATGACTTTTAAATCACACCGGCCAGTATTTTATTCAGAACAGAACAGAGGTAACATAGCAAATGTTGAAACTGAAATTTTACAATTTTATCCACAAAATGAGCTCATTTCAAATTTGATGGCTGCTACAGGTCTCAAAAAAGTTGGGACAGGGGCCTGTTTACCATGGTGTAGCATCCCCTCTTCTTTTTAACACAGAGTGGAGGCGTCTGGGCATTGAGGAGACAAGTTTCCTGAGTTCAGCCATTGGAATTTGATCCCACTCTTGTTTAATACAGGCTTCCAGCTGCTGGAGAGTTTTGGGTCTTCTTTGATGGACTTTTCGTTTAATTATGTGCCAAATGTTCTCAATCGGTGAAAGATCAGGACTGCAGGCAGGCCAGTTCAGCAGACAAACTGTTCTATTACGAAGCCATGCTGTTGTAATAGCTGCAGTATGTGGTTTTGCATTGTCCTGCTGAAATACACAAGGCCTTCCCTGGAATAGATGTCGTCTGGAGGGGAGCATATGTTGCTCTAAAGCCTTAATATACCTTTCAGCATTCATGGTGCTTTTTAAAACATGCAAGTGTCCCACACCATATGCACTAATGCATCCCCATACCATCAGAGATGCTGGCTTTTGAACTGAACGCTGATAACAGGAGGGGTGGTCTTTCTCCTCTTTAGCCCGGAAGACACGACACCCATGATTTCCAACATGAATGTCAAATTTGGACTCGTCTGACCACAGGACACTTTGCTATCGTCCATTTTAAATGAGCCTTGGACCACAGAACACGGCAGCGCTTCTGGATCATGCTCAACAATGGCTTCCTTTTTGCATGATGGAGTTTTAGGTGGCATCTGTGGATGGCACAGCGGACTGTGTTCACAGACAGTGGTTTATTGAGGTATTCCTGGGCCCATAGTAATGTCAATGACAGAATCATGCCGGTGAGTGATGCAGTGGCGTCTGAGGGCCCGAAGATCTCGGGCATCCAGTAAAGGCCTTGTCTTCGGCCTTGTCCCTTACACAGAGAGATTTTTCCAGTTTCTCTGAATCTTTTGATGATGTTATGCACTGATGATGAGACCTTCAAAGCCTTTGCAATTTGACGTTGAGGAACATTGTTTTTAAATTATTCCACATTTTTTTAACGTAAGCCTTCACAGGTTGGAGAGCCTCTGACCATCTTTACTTCTGAGAGACTCAGCCTCTAAGACATCCCTTTTATTGTGATGCGGCGTGTGCCACGTGTGAGCGTAAGACAAATGCCGAAGGAAACTAAAAGGGACTCGAACTGATCAAGACGCCACTGGATCTCTAGTGAGACACTAATTAGGCAAGGGATAATAAAACCTAGAATAAGTCCTCCCAGGGTAGACCCACAAATAATAAATCTCCAACGGAGACAGAAATAAAAGCCTGGAGGACTAAATTCCACTAGCCAATCTGTGGATACGTGAAAATGAAAACAAAGAATCCTCTCATCCCACAGAAACCGGACGAGAGAAATACCGAACTCTAAACTACTCTCACAGACTTGCCCTGAACTGAGCACAAGTGCAGTCTAAACGAAGGTAAGAAAACGAGACGGCTCAGTTAAACAGCCGAAAGAAGCACTATAGAACCCGGCTAAAAACCCTGCGGGGATATTAAGACCAAGGAAACGCAAAAACTAGGTCTCGCTACCTCCTCCGTGTTGCAGAACTGAAGAAAGTCATTTAACGCTGCGTGTTCAGCTCCTTTCGTGACTCCAATTACCCAGCTACCAGAGAGACCAAGAAAACCACTGAAGGATAGAATCATAAACTGTCAAACAGTCTAAGAAAGAATGACGGTTAAAGCTGATCAGCTGGAGACCCTCCCTGAAATAGGTCTCCTGCAGGGCGGAGCCCAGTCCCCAGCCCGTCCAGCGCACAGCAGAGCTGAGAGTTACACGAGGCAATTAAGAACATGATCAGCGAAAGCTGGTCTGGCTGCAAGCCCCAGCCAACCATGACATTTATTGCCAATCAATTACACATCTGATGCCAGTTAACTTAATTACTTGATAAGTGTTCTTTCAGCTGATTCTCTTATATAGTAATTCCTTTTTCAGCCCTTTTTTGCCTGTGTCCCAACTTTTTTGAGACCTGTTGCAGCCAGAAAAATTGAAATAAGCTCATTTTGTGAATAAAATGTAAAATGTCTCAGTTTCAACATTTGAAATGTTATCTACCCTGAACAAAAATATAAACGCCCCATGTCAAATATTGATGCCACATGGAGTTCACAACTCTAAGTGAGCATATGCTGACTTTTACTTGTACAATAGGGATATTTCTCTTGATTTGTGTACCAATTTTTAATCCATCTCTCTGTCAGTGAGCATTTGCTCAGTGATGCAGTGATTTCACTCAGTACATGGGTGTGGCATTTCCAGCCGGTGATCAGACAGAATCAGCAGTACCCAGACACTCCTTATACTGGGGACAATAAAAGGCCACCCCAAAATGTCAAATTTTGTCAAAAGTCATCATGCCTCAGATGTCTCAGGTCATGGGGAGGCGTGCCATTGGCATGCTGGATGCAGGGATGTCCACCAGAGCGGTCTGCATGCAGTTCCTTGAAGCAGAGCACATTCCAGTTCTGGACTGGCCTGCGTATTCGCCCGGACATGTCGCCCATAGAGCATCTTTGGGATGTTCTGGATCGGCGTGTCGCGACCGTGTTCCAGTTCCGGATAATGTGCGCCAGCTCCGTGTAGCCCTCCGGGAAGAATGGAATAACATTCCACAGGCCACGATAGACAACCTGATCAACTCCATGCGAAGGAGGTGTGTTGCTCTGAGAGACGCAAATGGTGGACACACAAGATATTGAACATTCAATTTTTTCAACCTGACCCCTAAGGTGTTCAAAGGATTGTCACTCCTTTGCAGATGCCAATATCAAGATGTAATGGAAGGTGATCTGAAAATTAGTCATTAATGTTAATAAAAACTCAAATTTGACATGGGGCGTTTATATTTTTGTTCAGTGTATGTTCTATTGTAAATAACATATTGGCTCGTGATCTGAAAGTCATTGCATTTTGATTTTATTCACAATTTACACTTCGTCCCAACTATTTCGGAATTGGGGTTGTACTTTATTGGGGTACGTTTGGGCTAATCATGGATTTGCGTGCTTTTTGTGACTATTCATTGACATGAAAATGCAGATTGAAAGTGTATATTTTTTCCTGAACAACTGCATGGACATGATTAATGTGATTATGTAATCATGATGTCAAATGACCTTTTAAATGTAATCTATCCAGTGACAATCTATAATAATGGTAGCCAACATCATTTAACATTAGCTAATGCAGTGATAAGCAATATTTTAATGCTCTGTCACCTTTATTGGGAAGTTGAAAATCTCCTTTCAATACCTTTAAGTAACACTTAAACCAGGGGTGTCCAATCTTATCCAGAAAGGGTCGGGTGGGTGCTGGTTTTTATTAGAGACTAACACACCTGATTCTACCCACCAAGGTCCTGATTGAAACCCCTAATTAGTTAATTAGTGGAATCAGGTGCAGTAGCACTGCTGGCTAGGACAAAAACCTGCACCCACACCGGCTCTTTCTGAATAAGATTGGACACTCCTGACTTAAACTATTAAAATATTCAATAATGCACAACCCCATTTCCCCAAAAGTTGAGACACAATGTAAAATGTGAATGCTAACTGATGCAATCATTTGTGGATCATTCAAACCTTATATTTAATAGAAAATAGTAGAAAGACAACAATCCAATGTTGAATTTGAGAAATGTCTTTTTTTTTTTTTTTTTTTTTTTGAAAATTTTTTAAATATACTGAGAGGCATTAAAAACGCAAAGTGGTTTTTATTGTCTAATTTGAAAACTGATAGTTTTTCCTTTTGCTGATTGACATGATGACCATTAGGTATGGTAAGCATAGCAAAATGTCAAGTGTCTGGGTTCGAATCCTTTCTTGGTTCAACACCTCATTATGATTATCTAAATGCAGCACAGTTCCCTGGATCATGGTCGTGAATCACATTGGGAGAAATCATTTTGCACATGAAAAGTTGAAGATCAGGGCCAATAAAAAAAACACATAAACAAAGTCACATCATTCCCACTTCAATATGCCACAAACAAATGAATCTCGGAAGAATCAAACATTTTGAATGTTGAATGAAGGCCAGTCTCAAAGAAAAGGTTCTGGACGCATTAATGTCCATTAAATAACTGTATCCAGACGCAGGGATGACACAGAATGACCAGATGAGTCAGCTGTCGTCCCTGACAAAGTGAGTCATTTGTGACGCCACAAAATCGCATTCCATAAAACGTCCTCTGCCATGTCAGATAATGCATAAGAACTGCTGGATTGACTGCCAATGTAACGATAACAGTGAGGGCAAGTCTCACTACCAAAAGCACTGTGTACCGAGACTGTGTTTTGCAACTACGAAAGAAACCATTTACCACTACTTAAAACAGTCTATTTTATTGTGCATTTTTAATGCCTCTCAGTATATGAGCTCACTTCAAATTTGATGCCAGCAACACATTTCAAAAAGCTGAACAGGGGAAACAAAAGATTTGAAAAGTTGCGGAATGCTAAAGAAAAGAAAAAACACACCAAGTTGGAACATCCCGTAGCTAATTAGGTTAATTGACGACAGGTCAATAACATGATTCGGTATAAAAAGAGCATCCCAGAGAGGCTGAGTCTTTCAGAAGTAAAGATGGCCAGGGCTTCACCACTCTGTGAGAGACTCCGTGGACAAATAGGTCAACCGTTCAAGAATAGCATTTCTCAATGCAGAACTTTCTGCTTTCAAAACTACAGCAATTGGTCTCCTCAGTTCCCAAACATTTAAAGTGTGTTGTTAAAATAAGGGGTGATGCTACACAATGTTATACATTCCCCTGTCCTAACTTTTTTGAAAGGTGTTGCTGGCATCAAAGTCAAGACAAGCATATATTGCCATTTTCTTATAACTGAAGCCTTGCCCAACAGCCTTGAGTATACTAAAGGAATAGACACTTTCTAACACTGCATTAAGCCTGGTCTCAAAAACTCCCAGAGTTTCAGCATCTGCAACCTGACCAGACAAGCTCTTCCACATTGTGACTATCCTGTTTGAAAAATGCTTCCTTATATCAGAGCCATATTTACCCTTTGCTTACGTCCATTTATGAAAACGAGCTTTGTTAACAGAACTTATCTGAAATAATGCTGCAGACTCTTCGTTAATTTCTTATACGTATTTAAAGGCTTCAATTCGATTACCACAAAGTCTCCTTTTATTGTGGTTGAAGAAAATAATATTCTTCAATCTTTCCTTATAGCTTTTATCTTTTATACTGGCAATTAACTCTGTGACTCTTCTTTGAACCTGATCTGGATCCTCTATGAGCCAGATTCATGGACCATACGAAACTTCATGCCTGACTTAATTAAAATTTTAATGAATTCTGGACCACTCCCTAAGTAAAGGAGAGTATTGGGTGGGATTGCAGATAGGAGATCGAGCGGATAGGAGATCAGGGCGGGTGTAGTGTTGGACTCGGTCTGTGATTGTGCGGACGTTGGGCGCCCCCCAGGTGGCAAGACTCAGGGTGGGGCTCGCATCACTTGGCTCCCAAGCCCCAAAAAGTGTTAATGTATCAACGAGAGATGGGCTCTACGTACATCGTCAACATTATTGCGAATATAGCTTGCAAACGAGTTCGATGTCCAGCGGCCGAGGATTTTAATCAGGTGGTCCGGCACTCCCGCTTGGATGCTGTGGTGGCGGCGCCGATGCGGAAAGATTGCCCAGAGGAGTATTTGGGGGGAATGTTGGATCTAATGAAAACTTGACGGAAATGGTAGAGGAACCAGTGCCGAGTGGCTTCGGCCCCGGTGTCAATCGTGAATAATGGGTCTGGGGGAGAAGCATGGTTATTGTATCTCGAGGTGACGTAGTTTGATATTGGCTCAAACGGAATGAGGGCAGAGTTTAGGAAAAATAGGAATATGGGCTGAGAAATGCAGAACTGATCTGTTTACTACTCTTTATTTTGAACAAGAGGCAGTCAGTGGAGTAGAATGAGATGTCGTTTAGGCTGGCGTGACGAGAAGGACAATAATTAGTGGAGAGCGGAGCGAACTTGGCATACCTCAAAAACCCAAAGAAGGCTAATAGAAACACTGCTTCTAGGGTGGAATCCGTGGAAGGAGAATGGTACCCTGAACGCAGCGTCTGGATGCAGTGAGAGAGGAGGTCTGCCGTTAGGGGTAAACGTTTAGTCGGAGCAGGAGGTTCTTGTTTACGTAAACCTTTCAGCAGTGTTTACATGTTAGAGTGGGAAATAGACGAGCATGGATAACCAGTGGCCAATTTGACGAAGAAGTTGATGCCGCTTAGGAAGACTGGTATTGGGGCTGGTCGAACGTGGTGTATGGAGTCGTAAGGGAAGCGACATCGATTGTCGGGAATGGCAGTCGGAGGGCTGAATGGAATTTCTTGAATTGCTTCCATCCTGCGAGGTACGGGGAAAGTAAGTGTGGAGCAAACCCGTTTAGATTGGTATCTTGAGATAAAGCGGCGAATGGCTCGGGTTGTGGTGTCAGGGGTCAACAGTCATGGAAAACGGAGGAACCGGAGCGGGGTGAATGTCCAAGTGCGGTGCTGAGTGTTTGATTTTCTACCAGGAGAAACAAGGAGGGGCGTCAGCGATGGCATTTTACGGTCTGGAATATGTGCGGCTTTGAGCATGGACTGGTGTTTTGCGGAATTTAGGGTTAGTTTCCTGAGGAACGACATGAACGAGAGGGAGCGGGAACGGCCTTTGTTTACGGTGTCTACTGCAGTCAGTTGTCATAATGTATGGTTATACATTTGGCGGCCCGTTCGTGACCCCAAATGAGGGAGGAAGCACTGATGAGACACGGTGAGGCGAACAGCGAAGTAATAACACTCCTTCCCGGAAACGCCAAAGGAACCCCCCAAAAAAAGTGTGGGTCGAGTGGGACAGCCCTAAGCGTTTGCGATATCGGCTTTAGCCAACCAGGCGCTGCGACCGGCGAGACGGATGAGAGTGGTGAGACTGAGGACAGTCAGTAAAGGGTTAACCACTGTTGGGCAAGCGGCTAGTCGGATTGCATGAAGCGACATGCTTGAGTGTGGAGACGGCAGATGGACAGTGTGCAGGCGGGGCAGAATGATGGATTGCGGGACTGAAAGTTGGCCGAGAGCGTGAACCTTGCCTCTGCAGGTGGCCGTGAGCTGGAGACGCGTAGTTTTCGTGAATGTTTGCCAGACAGACGAGGTGCACCAACAACCAAAGCGCTAGTGAAGTGTTAGTGGGTTGCGCCACTGCCAGAGGCCGTGAGGAGGATACGCACAGTATCTGTGAATGTTTGCCGGCGAGACAAAGTGCGCCAATAACCAAAGCGCTAGCGAAGCGTTAGTGGGTTGCGCCACTGCCAGAGGCCTTGAGGAGGATACGCACAGTATCTGTGAATGTTTGCCGGCGAGGAAAAGTGCGCCAATAACCAAAGCGCTAGCGAAGCGTTAGTGGGTTGCACCACTGCCAGAGGCCGTGAGGAGGATACGCACAGCATCTGTGAATGTTTGCCGGCGAGACAAAGTGCCCCAATAACCGAAGCGCTAGCGAAGCGCTAGTGGGCTGCGCCACTGTTAGTGGCTGTAAGATGGATACGCGTGCAGTATCCGTGGATGATTGCAGATGAGGCAAAGTCCACCAATAACCGAAGCGCTAGCGAAGCGCTAGTGGGCTGCGCCAAGTGGCTGTAAGATGGATCGCGTGCAGTATCCGTGGATTTGGAAAAGTCCGTTGTAATCATTGAACGCCAATGCAAGTGGCCATGAGGTTTGGAATAAACGTTGTAATCATTGAACAGCACCACGAATGTGTGGCATTTCATTTGCGAAGAACACAACGTTTGTATATAGCAAGAGTTGCTCGGACTAATTGGTAGAACCAGCGAAAGTCTAATTTATTATTTATTTATTTATTTATTTATTTATTCGAAAGCCTTGTTATATATTGCGCTACAAAATTATGACATTTTCTTCCACACATCGATGACTACGAAAAATATCAATAAGTCTTTGTAATTTCTGTGCTCGTGTAGTCCGCGTAAATACGTTTGCGAGGCTCATAGAGCAATAGGCCATGAGAATCCATTCTACAGTCGGAATGAAGTGGCAGCTAAATGGCGTTGTTAGGTACGATGCACAGCTGAGTGGTGGCAAATATAATTGCTACGAAGTCAGCGACAGTTTCGAATTTGCAGATTGTCATCCTTGCGGAGTCGGTGGCACGGTGGCATAGTGGGTAGCACGGTTGCCTCATAGCAAAAAGGTTGTGGGTTCGATTCCGGCCTGGGGCCTTTCTGTGTGGAGTTTGCATGTTCTCCCCGTGTTCACGTGGGTTTTCTCCGGGTACTCTGGTTTCCTCCCACAGTCCAAAGACATGCATGTTAGGTTAAGTGGAGATACTAAATTGCCCGTAGGTATGAGTATGAGAGCAAATGGTGAGAATATTTGAATACTGTCTTGTTATGAACTGTGGAGGGCAGCATTAGGCCGTGCGGCTACAGTTTGCTGGAAATTCAGATGAAGAAGAAGAAGAGTGTAAGGCAATCGTCCAGTTCTTGCCTCCAATGAGGAAAGTACTGGGGGATTGTGTCTCGGTAGAGTGGGACGGCGATTGGCGAACTCGGTTCATGTGTGCTTCGGGTTTGGGTGCCTGAGCTTTGCAGGGTCGATGACGGCTAGGAATTTTTTTTTTTTTATTATATACTACGAAAATATGAATGCGGAAACGGGCAAAATGTACGTGGTATGGTAAATGCTTGCTCTGCCGAAGTGGACAGCGAGATCGATAACTAGTGCAAGGTAAGTCAACCAGGTCTTGCCTCCAATAAGGTAAGGACTGGTGGATCGCGTCAGTTTGAGTGGAATGAGGAATGGCGCAGTCAACTCGCGCATCCGTCTCGCAGCGAGCGGGGGTCGGGTGTTTGAGCTGTGCGAGGTCAATGACGGTTTGGATTAAAAAAAAAAAAACTAAAAATACGACTAAAATACGAATGCGGAAATAGGATGGTGGAATGAGCTGGGCCGGGTCGACGTGCATACCCGATAGAATCTGTTGCCTAAGTGTGGGGAAATAATGGCGAAGGGTTTGGAATAGGCTACGAGGGGCGTATGGGAAGTAGGGCAGTGGCTAGTGTGTGCTGAAACTGAGGTGAGGGGAAACTGCGAGGAGCCGAAGTAGTTGATGTGAGGGGCGGACCTGCTGGAGGAAGCACAGAATTAGTGACATGGGAAACGGGGAAAGAAGGGGGCAGGGAAAGAGTGCGGGAGGGAAGAGACGAGTGGATAAGGCAACAGCGGGTGCTTCTTCGGGTGTAGGTGGGTTAACACTAGAACTGCTGGAGTCTTGGAGAATTCGGTTGTGGGCAGCAGGAGTGTTGAGGCGAAGATCAAACATATTTAATATTTTTCGCCTCGCAAGGTGAAAACCTCAGGATGGTGGACCTCAGCGGACTGGCATCCAAGACTACGTTCATGTCTGCCAGTCCGCAGAGGGCCACCATCTTGAAATCATGTGAACGAAGGATGCGTTTCGATTGGCCACCTGAATTTCTGTCGTGAGCACATAGCTCAAGTAGCGCACACACGATGAGGTTTTCACCTCGCGAGGTGAAAAATATCAAACATGTTTGATCTTCGCCTCAACGCCTTGCGAGGCATAAAACTCACAGAAAATTACGCGCACACAGTGAGCTATCAGTTAAGCAAAAAGTCTCAAATAACTTTTTGCTCAGCAGATAGCTCAAGTGTGCGAAGGCTTAAGGCTGCGTTCGGAATGCACACTTGTCCACTTGCTCACTCACTCTGTATATTGTTTTCAATGTAGAACATTCACTACACAGTGCCCTATATAGTGGGTGAGTGTGCATTTCGAACGCATTATCTAATCAAACGCCAGTGTTACGGTGCTTGTGCGTCAGTTATTCTCTTACGTGACATCAGTTGTTCTCTTTCCTTTCATCTGGGCCATGTAGTTGTTCAAAGGGCCTTTAGTAAGCTCTCCCTTGACGACTTGGCTGCCCGCAAGCTGTTTTTATTTAAGCTGGCCTGATTAACAATCAAACAATTTATCGACTGAGCGACCAAGACTAATACATGACCGATAATTAGAAATGGTAATGAATGGTGAATTCCCCTTGCCTACATTTATATAATTGATATGGCATTGTAAATCCAAAACTTTCGCTGACTTTGCAGTATTTATTTTTGTCGTCCTTGGGATTGTCACACAGCTGTGGAACCTTACGGCGCCCTTTAGCCGTGACAACATTCAAAATAACGAACGGATTCCCGCAGCCTCGCAAACTAATTTCTGCAAATCTGATATTTTTGATATTTTGATATTTCTGATATATTGATATTTTACGTCGTCATTTATGCGCAGAAGACGCCTCAAATTTTGTGGTGCAATGCATAAAAATGCTATCAAAAGTAAATTAGGCTGTCGTCGGTTTTTACCAATTAGTCTGAGCAACTGTGGCTAATTGGGAGATGTAAACTGCAAGAGGTTAAGGTTATTAAGCATTTTTAAAGGTGAAGTTTCCGAAGATCAAATTCAAAATCAGATTCCCCAAGTAAAAATGTCTGCCCCCTGGTACTGAAGCCAATTTGAAGACTCACTGATTTAAAAATGCGTCGCACTGGATCATTACCAAATTAAAATTTGTAAAACCATGCATTTTAGACACCAAGTATTGTACTTTCCGCTGAAATATACTTTGCCGAGGTGCTGTCTCCTCCTTTAAAAGAGTCATAAATACAGAGTCAATGTGAAGGAGTCAGACTGAAGGAGTCAAAGTGAAGGATTCACAGTGAAGGAGTCCAAGTGAAGGATTCAGACTGCAGGAGTCAAAGGGCAGAATTCAGACTGTGGGAATCAAAGTGAAGGATTCAGACTGTTGGAGTCAAAGAGAAGGATTCACAGTGAAGCAGTCCAAGAGAAGGATTCAGACTGAAGGTGTCAAAGTGAAGGATTAAGACTCATGGAAAGTAAAGGATTCAGACTGATGGAGTCAAACTAAAAGAATTTGAGTGGTTTTTGAGTTTAGTCAAAATTTCAGTCTCTCCAAAAACCCACCTTCCAGTGTTCAGGGCCCTGTCTCACAAAACAGGGTTACTGAGTCAGAGTAAAAGCCTTTTGATCCCATTTAAATGTGGGGCTTGAAGTGAAGGGGCAAAAAATCAGCTGTTGCTCACCACTGCTAAACAGCTTAATCCTAGCCCACACCAACTGATTTTCTTCTATCTTAATCAATGTTTAAATTTGATTTTCCTGACCCTGTTGGGTTGCAACGTTGCTTTGTAGTCAATAAAGTATTGGGAGCTACAATGCAGGGTGCGGACATGTATTGTTTTTATTTTCGTTAGTATTTTTGTCCTGCGCCTGACCTAAACAAAGGTCAGATGTACACACATGACTACTTTTGATCTTATCGGCCCATAGGACCATTGTCGTGGTGTGGCGTCCGTCGTCCTTACCATTTTTTATCTTTTTTTTGGCCTGATGAATTTTCGCATAAATTAGCCATAACATTCTACTAGACCATATCTCCAGATGTTTTTTTTTGGATTTTTGATCGAATCATTTTTGTCCGTTTTATGGGCCCTTGACATTTTGACCCCAATGTTAAAGATAGGACTGAGAAAATTTAAAAATTATTTCTCAAAAACTGCATAATAAATTTTTTTTTCTAAATCTGGCAATCAACTAAGCTTGGTACCGTCAATGAACAGTGCGAGCGCCATTTTGATTGAATTGACGGAAGTGGGTCTAGTGGGGGCGCTGTACTTTAAGATTGGGTCTTACGGAGAATGGGCAAAATCGCCTGTGGAAGCTAAATGGTTGCAGATAGAGATTAAGTTTGTATTACTGACATATGGGACGTTATATACAACCTATATTTTGGCTGAGTTAAAGTTGACCTCAGGTGACCCTGAAAGGTTAAACTTGAGGTCAAGCAAAATGTTACAATTTTCAAAGGCCTCTAGGCTTGAAAATATTGAAGATTGGGAACATATGTGTATTGAACACTTATAGGAAGTCATACATGAACTTTCATTTGGTGGCCTTGAACTTGACTTTCGGTGACCTTCGAAGGTCAAACTTCACAGTGAAATATCAATGACTTCTATCACCAAAACTATCACAGATAGAGTTTAGGTTTGTATTGTGGGCATGTAGGAAGTCATGTATGAAGTTTCATTTGGTTACATTGAACTTGACCTTCAGTGACCTTGAATGACCTAACTTTACAGTGAAATTTCAACGACTTAAATCAGCAAAATCGTTACAGATAAAGTCTAGGTTTGTATTGGAGATGTACAGGAAGTGATACATGAACTTTCATTTGGAGGCCTTGAACTTGACCTTTGGTGACCTTCGAAGGTCAAACTTCACATAGTGAAATTTCAATGACTTCTGTCACCAAAACTATTACAGATAGAGGTAAGGTTTGTATTGTGGCCATATAGGAAGTCATGTATGAAGTTTCATTGGGAGACATTGAACTTGACCTTCAGTGACCTTCAACGGCCAAACTATACCATGAAATTTCTTATATCAGCAAAATTGTTACAGATTGAGTGTAGGTTTGTATTGGAGATGTATAGGAAGTCATATATAAACTTTCACTTGATGACCTTCATATTGACCTTCAAAGGTCAAACTTGACCAAGAGAAATTCAATGACTTCTGTCACTGAAAAGGTCACAGATGGAGCCTAGGTCTGTGTTACTGACATCTAGGAAGTCACATATGAACTTTCATTTGGTGACATTCAACTTGACTGTTGGTGACCTTGGAAGGTCAAACTTGACATAATACAATTATAATGACTTGTCTTGCCAAAACGGTCACAGATGGAGTCTAGGTTTGTAGAAGAGACATACAGGAAGTCATATATGAACTTTCATTTGGTGACCTTTGTATTGACCTCAAATGTGACCTAGTGAAAATTCAATGACTTGTATCATTAAAATGGTCACAGATGAAACCTAGGTTTGTGGTACTGTCATCTAGGAATTCACATATGAACTTTCATTTGGTGACATTCAACTTGACTGTCAGTGACCTTTGAGGGTCAAACTCGACAGTGAAATTACAATGACTTGCAACACCAAAATGGTCACAGATTGAGCCAAAGTTTGTATCGAGACGTTTAGAAAGTCATATATGAAGTCCATTTGCTGACCACAACTTTACATTCTGTGACCTTTAAAGTTCACAATTGATATATTGAATTTTCAATGACTTGTATCACTAAAACTGCTTCAGAGCTTAGGATTTTGTTTGTATTACTGGAGGTCTTATAAATGTGTGTGAACTTTTATTTAGTGACCTTGACATTGATTTTCATCGATTCAAATGTCAAACTTCACATGAAATTTTCATAACTTGTATCATTACTATAAGACTGCTTGCCGGTAAGCTACAGGACCCTTGGTCCTATTTTTTGTGTTTTGTATATGAGAGTGTTACCACATATAGGGCCGGTTTCACAGACACAAATTAAGCTTAATCCTAGAGTGAATTCAATTTTCAATAGAGAATCTCCATACAAAACTCTATTTAGTCCAAGACTATGCTTAAGCTTTGTCTGTGAAACTGGCCCATAATGTTACAGAATTTTACATTTTGTGGTGGGAAATATCCTAAAACATTCTAAATTCAAAGTAAAACCCTAATTTCAATTCAGCAAGAAAACCTTTTAAAAACTGCTGTACAAGGAGTAGCAGTGAAGAAGCAAAAACTTATCAAGCTGCCAAGAAACCTAGATAAGCCAAACTCTGCAGAACCCTCAAGGCCGGCCTAATGAGCTAACCCTCCATAATGACCATATCGGTCAGCCTGGTCCCACTACTTGAGTATGCGCACCTGAGTGTTCTGGAACCATCCGTCACCCAGATAAGTTACTGAACTTTAGCTGAATCCAAGGTTTGGGAGGCTCATATGTGGTCTTCGAGCGTCCCTGGAGGCTTAAAATTAATTTACACTATGATGTAATGGCAAACTTGTTACAAAGGGTGGAGGGTTGCTATGGGACAATGTACCAATCAGAGTCAAAAATACTGGATAAGGTAGAGGGAGTCACGTTTAATCCCACCTAAAGGAACGTGCCAAAAGGCCAATAAATATGAGGGTTCGGACAGCCAGAGGTCAGTCGGCATGGGGTGATTGATGAAGAATGAATGCTATGTGGTTTGCGCAGACCAGCCTGGGTTTCTTTGTGCTTCTTCTGGATGAATTTACAATAAACACAATTACATTAGACTCTGGGGAATGGATCTATTTTTTGGAGATAGATTTGCAAGGGTCCGTGGAACACTTTGTCCACTTGCTCGGACTAAGTTTTTTCCCACAACAATTTTAAATGTTTTTTTTTTTTTTTTTTGTCCCCGATGTGTGGACAGCAAACTAAGTTAACAATTTGGAGCCCACACCACCTGACATCGGATCGTAGCCCAAATTTTTAAGGTTAATATTTCGGACTTGAAATCAGTGTGGCACCAAAGAGCTTCCGAACAGCTCTGATGGCGTCAAACACACCCTGAACACAACTAAATCCTCAACAAAACTGGATAAGATAATCTGCAGAGCCATTAAAAAGTCCAGTTTTCCTTTTGTTCGACGGGGCGCGCCCACAACGGCTCAATTATCTTAGATATGCGCCCGGCTTTGCTTAGTGATTATATGCTGCATGCCGCTCTCCTGCAGAGGCTTTCATGCTTATTTTGGCTACATTCTTAGAGTTTAGCGCAAATTCTTATCCATTCCCACAGGCAGAATGTTTAAAATCATATATCACTACGTTACAATTTTGACATTTAGCAGGCACTCTTATCCACTGCGAAGCGGTGAATGATGAGACATGAGATCTTCGGTGACTGGAAAAAGGTTGGGAAATTCTACTGAAACCTGCGAGCATGGCTCCTGATTCATTATGCTACACAGCTCCCCATAGGACACAAGAGGTATTGCATATGCGGACAGATCTTACAACACAGACGCACAGCATTGGTGCCAGGTAGTTCATCGTTTTAGCAATATGCACAAGCTTCTTCAAAGTAAAGAGAAAACAACATATAACGGCAATGCAAAAAAAAGGGGGGAGACACTATCTGTAAAATGTTTATTATTATTATTATTTTTTTTACACCTTTTACACCTTTTTGCAAATCATTGTATTCTGTTTTTATTCACGTTTTACACAACGTTCCAACTTCATTGGAATTGGGGTTTTTACACCTACATGTGCCTGAACAACCTTAAGGGGCCAATAGAGAGCGTAGAGACTAACAAATAGTCACTAACAATGTGGCTGGGATTCGCACACACAACCACAGGGCTCCCAGAAGAACATCTCCACTAAGGGACACTCAGAGGGATGTAAAGCTTTTGACAGGAACTGTACACCCTCACACCAGGGGATGTGTAATGCAATGCACTGTAATGTGTGGTTTTGTTATTCAATGTAATGTAAAGTATTGAAATATAATGTAATGTCCCGTAATGCTCTGTGATGTAATGTAACGAGGTTGTGCCATAGGGCTCTTCACTGCACCCGTCAGTTGCTCCATTACTTCAGCCTCATCGTCCATTCAGCAGGACCACATGGCAGCGCGGTCAGCCTTTACTGGAACGCAGAACATGTGGCAACCTCACTTGACTGCGGGGCTGTGGGTGAGGCTCTGAAAATGGCAGAGCGCTCTGGCTAGAGGCAGGAGACCAGGTCTCACAGCATCTCGCTGCGCGAGACAGTGGCTTGACATGCACGTGTTTGGACTGTGGGTGAGCACTGGTGTACCTGGGTAAATATGCAGGCAAACACAGGTAAGACATGCAAAATGATTAGATCTCTCTATGGTTTTGCTATGTATAAGCTGTGTGTCAAAGGTTGCTCTTAGGAACCGAGAGCAGATCAGCACAAAATGTCTCTGGGGCCTTTAATGACAAACTTAGGCCTCTCCCACACAAAGACAGAGATTTTCGAAAAACGGTTTCTACGAACATAGACCAAAAAGGGAGAAGAAAGTGCATGCTCCCTCCTTCTTCTCCATTTCTGGTCTATTTCTGTGGAAACGCTACAGCGCCATACAGCGCCACACACAGGCCTGAAGGCTGTGATGGGGGCTATCACGTCATCGTTCGAAAAACCCCGTTTTGGTTGTCCACACGAAAATGCTGGGGTGGTGTTTTCAGATTTTCTCACTCTGGAACCCGTTTTCAAAAAAGACTGTTTTCGGGCTGCATTTCCGCCGTCTCCGTGTGGACGCAAGGCCAAGACAATGAAATATTTGTGCGTTTTCAAAAAAATCATTCTTGTGTGGATGGGCCCTTAGATCACAGGACAACTTAAAACAAGGGCATAGGCTGGTGCAGAAGTGATGGGTTGATCAATAAACAGCATCAGAGTGGAGTGTTTCAAAGCCGTGGTCATAGACAGTCCAGGGACAGAAGCCAGTTGGTCAAGACAAGTTCCTGAGCCTGCCGGACAAAGTGTTCACTTTGGCACCAGGGCTCTGCCCGTGTGTATCTGCTCCAGAGAATGCTAGGGAGCAGGGATAAAGTGCACAAGGTGCGTTGAAGCATTTCTCTTGATAATACCAAAGATGGGAAGTGCTACACTCAAGATAAAGACCGGGCTAGAATACTTCAGACAGGCAGAGACCAGGCATGCATACAACGTGACAGATAAACCGACAATCCAGAGAAGAGAGTACGCAGACAAGCAACTTATATAGACAAAAGGAAATTAGAAACGTATGAGGAACATACCAAGACACGAGGAGGAAGGGGAATGAGACAGGACAATAACAAATTAATTAAAGGAAAAAGCAGAGGAAACTGACATGGATGCTGGATCGCGGTGAAAATGATTAACAAGAGGAGCGGGGCGTGGCAGCAAAAGTGTTACTTCCTAAAAGGCATTGTTCTGTATCAAGAATATTAAAGACCTGGTATTGTTTTCTACAAATCAACAGGGATAATGCATGGAGGATCTTACACGAGTGAGAATGTCATATGAAAGTTATGAAACGAGTTTAGTAAGTTTTGCATTTGTTGTGAGCTTTAGCAAGCAACAAACCCAAAATTTACTGAACAACTTTGTAACTTTCATGTGACACAACCAAGAGTATAAGATTATATTTATCACCAAAGTGAATTGCGTAATTTAATAGAAAACAAACTTAATTTCCTTTAGCACCATAATGGTAGCTGTGATGGAATTTGCTTATTGCTTGAATGCCTTAATTATATCACATATCAGTACTAAGAGGTTTATAGAAAATGAAGAAATGTTTTTTGTTCTACATGGTAGACAGTGGAAAGAGCAACTGTCTGACTGTGGAAAGCCCCAAGTGATAAGTGGAAGTGCAAGGGTTTCTAAGACACATGTGTGAGCAATGCTTAAGCAAGACAAGCTAGACGACATGCATCCTTTTGAGCATAGTATTAAAGAAGTGAGAAAGATGTCCTTTTTCTGACCTGAGGTGATAAGATGTTGTCTGTTCAGAAATAGGTCTCTGGGGGTAAAAAGTTACCCAGTTGTGCTTACCATAGCATATAAGCTGCTTGGCCGCTTGCCAGAGAATATTCTAGAAGTCTCTGCCTAAAATGTATACAGTTGCAATCAAAATAATTCAACATCCATTGCAAATTGGGTTTAATAGCAAAATTAACAAACTTTCAGCTGTTTGTGATAAGCATATTAAACAAGAACATTTCAAATAGCTCAACACAACTAATATTACAAGTGGTTTCTCCAAATTTAGCACAAAATGCCATTTTTAATGACTGCTGCAGTCTCAAAATTATTCAACCCCCCGAATAGAATCCATCATAAGAGCATACTGTTATGGCCCCAATTTGTTATGGCGTCACGGACAGCAAGGGATGACAGACAAAATTTTAAAACTTTAACAGATTTAATTAAACAAACACTTTGAACTAATCTACAATCTACTCTACTGACCAAGATTGAAATAAAAAAAATGAGATATTTACAGTCCCTTGGTAATTGAGATGGGGCTGCTGTGTTGCAATGTCCTGGGACAGGAAAATGCTCCAACACAGGCAAAAATCCACAAAAAGCTTCACAGGTCTTGAAAAGAGTGACAGGTCTGGTCAAATGTATCCTTCCACAATTTCTCCTAGCAATTTCTCCTACTACCTTTCACTCTCTCAATTTTTCTCCTTATATACTCTTTTCCAGCCCCCTCCCACCTTCCAGACTTTTCTCCAATTCTCTGGGACATTCCCCTCTGAGGCATGCCCAGGACATGCCCCAAAACCTAGCTCCAGACTGGGCTTAACAAAAAAATGTCAATACTACCATCTAGTGGCTTTTTTTTTTTTTTTCCACATTACACCTCCATTCCAAAAGGGAAAAATTTTGACTCATAAAGGCAAAATTTTTCTTTTCAATACAAAAATGGTTAAGTAGACACTTGTATATATATATATATATATATACATATAATACAATATGCTAATAAACACGTGACATATATACACATACTCAAACACGGGATAAGCAATCAGCAATTACATTGTCAGTACCCTTTACATGCTTAATTTCCAAGTCAAACTCCTGTAAAATCAAACTCCAATTCAACAATCTCCGATTCTTGTTTTTCATCTTACTCAAAAACATTAACGGATTGTGGTCAGTATATACAATCATTGGCTTTTGCCCTGACACAAACATAAACCTCAAAGTGTTGTAAGGATAGAACCAGAGCCAACAGCTCCTTCTCAATTGTGGAAAAGTTCTTTTGGTAGCGATTGAACTTCCTGGAGAAGTATGCCACGGGATGCTCAATGTCATCAGAGTCACTTCTCTGTAGGAGCACAGATCCACAAGCTTGGTCGCTAGCATCGACCGCCATGGAGAACGGTTTGTTGAAGTCAGGAGATTTGAGCATGGGGAAGTGACACAGCAGAGACTTCAGGCGATCGAAGGCTCTTTGGCATGCTTCATCCCAAGTGAACTTTACGCCTTTCTTCAGTTGGTTGGTGAGACTGAGAGCAATCTCAGCAAAGTTCTTGCAGAACTTGTGGTAGTACCCGATCATTCCAAGGAAGCGGCGCAAAGCTTTGTTGTTGTCAGGAACTGGCAAGTCCATGATGGCTTGGACTTTAGCATTTATGGGTGCCACCTTACCCTGGCCTATGACGTAGCCAAGATACGTGACAGTAGCACAACCAAAGTCACTCTTGTTCAGGTTAACAGTCAGGTTAGCCTGGGTCAAGCGCTGGAACAATGTCTCTACATCTTTCAGATGTTCTTCCCAGGAGTCACTCCATGTGATCAGGTCGTCGATGTACGCACCCGTGTGTGGCAATCCGGCGATTGTAGACTGTATCATCCTTTGGAATGTGGCTGGGGCATTTTTCATGCCAAAGGGTAGGACTTCATACTGGTATAACCCAGATGGTGTGGCAAAAGCAGAGATGCTCTTGGCCCTCTCAGTTAAAGGCACACACCAATAACCCTTCAATAAATCAATCTTGGTCAGAAACTTTGCTTGCCCTACTCTATCGATACAATCATCAATCCTAGGTATTGGAAACACATCAGTTCTAGTTACAGCATTGACTTTGCGATAATCTGTAAAGAATCTAGTACTTCCATCAGGTTTTGGAACTAGAACACAGGGTGAACTCCAATCTGAGTTAGAGGGTCTGATAATATCATGTTCTAACATGTACTCAACCTCTTTCTCAGCAATCTTTCTCTTTTCAGGATTCATCCAGTACGGATGCTGTTTTATTGGTTCGGCATCACCAACATCTACATCATGAGAGGCTAGAGAAACTCTCTTTGGAACATCAGGAAATAGCTCTTTATATTTCTTGATCAACCTCTCAAACTGATCTTTCTGTGAGGGTTCTAAGTGCTGGAGTTTTACATCAAGATTTTGCAACACTTCAGAATTTGACAATTTACATGAAAGAACTTCAGCTTTAATTCTAGGTTCATCATCTTGAAACTCCCCCTCATCTTCACAAGTCTCAGCCATAGGAGGATCTGAAGTGACAGCTGCAACCCTAGCATTCCTATCATGATAAGGCTTCAACATGTTAATGTGACACAACTGTTTTGGCTTTCTCCTATCTGGAGTCTTCACAATGTAATTGAGATCATTGAGTTTTGTCAGAATTTCATGAGGACCATGAAATCTAGCCTGCAATGGATTGGACTGCAAGGGAAACAGCAAAAGGACCTTGTCTCCTGGTTTAAACTCACGGCTTCTAGCCTTATGATCTTACCAAGTTTTCATTTTTCCCTGACTTGATTTCAAATTCTCTTTGGCTAGGTCACAAGCTGCATGCAGTCTTTCCTTGAACTTGCTAACATAGTCTAACAGACTGATATGCGGCTCTTTCTCTTGCCATTGTTCACTCAACAATAGCAAAGGTCCTCTCACTTCATGGCCAAACACTAGCTCAAACGGACTGAATCCAGTAGACTCCTGCACTGCTTCTCTAGCTGCAAACAACAGCAAATGAGCACCTTCATCCCAGTCTTTCTCATGGTCATAACAATAAGTCCTCATCATTGTCTTGAGAGTGGAATGAAACCGCTCGAAGGCACCCTGACTATCTGGATGATAGGCGCTGGAAAGAATCTGCTTCGCACCTAGTTCATACACAACCTGCTGAAACAATCCGGAAGTGAAATTGCTACCTTGATCTGACTGAATTTCCCTGGGAAGGCCAAACAACGTGAAGAACTTTATCAAAGCCTTCGAGATTGCAGTTGCCTTGATGTTGCATAGAGGTATGGCTTCAGGGAATCTGGTAGATGCACACATGATTGTTGACAAGTACTGATTTCCAGATCTAGTCTTGGGTAATGGACCAACACAATCAACGATGACCTTGGAGAAGGGCTCCCCAAATGCTGGGATAGGCTGCAATGGAGCTATAGGTGGGTCTAACTGGTGTTTTCCAACTACCTGACAAGTGTGACAGGTTTTGCAAAAGTTGGAAACATCTTTCCAAAGTCCAGGCCAGAAGAAGTGTTTCATGATCTTGTCAACAGTCTTGTTAACACCAAGATGACCTCCTAAAGGCAAACTATGAGCCATTGTTAAGATCTCATTCCTGTAGACCTTTGGAACAACAATTTGCTTGACCACTGCCCAATCTGCATTGGCAGGGATATCAGGAGGGCGCCACTTCCGCATCAACACTCCATCCTTGAGATAATACCCAACTGGAACTGTGTCTATTTCTTCATCAGGAAGGGCTCTCTTCTTTAGTTCACAAATTTCAGGATCATTGGTTTGCTCCTGAATCAACCGCTTTCTGGACAGAGACAAGTCTCCAGACACATCAGAATCACCAGACCCATCTGGCTGGCTGAACAGAGAACTGATAAAAGTGTCTGATAAGTCCTCAAATGGAGAAACCATAGTAGGCTGAACAGAGTCATGAGGTGAACCACCTGAGTCATGACTATTCAATGTGCTGGACGGCACCACATCATCTTCTTCTTGAGCCTTCTTAGCCATAGCACGGGTCACTGCACCGGAAGGATCCAGAGATGGGTCTTCATCGCCATCTTCAGTGCTCGGCTGTGAAGTAAGATGAACAGGGGGAACTACATTGCCCCCAGCCAGGTCATTGCCTAGCAACAGAGAAACACCCTTGATAGGTAGACTTGACATAAGTCCCACCTTTACCTGTCCTGTAACTAAATCTGACTTCAAGAATACAGAGCGCAGGGGTACAGATACAGTCCTCCCTTCAATACCTTGTACAAGTATGAAATCCCCAGAAGTGGTCTCATCACGTAACTCCAAGGAGTCCATCAACAAAAGTGACTGAGAAGCTCCGGTATCCCTTAGGATATAAATGGGGACAGGAGGAGAATGCTCATTCAGAGCCACAAATCCCTCTGACACAAATGGAAGAAATTCCTCCCTCACAAAGTCAGCAGTATCAGGCTTCTTAGCCTCACAAGGAGCAGGCAATTTAGCAGATCGGTCATCTACTACAGGGGTTTCTAACCTTGTCTTCACAAAGGCATTGGGTTTGGTATCCTTTTCTTTTTCTTTCTTAGCTTTAAGGAACCAACAGTTAATTGTAACATGACCAGATTTCTTGCAATAATTGCAAACTAGACCACTTTTGTCACTGTCAGCTTTTACACTTTGATCAGACCTTTGACTGGATTTCTGAGCACCATCACCAGATTTGTCTTTGTCTTTGGGTGAGGAATCTTGGGTATCACCGTTACCTTTCTTCTGAAATTGGGACCATCTATTGTTACTGCTGGACTTAAATTTGGACTTATGTGTGAGAACATATTCATCTGCAAACTTGGCAGCTGATTGCAAATTCAGTGCTTGCTTCTCATTAAGGTAGGTCTTAATATCATCCTTGACACAGTTCTTGAATTCTTCAACTAACACCATCTCTTTTAGTGAGTTGAAATCATCCTTGACCTCCACAGAAGTACACCAGTGCTCAAAGCAAACCTTCTTCTCGTTAGCAAATTCCACATAAGTCTGATTGTCAGATTTCTTCAGACCTCTGAATTTCTGTCGGCAAGCCTCTGGAACCAATTCATAAGCTGTCAAAATAACCTTTTTGACAACCTCATAATCAGAGGAATCATCTGCAGACAAAGCCGAATAGGCTTGTTGAGCTTTACCCTTGAGGACAGTTTGCAACATCAGAGGCCAGTGTTCCTTTGGCCACTGACAACTCTTAGCTACCTTCTCGAAGCACTGGAAATACTTATCAACCTCCTTTTCTGAGAATGGAGGCACCAGCTTTACCTCCTGGCTAGCATGAAATTTGTTTTCAGCTTCCATTTTGATTTTTAGTAGCTCCATTTGGAGCCTTTCTTCTCTGTCTAACTTCTGTAAATCGAAATCTCTCTGTATCTGTCTCTCTCCTTCTGCTCTTTCCTCTTTCTCTCTCTCAAATTCTCTTTGTTTTTCTTTTTCCTCCCTTTCTTTTCTCTCTTCTCTTGCTAATTTTTCTAACTCAAACTGCCTTTCTTTCTCTCTTTCTGCTCTCTCGAATGCTCTTTCCTCTCTTTCAATCTCTAGCATTTTTAATTTAAGTTCCATTTCTACATTTGGATTTTCCACTGGAAACTGTTCCAGATCTCTTGGTGCAAACATATTTTCATCAATGTAATATTCAACAATCTCTCTAGCCAGTCTTGCTTTTCGCATGGCTGGTTTTACATCTGTCAGCTCTAACTGTCTGCATATTTCTAGCAGTTCTGTCTTTTTAAAAGACTTCAAAACCTCTACGGTTGGTGATGCTAAGAAATCATCCATTGCTGTTGATCTGTCAGTATATATCTAGGAAAATTCAAAAAACAATTTCACAATTTGAAATTTTAGATTTTCAATAAATGACTCACACAATGGTCTATCCCGGACGAGCCCCCAATTTGTTATGGCCCCAATTTGTTATGGCGTCATGGACAGCAAGGGATGACAGACAAAATTTTAAAACTTTATTAGATTTAATTAAACAAACACTTTGAACTAATCTACAATCTACTCTACTGACCAAGATTGAAATTAAAAAAAAAAAAGAGATATTTACAGTCCCTTGGTAATTGAGATGGGGCTGCTATGTTGCGATGTCCTGGGACAGGAAAATGCTCCAACACAGGCAAAAATCCACAAAAAGCTTCACAGGTCTTGAAAAGAGTGACAGGTCTGGTCAAATGTATCCTTCCACAATTTATAAAAGGCATTGTTCTGTATCAAGAATACTAAAGACCTGGTATTGTTTTCTACAAATCAACAGGGATAATGCATGGAGGATCTTACACGAGTGGGAATGTCATCTGAAAGTTATGAAATGAGTTTAGTTAGTTTTGCATTTGTTGTGAGCTTTAGCAAGCAACAAACCCAAAATTTACTGAACAAGTTTGTAACTAATGTGACACAACCAAGAGTATAAGATTATATTTATCACCAAAGTGAATTGCGTAATTTAATAGAAAACAAACTTAATTTCCTTTAGCACCATAATGGTAGCTGTGATGGAATTTGCTTATTGCTTGAATGTCTTAATTATATCACATATCAGTACTAAGAGGTGTATGGAAAATGAATAAATGTTTTTGTTCTACATGGTAGACAGTGGAAAGAGCAACTGTCTGACTGTGGAAAGCCCCAAGTGATAAGTGGAAGTGCAAGGGTTTCTAAGATACATGTGCGAGCAATGCTTGAGCAAGACAAGCTAGACGATATGCATCCTTCTGAGCATAGTATTAAAGAAGTGAGAAAGATGTCCTTTTTCTGACCTGAGGTCATAAGATGTTGTCCGTTCAGAAATAGGTCTCTGGGGGTAAAAACCTACCCAGTTGTGCTTACCATAGCATATAAGCTGCTTGGCCGCTTGCCATAGAATATTCTAGAAGTCTCTGCCTAAAATGTATACAGTTGCAATCAAAATAATTCAACATCCATTGCAAATTGGATTTAATAGCAAAATTAATAAACTTTCAGCTGTTTGTGATAAGCATATTAAACAGAATATTTTAAATAGCTGAACACAACTAATATTACAAGTGGTTTTTCCAAATTTAACACAAAATGCCATTTTTAATGACTGCTGCAGTCTCAAAATTATTCAACCCCCCGAATAGAATCCATCATAAGAGCATATTGTTATGGCCCCAATTTGTTATGGCGTCAATTTGTTATGTTCCCAATTTGTTATGGCGTCACGGACAGCAAGGGATGACAGACAAAATTTTAAAACTTTAACAGATTTAATTAAACAAACACTTTGAACTAATCTACTCTACTGACCAAGATTGAAATAAAAAAAAATGAGATATTTACAGTCCCTTGGTAATTGATAAGGGGCTGCTATGCTGCAATGTCCTGGGACAGGAAAATGCTCCAACACAGGCAAAAATCCACAAAAAGCTTCACAGGTCTTGAAAAGAGTGACAGGTCTGGCCAAATGTATCCTTCCACAATTTCTCCTAGCAATTTCTCCTACTACCTTTCACTCTCTCAATTTTTCTCCTCATATACTCTTTTCCAGCCCCCTCCCACCTTCCAGACTTTTCTCCAATTCTCTGGGACATTCCCCTCTGAGGCATGCCCAGGACATGCCCCAAAACCTAGCTCCAGACTGGGCTTAACAAAAAAAAGTCAGAACTGCCATCTAGTGGCTTTTTTTTTCCACATTACAATATTTGCAAATCAGGTGTTGTCTCAGGCACACCTAATGCAGCTAATCAAGAGCTTAATTAGTTGCATCAGGTTTGCTTGAGATAGAACTCAAATATTCGCACTAGCTAGGGGTTTGTTGACAGTGACATTTGATTGCATATTAGAAATATGGCCGTCAAAAGAATTGTCCAAAAAGCTAATAGAGGAGATCATTGTCTGACACAAACAAGGACAATGATACAAAAGGGTAGCACAGGCACGAATTTTCGTAGAGATACAGTTGGAAGCATAGTTTGCAAGTTCAGAGTTAAAGGAAAAGCAGCTGCAGTACCAGGATGTGGCAGAAAGAGGAAGCTATCAATGGCTGTCACCAGATTCCTGAGGAGACGGGAGGTCAAAAACCCTCGAGTGACTGCAGGAGACCTGCCGCAATACTTGAAGACAGGATGCATTGAAGTTTAAGTTTGCACAGTAGGGCGCATACTAAACGTTGAAGGTCTCCAAGACATACACCACAACTGATCCAAAAGCACAAGCTCCAATATGCTCAAAACCATAAATAAATAAGCCACAGAAGTTTGGGAAATATTGTTCTCTGGAGTGATGAAACAAAACTGGAATATTTCAGGCTTATGAATCAGAGGTATGTCTGCAGGAGGAATAAAGAAGCATATGCTGAAAAGTACACCCTGCCTACAGAGAAGAATTGTGGGGGCTTTTTGATGCTCTGCGGCTGCTTTGCTTCCTCTGGCACTGGAAATCTGCGAAGTGTGGAGGGCAAGATGGATTCAGTCAAGTACCAGGATATCCAAGGAGAAAATGTTATGCCGTCTGTAGGGAAGCTGACGCTTGGGCATCATTGGACCTTCCAAAAGGACGATGATCCTAAGCTTACTTTAACATCCACCAAGGCTTGGTTTCAGAAGAAGTCTGGGAAGATTCTAGAGTGCCCATCACAGTCGCCTCACTTAAGACCTTATAAAAAATCTCTGGTAGGATTTGAAGAAGGCAGCTGCAGCATGCAAACCCTGGAATATTAGTGAACTGGAGGCCATTGTCTATGAGGACTGGGCTAAGATTCCTTGGGAATGCTGCCAGAAGCTGTTGTCTGCCTATGCATCATGTTTTCAGCAGGTCATTGCAGCAAAAGGGTGCTCTACTAAGTATTAAAGATGCTTGTCATGAAGGGGTTGAATAATTTTGAGCCTGCGGTAGTCATTAAAAGTGGCTGTTTACGTTGAATTCGGAGCAGCCGCTCGTAATATTTGTTGTGTTGAGCCATTTAAATTGTTCTTGTTTGATTTGTTCATTGCAAACAGCTGAAAGTGTGTAAATTTTGCCAGTAAACCTAATTTGCAACAGGGGTTGAATAATTTTTTTCTTGCAACTGTAAATGCGCTGTGATGATGATTCCTCTGTGGAGAACTCTTCCAACATTACTGGGAGCCAAACCGTGTGTTGCTGGTTGAATTGTTTTCCCTTCTTGCAAGAATAAAGGACCGTTGCATTTGCAACTCGGAGAAACAACTTGTTTTCATTCCTCACCGTATATACAACAAATTTGAATTTCCATGACAGTGTTGGAAAACATGGGTGCCAATAGCAGATAGGCCCTCTGAAGTTTTGCACACTGTGGAGGGCCAATACACAACCTTGTCTTGCCCCAATGCTTCTTGTATATAATTCCTTGATCATTTCCTTTGTGTGTTAACCTTATCACCCTTGAGCCCACACCCCAATTTCCCCTCACCTTGTTTGTCTCTCCCCCCACCTCCTATCACTTTAGGCAAATTACCATTTGTTCCTTTGCAGCCTTTGAACTTTCAGCTATAAGTGATCACATTTTCCCTCAGTTGTTGGTTCTTGTTCATCTGTACTTGGGGAACAGACCCACTAGTTCCTCTACTCTATTAAACTATCCACTTTGCAACTAAGACGTGCCTGCATTTATTTTTCTACTTACAAAAGTACAGAGGAATACAGCAAACTCTCTTTGAAATCCCACATTATTGGCGAGCCAGCCCAAATTCGTCATTCTTGTTCCGTTTTTCAAAAAAAAAAAAAACCGGGAGGTTGATTACGGCGGGATCTTTTTTTGATACTGGACTACAGGGAAGCGGACTTCACTTTTTTCCGGCAAGAGGAATTCATTTGGAATCCATTCACCGACCCCGACTGAGGAGAAACGGACTTGAGGGCACGGACGAACCACGTACATTTGTGAGTATGAAATATTTCTGCAAGTAATATTGTAGAGGAATAGTTACGAAAATTGTGTAATGTTTTAAAATACAAGTGGTTAGAATTGACTGTGCATGTGTGTGGTGTTCTAAGCAGGGGCTTGTATAAAGTTACACAGACCTTGGACAATTTTCAAGTACCAAAAGTAAGTTTGTCCATTGTATGAGGAGTTTAAGAATGGCTGAGAAAGATTGGAAATCGTGGGCCGCAAGATATTTGGCCAAGCATTGCAAGGAGACTTTCTATGATGTACCTCAGGATGTGGATGCTGTTGAATACCTTCAAACTGCATGTGAAAAACGCAATGCAACTGAGAAAAATAAGAAAACGCGAAAGGCTAATTGTGTGGTGGCTATGATCCAAACAATCAAGTTACTGAAGGAAAAAGTCGTAGAGATTCCCGAATTGCGAAGTAATATTAAGAGTTTGGAAAGCAAACTGGAGATGAATTTCAGGGAGTTGGAGGCTATGGTCCTAACAAATAAGTTACTGGAGGATAAAGTCGTAGAGATTCCCGAGTTGCGAAGTAACATGAAGAGTTTAGAAAGCAAACTGGAGAGGAATTCCAGGGAGTTGGAGGCCTCTGTTGCTGAACGCATGGTACATGCCACGAGTCATTTAGAATTTCGAAAGGAAATTAGTCAGTTGCGGGAGAAACTAAATGTCACATATGCGGAACTGGCCAAAACTCAGGAACAACTACGGGATGCGCAAATAGCATATAGAGAGTTATGGAATGTGTCCGGGGAAAACAAGGATCGGGCCATTGTTCAAAAGTTAAGATTAATGAAGAAAAAAATGTCACAGCAAAAGCTAACAAATGAGGCAATGAAACGGCAAATTGCAGCTCTTGGTTTGGGAACTTCGGTGGGGCACAGCGAGTCAGAATTAAGTTCAGATGATGATGATGATGATGATGATGATTGGGAACTCGGACAAGCAGCGGCAGCTCCCTTGTTAGATGTGGCTGAGCAAGATTGTGATCATGAAAGTTTTGATGAGCAAGTGGAATTGCATTCAGAATGTAACACATCTATCGCTGACTCGCTTCACTCTAATTGCCGAAAAAGGGTCCCAATAAATGCTAAACCTCCGAAAGCTACTAAATCAGTCAAGACAAAAAATGCTAAAATTGCTCCAATGGTCACTCGCAGAGTACGTACAAGTGGGACACATAATCCCGTGAATGGCGTGATCACGTATGAATATGAGGACCAAGAGATGCGTCGTGATCTAACTCTGTCAGAACTGAGTACACTGCAGCAACAACTTCCCACATGGGATGGAGTTAGCGACCCGACCGCAGTTGTTGAAAAGGTGCAAGTGTTACAGCGAATGCACTCCCTAACAGATAAAGACTGTTGTAAATTATTACAATCGGTGCTTCCTCCATCAGTTTCGATTCCGTTGGAATTTGTGCGTGGTCATGGAAGCCCTGCTGTTTTTCCCAATCACGAGACAAGGTAAGATTTATGTGCGAGGCTGTTGGTTATCGAGTGGTTGTGGATATGACCAAAATCCTCGAGTTTCTACCTAAGGAGGGCCAGCATCCGACCGACTTCCTTAGAACATTTGTTGGTGTCTACAATCGGAACAGAGGTGGAGGGGCCAGAGCAGAGCTGACTGGTGATGATCCGATTTTCTGGAGTTTGGTCATCAATAAATACAAAGATCACGTGTCCCCTACTTGCCAACATTTATTGTTACAATTTAATAGGGAATTGAGTGCACAGCCAATCAGACAGCACATAGGGAGAGATATCCAAGACTGTTTAATGGCATGGACTGAGTCTCAAATCTGTGAGTCCCCCAACAAGTCAAAGAAAAAGATTGCTGTGTTGTCATATAATAGGGACCAGGTCTGTTGTTTTAACTGTGGGAAGCTAGGCCACATTCAGAAGGAGTGTAGCAGTCCTCGTGTGTGTGCCAATTGCCAGCGTGTTGGCCATTCCAAGCGACAGTGCTGGTCAAAGGGAGGGGGGAAGGAAGGTAAAGGGCCTAAACAGTTGGGTGTACAGCAGCCTCAAACAGAACAGTCTCAGACTGAGGGCTCCCCCACATTTACAGATCTACTGTCTGCTGTCAAGGTTATGGGGAACCTACTACTACAGCTCACGTCTTGTGGGAACAGGTGCTCTCGCAATGGGGATTTCCAAAATGACTAGGAAGTGACAATAACGCATAATTCATTTCCAGAATTCTGCAGCACTTTGGTCCTATCGGAGGGCAATACATTCCTGTGCCATATTCGCAATCGTCCACAATCAAAATTCTAGGATATTTGAGAAGTCATGGACAAACTTGAGGAAACAAATTTGAAATTGGCGATACAAGTAGTAGGGCAGACCAAAACAGTATTTGTGGTATCATGTGGATCAGTGTAAAATGTACAATAAACATGAACTGGATACCAATGCCAATGTAAAAAGGTAATTAAACTGCATAAGAATATACACTCGCACTTGGTCTTTGTCTCCCCTACAGAATAACTGGAAATGAAGGCTTTGCCCCGATGCCCTGCAGCAGGCTCTTATTGGACATCAGCACCAAGAGGGAGGTTCCTGTGAATTTCATGGCCTGTACACAGTGTCAAGCAAGGACTGTATCGCTGGCTGCAGTTTGGACATCAGACTTAAGGGGACAATGGTGAAGCATCAGCAACACAAAACACAGGCAGTGTCTCGGGTGACCTATAAGAACGTGCACCATTAAGGAAAAAAAAAAAAAAAAGGGACTGAATGGACACATTGTCACAATGTAATCATGCAGTTTTCTGTAAGGGGCAGTTTAACATGGGGAAAGGGCTCTTGAAGCGTGAACTAATATATTTCATTTGTCTAACAATGATGCATCTAAATTTATATGCTCATGACAATGAGAAATGAGAATACAGAAATTCAACCTCTGAGGAAATGGGAAAAATCAAGCAGCTGGACTGGTGCAGAGGTGGGTAACCCTACCTTCTTAACACACAAGTATGTGTTTTTTCAAGTCAAAAAATAAATAAATTTGAAAAAAAAAAAGATTTAAAAGAATACCATTTTAGAACATGAAACAGAAGAAAAAAAAAAGCTTGTTGAAAATGTTCTACTGCTCCCTATTCCCAGAGAAGGCATCATTTTTGGACCTTTAAAAAAAAAAAAAAGATGGGATGATGATGTATGCTTTTAGGTCAGGTCTCATTCTATTTTTGATGCATTTTGCTAAATCTGAACACCTTTGATGTCTCAAATTCAGTATTATGAAATATTTTAGGGTTTGGACAAATTACATTGTTCAGTACCGTGAACAGTTTGAACTGTTGGAAACTGATTTATGTTATTGAGTCTCATATCATTTTGTTGTATGTTACTTGCTTCCACACTATTTTTAATTTCTCAAAGTATATTGTTCTATATGACCATTGTTCCGAAATATTTGATATTTGAAGGTTTCGACAAATTACATTGTTTGGCGCAGTCAGTACTGCAAATTGTTTAAAGGTTTGAGTTGTTTAAATTGTCTGTGTTAACTGACCTCCTTTGCAATCTGCATTCACCCGTAAAAGGAGATGGAGTGGGGTGTGCAGGGATGTACGTTTCAGTGGTGTATTCTGAGTCAGCTCACGGGATTTCCATTTAATAATATGTGATGTACGGCACTCCCTGTATCCTGTTTCGCACCAAACTTCACTGTTTAGATGGGGATCACTCATACACTAATACACTAATACACTGTGTGTATAGTGTACAGTCATACACTAATGCCAGTGAGATCAGCATACTGGCCATGCGGGATGATACCCAGTTGTCTATTTAATCTAATGTGTGTGCAGGTATCCATGCTCAGAGGAAGAGCCCTCTCATAGAGAGGGATTTTGTGCACGAGGCTCAAAGCAAAAGCAAAGGTGAGCTTGGCCCAGGCAGAGGCCACAGTTCTGAGGCAATATGGATAGCCTGCTGAAAACTACACATTTTGAAACTTGAAACTCGTGGCGAATATAGTTTCCCCAGGAATCTAATTCAGTGTTTCTGGTGTCATAATCAGGAAAAAGCAGTTGGAGTAGCCATTGATAGCACAGAAAGCTGTGGGATGGCTCAGAAATAACCCCTTGAGATTTTTTGTTGTTTAGTCTGTTCTTTTTTTTTACCACTTATATTCTCCATACATTTTGGTGTAAAAGTTTCTTTTTGTTATATTCTTATTGGTACACCCCTCTAATAAAAAAAAAAAGTAGGGAATGTTGGAAAACATGGGTGCCAATAGCAGATAGGCCCTCTGAAGTTTTGCACACTGTGGAGGGCCAATACACAACCTTGTCTGGCCCCAATGCTTCTTGTATATAATTCTTTGATCATTTCCTTTGTGTGTTAACCTTATCACCCTTGAGCCCACACCCCAATTTCCCCTCACCTTGTTTGTCTCTCCCCCCACTTCCTATCACTTTAGGCAAATTACCATTTGTTCCTTTGCAGCCTTTGAACTTTCAGCTATAAGTGATCACATTTTCCCTCAGTTGTTGGTTCTTGTTCATCTGTACTTGGGGAACAGACCCACTAGTTCCTCTACTCTATTAAACTATCCACTTTGCAACTAAGACATGCCTGCATTTATTTTTCTACTTACAAAAGTACGGAGGAATACAGCAAACTCTCTTTGAAATCCCACATTATTACAGTAGCTAATTCCCATTATGTTAGCACTGAGCTCACACCATCACTCTACTCTGTAAGTCACAGAGTCACAGACATTCGCGGTTGAACTAGCCATGGTTTTTAAATTTGCAGTCAACTGAGTAGCTAGTTAGCTAACAAACTAATGTAACATCATGGTTATGGAACGGTATAACATGCACACTAGCCAGCTCAGGAATCATAACTTGGTTATGAGAGTGGTACTTATCCGGCTCGCTACAGCGATAAGCCATACCAATTTAGCCAACATCACACTTGGTATTCTGTTTGGATAAATGTATCCATGATGTAATGGGGAACAATTTTTTCCCCACACTTTCAGCCAATGAAATTTTTGCAAAAATGATATTACCCCAGGGTAATATCACAAATATGTCACGAGCTGGGCTATGGGAAAAGTACCGCAGTTATGTGATAAAATTATGCAAGGTGACGGTTCTCTTTTTTTGTTTTGTTTCTTTTGTTTTTTGTCTGTCACCAAATCAAAACAAGACAATTCACCCACCAGAGTGAAATATTGATTGGGCTGGACTATGGTAAAATCCATCAGCCCTGTGAGAAAAACTTTGTCCTAAATGATCATCACATCACATGATTTGCAAGAAACACTCCCCAGTACTGACACTGTGGTTGACAGTAACTCCTGTCCTTCTACAAAAATTCACAACCTCAACTCCTCACAATTGGGATGTTATGTAAAATGCAAATAAAAACAGAATTAAGTGATTGGTAAATTCTCTTTTATGTATATTCATTTAGAAATAGGACAAAGACAGCCACTTGCTGATTTTCGTGGGGATATGAATTGTGTAATTGATCCTGGTTTAGATCTATCCAACCCTCGATCTTTAACACCATCATCTATGTCTAAGTTATTCTCTAATTTTGTGCCTAAGAATGGTAGTATTGATCTGATAGGGACCAGACACAAAGGCAGACAGTAATGCATTTCAGTGAGTTTACAGGTGGTTGACCGCTTCTGCAATTTGGAGAAATCAAACTTTATTTGCGGGAAAACAACTTTGCGGTCAGCCTTGAGTTTGACACCGCTGGAATGGTAAATTATTGTGGATTTAACTCTTAACTATCGTTTTGAGATATTTGGCTTGATAGAGAAATAAATGCCTGATAACTGTTGCTTGCCGTTGCAGCAGTACCAAATCAACACATGTGATAAGGCGCGCTGTGCAGTGTGTGGCCGTTAGACTCGTGTATTCCCGGGAATCATCATGTTATTAGTGTCATTATGAAATTATCATATATTTCAAACAGTCTCTCTTGGTCGGCTCATATTACTGATATTTCAAAACGAGTGATGAAAATGGCAGGAATGGTAAGACGAATTCGAAGGTTTTTGCCTAAAGATACCCTCAAAGTAAAATCACATAGTCTAATTTACAGTCACATTAGTTACTGTTGTGCAGTGTGGGGTAATGCCGCTCAGAGAGACATGAGGAGACTGCAGATCACACTAAATAAGGCTGCTAGAATGGTTCTAAGGTGTGGGTTTGATAAAGGAGTGAGGGAGTTACACACTATTATGGGATGGCCCCTCGTAGAAGAGCGTGTGAGACAACATTCTATTGCACTAATTTCAAAAATTCAGAAGTTCAAAAGGCCAGTTGGTCTTAAGAGCAAATTGGTATTAGTACGTGAAAAACATGAAATTAATATAAGAATGAGAGAGAAAAATTATTATGTACTACCAAAAATAAATACTGAGATGGGAAGACGGACTTTTATCCTCAGAACTGTTAAATTATGGAATTCATTACAATAATTTCTTAGGCAGTTTAGTAATGAGTGATTATGAGATTGTTTTTATATTTCTTAAATTGTTCAATTAAAGTATTGTATACTTAATAGGTTTGTAGAGTTCTCATATTTTATGTGATTGAATTTTTTTTGGGATAAATGTGTTTCATTATGTGAGGATATGTATGTAGATTATGTTAATGTATGTGTGTGTGTGTGTGTGTGTGTGTGTGTGTGTGTGTGTGTGTATGTATATTATGTTTGAATTACCGTATGTTTTTCTTTTAATTCTGGACTCTTGGAAGATTAGCCAACGGCTAAAAGAGATCCAAATCAAATCAAATCAAATCAAATATATTTGACCATATAAATTCCAATTTCTTACTCTTGATACTTTTTCATCAACACCCATAAGAGTGACTGCTTGTCATTTGACTAGTTCCGCGAACGCCATTTTGTAGGTTTTCAGGTTGGGGACAAACCACGTTCGGGCTCATTTAGGTTAGTCAGGTCAGGCACTCTACTCCAAATGGGGTATAGAAAATTTTGTGATTATCAGTTTACAGTTTTCTTCTAAATTAAATGGGCTATTGATTGATGATAATAATATTATACTTCTACTTCTACTATTAAGGGATCGTACAATTTTCAGCCCAGTGGGTGAGCATAAAGAAAATCTACATAAACAGAATGGCAAAAAATTACAAGTAGTGAAAAACGTCATAAACTTCAGAGTTGTTTTGTCTGTTGTCCAATGCTTCATATAACCTCGGTTTTGTAAGTTTCATTGGCCATATTAGAAACAAACTGATGTTCACTTAACAGTGGTAAAGTTGCAAAACCTAGGTTATATGAAGCATGGAACAACACACAAATCCACTCTGAACTTCGTCTTGAACTGAGGCCAGTGCACGTGGATTCCAGCTGACACAATGTCAACACGGAACAATTATCCATAAATTTGACCAATTATTATGATAGACCCTGCAGAGTAATGCTGGCTAAAATTGGTGGAAAATACATGTGTCTGTTCCTTTGTGGCCAAGGGCACGCAATTATGCCAATAAACAAAGAATATCATACGTTTGGCCTGACAGAGAGTGCTGTTTGCGAAACCGGAAATGATTTGCGGAACCGGTCAAAGGACGTGCCATTGAAAAATGACAGTGCAAGGCTTTATTCCTAATGGCTGAAGAAAACTAATTGATCCACAAATTCGTGAACAGATAACTTTCCGCCACCGAATGCTGTATTGATACCAGACGCTTCAGACAAATTCTGTTTGCGGTCAACGAACTGTAGTAGCCGATTGTCTCAATTTCAAACAATCCAGGTCAAAGCCAAACAGTGAACATGTTGCACAAACGGGTACATCTAAATCATGGATCAGAAGCTCAACTGACAGAATGCCAAAAAGCAGGGGAAATCTAAATCATCAATTAAGAAGTCAGCCAAAGTCTTAAATTGAAATACAAAATGCACAGAGGAGTAGGCAATCTCTTAAACCATCAAGCCAAGGGAAATTGTGAATGGGAAATCAATAGACTCATAAATTCAAGGCTTGTAAATGACTGGGGAAGAGGCGACAAATTTGCGAAGAAACAAGTTCAAATTGGGTTTATATCAGAGGGAGAAATGAACAAACAAATGAATGGGAACAGGTCTGCAGGATCTGGGAAGCATGCCTGAAGGTGTGGTTACGGAAAAGGAAACTAACAGGAGGTGATTAACAAATGGAATAGGGAGGGCAAGTACGGCAGTGAGAATATAAACAAATGCACATGAGAACTGCGCAGGGAGTAAAGGTGACCACAAGAAAATAAACACAATAACAGAAATGATGATGCTGCACATTATAACAAATGTAAAACTAGACAGTCCGGTCGCCCGCAACCGCATGGGTGTAGCCCCCAAAAGCCCGCTTCTCCAGCCTATACTGCGTCCACAAGGAAATCTCTATGTTTTAGTGCAAATTTTTTTTTTTTTTTTTTTTTTTCATTTTCTTTACAGTTGACTGGGGTGACAAAACATGCTGCAATAGAAATATTTACATAAATAATACCTCTAATAACATTATCCCCCCAAATCAATATCAAGATCAACCAGAGTAAATACATCAATCCACCCCCATCCCACCCACCCCACCCCCTTTCTGCATGGTTATACAATTACACAAAAGATATACAAGTTTGTAATGATAATCACAGCAATAGTAAAAGGAACATTTGGAGCATTCATTCACTAAATCAAGGAAAGGCACTAATTCATAAGGGTTCTAGCCAATTCCAGTGCTTTCGCCCGGGCATTCAATATATCCTGACCAGCGTGATTCATCCTTGCAGTAGAGAATTCCATGGACAAAATTTCTATTGTAAATATATACCATTGGTAAAATAAAAGAGAATGAGGTGGACGCCATCTCACAGCCACCATCTTTTTCGCGGCCGTAAGTGCAGCTAGCAATAGAAACCTAAAGCTTAAATTTAGATTCAAAGATGAATCATCATTTAAAAGCATCAACTGTGGTGAACAAACTATAGGTATATCAAACAATTCTGACAAACATTTAGATAACATTTTTAGTGCAAATTTTCACATTATTCAGCTAATACTGTCACCAAGGCAACCAAGATCGATAGGTGTCATAACTTAAGTATAGCACATGTCCATACCGAATATGAAAGTAATCAGTCAAAAATAGCCTGTACAGTGTCCAAAAAGAAGTGTCTATGGATGTGGATGCGGATGCGGTGGCGGAGACAACAAGCATGAATCCATCGTAGCCACCCGACTTCGTTCGGGGACAACAATAACAAAATACACAGAAAATCAGAACTCAAACACAGAACTCAAACGCTGACAAGATCCCTGGAGAATCATCAAGCTAAAGAGTTTTCATTTTTCTCACGTGTACAGCAGACATTCTCTCAAATAGGCCATTTTAACCTCACCTGCGACAGAGTCAGCGGGGCGAGGTATTGTAATCGGTGTGGTTTGTTTGTTTTTTATGTCTGTTTGTTTCTGTGTCCGTGTGTCAACAATCTAGCATGTACACGGTTGCACTGATTGACTTCAGACTTTCGCAGTAGGTGGGCACTGGTCCATGGATGACCTGATTAAAGTTTGATGGTGATCAGGTCAAGGTCATCAGAATTGTCAAAATGTTTTTTTTTTTTTTTTGCAATACCTTCCTTCAAAGTCATCCCATTGTGACTTCAAACCAAAACCACCATGTACATCTTTCAGTTCTGCTTCCAACCATATGCTGCATGATGGGGAAGCATTGATAGTCTCTGTAGCAGATGGGGGTTAAATGTCAGGGGGGTCAAAGTCATCAGAGAAAATAATATGTTTTCCATTCTAGCTCAAAAATGGTTGAGGTGGGTGGATGTTTGCAATTATGACCATATAGGAACTCCTATATGGGCTTTTATTTGACACCATGACCTTTGACCTTGAGTGACCTTGAAAGGTCAAATTGAATGTCACGCATTTTCAAAACACTAATGAAAATGGTTGAGGTCACACTGGAAAATTGAATCAGTATGATACACACTAAAATTAGTGCTCGCAGGCGTGGTTTGTTTTGCCTGACAACACTTGTTTCATGGATAGAATGTGTGGTAGGAAAATAATCTTAAATACTGTAAAAATCAAAGTATTACTATAATCACAGTTCAACAGAATGTAGCCAGGTTCATATGGCCCTTTAAAAATACTGAGAGGGAGTTTGGAGCTGAGAAAGATGCAAAAACTCATAAATCTGTCAAAAAACCTGATAAAGATGCTCCTGCAGAACCCTCTAGGCCGGCCTAATGAGCTAACCTTTCGGAATGACAATATCGGTCAGCCTGGTCCCACTACCTGAGCATGCGCATCTGATTGTTCTGGAACCATCCATGTCCTCAGATAACTTACTAAACTTTAGGTGAACCCAAGGTTTGGGGGACTTAGGTGTGGTCTTCGAGTGTCCCTGGAGGCCGAAAATGAAGGTACACTATGATGTAATGACAAACTTGTTACTAAGGGTGGGGGGTTGCTATGGGACAATGTACCAATCAGAAAGAGTAATATTAGAGAAGGAAGAAGGAGTCATGTTTAATCCCACCTAAAGGAACGTGCCAAAAGGCCAATAAATATGAGGGTTCAGACAGCCGGAGGGCAGTCGGCGTGGGGTGATTGATGAAGAATGAATGCTATGTGGTTAGCGCAGACCAGCCTGGGTTTCATCGTGCTTCTTCTGGATGGATTTACAATAAACACAATTACATCAGACTCTGGGGAATGTGTCCATTTTTTGGAGATAGATCTACATGAGTCAGTGGAACACTTTGCCCACTCGCTCGGACTAAGTTTTATCCCACAACAGTTGGCAAGCCTGACAGCCAGGAGGAAGAGAAGAGAGGAGCCAGAGGTCCGATATGGAAGCTACTGTCTCTGAATTCAACAAGTGGCCATGATAACAAAAATAAGGTAATCAGAGCCTTTTTCCAAAAATCTGGAAATTTTGTTGGACTTCAGAATGGTATGCAGCCAGCCGGACCAAGGCACCATAAAGTCTCTCCTCCAAAAGAACCTAGAAGTAAGATTTTAAATTTAATTAAGTAATTTGGCCAGGAAAAGAGTCTGATGTACTGTGTGCTTGTTATAAGTGTTGGAATGCGTGTGTCGTGTGTGTGTTTGTTTAATGTAAAGATAGTATGTTGGTTCATTGAATGTGCTATTATAGGGTTGTGGCGCAGACAATAAATAAACTGCTATTTATTTCACCGGTGTTCCAGGCGAGGGTTGGAGAGTGAGGAGACAACTAAAGCAGTTACTGAAGGAGTAACTTACTTTTAACAGAGAAAAGGTAATGAGCTCAGTAAATTAAAAATAATTGTTGAAAGGCAACATAAATTCGAGTAGATCGCAAAGTGGCAGATCCCTGTGTTTGATAAATTAAAAATATATGTTGAAAGGCAACATAAGTTAGGGTAGATCACAAAGTGGCAGATCCCCTTGTTTGGTATAAATCGCTCAGGGTGATAGCGAAAATAGTGCCCCAACAGACACCGCCGCCCCCATATTGGCAAAGCAGACACTGCCCCATATTACCTAGGCAGACACTGCCCCAAATTGCCCCGACAGACACCGCATAGTGCCCCGACAGACACTGCCCCATGTTGCCAGATAGACATTGCTCTATGATCCGTAAAAAATGAAGTTGACTTTGTGAATTTGAAAAATGCGCAAAATCCAGTACGGGAAAAATGTATGAACTCTTTGTTTTGGGCTGTGTAATAATTTACATCTGGTATAAAATTTGTGAGATGTATGAGGAAAATTAAGTCCGAAACATGCATGAATCTGTTCATTCTGGGCAAAATCGATCAGAACCAGCTGAAACTGTAAATAATATAGCTCCATGTAAATAATGACTTTAATATAATCTACTTATATGCTTTATAATTTGTGTAGTTAGTGATAATACAGAGTGCTGACTGTAAGTGCGGGATTGTTGTTATGTAAAATAGAGTGTTCAAGTCGGGAGCCACTCGGAGTAAAAATTTGGAGAGAAGAATGCTTTTAACAAGAGCAAAAAAAGCATCCAAAAATTTTGGTGGAGTACAAAATTCATTACGTGTACATTGAGATAAAAAGAAATTTAGCAGCACAATATGCAAGGCTTTTTGGCGAACGGGTGGAAAAAATAGGGAAACATTTTACATAAATGAGTTTATGAGTGACTACAGCGGAGGTTATCTGGTTGGCATTCCTCAGGAAAAGGGAGTTGCGGGTATGATTCCTGCCTGTGGAATGTACTGTGTGATGAAAGAAAGGAGCAGTTTTGTCCAAAAAACAGAAAGTAAAGCAGAATACTGGTTGTTTCACTGAATGCTGGAAAAGGATTTTGTGGTAAATCGTAGAGAGAGTGATTGAAAGTACAAGCTTCAGTAATTGGGAAAAATCAAGGGACAGCAGTGGAGATTTCTGACAGAAAATATCTAGATTTGGGGGAAAAAAAACATTCCTTAGATGGAGGGGCGAATGGGTCATTCTGTCCAGAAAAAGAGTATGAGCCGGTCAGTGTGAGTAGCGAGTTAAATTTGTGTTTTCCATGTCTAGAGTCTGAAGTTTATTAATGTAGGAATCAACTGAATAATACAGTGATTTAAGCTTTACGATTTTGTAGTGGTCTTCATGGAAGAAATAGCTGAATTCTGTTAGTCAGGGCACCAGCAGATTTTGTCATCAGAGTAGATTTGACAGTGTAAGGGCAAGATGACAGATGGATGCTTTTAGCCTGTATGTTAGAACTGTGTCACATTAAATAAAAAATATATTATAGAATTTTTTTTTTTTTAATCTGAGTTATTTTGGGTGGTAAGCCGAGCAGGTGTGGAGTTGTAAGTAGACATAAGTTGATGAGTCAGATTGTGAACTAATTATTAAGGTTAAAAGTGTGTTCCTCATGGGAATGGGGGCTAGACTAAGGGTGAATATGAAGGTAATTCTTGGGTATTTACCAATGCGAATGAGTGAGGAAAACAGCCAGTCTAAAATGTAAATGGCCTGATGTAACCAAATAAAAGTGATACGTGGGCAGTCTTCATATTAAATATTTGCTCTAAAATAATAAAATATGCCCAGATGTTTGATGCTTTCAATACTTTATACCAATAAAAATTGCAGCAGTTGTGTAGGTGAAACATCGGAAGAGAATGTAAATGATAGAAGCGACCTCCAGAAATTTACAGTAAATTAAACCCAGAGAGTTGTTCGAGTGTAATAACATTGTTATGGTTATAAATTAAACAAACATATGCCTCTCTTGAATGATCAGCAAGTATAACGAGAAGAAAGTTTAGAGGAAGCAACAAGTAAACGTTGATTGTACAGCGGCGGACAACAACATAATGATGTTCCTCATTTGTGGCCGAGTACTTGCTTAACTGCAATTTGGTGGAATCTAAAAGTGATAGGTAGGGAGTACATGCAGACTGCATCTGGGATTATAGCACAACATAATTCATGTAGAAAATTCGAAGAAATAATGTACTTGAAAGGTAATGAAGCTAAAAGTAAAAAAACAGAAGTAAAGAACAGTAGGAAATTAAAAAGGAAAAAACAGATGAAAAGCACATATCCAATTTTGGATGGCGGACCAGTGAAACCTAATAGTTAGGCATTTGCGGGACAGTCAATTGAATTATATACCACTGCAGTGTACCGAGTCTAACATTGAAAATCCTAATAAAACATTGCCGTAATTTTTCATCGAAAAGTGCTGGAAAGTGGGTAACCTAAAAAAAAGGTTTGAATGTCTTAAAAATATATTTCCAAGTAATATCTGCATTTTAACGTTATGCTGTTGTAATAAGAAATCTCCGTAAAATATTTTTACTTTTAGCTCAATGTCTTCTCCGAAAATATAATCTTGGGAATCAATCTTGAGACTTAAACAAACAATAGAAGCCTTCAAACTGAACACCTTGAAAGAAAGTGACTATTTCCAAGTTAGACTTTCCTGTTACTTAGACATGGTTTATGGTATCAGCAGTTCATTTCTCAAGTTCAGTTAGAAGCCTTTTAGATGATTGATTGATAGATGGATAGATAGATAGATGGACAGATACACGATCATCAGTGTGGGGAAGTGTTTCGCAGGGTACATTCACGGTGTGTGTTTCTCGGATAGCACAGTTGCTGTGATTCTGCGACCTTGAAGGGCTGAGGCAGTGATACCCTGTGCAATGGGTAGTCCAGAGGAAAAGTCATCTATCGTGCACAGAAAATGTGAGAGGAAAAGACAGTAATTCCTGAAGAGATTGCCAAAATGTTTGAAGTCACTCATGAGGGAAAGTAATGATCCAAATGTACAGTATCAATAATTCATCTTGCGGGAGTTTACTCTAGACTACGCAGCCTAATTTGCGGCTTTTATAGAGAAAATATACAGCTTAGTTCACTTTACTTGCATATTAACTGGCGCGGGTAAACTTGTTGAAGTATAAACAAAGTAATGGGAGATTTATAAACAAGTCACTCACTCAGAATGAATAGAGGCATGTTGGGAGATAAAGAAAAGGAGCAAAAATGGGAGGAGAAAGGGAAACAGGAACAAATGCCATTATACCCCATTCTGAGTCCACCGCCTTATACAGGTGAGAAAAATCCTTTCAGAGTAAGACAATATGTGTTAACAGAGCCAGAGGAGGATGCAGTAGAAGTGAATGGAGAGGTGGAATTTACAGGGAGGTAAGAAGCAGAAGAAGCGGGGGCCCAAAGAGCAAAGGAGATGCAGCACCAGCTAAGTACTGAGCCAGGCCCAATAATACTAGAGAAGAACTGAGCCGAAAACCCAAGAGGGAAGACCCACTAGCTAGAAAGTAAGAGAAGATTATGCCAAAATGGCAGCTCAGGGAAAAGTAAACTGGATAAACCAACAGGAAAACATATTCCCATTTTAAGGCCAGTGACAGTGGTGATGGAGAGGAAATTCTGTCAGGCCACATAAAAAGAGTGACATGAAAGCGTAGGAATACTGAAAAAACAGCTGGAGAGAATAAAGCCAATAATCCCTAGAACCAGAGCTCTGATGTAAGTGGCCCTTCAGAGACGAGAAAACAGTGATGACCGAGACAAAAATAGAGCAGGCTGCCCCCATGACAGGGCCAGTGCGAGATTGCATGTGTGGAGCGGTCCTTGGTGGACCTGGGAGAGAGGGAAATAAATTTTTGAAGAGGCACTTTAATGCAATTGAGGTTTGTCAATTATGATGATGGAGGTATAGAAAACTGAATAAAATATAAAATATGCACAGTGCAAACTTTAGAACACAAGTGCAAGGAATGCACCCTAAAACCCTTTAAAATAAAGCACACGAATAAAGACATAAAAAGGCCAAAATATAAGAGGACACCAAAGTGGGAAGAAAGTGCGTGTAACAAACTTAACTGATTCAGAAGTTTCTATTTTAAAGAAAAGGAAGAGTATATGCCTAAAGCAGCAGTAAATATTATACATAGCATGAGATCTAATGATACATAAGTGATTTTAGAAGAATTAACCCCTTAAGCCCTGAGTCTCTTTTTTTCGAAAATGGCAAGCCCAAAATGAAATGAGTATATCTCTGAGGCTGCTTGGTCCATTTGAATAATCTTGATATCATAATAAAGGTAAAACCATTTGGGATTTCTGCCCTGGTGTAAAAATCACTATATATGTCACTGAGTCAGAGTAAATGGAGATGGAACACAGTATAAATGAAAGATCTCATTTTGCACCTAACAAAGTTTTACTTCTATCCCTTATAAATTTGTTGAGTTGCAGTCTGAAACCTCTAAAAAATTACAGCACAGAATCTCATTATTATCTGTGCCAAAGTTTATTCAGGTAAATCAGAGAAAAATTAGAGAATGTCTAGGTGGCTTCTCCAATTTGGCAATTTAGGTACCTTGTGTTCCATTTAAGATTTCTCAGATACCAAACTGTACAACTCATTTCACTTATATGTCACTACAGGCATACATTCCATCCAAATACAACATTTTTTTTACTTTTAGAATGAAAAAAATTTTTTTTTATTATTTCTGCCAGTTTCGTTGCCTATACAATTTCCCATTCAAAGATAATATACTGGACAAAGAAAGTTAGGGATCACCCAACTTTTCAATATTAAAATATGATATGGAAAAAAATACAAACTATCAAATATTTCAAATTCAAAATTTGGGGTGATCCCTAACTTTATTTGTCCAGTATACATACAATGAAAATGAAGTTTGACACCACTGGAGCAGATTTATGAAAAAACAAAAATAAAATGATAAATACAAAGGCAATGTGAAAAAATGTTAAAGAAAAGTTAGAATAAGAAAAACCCCAGCGATTATTTGTAGAAGGAAACTGCGATTATTTCCCAATTATACAACATATAGATCCGACTGAAGAATCTGTTTGGTCAATTAGATGTTTAGAATGTTCTCAAATGAGCAAGACAGTACGGGTAGCCTGTGCTCAGATGAAAAATACCTCATCACTAAAAATATTACTCCGCCTATCTTAGTTGCCGAGGCCATTGATTTAATTAATTTTTCAATTTGTTGCATTTGTACATTGAAATGAACATTTAATAAATCAACACATCTGTGAAAACTGTCGTCTTTATTTCAGAGGTAAATTGATAATGGCCTGAAAAGGTGATTAGCAAAAGCTCCCGAAAGGTGGGGTTGAAATTATATAACTGTTAAGCTTTCATGTTACAGGTTACTTTTGTTTCTTTTGCTGCTTGGCCGAGTAGGGTGTGTCTGCAGAGCCGGAGAGCCCTGCAGTTTCAGACGCTGCAGTTCTGCACCGCGTAGAACTGCAGGGGGCGGAGTCACAAAAACATCTTACCGCCCCCTTTTTTTTGTTCTCGTCTTTCTCGTCTTCTTTCTCGACGGTGATGGCAGTTTGTAAATCGAACCGTAAGTATTAAACGTGAATCACACAGTTTGTGTAGTGTCTCCACAACTGTTGACTTGATTTGAATGAGAAATGAATGTGTGGACTCTGTTTATGATATTTACCATGATAGTCTGAAAGGCACGTCGAATATTAATCTTGGTTAAGACGTGCACTGTAATGTCATTACAGATTTGACTTCCACAAATAACTTATTCTTTTTTTCATCTAGACAAATTGCTCAGCAAATTCATCCTGGGAAATGGACTGAGAGGACTGGACATGACATTCCAGTAAATATTCATAATTTACTACAGCAAAGTATTACCTGTAATATGCACTTTCACTAGCAGAACCATGGCCCATAAATGACAGCTTCTATCTATATGTCATATCTGTTGTTAACATTTATTATTTTAGTTCTTGCCACGCCAGACCTGTGGAAATGACTGTGGCATTTTTATGCTTATGGTAAGGTCTCAGTTTGTTGGGAAAGTATATGCAGGCCTCTGGCAACAATATGAATCATTTTTTTCCCATTTTTTTCTTTTCCAGTACACCCTTTGCATTGTCATGGGCATGGGTTTTGAGTTCCAGGAGGTTAGTTATTATTGCCTAATTTAAAATCCATGATATAACATCTTGAAGAGAGGATACATTAAGATCTAAAATATACTTTCCTATTCTTTTCAGATTGACATGCCTTTGATTAGGGAGTGGTGGAGCCTTCTCCTGATGCAGCGTTTTGAAATACAAGGGTACAACAGCTCTAAACGTGTTGATTATCACTTTGGGTGCCACTCGCAAAAAAGTTACTGATCAGCAGCGTGTCAATAGAAAATAGTTGGCTACGTTAGGGTGAACCATCAGTAACGAGAGATGTTAAGACTCTTGATGGCAGTCTCTTTTTTTAAAGTGTTTGTGATTGTCAATTTTGCAACAATGCCCCAGCTTTTTTGCTCTTCTGATTATTGTTATTGTTTGAAAGGCATGGCCGGAGGTTTGCTTTCTGGACAGATGAGGCAAACAGCTTGCTTCAAGGCGCCCTGCAGCCAGTGTTTCGAGTACAAAAACGAAAGGCCATCACAGGAGAGGTTCCAGTGCACATTCAGGTTGCTGTTAATCGCACTGCAGAAGAGAAGCGACTAGTTGATTTCATTCTGCAGTCCGCGGGAGCTGAGCAGCATTTGGTGGTACTTTGTTCACATATTACCATTACAAACTAACTCACAGCCGAGCTTCACCTTTGTGATTTGCCTTATCCAATTACCATGATTGTTTTCTGTTTTTTCTTTGTTTTTCTGTAGGGTGTACTTAATGGGAAGCACTCAAACTGGACAAACCCGGAGTCCTCTGTCAAGGTGCCAGTGTACCTTGACAGCAGTGACAACCAGGACCGTCTTTTTAAGTTTTTATGTGCAGTACTGCAGAGGACAAACACACAACTGTGCTTCAGTGATCCGATCAAGTTCGTCATGGATGTTCTTTTTCCAGAGGTATTTCTAACCATCAATTCTTTTGTTTTCCTGCTCTTTCAAAGCCTATAGAAAGCATGTCTATAATGGTGCTACTCCTGTGAACCTGATGGCCTGCTGCTTAACACTGGTGTGTATTTTTGTTAAAATAACCCTTCTCTTTTTAAAGGCCATCACATATGGCCTGTCTGCACTCTACAACCTCACCATGCAGGAGGCTGAGCAGGTCTTCCTCTCTGGTCCGCAGCTTCATCAAAGGTAAAAATGTGAAAAAAAGAAAATAAATAACACAAATTAGCTGAAATTCACACCATGACTAAGAAGTTGTTGTTAATCAATTTATCATTTAGTGTTTCAAATATTAATTTACCTAGCAGTGATTATTTTCATTTCCTACTGTAGTGAAGTGGAAGAATTCAATAGGACCATTGAAAAAAAAATGAAGAGGGAAGGAAACCTTTGAATGGTATGTAGGGCTGTTACATACTTCACAATCTGGGCTTTAAATATCAAAGTCAATTGTCAAAAACATTTTATTTCTTCTCTTTTCTTGAATCTTTCTTTCAGGACATCAATCCTGACGTGCCACATGATGCTGCACAAGTCCTGTAACAAGATTCCTCTTCAATTTGAATAAAAAATGTTTACTTGAAGATGTGTCCTTTGTTTCTGAAATGATTATGGCATGTTTTAGACCAATTTTACAAGGTTAAGCATATTTTGATATTGGGATACCATGACTCCATTCAATTCTATAGAAAGAGAATTAGTAATGAATTAATAATGATAATGAAAGAACTACCCCCCCTTAAGGGAATTCCAGACCTGCATTTCATGAGACCTCAAACTCTCTTGTGACTGTTGTCTCCCATGTCCTCATGCTGCCTTTCTGACATCTGTCCATTGCAACTTCTTCAGCTTTTCCCAACAACCACTAAGTCACAAAGAATTGCTCTTCATAGCCTTAAGGCCATCATTTGTCTTAACAACTCAGACTTGGTCCCCATCCCTTAATGATTAAGACACTTTGAGTGAGGAGTACACGCCACTTTGGACAAAAGGCTGTTTCCTGATGACTTTATGATCAAAGGCTTCTCCATGGCGACAGCATTTTTTCACGGCTTTCTTCTTGATATATCGAAGTTGTCATTTTTTTGCAGAAGTTTAGAGCCACTCAAGTTTTTTGTCGGACACAACAAAATATCAAAATGTATTACCAGGGGTGACAATACTATGAAATTTACTGCTGCCACAGGAAGTACATCCTCTGCTGAGCCTTCTTGGTGAGGGAGCTGATGTTCTGCTCCCATTTGAGCTCCTGGGAGATGGTGGTGCCCAGAAAGCGTAAGAACTCAACAGGGGTCACAGGAGTGTCACAGATGATGACGGGGGGGGGGTCCTTTATAAAGTCCACTATCATCTCCACTGTTTTGAGAGCGTTGAGCTCCAGGTTGTTCCTGCTGCACCATGACACCAGCCGGTCCATCTCCCTCCTGTAGGCCAACTCATCCCCATCAGAGATGAAGCCGATGAGGGTGGTGTCGTCAGCGAACTTCAGGAGTTTGACAGACCGGAGACCAGATGTGCAGCTGTTGGTATACAGGGAGAAGAGCAGAAGAGAAAGAACGCAGCCTTGAGGGGATCCAGTGCTGATCGTCCGGGTATTGGAGTCATGCTTCCCCAGCCTCACAAACTGCCATCTGTCTGACAGGAAGTCCGTAATCCACCCGCACATGGAGTCAGGCACATTTAGCTGGGAGAGCTTGTCACAGAGCAGGGCTGGGACGATTGTATTAAAGGCAGAGCTACAATCCACAAACAGTATCCTGGCGCAAGATCCTGATGAATCCACGTGCTGGAGGATGAAGTGGAGTGCCATGTTTACAGCATCTCCTACAGATCTGTTGGCTGTAAACATCCCTACAGGGCTTCAAGCGCTGCACAGCTTGCTTTGGCTCAGGCCTTTAAACTTCGGGTCATGCAATCTCAGAAATGCAGGTCTAAATATGTTTTTTTATGATATTGAAAGAATATCAGTCCACCGTTGTTTTGGATGGGATAAACCTTTTAAAATGTAATAACAATTTTGCCATTTGGGTGGTATAAACCCTCAATATTATAGTTAGACAGAGAATACATTCAATATAATTAAATACTATGGAAAATATTGCAAAATCTACAAGGTCCTTTAAGTGGTTTGGGTTAACCCCAACCTTGAAAATGTAGTCACTGGTAGCTGACTGTAGGCTCATACTTCGTTTTTTTAATTTTATTTTTGACAAAATAAAATTTTATTTCCATGTAAAGACGTGGGCAAAGTCCAACTGTAGCAACATGGGATTAAAAGGTGTTTTGATCATGCAGAAAAGTGCAAAGACATTACTTTTTTCCCCCTCCAATTTCAAAGACTGATTACATTTTTTTCTTTTATTATATTATTATCGTAATTTGAAGCAGCAGTGATTTACTCTGCCCAACAGGGGCGCAAAACCGTCTAGAACTGCAGCACCTGAAATAGCACTGACCTACCAGCAGGGGCGCAAAACCGTCTAGAACTGCAGCGTCTGAAACTGCAGGGGCTCTCCGGCTCTGCAGACACATACTATTGGGGGGCTTGGCCACATTAATCGGAGCTAACGTTAAATTAGAGTGATACACCCCCAGCTGAAATGAAACATCTGTTGGTGAGCTTATTTAAAGACAGATTTTCGTTCTGGTGCCAACACTGGAAAGCCGTTGCCTATATTTAAATATAAGCGTTAATGTAAGTTCGTTCGATAAAGATCAGCTGAGTCGTTGTCAGGGCACCTGTTAGCTTAAAAATGACTGAAATGTCGGCAGAAGTATAGCTATCAGTCCATGAAAAAATGATTTTTTTTTTTTCCAGCGGATATTCTAGTTACATCATGATTGAGCTAGCTAAGCAGTTTTGTGTTGCTATGTGGGGTATTTATTCAGCTTCGGGAATCACGATGTCTAGAAAACATAAGCTAAAATTGGCTGGCTGACAAGGACTAGTTAACGTCAGATCTCATGTATTTACTCGGAAACGGAGAGAATACTAGTAAAAAACTTATATTTTGAGAGCGAAATGCCCACAGTATAAATAAATTTTGATTATACATTTTATTTTGTTGGTAATAGTTGTATAATCGCATTATTATACTTGAGGGTGTGCTTGACCATCATTCTTGTCACTTCAGTCGTGACAAGAATGACGGTCAAGCACACTCTCGTGTGTAATAATGCTTAAAAAAATGTGCCTAGACCAGGAATCAAATCTTCTGAGTCTCCCTGGCAGCGTAGCATTTTAACCATTAGGCTGCGCCTACTCACTGTGATATTATGGTCAAATTGCCCATTTAATGAATGGGTAAAGAAAATACGTACTGCACTGTTGTAGTTTCAGTATTTGTGCGGAATAGCGCAAAGATTCTGTCAGAAAATGACTTTGAAAATGAATGTTGAATATTTAGCGGATAATTATTCGGACAATACCTCAAACAAACTAGTTATGCGTTTAAATTGTCGCGCTATTCAAGAACATGCAAATACCCCATGGACTCAGTTTGACGCGTTGGGAACGCAAGGCTGTAGCTCAGGCTAGGTTTCTGCGATTAAGGTGGTTTAGAGTTCATTGGAAACATCAGGACCCATAGAATCAAATGGCTATCGGCACAGTCTTACTGACAGCATCACAAGCCGATCGCAGAGAGGAAAATAAATTGCAAGCAAGCTGAATGCTATGGAGCTGAGATCTTTGAAGCAACGCCCTGGGAAAGAACATGTTTGGATACTGGCAGATCTAGTTTCGTTATTACACGAACACATTGGGCTAACAATAGCAAGCGCAGATTTACCCTCGAGCAGTTTTTTATCACAAAATATCAAAGGTAAGAATTTTTTTTGCTCATCTCTGTAGACTGTAAAGTGTATGCCTGCTGTTCTTTGAGTGTGGTGTCGGTTTAAAAAGACAGGGCTCATATCGTTGGATTCTGTGGACTTTCCTCTTTCATTTGAGGTATCGTTTTTATGCATAGCACAAATTCAGGAGAAATTCTGGCGATTCAGCGCTGATATGATTGTGCTACATGCTTATTTACTTGCTTGGTGCTTGAATTGTGTTCGGTTGAGGTAAAAATGGTCTACATGAGCTTTTGGCCGAGTGTCTTCGCGAAATGTGGATATGCCGCATGACAATGTTGCGATTTGGAAACATACTGTATTTATTATAACAACCGGCCCCCGGTACCGGGGCGTAGGGCTTAAGGGGTTAAATAAAGTTCAAGATATATATGTATATATGGGGAGATTGGACAGGTTTTTTTTACATATATATGAGACAGCTCAACTAAGTGAAAATACCACAGCATGGTATGAATTGGCAAAGAAAATATCTTTTATTTGGGAATCTAACTAAAATAGATATGACTTTATTAGGGATGTAGTGCTTTTTGAATCAGATATAATCAGTTTTCAAAATGAAAAGTCTTTGATCAGTGCATGAAACTAGAAGGGGAGGTCTTAGAAGTTACAAATAAAGTGTCAGGTAGTTTTTCCTTTTAGTATGCAGCGATTAAAGCTGCCCTGAGTGAATGAGCAATGTGAATGATTTTGTTTATTTTCATGGAAAGAGTGGAAGATTAAATGTTTTCTAACTACTCTAACTAAAGAAATGAATGATTGATTAATGAAATATCTTTTCTCTACTTTTAGGCAGGAACTACTCGTCAACTGTTGGTTTATGGAAGCTGTGCTGAAACTAATTTTCCCTTATTTTTGAACGTGTATATTACAGGGTGACATAATGAAGAGTTCAGGAGTAACAAAGCTGTGAATCTGTTGTTATGTGAATCTAAATGTCAGGTTTCTTCACAGACCCGGAATCACATGGAGACAAGAGACCAAGAAAAAGGAGCAAGATATATACATATATCAGCAATAGATGAGAATTATTGCTAAATTGAAATGCCTAGTGGCCTGGCCAGCCAATAAGCATCTCCAAAGAAATAATTTGGAAATAAAATTTTGGGTAGATTCAACTCTGAAATTCTGAATGATGATTCCATTAAAATTCAAAATACTTAAAGGTGGTACCACCAGTTACTTGAAAAGTCAACTTATAATATGTGATCGCATTTCATTTTTTTACAATTTGACTGAAAAATCTTTGATAATTATGAAATTGACAACGACTATGACTGGGACAATGACGCGGACCAGAGTTTTTAAGAAAAATGGACAAATGAGATGGAACGGGTTTTTTGAGCAAATTGAAATAGTCCTGCAGTCTGCATTGACCTTGGGACTGCCCAATATGGTGAATGCATTCACAAAACGGGGGTGGAAGAAAAAGTGGTATGTGTGGGACTGATGGAAAGCCCTGACTTTCAAAAGTACCTGTTTCTTGTATATGCTAAGTTGACACATGGCGTAGACCATGCATCAAAAAGGGGGGAGGGGAGTAAATGGAGTAAGCCAGCGTGGGGTCACCATATTGAACAGCTATGTGAAATCAAGTATTGCGTAAATTTAAGGTTTGTGCTAGACACAATGGAAGGAAGGCATTTTTAAAGTGCATTTTGAACATCATATCACCAGAAGGAGGGTCACTTTGTGAACAAGGTAATGATATTGTGGGTATAAATTTGGGAATTAGAAAAAGGTTAATTTGCATACATCATCCCCAATCACAAAGAATGGGTGGAAATAGCTAATGGGAGTCTGAAGTGAAAAATGCCAAAATATGTGCAGAGGGCAAAATTTACTGTGTGGAAGCATTGCCATTGACATTTCCCCAGGGGTTCAAACCAGAGGAAATGCAGGATGGAGAAACCTGCTGTTGTATCATGAACAGAGGTTCATTAATCGTACTTTTACAGCAACATATGGAAAAAAGGGGATCAACTTCATGCCACGTCAATCACGACAATACAGGACAGACTGGTTCTTGACACAATGCTTGCAGAATCACATGGAGTATGTGTAAGGATTGAAAGGTAACACTAACATTGGGGAAAAGAGGGGGGTGTTTCATTGTGACACGTGTTCAAAAAGGACCCATTGAGTGTCGGAAACAGCATGGAAACCTGGCAAATCTTAAAGGTGGCCCAATTGACTGTCCATTTCGAAAATCCTCTCTGCGAATGGGGAAGGAGAGCTGAGGCAGGTCGGAAGTGCTGGAAAGATGATTTATATCACTGTGCGTCATATGCGCTAGTAGCCTCTCCACAGTAACGGCTCTCTACGGTGCTCAAAAACACCTGGGTTGAAGATATATATACCCTAATACTAACACACACTTACATACTCACTAATAGATGAATAGTTAAAAGTGCACATATAATTATCTCAAGCACATATAGTTAGAGTAACACATAGTTATTTTTATTCCATTTTACATTTCTCAGCTGAACTATATCTTTTAACTGCTGTTTAGTGAAAAGGCCAACAACCTCTCTTCTACCAGCAGAGTCGACGCATCGGATGTCAGGCTTGGGACAAGAGAAGACATTATCTTGCTTAGAACATATAGAGCATAATCATGAAGTATATAATCTCATGATTCTGTTTAAAGCATATAATGTATAATCATGTACTATGTAACTGCATGCTATCAGTTTAGTATTCACTTGATATACCCATGGCTGGTCTTAGTATATTCATGTATTTACCGAAGTAATCTCTATTGCTGAGTTAAGTTAAATTCCAGGAAAATCAGACCACACTGAATGTTGTTGTGAACTATAGCAGCCGCAATCTGCTTATGTTCCAGAGTGGGTAAGGCAACTTAAATCCCTCTAACAATCAAATGGTCAATAGTTGTGATTCGCTCCAGAGACCAGTAAAATCTCCGCAGGGGGACAACCTAAGGCAGGAGTGAACTGACCGCACCAAGGGCGAGTTGTGATTCACTCCAAAGACAGGTGAGATCTCCAAAGGGAGACAACCTAAGGCAGGGGTGAATCGACCGCTCCAAGTGAAGTGTACAAAAAAGAAGGCAAAAGAGTGCGGTAACTATTCCAAAATGCAGGGGGAGCCATGAACTAAAAGAGGAGGGGATATGCATGAATTGATACTACCACTCATCATCCGGCGAGGACAGGCCTTTGAGGAAATTAGGTGTACTTGGTAGCTATCTAGAATCTATTGAAAGACCGTTTAGAGAGTAGGTTGGGTAGATGTTTTCTCAGGAAGATTAGTGTGGACTGAGTCTGTTAGTTTAGCATATAAAATTCCAATATCTGCCGAAAGATATCAAGAGTGATTAAGCATTTCCATTATGAATCCAGAGCAGTTGGGTTGATCTCACTTCATTAATAATTTGCATCATGAAAAATGCTGTGTGATTTGTCTAAAACAGGGAGGGAATGTTTCCACGCCATGCTCAGGTCTGCGGATGGGTCATCATCTTGATAATCGCTGTGGTCTAATCGGATGGAACTTAACCGCACGGTGTAGGGACAGATAACAGATCTGTGATAATTAGAAGTCACAGAAGGGGGAAGTGTGGTGTGGAAATAATCTTAAATACTGTAAAATTCAAAGTATCACTATAATCACTGCTCAACAGAACGTAGCCAGGTTCATATGGCCCTTTGAAAATACCGAGAGGGAGTTTGGAGCTGAGAAAGAGGCAAAAACTCATAAATCTGTCAAAAAACCTGATAAAAACGCTCCTGCAGAACCCTCAAGGTCAGCCTAATGAGCTAACCCTCTGGAATGACTACATCGGTAAGTCTGGTCCCACTACCTGAGCATGCGCATCTGAATATTTTTTTTTTAATTGTGATGCTCACAGCCTGTTCTCTGAGAAAATGAAGAGTTTGGTTTGGTACTATGCTGGGTAGATAGCTTTCTGACAAAAGGTAGCGCTTTAAAGAGCTAATGTTCTACCGATCTAATATTCCATATTTCCAGACACATACCAAAGTTCTGCCTTTTGAAATATATGCAGTACATGCACAGTTATACATAAAATTTGTAATCCCTTTGGTATTAAACTCTTGGTTGTAAACTGGTGGTGATTGTGAGCGTTACAAACGCACAATACATGTGTTTTTACCAAGTACAGCCCAGTCAGAAATGTACAGCAAGTTATAAAACATGACCAGTCCAAAAATAAAAAAAAATAAATGCCAAAAAACAACTAATGTAAAAGGAGTATCACCGTAAGTATGTGTACAGACATGCATCAACAGTATACGTACACTTGTAGAAAATAACAGTCCATGATTTGAACTCTGAAAAAGAATCTTAGTCACACAACCGTGTACATGAAGACAAAATGTTTAGTACAAAAGTTAAAACTGTTATATACTTTTCATGTTATCCATAGTGAAATGACGTCAACCCAGCATGTGACTTGCTCTATCCCTCAGTCTGTTTTTGGAAGTGGACTGTGGGTTGGTGGCACCTGGTGGTGCGTGCCAGAGGTGCTCTTTGGCCTTGGCCCTGAGCAGCTATCCAAGGCCTTCTCCGTTCGATCTGGGTTGATGTTACCCTTGGAGCCAGTTGAGCCCTAGGCAAGCCCAACTACACTAGATCCTGGGTCTCTACAGGGCGGTTTATGGCCCGTTGATAGTGAGCTTGTCTGTCTCTGAATTAAGTAGCTGGCTACTGCCTATATGGCACAATGGCTGCGTCAACACCCACAGCTTGGTACGCACCAAAATGGGAAGTCTGGAAAAGAAACCCCGCCCTCCCACCCAGCGGGCATCCTGTAGGCTAGACATCATGGGCTGGTGTTAGGAATGAGGGCATGCAAGTTACCACTATAAATGAACTGCCCTTATTTTGTCAGGCTGCTGCTTGCTTACTACTAACTCTGTGGTCTTTTTCAGGACAGCAACTCGCTCGATGCGACTGCTGTGCCCTTTTTCTTACCTAAAAGTGGCATAGTGGTTAGCACTGTTGTCTCACAGCAAGAAGGTCGTGGGTTTGATTCCGGCCTGGGGCTTTTCTGTGTGGAGTTTGCATGTTCTCCCCCTGTTCGCGGTTTCCTCCTACAGTCCAAAGACATGCATGTCAGGTTAATTGGAGACACTAAATTCCCCATAGGTATGAGTGTGAGAGCAAATGGTGAGAAGATTTGAATAGTATCTTGTAATGAATTGTGGAGGGCAGCATTACGCCATACGGTATACAGCCTGCCGGAATCCTAGAAGAAGAAGAAGAAGACCACTGGTAAGATTCTTGCATGTTGACACAATGCTATAATCACTACCAGCATTCTTTTCCAGTTTACAACCAACCCAGCTTTAAACCAAAGTGATTACAACTTTGATGCACAACTGTGCATGTACTTTATATGTGTGAAAAGACAAAATTGTGTTATATGTCTGGGAATATGCAATATTAGGTAAGTAGAAGTTTAGCTTCTTAGAGTGTCACCTTTGGTCAGATAGCTATCCACCCAGCACAGTGCCAAGCTAAACTCTTCATTTTCAGTGAAAACTAGTTGTGTGTGTATCGCAATTCAAAAACAATTTCTTTGGTACATTGCTGGGGATAGCCAGTACTTACATCCAACCTACAGCGCCCCCTGGGGTGAAATTTTCCAACTTTTGATGTTGAATATCATCTACACTGAAAATACTACCATTGAGATTTTACAAATGCTGTAATGTACCCCAGAGGGACTATGTACCCAGAGAACTTTAGATTTGCTGTCTTGCTGGGTAAACAAAATAATGCCACCGAAACATAGGCACAATCTGCTATGAAATGGTCCGTTTTGAGTTTTCCTCCAACTTTGGCTCTGTCTTGCTTGAAATTGTAGATAATACCAAAGAAATGCTTGGTATTCCTAAAAATAGAGTTCCAAAAGCACAACAAATGGCATTTATCACCATGGAACATATCTGGGTTACTGAGAAAATATACCGCAAACATGCACCAAAATCAGTTTCGACCATCTTTCCGGCCATCCACTGCACTAACCCAGCAAGATACCAAGGTACTATTCACTGAAAATGATAGTCTTGTTGTGAGTAAACACATAATACCATTTTAGATTGGTATATGTCTAGGACATTATTTTATTCCCATTTCCATTTTCAATTTTTATTGTTATTTTTCAAATAATTCTGGCTCAATAACGTAGTTACCCAGCTTGGCGCTGATGTGGTACTGATGTCTAACCGGACTTGAAGTGTCAATGGTCATGATAAAAGTATAAAATATTTGGCACTGTGTACGCTTAAGTCATGATAGTTCATATAAAATGTGGTGTCAACAGCAAAACTGAGCCACTTTAGTGGCTTCCAGGTGGCGCTACCGGCAGGCAAAGTGAGATGGGGACCTAAAAATTTGGCTTTTTCCGTGAGACAACCGTATCTATGTGCCAAGTTTCATTCAATTCCAGGGGGGTCAACTCCTCAACTTCTTCAAAAAGTGCCATTTTCTCACGGAATGGCTCTTAATCACAATGTTTTCAGCGTTCAAAAAAAATAGGTTCCATTTGCAGGAAGAGTTGTTGCACGCTGATTGCTGTGCGAAGCAATAATAATTAATTTATTAAATTACCAATGCTTCTGATGTCGAAACATTGGTGATTGGATAATTTTGTAAACTGGATATTAGAGCATTGTGAAAGTTCAACGCATGGCATGCATTTAAAATCATTTAGTATGCATGCCATGCGTCAAATAGCAAAGTCATCAGGTCTTTGCAGTTCGACTTCTGGGAAAGTTGTAGGAGGGCTATAATATGAGATTGTATGAACGGCAATTATGAAATTAAACAAAATCTAGCCCTTATCTAAATACAATTTTCCGCAGCATTAACTACATAACACTACTTCAAGATGGAATTTCCAGAAATTTCACTTGATTACGTCAATGCAATCTCATATTGTAGCCTTCCTCGTTGACGTAAAGCTGCATGTCGTTATGCAGTTAATCGTTAGGCTAATGGCAACGCAGCTTATTGGAAGCCCATTAGCTCAGTAAATTAATTAAGTTTATAATCCCATTCCTACTCGGAAATAGGTTGAGTGTTAACCTGCATTTTGGTAAAGTCACTGGCTGTAGACAGTGTTTTATTTTTACATGAGCAGCCTTAAAGGTGCTGTAAGTCTTGTTATGCGGTTTCTAAGCTAGAACATTTTTTGTCGCATGCAGCAAACATCTTCTCACGATCCACTAGCTGCCTGTCCCCTGAATACACTGGAAAAAAATGCGGTCCCTGTGGACAACCCAGGCTCCAAAAACTGCAACAAAAACAACCTGGTCTAGCCTGGACCATCCAGCCAATCACTGACGATTGAGATGGGGGGGTTTGGTTTTTTGTTTTTTTTTTGACAGTTTCAGGAAGCACGGGAGGGGGAGAGCAGGAGGGAGTGGGAGAGGAGCAGGGAGGGGCGAGGTAGCTCTCTGTTTTTTTTGGTCAAACTTCAAACGTCAACAGAAGTGACATCACCCCACCGTGCTTAGAGCACCTTTAACACAAGCACCTAAGTTGCCAAAACCACATTTCTCCTGGAAAAGCAAGGCTTAGGAAGAAGTGTTGTGATGAGACTCGAGCCTCACTCACTAGTCAATAAATCAATTTTCCATTAGCATGACCATGAGATGTAAGATTGACAAACAGCTCATCCAGGAGTTAACGATAGTGTCACTTTGATTAGAAATGTTTTCTTTGGCATATCAAGCTAATCGGATGCGGACGCAAAAATAAATATATTCCGTTTTGTGAGCTGCAGGAATTCAGAGCCTTCATAAGACATTGACGTTTTATGTCACCATAAATATGCATAGGAAAATGCTAGATAATTATAACAGTGAACTACAAAGGAAGCTGATGGGAAATGGATACGGATTGATCATCGCAACTGAACAAATTAGCACTTGGTAATTAGGAAACCTAAATGGGATTGAGTCTGGAAATATAATGTGCTTTAAGTCGAGGTGAGAGCAGTGCCAGTATCCCTCCGATGACAACTCCGGAGTGGACCTCGCATGAAGAATTCTGTCAAATGTTTTTATTACCTACATGCAGAACTTTACATTTAGCTACATTAAATTTCATCTGCCACATTCCTGCCCAATTATGAATTCTATCTAAATCATCCTGAATCACTTCAGTGGACTCTAAACTGTTTGCCAAACCTCCCAATTTAGTATGATCTGCAAGTTTAACTAATTTGCTTTCAATATTCCTATCAAGGTTATTAATGTAGAGGAGGAAGAGCAGGGGTCCCAACACCGTTCTCTGAGGGACGCCACTCCCCGCCATACCTAGCTCAGATGAGATTCCACTGACCACCACTCTTTGTGTTCTGTCCTGTGACCAGTTTCAAATCCACTCAGAATAACTCCTGGAATTCCAATGGAGCTCATTTTAAAAATGAGTCTCTTATGCGGTACTGTGTCAAATGCTTTCTGAAAATCCAAGTATATGATGTCATAAGCCCTGCTCTGATCATAAGTCTTGGTGGCCTCTTTAAAGAATTCCAGAGGGTTTTTCAGGCATGCCCTTCCCTTATGGAAACTATGTTGGGTATTGTTCGAGATATTATTACATTCAAGAAATAATTCCAGCTTGTCTTTTATGATAGATTCCAGTATTTTGCAAACAATGCAACTTAAACTGACTTGCCTGTAATTTCCTGGCTCAGTATGGTCCCGCTTATTATATATTGGTATTATATTTCCCTGCTTCCAATCATTTGGTATTTCTCCAGTTTCTAAAGACCGTCTGAAGATAGCAGAGAGTGGTTTAGAGATGATCTCACTAACTTTCCTGAGCACTCTAGGGTATAAGCCATCTGGACCTGACGCCTTATCTGCCTTTAGTTTATGCAACTTGTCAAATACTACATTATCCCCAACCTTAATTTCCGCTAAATAATTTTGAGCATTGGAAATGCCCTCTGGCCAAATAAAAATCCGCTCCGAGGACTTTCCTTTTTCTGCTACACTACTGAAAGAAGCGCTTAGGATTAGTTTTTTCCCCTTCTGCAATTTGCCTTTTTATACAGTCTCCTAGCATTTCTCAGCTCTTTTTTGACCACAGCCTGCATTTTAAAGTATTCAGCTTTAGTATTCTCATTACTGTCCTTTGTGTGCATCTTAAAAAGCTTCCTCTTTTCCCTCAAACTCCTACGAATAGCTGTGGTCATCCACTGATGATTCTACTTTTTCAGCTTACTTTTGCACTGCTTTGGAATAAATCTGCATTGTACATCAAGTAATCCCCCTTGAATCTACCCCACATCTCATTTACAGACTTACAATCAAGCAGTGTCTCCCATTTTATTTTGCTTAGATATGAGCTCATCCTTTCAAAGCTTGCTCGCCTAAAATTGAAAATTTTAGTTTTCAAAGATAACTTTTTATCTTGCCTTGAAACATCAAAACTAACAGCGGAATGATCACTTGTCCCAAGTAGCTCCAATACCTCTACATTGCAAATTCTATCTGGGTCATTACAAGTACTAAATCTAAAATTACCTTCTTTCTTGCAGGTTTATTAACATACGGCACAAAAAAATGGTCATTTATAACATCTAGAAATTCTTCTTCCCCTTTACCCTGTCCTTTCACCATTTCCCAATTGATGCCAGAATAATTGAAGTCACCCATAATAATAGTCCCTCCTCCTCTACAAGCTTGTGTAATCCTCTTAAAGAGCATTTTGTTTACTATACCGTCCAAAGCTGGTGGTCAATAGCACACTCCCATGTTTAGACCTGTCTCGTGTTTGCCAGTGAGCCTGACGTAGATATCTTCACAGGGCATGAAATGTTTGATTTTAGGGATTTCCTGCACATAAATGTGTTCGTTCACAAAAACTGCTACACCCCCTCCTCGCCTATTAGATCTACCCTTCCTTAAGAGCTTATAACCTTCTATATTATATTCATCCCCATCCTGTTTACAAAGCCATGTCTCTGTAATCCCAACTATGTCAGAGCCCTCACTAATCATTACAGACTCAAGTTCTGGAAATTTATTTTTTATGCTTCTTGCATAAAAACCTTCAGTCTACCACGACTCCACTTACCCTTCAGCTCCCTAGCTGCCTGCTGCTCCAAGCCCCTCTCTACGCTTTGTTGCTTTAAAAAGATATCATCAATAGTGCATGTAGTGCTGTCATCCTCCATCAGGGCAGTCTGCATTTCCTTATTTCCCTAACACTCTCTAACCTCCCTGCCCCCAAAGTCCCCAGTTTTCTCTCCATCCCTAGCAGAGCATAAGTGTCATGTCTGCTTAGTCGTTCAAATATTTTTGGAGAATAATCTTTATTGAAAACCCAAAAACCTGCAAATTCCATTGCACCTCTGTCTCATTCCTGGACTTCACTGTGATGCAAGGCATCATGGAGATGGATTGCCGGAGGGTATTACTTGTGCTAGATTTACCAGTCACTAAGGACCATAAGCAACTGTTAAGACAGCTCCCTGAAGAACCCTCACGTCCATCAGAACCCCCTCCTGCTGGCCTTCCGCCAGCTTAAGGAGTTATTCACCATCGCTCCCATCCTCATGCTTCCAGATCCTCAGCACCAATTCATCATGGAATTCTATGCCTCCTTTGTCAGTGCTGGGGTCACACTCGCCCTGCAAGTAGCCAACGGCAAAATCCATCCATATGCCTTCTTCTCTCGATGGCTGTCTCCTGCTTAGAGGAATTATTCCATCAGCAATCAGGAGCTGTTAATGATGAGGCTGGAATTCGAGGAGTGGGGGCATTAACGGGAAGGATCTAGTTTCCCAATCCTCATTTGTATGGACCAAGGCAACCTGGATTACCTCTCTACTGCTAAAAGATTGAACCTCAGGCAAGCCCATTAGTCCCTCTTATTCACTAGATTTACTTTTATCCTGTATCCATGAATACTAAGCTTTACTCCTTGTCCCATCTCTACTTTCCTTTGCTTAGTGATCCTTCAAAGGCTATCCTCCCAAGTCATTTTTCTGGCAGCCACAAACCTCCAGATTGAGTGCAAAGTTGAAGAGACATTATGGTCATGTCTTCCACCATCAGACACTTCACTCAATCTTATCTTCGACCCTGGGGAAGTGAGATGTCATGTTTTGTACTGGGCCCACAATTCTCAGCTGACATACTCATCTGTTGATGCTTTTACGTAGGAGTTCGTCATATCCTGATTGATGTGTCTCCACTCTAAGTCCAGCAATTAGCGTCCGTCCTGTCTGATCCAGCCCTTGGAAATTCCCAATCAGCCATGACCAAGTATCACCATGGATTTTGTCACTGGGCTTCCGTTGTCAGATGAGTTCATCGTAATCCTCTATATCATGGACCAGTTTTTAATAGTGGCCCATTTCATGCCACTGGTGAAGCTGCCCATGGCCAAGGAGACTGGTCTCGGACTGTGGTCTTCAGTTCACCAGTAGCTTCTGGAAGGCCTTTTGCGCCCTGGATGGCACTACACCCCGCCTGTCCTTAGGATTCCACCCTGAGACTAATGACCAGTTGGAAAGGATTACGCAAGAGCTGGGCAAAACTCTGCGCTGTCTGATGGAAGGTAACCCCTCCAGGTGGTCCCATTTCTGGAACTAGCTCATAACTCACTACCTATTGCTGGTCTTAGTGTGTCACCTTTCCAGTGTTGTTTGAGTTACCCACCACCTTTGTGTCAGACAGTAGAGAAGGAGGTAGCAGTTCCCTCTGCTCAGCTCTGGGTTCATCGTGCCCGTCAGGCATGGAGGAGAGCCTGTGCACTTTTACTCAATCATAAATCTGCCTTCCAGAAGCAGGGCTACCGTCATCGCCATCCAGTTCCTGCCTATCAAGTCCAACAGAAATCGTGGTTAGTTATGAGTGACATCCCGCTCTAGGCAATATTGAAAATGCTCACCCCCCAGTTCATCGGTCCGTTCATCATAACTTGCTGTCTGGCTCCTCCTTCTACCCCCTCTTTGTACAGTTCACCATATGTATCATGTCTCAGAATTAAACCTGCTTTTGTATCACCCTACAGTCCTCCCTCCCGCTCCCTACCTCATTGAGGATAGCCTTGCCAACACTATGTGTTGGATCCTGAATGTTTGGCGTAGAGGACGCGCTTGGCAGTTCCTTATCAACTGGGAAGGTATGAGCCCAAGGCACAATCCTGGGTCCCCAAGTGCAACATCTTTAGCCCCTCCCTTGTCTGGTATTTCCTGCGTCAATGCCAAGGGTTGACCAAAGGGCTGCCAGGTGGCGCCACTCAAGGGGGTGCTGCCACAACCCTTCTGTCTTTTTTATCACCTCCTCCCCCTTTCCAGCAACCTGCATGTCTTTTTGAGGTATTGTCTCCTTAATTGTTTTGTTGTCCTTGTTGTCCATGCCTCCCTTGCCCAGGTGTAATCCATTATGTGCCCTGTTCCCTTGGTGCATGTGTGGTGTATATAAGCCTTAGTTGTGTCTAGCAGGGTTGCTAGATTGTCTCACTGCATTATTTTATGTCTTTTGCTGAAGGTTGCCTAAGTCTTCCGCTTAATTAGTCATTGCCTTTGTGATCGTGAAAAATGTAATTATTCCCCGGAAGCATAATTAATTATAATTGATTGATGAATTCATTGATTGATTAATTGTAATCAAATACATTTAATTGTTATCAATTAACTGATTAATTACAATAAAATGCAATTAAATGTGATTAATTATAACAATCGGAATAAACTCACAAGGCTTACAGTCTCCAGGATTGGGATCGCATTCCTGTGTTCCATCTGTTCCAGTATTTTCCTCTGACCAGTTTTTTAGAAACACCTCCCACGCCATCAACAATTTTCAGCATTGGGACTATGTTCCTAAAAAACCCTTTGGATCTCTCAAGCAGTCCTGCTTTAGCAAAGGTTATACCACCTTACTTCTACCTCGGAATGCCACTGGCCAGGCATGGACACACCCACCACCCTTACCACTAAATACCCTCTGAGCTGGACTGCCCCTTCCTGCTTTGCGCTTTGGCCATCCCTCCAGTTATTACCGTATTCCATCAATAAACACTCCCAATTGGATTGTTCTCTGAATCTACATCTGGTTGTCTGGATCATAACACTAAACATTTTTAATCAATATGAAGACATTTTTATTTTTTGACAAAAGTCATTTGTGATCTCCATTCATCTGGAGGAAAACAGGTATACAGAGATGTAAAAGCTTAGCTGTTTATATGAGCAGTGTTAATCAGAATCCATTCATAATCCTCTTTACACAAGGACTTCTTAAATAAATCCATTTGGCGAGCTAACATGTTTCTTTCATTATATACATGGTGAAGTATTCAGAGATTAATGGCTTGTTGTCCAGTGTCTACCCCAGCAATGCTGTCTGCTGAGACAATGCCAAGAGTTTTGTCTTTTTAAGTTAAAATTTCAGAGAGGTATGGGATTGTGCTCTGCTTCTTAGCTGTGTAGAAGGCACATGTTTTCCGTCATGTTCTTCTTGTATCTGACTGTGACTCATATCCTTCAGTCTGCAATCTTGAGCAAGAACTGCATTTCCGTTTTTTTTTTTTTTTTGGCCTCTGAGAGATTGCATAATATCGGTCTCCTTCCCTTAAGCCCCTTATATCCAACAAAACCCCCTTTACATGAACCCAGCAGGCTGCTTCTGCCTCCTGCCAGCTTAAGGAGCTATTCGCCACTGCTCCCTTCCTCATGCTCCCAGATCCTCAGCACCGCTTCATCGTGGAAGGGCAGGCTTGCACCTCCTTTTAAAAGTGGGCAGCCTGAAACGCCAGTTTTAGGGTGACCAAGCGTACACTGACTGAGATTTCAAATGAAATCGCGGAATAGGACAATGCCATTATCTGTTTTCACACTGTAGTCTGACAAAGGGTCTTTGTACTACTGATATCACACTATTGCTGGGAAAGTAAACAAAGCCAGTCTCAAAAAAAGAGTGGCGTGTTCTCAAATGAACCTCATGTGGTTTAAAAGAATAGTTTCTGAACATTAATTAACCTCTAGAGGAAGTGTTGGAGTGCCAAGCAAGAAGGGATTTCCCCTGTTTTGTCCCCAAAAGACACAGAGGTCACTTTTAGTTAATGCAGAACAGTGGCGGCTCGTGAACGAGCAATAGGGGAAGCTCAAACAATCCCTTAAAATTAAAGATTTGTCATGATCTCTTTTCAATCATTCATTTACAGTGGGGTAAATAAGTATTGAACGCGTCAACATTTTTCCCAGTAAATATACAAGCCCTATTGCGAAATAGTTGGGACAAAGTGTAAATTGTGAATAAAATCAAGACGCAATGACTTTCAAATCACACCAGCCAGTATTTTATTCACAATAGAACAGAGATAGCATAGCAAAAGTTGAAAATGAGAAATTTTACAATTTTATCTACAAAATGAGCTCATTTCAAATTTGATGGCTGTTACAGGTCTCAAAAAAGTTAGGACAGGGGCCTGTTTTCCATGGTGTAGCATCCCCTCTTCTTTTTAACAGAGAGTGGAGGCATCTGGGCATTGAGGAGTTTAGCCATTGGAATTTGCTCCCACTCTTGTTTAATACAGGCTTCCAGCTGCTGGAGAGTTTTGGGTCTCCTTTGATGGGCTTTTCGTTTAATTATGCGCCAAATGTTCTCAATCAGTGAAAGATCAGGGCTGCAGGCAGGCCAGTTCAGCACATGGACTCTTCTACTATGAAGCCATGCTGTTGTAATAGCTGCAGTATGTGGTTTTGCATTGTTCTGCTGAAATACACAAGGCCTTCCCTGGAATAGATGTAGTCTGGAGCGGACCATATGTTGCTCTAAAACCTTTATATACCTTTCAGCATTCATGGTGCTTTTTAAAACGTGCAAGTGTCCCACACCATATGCACTAATGCATCCCCATAACATCAGAAATGCTGGCTTTTGAACTGAACGCTGATAACAGGAGGGGTGGTCTTTCTCCTGTTTAGCCCGGAGGACACGACGCCCAAAATTTCCAACAAGAATGTCAAATTTGGACTCGTCTGACCACAGGACACTTTGCCACAGTCCATTTTAAATGAGCCTTGGGCCACAGAACAAGGCAGTGCTTCTGGATCATGCTCAACAATGGCTTCCTTTTTGCATGATAGAGTTTTAGGTGGCATCTGTGGATGGCACGGCAGACTGTGTTTACAGACAGTGGTTTCTTGAAGTATTCCTGGGCCCATTTAGTAATGTCAATGACAGAATCATGCCGGTGAGTGATGCAGTGGTGTCTGAGGGCCCGAAGATCACGGGCATCCAGTAAAGGTCTTCGGCCTTGTCCCTTACGCACAGAGATTTTTCCAGTTTCTCTGAATCTTTTAATGATGTTATGCACTGTCGATGATGAGAGCTTCAAAGCCTTTGCAATTTGATGTTAAGAAACATTGTTTTTAAAGTATTCCACAATTTTTTTACGTAAGCCTTCACAGGTTGTAGAGCCCCTGGTCATCTTTACTTCTGAGAGACTCAGCCTCTCTAAAACATCCATTTTATAGCCAATCATGTTCCACACCTGAGGCCAGTTAACTTAATTACTTGCTAAATGTTCTTTCAGCTGATTCTCTTATATGTTAATTGCTTTTTCAGCCCTTTTTTGCCTGTGTCCCAACTTTTTTGAGACCTGTTGCAGCCAGAAAATTTGAAATAAGCTCATTTTGTAGATAAAAATGTAAAATGTCTCATTTTCAACATTTGAAATGTTATCTATGTTCTATTGTAAATAACATATTGGCTCATGTGATCTGAAAGTCACTGCAGTTTGATTTTATTCACAATTTACACTTCCTCCCAACTATTTCGGAATTGGGGTTGTATTTCTAATGGGGCTATTGACATGAAATTTTCACCAGTTGTCAGGAACAACCCAAGTAATTCACACATACAAAGAAATTGTCATGGATTGGTCCCGCCGGCTGAAAACTACAAGCCGGCGGGCACTGGGACCATGGGCCCAAAAGCAGTGAAAAGGACCCACTCGCACAGGCTGGAAAAAGATAAAAGGTTTTTAATAAAAATTTACAAAAATAAACAAACCTTCCATAAAAACATAGGGGAGCAGCAGCAACAGAGAACACCAGGGCTGAAACCAGAATGCAGCTGCACTGCAGCTCTTAAATACTCTAAACTTCACCTCCACTTCAACAAGCAACAGGTGTGGCTCGTTGAAGTGGAGGGGAAGACAGCCAGAGGGGGAGGGACTGCAGGGCAGAACCATCACAGAAATCAAAACAAATAATTTATGGACTTAAGTTACGTGCAATAAAGTGGAATGACACTGGGAAAAAGTATTGAACACGCTGACTGAAATTTATTTAATACTTAGTAGAAAAGCCTTTGTTGGTAATGACAGCTTCAAGATGCCTCTTGTATGGAGAAACTAGTCGCATCCATTGCTCAGAGGTGATTTTGGCCCATTCTTCCACACAAACTGTCTTCAAATCTTTAAGGTTCTTGGGGCCTCTTCTATGAACGCTGATCTTCAGTTCTTTCCATAGATTTTCAATTGGATTAAAGTCAGGCGATTGACTGGGCCATTCTAGCAGCTTTATTTTCTTTCTCTGAAACCAATTGAGTGTTTCCTTGGCTGTGTGTTTGGGATCATTGTCTTGCTGAAATGTCCACCCTCGTTTCATCTTCAGCATCCTGGTAGATGGCAGCAGATTTTTATCAAGAATGCCTTGATACATTTCTCCATTCATCCTTCCTTCAATTATGTGAAGTCTGCCAGTACCGTGTTGTTATGTATGAGTGTTTTATGTAAAGCACTGTGTATCATTTGTAAATGGAGATTTGTTGCATACCATTTTTGCTGCTTTACTGGTCAGCTATTTGTTTATTTTGTTCATCATTTAGCACCCTCTGGTGGCATGTCTGTAGCAAAACATGATCTGATGCAATACCACTTGTTTGTGATGAAATAGACTAGTGCTGTCGAGGGTTGGGTGAAAGGACCCTCTCGCACTGGCTGGTAAAAAGTAAAAGGTTTTTGAATAAATATTCACAAAAAACAAACAAACCTTCCACAAAAGCACAGGGGAGCAGCGGCAACACAGAACACCGGGGCTGAAACCAGAATGCTGCTGCACTGCCAGTTCGGCAGTGCAGCTCTTAAATTCTCTACTCCTCACCTCCACTTCAATGAGCAACAGGTGTGGCTCGTTGAAGTGGAGGCGAAGACAGCAGGAGGGGGAGGGACTGCAGGGCAGAACCATCATAAGTGCTTTCAAGAAGTTTCTGGCATCTCCTTACCTGGAGAAGGCCAGATCACCCAGGAATCGTGTAGATCTTTCCAGAATGTTCCTAGTCTATATTAATGCTGTGATTTTGATCAGTTAGGATCAGGATCAGGATCAAGTTTATTTCATCCATAAAAACATGGAAATTACAGAGCTATCACTCCCTTCATTACACGCAACAATTAAGAATGAAAACAACAGTAAATAAATAAATAAATACCACACATATTGATTAAGACCATAAACAAAAAAAAATTGCACTTGCCCATCATGAAAAAAGAGGAAAACATGACAGACCCGTGAGCTTTCAGATGGACCAATTGTCTGTTCAAATCTGCCACTTAATCTATTATATATTTTAATCCCCTCTGGAATCGAAGACATCAAATATCTATTCGTCTGAATAGCAGGCATCCGCAATCTCCCACTATGCTCTATTTTAAAGCCCATGATATATGAATTTAGGGGATGCTGCTGGTCATTCATAATTTTCCCAAAGAGCTGCAGAAGACGATCCTTGTACACCGAGTCCACGGTCCTTTCCACACCAACTTGTCTGCCTGCTTTCTTAGACACTCTATCAATTCTTTCTTTAGCTTTCCTGGTGGCATTTCCACCCCACGCCACAATGCGGTATTCCCACACACTGTGAATAACTGACAAACAAAACAATAATATTACAGAATCATTTACACCAAAGGTTTCCTTTCTCAGACAATACAGTCTTGGGTCTAGCTTGCTTGTCAAATAATCCACATGATCACTCCAAGTAAGTTTATCATTGAACACAACTCCCAGATATTTATACTGGGCAACCCTCTCCACTGCAGACCCCATAATAACAGCAGGAGAAGCAACTGGGCTGTTTTTCCTAAAATCGATGATCATTTCTTTAGTTTTATGAATATTTAGCACCAATAAATTTTTGTTACAGTACTGTATAAAAGTATATCTCCTGGTGGTACTCATTCATTTCATCATTTTTGATTAAGCCAATTAAGGCAGTATCATCAGCAAACTTCACCATTCTACAGCTCTCATGTTCAGGATGGTAATCTGCGGTGTAGAGGGTAAATAAAAATGGAGCAAGAACCGAACCTTGTGGAGCGCCAGTATTAGTAAACATTTTGTCAGAAAAGGTAACGGAACTTAGCTTCACATACTGCGATCTGTTTTCTAAAAAATTTAAAACAAAATAAATGAAGGCATTGGGAACTTTCATATCCACTAATTTAGTTGCCATAATGTGGGGCTGTAACGTATTAAAGGCAGAGCTAAAATCAAAATAGAAAATTCTAGCCGAGCTGCCTCTGCCTTCCAAATGGGCATATATGGATTCCAATTTATAAACAATAGCATCCTCCGTGCCTTTTGCTTTGCAATAGGCAAACTGACAGGGGTCACGGTATTTGTTTACGAATGGCATCATGTTCTTTAATACAATTTTCTCGCACACTTTCATGGCAACTGACGTCAAGGCAACAGGCCTCCAATCATTCATGACTTCAATTACTTTCTTTTTTGGTATGGGAGTAATACATGATTCTTTCCATATTTCTGGCGGGGTATTATCCTTAAAACACCGATTAAAAATATCAGCAAAAATGCTGGAAAGATTAAAAGCACAAAATTTAATTATTCTAGGCAGAACCTTATCGGGACCTGCTGCCTTTGTGGACTTCATTCTCCTAAACATCGCATAGACCTCCTGACTATTTGTCTCAAGAACATAATCATCACTACTATTCTTAATCATGTCCTTTATTGCGCATCGGTCACAAGAAAAATCGAAATTATCAAAACGATTAAAAAACCTATTCAAATTATTGGCATACTCCCTGGATAAATTATTCATCTGTGCTTCATCCTCATTTACCCAACCAGTATACCCACTCATTAACCTCACACCCTTCCACACACTTCTCATATCATTGCCTACCAAATAATTTTCAATCTTACACTTGTACTTATATTTCCCTCGCTTAATTTCTTTTTTCAATTCCCTCTGAACCAATTTTAACACAGCCTTATACCTAAGCAAAAGCTTTTTTCTTCTTAGAAATCAGTATTTTGACCTCTGTAGTTAGCCACGGTTTATTATTTCCATAAATTTTTACCCGCTTCTCCGGGATGATCGCATTCGTACAAAAGTCAACGTAACCACAAACAGACTCAGTTAACTCATTTATGTCCGTGGCTGAGTCAACAAACACTGACCAGTCTGTATCCTCAAAGGTGCTGTTAAGCTGGACCATTGGCCTCATTGGACCATTGCTTCACTGTTATAACTTTGGCCCTTCGTCTCTGGACCAGCGGACGATATTTGGGGCATAATAAAACTAAGTTGTGATCCGCTTTGCCAAGGTTCGGTAGCCGTTTCGCCGTATATGCGTCCTTGACATTACTATAGCAAAGATCCAATACAGCGTCTCCCCAAGTGCCAAACTTGACATGTTGATGATAATATATCCCGCTCCGCTTCAGGTCGCAATGGTTAAAGTCCCCATTAAGCACGATAAAGGCATCCGGGGCCGCTGACTCCAACTTCGTCATAACGTCATGGATTTCATTGGCCGCCTGTAACGAAATGCTTTTATTGGGGACATACACTGTAATGAAAACCACATGCAAGAATTCTCTTGGCAAATAATATGGTCAGATATTCACTGCCAAAATCTCTGCATACGAAGAGCAGGGGGAGGTTTTAATTGTGGCATTGTTCGGGTGACAATAATTCTCATTCACATAAACAATAATCCCCCCGCCACCTTTTTTTGCCAGAGTCCATACTTCTATCCATACAAAAGCTTTTAAACCCATCGATATCCGCCAAATTACTGTTATGTCTTTCGTTTAGCCATGTTACTGTAAAAGCCATCACACTCGATGTTCTAAATTCGTGCAGAAAGCGAACGTTAGCTCTTAGTTCATCCATTTTGTTCACAATTGATTGCACATTCCCTATGATTATCGAGGGCAGATACGGCCTACATCTTCTTGATTTAAGTCGTTTCCAAACTTCCCCGGGTTTACCTTTACGTCTCCTCCTTTTATTCTCTTTCGGTACCTCAAACTGTCCACCCTCTTGGTTCGGTACATATCTTTGAACGTTGCCCGTGCCGATTGCTTTTAACTCCGTTGGCAGATAACGTATGGAAGTCCCAGGGTTGCTGAGAGTCCTCAAGCTCACTAGAGAGTGCAGCAGCGATGCAATCCATAAAATACTTGAAATATCCATGATGAAAAGCAAAAATCCTCAAAATAAATAAATGAATAAGAATAAGATTTGCATGAAATTCGTGGAGGTACCACAGTTCACCACATGAGCAGTGAACCGGAACCGGAAGCTAGTTGAGGAGGTTTTTTGTTTTGGCATCAGAGTTACATAGTGGCATTAGAGTGTTATAATACGATTACACAGTGGATTATTTGTAGAAATTTTTGGACCTAATCAGTGAAGAATAAATTTGTTTAAGTTGTCATTGCTGGATTTCTTTGTTGTGATTTTCAAGGCATAACAAATTGGAGGTTTCACCGAGATAAACCATTCATTGGATCAACCATTGGATTCACCGAAGATTAAAGCTGATCTATCATTTTTAATTCTTGTGACTATTTGAAAAACCAGCAATCATGACTTTTGATTTTTTGAAAACTCCAACCCAGGAATCAATTGTGCTGGCAAAGGAGAAAGAACTAGAAGAAAGAAGGTTGGAGAAAGAACTGGAAGAAAGAAGGTTGGAGAAAGAAAGAACTAGAAGAAAAAAGGATGCAGTATGAACTGGAAATGAAGAAAATAGAAGTACTGTAACAAAATCTTTTGGACTTTCTGATCATTTTGATGTGGTTAAACACATCAGACTTGTTCCTCCCTTCCTAGAAAATGATGTAGACCAATACTTTACCCATTTTGAGAAAATTGCTGAAAATTTGAAATGGCCTAAAGAGCATTGGACAATGATGTTACAAAGTGTTCTTACTGGTAAAGCTGGGAAAATCTATAACGAGTTATCTGTCCAACAGTGTTCTAATTATGATTTTGTCAAATCTGCCATTCTGAAGGGTTATGAATTGGTCCCCAAGGCTAACAGGCAAAAATTTAGGAATTCTCGCAAGGAAGTCAGTCAAACTCATGTTGAATTTGGCAGGTTGAAGGAACAGTTGTTTGATCAGTGGTGTAATTCCATGAAAGCTGAGAAAGATTTTGACAGAATGAAGCAACTTATTCTGGTTGAGGAATTCAAAAGGTGAATCCAGCCTGATATCAAGACTTTCCTTGAGGAGAAACAAGCCAATACTTTGCAAGATGTTTCCACCCTGGCTGATAGTTATGCATTGACTCATAGGTCTTCTTTTGTCCAAATATCCACTTTTTCTAAATTTCAAAGCAAGTCTCAGTCCAAGACTTCTTCTAATAACACTTCTAATGATTCTAAGGCCACTTCTGAGAGGAAACCTTCCAGTGAGAAGCAATCCTCTGATTCATTACCTTCTGTGTCTTGCAAATACTGCAAAAAGCAAGGTCACCTTATTTCTGAGTGTTATGCTCCCAAGAAAAAACAACAACGAGAAGAAACCAAGCCAACTGCTTTCACTAGGAGAGAATTTCTTGTATCAAAGGTCAGTTCGCCTGATCTTCTACCTTCTGTGTCTGATTCAGTTATGGAGGGTTTTGAGCCATTCATCACCGATGGTTTTGTCTCACTTTCACATGATTTTTCCTCATCTGCTCCTGTTCGAATTCTAAGGGATACTGGGTCTTTCCAATCTCTTATTCTTGCAGATATTCTGCCTTTTTCGGACAAAACGTCTACTCAGGCTAGTGTCCTTATTCAAGGAGTAGTACCTCTCCATAATGTTCATCTCAAATCAGACTTAGCCTCTGGGCTTGTTATTGTTGGCGTTAGGTCTTCTCTTCCTTTCAAAGGTGTTCATTTGCTTCTTGGTAATGATCTTGCTGGGGATAAGGTTGTGCCCTACACTGTTGTAACTGACACTCCTTTGATTGATCAAGAATCTGACTCTATAGAGGAGGAAATTCCAAACCTCTATCCTTCATGTGCAGTTACCTGTTCTATGGCCAAAAGGGCTATTCAAGATGATGCTGACCTGGGGCCGTATTCATGTCGGGACGTTTTCCGCATATCGGGACGATAGATCATGACGGCCCTATTGGTGCAATTCATGAACGGCCGTTTGGCCTTATCTGCCGAGCCTATAGGCAGACAACTTAGAGCGCCGAATTCGGGCTGATAGACGGCATTTACGGCAGTCCTTCTTGTCACACCGAAAGACGACGTGATTTTTTACAGCTATAGTTTCCCAAACATCTTCTTTTTTCTTGTTCGTTATCCGAGCAACAGGCTTGGGGAGCAATGGAACGGCGATACGTTTAGGATAGGCCTACCAAAAAATGTAACTGTATTCCGTTAGGGCTACACACAGAAAGATGTAGCCTAATTAAATTACAGTTACATTCTGTAAAACGGGGATTACTGGATTACAATTGTAAATTAGTCTGTAATCAAGAAGAACAAGACAGACAATCCTGCTAGCTTAGCTAACTGACCCAATTTACCCGACCTGTAACCATTTTTTCCTGAATGAAAATAGTTTTGGTTTGAAGTGTGATGCTGGTGAATGGGACGATGTTTGGGTAAAACAAGCTCCAGCCGGCTATCAATAGCTGTAGTTAACTTGAAGTTTGATTATGAAGTGTTTTTACCATCAGCTACGTAGCGTAAGCCTCATGAGCATCGCTACTTCTACCGGGGAGTGCCCGCTTTTCCGACAGCCCAGCAGTCCGTGATATGCCCTCCGTCAGTGCGTAAATAGAAAATAATGAAATAAAGAGGCAACAAACCAATTTAGTTACGTTCTGCAGATCAAGCAGTTTTTGTTTCATCTTTCCGGAACCTTTAATCAGTAATTGTTTTCAGATGGAGATAACAGTAATATTTTCTGTACTGGCCGCTTTTTCTTTTCAGTTTTTTTTTACTTCCTTCACGTGAAAAATTGTGACAATCCGCTACTCAGTCTTTGATATTTCGTGCATCCAAGATATACAACGGTACATGTAGTTACCCTTTAATTCCAATAGATAGCAGTCTAAGACCATAAATAATGATGCTGTGGTTCTGTAGGTTCTTTAATGCCGATAGCTGCTGTTTTTTTGGATATGGTGTACATGGCACGTCTTAACATCAGTCTTCACATCAATACAATGATGCTCTATTTCGTTAGATGTCCTATTTATATATTCTAGTTCTATCTATCAGGGCCAATGCCAGAACTGAAAATTCGGGAGCAAAGATACATCCTTTTATAACAATTAGTCCTAAGTAGTTCTCAGTCTTTATTTTCAATGCAAATTTCCTTGAGAGGTAAAATCATCTCTCCATGCTGCCAATTGGGATCCCTAACTCTGCTTTCCTCATTTTCTGGCGCTTTTCGTTTTTGCTTGAAAGGCATATTGTATAACAAGAGAGAAAAACTCACTTAACCTGCCAAGAGACAAACGAATTACTCATCAACACAGCAACGGACAACACGAACTCTCCGCTTCGAAACGAGAAAGGTAGATAGCCGTGTCACTGTGCATGCGCCCCTCATCAACATGTCATATTCCAAAATTAGGCAGGCCATCAGCTGGTGGCCCGCCTAACTAACGTTCATGAATACCGCTTGGCGCCGCGGACTTGTGGTCCGTTAGCTATTGGGAAGGTAAGCTTTATCAGCCCTATAGGTAAAACTCCCGACATGAATACGGCCCCTGGACTTCAACCTGGCTGACACCTTCATTGGGCAGTCTTTTCATCAGGAACCTTCCAGTCCTGAGATGTCTGGGAAATCCTCAGACTTGTCCTTGTCAGGTCATTCTAATTCTTTCTCGGAAACAACTTATTCAGGAGCAACAACAAGCTCATGATCTAGCGCATCTTCTACCACAGGCTGCAAATGAACAAGACGCTACTCAAGTTCCTGTCTGTTTTTACTACAAAAATGGTGTGCTTATGAGAAAGTGGCATCCACCTGATGTTTCTGCAGATGAAGAGTGGATGATCACCCATCAAATTGTTCTTCCAAAGTCTTATTGTCAAGAAACTCTTAGTCTGGCCCATGACAATCCTATGTCAGGTCATTTGAGTATCAAGAGGACCCTTCAACGTGTCAGGAATCATTTCTTCTGGCCTTCCATGAGGTCCAATGTACAGGAGTACTGCAAATCCTTTCAAACTTGAAAAATGGTTGGGAAGCCGAACCAGAATATTCCAAAGTCTCAACTTAAGCCCATTCCCGCTTTTGAAGAACCTTTCAGTCGGATCATCATTGACTGTGTTGGACCATTGCCAAAGGCTAGATCTGGTTGTGAATACCTACTGACTATCATATGTGCTTCCACCCGGTTTCCTGAGGCAATTCCACTTTGTAATATTAAGGCGAAGACTATCATCAAGGCTCTTACCAAGTTTTTCTGCTTTGTTGGTCTTCCTAAGTCTATTCAGTCTGATCAAGGGTCAAATTTCATGTCTGGAATATTTCAACAAGTTATGCATGAGCTTGGTATTAAACAATACAGGTCATCAGCTTACCATCCTGAGAATCAAGGTGCTTTGGAGAGGTTCCATCAAACCATGAAGAACATGATAAGGACCTACTGCCTTGACACAGAGAAAGACTGGGATGAAGGTGTCCATCTTCTTCTGTTTGCTGCCTGTGAAGCTGTTCAGGAGTCTCTTTGGTTCAGTCCTTTTGAGCTTGTTTTTGGGCATACAGTCCGTGGACCTCTGAAGCTTCGAAAGAAAAGTTGCTGGCGGAAGATGATGTCCCAATGAACTTGCTTCAGTATGTCTCTGACTTCCGTAATGGTCTCTCTAAGGCTTGTGATTTTGCTAAGTCTAATCTCAAAGAGGCTCAGGGCAAAATGAAAGCCAGATATGACCTTCATTCCCAAGATAGAAGTTTTAAAGCCGGTGACAAAATCCTGGCGCTTTTGCCAGTTCCTGGAAACCCTCTAAGAGCCCGATATTTCAGCCCTTACACTGTCCTCAAAAAGGTCAGTGATCTAAATTTCGTCATTTTAACCCCTGGAAGGAGGAAACAAAAACAAATGTGTCACATCAACATGCTGAAAGAATACATTGATAGAGACACTCAGCAAAATCCAGTCAATGTGGCAAATACAATTGAACTGGAAAATTCTGAAGAAGATTGTGACTGCCCTTTTGAAAATGAACCTGGTCCAGCCAAACTTGAAAATTCAGACATTCTTCAAAATATTGACAGCAAGTTGTCCCACCTGGACCCTTTTAAACAACAACAGCTAAAGCAGCTCATATTTGAATATAGTCACATATTCCCTGACGTTCCATCAAGGTCTTCAGTGATCACAATCCCCTCACATTCTTGCATAAGACCAAAAACAAGAATCAAAGATTACTGAGAGGTTTACTTTTACAAGAGTATGATTTAGTTATTTCTCACATCAGGGGAAAGATAATGTTATTCCAGATGCACTTTCATGCATGTAAATTTTACTTCTCAATTTGATAGTGAAAATTGCACTGGTTGTCAGGTATATGATTAATATAATGATTAATGATACTTTATGTGTAAAGTTTCAAGATTATACTGATTATAAAACCGTGTTAATTTTAACAAAAGAAAGTTTTTAGCAAACCTTTTCTTGAAGAGTATGTATGAGTATTTTATGTAAAGCGCTATATCATTTGTAAATGGAGATTTGTTACATGCTGTTTTGCAGCTTTACTGGTCAGCTATTTGTTTATTTTGTTCATCATTTAGCACCATCTGGTGGTGTATCGGTAACAAAACATGATCTGATGCAATACCACTTGTTTGTGATGAAATAGACTAGTGCTTTCTAGACGTTTCTGCCATCTTCTTACCTGGAGAAGGCCAGATCACCCAGGAATCCTGTAGATCTTTCCAGAATGTTCCTAGTCTATATAAATGTTGTGATTTTGGTCAGTTAGGGTGGTTTTTTTGTTTTGGCATCAGAGTTACATAGTGGCATTAGAGTGTTATCATAAGATTACACAGTGGATTATTTGTAGAAATGTTTTGACCTAATCAGTGAAGAATAAATTTGTTTAAGTTGTCATTGCTGGTTTTCTTTGTTGTGATTTTCAAGTCATAACAATATGCTGATGTTCCCACCTCCAAACTTCACTGTTGGTACGGTGTTTTGCGGGTGATGTGCTATGTCTTTTATCCTCCAAACATGGCATGTGCTATGACATCCAAAGAGTTAAATTTTGGTCTCATCTGACCAGACTATATTCCCCCAGTATTTCATAGGCTTGTTCAAATGTTGTGCAGCAAACTTTAAAAGAGCTTCAACATGCTTTTTCTTCAGAAATGGAGTCTTGCGCGGTGAACATGCATCGAGGCCTTGGCGGTTGAATGCATTTCTTTTTGTTTTCTTTGAAACAACTGTACCTGCTAATTACAGGTCTTTTTTAAGGTCTCCGCGAGTGGTCTTTGGCTCTTGGACAACTCTTTTGATTATTCTTTTGACTCATCTATCAGAAATCTTGCAAGGAGACATCAGAAATCTTGATCGTGGGCAGTTTATGGTGAAATGATTTTCTTCTCACCTCTGGATTATGGCCCCAACGGTGCTCAAGAGAACATTCAGAAGTTTAGACCTCTGTAACCAATGCCATCAGTATGTTTTGCAACAATAGGTCTTGAGAGAGCCCTTTGCTTTTACCCATCATGAGATGCTTCTTGTGTGACACCTTGGTAATGAGAAACCTTTTTATAGGCTATCAATTAGGAATAAACCAGGTGATATTAATTTGCACTGATAGGGGGCAGGATTGCTCTCTAAATACTGACAGATTTCAGCTGCTCTCTTTGCTTTCCATGCCTTTTTTTCACCCCTTTTCTTCATGTGTTCATTACTTATTCGTGTGTCATTCCACTTTAATTCACATAACTTAATTTATGGACTTACGGTATTTGTTTTGATTTCTTTGTATGTGTGGATAACTTGGGTTGTTACCGACACCTGGTGAAAATTTCATGTCAATAGCCGCATTAAAAATATATTAACTGAGAAAAATGTTGACGTTTAAATGAAATAGGATCATTTGAAACGTCTTTATGCAACTCCATTGCTTCCAACCCCTCCATGTGCAAAGACTTCAATTCCGCGCGAGAATCTGTTACATAATTGTTGATTGAATAATTGCTGACTACAGCCAGGGAATGTAAATATGCAACTAAAACTCACGCCGAATGCGTGAGAGTTGACCGGTAGACTATGTGTTATTAATGAAACCTGGCCACACCTGATAATGTTGAGAGTTTTCGGAGTTTCTGTAATGGTAATTTAAGTGAATGATTGAAAATAAGGCATGACGAAGAGATTGTTTGTCCTATGGGTCCTATGCATTCTTAATCATGCTCGATGGTCTCTTGAGGTCGTATTATCTGTTGTGTTTGTTTGTGCTGTTTGTCGGCTGTATGGTCTGATCTGGTGGCAAACCAGTTTCCCTATTGGAATTAATAAAGCTTTCTCATCTAATTTAATTTCTAATTTGTTTGAGCTTTCCCTGTTGCCAGTTCACGAGCCACCACTGATGCAGAGGGATAAAATATCAGTATGAACAGCTCAGAACTTGCGCGTCCAATTTAGGACAGAAAAGATGAAGTGCAGTATAAGCGGTTTGGTTACACATTACATTAAGAATACACTACTTAGCATTACTTAATATGGTAATAAATTTACTCGTTGATTATAAGGCACAATTTGTCAATAGTTTATCAGCTGTTTCATTAAACAATGCATAAAATTATGTTATTGGGGTCTTCCTCTTGAGTCTGAACCAAAAAGCAAGCTTTCTAATTTATTGTCATAAACAATGACTTCACCTAATGGTACACTCTTGTTTATGACATTTTTAAATGTAATGTCATCTAAATTTTCACATTCTGATTTACCCTTCCCTATAATAAGATCATTGAAAGTCTTAAAACAACCATGGATTAAAAGCTGATGACCTACAGTGATCCCTTTTTTCCATTTAATCCAGTTTATTAATTAATCCAGTTTTTTTAATATATATAGAGTATTACTGTATATGGGTGTTATTGCACAATGGTTTCCTGAAGAATCTAAGTAAAAGCCCAGAGGGTCTTCTTTTTTTTTTTTTTAAATTAGTTCACTATTTCACAGGACGTTTTGGTTGGGCTATGCTCAATTTCTTTTTGACTGGATTCCATAAAATTTAAGCTTTTTAAACCTTTATTCAATTCTCCATAATAGTCCTTTTAATTTTCACCCAGTCTTTATTATGTAACACTGGATCTAACCAAAACAAGTAAGAAAGACATAGGGCTCCTACCATCCATAGACAACCAGGGACTCACCGCTATTACTATGAAAAACTGCCACTCATTGCCTCTGATATCCACAGCTTTCGAGTCCCTCAAAGGAGTGCAGATATTCACCAAGCTAGACCTACACAATGCCTAGCACCTGGTGCTTATCCATGAAGGGGATGAATGAATGACGGCCTTCAACACATCCACTGGGGATAATGAATACCTTATGATAACCTTGGACTCACAAACTCCCCCAGAGTCTTCCAGAACTTGCTTAATGATGTCTGACGAGACTTGCTTAGCCAATTTGTGTGTATCTGGGTGACATCCTCATCTTCTTACACAACCCTCCAATGTGTACCGGGTCCATCAATATCTCCTGGAAAACAGACTGTTCATCAAAGCAGAGAAATGCAAATTCCTCAGATTTTTAGTTACCTTCTTGGGGTTCATCATATCAGCTCAAGACATCTCTTTGAATGTAAATAAAGTCAAAGCTGCAATTGACTGGCCAGTACCAGAAATCCGCAAAGACCTACAATGTCTCCTGGGGTTTACAAACTTCTACAGCCACTTCATAAGAAACACTGCGCCTCTGTAGGAGCTCCCTTCACCGTGCTAACCTCCTCCGACACTTAAGTTTATTGGTACTCCAGAAGCCTAATCAGCCTTCCAAAGATTCAGCATTGCTTCTGTACTCATCCATACAAATCCCACATGGCAATTCGTTGTCGACGCATCTGACTCTAGGGTCGGAGCCATACTGTCTCCAGTCTCTGCCTCAGTTCAGAAGAGCCACCTCTGTGCTTATTTTTCCTGACCTCCATGCACAATCAGAGATAGAGTGCTACTGCCTATCAAGGTGGCCCAGGAAGAGTGGCATCACCGGCTGGAAGGATTGCAAGTGCCATTCCTGGTGTGGACTGATCACTGCACTCTTGATTATCTTAACTCTTCCAAGCGTCTCAATCCCTGCTAAGCACGTTAACCCCTTTTCCACAGATTCAACTTCACGTTGTATTATAAATGTAACGAGACACCGGAGAAACAGGCGCAGACTAGGCGGGAGGAAGAGACACAACCCCGCCCACAGGCGGTATCTTTCTTAATATAACACAAAGAATAGAAAGGAGCGCGTAATTTACAGCGTGCAAATAGTCAGTTAAATTGACTCATTCTTTCATGAAAAAAATAGAAAAAGGATTGCGTAAGTTCATTGGTCTCATTCTTTTCCGTTTCAGCCGGTGGCTCTGGAGGCGGGCTGTGGGTCTTAACTGCTGTGATGCCATGCGAACCCCTGAGTTAAGCATGTAATCAACTGCTTTAATTCATCAATTAAGTGCTGAGAAACATCCAAAACCAGCAGACACTGCTGCTCTCCAGGAACAGGGTTAAGCACCACTGATCCAAATAAAGCATGTGAATTCATTGTTGAAATTTAAGATTAAAACTATATTTTTATATATTGAGCAGAAATGGCCTCTCAGTCCCTGTCAAAGGCTTTTTCTGCATCTAAATCACAAACAGCAACGGAAGAATGATAATGATTTGCAGACTTAATAAAACTTGATCATTTCTCAGTTTTGGAGGAAGAAGCCAGTCTAGTGTGGATGGATGTAAAGTAGGAGAGAAGGATCCATTGAAGAATGATGTTTGATGGATTTCAAGGAGAAGGCTATTGGTGTCACTCAGTGCAAAATGTTTGATAAAATATGAAATCAATGCCATCTGGTCCAGGTGGTTTGTTTTAGCAAAAGAGAAGATGTCTTTTCACTTTTCTGATAAAGTTATTGCTTTAGGTCCTGAAGAAAAGAGTAAGATCTTCTCAATGGATCTTCTGTGTTTCTGACACTGAATTAAAATTAACCCTGTGTGTGTTCAGTTCTTTCATCAATCCTGCTTGCTGTGCCTACCAAATGATTTTATGGAACTCATACATTTTCTCTAAAATTTATTGAAACTATCAGAGGGAAAATCTGTTTGTCTTCCAAGTTGCAACCAAAGTCTATCAAAACAATCTGTCGTTGTTTCCTAATTTCATAATTCTAATCATTATGCACTATTCTAATCATCATTACCCCCTCCACCACAATATGCTGGTTGCCTGACATTGGACTGTCCCAGACAAGACTTGTCCCAGGTGAAAGATGCCTATTCCCTCCTTTAACTAACTTGCAATGGTGTTCCAGCTCTATAATAAAAAGCCTTTTGAGGCATTATCAGTGGATCTGTGTGCAGTTTCTCCTTTTGTGGTTCATAACATATTTCTTATTTTTTTACAATTCAAACTCCACTGGCTTCTCAAATGCTCTAATGCCAAATTGTTCATAGCATGTAATTCACAAAAGCTTAATTGAGTTCCATGGTGTAATCAAAGAAAATATGATAAGTTAAATTGCAGAGATGCATAAAATTTTCTGTAAGTCTGTGGTGGTGATTTATTGTGGAAAGTTGAAAGCTGTTGTTGGAAACTGTAGATCAAGTCTGCTCCCCCCATAAAAATAAACCATTACAGGCCACACCTTTATCTCCAGAGAGAATATAAGCCCAGGCACACTGAGAGAGAGGCATTCAGACCACCTCTAATCTTCAGCTCTACACCAGTCTGAGAGAGACCTGCACCTTTCACCACACCCAGCCACCTACCTGAGCAGGTGAGATCGAAAACTGAGGAGACCATTTTACAATTCAAAAAATGGTGAGGTATTTATGAAACAGGAGAGAATTACTATTTGCATGATTTCTGCATAAGTAACATTTTTATTCTACAAATCTGTACGCGCTTTGTAATATTCACAGTTACATGTCATTCATGGCTTACCTATTTAATACGTATATATAAAAATCAATTTAACACATTTTATGTTTTACTTTTACTGGGTAGTCTGTTGTGTGTTTGCACACTGATTCCCTGAAAGAGCACAGGCAGCGTAGGAAACTGAAACAGAAACATTTACAGTCACCCATTCCCACTCCCCAGAGTACAGAAGGGGGAAATGCAATTACTGTAATTTCAGGCTAATTTTGTGCACACATGCACACACGCAAATATAGCTGCACACACATAGGCACTCTCTCACACGCACGCACACATACACACACATAGTCTCTCTCTGACACATACGCGCACACACATAGGCACTCTCTCACACACACACGCACATATACACACACATAGTCACTCTCTGACACATACATATACATGCACACACACGGATACTCAAACGCGTGCAAACAAATAGGCACTCTCACACGCACACACTCTGATGCACACACATGTGCACACACACACTTACACTCAAACACACGTACGCACACACATGCATGCACACACACACACACACACACGCACACAGGCACAAACACACCCACATGAACCATTTCATTGACATCTGACATTTCAAGGCGAAGCTGTCGCACCCTAAAAAAAAGCAGGGCCACACTAGCCGAGATACGGACATGGAGCTGTATCACTTTTGTTATTTTTTGAATCAGCACCCAAGTTAATCTTTGCAGCCCGCCACACTGCACACAGAAGTGGAGCCGTTCCCCGCGGTTTCGCTCATGCAAAGCTTGTTGTTCAGCTTCATGTCTAATTTTTCTGCTTGTGAGTGCAGTTGCACGGTGACTTCTCAAAAAAAAGCGCATGGAAAAAGATCTATCACATAGGCTACTTTGGAACAGCCTTCCCTTTCTTTTCAAATCAGCACCCTCAATAAAATATTCTCAAATTTAAAATGGCTATTGCTAGTGAAATACTTTCTTCTCCTGCATTAAATGCCTTTTATTTTATTTTCTTTGTTTTTATTGCCATACGCTAATATTGTTTTAATCATGCCTTTGCTCTCTTCTTTTGCTGGAATTAAAGGTCCACTATTATGCTATATTTAATCGTTTAAAATATGTCCAATGGGTCTTTAAAATAATGCTAAGAATTCACTTCAAAAAAAAAAAAACTGCACACATCCAGGCCTAGTGAGACATCTTCCCTCACCCCATCCGTGCTGGCCTGAAACACGAGCTGTTTTGAAATGGGCAGGGGGGCTATGCTAATGAGGCGCCGCTCTGATTGGCTGTCTGGCGGCTTCGATTCTGGGGGATGGTGCAGGCCCAAAAAACCAGGAAACCAAGATGGCAGGTATTTCAGGACAGCTTTCCGCAGCTTCTATTGCTGTAAGACCATTCATGTTTGATCCCCAATCCGACCGAGAATGGAAGGAGGATACCATTGAAGTGCTGCAGCAACATTTAGCAGGATGTCAATGAGTGGTAAGTCGAAATTTTAGTGTTTTGCTCGTAATATCTTGCCTTGCATACGTGCGGTTGTAGCTGTATTGTTATGTAGTCATGTTATATACCTACTTATCCGAAAGAAACTTTGCTATATGCTCCTGATGACCATTTCTACCAAAACAGAACACAATTCCGACACCAAGCTACTGAATGAGCTTGTAGCAAAACACACACAAACCGTGTAAGCATTGCTAATGTGGAGCTAGCAAATCAATAACTTGTACCGGAAAGAATTCCATATCCACTCTCCATATTTTCTGGCTTTTTATTAGCCATAACAATTTTTAAAGGGGATGAAATTCCACCACGGCAATGCAGAGAAATCGTTTGTTATACCAGACATGTTACAGCTTGTGCGTTTCGCGATTGCCTTCACTGCGGTAGCATCAGAGAGCTAGCCCACATATTGGCGAAGTACCCAGCTGACCCCAGTCATGGATAAGTAAAATGATCATTTCACAAGCAGCAGTAAACAAAACCAAACACGTACTCCAAGCTCTGCAAAACCTACTTCTAGTCTAACTGCAGCCTTATCAGACTAACTATGCAGACACATACATACTGGTTAGCTTTAACTGTTGTGGCTATGATCGGGTAACGCGATAAACTATCACCTTGATGCTAACCAAAATAACACAAGCACACCAATCTGAGTTACTGTATATAAGTTAACTAGGAGCATTTTTAAGTAGCACGGCACGCGAACTAACATGTGGGAGTAAAACAAGCATTTGTAACAACGAAAGAGACAAACGTTACCCTGCAATACAGGTTTTTCAGACAGTAAGTGCCGTTACCGTAACAGTGGTACCAAGCATCGAAATTACAGACAAGTTATAAAAAGTTAGCTTCAAATGAGGTTTATGTTCACACACCTTCTGTTGAATGTCCCCTGATATTACTCTTGCATATTTAGGACACAAACATTAGCAACAGTAACTTAGCTACGTTTGCCACAGTGCTACAGCCACATTCAACAGGCCATCACGTTAGGTAGGCTTATGCAGTAAAGCAACTTAAAGCAACTTACTACTTCCGTGTCTGTGAGTCACGGACAGTCACTACCGATCCAGGCTTTATCTTCAGATATTTTACAAAGCCTGCGTTTGAGGCCAGTTGTTAGTGCTAACTATTGTTAACAGTCCTGCTAGCCACCCGTAACACTTTAGCTTCACTTACATTATTTGCTGTTATATTGTTACTTACAGCTTGTGGCTCCGAGCGCTTGATCGATGCAACTGCTACAGGTTTGAGAAGCAGCTGAGACACATATCCAGCATCGAATAATCCTTCATTGACAAAGCTGTCTTCGGTGAAATGCCGAGCACAAACAGCTAACGTTCCCTTTGAGTGTGGCTGTTTGGCCGCCAGCAAACAAAAAAGTTACCCATTGATTTCTTGCGGCATTGTCTTTTGGAAGAGAAAATAGTTGTGCTTTTTTCGCATCCAGAAAACTGACAGACAGACCTGGCTAACCTAAAAGCATTATGAGGGTTAACTGGGATCATTTAATAGAGGACCCTGTCTTGACGGTTTTCAACTAACACCTCCGAAAGAGCTTTTCCTGTATATTAGGGGAGGCTGGAGTCTGGGTGAACTCTGTTCGAAGTCTCCAGTGTCAAAGCAGCTGCCTTGAACTTCGGCTTGGAAGGTTGCTGATGCCAGTCATGACGGCAACCCAAAGAGTTGTTGTTAGACAACGGCGATGACGGAGGTGGTCAAGCTGAAGAAGGCGGCCTTTTAGGCTCGGTTGGCTCAGGGGACTCCTGACTCAGCTAGCAGGGTAGAAGGACTGCAGCCAAGGTGGTGGCAGGAGCAAACTTTGGGTTTGGGAAAAGTTTGGACAGGCTATAAAGAAGAACTTTTGTGAGGCCTCAAAGAGGTTCTGGAAAACTGTCAGATGACTCAGGATGGGGAAGCAGGCTTCGCCAAGGCTGTTTTCAGCAGGAGTGGGGAACCACCGACCTCAACTGGGAATATCATTTGGCAGTGGAAGGAGCACTTTAAAAGACTCCTGAATCCATCAGACACGCCATCCGTTGAGGAAGCAGGGAGGGAGGACACAGATGAATCTTTGCCCATCTCTTCAGTGGAAGTCAGGTGGTCAAAAAGCTTGACTTGGTGGGTAATTCCTATTTTTTAAAAAAGGGACAGGAGGGTGTGCTTCAAGTATACGTGGATCACAGTGCTCAGCCTCTCAGGGAATGCTCAGGTCAGGGTGCTGGAAAGGAGATTTTGCCTGATTGTCAAACCTTGGATTCCAGAGAACCAATGCAGGTTCTGTTTGGGCTGTGGAACAGTGGATAAGCTTTTTACCCTCGCTCAGATGCTGGAGGGTTCATGGGAGTCTGCCCATCTAGTGTAAAATGTGTTTTGTGGACATGGAGAAGGCTTGTGATGGCATCCCATGAGGTATCCTGTGGGGGGTGATCAGGAAGTAGGGGGCGTCGTGGCCAATATTTTGGGCCATCTGATCCCTGTAAAACCTAAGCTGGAGCAATGTCCGCATTCTCGGTGCTTAGTCAAATTTATTTCCAGTTGTTGTTGGCCTCCACCAAGTGTGAGCGTTGAACAAAAAAAATAAATGCAACAGTTTAATTCTTTCAGTATTCCAAAAAATTATTTCGGTGGTTTACTTACTAAGGATTAATTACATGACCAAGGTTGTGCGCGACTGCTCACTGTGTATCTCAGTCATCTTCACTATATCATTGTCAATTTCATGCCCATTGTCAAAAATGGCCCGTCAGACAGGTGGGTACTATATTCAGAGTTATTGAAATGAGGTATGGTCAGCCCAGGCATACCCTGTCCTCTGTTCAATAAAAGGTCAGTCCAAAAGTCCCAGTTCAGCATTTTACAAAATTCTGCTCATGACTTGAAACCTCAGGGTGCATGCCGTTGGCATGCTTAATGCAGGAATATCTCTAAGAACTGTCAATATGACTCTTAATGTCCATGATTCAACAATAAGTCATTCAAGACACCATTTTGAAAAATTTGCGCGTCAAAAAACCGCCCACATGCACTGCGACTACGTGTGACGAGTCCTGCTAGAGACCACTATATCCGGACTCTCCATCTCCCTCACCATCTGAAACCAGCAACTGTCACTGCAGTTGAGATTTTTGGTCCCCACAATCACCGCATTTCTTCCCAAACTTTGAGAAATTGTCTCCGAGAAATCCATGTCCACGCATGTCATCCTCTTTGTGGATTGTGCCTCACCCCAGCTGGATGAAGAAATCAGCTCGTGGATAAACAGACATGTCTTATGGCCAATGGCACAATGGAGGCCTGTTTTCTTTACTGACGAGTCGCAGCTTCACAGACTGGACAGATGGCAGCGTGTCTGGCACCACACAGGGGAATGTTATGCTAACATCAGTGTGGTGTGCAGGCGGCATACGGTCATGGAGTAGTGATAGTTTGGGTGGGAATATCCCATGGATATCATACCCAACTGCATTTCATTAACAATAACTTGAATGTAGTACGATATTAAGATGAAAAACTGCAGCCTATCATCCTACCATTCATCAGTCAAAACAATGCTATATTCCAGCATGACGCCAGACTTTATCATCGCCCAAGTATGTATGGAGTTCCTTGAGGCTGAAATTTTCCGTGTACTTGAATGACAAGCTTTTTCCACAGATTTGTACTCCCTCAAGAATCTTTTTGATTTCCTCTATTGACAACTTCATCATTGGTTCCCTCATCTGTCAAATATCCACCAAAGCCATGCAGTTCTTGAAGAGGAGTGGGAACACATCCCCTAAGTCACTATTGACCATTAATTATAATCAATATGGCAGAGATGTGTAGCGCTACCATGGAGGTAATATCATAGAACTGAAGAGAGCGAGGAAGTACCACCCCTATTACTTTCAATGGGAGATGCTAGGCTAGCTACCTCAGCCCAGGAAGTACGGAATTGACCGACGCCATCTATAAAAATGGCATTCCATGGGTGCTTATTTCCGGCACCATTTCATAAGATTGCCAATCTGATTACACAGCACAAATGGCCAAGAAAGTGTGTCGTCTGTGCGGATTGGCGAATGTTTTCGAGGGGAAATGACGAGCAACGCTGTTAATCTGGTAAGCACATGCACTTTTCACTTCTGCAATTTAACGCGGAGCAAGAAGGCATTTTAATCAAGTAGGATAAAAAGTACAACTCCAATCCTGGACTCAACAGCAGTCTTGCAGAGAGCTAATTGATGCAGGGCTACGTCTATTTATAACCTACAGGACACACGGCTGTTCAGCATTTAAAATTACTTTTTTTTTGTTTTTAATTAATGTCTTCACTCGTAGAAATAATCAGTCACTTTGCTCGCCTTTTTATATAGCATGATACAATCAATTTATTCATTCGTTCATTTATATTTATTTTCCCATATATCAATATTTCTCTTCATATTCATCAGTAGATCAATTGCCATGTTGAATAACCATAATCATAATCAATAACCATATTATGTAAGCAGCAGTAACACACACACACACACATAACATAACACACACACATACAAGCAGTTCACACACACGAGCAGTGCACACAGACAAATGCACAGGCAGCACACGTACACATGCGCACACACACACACACATACACACACATACAAGCAGTTCACACATAGTCACACACACGCAAGCAATTCAATTCACACATGCATAAGCAGCTCACACACATAAGCAGTGGGCTTCTGTAGCTTTGATTAGTAAGGAGGCTTCTGTTTAGTTGATTTGAAAACATAATCAGATGATGTATTTGATTTCTGTAGCTTTGATCAGTATTTTTCAGTAAAATCATAAGTTCTTACTGAAAACATAATCAATTATATCATTTAGCCTATGTATCTACTTGTATCCTATTCATATGACTGTGTCTTTCCACCCTTATACTGTAATTTTTCCACACCATTTTTAGTATATATTCTTTTATTTTTTTAAAAACCAGCATTTCTGTGCTCCACCATGGTTTAATAAACAAAGCTAGAGAATGAAAAAACGTTTAAGATAAGATGGTTACAACCCATGAATTGTGATTGGAACAAAGTTGGTTAAAAAAAACCGTTAGAGATAAGATGGTTACAACCCATGTATTTTGATTGGAGCAAAGTTGGTTGAGTTTTTCCCATAAATATAGCTCTGTAAAGAATGCCGAATTAGCACTTCTTGGCCAGGGACTGCTCACCGCGTTTGGATTATTGCACGATTCAAGGCTGGGAATAAAGATGGCTTCTGAAGATTTTGTCTCTCTCCAATTATTCATGAACAAGGGGACCTCAAAAATATGTAAACATCTAGTCGGGAAACCACAACACCAGCATGGAGTCATCAGCAACGGCTGCGTTAGAGAAAGTTGTGGCTAATCAACAAGCTGTTCTCTCTGGATATCGCAAGGGTCTTTCTAGCCTGAACAATCAGCAGGCAGAGTTGGCAGAGAGAGTCCGCCTTCAGGCAAATGCCATGGAGAGACAGGAAAACATTCTGTTAACTCTCACTGAGAGTATTAGAGCCTTGTCCACTCAGATCACACAAAATGTTGCACAAGCACAATGTGTACACCTTCCCCGAGAGCCAAAGCTTCAGTTACCCCCAAGATATGGAGGCGAGGCAGGAAGATGTAAAGATTTCATTGCCCCATGTGAAATATTTTTTAATGCGCAGCCTTCACGGTTCGTGAATAAAGAGTCTCGGGTTTCATTTATTTTATCCCTGTTAACCGACACAGCACTCACTTGGGTCGGCCCACTTATTCGATCAAATTCGCCGGTCGTGAATACTGTGGAGACTCTCGTTAGAGAAATGGTATCAGTGTTTGATCAGGATGTTTGTGGTCAGGACGCGGCTATGCATTTAATGCATCTGAGGCAGGGTTCTGAGAGTGTCGCTGAGTTTTCAATCTCATTTCGCTCCTTTGCGACAGAGACAGGCTGGCCAGAAGCGCCTCTTATGACAGTTTTTGTTCACGCGTTGGCTGAGGAGGTTAAGGATGCTCTGGCTACATTGGAGCCTTGTGTTTCCCTGGATTCGTTGGTTCGCACTGCGGTGCGAATTGATAATCGCATCCGCGAATGTAACAGGGAGAAACGTATTACATTGACTCTTGCTGGCAACGGGGCTAATGCTTCTCGCAGCGTGCATACAGCTCCCATTCCGCCCACTGAGATTTACACTCCTGGCGAGCCTATGCAGGTTGATGGCTCATGAGAGCCGGGCTCGTAAGCCCATTCGCTGATGTATAATCTGCTCTAATTGTAACAAACCGGGACATATCCGTCCACGCTGCCCTGAGCTTCAGGGAAACGGGAAGTCCCTCTAGCGGTATGGGGGGCGCTTGAGGGACAGACCCAATTTCCCTTCCGAACTTTAATCCCTGTAGAATTGACTTTGGGGAGACAGAGAATATTAATCAAAGCTTTTGTGGACTCTGGTGCCATGGACTGTTTTATGGACGTGGAGTGGGCTAGGAGACATTCCATTCCCATCCCCGCTCTTTTACATTCAAGCTCGGTTAGATCTTTGGATGGTCGCCCGCTGGGAACTGGATTTATAACCGAAGTCTGAATCATTGACTATGTTCATCTCTTTTGGTGGTCATTCTGAGGTGGTCTGGTTTTTTATTATCAGTTCTCCTGTTTTACTTGTCGTTTTAGGATACTCTTGGCTACGGGAACATAGGCCTCACATCATTTGGGGAAGTCAGAATAACTCGATTATCCAGTGGGGCACTGATTGTAGGTCCCATGTGGGGAAAGTTTGGCGTGTCATCCCAGGCATCAACCTATGGGGGAGGCTGACGCCTGGAGTGATTTTGAGGAGTTTGTCTCACACAACCCTCCTAATCTAGAGAAAGGGGCGGAGGAGGGGTTGGAGTGGGATCCTCAATTTGACTGGCGGCAGCCAGAGGAGGATTGCTACTCGGAGGATTTCTCTGACTCGGAATCAGACATAGAGATGGCAGGTTCCAAACAGGGGGAGAATTTGGGGGCTGCTCTGAACTTTTGTCTGTCTCCGAATGTTCCTAACAATTATGCTGATCTTGCGGAGGTTTTTAGCAAGCAACGGGCCTCGACTTTACCTCCTCATCGCACGTACGATTTTGAGATCAATCTTAACTCGGGTACCACTCCCCCTAGGGGTTCATTATACTCACTTTCACGGCCTGAGCGAAGGGCCATGCGAGAATATATTCAGGAGGCTCTGGCTAATGGATTTATTTGGCCCTCCACGTCTCCTGCCGGAGCAGGGTTCTTTTCTGTGGGCAAAAAAGATGGTGACCTGAGACCCTGTATTGATTACAGGGGCTTGAATAATATCACCATCAAAAACTGATACCCCCTTCCGTTGATGAATTCCGCGTTTGAACGTCTGCAGGAGGCGTCGTTTTTTACGAAGCTAGACCTCCAGAATGCTTATAACTTGGTTCGTATCCAGGATGGAGATGAGTGGAAAACGGCATTTAATACGCATGACAGGTACTATGAATATTTGGTCATGCCGTTCGGATTGTTAATGCCCCTTCTATGTTCCAGGCACTCGTCAATGACATCCTCCGAGAGAAGTTGGAGAGATTCATCTTTGTCTACCTTGATGATATTCAGATTTTTTTCTTCAACTCTCTCGGAGCATAAATAACACGTCAGACAAGTGCTTGAGGCCCTCCTTAAAGCCAAGCTTTTTGTCAAGGCTGAAAAATGCGTTTTTCATGGTAAGACAGTTCGTTTCTTGGCTTCATTGTTTCGGAGGGGTCGGTACGCATGGATCCTGATAAGGTGGCAGCGGTCAGGGATTGGCCTGCCCCTCAAAACATCAAGGAGGTTCAGCGGTTTTTGGACTTTGCTAATTTTTATAGGAGGTTTATCCATAATTTTAGTGCAGTAGCTGCCCCCATTATCTCGCTCACTAAGAAGAATACCTCCTCGTCGTTTGCTTGGTCTCCAGCAGCTGAAGCTGCTTTTCAGGAGTTAAAGAAACGATTTTGCTTAGAGCCCATTCTCGTTTTGGACGACCCCTCCCTCCCATTTGTTGTGGAGTTGGATGCCTCGGAAGTCGAGGTGGGTGCCATTTTGTCCCAGCGCCCCCTTCGGGATAATAAGTTGCACCCATGCGCCTACTTCTCCCAGTCGTTGTCGGCAGCCGAACGGAATTACAGCATTGATGACCGGGAGTTGTTGGCTGTCAAGCTGGCGTTAGAAGAGTGGCGCCATTGGTTGGAGGGGGCTGAACATCCTTTTGTGGTTTGGACGGATCATAAAAATCTCCAATACATCCAACAGACAAAACAACGTAATTCTCGGCAGTCTTGGTGGTCGTTGTTTTTCAACCGCTTTAACTTTACGTTAACCTACCGCCCAGTTTCAAAAAACATCAAGCCCGACGCTTTGTCGCGGATTCACGACCGCTCTGGTCGGGACCCCATTCCTGAGCCGGTTATTCCGGCAGCTCTGATTGTGGCTCCCATTCAGTGGGACGTTGAGTCTGTTGTGCGGGAAGCATTGAGAACTGGTGGGGAGCCACCTGGCTGTTTCTTTGTTCCGTTGGCAGTACGGTCCCAAGTTCTCCAGTGGGGGCACTCTTCCTGTCTGGCGGGTCACCCGGGGGTTCATCGGACCAAGCAGTTCTTAGCCCAACATTTTTGGTGGCCCAGCATGATTGAGGACATCCTGGAGTTTGTAGTGGCGTGCTGTATCTGCGCTAGGAACAAGACTTTCCATCTCCCCCCCTCTGGTTCATGCTCAACAATGGCTTCCTTTTTGCCTTACCTTACCTATCCTCTTAGTGCCTCCTGGCACATAAGGCCTCCACGCTCTCTTTCCACTTTGTCTGGTCTTTGGCTTGAGTTCTTGCTTCTGCCCATAATTCCCATCCAAGATCTTTCCTTTCCTTCTCCACTGTCCTTCTCCAGGTGGTTTTCGGTCTGCCAACTTTTCTTTTCCCTTCAGGCTGCCAAATCAGAGCTGTCATGCAATGATGATCTTGATCTCTCCGTAGTACATGCCCAAGCCAATTCCATCGTCTTCTTTTCACTTCAACACTTATTTTCTGGATTTGAGTCACATTATTCAGTTCATCCATTGAGATAATGTTGGGCCAAAATATCTGCATAATTCTTTTCAAACACTGGTATTGGAAAGAGTCAACTTCTTGTTCATCTTGTTTGGTCATTTTCCAGGTTTTGCAACCATACAAAAGCACTGGTCTCACAATAGTTTTGTATAACTTAATTTTGGTTTGCCTGCTGCATTGCTTAGATCTCCATATCTTGTTCAGCTTTGTGGATGCTGTCCTTGCTTTGTTAATGCGACTTGTGATGTCTAGCCCCGCTCCACCTTCTTTGTTCACTGTAGCTCCAAGATAACCAAATTCCTCCACACCCTCAATTACCATTTCCTTCTAGCCTAATGGCTTCTGACTTCTTGCTGTTCACCCTGAAGGTTTTAGTCTTTTTCTCATTTATCTTCAGTCCGACACATTTAGCAAACTGACTTATATTGTTGGTCTTCTGCTGCATGTGTGTATGGGTGGATGACAATGAGGCAATGTCATCTGCAAAATCAAGGTCTTCTAGTTTCGACATGAATCGCCATCTAATGCCAGTGTTGTTGTTTTGGGTAGTCTTTCTCATCACCCAGTCTATCGCCATCAAAAACAAGAAGCCAGACATTACACATCCTTGTTTTACACCAGTCTTGACATTAAACCATTCTGTTGTCTGACCTTCACGAAGACTGCACACGAGCTGTTGGTATACAATAACTTCACCATGTCGATAAGTTTCTTTGGTTTTACAAATTGTCTCATTATTTCCCAAACGCTGTCTCTATGTACCGAATTGAATGCCTTCTCAAAGTCAATGACTTTTATGTAAAGAGTGGTTTGCCATTCAATGCATTGTTCCAGAATATTTCTCAGGATAAAAACCTGTTCAGTTGTGCTTTTTCCTTGTCTGAACCCGGCTTGTTCTGGTCTCAACTTGTCATCAATTCCAGTCTTTATTCTATCAATTAAGATCCTTCCAAGGATTTTGCTAGCAATAGGCAAGAGTGTAATCCCTCTCCAATTTCCACAGTCTGTCAAATCTCCTTTCTTGGGGATTTTCATGATTAAACCTTTTCTCCAGTCTGATGGGATTTGTTCATTATTCCAAATATCGGTGATGATGTTATGTAGTTTATCAGTTGCTATTGTAATATCTGCCTTTAAAAGGGACCTCGGATGCTATATTTCCAAGGTTATATTTTGATCTTGGACTCCCCTAGAGTACTCCTGATCGTTCAAACCCCAAACAGGGTCCTTATTTAGCTCATACTGCCATCCTCAAAAAACCCCATTTGTAGTCCATTGTAGTCTCTGCCTGAAACGCCTCATTGGGGTGGCTCTTCCGCTATGGCCCCCACTCCCCGTGTGCCCACTTTCTTCTGACTGGCCAGCTCTGTGGAGGGCGGAGTTGGGCGGGACGAGGCTGCAGAATGCAGTTTTCCGGGTCTGGCTCCCAGAGTGAAACGTGAAACACGTCTGCAATCTGATACGGAAGCGGCGGGAAAATTCCGCAATCTAACCTCATACTTGAATATAGATCTAATGAAATGAACTTGTTCTAACAAACGCAGCGGTGAAAGTGGAGGACGCAGTGCGAAAATCTGGCAGCTCAAACTCAAATTTGCTATCGGCTACAGTTTGCTACAGCGACAGTGGTGAGTACTGCAGTTTTTTTTACTTTATTGGTAGGATGCAGGGAAAGCTAGAATCCACCCCATATAGACACGTTTGTAGAACGGGTCGACATGCCCAAGTGTAGACCGGAGACCGTAGAAATCCGGTAGGTCTGAGTTTAAAGGGAAACAAGGACAGTGAGGAGCAGCTAAAAGTGGACCAACAGCTTATGGACTGCTTCGGTGTGTATTAGGACCTGCTGGTTCGTGTGCATAGCTGTGGTGTGTTGTTAGCGTGGAGAAACAAACAGCTTCCGCGTTGGTATATGACGGAGGGGCGAAAGCTCCAAGCTAAACGGCCTTTTTCGGAAATTGCCCGTGGTAATGGTTTACTTATTGCTTCGGAATGACCAGCTTTTCCTTGCGGAAAATGGGCGCATTATGGATGGCGAGCGAGAGCTAGATAGAGCTCCGGTTATGTCATGAACATAATACAGGTTTTACAGACCGTAAGTTCCGTCTGCGTGAACCGTTGCTTATGTGGAGCTAGCGAATCGATCACTTTTACAAGAAAGAATTTAATATTCAATCGATGGCAATGCAAAGAAATCGCTTGTTATACTGGACACGTTATAGCCTGTGCACTTCCCTATTGCTTTCACCGGTAGCATCAGAGAGCTTGCCCAGACATTGGAGATGTATCAGGCTGATCCCGGTCATGGATAAGTAAAGCGATCGTTTCATAAGCACCCAAAAACGCACCCCAAGCTCTGCAAAATCTACATCTGGTCTAACTGCAGCCCAACTCGGCAGAGACATACAGCACCTCTCCATTTAGCTTCAACTGTAGTGGCTACAATCAGGCAACGTTATGATGAAACTGTCACATTGATGCTTGCCGAAATAACACAAGCATACCGATCATAATTGCTGCATATTAGTTAACCAGAAGCATTTTTAATTTGCAGAGCACGCGAACTAACATGCAGTAGCTGATAAGCGGTCATGACTTTGAATGTAATCTGTCGCGCGAAAAATTCGTTTTGTGTCTGATGTGAAAGCAGCTTTATGGATAGTACGTGACAGCAAGAGAGAACTCGGTTATGTTTTGAACATAATACAGGTTTTGCAGACCGTAAGTTCCGTTAGCGCGGACAAGTTGCTTATGTGGAGCTAGCGAATTGATCACTTTACAGGAAAGAATTACCTATTTAATCTCCGCCTTTTTCAGCTTTTTATTAACCACAACAATTTCTAAAGGGGGATGAAATTATGTCAAGGTAGTGCAGAGAAATCATTTGTAAACCAGTAGAGCTTCTGCGTTTCGCATTGCTTTCATGGTAGCACCAGAGAGCTTGCTCAGACATTTGTGAAGTATCCGGCTGATCCCGGTCATGGATAAGTGAAGCGATCACTAACTGTAGTGGCTACAATCGGGCAACGTTATAATGAAACAGCCACATTGATGCTTACCGAAGTAACACAAGCATACCAATCAGAATTACTGCATATAAGTTAACCAGGAGCATTTTTAATTAGCAAGGCACGCAAACTAACATGCAGTAGCTAGTAACCGAGCAGTGAAAACCACAGAGACAAAACCTTGCAATACAGGTTTTACAGACAGCAAGTTCTGTTACTGTGAACAGTTGCACCAAGCATCCAAATTACAAACAAGTATTAAAAGTTAGCTTCAAATGAGGTTTATGTTCACACACCTTCTGTAGAATTTCCCCTGATATCACTCTTGCATATTTAGGAAACAAACATTAGCAACAGTAACTTGGCTACCTTAGCCGCTGTGCTACAGCCACAATCAACTGGCTATCACGTCAGGTTGACTTATGCAGTAAAAGCAACTTACAGCTTCTGTGTCTGTGAGTCACGGACAGTCGCGACCAATACAGGCTTTATCTTAAGATATTTTACAAAGCCTACATTTGAGGCCAGCTGTTAGTGCGAACTATCGCTAGCGGTCCTGCTAGCCACCCGTAACACGTTAGCTTCACTTACATTATTTGCTGTTATATGGTTACTTACAGCTTGTGGCCCCGAGCGCTTGATTGATGCAGCTGCTTCAGGTTTGAAAAGCAGCTGAAACGCTTATCCAGTGTCGAATTATCCTTTATTGACAAAGCTGTCTTTGGTGAAATGCTGAGCACAAACAGCTAACGTTCCCTTTGGCCGTTGCTGTTTGCTGCCAGCAAACAAAAAAAGCTACCCACTGATTTCTGGTGGCATCGTCTTTTCGAAGAGAAATATTTGTTTTTCTTCGCGTCCAAAAGTAAACGGACAAGTAGCTTTGGGAGAGATACTAACAAAATTGCACCTCAAATGATCTGCGATTCTTCTTTTGTATTCCCAAAAGTGTCGACACTACTAAGGCATAGTATGATCTGCCATTGTTAGTGCCTGCTAGAATAGTTTCCGGTGTGGGCAGGTCCAGCGCAGTGGTTGGCTCTGGCTAGGTCTGTACTAATTCGACGGCACAACCTGACGTCAGGTTTTGCCCAGATCTCGTGAAGATCTCGGGAGGAGCTGTTCAGAGAGGAAATCACGTTCACGAAAGAACGTTCTTGGATTACGGCAAAACCCCTGTATCTTATGTTTAGAAACTTTTCAGAGGTTGAGCATGGACAACCAACATTATAACATGACTAACATGTATTAAAAGAAGGATCAGCCTAATAGGTCCCCTTTAACAGTTCAGGTACAATATTGTCCACACCTCCTGCTTTACCATTCTTCAACTTTTTAATAGCACATTTGACTTCTTCTTTGCTAATTGGTTTGCAACTAATTGTTTGGAGTTCTGGAAATGAGTTGTCCTCTACTTCAACTGGATTAGATGGGATGTCTCTATTCAATGTCTCTTCAAAATGTTCTTTTCATCTATTCAGTTTGCTTTCATCATCCGTCAATATTTGACCCTGCTTGTTCTTGAGTGTATCTGAATGTCTTGGTTTATCATTACAGATTTTCTTTGTTACGTCATCCAATGTTTTCATCTGTCCATTTTCAGCAGCTTTCTGGGTGTCACCAGCTAAGTCCTCAATCCCTTTCCATTTATCTGCTCTCATGCTAGCCTTTACTTCTTTGTCTTTGGCTTTGTATTTGCCATGAAGTTCTTTGATTCTCGTGGATTTTGTGCTCTCTATTTTTACTTTGAGTCTCTTTCTTTCTTCCACCTTCTTCCATGACTGTGGGCCAATCCATGGCTTTTGAGCGTTCTTTTTGGTTCCCAATACTTCTTTGGCTGTTTGGTTGTAGGCTTTATCGAATTTGTCCCATTTGGTTTCTATATTCTCATTATCTGCTATGGCTTCGAGTACTGCAAGCTTATTTTTCAGTTCAATTGAAAATTTCCTCTTGGTTTTCTGGTCTCTGAGTCGGCTCGTATCATACCTGACTCTAGAACTTGTGCTGTGTTTCTGTTTTTTGAGTTTCAGTTTAATGCGGATCCTCACAAGCTGATGATTGCCTGCAACATCTGCTCCTCTCATTACTCTTGTGTCTGTTAGTGAAGACCTGTATCTTAGATTAACTAGCATATGGTCGATCTGATTTGTTGTTCTTTTATCTGGTGAAATCCAGGTGTTCTTGTGAATGTCTTCAAGAGGAAACAATGTTCTGGTAACAATATACTTGTTGAGTTCACAGAAATCAATGAGTCTTTGACCATTTCTGTTGATAGTGCCTGTTCCATGCCTTCCCATCACATTCTCATGTTCCTTGTTTGATTAGCCAACTTTGGCGTTTATGTCACCTGTAATTAAAATCATATCATGTTTGTTTGTCTTTTCCACAACTGCTTGAAGTTGATCATAAAAGGTGTCCAATGTTTCTTCAGAGGCTTCCATTGTAGGTGCGTATATATGAATGATAGTCAGTTTAATGAATTTTGAGTAGAACCTTGCTGTAATTAATCTTTCACTCACTGGTCTCCATTCTATAAGAGCTGACTCGGCGAGCTTTGACCTCATGATTGCGACTCCTTCGCGATGGATTCCATCTTCTCTTCCAGAATAAATAACGGTTTCTCCTGAAACTAATTTCATTTTCCCAAATCCCGTCCATCTACATTCGCTAATACCAAGCAGATCAATATCATAGTCCTTCATAACTTTTGCAACTTGAGCAGATTTTCCAGTGGCATACATAGTTTGTACGTTCCAATTTCCTATATTGATTACGTGTTTGGGCGTGGTAAGTGACTCCTTTGGTCGATAAGCTTCCTTTTGGCTTTCGCTTATCCACGTCATCATGCTCTAGTCATTGAGAAATCTGATGTTGTTGTCCTCAGGAACTTAGCATGTCACTGTGCTGTGGCCCGGTTTTACACTTGTAGTGTTCACATGTAGAGCGTTTCTGGTTTCCGTGATAAGGTGTTTTTTCCGGGAATGGGGAATCAACCCATAGCCCAACCCCCAACCTGGAGGACCAGTGGACTGAGTTTAGTCAGCTCTCTCCCCGTAGACCAATTCGGCATGGTAGAACCTGCTGGGGGCTTGTGCCCCCGCCGACATAGCTCGTAGGATCCTTGAGAGACGTAAGCCCTTCCACCAACGACAAGGTATCTGTGGATGGCACGGCGGACTGTGTTTACAGACAGTGGTTTCTTGAAGTATTCCTGGGCCCATTTAGTAATGTCAATGACAGAATCATGCTGGTGAGTGATGCAGTGGCGTCTGAGGGCCCGAAGATCACGGGCATCCAGTAAAGGTCTTCGGCCTTGTCCCTTACGCACAGAGATTTTTCCAGTTTCTCTGAATCTTTTGATGATGTTATGCACTGTCGATGATGAGACCTTCAAAGCCTTTGCAATTTGAGGTTGAGGAACATTGTTTTTAAAGTATTCCACAATTTTTTTACACAAACCTTCACAGGTTGGAGAGCCTCTGGCCATCTTTACTTCTGAGAGACTCAGCCTCTCTAACACATCCTTTTAATATATGTCCTTTCAGCTGATTCTCGTATATATTAATTACTTTTTCAGCCCTTTTTTGCCTGTGTCCCAACTTTTTTGAGACCTCTTGCAGCCAGAAAATTTGAAATCATTTTGTGGATAAACATGTGAAATGTCTCAGTTTCATCATTTGAAATGTTATCTATGTTCTATTGTAAATAACATACTGGCTGATGTGATCTGAAAGTCATTGCATTTTGATTTTATTCACAATTTACACTTTGTCCCGACTATTTCGGAATTGGGGTTGTATTATACTCATGATTTTTGAGTACTCGGGATATCAAGACGCAGCCGAGGCTTGAAGGTGCCCTGTTTGGTGGCCTCAGGGTTGCACCTCTGCTGTTTGCAGATGATGTGGTCCTGTTGGCATCATCGGGCTGTGGCCTCCACCGTGCACTGGAACAGTTCGCTACCGAATGTGAAGCGGTAGGAATGAGGGTCAGCACCTCCAAACCTGAGGCTCTGGTTCTCTGTCAGAAAGAGGTGGAGTGTTCTCTCCGAGTGAGGGATGAGTTGTTAACCCAATTAGAGGAGTTTTAGTATCTCAGGAAGTTGTCCACAAGCGAGGGTAGGATGAAATGGGAGACTGATAGGCGGATCAGTGCAGCATCTGCAGTGATATGGGAGGTGTGCTGGTCCGTTGTGGTGAAGAAGGAGCTAAGCCTGAAAGTGAACCTCTTGGTTTACCTGTTAAACTACATTACAATGTAATGTAATATGGCTACAAGCTATGGGTAGCAACTGAAAGGACAAGATCGAGAAGCTCTCAAGTGACCGAAATGAGCTTAGTCTGTTGGGTGTCTGGCTCATCCTGAGAGATAGGGTGCAGAGCGCAGACACCTGGGAGAGGCTCAGAGTAGAGCTGCTGATCCTCCGTGTTGAGAGGAGTGAACTGAGGTGGTTCAGATATCTGGTCCAGATACTTCCTGAACACCTCCTTTTAGAGGTTTGAAGACATGCCTGACTGAAAGGAGGCCCCGAGCCTGACCCAGGACACGCTGGAGGGACTATGTCTCCCGGCTGGCCTGGGAATGGCTTGGAGTCTCTCAGGACGAGTTGGAGGAAGTAGTTAGGGAGAGGGATGCCTGGGCTGTTTTGCTGAGTCTGCTACAGCCACGACACAACCTCGAATGAGTGGCTGAAAATGGATAGATGGATTGATGGACAACGTGTCGAGCATGAACACTTTGGTGTATGGTTGTAGCGCACACACCATCTGTGGAGGCTCACGCCACAGTGTCTTGCCCATCCAAGAATGAGGCTTTACATCCCTGATTCTCTGGTGAATAAGATGGAGGTACCGATGGTCAACTAAAAAGTCCCACACAACAGTTACTCTAAAAACCTGCAGCACACGTGATGATGTCACTTGCGTAAACAGCCATTGTCGTTGCACGGCAAAGGTGTAAACGTTCCCTGCTCTCACAGTAAGGTTATAAAAGGAGAGCATCCACTCTTGGACTCTCTGTCTTTTGGCCTCTCTCTTCGCCCCACTCTCTTGGCTCCACTCTTCACCCCCCACTCCCCACGCCCCACTCTCTTCTCCCTTCACCAGAACACACAAGCGCAAGGACAGCGCTGTGTCTGGAATCAGCACACTGAAATTCCATGCAGCCTACCTTCAGAATGCCCTTAAATTTATGATTTAAGTTCAGGACTCCAAGTCTCAGTTAACTAGCAAGCTTAAGCCAGGCGCTGCTAGTTAGTTAATCATGGAAACAATCCTTGAAACAACTTTCTGAATAGACAAGGACATTGCTCTCGTCGACCGATACAGCAGAACGGCATCGCAACTCCACGTGGACACGGGACATGGAGCTGCGGATCGCCCTGAAACTCCCCAGAGAATCACCACCCAAAAACTGCTCAAACAGATCACAAGCTATCGTGATTTCCATTCAGAAATATTTTCATATTTGAGGTTCCCCCATCCTCAAGCAATTGGAAAGAGACAGATTCTTCGGAAAATTAGGCTTTATTCAGTCACATGAACCAATACAAAGCCGTGTTCTTTTTGCGCAAGAAGAACTGCCATTCTACTTTTCACACCCAATTTTTATACCTTCATCACGGCAAATTTCTTCCAAATATGGTTTTTCCATCCTCTGATGATTAAATGATTAAATGGCATTTTTGTATTCAAGTGCATCTTGCCTTGGTAATTCAAATTGTGCCATCAGAATGTGTAATCATTTTAAGTTCATCTTTGACTGCTTCCCCAAATAAAAGAAATAAATAACTGAATAAGTATTCACATTTTCTGAATCTGATTGTTGCAACATATTCCAAAATAATAGGGATAGAGGAATGAAAAGACAGCAAAAGCAGTGGAATCCCCAGAATATGGACCCTTTTGAGCATTGCCCACAAGGAAAGAACCTATATAAACATATAGGTTTTAATATAGGGCCAGATATAGGTTTCGCATATAAGCAACATACATAAAATTGGCCATTTTCATATATTATCCACCTTATTCCTGAGGGCCCTACTGTAGATATGATGAGGGACGCAACTTCTGGCGGAAATAGTTTTTATCATTAGTTTTAGTCAAGAACAGCGGCGTTTCTTTCAGTTAACGATTACAGCTCGTTTTTTTAACAAATTAACTTGCTTTTCTTAAAATGTCCCTTCAGAGCTCCGACACCTATTGTGCTGTTTGAGGCTGAACTAACAACCAGAGGAAGCTAAATTTATGATTTGATCAACAGTGTTTTGAACACGCACTCAGAACATAGGGGATTGTCCTTGTGTTCAGCGAAACGGTTTCCATCGCCTACCAACAGAAGAGGAAGCCAGAATTTGGCTGAAAACCTGAATTTGAAAAGACCCCCGAAAACATTAGGTGCTCATTTCATTATGTTGACATAACGATTCCTACTTTATGGCTAGGCTCAGACAGACCGCCGCAGAGGAGACGCCGGGTCCTCAGAAGCATTTTGACAGCAGTGCCAGGAGAGCACAAGGTATGATTTCATGTGTAGGGAGGACAGAAAATTGTTGTATTCGTCCGGTAATGCCAGTCAGTGCGACTAACGTTTCCATCCTGTACAGTTTAAGATGAGGCTGTAGAAGTAGCAATAGTCTACTACAATTTGAAAATAGCCTACTCTGTTCAAACAATAGTCTTGCACTCCAAACCTCATTCCACTAAAATTAAAAGTATGGGAAAAATGGATTCACTGTGTTTTATATGTTATAGTATTGGATTAGCTAGCAACTTAATACCGTATAATGTAGTTGGCTGGAGTAGAGCTAATTTGACTCGTACTGTCGGATGGATTAATTTACTCTGTATAACAATCCATTACGTTTCATATGTAGAGCAATATTTACCGCTGAAATATAGTGTTTCCTTCATAAATATTCTCAGAAAGTACTTGTATATCTGTTTTAAGGTACATAAGGTCGTATACTACCTCCTTTAACAAAACGCGACTGACCTTGTTGCTGTGGAAGTACTGCATACGCTTCGGAGCTTTGTAGATTGTTCATAGCTTCGCAGTCTGTGGCAACGGAGTCGCTAATGTAGCCAAATGCGCTAGTGTGGCCACTGCTTCAGGTCGTTCTCCCATTCTTCGATAGAAGAAGGCAGCGGTACCATAACTTTATCCCATCTGAGGGCTAAAAGGTGACGTTCCCTCATATATTATTTTCCATTCGCTTAAAAAAAAGAGGGGTCGCGTGAGCCGCTACCATAGTAAACAGCTCAGTGACAGGATGCTGCGGAAGTTACGCCCAATATTCGCACAAGGGATCATGGGATGTGCGAATAAGGTATATAATATATGAAAACTTGAATTTTTTTTTTGTATTTGGCATATTCAATCCCACCTGAATCTGGGAGATCCACTTAGGAAACTATGTACAAGTTCTTAGGCTTACTCGCACATGCGGTCCCCTGTCGACTATTCAGGAGAGTGTACACAGTCTGCAATCAGTAGCAATTGCTTTTTATACATTAGCTGGGCAAAATCACAAGCGCAGAACGAGGGCAGAGAATAGGCATATATGTATGTAGTCAGAATCTTATTTATGAGCGGCCGTCTAGCCAACAGGACGCGCCTAAGAGAACTCTAATCTACATAACCGTTCCTAGCAGGCCCTTTGCAATTTGCATCCCTGTATCGCATTGGCCAATTGCGCGCTACTTCTGAAAAGAGCTGCCGACCACTGCTGGTTGATAGAAGGCGGGGATTAAAACCTATATTTTTATATAGGTTCTTTCCCTGTGGGAATTTAAGAATCCTTGTTATTTCATCTCTGTAGGAAAAAGTCTGGGACCTTTAGTTGCTACACAAGCATCTCAAATAAAAGACAATTAAGTGTCTGTTCATTGAAACTGTGAACAGAAATGTAGACTCTGTCTTCAAATTCATTAACCACAGTGAAATGCTCAAATAGATGTGGGGATGAAAATGACTTTTGAAAGGCATGTTTACTTGAATGTATGTTCTTCTGTGTACTTTTATTTTGTTATTTTTGTTTTATTTTGCTACATTTAGACTAAGGACCTCTGAGCCATATTCATCTAGAAACTGCATTACAGACAAGATAGAAAACATTGCATTTGGTGGATGTAACAGTGTAGTGTATAACCTTTCAGTGGATGTGTATGAGCTATAATTATGTGAATCCAATTTTATCTAAATGTGGTGAATCTGGCAGTGACTTAAACTTGAAAAAATGCTTAATTGATGAAATAAACATAATCAAACCATTTTGTTTTTATACATTTCCTTCTCTTCCACAAAACAAAACTCAAGCTTCATAGAATGGAAATAAGTAGGGTCAAGAAAGAATTGATGACCTTGTTATTGTTAATGTTTCAGGAAAAAAATGTAACAAATAGCATTTGATATTTGTGTTGATATCATAGCTTTTTGTCTCCTCTCACTTGCCATAGTTAATAATGACTGGTTTACACATAACATGCCGTTGTCACATGTCAACATGTATTTAGGATCAAATGTGATGCCAATTTCACGTTAACATGCAATTAATAAGTTATTGCGTAAAATTCTTGTTATTTCTATGAGGGACTTTGGACTAATATGCAGATATTACCTTGAGAATAAAAATTTGAGCTAGGCATCATGTATGACAGTTGCAAAAGTGAGATGAGCTATACAATAGGTATGACAAACAGAACCTGCCACTGGGTATATGAGCTATATAGACCTATATGCCCTCTATAAGCACATATATGTACCTGAATTTGACCTATATGCCGCATATATGCGCATATATGCTGCATATAGGTTGCATATATGCGCATATATGTTCATATAGATTCTTTCCATGTGGGTGCACAAATAAAGAGGCAAATAGATGATTGTTGAATCAATCATGAATGTGTCTAAAATGAGCAATCACAAAAGAGGCGGTTATTTACCAGCAACATAGTTTGAAGTTTGCCACTTTGCCAAAAGCCATGTGAGCAAGTAGTCAAACAGTTTAAGATCATTTCCCAAAATTACACCATCAACAGTCCATGATATAGTGGAAAGATTCCGATTATCTAGAGACACTGGATGAGAAATGAGGCCAGATACCGATATTGGATGTGTGTGATTTTCAAGCCCTGAGACAGCACTGCATTAAAAACCTACATGCTTCTGTAAAGGACATGGGCTCATAAATATGTCTAAAAACCTGAGGCAGTTTGTACACAGTTCATCAAGGCATTATGAAATGTGAGTTAAGACTTTTTGAAGCAAGATATCAAAACCCTCCCGTAGAACCATTGACTTCTCTGGGCTCCAGCTCATCTGAAATTGACTGATGGGGAAATGGAAAGCATTGCTCTGCCTATCTTTCAAATTGTTTTTGGAAATAATGGACAATGTGTTTGCAGGGCCTAAGAGGAGAAGGACAATCTTGAGTGTTATCAGCGACATGTTAAAAAGCCGGAATCTGTCATAACCTTGGGCTGCACTATTGCACTTAACATTAACTTAACATTGTCAACTTGCACATCTGTGATGGCAAAATTAGGTGAAGACGTAGTTTGGAACAGCATATGAGCTGTAAGCTGAAAAAGTACTGATTTCATTCCATATTGGCGGAGGTAAAATACGGAATTCTACTCGCTTTAGCCTTTAGTGTTAACTTCCTTATGTAAGTTATGTCAGTGTGTACAAGCTAATGCTAGCATAAAAATAGTGAACATTCTTGTGTCTACGTATCAATTACTGTCACAATTTTCTTAACATCTTTGTCATGCTCCGTTTCAAACAAGGACTCAGCAACAGGAGAGACAACCTTTAGAGCCGAGGGTTTCAAATCAAATGCCGAAAAGTGAAGAACCTCATAGTTTGAGAGTAAGGCAAAGTTATCCTGCTGGTTCAGTACAGGCTGGTTTCAGGAGACACAATTATCAAATCAAGTTTCTGTGAATCAGAACACGAAATGTAATATTAAATAAAAGCTAGTTTAAATTAGTTTTTGGAATGTTTTGCCAAATACTGTAAGTTTTTACGGGGAAACATTTCGACTTTGCATACCTTCCAGAATAAACACAGTGCGGATGACTGAGCGGAAACGGCGGAGCCAGCTGAGAATTTAGCAGAAGTACGTCAGCACCCTGTGTGCCTATTAGCCTATTGAGGTTGAAAAAAATACCCTTTTATCAATGCTTGGTAAATATTATATATATATATATACACCTTACATCTTTCAGTGAAACCTACTGATGTCAGTTAAATTCAAATAAAACAGAAGTCTTAATACTTGGTCCACAGTTAGTGTCAGATAAAATTCAATCTTCTTTAGGACCTCTTACATCAAATATTAGTCCCTTTTCTTGAAATCTTGTTGTGATTTTTGATACTGAACTCAAATTTGAGCTCCACGTTATGAAGCTCTTACAGTCATGCTACTTGCAACTCCATAACGTAGCTAAAATTAGATCTGTTCTGTCTTTTGAAGATACTGAAAAATTATTCCTGCTTTTATTTCATCAAGACTAGACCACTGCAATTCTTTATTTACCTGTTTGAATAAGAAATCTTTGGACAAACTGCAAGGAGTTCAAAATTCAGCTGCATGTTTGCTCACTAAAACAAATCAAAGAGCCCACATTACTCCAATTTTAGCATCTTTGTGTAGCGCCCCCTTGGTTACCATGTAGCTAGTGCTCAGGTAAGTGTACACTAAAAGGGGTGCCCTGAGTTCTTTTACTTAACTGTATAAATTACCAAGAATAGCTAATTAACTAATAATAGTCCTTGGGTTTTTTTTTTCCCCTTCTGAACTGTCTAAATATGACTGTATCCCAGTAATCAAACACTTTCACAATTAAGCATATTAAACACGCAAGTACTTTACTGAAGAATTGTAAGTTATGAGTATTTTCCAGCTTTTCGGTTCGCACCATATATCGCAATCGCATAATACACCGTTGCAACATAAAATATCCCAATGCAGGTTAAACTCAAATGTCATGAAACATCTCATATGAAAAGTTCACAACGTCTTTTCTTTTTGCCATTTTTACATTCAATAAACTTCCCACAAACCAAAATCCAATAGTTTACAGTCAGTCAACTGATCAGATAAAACACAGTTCAGTTAACACAAAATGTTACCGATGCCGGCAAATGTCTTTGGATGCAGGCCTGTTGGTTGCTCGTGATCGGAGAGGCTAAAAACAGAGCAGCCGCTTCGCTCTTGCGAGCAAAGAAAAAAAAACAGGCGCCTTTACCTCGGTGCAGAATTAATGGATGCAGAGCCCCGAATGGGTTCAGCGGATTCGATGCTACGCCGCACTGTCGCTCTGAACTCTTGCTTTCCGTCACATTTCTTCTTTTATTCGCTTTGGCCAAGCGAACAATGAAGTCTGGTGTCCTCCAAACGAACACTGGCAATGTCCAGGCTCTTAGCACCATGTAAAGCTACAGCACATTGGCGTGGATAGCTATAGCACCTTAGCCTAGGACTTAGCCACGTGCGTTCGACTAGCAGCGTGGTCAAACTTCTCAAGTATAACCTGCTGACTGCTTTCACACTACCGCGAATGTTTAAATGTCTAGCCGACACTATAAACTCTATTCCCATGGGCTGGGGATAGATATAAAGCTAAAACTTAGACTGTATCACGACAGTAGCCTATGCGACTGCCCTCTACACAAATCCAACAGAATACTAAAATCACGTGCTTTGCGCAGACTCGCATCCAATAATTCTAATCTAATCACAATAAATCCAGCATTAGGCAACCAATCAGTATTCACATACACATTTGTATCTAGGTAGAACACCTTTCTCTGGGTTTTGAGAACGCCATTTTACATGGAAATGAACTGTACCTTAGGCAACCATTTTGATGCGTTGCAACATGAACTACATTTTTAACCACACACATACATGCACAGCAACATACACCTACACAGCTGTTACATATACATTGCATGAAATAGACAGGAAATTTAGTAAAAATATGAAATATGAAAATGAAAAACAAAACATTTTAACCCTGTTACATTTGCACTGGCTACCAATACATTTTAGAATTAGGCCCGAGCCTGGCCGAAGCCGGCGAGGGACTATTAAAACTGCATGGTTCCGTTATTATTATTATTATTATTATTATTATTATTATTATCCTTTCCGCTCTTTGAACGCAAATTTGACCCCTTGAACATTAACGAAAAGTCAATTTTATTTGACCAAAAATTCAAGCCTGGCGAAAAATTTTTTCATTTGAAGTCCCCAAGAAAATTTATTGAAAAATGACATGGCCACGCCCTGTCAAAAATCAAAATACATTACGCTAATGGGAGCCCACCCCAAACTTCCAAGTAGGAGAATGAAACTTGGTAGAGACATAGCCCATGTTGGGACAAGTTAAAAATTGCATTATGGCCCCACCCTTAACCCAACAGGAAGTCGGCCATATTGGGCAGAAGCCTGGACATATAAAATCACACCCTGCATACTTTCAACATCTCCTCCTAGGGTTTTCATCCAATTTGCACCAAACTTGTTAAAAATCACCTACACACATGTTTGGTCGAAAGTTACTATTTACATTTTTGATAAAATGTTGGGCGTGGATGTGATTAGCTTACAAAGAAGCGGCCATTTTCAGAAGTATAAATGTATGTATATCTCACGCATACAGTGTCGGATTGAGTTGGACCCAATGTAACATCTGTGCGGCATGACAATCTGAAAACAAGGATATGTAACTCATATAGCTGTATGGCAAAATGGCTTTTTAACGCCCCCTACAATTTTTGAATGGGAGAAAAAAAAATTTTGAAATAGGTAAAAGAAATTTGGTACGCACATCTATCATGTCAAACTGAACCAAAAAGCAAATTAGGACACACCCCTATTTTTAATCGTGTTCCCATGGCAACAACAAAAATGCGCAATTGAACTGAACAGGTTTTTGGCTTTGACCCCTTAAACATAAACAAAAAATCTATTTTATTTGACCAAAAATTCAAGCCTGACGAAAAATATTTTTATTCGAAGTCCCCAATAAAAAATATTGAAAAATGACTTGGCCACGCCCTGTCAAACATCAAAATACATTACGCTATAGGGAGGGGAGCCCACCCCAAACTTTTTTCCACGCAGAAGAATGAAACTTGATAGAGACATAGCCCATGTTGAGACAAGTAAAAAATTACATTATGGTCCCACCCTAAACCCAACAGGAAGTCGGCCATATTGGGCGGAACCATGAACAGATAAAATCACACCCCTCATACTTTCAACATCTCCTCCTGCGGTTTTCATCCAATTTGCACCAAACTTGGTGAAAATCACCTAAACACATTTCTGGTCAAAAGTTATCCATTACATTTTTGATAAAATGTTGGGCGTGGCTGTGAGGAGCTTACAACGAAGCAGCCTTTTTTTCAGAAGTATAAAACTATATATATCTCATGTATACAGCGTTGGATTGACTTGGTCCCAATGTAACATTTGTGCAGAATGACAACCCGAATACACTGATACATAAAATGGTTCTCCAGCGCCCCCTATATTTTTGGAATGGAAGGAAAAAAATTATTTTGACATTGTCAAAAAAATAAGGCAATTGGATATTGTGCACTGAAAGACAAGATATGCTGTCCTCTCATTGTTGAGTGGCCCCACTAGTCGCAAGGGAGGTGATCGGCTGGGAGGGCGAGGGCCATAACACCGCTTGCGGTTTTAATTGATTTTAAAATTTTTGTTGATTACCTTCAAAGCACTCCATGGTATGATGCCAGGATATATAAGTGAGCTTTGAAATCCTTATAAACCTAATAGATTACTCAGGCTCTTGAAGCAAGCATTACAGGCTGTTCCAGAGTCTAAGTTAAAAACAAAAGGAGATCGAGCCCTTTCCGTTAAAGCTCCAAGACTCTGGAATGGCCTCTCAAATAATATTTGGAATGCTGAGTCTTTATCTTCTTTTAAACCTCTTTTAAAGACTCACTTTTATCGGTTTGCTTTCACTGATTAAATTCTTTTATTTTACTGGTGTGATTTTGAGTAAGTCTGCTTTAAATTCTTAAGTCTTCCTATTTTGCTGTTTAATTCCCTAATTAATTCCCTTAAGAACTCAAATTGGACTACTCAGGTCCTGAGCAAAAATAAACCAAAATTTAGAGTGTTGCGTTTTCATTGCCTTTGAGTATATGTTACCCTTTGCCCGCGGTCATCTTCGTGGTCTCGCAGTTGTGTTTTTCTGTATGCCTATCTGATTTTTTCTACGTCAGCTAAAGTTACATAATGTAATAAAAAATATCACCCAACGATAAAGATTTATAGCAAGATTTTAAGGGTGTCGAGAACAATAAATTTGCCATCATGACTGAAATAATCAGCTATAGGGGAGACCGGGTCTAGTTGTTACACTTTTTCTTTTAACGGCTGTAGAATTGACATTATCAGGTTTTTGTTACCAATATGCACTGTACAGATAGAAAGTTTATTGGACTACATGACTGATCTGCAGCATCCGCTATATTCTGCGCATGCGTGATGCTGGTGAGGAAAAAATAGACCCCCGTAGTTTGTCACAGGAGGGGTAGTTTGCTACAGGTTGTGGGGCATTTTGTTACGCTAAGAATTTGCTTATTGAGTGAGACGTGTTTCCCACTTAAGTAGGCAAGTTAAGGGGGATGCCTTACTACTATTATCCCACGAAGCTACTGTAAGGAACCTCTTGAGTCATTCTCTAATGGCATTGCCACGTTTCGTTATGCGTTTGCAGTGGCGGGTGGTGGACGGAAAACTGGGGGGGGCGGGGGAGCGGAAAACATCCCTTGAAACGGATTAGTGACCCGATTTCAATCATTGTTCTTGGTCAACATGTTCGTTTCCCTTATAATGAAATGTTTAGGCGAGTGAATAATTAATGCTATAAAAATGTTTAATTCACATGCCTAAATAGGCAACTCTTCACAAAAAAACTACTGTGGATTTTCCGCGTTAAATTTTGTCACATCCTAAGCAAGTCGTCAAACCTGTGCGTAATGATTGTTTAATTGAAAAAGATTGAAATGCGCTCTTTTTTGCGTTCAGCTGATGCCTTTGATTTCTCGTCTTAACGAAGACAATTAGCTACACCTGAGAGGGGAGAGTTACAGTGTCTTTTAGGGAAATTGACTGAAAACAGATCAAGACTAATAAGCAGTTTAAAGACATGTTTATCGCCCTCCTTGTTCTCTGTCCACCACCCGCCAATGTTCGTTTGTAATTTCGAGGCATCTTTCTGAAATAAAAAAAGGTAGAAAGTCATTCAGTGAGGTAATTTGATCCCAGGTCTTCCCGGCACTGCTGACTCCTTTTGTTTCATATGAAACTATCTTATCTTTTGTATAGACTACGCTGATTTCTGCGATTTTGCGCTAACGTGTGTTAAGTGAGCTTTTACATTACGGGCGCGGATATTCTTTTGTGAACGACGACTGAATATGGATGACGGTTTATATAAACGCTTGTACAGGCCTATTTTAAATTCTAAGTTCCTACAATAATAATAATAATAATAATCCCTAATCCTTATCCTTATCCTAATCCCTTCAAATCGACAGCCGTACCTATAAAACTGCCGTATTTATAGACACTGCGTAAAGTGAAATAAGCTAGTTCTCATTGTCATTGTGAGGGTAGTTTTTTTCATATACTAGGTATAATCCGCCTACTAAAGATCATTTGCCAATTTAGGTGACGCTTCAGGAGTGGGATTATATGCGACCTACTCCTGTTCTCTGAACAAAAACATATTCCGGTTATCTAAACAAAAACATATTAAACTTAGTCGACTGAACAAATTAAGTAGCCAATTAATCGTGCACATCATCCAAAAGTCTTGTCACCGGTACTCCAGCGTGTCGCATGAATTCAGGTCTCACTCCGTGAACTCGTATCCCTGAACCAGCTAATCCCCATGGCATCACAAGTTTAGCTTCGTCGCTTATCTTGCAATCAAGCTTATTCATTAATTGAACTGATAACACCCTTATAATAAGGGTTATATTCATAAAGGGGAAGGGGGGGGATAAATATTTATAACATTTAGACATGCTGATTTTATAATACTGTGCACATGCAGAGGTTTTACTTCGCTCATCTGCTTGTCTTGGACTTGTCGTCGGCAGCTCCAACAGAGCGGCGGTTTCATGTGCTGTGACTTCAATCTGAAAAAAATACTGTACAATAAATTAGAACATTATATAATATGACAAATGGTAGCCTACAAAATCTGCGACAATCAATGGAACAAAATCTTAATATCATTGCAGAACTCATCGTGTACGTAGTGGGCTGTAAAGTGTGGCTTTTTTTTTTTTGTTTTTTTTTTTTGGCTTGCGCGTTCACAGGTTTAAAAAGGAAGGATTAATATCGCGGATAATTTTGCAATTTGATATGAGCGGGACTAACCCAGTCAACACGTGATGTCATATGATATCACTGTGATGTCACAAATATATCACAACTGTGATATTAGCCTGTGAGTTCAATGTGATATTACTCTGATGTCACAATTATCTCACAACTGTGTCATCACACTTTTGATGTTAATGTGATATCACTCTGTTGTCACAATTATGTCACAAATGTGACATCACACTGTGATAGTAATATGACATCACTGTGATGTCATCATTGTGTCTCAACTGTGACATCAGATTTCTGTATTACCATGATAACAATGTGATGTCATCATTGTGACTCAACTACGATATCACACTATGATATTACTATGATAACTACGTGATGTCATCATTGTGACTCAACTGTGACATTACACTGTGATGCTAACATGATAACTATGAGATGTCATCATTTTGTCTCAACTGTGACATCACACTGTGGTATTAGCATGGTAACTATGTGATGTCATCACTATGCCTCAACTACGATATCACACTGTGATATTACTATGATAACTACGTGATGTCATCATTGTGACTCAACTGTGACATCACACTGTGATATTAAAAATGTAACTATGAGATGTCATCATTGTGTCTCAACTGTGACATCACACTGTGATATTAACATGATAACTATGTGATGTCATCACTATGCCTCAACTACGATATCACACTGTGATATTACTATGATAACTACGTGATGTCATCATTGTGACTCAACTGTGACATCACACTGTGATGTTAACATGATAACTATGAGATGTCATCATTTTGTTTCAACTGTGACATCACACTGTGGTATTAGCATGATAACTATGTGATGTCATCACTATGCCTCAACTACGATATCACACTGTGATATTACTATGATAACTACGTGATGTCATCATTGTGACTCAACTGTGACATCACACTGTGATGTTAACATGATAACTATGAGATGTCATCATTGTGTCTCAACTGTGAAGCCATATGCCCAAATAGTGTCACTGATGCATCCGCCGCCATGTTGATATGCAAACCTAAAGTGGTGTGTTGTGCGAACAGTAACCGTGAAACATCTTTGAGTTTCTCGAAATATCTTGATTCTCTGGAGTCCTCTGCCACGTCGAGATAAAGAAAGTTGAAATTCTCAAAGTCGCGCTGTCGTCACTTCTGGCTGGCCCAATTAGGCACTCGGTGAAAACAATTAACTTTGTGTGTTCGTCTTCGTGTTATCTCATCAACAAATGTCAATTTCTAATCCATGTTATTAGTATTTGTATCTGCGATTTTTCTTTTCTGCGAGTAAATACAGCGTGTAGGAGTTATTATAAGGTACTAGAGATGTCATTTCACTATTTTGATCATCATTGTGTCACAGACAATAAATATTGCAGCAGGTACTTAGAGTTGTAAATTAAAAGCATGAGAGCAAATGGCAAAAGTAATTCCCAGTTAATTCCCAGTTAACAAAATATTTTGCCATTTACTATTTCACCTCCGATAAAATGCTTCCCACACAGTACGGCATGAGCTGACGGTTCCCACTTGCTGCCGCATACATGCCAACTCTACCGCTTTTGTGGCGTTTTTTTTTTTTTTTTTTTGCGTGAGGTTGATGGTATCAGCCAAATAAGTTTGTTGAAAAATGCACATTTGAGGTTTAAAGTAGATGATGACTTTCTAACACACTTTTCACAATAATCGAAGTGTATATGACCTAGTATTTATTTTCGTGTTGAGAATTGCTATTACTAGAGTCTAGGACTGCACAGTTTGAATTACACTGTGTATAATCTTCACTCTAAAAAGTAAATCTACAATTTTTATTGGAACAAATGAAGAGTTTGGTTCCAAAACGCAATATATCCATTTTACTCATTTTGAGTAAATCAACTTTTTCTATTTGAGCGCTTATTGCATTTTATAGAGAAACACAAACTTTGACCATGAAAAAATACACTCTATAGCATGAATTTCAAAAAAAGAAACTTTGCACCGTGTGAAAGCAGCACAGGGCTATTGCTTTATGGAATTATCTCAATTTTTGTAATTTTGGCACTTATTGCGTTTTGGTACCAAACTCTTCAAATACTCTGGTGATTTGTGAACGTAGACATTTTTGTTTGGAATCATATCTAATTAGTCATTTCATACATATACTTTTATATTTTAACCTTGGAGTTCCATTTTTATGAAATGTATGCTTCTAAATGCAGAGATTTGTATACTCTGATCATAACAATATTGAAAACAACCGTCACTAGAGCAGCGCCACATGTGATGGCTCAAGAAATGGCATTTTAAAGCCTGAAATGTTTTCATACTGCTCAGATTTGATACATTTGTTGTAATGATATGAAAACGTGAGATTGTGCTGTTTTCACAGTATTTCAGTTCTGATAATAGCATGATAACCACTTCATTTTTATCAAGTAGAAAGGTGTAAGAAACATAGATCAGAATTGAAGAAAAATGTTGAATATTTTTAATGCATAGTTGCTGTTTTTCTTTGAAGCTAATGCCATTTCCTTTCTTTCGTACCTTTTATGGAGAATTACCTGTATTTACCTCATGTTAAACAGGTGTGAATAGGCACAACACAGCTCAGTGAAAACAAGTCTTGCTGTCAACTCAGGAGAGAAGTATTTCTCATGTTATAGTCAGTAAAATGTCGCGTGAGTCTCCTATAGAAGTCACACAGTGATCTCGCGCTGTGACATTACTTTAAGATCTTCCAGAGATGTCATCAAATGAAATAAAGTATGATTTATATTTTAACAATGAGTTTTTATGTCATAGGTTTTCCATGATTTCACGAACATATCACACAGATGTCTCACTTTGATGTTACTTTGTGACATCAATGTGAGACATCTGTGATATATTGATGTATCGCACAGATGTCTGGCTTTGATATCTGATTGTGACATTCCTATGAGACATCTTTGTGAAATGTTGGTGATGTAGCACACAGATGTCTAGGTGATGTCACAATGTGACATCACAGTGAGATCTACAGCTGTGATATCACACAGTCGGCTAACTTTGATATCACATGGTGACATCAATATGAGAACTTTGTGAGGCTTTAAATTGAGGTCACTGTGAAATCACAAAAAAACTCACGCTGTGTTATCACCTGTGACATCACTGTGACATCATTGTGACATCAAATTATTGACTGGGTACTCTTAGGTGGCGCGTACAGTAGCAGGATGTCTGCTAAAATTTGAGTAAAGTGGTGGCGACGCCGCTGTGTTTACGTCGCCACATATACTCGGCCAGATAAAAACCTAAGCCGTCGCTGCTGCTGCTGCTCGCATGCGCGGATGGCAAGGACCTCCTGACCTGCCACCACTGGCACTCAATCAATAAATTCCACACATCTTGCACCGTGCAATCACTCATTTTTCTTCTTGTTTGTGGCTGATTACTACACGACCCTTTAACGAATTCTGTGCACGTCTGACCAGTTTCATCACGCCTTTTATATTTCCATTCTAAATAGAAAACACAACACGCGAGTGCATTTAAGGCTTCCCATTTACATGACGTAAAATTTATCTGCCTCATAACTTGAGCTGCAAGATTTTGGCACCGCGTCGCGCACTTTGATAAAACCATCGGAGCGACATTTTCTTTTATTTTGTCACGACACTGATTTATTGTTCTGTCATAAGCCCGCGAATGTAAACTGCGCACAAATTATTCCGAAAACCTCCGAGTTTTTTTGTGCGTAGTAGCTACCCACTGGTGGATTGTGTTTTCGTGCGCCTACATTTCGAGCAAGTATTGAATTTCTTCGTTTGAATGGTGAGATCCTTTCGCCGCTGCATTTCTTAGAACAAGACAACCGTGACACATAACGGTAATCTGCCGTGCTGAAGTACGGTTGCTTTCACATTTGAGACTGGATGATCGTGCCCTAATCCACCTCTTCCAACCGTACTCGCGTACCGTGGCCGAGCCTCGTGCTCACACTTGCCAAACGAACTAAACTATCTCTATCCCTATCCCTAACCTTAACCAAACTCATAGGGAATGCTATCCCTACCCCTATCCCTGTGCATAACTTTAACCCAACTCAGCCACAAACAATGGTTTGTTCTGCTCAAATTATTCTACCAAGTGTCAATGGATCAGCCAACTCACCAGCATGAAAGACGTCAAAATGGATCACATGAAGTCTCCTCATCACCTCATTAAAAACAATAAATAAAAAAGAAATAAATGAATATATTATTTCTTTTATTTGTCTTTCACCCTTCAGCGATGAATGGAAACTGAAGTGCGGCGCTGGTAACAGACTCAGTTGGTGTAGTGGTTAAGGCCACAGAGGGTGGTGTGTCTAACATTGCTTTCTCCACATCTAATTTTAATTTTGATATCACATTGATATCACATTGTGATATCACTGTGAGAACTTTGTGAGGCTTCAAATTGAGGTCACTGTGAAATCACACAGATGTCTCGCTTTGATATCAGATTGTGACATTCCTATGAGACATCTTTATGAAATGTTGGTGATGTAGCGCACTGATGTCTAGGTGATGTCACAATGTGACATCACAGCGAGATCTACAGCTGTGATATCACACAGTTGTCTAACTTTGATATCACATTGTGACATCACTATGAGAACTTTGTGAGGCTTCAAATTGAGGTCACTGTGAAATCACAAAAAAACTCACTCTGTGTTATCACCCGTGACATCACTGTGACATCATTGTGACATCAAATTGTTGACTGGGAAGTTATCCTAGTTCTTATACTCATAGAATGGGAGAATTAAACTTGGGCTGTCGCACAGATGATGTGATACTATGCGTAAACTATAATTTCAATGTATTTAATTTAATTTATTTACAATCTTTAGCATACAAATTTGGAATTCTAAAATGCTTTTTTATATAAGAAGGGAAAAGTGGCATACTGACACCACACGGAAGTGATGTTCATTCCAGTAAAGTATTCACACAGCAACATTTGAATGCTTTAGCTGACTGAACGTACCCTGGTACCATTGAATCACAATTTATCTCCGGTCTTGTGTGTGGAATGTGTTAAAGCATCTTATCGAACTCGATTAAAAGTCTAAGGGCCCTATCTTGCGCCAGAGTCCCTAAACCCGTTATTTGGGGATTTAGCATTGCGTAAGAGGCGTTCCCCCGCAAAAGTTGCTATTTTGCACACCTGCCTATATCCCTAAAACACCTGCGCTACCCGTTATATTATGCAAAGGCATGGTTTGGGCGTTACGCCAGTTAAACCAATCAGTGTGCTAGGTGCCAGTGCCTTTCGGAGCAGGCTGCGCTATCCCAAATCCTCAAACCGAAACCCGTGATGGAGAGAGGAAGGTCGCCACGTTTCTCCGCAGATGAAGTTAAATTGCTCGTGCGTGAGGTCAAATCCAGACAGGGGAGGATCTGTTTTTGTTAAGTTAATCATGAATTGTATTATTATTATTATTATTATTATTTGACATTGACATATTGTTTAATGTTTGGTATGTAAAAAAAAAAAAACCATCAAGCCTACCCCTTTTGTGATTGAAACTTCAAAAAAAAAAAAAGAGAAAAAAATTTCACCATGATTGGGTCATGCCTCCAATTGAGCTGAGTGGGTGTTGGAATGACCCACTAGCATAGAAAAATAGTGCCACAGTAACCCTTACAGCAACGGGCAAGGCATACAGACAGCTGGCAGCGGTGTATACGTCATCTGCAACCAGGTAACTTAATTCCGTCACTGCCTGATGGGAGAGGCGCTCAGGCGCAGTTTTGTCACGCGTTCTCGTTCTGTGGGAAATAATTCTCAGGGCCGGCGCTAGACCTGAAAATTTGGGAGAAAATATCCTTCCCTTTATTGACTACAATTAGTCCTGGCTAATTCCAGATGGTTTTCCCTAATTAACACGTTTTCCAATTCAAGAATATTCAAGTGGCAATTGAAGACACGGCTTCTCTCCCCCATGCGATCTAACAGCGACAAAATAATGGGCTACATTCAGTACAGAAAAATAATTTAATTATAATTAGGTCTATGCACTGGCACTCAGCAACGGTATTTTTTTTTTTTTTCCAGCGAGAGCGGCATTTCAGAACTCTTTTTGCGAATGAAGGTAATTTCGGCGACAAGTACGCACACCTGTTTTTGCAGCACAGTCACGCAACTTGCTGTAAAAAAATAATTGACAGCTGTCCGATTGGAAAATGTAAACGGAAGAAACCACTTACATGTCACCAGAATTACCTTCATTCGCTGAAGAGTTCTGAAATGCCGCTTTCGCTGGAAAAAAAGTTACGTCGGAGTGCCAATACATAGACCTAATTATAATTAATTATTTTTTCTGAACTGAATGTAGCCCATTTGTCGCTGTTAGATTGCATAGGGGGAGTGAAGCCGTGTCTTCAATTGCCAAATGGGTAGCGGGTGGTTTGAGGACCCGCTATACGCTTTCCCTAACCTGTGTGGTCAAGATAGCAATTTTAGGGAAAGCGCATAAACACGCCCACGGGCACACCTCCAGTCGCAAATAAAGGATTTGGCATAATGTATAGCGGGTAGTGTGGCTGCAAGATACCGTTTAGGGATAGTCGAAGCTGCTAAATGCGTAATTCACGGGTAGCGGGTAGTGGCAACGGGTAGGGCAGTGTGAAAGATAGAGCCCTTAGTGTAAGCGTATAGCGGAAGATTGACGATCGGTTCAGATATAATCTCGAAACTGGAGATTTGGTAGGATTTTTTAGTCGACGTGAAAACTGTCGTTTAATAGGCATGTACCTTACAATATACTTCGAAATTCTGCAGGATGGGAGACGGGGAATTTTTTTCTCGTAAGAAGGAAATATCTACGCATGTTGGTGTAAATTTTGCGAAGTGGAGAGCAGATTCATTTTGTAACGCGAGAGAGGGTTGCTGCGTTAATTTTTGGATGCTGTCTGGTCAAAAAGGAACGCATGCTTGTTCATTTTTGAAAGCAAAATGAACGCATGCTCGTTCATTTTTGAACACTCTGCCGTTCGTTTTTTAGCTGAAAACGAACGGAGACTTGTTCATTTTTGAATGCCTGTTCAAATTTGAATGCGTTCAGAATATTGACAAGCTCCCTTATGTACATGTATTTTTACCTGTTTGTGAAGCACTTTGTGCTGTATTGCTTGAAAGGTGCTATATAAATAAATTTATTATTATTATTGTTTATCATTATTAATACTGCATACTTGACCACCAGTTAAAAAATAACCGTACTATAAGGCAAGCCATTAACCAGCATGGACTTGCAATATTGAAAAAAAAGCTCTGTAAAAAAAAACCTAGTTATCCTTCTCAAACAAAACCAGGACACTGGGCGTGCACTGGCTTTTTTGAGCACCAGCCTCTCCAAAAACAGGTTTCTTCTCAGATATTCATTCACTTTCATGCCCTCTGAGCTACATTCCAAGGCTATGCTAATTTACAGATGTTTGTTATTCTCCCCTTTTTATCACATTGAATATGACTCAGTTTTCCGACATATGCTGTAAATTTCATCTGCTTATGACACAGGATGCATCTTTTGCCCCAGATTTTCATCCATTTTCTCCACTCTGGTTCTTTTTCCCAGGGAGTTCTGGATCACACTGAAAAGGCGCCATGAGAACAGGACACCTTCTGGTTTTTATAGTGATCCTTGTTGGGTCTCTCTGTGGTCCGCCAGGTGTATGGACACCCGACTCTGACAGAAAATGGACACATGAAGATGAAGCCTGGTTTAACTCAAAATCAGACACACCTGGTGCTCACCTTGTGTTTATTAACAGGAAGGATCCAATTCTGCAGGCTTACCTTGAATATTTCAAAGCAAAGAAACTACCTAAAAGTGCATTCTTCTTGAAGGATTACAATGGTGAAACAATCCATATGTATATACCCAAAGATGTAGATTTCAAGAATAAGAGGGTAAAGCTTACCATTGTGACACATGGTAGTAGATGCGTTGGGTGTAACCAGAACAACAATCAAAATGAGTTTGGAGTGAAGTATGAAATTAACAGAATGTCACCACAAGAACTGGTGGATTCCATTCAGGCTTTCACTCTGGAAAGTGGTTACAAACTGCATGAGAGAGCAAGATTTATAGTGTGTAATGCAGGAACACAAGCCGCAAGCAATTACATGACAGAGTTCATTAAAGATTTAAACAACAGGGGGATCAAAGTCCCAGAAGTTGTGGCATACCGTACATTTGCAATTCAATATCGAACTACAATTGGGGGGAGATTTTCGACTATTACTCCTTACCCTGAAGAGATCTTTTGGTGGTTTGAAAAGCAGGGTATTCCTTTTGACAGAGAATTAAGAAAAGAATTATGGGCAGAAAATAAATTGATACCTGAAACTGAGAGCAGTCGTAAAGATACAGCACGAGTTCTTTTCAAACTGCAAGATGGGGAAGTGCATCGTTTTAAACTGATAAAATCAGACCAAAATAATAATGGTCAGAGGCACTTGGATTCAAACATGAATGCAGAAAATGCTGAGGAAAATTTCAATCTTCAGCTGGACAACCACTTGAATAGCTTTTGTGAGTCAAGAAGACCAGGCAGTAGGAAAAGAAGGATAAGAAGCCCCTCAGTCTGCAGCCTGACTGAGGAAACGGCAAAAGAAGATTACATAATAAAGGAAAATTCTCTGGCCATTGAGGATGGTAAAGTGCACGTGGAGGTAGTGAACAGAAAGAATCCAGAGGACACTCACTTGGTGTCCTTCCCTCTGGAGGAAAACTTTTACACAGAGCAGATCAAAGAGACAGCTAAATTTAGGGCGTCTCAGGTAAAAGGAAGTGGAACACAGCTTCTGGAGCAGATAAATAAAGGCATGGCTGTCTACGGTATGATTGCTGGCTTCATCGGGGCAGGAAAGTTTTTCGGAGAGAACGACACTGTCCGTGGGGCCTTCACCTTGACCCAGTCATTGCATGGGCTAGGTGAGATGACTGAGCTTAACCAACAGGTTTCCAGAATGTCCCGGAAAATATTTCAAGAAGGCCTTCGAGAAGCCACAGAGGCACTAGGCGCAGAAAAAGCATTTGCGAAGATCAGCAACTCAGTGGAGAGGTTCGGCGAAAGTGCGGCTGGACAGTTTCTGAAGGACATTCCGATCATAGGCCTCGGTTTTCAATAATATTTTATCGCAGAAGATTCTATTGCCATTCAAAAACATGACAGATCTGACCCAGAGCAGAACAAATACCTTGGGTTAAAGGTTACAAACCTTGTTTTAGATGTGTCAACAACCGTGCTAACAATAGCTGAGGTTGCTTATCCCCCGGCAGCCATTGTGCTTGAGCCAATAATCATTGGACTGACAATTGCCAGGATGGCTATCGGTGATTTTTACAGTGACATTGTGAGTGAGCTGGACCAGCTTCCTAAAGGAGCGAGTGATTTTGATAAAATGATTGCTGTAATCACTGGACTCGAGGAAGGTTTTGGGGATTTTGTGACGGGGGGCATGCTGAGAGAACTGAATGCCCTCGACAAAGAGCAGAGGCAGAACCAAATATTTCTGCACAACCTCAGTACCCCTGAGTCCTACTACAAAATAACAGCTAATGATGGCAATGCCAGCACTCTGGACTTAACACAAGGCATCCTGTCCCAGTACGGGGGTTTTGTAACAGTTCGGCTATCAAATGATGGAAACGTTATGATTCAGATAGGGGGTGTACCCGATGGACAGAGTGGGGTCAAAACCATAGAGAAAGTGTTCCATAACCCCAGCATACAGAGCATTGCCTTAGCAGTAGGGGAATCATCACAACTCCTCTACACTGAAAAGGCAGCTCATCTGCTGTGGGTAATCCCAGTGCATTATGCAAAGGTCATCTGTGGAGAAATCAAACTCCATTCCTCCTTGTTTGGCACATACTATGGGAATGATGAGGCCAACCAGTTTTTTGCCCCACAACTACCAACAAATAATCAGTCTTTAGCATCGTCGGAACCCTGTGCTTATGGAGGGCAGGACCTGGAGTTTGTCATAAAGAACTATCACTACAACATTTACGGCCATGGGGGGGACGACACATTCTTTCTGGGACCACAGGCATTTAAGCTGTCTGGGGGGGAAGGGAGGGACCTTTATATTTTTCCTACATCTGGAACCTATACGGAGATAGATAATTTTTCTCATGATATGTCTGAGGACCTGATGCTTATTAAAGCGCCTTTCAGCCACATTGATTGTGTCAGGGAGGTTACTGACCTCCATCTTGTATATGGGCCACAGAGATACACAGTTACCATCAAAGACTGGTTTGTTCATAGCCATGTTGATCATTACCAGCACATGAAATTTCAGTCAGCAGATGGTGTCCGGTTCAAGGTTGTAGACAGGGGTCTTGTAGGCCACAAGTTCCATGCCAACTGTGTTCCAGAATCACTGGACCGTACAAAATCACAGGGTCCAGTCTCCATCAAGTTAGAGGGAGATTTTGAAAGCGTGATCACAGTCCTGGGGAGTAATTACTCAGACACCATTGTGGGCAATGAGAAAAACAATGTTTTCAATGGAGGTCCTGGAGCAGACATGCTAAAAGGTGGAGAGGGAGCAGACACATATGAAATATTCAAGCGGCAAGGCTGTGATGTGATCAATAACTATGCCAAGGACCTAAAAGTGGACCTTGTGGTATTGCAAGCGCCTTTCAAAGAGATTCGTGCAGACATGAGAGGTGAGGATCTCCTGGTTTTTGACAAGGAGGATGAAAGCTCCACATGTATCCTGCTAAAAAGGTGGAATGCTAGTAGTCTTTTTCAGCATGTGGCTTTCCTCTCCTCTGATCATGTGACTTTTCAGATATCAAGCAATAATGGAGAGCTGGTAATCACCGCGCTCTTAGTTGACCTCAGCAAGGACAACTATAACAGCACCATTAACCTCACAGAGACCAAACAGCTCTTGAATGTGATATCTGTATTTGACTCTCCGCACGATGATTTCATTTATGGAAATGCTCTTGGAAACTTCATAAGCTGCAGTGGTGGCAGGGACTTCTTACGAGGTGCAAATGGAAGCGACAAGTATGTAGTTAAGTCTGGGTGCATATGTGCAGAAATTGATAACTATGCACAAGACAAAGCAAGTGATGTCCTCTTCCTGGAGCATTCATTTGAGAACCTCACTCTTCGGACTCAATTTTCTGACCTTGTTTTGATTGTCAAAGACTCAAACATCGAAGTGCACTTAAGGAATTGGCACATGGGTTCACTGTTTCAGCATCTGGTATTACAGACTATTGATGGTGTAATTTCCTTGTTACCATCAAATACTTCTGAGCCAGAGGTATTAGTTCCATTTGAGATTAATCTCAGCCAAGAAAACTGCAATGACCTTAAAAAAACCTTCGATTTCAACAAAGACCCTTTTAACAAAGTAGAAAGATTCAAAGCTAAATCCAGCAAGTGTTCTTACAGTGTGATTGGAAACCACATGGATAACTACATTGACCCGGGCATTGGTAATCCAATGAACTACCAGTATCTGAGAGGAGGAAATGGTTCAGACACCTATGTCATAGGTCACCAATATGGTTATGGAAATGAAATTGATAATGAAGCAAAAGACATGAAAATGGACAATCTTTTTTTTCAAGTCCTCTACAAAGATATCATTGTCTTGCTTGAGCACCCACATGTCATTTTGTCCTCAAAGTCGAGAAACGACTCTGTCCGTGTGCACTTGCTCAAATATTTACTGGGTTCAGAGCAACAACACCTCTTAATAAGGTCCTCAGATGGGTTCTCATTTTGGGTCAATCCTAACTCTTACCCATACAAGTCCGTTGTGTCCATAAATATGGCCACCTCCACAAAGAGTAGTAACATCAGCTGCGCCGAGGGGGAAGAGTACCTCAGGGTTTCCCAAATCTATGGGGCAACCAGCTTCAGTAACTACATCACTGGGAGCAGGAGAAGCACTCTTATAATCGGGGGAAACATGGATGACTACCTTCGAGGCAACAAGGGAAATGAGCTAATTGAAGGCAATGCGGGAAATGACATCATAAATGGCCAGAGTGGGGATGACAACCTCTTAGGTGGAAAGGGGGATGACATTATCATGGGCGGTGCAGGAAATGATATGATATATGGTGGACTGGGGGCAGACACGATAGACGGTGGCCCTGGGGTTGATGTTGTATTCTTCAGTGGAGATGTGAGAACATCCACTGGCATAAAGGTAGACTTGACCACTGGTAAAGGGGAGTGGGCTGATGCAGAGAATGACACGTACACAGATGTGGAGGATGTGAGTGGGACAAACTTTGATGATGTAATCATTGGAAATGAGGAGGACAATGAGCTGGTTGGAAAATTTGGAAATGACACCCTGGTACCAGGACATGGCTCAGACAAACTTTTTGGTGGGCCAGGGAATGACCTGTACATCCTGGATGACTGCACTGGAGTGAAACACATCAATAATTTTGCTTCAGACATGGCCCAGGATTATATTCTACTCCGTGACTTCACCGTCAATGATGCATGCTTCTTTCTTCAGGATCGAACTCTTGTCGTGTCCTTCTCCCACCAAAATCCCCTCCAGAGTCTCATCCAGAGAGATTCTCTGACTGTATTGCTGTACAACTGGAGTAAAAATGAGTCACTTTACCAACATGTTGATTTTGTTTTTGCACAAAATATCCTGGTCAAGTCCACTTTCTTCAGTTCAGCTGAGGAGATCGGACACACCATCTTGCAGCTGTACTCAGCAAGGCCCACCCTCTACACAAGCCAAGCTAGTGATATGACAGTAGATGTCGAAATCAAAGCTCCACACACTGGAGACAGTACTCCGTACTCTTTGAATTCCACTTATCGGTATCATTTGAAAGTGTCTGATGAACTGTTCTTTAGTGAGAGTCTAATGTGGACAAATCAATCTGTTATCAAATACTCTGGCCTTCAATCTGGAGTTATTTACACCTTTCAGTTCTTCGTGTCACTCTGTGAACTTCCTGTTCTTGTGCTAGCTGAGACAACACATTGCACAAACCCGAACCCTCCAAAATCTGTAAACCTGACCCATGTCACCCATAGCAATGCAGAGATGACCTGGGAACCACCTTCAATCGTCTCTGACCCAAATAGAGCGCAGTACACTTATGTAGTGGAAGTAGAAAGTCTGGAAGATGGCAAAACTGTGCTGATGAAGTCTAATCTCACATACTTAAGAATTATAAATCTAAATCCTGCCACTCATTACAAGGTGTCCGTAGCATCTGCACTCAAAGAGATAAAAAGCCTGAATTCAACCATCCAATTCATTAAGACTCCAAACCTGTGTCCAAATATTACTACACCAAGCGGGACAAGAGCTGTTGATGAAAAAATGACCAAATACGGACCAGTAATGCTGCTGGAGTGTCAGCAAGGCTACCACAATGTATCCAACCTTGAAATTTATTGTTCAGGAGATATGTCCTCGAGTCCATGTGTTCCCAATTCATGTGCTCATGAGGGTCAATATTTTGAGCATGGAGAAATTATTGAAATGACTTGCTTCCACTTATCTATCCAAAGTGCTTGTCATTTTGGACAGTTGATTCCTCCCATGATAACCTGCTGCAGTCTAATTCCACAGATTGCTCATGGCACTCCAACATATTTATTTCACCAATTTCCTTTATCAATTAGTGTTAGATATTCTTGCAATTCTGGTTATGATCTTGCAGGTCCTCTTCAATTTTTTTGTGATCTGGGAACGGGACAGTGGTCCAGCCCTTTCCCTGACTTGCCATCTTGCAACCCAATCTCATGCCTTGCTCCACCCCAAGTTGACCACGGGCAACTCATCCTGCTCCGTGGACGTCAGGGACAGTACAAAGAAGGGGATGTCATGCAACTTGTTTGCAATGACTTTTACCATCCCTCATCTGGAGATAGGATAATCTGCCACAATGGAAACTGGGAATACATGTCATCTTGCTTGCCAAGTGCTCGACTCGTCCACACCCAGAGCACAGACTCCAAATTTTACGGATATTTACAGCACTGGAGCTCAGACTCATGGGAAAGTGTGGTCACCAATGCAGAAGCTTTACGCCTAGCAAAATTCTGTTGTAAAGAAAGAGATCTGATGTTTCTGAAAATAACAAGTAATATGCTTGTGGTGTGTTCTAAGTTAGGACTGCAAACTTCCAGAAATGTGTACATAGGAACAGCGGAAGGAAACATTCATAATTCTGGCTGGGGAAAAATATGCATTTCGGAGGATTCTGCTGCACAATCTTTCTGCCAAAAACTGTTCCCAGATTCTGGTGAGTGCAATCTATTCTACTGGGGAATATCGGGTGCTAAAATTTAAAATGGTTATCAGTGATTTACTGTTGCATTTTCTGTCATTTTTCTAGCCGTTAGAAAAATTATTTTATACACTGCTGACTTTCAAACAGTTGGAAATAAGATGGTAGGTTCACTTTAAAAATAATCTCGGGTGAGCTGCCGGGTTAGCTCACCCAGTTAAGACACTGCATTTACGGAGCAGTAGTGACTACTACGGAGCGGGTTCGATCCCCGGACGTACCAGCCAGCAGTGGTTGGCAGCTTTTTCAGAGCAGCGCATGATTGGCTGAAGCACTGTAGGGATGCAAATTGGGAAGGGACTAACCCAAAAATGAACATCATGATATATAGAAGGAGACTTGAAACTTGCTATAGCTCCCATAAAATAATGTGAAAAATCATTATTTAAATGAAAAATGAGGTGGGAAAGTAGAGTCATTTTCTCATAGACGTCTATAGCATTGAACTACTTTCTGCAACCACCGACGTCCCCATCTGCTGGCCATTAAATAGGATGCCATTCTACAGTACTTCCGCATGGGCTTCATTTTTCAGACCAGGGTGCTGCGTCCATCTTTTTATACAGTCTATGGTCGTACCAACCAGAAGTGCTCGGCAGCTTTTTTCAGAACAGCGCACGATTGGCTTAAGCGCTGTAGGGATGCAAATTGGGAAGGGACTGCTGGGAAGGGAAATTTAAAATGATTGCCTTGTTCGTTGCTCAAGCGCCTCCTGTTGGCCAGCCGGGTGCTCGTCGGTGAGATTCTAAGCTTGCTCGTGTTCAGGTATCCTCCGCCTTCGTTCAGAAAATTGCGATGGTTTCGACCAATGAGTGTAAAGATGCAGGGGCTGACAGGCGCGTGCTGCGGAGGAGAGCCGCAAACTATCTCTCTCTCCTGAACTGGCAATAGGGGGTTGCATACAAGCAAGCCTTGTACATAGTTCTCGGATTGGGCATTCCAGATTTGGGTGGGATTGGAGATGCCAATTAAAAAAAATAAAAATTAATAATAATAATAATAATAATTTCGGTGATTTGGATATTTTGGAAAATGAAATGGATTCTTTCATTTCTCACACTATACCCATCCACATTCTATGAAAATCGGACCAGTAATTTTTTGCAATCCTGCTGACAACATACGAACAAGAAACAAACAGACAAACAAACAGTCAAATCAATGGAGCTTGGTAAAGTTTCTAGCATAAAATGATTTTTGAACTCTGACTTGTATCTTTGTTTAGGTTTAACCATCTTTCCCATAAAAATCTGTCTTCATTCTTGACCAAGGCCTACTTGTGCGGAAAGTTCAGTGAGGACTGGTATTGAACTGGTATTTACCAGAAAGCTATGGAGTGAATACAAGCAAGCAAGTCGACAAATTCAACTGACCAATAAGCTTCTCAAAATGAAAAATTTTGGTAACCAACAAACTGAACTGAACACATTACCCCCTTGGAAGAGTTAATAATCAGTCCATACAGTTGGTGACATCAATCACAAAAATTGAGGAAAAAGCTACAAAAAGTATGTCTCAGTGAATTGTTGGGCCACCATGAGTTGGTTGAAATACAGGTTAAAACATCCAAACATACTCACTCCAGAATGCCAAGATACTGATTTCCACACTTGGTCTTCAGTACTGCAGTATGAGATCTCTGCCTACTTACATCAAGAGCAGAGTTTGAGTTCCCTCGTCTACTGTATACTTCTGGCACCACTTAGACTTTGTTGCCCATAGCCTACACTCTACATTATGTAGAGACCTTTCCATATTCGAATCTAAGAGTTTCTGTGGTTAGGTGCCATTAATCTTTTTCCAACAGACTGGACAGCAAGAGTGCTGGACAGCAGTGCCTTCACCGCCAGGTATACCTACCAGTGTTATGGTGGCTGCAGGTTCCAGACACAGTCACGGGTTTGCCGAAAGCAGATCCAGTGCCGAGCTTCATGTGACCCACTTCCAGTTCCCAATGGCCAGGTCACCTGCGGCATGGCCCATGAAGGGGAATGGTGCTCTGTGTCCTGCAATCGGCTCTTCCGACTGCAAGGCAATTCCAGCGTTCGGTGCCGAAGCGATGGATGGTCAAGTCACCCCTATTGCATCGGTAAGCAAAGATGCACCCTCCCATAACTGCCTTGGCCGGCCTGCCACCTCAGTCTGCCTGTCCCCACAGGATTCCCTGGTGCAAATTTAAATTTCCTCAAGCTGAGCACTGGCAGATTCAGTATGTGCTCATATGGCCGGAGGAAGATGGATTCCTTCTGACTGTGATTCCTGTCCAGGTTTTGTCTGCAGCAGCAGACCAGTTAAAACTGCACATTCAACAAAGAGTCTCTGGCCCTGTCTCAGTGTGTTCTTGCCCCCAGCTAAAGACCAGTGGATATTTTTGTGGATATTTGCTGTTGAGGATATTTTATCAGGTTGGCTTAGGACAGAATAGCGGAGAGCAAAGAGCAGTGCCTCCCTACACGAACAGACACTGGGCAAAGCTGAGAGCAAAATAAATTGAGTGTGATTGTATTCTATTTGATTTTTGAAGCATGCTGTATAAAATTATCTATTAAACATAAAATGCTGCTTCACTGTGATGATAATTTTGGCATTTTCATTCTGTAAAAGTCACCAAATTGCAGAAAACAATATCTCTGATATTGTTTCTGGAGGAGAACACCCAGAAACTTTCATACATCTCATACAGAATAAGTGCATGTGACCAAAGAACCTTGAAGTTGATTAAATGAACCTTAAAGTATCTTGTCTGTATCATTTTCAATTGAAAACATATCGAAACAGATTTGCAAATCATTTCTGGTTGTGAACATTTTACTCAAGGTCCCAATTTTTTTGGACTAATGGCTAAAAAAAAAAAAATTTCATGATTAAAAAGGCACGTGGCAAGAAATCGCAGGAACAATGAATTCCTCCTCTGCTCTTGCATGAAACTAATTCCTGACGAATGGACATGGTACAGTTGAAGAGTTTGTTTCCAAAATCCAATATATCCATTTTACTCATTTTGAGTAAATCAGCTTTTTCTTTGTTGGGGCCTATTGCATTTTATAAAAAAACACAAACTTTGACCATGAAAAAATACACCTTATAGTATGAACTTCTGGAAACGAATTTTTTCAGCATGTGTAAGAAGTTTTTTTTGACTCTGTAAAGCGTCTTTGAGTGTCAAGAAAAGCGCTATGCAAATATAATGCATTATTATTATTATAATTATTATTATTATTATTATTATTAAGCACAGGGCTATCACTCTATGGTATTATCTAAATTTTTGTAATTTTGGCACTTATTGCATTTTTGGAAACAAACTCTTAGATTCATGTTCCACAACATAGAAGGAAATTTTATTCTGATGACATGTAACCCCAAAGCCACTGGTAAATTGATGGTGGCGGCCCTCTCTGACCATCCCATCGCAGTGAGAACTCAGTGATTGTGGAGGAGATGCGTAATTTTACTCAAATAATGAAGTGGGACCACAATTGAATAACCTGTGTGCTCATCTGTCATTTAGGCAGAAGGTCCAGTCATCTGTGCTCAACATCAAAAATCCCTCGCACACTTACACAGTGAAATCTTTCCCTCATTCTCACAGGAAGCTATGATATTCATGAGTGCTTCAGGTACAAACAGTTACTGTGAAGTTAGGATCTGATAGATGGTTCTGAGATCCATACAGGGAAGACAATAAATTGTCATCTGATTGGTGCTCAGGGCCTTGATATTGACATGAATTTCTCAAGTACTGATGGGCCTCAAGTCATCAATCGGGCATCTTTTGGGAATGCATTCTGCAGTTGCTGAAGATATTGCATCCCTGACAAGATCTGAGTCAAACAGAAAACCATGATTATCAAGACTGTACAAAATAGTGTCATCAAACATTTCCAATACGTCCTGTTTTGGTGAAAATGGGCAGTGCCTCACGTCAGTGCATGCACTATGGCAAGCTGCAACTGCTTAACAACTAAAGCCCTCTTAAATAGCTCAGGAGCTAAGGCTAAGGCTATCAGAATTATATGTCATCATTCAAAGCATTTATTTTCACTCCACCAGTTCAGAGCAGTGGTAGGTGCCGGACAAATAACAGCGGGAGCGCGAGGCCGTACTTTAAATCGATGATTAGTCTCCATCGGTTTCCTATCAGTTTCCTTGATAAATGATACATTAACTCTGCGAACATTTGACTCTCTTAGGTGTAGCCAATTTTCTTTTGGGACAGACGCGAAATAAAATGTCTCATTTGGACACCAAATTGAGCGCATTGTAATCTTCATTTCCTTTGCTTTCGTTTAAACATTCAAAAAGCATAATAGCCTGCTTTGCAGGATGTGCCAATTAAATGTTAATGAGGAAGATCCAGAGCAGTTTATCTCTTTTGTAAAGGGTAGCCTATTTTGGAAAGTTAATAGATCATTTTTATTGAACATATAGTTTCATTGCATTACCGCTGAATTAAAAAGGAAGCTGTGTGCTTAGTTGCCAATGAATTATTTGCATTATTGGATGATGTAAATGAAAGCAGGTCATCAGTTTGAACACCCTCCCTGTTTTCTGTTCAGCGGTTGACATCGGTTCAGCTAAAAACTGCACCAACTGCAGAATGGTGACTGAATTGATCCTTGAAACATGCGGGCCTAGGGCAGTTACGTGTCATCGGAGGTCAGTTAGGGGAGGCAGAATCCTCACCATTAAACAAACGATAACTCTATTACTTTTTTTGATTAGCAATCTGAGGATCGATTAACTAATTTACAAGACTGAACGGCAGAATGGCGTGCCAGTTCCATCCACGACATTATTGCTCAGTGCATCGAACTTAAAATGCTCACGAGACAGCAAGTTTGTTCATATTTGCTTAGAGGAAACTAACACAATGCCATTAACAAATATTAAAACCTTTCTTATGCGGCGTTCAATGTGTGGTCAATATGTTTACGATAATATTTCCCCCTTAAACACATACTTTTTAATGCCATTTGTAATGTGGTAAATAGCCACTAGATGGCAGTATTGACTTTTTTTGTGAAGCCCAGTCTGAAGCTAGGTTGGACATGTCCAGGGCATGCCCAGAGGGGAAAGTCCCAGAATGGGAGGGGGCTGGACAAGAGTATTTAAGGAGAAAAATTGAGAGAGTAGAGTAGTCGGAGAAATTGCAAGAAGGATACATTTGACCAGACCTCTCACTCTTTTCAAGACCTTTTAAGCTTTTTGTGGATTTTTGCCTGTGTTGGAGCATTTTCCTGTCCCAGGACATCACAACAGAGCAGTCCATCTCCATTACAGAGAACTGTAAATATCTCATTTTTTTATTTTCTTTTCAATCTTGGTCAGTAGTGTAGGGTGTAGATTAGTTCTATGTGTTTGTTTAATTAAATCTGTTGAACTTAAAGGATTTTGTCTGTCATCCCTTGCTGTCCGTGACGCCATAACAAATTGGGGTCATTACAAATTGGGGGCATAACACATTTTTAAAAAATAGGGAGTTTATTTTCAGTCTTCTTTCATAATACGAATAACAAAAGATCAAAACAATATACGGAATTACCGAAAGAGTTGAGCTTTCTTCCTAATTAATTATTAAGATTTACTTCCTTGCAGTCTCGAATCAAAGCATAAAGGTAAATTAATCTTTTTGTCACTATCACCTCTTAATCATTACAGGCTTAATTGACCAGAAAAAAAGGCCAAATTGATTGACTGACAATCAGGCACAGTATGTGGAAACAGGTTGACAAAATCTAGCAATTAAAAAAAGGAGAAGTCACTGCCTACCCTGACCGCATGTCCCTGGCCTAGAGCCCTGTGAAGGCCATGCCACCTGCTACTTTCGTACATAAGATGCAAAAAAAATTCACTATAATGAACATTTGCTCAAATTTGTCTCAAGTCTCAAATGTACTCATTTCTGCAATCTAATGCTGAAACTAAAGCAATCAACAGCCAAGGGAAAATTTATATGAAAAGATCCAGGCTGCCTGTGATTTTTGCACAATACTGTGTATTATGAAATGGAAGGGGACACTGTCTGTTGTACCTGCGAACAGGATAAAGATGTGACATGTATGGACATATCCGCTATTCCCAGAAAACGCTGAAGGTTGCAACCTCCCAGCTACAACTGATAATATACTGCATTTTTGTATTACAGAAACTGGAGAGTGTGGCTACCCTCATGAACGTGGACCTCATTCTGTGGGCTGCTTGACCAAGCTATGGGCAGAAGCTGGCTGTAGCACTGAAGCCAATCTCTCTCCAACTAGGACACCAGGCTACTGGTCTCGTTTCAATGACTATACAGTTCATGAAGTCATAGTCTATATGGAATCACTTCCTTTTCCTCCGGATTCTCCTCAGTATAACCCTGACTGTCAAGTGGACGATGAGTGCTTCCCTGGCCGATCCACAGTCTTAACTATCGAGGGTAACAGGAAGTCTATGTCAGAGCTGCAGCTGGGCGACAGGGTGCTGTCCTTGGGTGGCGACGGTCAACTCACCTTCAGCGAGGTCATCCTGTGGTTGGACCGCCGACCAGCTACCAGGGAGCGCTACATTCTGCTCAGCACGGAGGACGCCCTCGAACCCCTCGCCCTGTCAGCTGACCACATCACCTTCATCGCCCCGTCCAACGGCAGCACCACCGCCGGCATGGTTCCCGTGTTCGCCAAGGACCTGCGACGTGGCCATCTGCTCTACTGCCTTCACCCTGCAGGCGGGGGGTCTCTGCGGGCCAGCTGCGTGACGGACGTGCAGGAATCGGAGGAGCTGGGAGCCTACGCCCCCATGACCGTTGAGGGCACCCTGATCGTCGATGGGCACCTGGCATCCTGCTACGCCCTGCAGTGCCGCCAGTACCTCGCCCACCTCCCCTTCGCCCCCTACAGGCTGCTGCACGTCCTGCGCACTCACGTTCCCCTCTTCGACCGCCTGTTTCCTCTCGCGGCAGAGCAGAGGGACGAGGGCGTGCACTGGTACGCCGCAGCCTGGCACAAGGTGGGGCAATGGTTTGGGTACCCTTTTGGGAAGACGTGCTACCCCGCAGAGATTCAACGATACCACTATCCCTGACAGCGTCACTGTTACCATCGCATCATAATAACCATCAGCCCTTTTATTCAAATCACTGCAGTCCTCTTTGCTTAGCTACACTACTACACCTGGGAGTGCTCACCAGTGCAAGTATTACTGGGAGCAGCTACCAAACTGAGATGGGTGGTCTGTGGCCGAGAGGGTAATGTTGTGGGAATTTTGATATTGTAGTCCTGCAAGAAATAAGACTGAGACAGAAATTGTGAAAAAGATCTCTTTACTATGTGCACATAGGATCCTTGTTACATGCCAGGAACAAGGATAAAGGAATCTCTTTTGCTTAGGTATTTATATGTGCACAATGCCTAAAAGTACGGCCTTTGCGGTGAATTTTCCCCAATAGTTTATCATTCTCCCTCATTACAAGCACATAGTATTCAATTCTCCTCCCTTATAGACTAATTTCGTCAACGCATGTTCTCCCAAATTCCACAGCTCTGTGTGCGTGCATCCTACGTAGGTCTGGCTCCAGGAATCTCTTAGGCCTCCTAGGCCCTTGATACAGTGGGTAAGATGCTAACAGGCCTATAATTGGAGGTCAGGAGTGGGTCGTTGCCTTTGATGGGGGTTATGGGGGTTCAATTGTACTACTGTTACCAGCAGTGATGGTGTGTACATAGCTAGGCTGAGCGGGAAAACTCTGTGCTATACACTCAACTGATTCAACAAAGTAGTTGTTCAGTGCCTGTGCCACATCAGCTGGATTCTGTAGAATTGTATCCTTGACCTTTAATTGAATTGTTTTTTTTCGTGGAAACGTTTTTACCGGTCAGTTTGTTGATTTGACTCCACAGGGACTTTGAGTCACCGTGACAGTTTTCAATGATCATGATGAAAAAGTCTGCTTTTGCTTTTCTCAGTTGCCTTGTCACTCCGTTCCTTAACATTGTAAATTTCTGTCTGTCACTGGTTAGTTTGGACTTAGTGGCAACTTTAAGGACATTGTCTCGATCCTTCATCAGCTGTTTTACAATATCGTTCACCCAGGGGAGTGCTAGTTTTCTGTTTCTCCGTTTAATCTTAACAGCAAATTCAGTGATTTTAGTTTGTAGTTAAATCTGAAAAGTTTTGGGTAGTTATCTCCAAATCACTGTTAAGCAGTACATTGTCCCAATCTAATTGTCGAATGGCCGTTTTGAAGTTTCCTAGCTTGTTTTTTGGGATACCAATAAACTCCTTATTTCCAGAATGTGTTGTGAACTGTCTGCTGGTTAATTTTCTTGATATGAGTAACATATTATGATCTGATAAACCAGTTACCATGTTGTGTGTTTTTGTAATCCTTTCAGGCCTATTGGTGAATATCAGGTCAATTTGGGTGCTGGTGGTATTTGTAACTCGTGTTGGACCTTTCACCATCTGGGTTAAGTCAAAACCATCTGTGATTTGTTTCAGCTTTTTCCTTGAAGATTTGTCTTCCCAGTTTATATTAAAATCACCCACTACTATGACCTCCTTCCTGAAGTCAGACTGACATAGCATTTCCTTTAACTTATCAAAGAAACTAATATTAGCAGATGGTGGACGATATATAACTATTATTGTAAGGGTCATCTGAGGTGCAAGATCCATGTTTAACCCAACACATTCTAAATCATTTAAGCCTTGCCATTCAATCTCACTGCAACGGATGTATATCATGAAGTCCACACACCTTTAAAGCTTTATACCATAACATCAGTCATAATCAGTTATAACAGCATCTTACTGTTAATGAAACTGGCTTAACACTGCTACAGCTACACAAGACACACATGATGACACTATAAATTAAAAATTATATTCAGTTTTTAAAATATGCCTCAGAAAGGTTATAGAATATTAGGAAGTGTTAGTAGTCAAAATAATGTTCCACATTACAATTAAATTGCTCAATGTTTAACTTTCCAATAAAGCATTTGATCAATATGATACCGATCATTCCTTTCTTAAAATCATTTCCTTGCACGTCAGGGAAAGCGGGCAAAGAAAGTTAACCCAAATATGGCTGAAAATTCACGATGTTGTAAAAAGTGCCTTATATTTAGTATGAACTATACATATCAGATGAAAAAGCGTCTGACTTGACTACAGACAGCAGCTTCGCAAGGTTAGCAAAGGAAGCAAAAAGCCTTTGGACTGGGAAAAATTGAGGTCATGTTAATTTGTTTTGGCCACCAACCAGTTGAGTAAATACTGAGTGATGAGAACTTCCAGTAAATCACAGCATACAATGACCCTGCAGGGACAATTTTTGTATGCTTTTTTTTTTTAACTGGTGGGGCTGAGGAACCCAATCAAAGACAGTTCTGCCAATGGTTCACTTACTAACACACAGAGCCTCATTTCCCTTTTGCATCAGAGGAGAAAAACAGAAAACACCCTAGCACAGGTCCACAAAGTAATAGTCACAAAACCACTTGTGAACTATATAGTTGTTCACAACTTATATTGAAGTAATGAGTCACCATTAAAGTACTATATTTTATTTACTGCAATAAAAGCCGATAAACTTGTTCATTTTTTGGTGCAATGTGACTGATAACTTCTATAGTCCATGTGCGAGAGAGGCAAATGTATTGTGGAAGGAGAGCATATCCATCTGAGTGGGGTGGAGTGTAAGGGGTTCCTGATCCTTTTAGCTCTGGAATAGCACAACTTACGCTTTTATGCCAATTTCCAAAAGAAGAAAATAGATTTAACGTATCTGACGTGTTCGTTAATTTCATCAAACCATACATCAATGTTCATTGGATTTCCCATGGAAGGAGGCTGAGCTAGTCGATAGGACTTCATTCAAATGTTTATATGTCAATGAAGATTGCGTGGTTAAAATCTTGTCTCATTCATCAACTGTCAACCTTGTCATTTTCGAATTCGAAAAATATGCTAATTTTGCATATTTGCTTGCAGGGCGTATTTCAGGCTTTAATTTTTCGATGAACTGAGTCGACCTAAGGGTAGCAATGCATATTGGTATTTACCACATGTCCATACAATATAACGGCAGCAACTGTTTTGGAATACCGTATCTGTTAGATGGGAAGAGTGCATTGCAAAGTCCTTAAAAAAATTAAGTGCAAATTTATCTCCCATTTTCAACAATTTTTAAAATGGATCTGAAATATTCCTCAGTGCTTATGATGGTGAAGCCTAAAAGCGAGGCATAGATGACGAAGAAAAAAAATCTTGAGATTCTCACTGATGCGCAAGCAGATACTGGCCTCTAAACATTGGACCCGGAGCAAGCAAAATAGCAAAATGGGCGTGGTCAGCAAATGTCAATCATGCACATCTTGAAAGCTATTTCACCGGTGTTTCTGAAATTTTGGTATATCACTATTGGTCCTAAGGGCTATTCGCAAAATAAGTTTCATGGAAATCGGAGGGGGTCGGGGGGGAGCTTTTTTCAGTTTGGCGTGGAATGATGCCAAGAAAAGTTGGGATACCTGTAGGAATTGGTATCACCAACTTTCAGGGCTTGATCAACCTCCATTGCTGCAGAAATGCTTGTTCCTTGAAAAAGGCCTATTTGTATAATTCTGAAATGTACATTATTTTTCACTTTTGGGCAACCACCTTTTTTTAACCTCTGGCAGTTCACCATTGCAGCATTTCAAGCTATTCATTGGACTTGAACTGCTTGAATTTCAATTAAAAAACTGGAAAAATTGGGGTGTTCTAAAACTTTTGACCGGTAGTGTATGTTATTGGGGTTTTCCTCATGAGTCTGAACCAAAAAGCAAGCTTTCTAATTCATTGTCATTAACATTGACTTCATCTAATGGTACACTCTTGTTTATGACATTTTTAAATGTGATGTCATCTAAATTTTCACATTCTGATTTACCCTTCCCCATAATAAGATCATTGAAAGTCTTAAAACAACCATTGATTAAAAGCTGATAACCTTCAGTGATCCCTTTTTTCCATTTAATCCAGTTTATTAATTAATCCAGTGTTTTTATCTAGTATTACTGTATATTGGGGTAATTGCACAATGAAGAATCTATTGTTTCCTGAAGAATCTGAGTAAAAGCCCAGATGTTTTTTTGTTTTTTTTTTAGATGACATTAGTTCACTATTTTACAGGACGTTTTGGTTGGGCTATGCTCAATTTCATTTTGACTGGATTCCATATAATTTTAGCTTTTTAAACCTTTATTCAATTCTCCATAATAGTCCTTGTAATTTTCACCCAGTCTTTATTATGTAACACTGGATCTAACCAAAACAAGTAAGAAAGACATAGGGCTCCTACCATCCATCGACAACCAGGGACTCACCGCTATGACTATGAAAAACCGCCACTTGTTGCCTCTGATGTCCACAGCTTTCAAGTCCCTCAAGGGAGTGCAAATATTCGCCAAGCTAGACCTACACAATGCCTAGCACCTGGTGCTTATCCATGAAGGGGATGAATGGATGACAGCCTTCAACACATCCACTGGGGACAATGAATATCTTATGATGACCCTTGGACTCATGAACTCCCCCAGAGTCTTCCAGAACTTGCTAAATGATGTCTGACGAGACATGCTTAGCCAATTTGTTTCTGTGTATCTGGGTGACATCCTCATCTTCTTACACAACCCTCCAATGTGTACCGGGTCCATCAGTATCTCCTGGAAAACAGATTGTTCATCAAAGCAGAGAAATGCAAATTCCTCAGATTTTTAGTTACCTTCTAGGGGTTCATCATCTCACCTCAAGACATCTCTTTGAATGTAAATAAAGTCAAAGCTGTAATTGACTGGCCAGTACCAGAAATCCGCAAAGACCTACAATGTCTCCTGGGGTTTACAAACTTCTACATCCACTTCATAAGAAACTACGGCTCTGTAGCAGCTCCCTTCACCGCACTAACCTCCTCCGACACTAAGTTTATTGGTACTCCAGAAGCCTAATCAGCCTTCCAAAGATTCAGCATTGCTTCTGTACTCATCCATCCAGATCCCACATGGCAATTCATTGTCGACGCATCTGACTCTAGGGTCGGAGCCATACTGTCTTCAGTCTCTGCCTCAGTACAGAAGAGCCACCTCTGTGCTTATTTTTCCTGACCTCCATGCACAATCAGAGATAGAGTGCTACTGCCTATCAAGGTGGCCCAGGAAGAGCAGCATCACTGGCTGGAAGGATTGCAAGTGCCATTCCTGGTGTGGACTGATCACTGCACTCTTGATTATCTCAAATCTTCCAAGTGTCTCAATCCCTGCCAAGCACGTTAACCCCTTTTCCACAGATTCAACTTCACATTGTATTATAAATGTAGCGAGACACCGGAGAAACAGGCGCAGACTAGGCGGGAGGAAGAGACACAGCTCCGCCCACAGGCGGTATCTTTCTTAATATAACACAAAAAATAGAAAGGAGCGCGTAATTTACAGCATGCAAATAGTAAGTTAAATTGACTCATTCTTTCATGAAAAAAACAGAAAAAGGATCGTGTAATTTACTGCGCACAAATAGTAAGTTCATTGGACTCATTCTTTTCAGTTGCTGCTGGTGGGTCTAGAGGCGGGCTGCGGGTCCTCACTGCTGTGATGCGATGCGAACCCCTGATCTCCCCACTATCAGAATCTTGAATAAGAGAAAACAGAGAAGTGGTTAGTACAACAAATTAGAAGCGCGCTCTTCGCCGGCCTCCTTGCAACTGCACGTCTCCTCCTTTTCAGCTCTGGTTTGCACTGATAATTATGCGACGCAGCTGTGGAGCCTCGTGCCAATTTGCGATTCCCAAATCATTCAGCTATGGGAGACCTTTGGAGCGACATGATTAGTCGAAAAATTTATAATGACACGCCCACAGTCCAGTCGATTAGTTCGTAACTGCAGGCTACACGTAACTTTGATCAATACGACCCCTTTCCTCGCACAAGTGCTAACTACATGTACTCGTATAGCCACAGCTGCGGTGTAACAACACTGTAGCCGATGCACGACGTCATGAACACGACCATGCTGTGAACGATGTGATGTGGTGTGTCGCACTTGATATTCTTTTCTTTATTCAGGGATCATGCAGTCTTTAGAGTTACTGCAGTATTGGAACATGAACATAATTTTCTGAACTCTCAACTGCTGTTACAGTGTATGAGAAAGTTGAGCTATGTTTCAAAACTGAATCGCGAACAGACCACAGTCACGGTCATTGACAAAACATGCAAGAAACTTCAACATGTGCTCACAAAATGAACGGAGCTCATGTGCTGCACTGGTGACTCTATTGCTTTTTTCCTTCTCCTTGATCTGTTCACCCCTCCTCTCTCTTGTCCCACACACGCACACACCTGCCTATCTGCCCTTCACCGTTTCTGTACTGTGTCTGTGTACAGCATAAAAGTTCCGTATATTGTGATCTATAGTTTACAGTCAGGCGTGAGTGCGCAACCGAGTGAGATAGTGAGGCCTTTTGAGCGACGTGATTGGTCGAGATGAAAAATAAATGTTACGTCATCATAAACTGCACACTAGCTCGCTCGGTCGCTCATGCCAGACTATAAACTACAGATCACAACGATATGGAACTCTATGCTGTACACAGACACAGAAACAGACAGAGGGGGAGGGAGGGAGGGAGGTAGAGAGAGTGTGTGAGTGAGTTAAATTGCTAAGTCTGTGGTGGTGATTTATTTTGGAAAGTTGAAAGCAATTGTTGGAAACTGTAGATCAAGTCTGCTCCCCCCATGAAAATAAACCATTACAGGCCACACCTTTATCTCCAGAGAGAATATAAGCCCAGGCACACTGAGAGAGAGGCATTCAGACCACCTCTAATCTTCAGCTCCACACCAGTCTGAGAGAGACCTATACCTCTGACCACACCCAGCCACCTTCCTGAGCAGGTGAGATCAGCACTGAGGAGACTGTTTTACAATGCATCTCCGTAAAAAAAGAAAATAAAAAAGGGTGAGGTATCTATGAAACACAAGAGAATGACTATTTGCATGATTTCTGCATAAGTAACATTTTTATTTCACAATTCTGTACGCAAGTTATAATATTCACAGTTACATGTCATTCATGGCTTACCTATTTAATACGTATGTAAAAATCAATTTAACGCATTTTATGTTTTACTTTTACTGGGTAGTCTGTTGTGTGTTTGCACACTGATTCCCTGAAAGAGCACAGGCAGCGTAGGAAACTGAAACAGAAACAATTACAGTCACCCATTCCCACTCCCCAGAGTACAGAAGGGGGAAATGCAATTACTGTAATTTCAAGCTAATTTTGTGCACACATGCACACATGCAAATATAGCTGCACACACACTCTGCACTCTCTCACACACAAGCACACATACACACTCTGATGCACACACAAGTGTGCACACACATGCATGAAAGCGCGCACGCATATACACACACACATGCGCACGCACACACTCACTCAAACACATGTACGCACCAGAGACGTGCGGTCAGAGGAGGCAGTGACTTCTCCTTTTTATCGCTAGTCTGTCAACCTGTTTCCATGTACTATGCCTGATTGACAATCAATTTTAACTTTTTTTTAACTAAACAATTAAGACCTAGCCTATAAGTAGCCTGTAATGATTAAGAGGTGATAGTGACAAAAAGATTAATTTACGTTTACACTTTGATTCAAGACTGCAAGTATGTAAATCTAATAATTTAAAAAAACCTCAACTCTCGGTAATTCCGTGTAGCGTTTTGACCTTTTGTTTTTCGGTTTATGAAAGAAGACTGGAAATAAACTTCCTATTGTTTTCAATGGCATTCAAAAGTACGTATTTAAGGGGGGAAACACTATCGTAAACATACTGACCAAACATTGAACGCCGCATAAGGTTTTAAGATTTGTTAATGGCATTGCATTAGCTTCCTGTAAGCAAATATGTACAAATTTGCTGTCTCCTGAGCATTTTAAGTTAGATGCACTAAACAATAATGTCGTGGATGAAATTGGCGCGCCATTTTTGCCATTTAGTCTTGTAAATTAGTTAATCAACCTTCAGATTGCTAATCAACCAAAGTAATCGTGAGTTATAGTTTGTTAAACAGCGAGGATTCTGCCTACCCTAACTGACCTCTGACGGCACATCCCTGGTACACACACACACACACACACACACACACACACACACACACATGCACCATTTCATTGACATCTGACACTTCAAGGCGAAGCTGTCGCACCTTTAAAAAAAAAAAAAAAAAAAAAAACGATAGCCACACTAGCCGAGATACGGGCATGGAGCTGTACCACTTTTGTTATTTTTTGAAACAGCGCCCAAGTTAATCTTTGCAGCCCGCCACACTGCACACAGAAGTGAAGCCGTTCCTCGCGGTTTCGCTTGTGCAAAGCTTGTTGTTCAGCTTCATGTGAGGTATCGTTCAGGAACCAGTCGCGATAACCAGAAATGGCAAAAAATGTGATTTTATTAGCGAGGGGGTAAACCCCCGCAGGACCGAAGGCAAAAGTACAAAGTCCACAATCCAAAATCACAATCCTAGGGGCAGAATCCAGAGTCGAAAACCAGGGCAGCAATACAGAAATCGTGGTCAGACAAAAAGGGTTCGATACACAGGAGCAGATAGTAAAGCCAAATCAGAGCCAAAAAGAGGTAGTCGGGCGGTCCAGTCAGAAAGGTAACACAATGAGTACAAGGCGAGAAACAAAACAGCACGGGAAACGTTCTGACGGGGAACTGCAGTGAGAAGACAGCTTAAGTACACACAAGGGAAGTCACATGCTATGATTAGGATCAGGTGATGAGGATCAGACTAATTACGTGGGAGGAAACACAAGGGAGAACCTAACCACATGAAATTGGCAAAAGCCAAAACGCGGACAGGGAACACGAGACAACCTATAGACAAAACATACAGCTCCGGTTAGGGAGTTCTAACGTGCACAGATAATGAGGAGCAGGACAGAGTGGAGCAGGTGCGGAGGATCCGCTGAATTGCAGCAAAGACTAAGTGAAGGCAAGAGGCGGAGACTAGAACAGGGCGAGTGCTGAGAGCTTGTTAATCAATTAGTAAGTGCAGCTAAACAATCCCTAGTGCTTGTTAGTAAGTTAGTATTATATACAATGTTAGTCTGGGTTAGTAACTTTAACAAAAACAACAAACTGTTAGTATTGGTTAGTAAAACAGAAAAGAGAGGCGAAGGAAGCAAACGAGATTGGAAGGAATGTTTGAAACCCAGAAACCATGAAATCACCTAAGCATGTGACACGCGGGACTGGGGAGAAGCTGTAACTTAACAAGAGACCAGACAGGGGAGACAAAGTGCAATGCAGGGCAAGGCAAAACATGGACCGGACTATAACAGAAAAGAGGACTGGGAATGGCAAAAACGAAAACATGGCAAAGTACAAAAACTAAACAGAAAATGACAAAACCTAACAGAACATAATCATAAACATAACAGGGAATGGCAGAAACATAATAAACATGGCAGAATCATAACAGACAGAGCAGAATCATAACACTTCAAGTCTAATTTTTCTGCTTCTGAGTGCAGTTGCACAGTGACTTCTCAAAAAAAGCGTATGGAAAAAGATCTATCACATAGGCTACTTTGGAACAGCCTTCCCTTTTTTTTCAAATCAGCACCCTCAATAAAATATTCTCAAATTTAAAATGGCTATTGCTAGTGAAATACTTTCCTCTCCTGTATTAAATGCCTTCTATTTTATTTTCTTTCTATTTATTGCCATATGCTATATATTTTTTTAATCATACCTTTGCTCTCTTCTTTTGCCGTTATTAACTGAATCTTTGTCACATACAACCCCAATCCCAAAATAGTTGGGACGAAGTGTAAATTGTGAATAAAATCAAAATGCAATGACTTTCAGATCACGAGCCAATATGTTATTTACAATAGAACATAGAGAACATTTCAAATGTTGAAACTGAGACATTTCACACTTTTATCCACAAAATGAGCTTATTTCAAATTTTCTGGCTGCAACAGGTCTCAAAAAAGTTGGGATGCAGGCAAAAAAGGGCTGAAAAAGCAATTATTACATAAGAGAATCAGCTGAAAGAACATTTAGCAAGTAATTAAGTTAACTGGCATCAGGCGTGTAACATGATTGGCTATAAAGGGGATGTCTTAGAGAGGCTGAGTCTCTCAGAAGTAAAGATGGCCAGAGGCTCTCCATCCTGTGAAGGCTTGCTTAAAAAAAATTGTGGAATACTTTAAAAACAATGTTCCTCGACGTCAAATTGCAAAGGCTTTGAAGATCTCATCAGCAGTGCATAACATCATCAGAAGATTCAGAGAAACTGGAAAAATCTCTGTGCGTAAGGGACAAGGCCGAAGACCTTTCTGATTTTTGATTCTGATTTTTCAGCTGCATCATGACCGAGTCTACTCCACTTCAACCCAGCTGTAACAAAAAAAATGGTGAATTGGAGTCAATGAGGTTGATGCATCTCTCTCTATGGCTCTGTGCGTATCTAGGTCAACGCAGTGCATGCTGAGAAATTAGCTTTATGGCGGAGCAAACATGGCAGGCCACACTGGCAGACTGCCGCAGCTGTTGAATGCTTATAACTCATTGTCAGTCTGCCCCCCAGTCCTGAACTGTACAACGCTGACCTCGCCAAGTAGTGAAATGCTACTATTCGCAGCTCTCTGTTCATTTCTGTGCACTGTGTCTTCGCTAGCTAAATCTAATAATAGCAAGCTGCAAGATATCGTTAACACATGTTGTGATATTATTCACGGCTCCCTTTTTATTTCTGTGCTATTTTTAGCTAGTTAGCTCGCGAAGGCACAGTGCACAGAATGTGTTCGAAACGGGTCGAACTTGAGTTTTGAAATTGCCATCCCTGCAGATGGCATAATCAATAGCAAGCTGAAATTAACTGTTGAACTACTCAATGAGTATGGAAAAGTTAACGTCTGCTGGCTTAGCAAGGATGGCAGTTACGGTCATTTTGATACCAGTATTTTGCCTGTTTCAGATACCATCAAAAATACAACCCCAATTCCGAAATAGTTGGGACCAAGTATAAATTGTGAACAAAATCAAAATGCAATGACTTTCAGATCTCATGAGCCAATATGTTATTTACAATAGAACATGATAACATTTCAAATGTTGAAGCAGAGAGATTTTTTTTCATTTTTATCCACAAAATGAGCTTATTTCAAATTTTCTGGCTGCAACTGGTCTCAAAAAGTTGGGACACAGGCAAAAAAGGGTTGAAAAAGCAATTAATATATAAGAGAATCAGCTGAAAGTACATTTAGCAAGTAATTAAGTCAACTGGCATCAGGTGTGTAACATGATTGGCTATGAAAGGGATGTCTTAGAGAGGCTGAGTCTCTCCGAAGAAAAGATGGCCAGAGGCTCTCCAACCTGTGAAGGCTTGTGTAAAAATATTGTGGAATACTTTGAAAACAATGTTCCTCAACGTCACATTGCAAAGGCTTTGAAGGTCTCATCATCGACAGTGCATAACATCATCAAAAGATTCAGAGAAACTGGAAAAATCTCTGTGCATAAGGGACAAGGCCGAAGACCTTTACTGGATGCCCGTGATCTTCGGGCCCTCAGACTCCACTGCATCACTCACCGGCATGATTCTGTCATTGACATTACTAAATGGGCCCAGGAACACTTCAACAAACCACTGTCTGCAAACACAGTCCAGCATGCCATCTACAGATGACACCTAAAACTCTATCATGCAAAAAGGAAGCCATTGTTGAGCATGATCCAGAAGTACCGTCGTGTTCTGTGGGGCAAGGCTCATTTGATATGGACTATAGCAAAGTGGCAAAGTGTCCTGCGGTCAGACGAGTCCAACATTTGCTATGTTATCTCTGTTCTTTTGTGAATAAAATACTGGCTGGTGTGATTTGAAAGTCATTGGCCCTCATTTATCAAACGCAAATTTGAAACCAGCATACAACATGCAGGAACGAGTGCAGCTGTCAAAATGATTAATAAACCACATGCACCGATGCGGACGTCATGCTGTTGTTGTTCTTATTAGTAAAATGAATAAATAGGCTAAATAAATAAGACACCTGTTGAAAAATTAATTAAACTTGTATTTTGAAACAACCAGCTTGTCAGGCCAGACAGCTGACAATTACAATCAATTTGATTAAGCGCAATGCGTGGCTTGACAGATATGCAGTGTGGTATGTCAGATGCTCATCCAGTCAGATATATACTGAACAACAAAAGACATGCAAGCTAATTAAAGGCAGACTGGAAAAGAAGTTTGAGCATAATTACTCGGGCCAGTCGGCCACGAGTCTAAGGCTGCATCCAAATGTCCGCACTTCACGCGACTTTCGAGACTCGCGGACTTTTGCGGCGCGTTTCACGGAAGTCCGGGAGTGCTGAGGGCTGTCCAAATCCACAATTGATACAGTCCACAAGGGGCCTCAAGCGGACTTCCTGCGGACTTCCAGAGAGTCCGCTTGGGGTGCAGACTTCGGCAGACTTCACTAATGTAATTACCCATAATTCATTGCAATACGGACGTGATGTTTTAATTTTTCCAAATTGCTGACAGAAGAAAAGCACATTCACATACACAATAAACCGCATAAACTTATTAGAAATTTATAATATTCAAACGTTACTTGAATAACGTAGGCCAGATATAAGATTCAACATCATCATACAGAAATACAGGCTACAGAGGTAATTGATATGCATTTGCACGGAAACGAGTGAAACAGACTCGAAGCCTGTCTATCAGCTCATTTTATAATGCTGCAGACTCCCGTTCTTGCAGACTTTACGCGATGATGGTGAAGGCGTCACATTACATACGCCTGAAGTCCGTGAGGGCTCAGTCTGCAAGTCCAGAGGGCGGAGATTTGGATTTAGCCTAAGTTTCGGCTCCGTTCTTCTTCTTCTTTTTTTTTCCGGGGTCGCGATTGTCCTGCTCATGCGCGCGCGCGGTTTGGCGATTGGCCCGGGCCTAGACCCGGCCCGAGTACAAGCTCTGAGGAGCCTCTAGTTAGCTCCCGCCACTCGCGGTGCGGGAGCTATGGTATCGGGCTCCGTCCGTGCGCGCGTCCCTCAACACATTTCGCTTTATCTCATCAACGATTTCAGTTACAGACTCCTAATTTTTACTGGGCATGCATCTCATAAAGCCCTACAAATGACGTGCCTAAAGGTGACCTTAGCTTATTTTTTCAAGGTCACCGGCCTCAAAATATCACCAAAAACTTCGACATTTTGCTGTATCTCATCAACTATTTCAGTTATAGACCTAATTTTTCCTGGACATGCATCTCATAAAGGCTTACAAATGACGTGCCTAAAGGTGACCTTGACCTATTTTTTCAAGGTCACTGGCCTCAAAATATCACCAAAAATTTCAACATTTTGCTTTATCTCATCAACTGTTTCACTTATAGGCTCCTAATTTTTACTGGACATGCATCACTTAAACGCCTACAAATGACGTGCTTAAAGGTGACCTTGACCTATTTCTTCAAGGTCACTGGCCTAAAAATATCATCAAAAACTTCAACATTTTGCTTTATCTCATCAACTATTTTGGTTACAGGCTCCTAATTTTTACTGGACATGCATCTCATAAAGGCCTACAAATGACGTGCCTAAAGGTGACCTTGGCCTATATTTTCAAGGTCACTGGCCTAAAAATATCACCAAAAACTTAGACATGTTGCTTTATCTCATCAACTATTGCAGTTACAGGCTCTTAATTCTTACTGGACATGCATCTCATAAAGGCCTACAAATGACATGCCAAAAGGTGACCTTGGCCTATTTTTCCAAGGTCACTGGCCTAAAAATATCACCAAAAACTTCAACATATTGCTTTATCTCATCAACTATTTCAGTTACAGACTCCTAATTTTTACTGGACATGCATCTCATAAAGGTCTACAAATGACGTGCCAAAAGGTGACCTTGGCCTATTTTTCCAAGGTCACTGGCCCAAACATATCCCCAAAAATTTCAACATTTGCTTTATCTCATCAACTATTTCAGTTACAGACTCCTAATTTTTATTGGACATGCATTTCATAAAGGTCCTACAAATGACGTGCCAAAAGGTGACCTTGGCCTATTTTTCCAAGGTCACTGGCCCAAACATATCCCAAAAATTTCAACATTTTGCTTTATCTCATCAACTATTTCAGTTACAGACTCCTAATTTTTTTGCATCTTGGAGGTCTACAAATGCAAAAAAGGTGACCTTGGCCTATTTTTCCAAGGTCACTGGCCCAAACATATCCCCAAAAATTTCAACATTTTGCTTTATCTCATCAACTATTTCAGTTACAGGCTCCTAATTTTTATTGGACATGCACTTCATAAACTCCTACAAATGACGTGCCTAAAGGTGACCTTGGCCTATTTTTTCAAGGTCACTGGCCTAAAAACATCACCAAAAACTTCGACAATTTGCTTCATCTTATCAACATTTTCAGTTACAGGCTCCTAATTAGCTCCTGCCGCCCGAGTGGCACGGGAGATATGGTATAGGGCTCCATCCGTGCATGCGTCCGTCCATGCGTGCGTCCGTCAACAAAAACTTGGACATTTTCTTTATCTTAACGGCGGGAGCTTCTGGGGCCGCCAGTGCCCTATTTTTATTTTAGAAAATCAAATTTATTACTAGCGAGTGCACATTTACCCTCGTTTTATCAAACTTTTCTTTTTTTTTTTTTGCAGTCACTTTGAGTAACCATAAGAGCACCTTAACTAACTAGCTAATTTGCGTATCCTTTGTTGCTCAGTATACATCGGCCTACAGACATTTTGATCGTGATCACATTTTGACAATGGCAGATCTATTGTTAGAGGAATAAGCTTCTGTCCGATGTGAGAGGAACTTTCGGCACAGAGAAGATCTCCTCCGGTAAAGTGATTGCTCGTTTTGTGTGGCACCCAAAAAAATGTCATGGAGTAATATGAATAGAAGTATAATGAAGAGTGATCTCTGCAGACTGTATTTTAACAATTACCCTCATGCAGCTCCGATCGAGGCAGTGGGGACTCATTCGTGTTCCCACCGCCTCGTATTCCCACGATGGAGAGGGAGCCCGTCAGTGCTGTGACAGCTGGAGGTTTGCGTCTGGTTGGCCTCCACCGGTCCGTGCGCTGCGGCGCTCAGGCTCAGCTTGTTTTTTTGGTGGCGATCTTAAAGTCGGACCACTTTTTTTAACCAACATGTAAAGCATTTGGATTGTCAGTTATGTAGGCTATATTACATGAAATATCATGGATCTATAAATTGAATTTATTGATGAATTAAATCAAACCTCTGCTGCACTCCGGTTTTCCACCCCAATGGTGTTTACCGCAGCAGCAATAGTTTTCCAAACTGCAGCCTGCTGGGCTCCCTTTATGCCACTCTTAAGGCTTCCAAATAAAATTATTTTGTTTTTCTCCACCTCGGACGTGATCATTTATATTTCCTCCTCAGTGAAGTTCTTTTTCTTTGCCATCTTTCGAGAGTCCATGTCGTAAAGTGGGCAGGACTATGCCTCCCGGACCATGAATTTATAGGGGCGTGTCATGCAAATTACGATGGTTTCAGCTGCCTGCAGATTTATCAACGCCAAGCTAGTTCTACAACGAAATCAGCGACGTACGCTCTTTAAGTAAATCAGATGTGACACCTGGCGAACGCTGATATTTACACCAGAATCTACACCAGATCCTACGCAAGTTTGATAAATGAGGGCCATTGTGTTTTGATTTCATTCACAATTTACACTTTGTCCCAACTATTTCGGAATTGGGGTTGTATATCTAGGTAGTGTGAACAGTTGCTTGTGTATACAGGAATAGGAGCTCTCTGCTTTGCAATTTTTTACTGTAACGTGTTCTTATGGACCCGCCCTGTGAAAAGACTGGTCTTTGCTGCCCAAAATGTGCTCTCTTGAAGCTGATTTGAGCAAATGTACAAACGACGATACCGAAAATTCTTTCACTGAGTTTGACGCCGAAGACTGAGATTTGTCTAACAGTCCTATCAATCTTTGTCCGAACGACGATAATGCTGAGGCCAGGAAAAAGTCCAGCAGAGGGCAGAATTGAACCGCAATAATGCTATGCCACAATTTCGCTGAGCCATTTGAGTTGATGGTTTAGTCCAACGGAGATTTTAGCTAAGGCATCTCTTACATACTACTGCCTCTACCTCAAAGATAGTGAGTCCAATCTACGAAATGGAGATACCATACTAAAGAGGAGAGTCTGCTGAGCAAAATATGTCAAAATTGTGTGTGTAGTAGCAAAAATGTGGGCACAAGAGGAAGTTATAAAACGGTGTTTTTCAGCTTTCCGACCGGAATTTTCGGTCTCATTTAATATAGGAGTTAATAGAGTTTCGGTTTGTGCTCCCGTCGCTTTTCGGCTCATACTGCCAAAACCGTCTGTCCGATTGCTTGCATAGTTACATTTTTGTAATCAGCACAACTTTTCCTACAACTTGGATATAAAAATATTTATGTGGAGTGAAAACTGTGGGAGTTAGAGCAAGTTTAAGAGAAGACTTCTTACAGATTTTACAGCTGTTCACCACTGTAACAGTAATTTCACCACACTGTAAGTATTAAACTCTAAATTTTCTTGACTGGATATACATTTGACATTTTTACACACCCAAATGTTTCTCTGGGTACCCAAACATCAAGGTAAGCTGAAAAAGTACTGATTTCATTTGATATTGGCAGAGGTAAAATACGGAATTCTTCCCACTTTTGCCTTTAGCTTTAACTTCCTTGTGTAAGTTATGTCAGTGTGTACAAGATAACGTTAGCATAAAAATAGTGAACATTCTTGTATCTGCATATCAATTACTGTCACAATTTTCCCAGCATCTTTGTCACGCACAGTTTCAAACAAGGACTCGGCAACAGGAAAGATATCTTTTAGAGCCGAGGGCTTCAAATCAGTGACGAAAAGCAAAGAACCTCATAGTTTGAGAGTAAGGCAAAGTTATCCTGCTGGTTCAGTACAGGCTGGTTTCTGAAGACACAATTATCAAATCAAGTTTCTGTGAATCAGTACGCGAAATGAAATATTGCTTAAAGCTAGTTTGAATTTGTATTCAGAATGTTTTGCCAAATGGTGTGGAAGTTTTTATGGGGAAACATTTGGACTTTGCATAACTTCCAGTATAAACACAGCACAGACGACTGAGAGGAAGTGGCGGAGCCGGCTGAGAATTTAGCGGAAGTACGTCAGCGCCCATGTGTGCATATAGCCTATTGAGGTTCTTATCAATATTTGGTAAATATATACAACGTGTATTATATATCTTATATCTTTCAGTGAAACCTACCGATATCAGCCATGTGTCGGTGTTGCGTGACTGTTTACCTGATGTTCAAATTGGTTGGCAAATAATTTTTTGCAGTTAAATTCAAATAAAACAGAAGTCTTAATACTTGGTCCAAAGTTGGTGTCAGATAAAATTCAATCTTCTCGAGGGCCTCTTACACCAAATATTAGGCCCTTTTCTTTAAATCTTGGGTGTGATTTTTGATACTGAACTCAAATTTGAGCTCCATGTTAAGAAGCTCGTACAGTCATGCTACTTGCAACTCCGTAACATAGCTAAAATGAGATCTGTTCTGTCTTTTGAAGATACTGAAAAATTATTCATGCTTTTAATTCATTAAGATTAGCCTACTGCAATTCTTTATTTACCTGTTTGAATAAGAAATCGTTGGGCAAACTGCAAGTAGTTCAAAATTCAGCTGCATGTTTGCTCTCTAAAACAAATCAAAGAGCCCACATTACTGCAGTTTTAGCATCTTCGCACTGGCTACCAATGCATTTTAGAATTGATTTTAAATTTTTTATTGATTACCTTCAAAGCCCTCCATGGTATGATGCCAGGATATATAAGTGAGCTTTAAATTTTTATAAACCTAATAGATTACTCAGGTCCTCGAAGCAAGCCTTACTGGCTGTTCCAGAGTCTAAGTTGGAACAAAAGGTGATCGAGCTCTTTCAGTTAAAGCTCCAAGACTCTGGAACGGCCTCCCGAATAATATTTGGAATGCTGAGTCTTTATTCTCTTTTAAACCTCTTTTAAAGACTCACTTTTATAGGCTTGCTTTGACTGATTAAATGATTTTAAATTATTGGTGTGATTTTGAGTAAGTCTGCTTTAAATTCTTAAGTCTTCCTATTTTGCTGTTTAATTCCCTAATCCCCCCCCATTTTGTTTAATTGCTTTTATGTGCATGTATTTTTACCTGTTTGTGAAGCATTTTGTGCTGTATTGCTTGTACTATATGAAAAATTTATTATTATTACTGTTTATTATTATTAATACTGCATACTTGACCACCAGTTAAAAAATAACCGTACTATAAGGCAAGCCATTAACCAGCATGGACTTGCAATCAGGGCCGTAACTACCATTGAGGACACCGAGGTCATGTCCTCGGTATTTTTTCTCAATGAAAAGAAGGTGATAGCTGCCGACAAATACTCATGGCCGTAACCACCATTGTGGACACCGAGGTCCGGACCTCGGTTAATTGTCCCTGCATTATCGTTTTTTTCCCCCACCTATTTTTCCCCTCACTGTGCTCGTTTATTCAGCAAATCGTTTGTGTGTGTGTGTGTGTGAGAGAGAGAGAGAGAGAGAGAGCCCGCATCCTCATAATGCTTGTGTAGGCTATCACGTCACCGTGCGTTTTAAATACCACGGCTTTCGCTGCGAATGCGCAGCAACGCAGGTTGAGGTAAACGGATAAACTCATTCGCGAGTCTTGCGAGATAGAGTTCAATTGTATCATTGTTGTGAAGGGAGACCATATGCTATCCAGAGACTGACCCAAAATGCGCAGAACACTGAGGCAGACAAAACTGTTATTTTCGAAGCCGACCGAAGAGCAGGCAAAGAGGAGGCAGGGCTGTTTTTAATGCCGGCTAAAGTGAGATTTTCTCCGGGGGGTGCATGATAGGCTACTCCCATTTTCAAAGGTGCATAGTAACGAAGTACATGTACTTCGTAATGTAGCCTAAAGTAGGCTAGTTTTTTTTTTTTTTTTTTGAGGATTTGTACTTTACTTAAGATTTTTTTTTTAAACGGGGACTTTTACTCTACTACATTAAAAAGATAAAAAAGTATACTTTAACTTTGTTACTTTGACACTGGCAACTTTGTTACTCGTTTCACATTAAAATATGAATTTAATTCATCATTTACGGATTATCTAGATTTGGCGTGTTCGAGAAGAACAGCGGTGCTCTGCAGGGTATCATTAGCGCTTTGTGAAGATGTGTCCGCCAGCGGACATGGAGCTGCAAATTTATGCACGCAGTTACAATATTTTATCACTAGATGGCACACACGGATCAGTTATTGAATATTCATTAGCAAGCCGAACGAGGTTTAGAATATGGACGAGTTCACTCCAATCCCTGTTTTTCAGAAGCTGCCTGAATAAAACTCCTCAGCTAAGCATGATGTGCAAACTGCTCAATATACTTGCCCATAGTATTGAAATGGGGAAAAAAAGGCCACTAGATGGCAGTATTGACTTTGTTTTGTTAAGCCAGTCTGGAACTAGGTTTTGGGCATGTCCTGGGCATGCCTCAGAGGGGACTGGACAAGAGTATATAAGGAGAAAAATTGAGAGAGTGAAGAGAAGTTGGAGAAATTGTGGAAGGATACATTTGACCAGACCTGTCACTCTTTTCAAGACCTGTGAAGCTTTTTGTGGATTTTTGCCTGTGTTGGAGCATTTTCCTGTCCCAGGACATCGCAACATAGCAGCTTATCTCAATTACCAAGGGACTGTAACTATTTTTTTTATTATTATTTCAATCTTGGTCAGTAGGGTAGAGTGTAAATTAGTTCGAAGTTTTGTTGAATTAAATCTGTTGAAGTTTAAGAATTTTGTCTGTCATCCCTTGCTGTCCGGGACGCCATAACAAATTGGGGCCATAACAAATTGGGGGCTCGTCCGGGATAGACCATTGTGCGAGTCATTTATTGAAAATCTAAAATTTCAAATAGTGAAATTGTTTTTTTGAATTTTCCTAGATATATATTGGCAGATCAACAGCAATGAATGATTTCTTGGCATCACCAACCGTAGAGGTTTTGAAGTCTTTTAAAAAGACAGAACTGCTAGAAATATGCAGACAGTTAGAGCTGACAGATGTAAAACCAGCCATGTGAAAAGCAAGACTGGCTAGAGAGATTGTTGAATATTACATTGATGAAAATGTGTTTGCACCAGGAGATCTGGAACAGTTTCCGGTGGAAAATCCAAATGTAGAATTGGAACTTAAATTAAAAATGCTAGAGATTGAAAGGGAAGAAAAAAGAAAAAACAACGAGAGTTTGAGAGAGAGAAAAAAAAAAGAAAGGGAGGAAAAAGAAAAACAAAGAGAATTTGAGAAAAAAAGGGAGAAAGAAAAAACAAAGAGAAAAGAGCAGAAAGAGGAAAAGAGCAGAAAGAGACAGAGACAGAGATTTCGATTTAGAAAAATTAGATAGAGAAGAAAGGCTCCAAATGGAGCTACTAAAAATCAAAATTCAAGCTGAAAACAAATTTCGGGCTAGCCAGGAGGTAAAGCTGGTGCCTCCATTCTCGGAGAAGGAGGTTGATAAGTATTTCCAGTGCTTCGAGAAGGTAGCTAAGAGTTGTCAGTGGCCAAAGGAACACTGGCCTCTGATGTTGCAAACTGTCCTCAAGGGTAAAGCTCAACAAGCCTATTCGGCTTTGTCTGCAGATGATTGCTCTGATTATGAGGTTGTCATAAAGGTTATTTTGACAGCTTATGAGTTGGTTCCAGAGGCTTACCGACAGAGATTCAGAGGTCTGAAGAAATCTGACAATCAGACTTATGTGGAATTTGCTAACGAGAAGAAGGTTTGCTTTGAGCGCTGGCGTACTTCTATGGAGGTCAAGGATGATTTCAACTCACTAAAAGAGATGGTGTTAGTTGAAGAATTCAAGAACTGTGTCAAGGATGATCAAAGTGTGAAAGCTGACAGTGATAAAAGTGGTCTAGTTTGCAATTATTGCAAGAAACCTGGTCATGTTACAACTAACTGTTGGTTCCTTAAAGGTAAGAAAGAAAAAGAAAAGGATGCCAAACCCAATGCCTTTGTGAAGACAAGGTTCGAAACCCCTGTAGTAGATGACCGATCTGCTAAATTGCCTGCTCCTTGTGAGGCTAAGAAACCTGATACTGCTGACTTTGTGAGGGAGGAATTCCTTCCATTTGTGTCAGAGGGATTTGTGGCTCTGAATGAGCATTCTCCTCCTGTCCCCATATATATCCTAAGGGATACCGGAGCTTCTCAGTCACTTTTGTTGATGGACTCCTTGGAGTTACGTGATGAGACCGCTTCTGGGGATTTCATACTTGTACAAGGTATTGAAGGGAGGACTGTATCTGTACCCCTGCGCTCTGTATTCTTGAAGTCAGATTTAGTTACAGGACAGGTAAAGGTGGGACTTATGTCAAGTCTACCTATCAAGGATGTTTCTCTGTTGCTAGGCAATGACCTGGCTGGGGGCAATGTAGTTCCCCCTGTTCATCTTACTTCACAGCCGAGCACTGAAGATGGCGATGAAGACCCATCTCTGTATCCTTCCTGTGCAGTGACTCGTGCTATGGCCAAGAAGGCTCAAGAAGAAGATGATGTGGTGCCGTCCAGCACATTGAATAGTCATGACTCAGGTGGTTCGCCTCATGACTCTGTTCAGCCTACTATGGTTTCTCCGTTTGAGGACTTATCAGACACTTTTATCAGTTCTCTGTTCAGCCAGCCAGATGGGTCTGGTGATTCTGATGTGTCTGGAGACTTGTCTCTGTCCAGAAAGCGGTTGATTCAGGAGCAAACCAATGATCCTGAAATTTGTGTGCTGAGGAGGAGAGCCCTTCCTGATGAAGAAGTAGACGCAGTTCCAGTTGGGTATCATCTCAAGGATGGAGTGTTGATGCAGAAGTGGCGCCCTCCTGATATCCCTGCCAATGCAGATTGGGCAGTGGTTAAACAAATTGTTGTTCCAAAGGTCTACAGGAATGAGATCTTAACAATGGCTCATAGTTTGCCTTTAGGAGGTCATCTTGGTGTTAACAAGACTGTTGACAAGATCATGAAACACTTCTTCTGGCCTGGACTTCGGAAAGATGTTTCCAACTTTTGCAAAACCTGTCACACTTGTCAGGTAGTTGGAAAACACCAGTTAGACCCACCTGTAGCTCCATTGCAGCCTATCCCAGCATTTGGGGAGCCCTTCTCCAAGGTCATTGTTGATTGTGTTGGTCCATTACCCAAGACTAGATCTGGAAATCAGTACTTGTTGACAATCATGTGTGCATCTACCAGATTCCCTGAAGCCATACCTCTACGCAACATCAAGGCAACTGCAATTTCGAAGGCTTTGATAAAGTTCTTCACGTTGTTTGGCCTTCCCAGGGAAATTCAGTCAGATCAAGGTAGCAGTTTCACTTCCGGATTGTTTCAGCAGGTTGTGTATGAACTAGGTGCGAAGCAGATTCTTTCCAGTGCCTATCGTCCAGAGAGTCAGGGTGCCTTAGAGCGGTTTCATTCCACTCTCAAGACAATGATGAGGACTTATTGTTATGACCATGAGAAAGACTGGGATGAAGGTGTTCATTTGCTGTTGTTTGCAGCTAGAGAAGCAGTGCAGGAGTCTACTGGATTCAGTCCATTTGAGCTAGTGTTTGGCCATGAAGTGGGAGGACCTTTGCTATTGTTGAGTGAACAATGGCAAGAGAAAGAGCCGCATATCAGTCTGTTAGACTATGTTAGCAAGTTCAAGGAAAGACTGCGTGCAGCTTGTGACCTAGCCAAAGAGAACTTGAAATCAAGTCAGGGAAAAATGAAAACTTGGTATGATCATAAGGCTAGAAGCCGTGAGTTTAAACCAGGAGACAAGGTCCTTGTGTTGTTTCCCTTGCAGTCCAATCCATTGCAGGCTAGATTTCATGGTCCTGATGAAATTCTGACAAAACTCAATGATCTCAATTACATTGTGAAGACTCCAGATAGGAGAAAGCCAAAACAGTTGTGTCACATTAACATGCTGAAGCCTTATCATGATAGGAATGCTAGGGTTGCAGCTGTCACTTCAGATCCTCCTATGGCCGAGACTTGTGAAGATGAGGGGGAGTTTCAAGATGATGAACCTAGAATTAAAGCTGAAGTTCTTTCATGTAAATTGTCAAATTCTGAAGTGTTGCAAAATCTTGATGTAAAACTCCAGCACTTAGAACCCTCACAGAAAGATCAGTTTGAGAGGTTGATCAAGAAATATAAAGATCTATTTCCTGATGTTCCAAAGAGAGTTTCTATAGCCTCTCATGATGTAGATGTTGGTGATGCCAAACCAATAAAACAGCATCCGTACCGGATGAATCCTGAAAAGAGAAAGATTGCTGAGAAAGAGGTTGAGTACATGTTAGAAGATGATATTATCAGACCCTCTAACTCCGATTGGAGTTCACCCTGTGTTCTAGTTCCAAAACCTGATGGAAGTACTAGATTCTGTACAGATTATCGCAAAGTCAATGCTGTAACTAGAACTGATGTGTTTCCAATACCTAGGATTGATGATTGTATCGATAGAGTAGGGCAAGCAAAGTTTCTGACCAAGATTGATTTATTGAAGGGTTATTGGTGTGTGCCTTTAACTGAGAGGGCCAAGAGCATCTCTGCTTTTGCCACACCATCTGGGTTATACCAGTATGAAGTCCTACCCTTTGGCATGAAAAAATGCCCCAGCCACGTTCAAGGACGATACAGTCTACAATCGCCGGATTGCCACACACGGGTGCGTACATCGACGACCTGATCACATGGAGTGACTCCTGGGAAGAACATCTGAAAGATGTAGAGACGTTGTTCCAGCGCTTGACCCAGGCTAACCTGACTGTTAACCTGAACAAGAGTGACTTTGGTTGTGCTACTGTCACGTATCTTGGCTACGTCATAGGCCAGGGTAAGGTGGCACCCATAAATGCTAAAGTCCAAGCTATCATGGACTTTCCAGTTCCTGACAACAAAAAAGCTTTGCGCCGCTTCCTTGGAATGATCGGGTACTACCGCAAGTTCTGCAAGAACTTTGCTGAGATTGCTCTCAGTCTCACCAACCAACTGAAGAAAGGCGTAAAGTTCACTTGGGATGAAGCATGCCAAAGAGCCTTCGATCGCCTGAAGTCTCTGCTGTGTCATTTCCCCGTGCTCAAATCTCCTGACTTCAACAAACCGTTCTCCATGGCGGTCGATGCTAGCGACCAAGCTTGTGGATCTGTGCTCCTCCAGAGAAGTGACTCTGATGACATGGAGCATCCCACGGCATACTTCTCCAGGAAGTTCAATCGCCACCAAAAGAACTATCCCACAATTGAGAAGGAGCTGTTGGCTCTGGCACTATCCTTACAACACTTTGAGGTTTATGTTTGTACAGGGCAAAAGCCAATGATTGTATATACTGACCACAATCCGTTAATGTTTTTGAGTAAGATGAAAAACAAGAATCGGAGATTGTTGAATTGGAGTTTGATTTTACAGGAGTTTGACTTGGAAATTAAGCATGTAAAGGGTACTGACAATTTAATTGCTGATTGCTTTTCCCATGTTTGAGAATGTGTATATATATCACGTGTTTATGAGCATATTGTATTATATGTATATATACACAAGTGTCTACTTAACCATTTTTGTATTGAAAAGAAAAATTTTGCCTTTATGAGTCAAAATTTTTCCCTTTTGGAATGGAGGTGTAATGGGGGAAAAAAAAAGCCACTAGATGGCAGTATTGACTTTTTTTTTTTGTTAAGCCAGTCTGGAACTAGGTTTTGGGCATGTCCTGGGCGCGACATTTTTTTTCCCACGAACTTTCTGCCATCATTTGCATAATTTGTATTCGCGCATGCGCGCACATTGCTTATTATCGTAGCGCGCACGTGGACTTTGTTACTATCGTTTGTTGACATTGCCAACCAACCTTGGACGAACACTGCATGTAGTACAGTGTGTCTCATAAGACTAAAAGTAGACACCTCACAGTGCAGTTTATTGGGACTTTGGATATAATTTTTTTATTGTCACCAAGGGGAATTTAATCTATTTTTGGGGGACTAAAGGCGTAGGCTACTGTTGCACTTAGGGACCACATGTCTTCTTTCTTCCACTGTTGAATTTTGATCCACTCTTCCTCTTGAAGCAGCAAATAAATGACATGGCATAAGCTGTGCTTCGTCAAGCAATTCTGTTCTCTGTGATTTTACAACAGACCACACCAAAGGTCACAGCGCTACAGCTGCTTTTGTGCAGTTTGAATGACCAACACAAAGTACATCTTTTTAATATCAGTTGAAATTTTGTTTTAATAAAATTGAGAAATTTTAACATCAAATCAATAGCAACTAAAACTCTCACAAGTTCACAATACAGACATAAAATCCCGCGGGAAAAAATGTCACGATGAAAAGCATTATTGAACAACCCAGTACTTACGGTATCTTAAGGAAACAGGCACTGGCAGCGCATAAAATTGGTAATCTCTTTAACAAATCAATAGAAATTAATAGAAAATCTAAAATGTGATACCAAATTAAAGCTCAAGACTTGCAGTTTTGATACCTTTTTGCTTGGAAAGATAACATTCCACAAAATCAGCAAGGAGAATATTCATGACTAGTTGTCCATCACTAATTATTCGAACACCAGTGGTCACTCCTTAAACCCGTGACTAGGTTATACTGGTATTTCTCTTTAACCCTTTGAAGGACAAGGACCAGATCTCTTTACATAACCAGTTACAAGTAGTGTACATTGTATTCCTAAAGTTAAATGGGCATAGATTTGCAAGAGCGTATTTGGCCATTTCGTGTGATTGTGATTACTTATAGCTCACATTCACGTTTCGTCCGCTTTAATGTTTTTCACCTCGTGTATTTTTTGAAAACCTGGGTGATCTGAAAATAAATCTCTTTATTTTTATTTTATCATAATAGATCTCCTAAAAATACTACAATGAGAGATGAAATGAGTCGGGATGTGGCGATGTTGAACGAGGATTTTCTTTTTTTTTAAGTGTGATGAGACAACTTGCCGTTATGGGGTGTGAAGGCGGTCGCGTATAATTTCTTGAAACATACACACCTGAAGTGGCTTAAAACGATTTAAAATGCCGTCGGGAAGAAGCCTGAGTTTAGATTTTGCTAATTGCAGGTGGTCCGCCCTTCCTTAAATCTGCTACCGTGTGCTTGGCCCAAATAACAATCGAGAAATTTAGCCAGTAGCCTATAACGATTAAGATGTGATGGTGAAAAGCAGACAAACCTAACTGGCCTACGGTGTTAGATTGAAAGAATGCCAATTTGAATAATTAGAAAAAATCTTCCTCTGAATTACATCTCTGATTGTAGCATTTTAGGACATTATTCAAGATTAATTTAAAACAGATTTGTTATAAGATCGCCCTGGAGTTTGAAAGCGTCTAAAAAATAGTACACAAGGTGGAAAACATTCTGAAAAGCGGATGAAACGTGAATGTGAGATATAAATTTTCACAGTAGCATGAAATGGCATGGCAATGGCAATCGTGTTCATGCAAATCTGCTGTTCTACGGCCATTTTAATTTCAAAATGCAGCAATCAAACATGTTGTCTTAATAAACAGCTCTGCTCATTCAACTTAGAGTGTAATCGAATCCACCATTTGATTGCTAATCAAGCAAAGTAAATGGGAACAGGTTTACTTTTTTTAGAGTTGCCTAATTAGTTAATAAGAGACGATTTTGTTTTCATTTGCTTGGCTCCTTTCAGCACGTAGCTGAAAAATGCTGATGTCAGTCAAGTTTTTTCCGGAAGCATTTCCCATGCCCTTTGATGTTAAGCACTTTCGTTCAGGACAGCATGGGGGTTAATAAAGGAAAAGGGAAAGCTCGGATGTTCGTCCCATGGTAACAGGTGGTGTTACTACGCTTTAAAAAAACATCGATTCACACAAGTCTATGAGTTGACGCATGCGCATTAGGTAAATATGCAAATGAAGGCAGAAAGTTAGGGGGAAAAAAATGTCGCGTCCTGGGCATGCCTCAGAGGGGGCTGGACAAGAGTATATAAGGAGAAAAATTGAGAGAGTGAAGAGTAGTTGGAGAAATTGCAAGGAGAAATTGTGGAAGGATACATTTGACCAGACCTGTCACTCTTTTCAAGACCTGTGAAGCTTTTTGTGGATTTTTGCCTGTGTTGGAGCATTTTCCTGTCCCAGGACATCGCAACATAGCAGCCCATCTCAATTACCAAGGGACTGTAACTATTTTTTTATTATTATTTCAATCTTGGTCAGTAGGGTAGAGTGTAAATTAGTTCTAAGTTTTGTTTAATTAAATCTGTTGAAGTTGAAGAATTTTGTCTGTCATCCCTTGCTGTAATTGACGCCGTAACAAATTGGGGCCGTAACAGTATCTATCCAGCAGTTTAAAAAATAAAGAAAATAAAAAAATTCTTGCTACAGAAATAATTGTTGTCCTCTGCAGCAGGCACTTCAGCTACAGTGAGCCAATGGTATCCCAGTCAGTTTAAATTAAGCTTATTTAAAAAAATTAAGCTTAAATACTGTAAAAATCAAAGTATTACTATAATTACAGTTCAACAGAACATAACCAGGTTCATATGGCCCTTTAAAAATACTGAGAGGGAGTTTGGAGCTGAGAAAGAGGCTAAAAACTCCTCAATCTTTCAAAAAACCTGATAAAGACGCTCCTGCAGAATCCTCAAGGCCGGCCTAGTGAGCTAACCCTCCGGCATGACCATATCGGTCAGCCGGTCCCAGTACCTGAGCATGCGCACCTGAGTGTTCTGGAACTATCCATGTCCTCAGATAACTTGCTAAACTTTAGGAGAACCCAAGGTTTGGGGACTTAGGTGTGGTCTTGGAGCGTCCCTCGCGGCCGAAAATGAAGGTACACTATGATGTAATGGTAAACCTGTTGCTAGGGGAGGAGGGTCGCCATGGGACAATTTACCAATCAGAATTAGTAATATTAGGGAAGGTGGAGAGAGTCACGTTTAATCCCACCTAAAGAAATGTGAAAAAAGGTAAATATAAATGAGTGTTCGGACAGCTGCAGGGCAGTCGGCGTGAGGTGATTGATGAAGAATGGATGCTATGTGGTTTGCGCAGACCAGCCTGGGTTTCTTTATGCTTCTGGATGGATTTACAATAAACTCAATTACATCAGAATCTGGAGAATGGATCTATTTTTTGGAGATTGATATGCATGAGTCAGTGGAACACTTTGTCCACTTGCTCGGACTAAGTATTCTCCTACAACAATATGTAATTCTACTATTAATTATAGTGGTTTTTAAACTGCCAGTAAACTCAAAGACGAAGTATATTAAGAAGAGACTGCCTGTTTGTTTTTTGAATACTGTATCTTTCATTCACCTGAAAATTGATTAAAGAGCACAAGGGGAGAACAAACAGTGGTTGCTTTTCGTCTTACTGTGCGTACTATGAATAATACTTGTACTTGTGCTTGCACTTTTGATACTTAAGTACATTTTTTCACAAAATACTTTTGGTACTTAAGTACATTTAATGTGAGCTACTTTAGGCCATTTGCTCAAGTAATTTTCTTATGGGTGACTTCATCTTTTACCAAAGTAACTTTCAGTGTTGGTACTTCTACTTTAACTTAGTTATTTTTTTCCAGTACTTTATACACTTCTGCCCATTTTCCACCATTAGTGAATGAATAATGCAGCTTTCAGAACGTTGTTGTAGCAGGATCACTTGAATAATTCCAGAATAACTGTATTTTTTTTTCCATTGGTTGTTTCCCCAAATATTACCCAGATACGATAGTGCTATTATCTTACTGGCTATTGTGTAGCCCCTTTCCTTTTTTTGATTGGCTGGCAGGTGGCAAGCTGCCACCGAGAACTCCAGGGGAGACGTGTTTCCACAGCTACAGCGGTGCTGCTGCGCATATAGACCAACTGTTGGAAATTGTTTCCGTTTTAATCTTTTTTTTTGCATTTTTGTGTTGCGTAAGTGCGTGACATCCGACTGAAATGAGTGACAATCACACTCATTGCGTGAGACTTCAGAGCCCTGAGGAGGTTAGGTGAGAAATGAAAAAGTTATGCAACACATAAGTCTGTTTCTACAGTCCAACTGTTACCACTCCATGTGTTCCTGAAGAGGTTATTGGAAATAAATGTCTTATTATCAACAAAACAATGTAGTGGCTGGAGTTTGAGGCGGCGGGGGGGTTGTAAGCGCGCATTATTTGACCTCGCTATTTCAAAAATCCTGGTTACGGTCCTGCTTGCAATATTGAAAAAAGCTCTGTAAAAAAAAAAAAAAAAAAACCTAGTGATCCTTCACAAACTAAACCAGGACACTGGGCATGCACTGGCTTTTTTGTGCACCAGCCTCTCCAAAAACAAATTTCTTCTCAGATATTCATTCACTTTCATGCCCTCTGAGCTACATTCCAAGGCTATGCTAATTTACAGATGTTTGTTATTCTCCCTTTTTATCACATTGAATATGACTCAGTTTTCCAACACATGCTGTAAATTTAATCTGCTTATGACACAGGATGCATCTTTTGCCCCAGATTTTCATCCATTTTCTCCACTCTGGTTCTTTTTTCCAGGGAGTTCTGGATCACACTGAAAAGGCGCCATGAGAACAGGACACCTTCTGGTTTTTATAGTGATCCTTGTTGGGTCTCTCTGTGGTCCGCCAGGTGTATGGACACCCGACTCTGACAGAAAATGGACACATAAAGATAAAGCCGAGTTTAACTCGAAATCAGACACACCTGGTGCTCACCTTGTGTTTATTAACAGGAAGGATCCAATTCTGCAGGTTTACCTTGAATATTTCAAAGCAAAGAAACTACCTAAAAGTGCATTCTACTTGAAGGATTACAATGGTGAAACAATCCATATGTATATACCCAAAGATGTAGATTTCAAGAATAAGAGGGTAAAGCTTACCATTGTGACACATGGTAGTAGATGCGTTGTGTGTAACCCGAACAACAATCAAAATGAGTTTGGAGTGAAGTATGAAATTAACAGAATGTCACCACAAGAACTGGTGGATTCCATTCAGGCTTTCACTCTGGAAAGTGGTTACAAACTGCATGAGAGAGCAAGATTTATAGTATGTAATGCAGGAACACAAGCCGCAAGCAATTACATGACAGAGTTCATTAAAGATTTAAACAACAGGGGGATCAAAGTCCCAGAAGTTGTGGCATACCGTACATTTGCAATTCAATATCGAACTACAATTGGGGGGAGATTTTCGAAAATAACTCCTTACCCTGAAGAGATCTTTTGGTGGTTTGAAAAGCAGGGTATTCCTTTTGACAGAGAATTAAGAAAAGAATTAAAGGCAAAAATAAATTGATATCTGAAACTGAGAGCAGTCGTAAAGATACAGCACGAGTTCTTTTCAAATTGCAAGATGGGGAAGTGCATCGTTTTAAACTGATAAAATCAGACCAAAATAATAATGATCAGAGGGAAACGGATTCACACATAAATCGAAAAAATGCTGAGGAAAATTTCAATCTTCAGCTGGACAACCACTTGAATAGCTTTTGTGAGTCAAGAAGACCAGGCAGTAGGAAAAGAAGGATAAGAAGCCCCTCAGTCTGCAGCCTGACTGAGGAAACGGCAAAAGAAGATTACATAATAAAGGAAAATTCTCTGGCGATTGAGGATGGTAAAGTGCACGTGGAGGTAGTGAACAGAAAGAATCCAGAGGACACTCACTTGGTGTCCTTCCCTCTGGAGGAAAACTTTTACACAGAGCAGATCAAAGAGACTGCTAAATTTAGGGCGTCTCAGGTAAAAGGAAGTGGAACACAGCTTCTGGAGCAGATAAATAAAGGCATGGCTGTCTACGGTATCATTGCTGGCTTCATTGGGGCAGGAAAGTTTTTCGCAGAGAACGACACTGTCCGTGGGGCCTTCACCTTGACCCAGTCATTGCATGGGCTAGGTGAGATGACTGAGCTTAACCAACAGGTTTCCAGAATGTCCCGAAAAATATTTCAAGAAGGCCTTCGAGAAGCCACAGAGGCACTAGGCGCAGAAAAAACATTTGCGAAGATCAGCAGCTCAGTGGAGAGGTTCGGCGAAAGTGCGGCTGGACAGTTTCTGAAGGACATTCCGATCATAGGCCTCGGTTTTCAATCATATTTTATCGCAGAAGATTCTATTGCCATTCAAAAACATGACAGATCTGACCCAGAGCAGAACAAATACCTTGGGTTAAAGGTTACAAACCTTGTTTTAGATGTGTCAACAACCGTGCTAACAATAGCTGAGGTTGCTTATCCCCCGGCAGCCATTGTGCTTGAGCCAATAATCATTGGACTGACAATTGCCAGGATGGCTATCGGTGATTTTTACAGTGACATTGTGAGTGAGCTGGACCAGCTTCCTAAAGGAGCGAGTGATTTTGATAAAATGATTGCTGTAATCACTGGACTCGAGGAAGGTTTTGTGGATTTTGTGACGGGGGGCATGCTGAGAGAACTGAATGCCCTCGACAAAGAGCAGACGCAGAACCAAATATTTCTGCACAACCTCAGTACCCCTGAGTCCTACTACAAAATAACAGCTAATGATGGCAATGCCAGCACTCTGGACTTAACACAAGGCATCCTGTCTCAGTACGGGGGTTTTGTAACAGTTCAGCTATCAAATGATGGAAACGTTATGATTCAGATAGGGGGTGTACCTGATGGACAGAGTGGGGTCAAAACCATAGAAACAGTGTTCCACAACCCCAGCATACGGAGCATTGCCTTAGCAGTAGGGGAATCATCACAACTCCTCTACACTGAAAAGGCAGCTCATCTGCTCTGGGTAATCCCAGTGCATTATGCGAAGGTCATCTGTGGAGAAATCAAACTCCATTCCTCCTTGTTTGGCACATACTATGGGAATGATGAGGCCAACCAGTTTTTTGCCCCACAACTACCAACAAATAAGCAGTCTTTAGCATCGTCGGAACCCTGTGCTTACAGAGGGCAGGACCTGGAGTTTGTCATAAAGAACTATCACTACAACATTTACGGCCATGGGGGGGACGACACATTCTTTCTGGGACCACAGGCATTTAAGCTGTCTGGGGGGGAAGGGAGGGACCTTTATATTTTTCCTACATCTGGAACCTATACGGAGATAGATAATTTTTCTCATGATATGTCTGAGGACCTGATGCTTATTAAAGCGCCTTTCAGCCACATTGATTGTGTCAGGGAGGTTACTGACCTCCATCTTGTATATGGGCCACAGAGATACACAGTTACCATCAAAGACTGGTTTGTTCATAGCCATGTTGATCATTACCAGCACATGAAATTTCAGTCAGCAGATGGTGTCCGGTTCAAGGTTGTAGACAGGGGTCTTGTAGGCCACAAGTTCCATGCCAACTGTGTTCCAGAATCACTGGACCGTACAAAATCACGGGGTCCAGTCTCCATCAAATTAGAGGGAGATTTTGAAAGTGTGATCACAGTCCTGGGAAGTAATTATTCAGACACCATTGTGGGCAATGAGAAAAACAATGTTTTCAATGGAGGTCCTGGAGCAGACATGCTAAAAGGTGGAGAGGGAGCAGACACATATGAAATATTCAAGGGGCAAGGCTGTGATGTGATAAATAACTATGCCAAGGACCTAAAAATGGACCTTGTGGTATTGCATGTGCCTTTCAAAGAGATTCGTGCAGACATGAGAGGTGAGGATCTCCTGGTTTTTGACAAGGAGGATGCAAGCTCCACATGTATCCAGCTAAAAAGGTGGAATGCTAGTAGTCTTTTTCAGCATGTGGCTTTCCTCTCCTCTGATCATGTGACTTTTCAGATATCCAGCAATGATGGAGAGCTGGTAATCACCGCGCTCTTAGTTGACCTCAGCAAGGACAACTATAACAGCACCATTAACCTCACAGAGACCAAACAGCTCTTGAATGTGATATCTGTATTTGACTCTCCGCACGATGATTTCATTTATGGAAATGCTCTTGGAAACTTCATAAGCTGCAGTGGTGGCAGGGACTTCTTACAAGGTGCAAATGGAAGTGACAAGTATGTAGTTAAGTCTGGGTGCATACGTGCAGAAATTGATAACTATGCACAAGACAAAGCAAGTGATGTCCTCTTCCTGGAGCATTCATTTGAGAACCTCACTCTTCGGACTCAATTTTCTGACCTTGTTTTGATTGTCAAAGACTCAAACATCGAAGTGCACTTAAGGAATTGGCACATGGGTTCACTGTTTCAGCATCTGATATTACAGACTATTGACGGTGTAATTTCCTTGTTACCATCAAATACTTCTGAGCCAGAGGTATTGGTTCCATTTGAGATTAATCTCAGCCAAGAAAACTGCAATGACTTTAAAAAAACCTTCGATTTCAACAAAGACCCTTTTAACAAAGTAGAAAGATTCAAAGCTAAATCCAGCAAGTGTTCTTACAGTGTGATTGGAAACCACATGGATAACTACATTGATCCGGGCATTGGTAATCCAATGAACTACCAGTATCTGAGAGGAGGAAATGGTTCAGACACCTATGTCATAGGTCACCAATATGGTTATGGAAATGAAATTGATAATGAGGCAAAAGACATGAAAATGGACAATCTTTTTTTTCAAGTCCTCTACAAAGATATCATTGTCTTGCTTGAGCACCCACATGTCATTTTGTCCTCAAAGTCGAGAAACGATTCTGTCCGTGTGCACTTGCTCAAATATTTACTGGGTTCAGAGCAACAACACCTCTTAATAAGGTCCTCAGATGGGTTCTCATTTTGGGTCAATCCTAACTCTTACCCATACAAGTCTGTTGTTTCCATAAATATGGCAACCTCCACAAAGAGTAGTAACATCAGCTGCGCCGAGGGGGAAGAGTACCTCAGGGTTTCCCAAATCTATGGGGCAACCGGCTTCAGTAACTACATCACTGGGAGCAGGAGAAGCACTCTTATAATCGGGGGCAACATGGATGACTACCTTCGAGGAAACGAGGGAAATGAGCGAATTGAAGGTAATGCAGGAAATGACATCATAAATGGCCAGAGTGGGGATGACAACCTCTTAGGTGGAAAGGGGGATGACATTATCATGGGCGGTGCAGGAAATGATATGATATATGGTGGACTGGGGGCAGACACGATAGACGGTGGCCCTGGGGTTGATGTTGTATTCTTCAGTGGAGATGTGAGAACATCCACTGGCATAAAGGTAGACTTGACCACTGGTAAAGGGGAGTGGGCTGATGCAGAGAATGACACGTACACAGATGTGGAGGATGTGAGTGGGACAAACTTTGATGACGTAATCATTGGAAATGAGGAGGACAATGAGCTGGTTGGAAAATTTGGAAATGACACCCTGGTACCAGGACATGGCTCAGACAAACTTTTTGGTGGGCCAGGGAATGACCTGTACATCCTGGATGACTGCACTGGAGTGAAACACATCAATAATTTTGCTTCAGACATGGCCCAGGATTATATTCTACTCCGGGACTTCACCGTCAATGATGCATGCTTCTTCCTTCAGGGTGGAACTCTTGTCATGTCCTTCTCCCACCGAAATCCTCTCCAGAGTCTCATCCAGAGAGATTCTCTGACTGTATTGCTGTACAACTGGAGTAAAAACGAGTCACTTTACCAACATGTTGATTTTGTTTTTGCACAAAATATCCTGGTCAAGTCCACTTTCTTCAGGTCAGCTGAGGAGATCGGACACACCATCTTGCAGCTGTACTCAGCAAGGCCCACCCTCTACACAAGCCAAGCTAGTGATATGACAGTAGATGTCGAAATCAAACCTCCACACACTGGAGACAGTACTCCGTACTCTTTGAATTCCACTTATCGGTATCATTTGAAAGTGTCTGATGAACTGTTCTTTAGCGAGAGTCTAATGTGGACAAATCAGTCTGTTATCAAATACTCTGGCCTTCAATCGGGAGTTATTTACACCTTTCAGTTCTTCGTGTCACTCTGTGAACTTCCTGTTCTTGTGCTAGCTGAGACAACACATTGCACAAACCCGAACCCTCCCAAATCTGTAATCCTGACCCATGTCACCCATAGCAATGCAGAGATGACCTGGGAACCACCTTCAATCGTCTCTGACCCAAATAGAGCGCAGTACACTTATGTAGTGGAAGTAGAAAGTCTGGAAGATGGCAAAACTGTGCTGATAAAGTCTAATCTCACATACTTAAGAATTATAAATCTCAATCCTGCCACTCATTACAAAGTGTCCGTAGCATCTGCAATCAAAGAGGTAAAAAGCCTGCATTCAACCATCCAATTTATTAAGACTCCAAACCTGTGTCCAGACTTTTCTACACCAAGCGGGACAAGAGCTGTTGATGAAAAAATGACCAAATACGGACCAGTGATGGTGCTGGAGTGTATGCAAGGCTACCACAATGTATCCAACCTTGAAATTTATTGTTCAGGAGATATGTCCTTGAGTCCATGTGTTCCCAATTCATGTGCTCATGAGGGTCAATATTTTGAGCATGGAGAAATTATTGAAATGACTTGCTTCCACTTATCTTTCCAAAGTGCTTGTCATTTTGGACAGTTGATTCCTCCCATGATAACCTGCTGCAGTCTAATTCCACAGATTGCTCATGGCACTCCAACATATTTATTTCACCAATTTCCTTTATCAATTAGAGTTAGATATTCTTGCAATTCTGGTTATGATCTTGCAGGTCCTATTCAATTTTTTTGTGATCTGGGAACGGGACAGTGGTCCAGCCCTTTCCCTGACTTGCCATCTTGCAACCCGATCTCATGCCTTGCTCCACCCCAAGTTGACCACGGGCAACTCATCCTGCTCCGTGGACGTCAGGGACAGTACAAAGAAGGGGATGTCATGCAACTTGTTTGCGATGACTTTTACCATCCCTCATCTGGAGATAGGATAATCTGCCACAATGGAAACTGGGAATACATGTCATCTTGCTTGCCAAGTGCTCGACTAAATCCACACCCAGAGCACAGACTCCAAATTTTACGGATATTTACAGCACTGGAGCTCAGACTCATGGGAAAGTGTGGTCACCAATGCAGAAGCTTTACGTCTAGCAAAATTCTGTTGTAAAGAAAGAGATCTGATGTTTCTGAAAGTAACAAGTAATATGCTTGTGGTGTGTTCTAAGTTAGGACTGCAAACTTCCAGAAATGTGTACATAGGAACAGCGGAAGGAAACATTCATTATTCTGGCTGGGGAAAAATATGCATTTCGGAGGATTCTGCTGCACAATCTTTCTGCCAAAAACTGTTCCCAGATTCTGGTGAGTGCAATCTATTTATTGGGGAATATAGGGCGCTAAAATTTAAAATTGTTATCAGTGATTTACTATTGCATTTTCTGTCATTCTTCTAGCCGTTTGAAAGTCAGCAGTGTATAAAATAATTTTTCTAACAGTTGGAAATAAGATGGTAGATTCACTTTAAAAATTAATTTTGGGTGAGCTGCTGGGTTAGCTCACCCAGTTAAGACACTGCATATGCGGTGCAGTAGTGACTACTACGGAGCGGGTTCGATCCCCGGTCGTATCCATAGACTGTATAAAAAGATGGACGAAGCTACCGTGACGTCACCCATTGGTTTCAGCATACCATTGAGGAAGCCTCGATTTTGGCTATTTGAATTGTGCCATGTTGTCATTTTGAAACCGGTTGTGATTTCTATTGGACGAGAGCGTGTATTGAAGATCCGGGGAGGACCGTGGCTCTGGATCTGACCGTATCGGACGAGGACCAGAGGATAGCCGCAGCATATTCTGGCTTTATCCTTTATTCTAGTCAATATGGGACCATAATTTACAAAAATGAACATCATGATATATAGAAGGAGACTTGAAACTTGCTATAGCTACCATAAAATAATGTGAAAAATCATTATTTAAATGAAAAATGAGGTGGGAAAGTAGAGTCATTTTCTCATAGACTTCTATAGCATTGAACTACTTTCTGCAACCACCGACGTCCCCATCGGCTGGCCATTAAATAGGATGCCATTCTACAGTACTTCCGCATGGGCTTCATTTTTCAGACCAGGGTGCTGCGTCCATCTTTTTATACAGTCTATGGTCGTACCAACCAGAAGTGCTCGGCAGCTTTTTTCAGAACAGCGCACGATTGGCTTAAGCGCTGTAGGGATGCAAATTGGGAAGGGACTGCTGGGAAGGGAAATTAAAAATGATTGCCTTGTTCGTTGCTCAAGCGCCTCCTGTTGGCCAGCCGGGCGCTCATCAGTGAGATTCTAAGCTTGCTCGTGTTCGGGTATCCTCCGCCCTCGTTCTGAACTTGCGATGGTTTCAACCAATGAGTGTAAAGATGCAGGGGCTGATAGGAGCGTGCTTAGGAGGAGAGCCGCAAACTGTCTCTCTCTCCTGAGCTGGCAATAGGGGGTTGCGTATGAGCAAGCCTTGTACATAGTTCTCGGATTGGGCATTCCAGAGTTGGGAGGTATTGTACTTAAAAAAAAAAAAAAAATAATAATAATAATAATCTCTGGTGATCTGGATCTTATGGAAAATGAAATGGATTCTTCCATTTCTCACACTATACCCATCCACATTTTATGAAAATCAGACCAGTAATTTTTTGCAATCATGCAGAGAACATACGAACAAGAAACAAACAAACAAACAGTTAAATCAATGGAGCTTGGTTAAGTTTCTTGCATAAAATGATTTTTGAACTTTGACTTTTATCTTTGTTGAAGTTTCACCATCTTTCCGATAAAAATCAGTCTTCATTCTGGACCAAGGCCTACTTGTGTGGAAAGTTCAGTGAGGACTGGTATTGAACTGGTATTTACCAGAAAGCTATGGAGTGAATACAAGCAAGCAAGTCGACAAATTCAACTGACCAATAAGCTTTTCAAAATGAAAAATTTTGGTAACCAACAAACTGAACTGAACACATTACTCCCTTGGAAGAGTTAATAATCAGTCCATACAGTTGGTGACATCAATCACAAAAATTTGAGGAAAAAGCTACAAAAAGTATGTCTCAGTGAATTGTTGGGCCACCATGAGTTGGTTGAAATACAGGTTAAAACATCCAAACATACTCACTCCAGAATGCCAAGATACTGATTTCCACACTTGGTCTTCAGTACTGCAGTATGAGATCTCTTCCTATTTACATCAAGAGCAGAGTTTGAGTTCCCTCGTCTACTGTATACTTCTGGCACCACTTAGACTTTGTTGCCCATAGCCTACACTCTACATTACGTAGAGACCTTTCCATATTCAAAGTTTCTGTGGTTAGTTGCCATTAATCTTTTTCCAACAGACTGGACAGCAAGAGTGCTGGACAGCAGTGCCTTCACCGCCAGGTATACCTACCAGTGTTACGGTCACTGCAGGTTCCAGACACAGTCACGGGTTTGCCGAAAGCAGATCCAGTGCCGAGCTTCATGTGACCCACTTCCAGTTCCCAATGGCCAGGTCACCTGCGGCATGGCCCATGAAGGGGACTGGTGCTCTGTGTCCTGCAATCGGCTCTTCCGACTGCAAGGCGATTCCAGCGTTCGGTGCCGAAGCGATGGATGGTCAAGTCACCCCTATTGCATCGGTAAGCAAAGATGCACCCTCCCATAACTGCCTTGGCCTGCCTGCCTGCCACCTCACGCGCTGTCCCCTCAGGATTCCCTGGTGCAAATTTAAATTTCCTTAAGCTGAGCACTGGCAGATTCAGTATGTGCTCATATGGCCAGAGGAAGATGGATTCCTTCTAACTGTGATTCCTGTCCAGGTTTTGTCTGCCAGCAGCAGACCAGTTAAAACTGCACATTCAACAAAGAGTCTCTGGCCCTGTCTTGGTGGGTTCTTGCCCCCAGCTAAAGACCAGTGGATATTTTTGTGGATATTTGCTGTTAACAGCTTGGCTTAGGACAGAATAGCGGAGAGCAAAGAGCAGTGCCTCCCTACATGAACAGACACTGGGCAAAGCTGAGAGCAAAATAAATTGAGCGTGATTGTATTCTACTTGATTTTTTGAAGCATGCTGTATAAAATTATCTATTAACCCCTTTGCGCAGAATACTAATATCGCAAATTTTTCTTGTTGTGCATGAGCCTACTTAAGGCTTCATAAGTCAGTATTTGTGTAACAAAGACTGCGGAAAATTATTCCAGTGAAGCAAGACGTTTGGAAATTAAATTACAGAATTATTTAGCAATTAAATTTCGAAATTTACAGACGCCGGCGTCTAAATCTGTGCAGAGCGGTTAAACATAAAATGCTGCTTCACTGTGATGATAATTTTGGCATTTTCATTTTGTAAAAGTCACCCAATTGCAGGAAACAAAATCTCTGATATTGTTTCTGGAGGAGAACGTCCAGAAACTTTCATACATCTCATACAGAATAAATGCATGTGACCAAAAAACCCTGAAGTTCATTACTTGAACCTTAAAGTATCTTGTCTGTATCATTTTCCATTGAAAACATATCGAAACAGATTTGCAAATCATTTCTGGTCGTGAGCATTTTACTCAAGGTCCCAATTTTTTTGGAGTTAGGGCTAAATAAAAAAAAACTGCGTGATCAAAAAGGAACATGGCAAGAAATCGCAGGAACAATGAATTCCTCCTCTGCTCGTGCACAAAACTAATTCCTGACGAATTGAGATGGTACAGTTGAAGAGTTTGTTTCCAAAATGCAATATGTCCATTTTACTCATTTTGAGTAAATCAGCTTTTTCTATGTTGGGGCCTATTGCATTTTATAGAAAAACACAAACTTTGACCATTAAAAAATACACCTTATAGTCTGAATTTATAGAAATGAATTTTTGCATCATGTGTAAGAAGCACAGGGCAATTGCTCTATGGTATTATCTAAATTTTTGTAATTTTGGCACTTATTGCATTCATGGAAACAAACTCTTAAATTTATGTTCCACAACACAAAAGGAAATTTTATTCTGATGACATGTAACCCCAAAGCCACTGGTAAATTGATGGTGGCGGCCCTCTCTGACCATCCCATCGCAGTGAGAACTCAGTGATTGTGGAGGAGATGCGTAATTTTACTCAAATAATGAAGTGGGACCACAATTGAATAACCTGTGTGCTCATCTGTCATTTAGGCAGAAGGTCCAGTCATCTGTGCTCAACATCAAAAATCCCTCGCACACTGACACAGTGAAATCTTTCCCTCATTCTCACAGGAAGCTATGATATTCATGAGTGCTTCAGGTACAAACAGTTACTGTGAAGCTAAGATCTGATAGATGGTTCTGAGATCCATACAGGGGAGTCAATAAATTGTCATCTGATTGGTGCTCAGGGCCTTGATATTGACATGAATTTCTAAAGTACTGATGGGCCTCAAGTCATCAATTGGGAATCATCGGGCATCTGAATAAAACATGTTTATTGAACATATAATTTTGTTGCATTAACGCTGAATTAAAAAGGAAGCTGTGCGTTTAATTGCCAATGAATTCTTTGCATTGTTGGATTATGCAAATGAAAGCAGGTTATCAGTTTGAACGCCCTCCCTGTTTTCTGTTCAGCGGCTGCCATCGGTTCTGACCAAAACTGCACCGACTGCACATTGCGAACTGACTTGAGACTTAAGACATGCAGGCCTCGAGCCCTGTGAAGGCCATGCCACCCGTTACTTTCATTCATAAGATGCAAAAAAATTCAATTTAATGAACATTTGGCTCAAGTTTGTCTCAAGTCTCAAATGTACTCATTTCTGCAATCTAATGCTGAAATTAAAGCAATCAACAGCCAAGGGAAAATTTATATGAAAAGATCCAGGCTGCCTGTGATTTTTGCACAATACTGTGCATTAAGAAATGGAAGGGGACATGCTCTATTGTACCTGTGAACAGGATAAAGATGTCACATGTATGGACATACCCGCTATTCCCAGAAAACGCTGAAGGTTGCAACCTCCCAGCTACAACTGATAATATACTGCATTTTTGTATTACAGAAACTGGAGAGTGTGGCTACCCTCATGAACGTGGACCTCATTCTGTGGGCTGCTTGACCAAGCTATGGGCAGAAGCTGGCTGTAGCACTGAAGCCAATCTCTCTCCAACTAGGACACCAGGCTACTGGTCTCGTTTCAATGACTATACAGTTCATCAAGTCAGAGTCTATATGGAATCACTTCCTTTACCTCCGGATTCCCTTAAGTATAACCCTGAATGTCAAGTGGACGATGAGTGCTTCCCTGGCCGATCCACAGTCTTAACTATCGAGGGTAACAGGAAGTCTATGTCAGAGCTGCAGCTGGGCGACAGGGTGCTGTCCTTGGGTGGCGACGGTCAGCTCACCTTCAGCGAGGCCATCCTGTGGTTGGACCGCCGACCAGCTACCAGGGAGCGCTACATACTGCTCAGCACGGAGGACGCCCTCGAACCCCTCGCCCTGTCAGCTGACCACATCACCTTCATCGCCCCGTCCAACGGCAGCACCACCGCCGGCATGGTTCCCGTGTTCGCCAAGGACCTGCGACGTGGCCATCTGCTCTACCGCCTTCACCCTGCAGGCGGGGGGTCTCTGCAGGCCAGCCGCGTGACGGACGTGCAGGAATCGGAGGAGCTGGGAGCCTACGCCCCCATGACCGTTGAGGGCACCCTGATCGTCGATGGGCACCTGGCATCCTGCTACGCCCTGCAGTGCCGCCAGTACCTCGCCCACCTCCCCTTCGCCCCCTACAGGCTGCTGCACGTCCTGCGCACTCACGTTCCCTTCGTCGACCGCCTGTTTCCTCTCGCGGCAGAGCAGAGGGACGAGGGCGTGCACTGGTACGCCGCAGCCTGGCACAAGGTGGGGCAGTGGTTTGGGTACCCTTTTGGGAAGACGTGCTACCCCGCAGAGATTCAACGATACCACTATCCCTGACAGCGTCACTGTTACCATCGCATCACAATAACCATCAGCCCTTTTATTCAAATCACTGCAGTCCTCTTTGCTTAGCTACACTACTACACCTGGGAGTGTTCACCAGCGCAAGTATTACTGGGAGCAGCTACCAAACTGGGATGGGTGGTCTGTGGCTGAGAGGGTAAGCAGTTGGTTTGTGGCTCAGGGGGCTGGTAGTTTGTTGGAGCCACAGTGTAGCTCTGCAATTAGATCAGAGCAGCAGTCCGGCCCTTAAACAAGGCCCTTAACCCCACAGTGTTCCATGATGGACTCGCCGCTGCTTCATCTAATCAACTGTCTCGTTAGATAAAAGTATCATCAATAAATGACTGTATTTTGTACCAATCTACCTGCGACTATTTACTGTATCATCATAAATAACTAATTAATGGGCTGTTAATGATTTGTATCGCTAAGAAATTTGAATCATTATAAAGACAGAGATAACATTCACTTTGCAAAGGTGTAAATCTTTGCATCTGTGAATTTTTTCTGAACTCTTGAAGGCCTTGTCAAGAAAACAATCGCCCATAATCTGTATATCATGAAGTATACGCACACCTTAAACCATAACATCAGTCATAATCAGTTATAACAGCATCTTACTGCTTATGAAACTGGCTTAACACTGCTACAGCTACACAAGACTTGTCACATGATGACACTATAAATTAAAAATTATATTCAGTTTACAAAATGTGCCAAAGAAAAGTTAGGGAATATAAGGAAGTGTTACTAGCCAAAATAATGTTCTACATTACAATTCAATAATAACTCAATGTTTAACTTTCCAACAAAGCATTTGATCAAATATGATACTGAACATTCCTTTCTTAAAATCATTTCCCTGCATGTCAGGGAAAGTGGGCAAAGAAAGTTGACCCAAATATGGCTGAAAATTCACAATATTTTGAAAAGTCCCGTATACTGAGTATGAACTATACATATCAGACGAGAAAGTGTCTGACTTGACAACAGGTAGCAGCTACGCAAAGTTAGCAAAAAAACCTTTGAACTGGGAAAAACTGAGGTACTGTAATGTTAATTTGTTTTGACCACCAACCACTTGAGTAAATACTGAGTGATGAGAACTTCCCGTAAATCACAGCATACAATGACCCTGCAGGGACAATTTTTGTATGTTTTTTTTTTTTTAACTGGTGGGGCTGAGGGACCCAATCAAAGACAGTTCTGCCAATGGTTCACTTACTAACACACAGAGCCACATTTCCCTTTTACATCAGAGAAGAAAAACAGAAAACACCCTAGCACAGGTCCACAAAGTAATAGTCACAAAACCACTTGTGTACTACATAGTTGTTCACAACTTATATTGAAGCAATGAGTCACCATTAAAGTACTTCATTTTATTAAATGCAATAAAAGCCGATAAACTTGTTCATTGTTTAGTGCAACGTGACTGATAACTTCTATAGTCCATGTGCAAGAGATGCAAATGTATTGTGGAAGGAGAGCATATCCATCTGAGTGGGGTGGAGTGTAAGGGGTGCCTGATCCTTTAAGCAGGGGCATGTGTGTCTCTTCTATAATTTACATAACATCTGATCACACATCACACACTCAGTGTCTTCTAAAACCAGTAACAAATAAAAATGTTTTCATGCGTTACATTTCTGGTTTTGTTGACTGTTCACGACTACACCATTACTGAAAGAAGTTGGAACCGTATGGTACAAGCAAGCAAAAAAGAGCAGTTACTGGATGATCATCTCTGACCTGTATTACATTGAAAATGGTACAAGACAAAATATTTCATGTTTTATGCCATCAACTTCAGTTTTTTTTTTTTTTTTAAATACACGGAGTTACTGAACCTAATTCCTGAAACCTTTAAAAAAAGGTTGGGACGGGGCAGCACAAGACTCAGGAAGTGTTGGAATGCTACAAGATGGTTTTAACAGATATTGAACTGGTAACGCTAACAGAGATACAAGATGCCCAGTCATTCACAAGCAAGAAGCAGTCAAGGCTTGCCAAATCAAAAAAAACTGTATGACTAAATTTGTAACCTCAACACCTGAAACCTCAACAAAGCAAAGAAAACTTATTCATAAGAACAGAAATACCCAATTCATCTAGTCTGAGACAATGACCATTTTCTAACACAAGGTTCCATTATTACAGAAATTAAATGAGATTTCTGAAAAAAAAAATATAACCATAATAATTGCAAACCATTTATCTTTTTCAGTTTTTTTATTTTTATTATTTTTTTATTTGCAAAATAAGGAATTTCACTAACTTTTCTCCTCAAAGTTGGCAAAGAAAGAAAGAAAAATAGGACCAAGGGTCCTGTAGCTTACTGGCAAGCAGTCTTACAGCGATGATACAAGTTATGAAAATTTCATGAGAAGTTTGACATTTGAATGAATGAAAATCAATGTCAAGGTCACTAAATAAAAGTTCACATACATTTATAAGACCTTCTGTAATACAAACACAATCCTAAGCTCTGAAGCAGTTTTGGTGATACAAGTCATTCTAATACGTCAATATGTATTCAATATGTCAACTGTGAACTTTAAAGGTCACAGAATGTCAAGTTGAGGTCAGTAAATGGATTTCATATACAACTTTCTAAATATCTCTATTCAAACCTTGGCTCCATCTGTGACCATTTTGTTGATAAAAGTCAGGGTAATTTCACTGCTGAGTTTGACCCTCAAAGGTCACTGACAGTCAAGTTGAATGTCACCAAATGAAAGTTCATATGTGACTTCCTAGATGTCAGTTACACAAACCTAGGCTCCATCTGTGACCGTTTTAGTGATACAAGTCACTAAATTTTCACTGGGTCACATTTGACCTTTGAAGGTCAATACGAAGGTCACCAAATGAAAGTTCATATATGACTTCCTATACGTCTCTAATACAAACCTAGACTCCATCTGTGACCGTTTTGGCAATACAAGTCATTGCAATTGTATTATGCCAAGTTTGACCTTCAAATGTCATCAACAGTCAAGCTGAATGTCACGAAATGAAAGTTCATATGTGACTTCTTATGTCAGTAAGGCAAATCTAGGCTCCATATGTGATCTTTTCAGTGACAGAGGTCATTGAATTTTCTCTATTCCTTCGAAGGTCAATATGAAGATCACCAAATGAAAGCTCATACATGACTTCCTATAATCCAATACAAACCTAGACTGATTCAATCAAAAATCCAAGAAAAACGTCTGGCGATATGGTCTAGTAGTATATTATTGCAAATTCACACGAAAATTCATCAGGCCAAAGAAAAGATAAAAAATGTTCCGGACGCCACACCACGACAATAGCTTATTGGCCCATAGGGCTGGTAAGCTAAAAAAAAAAAAAAAAAAAGAGGCACAACAATTTAAGCCTCCGGTAATTTTTGAAGGGAAATACACTTATCAGGAAGAAAAGATCCAAAAACAGAAACTTCAAAGGGCTCAACTATTTGATGTCCGAATTTCAGGTGTGTCCACCACAAAAACAGCAAAATTATTTAAACTGGCAAGGAGTGTCATTTTGATTGTGTCAAAAATTATGAGAACAAACATCAAGCAGGAAAAACGGGGACCACAAAAAATAACAGCAGCCATGTCATAGCTCTCCGCCTGACGAACACTTGGTAAGATGGTTGCTAATAACCACAGGACTACAGCTGTAAAATCACCACAGAATTAGATCAATTCATGTCTGACCCGGTCTTGGCCTAAATTCCAACATCACCCAAACCCTTAGAAGTTTGGGGTGGCGAAAGCCAGGCTCATTTCCGACCCGCTGTGCCAGCTACGGCATTGTAGAATTTTCCGACGAACATGGAGTCCCGCTCTTCCAAAGCCTGCAGGAAAGCATTCCTCTCCTCCTCGCTCCATGACTCAAACCACTGTGACCACAGCCGCAGCTGACACTCGAATATGTTGGGCGGACGGTCCTGCACCTGTGGGGATGGGGCAAGGGCACAGCTGAAGGACGTAACGCAGCCTGTGTCACAAATGGAGTAGCCAATAAGGACCTGTGTTGCAAACTAAGGTAGCCTATCAGGACCCATGTTACAAACAAAAATAGCCTATCAGGGCTTGTGTTATTAACAATACATAAACATTAGCTGCTGTTTCAGTTTGAAGTGATTTATTGGTGCCCATGTCAAAGTCTGGAGAAACCAATCGGGACCAGCGTTTCCATTTGGAAAGGCCAATCAGGGCAGTGTGTTCCGTTGGTGTTGACAACCTGCAGCGTGTTCAGTTGGTGCTAAGTACCTGCAGTGTGTTCAGTAGGTGTTGAGTACCTGCAGTGTGTTCGGTTCGCGTTGAGTACCTGCAGTGTATTCAGCTGGTGTTGAGTACCTGCAGTGTGTTTGGTTAGTGTTGAGTACCTGCAGTGTGTTCAGTTGGTGCCAAGTACCTGCAGTGTGTTCAGTAGGTGTTGAGTACCTGCAGTGTGTTTGGTTAGTGTTGAGTACCTGCAGTGTGTTCAGTTGGTGTTGAGTACCTGCAGTGTGTTCAGTATGTGTTGAGTACCTGCAGTGTGTTCGGTTAGTGTTGAGTGTCTGCAGTGTGTTCAGTTAGTGTTGAGTGCCTGCAGTGTGTTCAGTTGGTGTTGAGTACCGGCAGTGTGTTCAGTTGGTGTTGAGTACCTGCAGTGTGTTCAGTTAGTGTTGAGTGCCTGCAGTGTGTTCAGTTGGTGTTGAGTACCGGCAGTGTGTTCAGTTGGTGTTGAGTACCTGCAGTGTGTTCAGTTGGTGTTGAGTACCTGCAGTGTGTTTGGTTAGTGTTGAGTACCTGCAGTGTGTTCAGTTGGTGTTGAGTACCGGCAGTGTGTTCAGGTAATGTTGAGTATCTGCAATGTGTTCGGCTGGTAATGAGTACCTGCAGTGTATTCGGTATGTGTTGAGTACCTGCAGTGTGTTGATTGGGGCTGAGTGCCTGAAAGTGTGTTTGATTAGTGTTGAGCACCTGCAGTGTGTTCAGTTAATGTTGAGTACCGGCACTGTGTTCAGGTGGTGTTGAGTATCTGCAGGGTGTCTGGCTGGTAATGAGTACCTGCAGTGTATTCGGTATGTGTCGAGTACCTGCAGTGTGTTGATTGGTGCTGAGTGCCTGAAGTGCGTTCGGTTAGTGTTGGGTACCTGCAGTGTTTTTAGTTGGTGTTGAGTACCTGCAGTGTGCTCAGTTGGTGTTGAGTACCGGCAGTATGTTTGGTGGGTGTGGGGTACCTGCGGTTTGTTCGGTTGGTCTTGAGTGCCTACAGTGTGTTCAGTTGGTGTTGAGTACCTGCAGTGTGTTCGGTAGAAGTTCAGTACCTGAAGTGTGTTCAGTAGGTGTTGTGTACCTGCAGTGTGTTCAGTCGGTGTTGGGTACCTGCAGTGTGTTCAGTAGGTGTTCAGAATCAGTGCCTGCAGTGTGTCCAGTAGGTGCTGAGTTGGTGTTGAGTACCTGCAGTGTGTTCGGTAGAAGTTCAGTACCTGAAGTGTGTTCAGTAGGTGTTGCGTACCTGCAGTGTGTTCAGTTGATGTTAAGTACCTGCAGTGTGTTCAGCTGCTCAAGCAGAGTGCAGACTTTCCCGGGTACAGCCTTTGACAGGAGGTCCTGCAGGAAACGTTCCCTCTGTGCAACGCCCCAGCCCTGGAACCAGGACAACACGCACCTCTGCTCCTGCATGGTCACGTAGGACATTGGCTCGGTCCTAGAAACAAACCCATTACCCCCAGAGCTGTAGGATAAGTCCTCCAGGCTAGGGGGCTCTGTTGCTCTTGGCACAGAAGGGAACTGGAACAGGCTTGTTGGCGGGGAATGACAAGCAGCAGCGGGCCGTGCCAGGCACGCGTAGGATAGGTCCTCCATCATGGCAGAGGCTGCCATACCTGGGGAGGGAGGCTGGTGGCCAGAGCTCTGCAGGGTGTGAGAGAACCAAGACATCCTCTGCAGAGAGGGTGGGGTAGGGCGAAGATTACTTGTAAATAAATAATAATAATAATAATAATAAAATAATAAAGGCCCACAAGATAATATGGCACAAAGACACAAGGAGTGCAATTCAAATACAAATCAGAAGGCTGTGCCTCTAAGCTCAATCACTCCAACAGCTCAATCCATGTCAAATCACCCAGTTCCAAAGAAATTTCCGCGGTCATCCCCTCAGATTCCCCTGAAAAAAAATCACATGCTCCAATACAAAACTTATGAAAAAATTCCAAGTATTAGAACCGCATCTTCAGTGGTTTTTTAACTACAGCCCTTTGAAATTTTAATACATTTTCTGTATGTTGCCAAACAAACCTTTCAGTCCAACTTCACATATTATTAACTCTCATTGTACGAAATGTATAGCTTTGAAACTTCATGACTTAAAATTGTCAGTTCTTGTGTATCTAGTGTACAAACCCAATTCCAAAAAAGTTGGGATGCTGTGTAAAATGTTAACAAAAACAGAATGCATTGATTTGCAAATCTCATAAACCCACATTTTATTCACAAAAGAACATAGAAAACGTATCAGATGTTGAAAGTGAGACATTTTACCATTTCATGAAAAATATTATCTCATTTTGAATTTTATGGCTGCAACACGTCTTAAAAAGTTGGAACAGGGGCAACAAAAGGCTGGAAAAGTAAGTGGTACTAATAAAAAAAAAATAGGACCAAGGGTCCTGTAGCTTACCGGCAAGTAATCTTATTGTGATGATACAAATTATGAAAATTTCATGTGAAGTTTGACATTCAAATCATTGAAAGTCAATGCAAAGGTCACTAAATAAACATTCACATACATTTATAAGACCTCCTGTTATATAATCCTAAACTCTGAATCAGTTTTGGTGATACAAGTCATTGAAAATTCAATATGTCAATTGTGAACTTTAAAGGTCACAGAAGGTAAGGTCAGTAAATGGACTTCATATACGACTTTCTAAATGTCTCAACACAAACCTTGGGGCCATTCCATCTCAAGTGGACAAGTAGCCAAGGCATTTGTAACCACCATCTCTCAGATTGTCCTGATTTTTCCACCAGCAATTGCTATATGTACATGGACAAAAATCCCAAAATTTTGGCTGCCAACTCCAACTGGTTACAAAATGGCAGCCATCTCAAAAATTGCCTTTTACACGCGTCGCGACGTGCCCTCCCACTTTTTCAAACCCTTTTTTTGCAATAAATCAAAAACTATAGCACCTTCAAGGCCTTCAAGGCCACCAAATGAAAGTTCATATATGACTTCATACAAGTGTTCAATACGCATATGTTCCCAATCTTCAATATTTTCAAGCCTATAAGCCCTTGAAAATTGCAACATTTTGCTTTGATCCCAAGTTTGACCTTTCAAGGTCATCTGAGGTCAACTTTAACGTAACAAAGATATAGGTCATGTATGACTTCCTATATGATGATAATAGAAACTTAATCTCTATCTGCAGCCATTTTGCTTCCACAGGCCATTTTGCCCATTCTCCATAAGGCCCAATGTTAAAGTACAGCACCCCCACTAGACCCACTTCCATTCACTCAAAATGGCACTCGCACTGTGCATGAAGTGTATCAAGATGAGTTGATTGCCAAATTTAGAAAAAAAGTTATCATACAGTTTTTGAGAAATAATTTTTTGAAATTTCAAGTCCTATCTTTTAACATTGTTAATATTTTCCTTGATCTGAAGTTTGACCTTTCAAAGTCATCTGAGGTCAGCTTTAACATAGCCAATGTATAGGTCATATATGACTTCCTGTATGTCGATAATACAAACTTAATCTCTATCTGCAACCATTTGGCCTCCACAGGCCATCTTGCATATTCATAAAGTTCAAGCGCCCCCACTAGACCCACTTCCGTCGATTCAATCAAAATGAGGCTCGCACTGTACATTGACAGTACCAAGGGAAGTTGATTGCCTGATTAAGAAAAAAAATGATCACGCGGTTTTTGAGAAATCATTTTCTAAAATTTTTCAGTCCTATCTTTAACAAAATGGGCACAATTTCAAGGGCCCATAAAACGGACAAAAATGATTCAATCAAAAATCTGAAAAAAAAAAGTCTGGAGATATGGTCTAGTAGTATGCTATGGAAAATTTAAACAAAAATTCATCTGGCCAAAAAAAAGATAAAAAATGTCGCGGACAACGGACGCCACACCACGACAGTAGTTTATCGGCCCATAGGGCCGGTAAGCTAAAAAAAAAAAAAAAAAAAACACAGCTGGAGGAGCATATTGCAACTACTTGGGGCAACAGGTCAGTAACATGACTGGGTATAAAAAGAGCATTTTAGAGAGGTAGACTCAGAAGTAAAGATGGAGGAGCATTTAATGAAATGACGGTCATGGAAGCTCAAAAACAACACCATTTTGTTATTGCATCATCTTCAGATACATAACAATACATGGAAAAAATATGAACATGATTCTTAACTGTTCACGTGACCATTTGGCGACATGAAAATAAGGCAATTTTCAGGAAACTGAAAAAATTGAGCAGATTTCCAAAAATTATTCTGTTACTCCAAAAACAGTAATAAATGTGATGACTTGACAAACATGATCTAATGTCATAAATGATAGGGGAAAAATCTGAGTGCTTTATCTAGCATATTTTTTTAGGCAGTTGCTACGGGTACGGCAGTTTTCCAATGCATTTCAATGTAGAGAGGTACGGCAGTCCCAATTTCAAACCCTGCCCTAACCTAACCCTAACCTTACCCTTCCCCTTACCATAATCCCTAATCCTTATCCTAATCCCCTCAAATCGACCGCCGTACCAATAAAAACTGCCATGGTGTCTCTAGACACTGCATTTTTTTTTTTTTATTTCAAAGCACTCAAAAGGGGTTATGCTTTGCTACATTTGCCATTTTCAGCCATGTTCTGAGCTTCGTGTGAGGGAAAAGTGCACCAAATACACAAGAACTGACTCAAGTTTCAACTTACACAGAAAATGTTAGACCAAGCCAGCAGACGTACCATGATTCGATCTGCTCCAGCCGCGCGGCTGAAGCTAAGCAGGTTTGGGCTTGGTTAGTAATTGGATGGGAGACCACCAGGGAAAACCAAGTTGCTGCTGGAAGACAGCAACTTGGAAGTTGGTGGGCCAGTAGGTTGCGATCTTCCCTCTGGTGGAATAATCCCCAATGCCCCAGTGCAGTGATGGGGACACTGTACTGATGGAGACGCCGTCTTTCGGATGAGATGACACACTGTGGTCATTAAACATCCTATGACACTCATCGATAAGAGTAGGGGGTTCCCTGGTGTCATAGCTAAAGTCCCAACCTGGCTCTTTCGGCCTGCCACCTAATCATCCCCCAATCTAACTGGATGTGCAAATTGCCCTCTCTCCCCCCACCTCAACCCCCAGGGCTCCCTTGAAAAAGAGATTTCAATCTCAACGGGACTTCCCTGGTTAAATAAGGGTTAAATAAAATAAATAAAAGACAGTCAGTTTGAAAGCTGTACATTTCATACAATGAGAGTTTCGGAATGTGGCATATTGTACCATATCCAATTTAAACTCTCCGCACACGAATGTATTATATGGCCAGATTTTAAAATGTTTTTAGTATTCTGGGCTGCGTATCTCAAAAGCGTAGTTGCTTTACTTAGTTAGTCCATTCACAGTTAATAGTTCCAACTATGTAAGTCAGCATCTGTGCTTTCGGGAAACGCACCCCGGGGAGGTTTTCTATCCTTTAATGTATTAATCTATGAGTTATCAAACAGTATGACGTTAACTGTAGGAGCCCACAAAGCTAGTAAAAGATCCAAGATAGCTGCGCATAGACAGCAAGCTAACCACTTAACAGAGAAAAAGAGTAAGAAGTTGGATTTCCATGGGATCAAGCACTCTGAACTATTTTAGCTGGAGCACGGGGCTAACGTTAGCTTTTAGCAAGCGAAGAAAGCAGATATCCGCCAAGAGTCAGTTCACCCAATTTAATCACACAAATTGCTAAGGTTAGCGGTTTGACAACAAGGTTTTGGAAGAGTAAAAACTACAATTTCATGCAAAGTTGCAAAATGGTCTTCGTACTATAGGCTAGGTAGGCACACATCTTCAGTGCATTCGAGCATATTAACGTATCGTGACGCAACAATCGTAATTTCATAGAATGGTAAGCATTGCTAGCTGGCCCGATAACGATACACCCATGTCCCGTAGCAAGTGAGCCAGACGCTACCAAAGACTTAGCTAGCCTGCTAGCTCTGCGAAACCTCAAGGAAGTGTTCCTAAAGCTGCTTTCACACCGGACGCGAAACGAATTTTTCGCACGACATATTACATTTAAAGTCGATGCAACGGCATCGACTTTGAATGTAATCTTTCGTGCGAAAAATTCGTTTAGCGTCGTGTGAAAGCGGCTTAACACAGTAGGGTGAATTACAAATCCTCATACTCGGTACCCTCTTTTCGCAGTACCTACTTTATCTGCCCTCACCTTGCAGTTGAATGTTTGTCATCTTTTCCTCATTATTGCCATGTTGATAGCTGACGGAACACCGTGCTGAAGATGCATACACCACAGCTTCCGGTGTGACATCGGCGTCGGATTAACTGATGTGGTTTACGAAGCGCACTTGCACAAACTGGGCGAAGTTGGCCAGCCAGTGCCGTCATGAGACGGCTTTTGCTTACACACTTACCGTTCTGTCTCATGGATTAGAAATACGGGTTATGCAGAACATAGGATATATCAAGTATAACAATTAATATGGATTGCAGAACTTTTGGTAATGTGCGACAAGGTTCTGTAACACGTTAACAGCCAGTTTACGTTGACGAAACGACAAAGCGGTTTTTCCTCATTAAGTTTTTGCTGGAAATCCTAATGTAAATCAGCTTCAAAACAACCTTAGCCCTCCAGAGAGCAGTGTTGTCCTCGTTTTAATCACCTCAGGCGGCTGATGATGCAGAATAAATCAACCATTTGTTTGACACTGTAACCTAACCATTGCATAACACGAGTATTTGGTAGGGACACGTACTTATAATCGCTTCTCATGGGTAGTGACCGATAATCAATTAGCTAATGTAAGTTTTAGCGGGTATCTCTTGATATAGCCATAAAAAGTTCTTCTAATAAATTGTGCTCGTAGGATTAATGTCAAAGTGGAGTCTAGTGCCGTGAAAAGCATTTCCTCCCTGGTGATTTTCTTCTATTAGGCTGCATCAATAGCAATGAAAATAGTTTGCTGTCTTTATTTTCAATCCAACAAAACATAGCCCACTTCTGTGAAAACGGGAAAAAGCGCTTTTTTGAATAGTCTCCTGTGTATCTTCATGGCGTGGCTGTTGATGCTCTTTTCGACTGTTTTTTTGTTGCATGCATGACGTCAACCAAAGAGTACCAACTGTGACTCTTCCTCCTTATTTATTCATTAATTTATTGTCTGTGTAACGTTACTTGATTCTGCGAAGTGTTGAGTGTTGGTGTTAACCCCTGATAACCTACAAAGCTGTGGGTCGGTCAAATGCAGCTGGTGTATTCAAACCTGCTACACTTTCGGCCTATTTTAAATTCTACTGGAGGTCCCAAGCTCTCCGACGATTTCAAATATGTCCTGCTAAAATGCAGGGAAATGTGTATAAAATGATGTACAAGATCCTGATATTTTTCATTTGATGTAATGCTATGGCCATAAAAACACGGCATCATAGATTTGGATATTTCTCTCTATATAAGTGTGAAGTACAACCCCAATTCCGAAATAGTTGGGACGAAGTGTAAATTGTGAGTAAAATCAAAATGCAATGACTTTCAGATCAAATTATTTACAGTAGAACATAGATAACATTTCAAATGTTGAAACTGAGACATTTTACATTTTTATCCACAAAATGAGCTTCTTTCAAATTTTCTGGCTGCAACAGGTCTCAAAAAACTTGGGACACAGGCCAAAAAGGGCGGGAAAAGCAATTAATATATAAGAGAATCAGCTAAAAGACCATTTAGCAAGTAATTAAGTTAACTGGCATCAGGAGTGTAACATGATTAGTTATAAAAGGGATGTCTTAGAGAGGCTGAGTCTCTCAGAAGTAAAGATTGCCTGAGGCTCTCCAACCTGTGAAGGCTTGCGTAAAAAAATTGTGGAATACTTTAAAAACAATGTTCCTCAACGTCAAATTGCAAAGGCTTTGAAGGTCTCATCATCGACAGTGCATAACATCATCAAAAGATCAGAGAAACTGGAAAAATCTCCGTGTGTAAGGGACAAGGTGTTAGGAAGAGGTCAGGGGGACACCAGATGCAGGATCCAAAGTGTTTATTAAAACACAAAACACTAGGAGAAAACGGGCACACAGGCCTGAAACAAAATACCGTGCACATGCACTGAACGATTAGGAAAACTAAGGTACACTGCCAAAGGCAGGGGGAAACAGAAATACTCACTCCAAGAGTGGATAAACTAGAAAAACAAAAACTGAACCTAACTACACTGATGGAAGACACTGGGAGACATAAACAAGGGGCAGACAAGACGTGGGCGCAGCAAAATACAAGATTCGGGAAAAGCACAAGGAAATACTCGGGAAGGCACAGGAGCTGAGATTTCACAGTGCAGAGCAGAGTCTAGCAAAGTTCCGTCTGACGTCTCCTCTCTCCTGCCCACAGATATAGACACGGAAGGAGGCGGGGATTCGGAACGCAATCTCGAATGGAAACAGAAACACCTGGGAATAATGAAACAATTACACAAGAACCGGGTTAACAATAATGACTCGAGACAAGACGCTAAGGCGATCAATCAAGCTAAACAGTTTAGATTAAGGTAATCTAAACGTGACAAGTATAAAGCACCACGAGAGAAGCAAAGGAAAGCATAGCTTTAAACGCAGTTAATCAGGGAAAGCTTAGGCAGGAATTACAAAAGCTAGAAACGCCGCTTTTCGCTAATGAGTTCATTAAGGTTAATACTACGTGATTTAAATATTTACAATCACCCTCAAATAAGTGCTGGTTAGTACGGTTAGTAATTATCCTATCAGAGAACGCATTCACTCAGAGTTTAGCGAGACCCAGAATCAAGCACAGGTGGAAGCAATGAATGAAATACCACAGCCAAAACCAACAGAGGAAACGTGATTGGACAACAAGACTCAGGCATGCTGAAGGCTGTCACACGACATCACTGGAGTTTGGGCAAAGAGAGAATCGAACGTCAGACGGCGGGAATGAAAGCTGAAAAATAAAACGAAAGTAAAGCACAAGCACAAATAAGCACAAAGACAACACACGAGGCAGAACCATAACAGTACCCCCCCAAGAAGCGCCACCTGCCGCTTAAATGGAACATCAGAAAACAAAAAATACAAGAAACATCAAAAACTAAATACCAAACCCCACAAGACTAAGAAATGCAGATCACCTACCAAAAAACGAAATACAAAACCCTAACTAACACCAAAAATCTAACCAAAAACTAAACAGCACAAGAACAAAATACACAGAACATAAACAAGGTTACTCAGGGTCTCCAGCATAAGCTGGAGTCTGGTGGAAAACTCTGATCAGTTCTTTATCCAGAATGAATCTAGCAGGGACCCAGGAACGCTCCTCGGGACCGTATCCTTCCCAATCTACAAGGTACTTTAGTCCCATACCCCTCCGCCGACAGTTCAGGAGCTTGCGAACGGTGTAGGCCTCTCCATCGTCGATGATGCGCGGCGGAGGTGGGGACTCGGGATCCGGGTGGAGGGGGTGGGTGACAGAGGGCCGGACTCGGGAGACATGGAAGACAGGATGGATGCGGTGCATGGTGTGAGGGAGCTTCAGACGGATGGCGGTGGGACTGATGATTTTGTCAACGGGGAAGGGACCGAGGAATCTGGGGGTGAGCTTGTGAGACTCGACTCTCAGGGGAATGTCCTGGGCGGAGAGCCAGACCTTCTGGCCGACACAGTAGGTGGGGGCCGGCTTACGTCGCTTGTCCGCCGAGTCCTTCATCTGCTTCCCCGCCCGGACGAGAGCGCTGCGGGCGGAGTGCCAGGTGTTTCGGCACCGCCTCATGAAGGCCTCGGCAGAAGGGACCCCCACCTCCACCTCTTGTGAGGGGAACAGGGGAGGCTGGTAACCCAGGCAGCACTCAAAGGGGGTGAGACCGGAGGCTGCGGATGCGTGGGAATTGTGGGCATACTTGACCCAAGGCAGATGGGCCGACCAAGAGCTTGGGTTCTTGGCGCACACGCACCGCAGCATGGTCTCCAGGGTCTGGTTGGCCCGCTCGGTCTGGCCATTGGACTGGGGGTGAAACCCGGAACTGAGGGAACAGGAAGGGCCTAGGAGGGACAGGAAAGCTTTCCAGAAGCGGGAAGTGAACTGGGGGCCACGGTCGGAAACAATGTCAGCAGGGATACCATGGGGACGGACAACATGCTGGATGAGGAGATTGGCAGTGGATTTGGCTGAGGGGAGCTTGGGGAGTGCAATGAAATGGGCTGCTTTTGAAAACCGGTCGACTATGGTGAGGATGGTGGTATTGCCGTAGGAGAGAGGTAAGCCGGTAACAAAATCTAAGGCTACGTGGGACCAGGGCGACTGGGGATAGGGAGTCGCTGAAGGAGACCAGAGGGGGGTGTGTGCGGGGTTTTGGCCGTGGCACAGACCAAGCAGGCACTCACGAAACCCTTGATGTCGTCTGGTAGGTCCGGCCACCAGAAGCGATGCCGAATGAAGGCCGTGGTCCTCTTGACCCCCGGATGGCCCGAGAACTGGGACCCGTGTCCCCACTGGAGCACCTCAGAACAGAGGCCCTGGGGAACAAACAGGCAGTTACCAGGACAGGCACTAGGCACGGCCTGCCCGCTCAGTGCTGCCCAGACCCTTTCCTCGATCGGGAGCTGGATGGCACTGAGGAAACGACTCGGAGGAAGGATGGTCTCGGGAGGGTTCTCGGAGGCGGTATTACTCTTGAACCACGGGAAAGGGCATCAGCCTTGGCATTACGGGACCCAGGCCTGTAAGCCAAGGAGAAATTGAATCTCTCGAAAAATAAGGCCCACCGAGCCTGGCGGGGATTAAGCCTCTTGGCCGTCTTCAGATACTCGAGATTCTTGTGGTCTGTCCACACCAGGAATGGCGTAGTGGCTCCCTCCAGCCAGTGATGCCATTCCTCCAGAGCCAACTTGACTGCCAGTAACTCCCGGTTACCGACATCATAGTTGGCCTCAGTAGGCGTGAGGCGGTGCGAAAAGAAGGCACAGGGGTGTACTTTCCCGTCCTTGGTGGACCTTTGGGACAACACTGCTCCCTCGCCCACGTTGGAAGCATCCACCTCCATGATGAACTGGGACACCGGGTCCGGGGTCATCAGGATGGGCGCAGATGTAAACTGCCGCTTTAGCTGCTGGAAAGCCTGGTCCGCCTGGGAATTCCAGCAGAACGGGTGCTTGGTGGAGGTGAGCGCAGTCAGAGGGGCTGCCACCGAGCCGTACCCTCGGATGAAACGCCGATAAAAATTGGCAAAACCCAGGAATCCTTGGAGAGCCTTGCGGTCCTTGGGCTGGGGCCATTCCAGGACAGACTGCACCTTGGCGGGATCCATTTTCAGGGACCCGGGAGAGATGATGTAGCCCAGAAACGTTGTGGAGCAGGTTTTGAGCTCGCACTTTTCGGCCTTCACCAAAAGGCGGTTCCCCAACAAGCCTTTCAGGACTTGGCGCACATGCCGAATGTGCTCCTCCCGGGTGCGTGAAAAGATAAGGATGTCGTCCAGGTAGACATAAACGGACCGACCGATCATGCCACCCAGGACATCGTTTACCAGCTGCTGGAACACTGCGGGCGTGTTGGTGAGGCCAAAAAGAACCACCAGGTATTCCCAGTGACCATTGGGGGTATTAAAGGCGGTCTTCCACTCATCCCCCTCACATATCCTCACCAGGTGGTAGGCGTTCCGCGGGTCCAGCTTGGTAAACACCTGGGCCCCTTGGATGATGTCGAAAGCGGACGACATAAGGGGCAGGGGATGACGGTTCCTGACCGTTATCTTGTTCAGCCCTCTGTAGTCGATGCAGGGCCGGAGCGACCCATCCTTCTTCGCCACAAAGAAGAACCCAGCTCCTGCTGGCGACGTGGAGGGCCGAATTATCCCAGCTGCGAGAGACTCCTGGAGGTACTTCTCCATGGCGACTCTCTCGGGCTGAGACAGGGAGAAGACCCACCCCCGGGTCGGCACTGCTCCCGGCAGGAGGTCAATCTCGCAGTCATAGGGCCGGTGAGGTGGCAGAGACACTGCCCTAGACTTGCTGAATACTGCACCCAGGTCATGGTATTCAGCAGGGACTCGGGAGAGATCAGGCGCTGGCTCGGAAGAAACCTGAGACCCAGGCACAGGTGAGGCCGCGTGGTGAAGGCAGAACAGGAGGACTTCCACTCATGAACCTCATGAGTGGACCAGTCCAAGACCGGGCCATGCTCGCGGAACCAGGGGTGTCCCAGAACCACCGGGGATCTGGGAGACCGGATGATCAGGAAGGTGATGGTCTCACGGTGGTTGCCTGAGACCAGCAGCTGGACTGGAGCCGTTTGATGTAGAATCTGAGCCAGTCTTTGGCCCCCGAGGCCAAAGACGGTCAGAGGCCGCACCAGTGGGGATATTGGAACACCCCAGGAGGCAGTGACTTCGACATCCAGGAAGTTCCCCTCCACTCCAGAATCCACCAAGGCAGAGGTACGGGGGCTCTGGTTGCCCCAGGAGAGGGTCACCGGGATGCAGGTCCGGCAGTTGGAGGAGGCCTCGGGTCGAGAGGTGCCCACTACTGCTTCACCAGTCACTAGGGGGTGTTGGCTCTTCTCCGGGCAGTTGGTAACAAAATGCCCCTGCTGACCACAGTAGAGGCAGGCCTTGGACCGCATGCGGCGATCCCTCTCCTCCTTAGTCAGGCGACTGTGCCCCATCTGCATAGGCTCTGGCTCGGGTTGGTGGGCTCGGGTGGATGCTTGACTGGGAGGAGCTGGTGACGGGGACCGGGTGACAGGAGCCTTGGAGAGGTCGGAGGGAGCTGGCCGACGTCGCCCCAAGCGAGTGGCAGTCTCCTCCTGGCAGTTGTTGGAGAGAGCTGGCCGACGTCGCCCCAAGCGAGTGGCAGTCTCCTCCAGGCGGTTGTCAATCCGGATGGCAAGATCCGCCACAGCCTCGGGAGTCTTGGGTAACTCATGGAAGATGAGGTGGTCTTTGATGCCATCAGCTAGCCCTTCCACAAATACATCTCGGAGCACCTCAGGATTCCACTGGGAACTGGCAGTGAGGGTCTGGAACTCGATGGCGTATTCTGCCACCGAGCGGCTTCCCTGCCGGATCCGGGTCAACTCCCTTCCGGCGGCAATGCCACGCCTGGTGCGGTCGAAAAGCCGCTCCATCTCGGAGGATAGTGCCGAGAAGGAGGCTACACAATGTAGGCAGGCTGACCAGGCGGCGGTTCCCCAGTGGAGGGCTGGACCTGTCAGGTGGGAGATGACAAAAGCCACCTTGGCAGGCTCCGAGGTGTAGCTTCTGGGCTGCAGGGCGAAGTGCATCTCGCAGCGGTCAGAAATGGCCTGCAGTACCCAGGATTGCCATCGTAGCACTCGGGAGGCGGTAGCTGAGGCTCTGACCCAAGACCAGGAGGCGGCGATGCAGCAGCTCCAGCAGGAGGGTAAGGTTGCCCCATGCTCCCAGTAGCGGTGGTCTGCTGCGCTGACAGGGCAGCAGTCAGGTGTTGGATCTGCTGCCGCTGGTGCTGGAGCTTGGCATCGCCGGAATCCATCCTGCTGGTGTCCAGGAGACGGAACTTCTGTCAGGAAGAGGTCAGGGGGACACCAGATGCAGGATCCAAAGTGTTTATTAAAACACAAAACACTAGGAGAAAATGGGCACACAGCCCAGAAACAAAACACCGTGCACATGCACTGAACGATTGGGAAAACTAAGGTACACTGCCAAAGGCAGGGGGAAACAGAAATACTCACTCCAAGAGTGGATAAACTAGAAAAACAAAAACTGAACCTAACTACACTGACGGAAGACACTGGGAGACATAAACAAGGGGCAGACAAGACGTGGGCACAGCAAAATACAAGACTCGGGAATAGCACAAGGAAATACTCGGGAAGGCACAGGAGCTGAGATTTCACAGTGCAGAGCAGAGTCTAGCAAAGTTCCGTCTGACATCTCCTCTCTCCTGCCCACAGATATAGACACGGAAGGAGGCGGGGACTCGGAACGCAATCTCGAATGGAAACAGAAACACCTGGGAATAATGAAACAATTACACGAGAACCGGGTCAACAATAATGACTCGAGACAAGACGCTAAGACAATCAATCAAGCTAAACAGTTTAGATTAAGGTAATCTAAACGTGACAAGTATAAAGCACCACGAGAGAAGCAAAGGAAAGCATAGCTTTAAACGCAGTTAATCAGGGAAAGCTTAGGCAGGAATTACAAAAGCCAGAAACGCTCGCACTCGCTAATGAGTTAATTAAGGTTAATACTACGTGACAAAATATTTACAATCACCCTCAAATAAGTGCTGGTTAGTACGGTTAGTAATTATCCTATCAGAGAACGCATTCACTCAGAGTTTAGCGAGACCCAGAATCAAGCACAGGTGGAAGCAATGAATTAAATACCACAGCCGAAACCAAAAGAGGAAACGCGATTGGACAACGAGACTCAGGCATGCTGAAGGCTGTCACACGACATCACTGGAGTTTGGGCAAAGAGACAATCGAACGTCAGACGGCGGGAATGAAAGCTGAAAAATAAAACGTAAGTGAAGCACAAGCACAAATAAGCACAAAGACGACACACATGAGGCAGAACCATAACACAAGGCCGAAGACCTTTACTAGATGCCCGTGATCTTCGGGCCCTCAGACGCCACTGCATCACTCAGTGGCATGATTCTGTCATTGAAATTACTGAATTGGCCCAGGAATACTTCAAGAAAACACTGTCTGTAAACACAGTCTGCCGTGCCATCCACAGATGCCACCTAAAACTCTATCATGCAAAAAGGAAGCCATTGTTGAGCATGATCCAGAAGCACTGCCGTGTTCTGTGGGCCAAGGTTCATTTAAAATGGACTATAGCAAAGTGGCAAAGTGTCCTGTGGTCAGACGAGTCCAAATTTGACATTCTTGTTGGAAATTATGGGCGTCGCGTCCTCCGGGCTAAAGAGCAGAAAGGCCACCCCTCCTGTTATCAGCATTCAGTTCAAAAGCCAGCATCTTTGATGGTATGGGGATGCATTAGTGCATATGGTGTGGGACACTTGCATGTTTTAAAAAGCACCATGAATGCTGAAAGGTAAATAAAAGTTTTAGAGCAACATTTGCTCCCCTCCAGACGACATCTATTCCAGGGAAGGCCTTGTGTATTTCAGCAGGACAATGCAAAACCACATACTGCAGCTATTACAACAGCATGGCTTCGTAGTAGAAGAGTCCGTGTGCTGAACTGGCCTGCCTACAGTCCTGATCTTTCACCGATTGAGAACATTTGGCGCATAATTAAATGAAAAGTCCATCAAAGGAGACCCAAAACTCACCAGCAGCTCGAAGCCTGTATTAAACAAGAGTGGAATCAAATTCCAATGGCTAAACTCAAGAAACTTGTCTCCTCAATGCCCAGACGCCTCCACTCTGTGTTAACCCATTTAAACCGGGACAGCATGTGCGCATTTTCACCTTTAAAACCGGGGACGCTGTTACGCATTTCTACCCTTCAGGCCAGGAAAGCGGATACGTCATTTTGTTGTTTTCATTACTTTTCCGACCATTTCCGGGCTCATAGCTGTTCTTTTACTGACACTTTATACTAGGGCAGATGCCAGTAACACTTCAAGACACTTTATTTTTTATATTTTTATGTTTATTTTTATTTTATTTGAACGGACACTTTATCATGCCTGCCACCCAGTAGCGGAGCTACAGGGGGGGCAAAGACACGTCCCTTTTAGTCCTGGCTAGATCTCAATCATTTTCTTTTATTGACGTCTTTTCCAATTATCATAATTGGCAACTGAAGACACGGTTTCTCACCGTATGCGATCTAACAGCGATGAAATCATGGGCTAAATTCAATGCAGAAAAATAATTTACTTATTAATTGGCCAATGCTTCGCGTTATTGAACTGGTCCCTGTTCCAATGAAACGCGGACTTTCACTCTTGGTATTTCGTGGGTTGATTTAAAAAAAAAAAAAAAACAGTGGCACTCGGCAGTTAAATAGCCTAGGTTATTAAAAGCATGCAGCTCAAGCCATTTGCGTGAGAGTCGACAGGTAGGCTATGCAATTTTGAATAACGTAGATTTAAATACAGCAAATACGCGTCCAGAGGAATGATTGTCGTCTTACCTAATCGGGGAGAACAAGCAGCACCTGTTAAGTGCGGAGCGCTCTCGGAGTGAACCTTTTGTTAATCACGAAGATGACTGAGAACAGGTCGGATTTATAATTGTTTTAAACGGCTGTTTTGTGCAACCCAATTTTCTGTTCCGCCACTGTGCTGAATTTAACCCGCGATTTAATCGCTGTTAGATCGCATGTGGAGAGAAACCATGTTTTCAGTTGCCAATTACAATAATTGGAAAAGACGTCAATAAAGGAAAATGATTGAGACCTAGCCAGGACTAAAAGGGACGTGTCTTCGCCCCCCCTGTAGCTCCGCCACTGCTGCCACCTGTTCCAGAGAAAGAAAAGTTGTTTGTTATTCTCTAGTGCAGAGTTAATGCTTTTATTTATTAGGCCTCTTTATTCCATTTGAGTTGTGCATGTTATGTAGATAGAGATTTGTTATTTATTTTATTGGTTTTATTATATTTTATAGTTTGTTATAGTTTGTTCAGTGTTTTAAATATTGTGATGAAGATTTGCACAAATAAAAAACATAGTTCTTATGAAAGCCACAGGTGTAAGCTCTCAAATACTTTTTGAATTTTGTTTCTATCTGCTACAGAGGCTGAGATATCAGCTTTTTACTAGACGTTGACACCTGGGTGCTGTTTTCCAGAAAACCTCTGGTTTTAGGGGTTCTTTTCAAAATCGCCCATAGGTTTTCGTAGGCGTTTTTTGAATAGGCCTCAGGCCTAAATGGGTTAAAAAGAAGAGGGGATGGTACATCATCGTAAACAGGCCCCTGTCCCAACTTTTTTGAGACCTGTAGCAGCCATCAAATTTGAAATGAGCTCATTTTGTGGATAAAATTGTAGAATTTCTCAGTTTCAACATTTGCTATGTTATCTCTGTTCTTTTGTGAATAAAATACTGGCTGGTGTGATTTGAAAGTCATTGGCCCTCATTTATCAAAAGTGCGTACACCAAAAAAATGGGTGTACGCCAAATGTCCCGCAAGGATCGGCATTTATTAATCTGAACGTGAGCGAACGGTTCTCAAAAATCTCACGCCAGGTCTGACCAGGCGTACGCAGATTTGAAACCAGCGAACAACATGCTGGAACGAGTGCAGCTGTCAAAATGAGTAATAAACCATATGCAGCGATGAGGACGTCATGCTGTTGTTGATCTTATTAGTGAAATGAATAAATAGGGTGAATAATTAAATAGGTTAAATAAATAAATACATAAATGAATAAATAAGACACCTGTTTTGAGAAATAAATTAAACTTATATTTTGAGACAACCTGCTTGTCAGGCCAGACGGCTGACAATTGCAATCAATTTGATTAAGCGCGATGCGTGGCTTGGCAGATATGCAGTGTGGTATGTCAGATGCTCATCCAGTCAGATATATACTCAACAACAAAAGAAGCGCAAGTTAATTAAAGGCAGACTGGAAAATAAGTTTGCGCGTAATTATTTTAGACAATCAAATGTATTACTAGCATGTGCACATTTACACTCATTTCATCAAACTTTTCTTGATTTTGCGGTCACTTTGACTGAGTAACCATAAGAGTACATTAACTAACTAGCCAACTTGCGTTTCTTTTGTTGCGCAGTATACAGGCCTCAAACACTTTGACCGAGATCACATTTTGACAATGGCAGATCTTCTATTGTTAGAGAAATGAGCTTCTGTCCAACGTGAGAGGAACTTTCGGCACAGAGAAGATCTCCTCCGGGAAAGAGATGAGTGGCTGCTCGTTTTGTGTGGCACCCAATAAAATGTCATGGAGTGATACCAATAAAAGTACAATGAAGAGTGATCTCTGCAGACTGTATTTTAACAATGACCCTCATGCAGCTCCAATCGAGGCGGTGGGGACTCGTCCGTGTTCCCACCGCCTCGTATTCCCACGATGGAGAGGGAGCCCTGCTGCCACGCGTCCTCGAACGGTGACAGCTGGAGGTTCGAGTCTGGTCGGCCTCCATCGGTCCGTGCGCTGCTGCGCCTGAGCGCGATCTTAAAATCGGACTTTTAACCTACATGTAAAGCATTTAGATTGTCAATTATGTAGGCTATATAACATTAAATATCATGGATCTATAAATTGAATTTATTAAGGCCGATGTTATTCGCACTTATACGTGTGGCCAATGCTGAGTTTTTTTCTTGGCCACACTTATAAGTGCGCCAGTTGATGACCATTCCAGTGCCGCTTATAGAAAGTACCGCTTAAAATAAGTTTGGCCTGGAAAAAATTTTTAGCTTTGGATGCACTTAAAATAAGTGTGGGCAATGGAGAAATGTGCATCTTGGCCACACTTATAAGTGCGTCTATCGCGAATTTCGATCAATTTTTGTGCTTAGAGTGCAAATAGTCACTTCGATTTATTAATGAATTAAATCAAACGTCTGCTGCACTCTGGTTTTCCACCTCAACTGTGTTTAACGCAGCAGCAATAGTTTTCTAAACTGTAGCCTTCTGGGCTCCCTTTATGCCACTGTTAAGGCTTCCAAATAAAACTATTTTGTTTTTCTCCACCTCGGACATGATAATTTATATTTCCTCCTCTGTGAAGTTCTCTCTTCTTTGCTGTCTTTTGAGAGTCCATGTCGTAAAGTGGGCAGGACTATTTTTTTTTTCTTCTTTAATGTTTATTAGCGGTTGGCAAACGCGTGGTGCATTACCGCCACCAACTATAGAGGTGTGGAGCGTCAATGGAGCAAGGACATGATATTTTTGTTAAATAATAATAATTAAAAAAATTATATTCTATTAAATAATCCTGTTCTTTTTAAGAATGCCATTACATGGATCCAGGCAATTGGCTTTAGAATAGAAAAAGCAAGTAAGCCCTCAAGAGTCTGACTGGTCTGTCCTAGCGCACTGACATCCTCTAGGAGCATTAATCTTTGGCTACTATATGCTTGCATTCCAGTAATACATGCTCAACTGTTTCCCTACTGTTGCATTTGGGGCATAGACCTGTTTGATGTTTACCCATCAGATTAAGGTTGTGATTCAAGCCTGTGTGACCTGTTCTTATTCGAGTGATAACTGCCTCTTCCCTGCGGTTCCATCTCCCCTGTCTTCTTGCTGTAACCTGTTTTTGTATTTTATATAGGAAGCAGCCCTTAACTTCCCTGTCCCATTGCTTTTGCCAAGCTCTATTAATTTCTGCCATAATAATGGTTTTGACTTCAGCTTTGCTTCGTGGGATGTTTATCTGTGCCTCTGAGTCCAGGGCCTTCTTAGCTAGGTGGTCTGCAGCATCGTTACCCTTGATTCCAGAGTGGGATGGAACCCACATAAAATTAACTATTATGCATTCTTGCTGTAATCTATACAAACTTTGGGGGCAGGACTATGCCTCCCGGAGCATGAATTTATAGGGGCGTGTCATGTAAATTATGATGGTTTCAGCCGCCAGATTTATCAACGCCACGCCAGTTCTACACACGAAATCAGCGACGCATACACTTTTAGTAAATCAGACGTGACACCTGGCGAACGCTGATATTTACACCAGAATCTACACCAGATCCTACGCAAGTTTGATAAATGAGGGCCATTGTGTTTTGATTTTATTCACAATTTACAATTTGTCCCAACTATTTCGGAATTGGGGTTGTAATTGGCTGTGCACTTGCTGACATAATAGGGGACCTTTAAGGGGTTAATGAAGCAGTTGAATAGTCAGGAAGAAACTCAGGTAAAGATGGAAATGATGCACAGACTTTCTGATCATGGATTTGGTTTTATACAGGTCTATGATCATGTTTTCCGGGAAGTATGCAAAATTTTGTCTGGGTCACAGTGGGTGCCTGATATCTCAGAAATGTTTTTAATTCTGTTTGCAGTTGTTCGAGAGACAACAGTTAGGGCTCTGTTTTTCTAGTTTTCATGAATGGGGAGCCCATTGAAAGGGTCCCAGATAAGTTTTGATCACTGAATTGGCATGAAAATATGGCTGCTAAAATGATTTAAAATGACCAAAAATCATTGTGAAATGGCAATCTGTTTTTATTTATTTGTACCAAAGCCAGACATGTGGCTCTAAATATGCAAAACCAGAAAAAAAAAAAATGTATCTTCTAAAAAGATCATATGAATTATATGAGCATTTTATTTGCACGTTATTGCAATATCGCACTCAGAATTTTCTCCAATCCTTTGGACTTCAGGCTCTGTACTTTTAATGTAACACACAGTAGGACTTCTTGTTAAATTATCCTGGACATCCTCAAAAATACTAAGAATATTACAGGGCTGAAGACAGGTTAGGTCTGCTCTTAGATTTTAATGACAAAGAATACAACTGATATCAAATTCATAGCATTTGTAGAGCCAAACTTTGAGAACCTTGCGGTTGGGCAATGACATTTTGGCATCAAACTTGTTACAGATGCAGTTTTTAAGGCTGTCACCACCACAGAGTTCAAAACATATTTTGTCACAGTTTTGTGCCACATGAACAGCTGCAGAGTATCTGATCAAACAAACTTCATCATGAAAAGGGCAAACCGCATACCTGGACAACTTGATGATCGATATCTTGTTGCGTCACATGAGTATGCTTAATGCAACTTGCAGTTCTGCTGATTGGGAACACACCCTCCTCGTTATAATGTTCCCCATAAGAAGCACAGCCAGTGGTAATTGTCAAACTTTGGTGATACAGCACTGTGAAAGGGTATTTGCCCTCTACACGATTTCTTGTATTTTTGCATATTTATCACACTTAAATGTTTCTGATCATCAAACTAATTTTATTAGACAAAGCTAACCCAAGTAAACACAAAATGCCGTTTTTAAATGATTTTGTTTATTGAATGAAAAAAGCCATCCAACCTTCTCTGGCCCTCTGAAAAAGCAATGGCCTTTAGGTATTAAATCAACCAATTAAACAGATTTAATCAATAAGTGGCATAAGTTTCACTGGACACAACTAGGCATGATTACTGCAAGCCCTGTTGAGTCTAAATATCACTTTTTAATTTTTTTTTTAATTTAACCTTTATTTAACCAGAGTAGTCCCCCATTTAAAGTGCATATGGCAAGTTAGAGTACCCAATGAATTAAAGCAGGGTCATTCCATCCCAAATCAACCAGAATGTAAGAAGTGCCCCAGGTCACTGTCTCAGAAAATTCTGAAAAAATTCAGTTGAAGCACTACCCAAGGAATAAATGTTTGCTAAATTTCAGGTCTGCAAGTGCAGTAGTTGCTGCACTTTAGCGTTTAGTATAAAAATTGTCAAATATTTTATAGCTTTAAAAATAGAACCAATCTGATACTATGGATGAAACTTGGTATGTGTTATCCTTAAATATGTGCCCATACATGGTAAAAATTTCAAGGCTGTCATTCACTGTTATCTAGTAGTTTTTGGTGGTGAAATATGGGCTAGTTTTTGGAAAAAACGTAAAAGTGTTCTAATACAGGGGTTCCCAAACTCGGTCCTGGGGCCTCCCTGTGTATGCTGGTTTTCGCTTCACCCTGGTTTGCAATCACCGGATTTTAACAAGCTGTTAATTTGTCTTAATTAGGTGCATTTTTGTTCAGAGCAGCAATTTATCCTCTCTTGACTAACAGTATTTTGACAGATATGCATACAAACAGTGAGGAATAAATTCCGCATCCACATTGCAATATATGAGTAACAACTGCATAAAAAGAGGGGAAAAATGTACCCAATCAAAGGAAAAAAATCAATGGGTTCCTAATTGGTGAAACTGTGGGCACACGGTTGCAAAAACTAACAATTTTCTAAACAAGCAAATGACAGAGTCAAACCTGTTTTATGTTATGTTTTTGTGACTGAGTGTAAGCAAATTATTTTGAAAGAATCCTAGTCACCTGTCTTCAGCAACCTAATTTGGAGGTTACTGATTTTCTCAATACCTCATTCGATCTGTTTAAAAATGTTATTACCTGAAATTGCTTGCCTCACAGAAAAAAAAAAAACCCAAAAAACTTTATATGCAAGGGTCGTTTATTTGGTCTTTTATTCTTCATGGCACAAATGGATATTTCTATTAAAATTTGGCTTAAAACAGCAAATAACATATTTAAACACAAAATGCACCAAATTTGGACAAATTAACAGCTTGTTAAAATCCTATGATGGCAATTATGGTTGGGAGAAAAACCAGCACACACAGGGAGGCCCCAGGACCGAGTTTGGGAACCCCTGTTCTAATATAAATAGGCCACTGGAGCTGGAAGAAATGGTTATTTAAAACTCCTGACTGCTGCACACATGCATAACCATCAGTTTAGATATCATGAAAAATTTCATATCTAGATAATGAGCAAATTTCCCTCAGCAGTACTGCAAAGATACAGCATAATTTTGTGAAATCGGCTTTCTCTTCATTTTGAGGGGTCAGTAGATGATCAGAGACTGAAGACACACCTTTTATAAAGCCAAAAATGAAAAATTCAGGAAAAATAATTAACCCCATATGCAAGATCACAACCCTGCAGCATCATGACTTTGCTGTAAATAAGCATTCAAATTTGGTCAAAAATGCATTTTGCAAAAATCGAAAAAACAATCCTTAAAATATAAATGGCCATATCTCAGCAACTACTGCACTTACAGACCTGAAATTTTGCACACATTCATTCCTTAGATAGTACTTCAATTTTGATTTTTTTCAGACTTTTCTGAGACAATGACCTGGGGACCTCTGGTTGATTTGTGATGGAATGACCTAGCATAGGAAAATTAGTTAGAGTCATAATTCTGGTAAAAAAAATATAATCTAATATTCACTGCATTGGCACAATAATGCGTTTTTCTCAGGAAATTCACTTCCGCATCATATAACGGACCTACCGGCCGCTTCATAACCAGAGAGAAACACGACAGATTTAAACAATCATAAAGGATGGAGGACAGTGCTGAAGGGCTGAAAAAGTATTTTTACCTTAATATGAAGAACCACAAGCGTATGATTTTGAGTCTGTCTGGCGTGAGAGAGAACAGGAGCAGCCAGGAATCAGAAATGATGGCCACAGGAGAGAAATATAGCTGTGGTGTGAGGGAAATACATAGAGAATTGGGCAGGTGTCCTGGTGAGTCAGGCTGTAGCTAATCTGAGCTCATGACCACCATTAGCTTCAGCTAATGTTAGCGCATGATGGATAGCCCATTTTCATATCATACCCTGTATCAACCCTGGAGCTAAAGCTCTCGGGCTGATGCTGGGGTCTCGGGTTGATACAGGGTGTGATATGAAAATGCCCATATGATGTTCTATTTATCATATACTCATTTTGACCATAATTAACGATGCATTTTATCCAAAGCTATGGCAATGGTTGCTGCCAGTGATACGGGATTTTGCCCTTGGGAAAACACGGGTGATACAGGATTTTGCCCACGGGTTGATACAGGCTCGTGCTTCGCGCTTGTATCACAGTTGCAGATTCCCTGTATTTATAAGGAAAATATAATAAATGAAAGTCCGTTTTGTCCTGGTTTCTCACAAGTGCTTGTGTGATAAATGCCAGAGCCAGGATCAGCTTGTTCCTCCGGGTACGTTTTCCACGTGGTAAAAAAAAAAAAACTGTTTTGATGAGACAGGCTCAATATGCCACTATTTCTTGATTTCTGCGAATATATCATGTGAAACTTATTAACTCCACCATTAATCCTTTAAGAGTGCCTTTTTCTAAGATCAACCCAAGGTTGCCAACTCATCATCTCCAAATCTCTTCATACTTCATAATTATTGAGTTTGGGGCTGGGAATAGGGAAATCAGTCATGACCTTGGTAATTAACCCCTCCCCTGCTGAGCATATCGAGGATTTGGAGCACAATGGTGCTATGTCCAAATTTTGTGATTTTGAGATTTTTATATGAGGCAACTTTCGTGAAAATATCTTAGGTGTGTTTTCATAGGAACCTGGTTGTTTTTTAAAGATGAACTTTACGTTTTGCATCAGTTTTGGTCAAGACAGATGCATTTTTCAATGGAAAATTGTCTGAAACTTCTTCAGTTTTTCACTTATGTTTGGTATCAAAATGTCCGTCATGTTGTTGTGTCGCCATTTAAAATCATCTGGTTTTTCAGAACAATCATTTTTGGGTTTAAATATGGGCTTTTCGAAGCCTTGTCCCACAAAAATCTTGAAATCACTAAATAGGTCACAGTTCACTTCCTGTATGCAAATTTCACATTTCAAATCTATCTTCTGGACAGTCCCACAAGTAGGTACATATAACCAGAAGGTGGTTCAAATTGGGCTGTGGGCAAATTTGCCTATACCCTGCAAAACCTCCTTTAATGAGTAAATAAATTCAGCCGCTATCCAAATGCTTAGGACTGCAGGGTATAACTAAAAGAATGCGGATTGATGTACCATGTTCAGCAGAGAGGAACAGATGTTTACTTTCTGTTCTTGGTTTCAGCATATATTCTAGCCATGCCTTTTTTCTCAGACATAAAAATTGCCAAATGCTCAAGGCCTCATATTTTGTGAGCAGGAAAACATAAGTATGATTTACTGATTTATAAACCCTAGCCAATATTACGGAGCTGGTCTGCCAAATAAGGCAATCTTTAACCTGGAGGCTGAGCCATGAGTGGAGTATTCGCACAGCTATTGCTGGCATACCAAGCTGTGAGTCGTTTCTGAAAACTTCAACTGAGGAAAAACTAGAATGGCGAACAGAAGAACAAAAATAAAATGTTTTAGTTTTGCAGTTGTTTTGGACCTTGACCTTTGGTCATTATCCACAAATTGTTCAATGGGGGACCAGCCCCTTTATCATCAAGTCAACTGTAGGTCGCCTTTGAATGGAAAAACGCCAACTAAATAACTGTATTGTCATAGTCTGTCACCCAACAGGTCCGGGAATGTTCAGTACTGGGACTGGCAGTATTGTCTGTTCAAACACTGGGAGATATGCTTTGGGTCCGTGGATAAGGTCATCTATAGAATTAATGTCTTTTGAAATTATCACAAAGTGACGGATATCGCATTTCATGCAGTTATTTTATTATTTTTTCCCCTTATTTTTCTGGAGAATAAAATGGTCACCCATCTAGACACCAACTTCAAAATATACAGCTCCATTAGCATAATACTTTTTCCCTGACTTTGACTCCATTATAAAAATATAAAAAAATACTGAGCTTGTAACTTGTATGGTAGAGAATTTAGTTGAAATAAATGTACACGAGAGGAACAATGCATGCACTCATGAGCAACATATACACATAGGATGAGTTTCATTGTACTCAGATAGATGCCCTTATGTGGTCTTGCACCGTCAATCCCGCAGGATTTGGGCTTTAAAACTAATATTATCTATCTTGAATTTCGAACAGATTTTAAGTTAGAGTGCGTTTTGACAGTAATAATGCCTTTCCACTTTTTCGGCGGCATGGCTACCAATTTTCCTGCTATCACCTTTTTGAATTCGCGTTCCCACTCCTGATAAAATGAGTATTAACAAAATTACTCTTCATTCTGGTATTTGTATTGGTAATCTTAACAAGTAAGCAACTAGGCCTCCTGTCATGCTCATAGATCTTGCCGAGGAGAAGCGGGCGTCATTCAGGATTTCTCCTCCCCTTCCGGATATCACCGAACTTTGACGTCATCGATAGAAGGCGTTGCAGCGACCGGAGTTGGAGAGAGAGCGAAGGGAGGCAAGATGGCGGACCTCGAAGACGTTACGCTGGACGGGAGGCCGCTTCATTCGCTCCGTGTGGCGGATTTGAAAGCCGCCTTGGAGCAACGCAACCTCTCCAAAAGCGGGCAAAAGAATGCCCTAATCAAGCGACTCAAAGGGGTAAGTTTACCTTCGATTTTCGGTCTCGAAAAGAAGTTCGGTTTTAGTCTGCGGCAGCTACACCGATAGGCTAAAGAGGCCGACTGTCGGCGGTTTAGAAGCGGGGGTGCGCACTCGGTCTGCATGGCTTGTGAGCATGAGTGCGCGGGAAAGGTGGGTTATGATTGTGGTCTTTGCAGTTTAGTTTTGGAAACTGTGAGTTTAGTGCTATTTGTTGCGTAAAGTTGTACTGCTGCGCCAGTCGAGAACATCAGGCCTAGTGAAGTCGAGCTCGCTTGCCTGCCCGCTGTGTGTGTTTATGTGAGTCGCTCTCTTAGTTTTTCGAGTAGTCATCGGGCCCGCGCTTTGTGTGTCCGTGCGTGCACGAAGGGGGTGGGGGGAAAGCTGGGGACGCGCCTGCTCATGGTATGTTGACGGATACGCGCTGGCAGATCTGGCATTGGAGGCGCGTGTTTTTCCCTCTGAAGCGTCCGGGGGCGCGCAGAGCGCGTCTACGAAACCAATCCGTCATTAAATAGTGTAAACACGGACACAGCAATATTTTTAGGCGCGAAATCCGAGCGAATCGATCACTTCTGTATTTAAGCTGTCGATACTCAATAGTGTGACGATATGATATTTATTTCCGCGGTGAAATTGTAACGCTGCTTTCACACTGGACGCGAAACGAATTTTTCGCACGACAGATTACATTCAAAGTCAATGCAAAGACGCGAATGTTTCGCGTGTATTCGCGTCTTTGCATCGACTTTGAATGTGATCTGTAGTGCGAAAAATTCGTTTCGCGTCCAGTGTGAAAGCGGCTTAACATGAGCAAGATGGCTAGTTAGCCCATGTACTTGTTGGTATTAATCGGGTACAAAGTGGCTAACGTTCACTAGCTCGCTTTTGCTAGCTAGTTTTATTGCACAGCAGAGCCATGTCTCAGTTAGTTTTTCTGTAAACAGGAATGATTATTTATCGCTCAACATTGCGTTGAGCAAAGTCAAGACAATTTAACACTCAATTGCATAACTACTTAACCGTAATCTATGTGTTATCCACCGCTAGAGATGTCGCGGGTAGGTTTGTGTAATATGTCACTTCTAGGGAAACTGCATTTATTTCTTACTCAAATGGTATCATGTCCGTGAATCCAGCTGTACGCTTTTCCCTCATACAATCTGAACATTTAAACCGTAATAATAGAGAAATTGGAAGCTGGTACTTCTGGCGATCAAGATAAAGCAGTTTCGTTGTCCATTGCAACATTCAGAATGTCAGTGTGCACGTTGTGTCCAGGAGCTATTGATTCGCGTATTATGAGCTGACGTCAGCCGTCTCTGCATGTGCTTCTCGTTTTTCAATGAAATTGCTCAAATTCGAATTGAATTTTTTGCTGTCTTTCTTTTGGATGGGCGACTATCCAACGTTAGCTCATTCTCACTGTAATGGCCGGTGGTAGACTATCGCATAACCTATGTTTTGCCATTCATTTCAAATCTGGGGGCTTTTTGATTGATAGATGGATAGATACATACTCTAATAATCCTTCACAGGAAATTGCAATTGTTACAGCAGCAGTGCATTCACAGGAAATTGCAATTGTTACAGCAGCAGTGCATTCATTCATTTCTCACACTCTGGTAACAACAAGAATAAAAAACACTATATAAAACAGACATAAAATAAAAACAGACTAATAAAAAAAATCAATAAAAAGTACAAATTGTCAAAATAAAACTACTTTAAAGTGCTTAGATGCAAAAAGTGACAGAACGATAAAAGTGCAGGAGTACTAGTTATTGCACATTAAAAAGTTTGATGGCAGCACTTTTGCACTTATGTGCTAAGTTTGGTTTCCCACCATTCCCAGCTCACAGAATCGTGTCTGAGTTTCTGGAGTGTAAGTTAATGTGTTGAAAAGTGGATGTGTCTCTCTTTGATAGAATGACTAAAAACAACTCTAGAAACTCACATTCTTAGCGTCAAACCTATCCGCATTTTTAAAATCTTAAGTCAGTGTGAATTTCACGTTTTGCACTATGGCATTTAGTCGGCTTGCAGCCATGTAAACCTACTATTTGATTAAGGGAGCAGTGACATTGTAAAGTACGTGCGAGGTTTTAATGGCACTCGAATGAAACTGATTCACTCAGGAGCATACCAGACTAATCAAAATCAGAGAGGAAATGCACATTGCAGGAAAATGAGATGAGTTAAAATTTTGTCCGCAGTATAGTGATTACATTTTAGTTTTCTGTGCCCAGATTTAAAGTGTAAGTGAAAACAAGAGCAATTGATAAGTGATCATTTTGGACTAGAATTTTTTTCCCCAGTCCTTTTTTTCCTGCAGTGTGGATTTTTCCTCTTAAATGTTGCGATGGTGTTGAATCTAAGCCAAAGTCTTTCAGTCACAGTGTAACCCCTGCCCATCACATCACTCTGCACTGCTCTCCCTTTGTGATTCTGTGTGTATTTTATGAGGTTTGGGAGCCCAGCTGTTGGAAATCACCCAATGTCATTTGACAGCTGAGCAAGAGACTGCCATGTCTGCTTCAAATGAACGGTGGTGTTAAGTGATCAGTGGGAACAGAAAACAGTCTTTATGAGCAGTTTCTTTTTTTCTCTTTAACAAATTGTCTCCAATTTCAGGTGGCAGAGAATGGTAGACCATTTAAGAAAATGCTGTGCACGAGACTTGAAATGCGCTGGATTTATAATATACAAATTGTGCAAGATATTTAAAGTAACAATTGCGCTGTATTTTTATTTAATTATTGATAAGACTTGGCGTGAAGAGTGATTGCTCTGAACTAAAATGTACTGGAATCGGCAGTGAGATGGGTTCAGTGTTTGGAATTGCATCGTCGGGAACGTGTATGCGTGTCAATGTATTGATATTATGCATCTTAAATCTAAGCTGATTTAAAGAAGTTGTTCAAAAGCCATAAGTTATCATTAAGGGATGCCACTTACCTGGCTGTAATTTGGGGTGTGAAATTTTAATTATCCAAATGCACAATCCTGCCTGCTTCTGCCATGAACTTTGGGCGAGCTGTAAATGAATTTGGGGGGGTGGGATTTCATTGCAACACTTCAGCATTGTAGGAAGCAAGAAGGCAATAATTGGCAATCTCCAGGGACGTGCAGGGATGGTCAGGGGCGGGGCTCTGATAAATAGGGGCATAGACACTGTCACCCTGTCATGAAAGTGTTGCATCAGGGGCATTCTGTGGTATTCATTTTGTTATGGACAGGACATCCATTGCAGCTAGCAATGTGTTGGTCCTTTGAATTGTTTGAATGGCTGAATTTGAAGTCCTCTGGGAGTACTTCAGGTGATATAAAAATGGATGTCTGAGACGGTAATTAATGCACTTAATTACATAAAAGAAAAACTAGTACAGACAGGAAAGTTTGCGACATGGGCTTTTTTTTTTTTGTAAAGTGATTCAATCAAAAGTTCTCTTTATTTAGGTAATATTCTTCGAATTCAGCCATTCAGTGATGTACCCTTAATTCCTGAATGATATTCCTTTGATATTTCAAAAAAATATCTGAACAGAGGAATTCGACAGGGGTGTCAACGTGCGTTACGGACAGGACACTTTTGTCACCCTATATAAATATCAATTAATTACCACTAAAACTTGTATTGATCAATATTATGGATACATTTGCTTTGTGTGAGAGGCAGCTATATATCTTTTAATAAGAAATATGTCATTTTAATTTCAAATATTAAGATTTACAGCCTCATCTATAAGGATGTACCAAATCGTTATACAACGTAAATGCATGCATCTAAGTCCAATGCCTGGCATGACTAACTTGAAAACTGTAAATTTACACAATATACCAGATGTTGATGCTGGTCACAGTCATGAAATTGACAACGGAACATAATTGCCATGAGTGCAATGATCCATGAAGCCAAAATACATTTGGTCAATTCTATGGAAAAGTTCAATTTTTCAAGAAAATTAAAAAAAACATTTGCAGTTATGTCATTTATGCTGTTGAAATATACATTACCTCTTCTATTAAAACCAATGAATATTTCAGGAATAGCGTACTCTACTGAAAAATAACACCACTTTGAAGTTTCAATATTTTCATAATTAAAAGACTATGAATATCCTTGTTTTTCAACAATTCCCTATCAGAGATGGAAAGCCTCAGAGCATTTCCTTCATGGTCTCATCTTTTCATGACCCCCCTGCACTTACACCAGCTGCACTCTAAAACAAGGCTGCTAAAAGTCAAAACTGTACTTATGTGACCTCAAACATGATTGGTGCAATTGTCCCGTAAGTCACATTTCACATGGTTTCTTTTCTGCATAAGTTAATTAGTGCATTTTTGAAGGAGCTTTTGTCTTTGCTATCTTCTAGTGTGGTCAGGATATGCAGGCAGCAGCAGGATGTTCCTGTTGCTCTGCTGCCTTTTCTTCAGTATGACTTGATTGTTTTGTCCCATAAGTCACAAATTTGGCACAGATAAGATGAAACCAGAAACGAAGCCCACTGTGCTCTTTAACTCTTATGGGTGTCCCATCTAGATGGAATTTTTCAGCCGCCTCACATGGAAAAGGCTGCACTGATGAAATAGGGGCACTGAAAAGCATCGGGTCTCTGAAAACATTAGGGCTGAATGTTTGGATGTACCTTCATCTTCTGAATTTGCAAACCTATCAGAAACTGTATGTCCTCTATGCTGATCAGGAGGCAGTTGAGAAAAAGAGACCACAATTAGATAAAACTTGGAGCCCACATGGGCAGGAAATCAAGACTCTTCCAGGTACATGCGCAGCCTATTGTTTTGAAGTAGTTGAACCATGCATTATCAAATATTATATTCACTCTGCTACTGTTTCAGAGATGACTTGCTTTTCTTTCATAACTGGAAAAAAATGACCAAACTTCAGGTTTAGCAGGTAGTGAACATTCAGCTGATGTAGGCCCTGGAGTTGCAAACAATCTTGGCCCTGTTGAGGAGCAGTCAGCAGAACTTAAAGATGCCACCAAGGCCTGCAATTCCTTTCACAATGATTCTTGGGGATTTCTGTTGTTTCTCTCACCATCCTCCTCAGTTTCCTGGGGGGGCAAAATTCAGCTGCGTCCTCTACCTTTGAGGTTTTCAAAAGTTCCATATCTTTGGAATTTTTTTAATAATTGCCCTGACAGCGGTCAGTGGCATATTCAGTCGTTTGTGAATGTTTGTGTTGCCATTAGCAGACTTATGAAGGTCTATGACCATCTGCCTCTTTTGGACAGACAGTTGTTTTGTTTTCTACATGGTGTTGGGGGACACAGGGATATTGAATATTTGTTACCTCATTTTTTTATACCCTTGTGAAACAGGAAGTGATGTCATGGCTCAATACAGTTCCTTAACACTTAGATAAAACTTAAACAACTGGAATTTAACACCTGGAATAATTTTGGTAGATATTATTTCAGGGCTTCCGCCAAGCAGCGCGATTGCGGGATTCCCGCAAAAACTGCCCTAGCGCCTGCAAGAAAAAATAGTCAAAGCGGGCCATTCCCGCACATGTTTACAGTGAATTAAGCTGCTTGCACACTGGACGCGAAACAAATTTTTCGCACGACAGATTACATTTAAAGTCAATGTAATCTTTCGTGCGAAGAATTCGTTTCGCGTCCAGTGTGCAAGCGGCTTTAAAGTACTTATACAAGTACTGCTTGACTCGCACGTTCAGTCACGCCCACAAAATCTGAACGGATTGGACATTCAGAGAGTAACTAGCCAATCACTGGGTACGTTTTCTGCCTTGCCGCTGGCCGCTGACCGCAGATGATCTCGAATCTTCCCTTTCATTGCGCAGCACCGCAATCAGGGCAGTGGCTATACATCTTCATGGCCAACGTGGTCCCTAATTTCAGACATGGTAATCACTAGCCTGCCCAGCGCTGTACATATTTTTGCCTTGGGGACAAGGTTTGCGCCGTCTGCACCTGTCGTCTATTCATTAAAATGTTTAATCACCGGACTCGCTTCAAATCAAGTGAATAATTTTTATAAGGGGGGAGATGGCTTGTACGATAATGAAATTTTTTTTCATGCTGTCAATGCCAGTCTTTAATTTGTGGGTGTTCGAGAACTGTTTCCAAAGTGTCGCCTTCCGTTCTTGTCAATTTCGTTTTTCACGTAGAGGTTTCATGCGGATATACGCAGCGACCGAGAATCGCGCTGCTTAGCGAAAGCACTGCTATTTTTTGTGTCTTTGCAGGCTTGTTTGTTGACCAGAGAATCTAGTAAAGCCCAGTCCTGTTCTAAAGCATACCGTTCTGTCGCGTAATATCCATTATCTGATTATAGTCGATGGCAGTTGTGACTTGTATTTTTTATTTTTCAAATTTTACACGGTCACTCAGTCACTGAGTGCAGTAATTACTTTTGTTGAATAAATGTTGTTTTTGTGAGAACTTTTGTCTTGTTTCAGTTCATCTGAATATCCTAAATGAATAGTTGTTACAGTCTCTTATGGTTGTGACAGCTAGCTGTTATATACTGAAATCCCCCTGGCAAATTGAAAATCCCCCGACAAAATGAAAAATCCCCAAAAAAAGTTGGAAAGGGGGAAATCCCCCTCTGAAAAATATTTTGGCGGAAGCCCTGTTATTTACACTGATTTTTAAGGGTGCCAAAAATTCCGATGCCTTGATATGGAGGAAATTGATTTTTAATTAAAGTTTGGTTCCATTGGAACATTAATATCGTACAATATTCCTCAAATGTTGGCATTTATAGTTTCTTTGTACATATATTTTTTAGATTTTTTTTAAAGTATTTTTGTGCATTGCTATTCAGGGTATATGTTTGAATGAGATGACCACATCATATGAAACAATAACAACAAAACTAGAGGCCATATGACAAAGGAAACAAGATTAATAAATGGCAGAGGCATATATCTGATTTAACTTGCCTAAATACCTAGCTTTGTGTTTACTGTGACTTTAAAGTCGGTTGCAACTAGCTCAGGGGTTAGTGTGCCATGGTTTACATGACTGTGGACAAGGTGGATATCTATGTCCCATAAATCACATATAGCCATTTGCCTAAAACATTTCAAATATTGTTTTTGAAGGCTTTTGATGTTTTACTGTTTGATCATGTTATTCTTTCAATCATATAGTGTCATTAATTGTTGTGATGCTGATGCTGTGTCCAGTTTAAATTTCACTGCTTGAGCCCAATGGAGTTTCTGGTGTTTGTTCAAAATGTTTTGAATTACATTTAAGGTAGTTGATGTTCAATAAATGTTTTATCCTTTGGTAAAATGATAAATAAATTTTTAAATGTAAAAATGACATTATAGGACATTTACGGACTAAAAATATCACTACACAAGTAGACCTTGGGATAGTGTCCCATAAGTCACGTTCCTATGTCCCATAAGTCACGCCATTCTTCCGAGCATCATACAAAAATGAATTTAGCTTCTTTCCTAAACATGACCCCAGTAACAAGATACACTAAGTAGCCAAACATTAGGCAACAAACTGATTCCATAACTTTAAAACTGAGATTTTCAACTTTCTTGTAACCATACAAAAAACCGTGGTCCACAGATGTCCCATAAGTCACAGAATGACAGTTTGCCCCCTCCAGTAATGACACTTTAACCTGACATAAAGCTTTTGTGTGTTTCTTGGAGAGTAAAGTATTATTTTTTACCGTGAATGATTACAAGGCATTCTCATCTCTAGTTTCTTCAAAGTTTCACTTGAAACATTGCAGTTTTTCATTTAATGTCCCATAAGTCACAATGGAATTGACCATTTTTCAGAAACTTTTGGATGTCAACTAACATATCCACCGGGTATTTCATGCAAATTCTGAAAAAATAAATTTTTGGAGCCATGTCGCAAATACCACGGAATGCCCCATCATTGTCGATGAGGGACAAGAAGACCATTTTGGTTAATACAGGAATATGCAATATTATATCATCTTGCACCCTTTGACACCCAGCTTGTACAAACCAATCATGACTGCCTTGCCCAAGTTAATTAAGACCAGATATCAGATGCTCAAAGTTTATTAAATTCAGACCATAGTGTTTTTGAAATAGAGATTTTGTCTACATTTCAGCAAATATTGCATTTATTTACAGCATAATGACTGATTTTCATGAGCAAATAAGAATCAATGAAGCTGAAGACCTTGATTTTCTGTCTCCTTTGAATGCTCTGAGCAACTGGCCCTTTGCAGTTATGCAATCAACATTTGCTTTAATCTGTACATTTTGTTGCACGGTTAAGCACAAACAGATGAGCGTGAGCATCAAATATAAGGTAAAAATGGACCTTGTCTGGGTGACGAAGCAGTGTGAGGCCCAATAAATGTAGCTGAATGTTTTATCCTTGCCTGCTCGTTATGGCTTTCTCAGATGTAAAGTAGTTTGCACCTCTTCCCTTTCATTTTCACATCCCTCTTTAGCAAGTTTTACCTGCTGTCTCACCCCGTTTGTATCAGCAGCTGTGCCCGATTCTCCTGTTACAGCAAATAATCATAAAAATTTAACCGCTAATCCACACCATACAGTAATTGCCTCTCTGTCTTTTTATATTCAGAATGTGAAGGGCAATGAGTATTCTTGACAAAATTTTGACTTATTTATTTTAGGTAGTCTATATAGGCATGGGCAATACAAATGAATAAAATGACAACATTTCTTGAGTTGCTGAGAAAAAAGTTTTTATTATTTTCTAATGATTTTTTGCAGGTAAGTACAGAAGACACAGACGAAGAGTTTGCCACAAGTCCAACGCCTTTACAGGAAAGGGTCTCAGAGCCACAGGGTCCCAAAATGGCTGATTTAGGCATTTATCAACAAAACCCATTGTGAAAATTGGGGGTGAAGCCTGAGGGCATTTTCGAAAATGCAGTCTACTCAGAAATAAACCTGGCCAAATTATCCATTAGGGTACCCTAACAGAAATAACTGATGCTAAAGTCATCAACCCCTTTTCTGAAGTACAGCAGCACCCCCTAGGCCCTTTTTAATGGAAAATGCATTGAATTTCACCCAATTATGTTCAACAAACATTAGGTTTTGCATTGATATTAAAAATGGTATGAATGGGTTGCCTGTGAAGTTTTTTTTTTTTTTTTTTTTGGATCAATGGCCTGCAAAATGTCAAAATTATCGGTGGGAGGGCAAACATTAACGCTTACTCGCCCATTACTATATAAAATGCAGTGAAGTCGCTGATGCCGGCAGTTGTTTGCCCTCCCACTGCTCTGAAATGAATCAAACGTTCCCCCTTCAATAACCCGTGGTGATAAAAAAAAAAAAAAACCTTTGCACTGTTTTTTTACAATGTCCATATACCCTCCTCCCATGATAGTTTCAATGAGCTACTGTGAATAATTCATAGTAAAAACACAGTGACGTGCAGTCGGAGGTTAGTTTGGTGAGGCAGAAACCTCCCCTTTGCTTGATTAGCAATCAGACGATTAACTAGTTTAGTAAGACTATTCGCAGAATGACGGGCCAGTTTAAGTTTCGCTGCGTTATTACTCAGTACATCGAACCTGAAATGCTCACTAGACAGCAGATTTTGCGGCGTACTTGCTTCCAGGAAGCGAAGCAATGCCATCATCAAATATTAAAACAGTTCGACTAATGCAGAGTTCAATGCTTAATCAATATACAATGTATTCTCCTTTAAATACGTGCTGTTACACCCAAACAAAAAGCGGGCGCTTATTTTCAGTCTTCTTTCATAATCCGATTAACAAAATGTTTAAACGATATACAGAATTACCGAGAGCCGAGAATTCTTCCTAATTGATTATTCAGATTTCCATCCTCGCAGTCTCGAATTGAAGGGTATAAGTGAATCAATCTTGTGACCGGTGTTCGCGAGGTGGCATATTTTGTTAGGTAGCAAAATTTGTCAGAACACTGGTATGTTTTGAACGCCTGGCGCTGGTTTATTCCTTGGTATATTTTACTGAAACTTCACAAATAGGGTCACAGGATATTCTGTCAACTAACTATGTAGGTAATAGTAAAAAATACACTCACCTTTCTTGCTATTGTTGAGAAGAAGTCACGGCGAACTTCATGACGAACTTCAACAACTTCTGTCGAACTTATTTCACATCCCCTGGAGGTCTAGTTTGGACGAATAGACTCGTAATTTCTCAAATTAGATGGCTGTAAGTCAATAAGGGCCGTAGCTGGGATATCACGTCAGCGCGGGCTGTTTGAAATCTACCTCCAAAATGGGTATTTTTGCCACGCCGTGCACTTGACAGTTTGTAAACACAGCGCAAATTGAGGTCACGCATTCATCCAATGGGCGAATAATAGCTCTGTTCAAATCGCGTTATTGGCCGTAATACGCAGAGTTCATGTATGAAATGCGGGTATCCTATTGAAAAGGTTGCTTTTAATCAAACCATGGTGTTCTTTTTGTCTGAAAATGGTATTTACATCATTTTTTTTAATAAGTTTTCTGAGGCTTGTTTACCGCCCCAGTTCAGCTGTTACGCATTCCATTAGAGTTTATGCAGAGCCTTGCCCATGCCTAGTCTATATCACTGTATTCTTTTCCCTGTTATTCAGGTCAGTTGCCTAGAAAGCTTGCTCGCCCCAGCTCCTTGTTGCGTCTCATTTTGACCATCTTAACCAAAGAAGTGCAGATTTCCCCAAATCTGCCTGCTTTTTTAGCATTTGTTAATTTCCTCCTTTTCGCTTTTGTTGCGTTGCTGTTAGTCCCTAAGCAAGATGGAAGTTGATTTTTTTTTTTTTTTTTTTTTTTGGACATATCGGTGTGAGAAAATCTAGCTAAATGATTAGCACAATTAGCGTTTCAAGTAATGGAATCAACCTGACTAGCTAACTCATTTACAAAACCTGGTTCCTTTTTCAGTTTCAGTTCAAAGAAAGGATTAAATGCTAAACAGAAATGCAATGAAGTTCTGGCGGACAAAGTAGCATCAAGTGGAATAAACTCAGACTGCTTTCAGAAGCTGTCTGGCCAACTTGGATGACTTTGTAGATAGTCTAGCTATAGTAAACGATGCCAAGTAACCAGCAAGTTCATCGGCTTACATAAGTGACACTAAATAGCCACATTTTAATTCAAATTTCTGAATGGCTTTTTAGTACCCTCTTCTATTGCTTTCCCAGTTACACAAAATAACGACTTCCTCTCCAGTGTGGTTGTGCGTTTACTTGAAAGCAAAATTAACATTGAAATGGACTAATCAGTCTTGCTGTGATCTCCGTGGTCAAGGTATTGGAGAACGTGTATTTTCTTAACGAACTAACTATTGAGGCAACTCCACCATATTCCACTGATTCCAATGTAACTAGCAAAAGGTATCAATTTTAACAATGGCTAGTTGGCACATTTTGAGCTGCTAATTAGTCTGAGCTTAGATAGACCCTACTTGCCAATTAGTGTCAGTTTGATTCTGTCAATATATATGTTTGGCCGGGCTGGCTTTGCACAAACAGGAGTTTAAAAAAAAAAAAAAAAAACACATGGAAAACGTTCTTTTTAACAGTAGGCCAAATGGTCAGGACTGAAGCCCTCTGTGCTCTATTTATTCGTGGGCATGGCAAGTGGAATCATTCCCTCAATATTAATGGGGTGGTCTGCTTTTTTGAACTACTGTCTCATGACTGTCAAATAAAATATTGCCAAAATTCACCGCGTTAATTTACACGTATATGTGTGTATGTATGTTTATGTATTTTTTTATTGCCCTCTACCTTGTGATTTCAGGGGTATTTTGAGAATTTGGACTTCTTTTGCCCTTCTTTCCTCCTGTTTTGTTTGTACATATACTTCTTTCTACTGCTCATTTCCTTTAAAGCCTGGTAAATTGTGCAAGAAGCCCTCCTGCCGCCATTTTAGCTTCGCTGTAATGCGGAAAGTGGCGGCCTCCGCAAATATTTAACTTGTGTCTGGAAGCTGTGTGAATGCGAGTGAGTGAAGCTAGAATTTGTGTTGGGTGCATATGAGTGTGAGCACATGTGCAGCTGAGCGAATGAATGAGATTGCGTATGTTCCTGGCGTGCACTTGCGCGTGCATAGTGGATGAGCTTGCGTGCAGTACTTTGAATCTGTGCTTTTGTTGATTAAAAGTGAGAATTGTTGTTTATCTTCAGCAGATTTGCGAGGGAGTGGTCCATGTTTTGTGTGCGTATTGGCCGCTGTGATTTGAGTACAAGCGGAAGTGTATTTGACAGTCTGCAAACTGTTAAGTGTTGATTAACGTCAGGGTATTTTCGGCTTTTGCGGCGTGCTTGTTCTGATGGGAATCTTGGAGCGTTGGAGCATCCTCTGATTTTATGCTTAAGGTCCCTCGGTTACAAATCAACTTCACAAAACAAACGGCATAAATCGTTTGTGTTGTTATTTTCCAGAACTGAATGTCTACCTTCAGGTTTGGCACTAAATTAGCGAGGTACCAGTTAACAGTGTCATTAAGTTTATTGCTGGGTAATTATAAATCCATGTTTAACAAGCGGGAAATACTCTGACATCCCCCCCACGATTTTGCGTCGTTCTGGCCTGGTGACATGGAAAAATGTTGAGCGGTTTAGAAGTTCTGGCCTGGAAAAGGATTGGGACGGACGGATGGATGGACGGACGGAGGCGTGGAAGGAGAACACTCATTCACTTTGTGGGGTTCGGGGGGTGAAAACGCTTCTGTATTGTTCTACCAAACACTGTTTACCGATTGTCAGTTAGTCCATGTGCACCTGTCAGGCCATCCATCGCACATCAGCTCAAGGAATGGAGGGATTTTTGCCAGATCAGACATAGTACCTCCCCACCGAGGGTAACTGAACTGATTGTTTTGCAGGTCACTGGGTCAAAGGTCGAAGTGGCATAAAGTCAGTTGTATGTTGGGGCTGCAGATCAACACTCAGGGTGTATGAAGCCATGACAGGCTAAGGCATAGCAAACAACACTTTGCATTGTGTTGTACCTTGTTTAGCTTCCTTTAATCCCGTCTTCTCTGTTCAGCTATATTCAGTATTTTTTTGCTTGAGGCAGTTTGGGACCGGTTAACTGGTGATTGGTCATTGGTGCAATGGCTTTGCTCCCCTCTTCAGAATCAGTTCTGATGCGTTTGAGTTGCCTGACCATCATAGTTAGTGGCTGCCTCATTCATTTCAGCAGTTTTACCGACTGAGTTTTGGATTTTATGACTATCAGGGCTCCCCAAATCACAGTCCGTGAGGGCCCAGGACTATCGGTCTTTCCCCCTCCCTTTACTCAAGAGTCAGGTGTGATGACAGTCTGACCAATCAGTGGCTTTAATTCCTCACTGAATTGCCTGGGAGGAGAGAAAACCGGGGCTAGATTTGGATTCGATGGCCAGATTTGGGGAGCCCTGGCTTTGTGTGAGAAGGAAAGTATTGCTGTGATTTGATCAGCAAGCCCGTGTAATTTACTGTGTCTGTATCGGTTTGTCTGTATGCATGTGGCCATGTGTGCTTGTGTTTGTATCACTCCGGGGGGTGACGGAGTCCTGGAACTTGTTGGTTTAAGACATAATGGGAGAAGTGAGGTTGTTTTATGGGTGGGTTAAGTTCAGCTTCTCACACTGACCGTATGCATGGAGGAGACCTCGGGTGAATCTCAAAGCATAGGCTGCAACCTTCGAAGGCTGCATTTTTAGGGGTCGTCACTTAATTCTATCCGCCAATCTGACATGTCATTTCATCTCTGTCAAACGGCTTTGGTTTAAGTGAGTTGTCATTGATTTCCCTAACTGTAACCTTAACTCTAACCCCTTACTTTAAACCTGGCCCCAAACCTAGCCATTACCCTAAATTTAACCAAATCCCTGACTCTAAATATTAGTTTGGTAGATGGAAGTAAGTGACGACCCCTGAAAATGCAACCTTTGGAGGGTGCAGTCTACGCGTTGAGATGCACCCCCAGTCACCATACGCCCCTCGCCACGATGAGTAAAAGCATCAACAGTCATGACATTAATGAGGCACGGGTAACCAACCTGTTCCCTGTATATTTTCACTCCAACCCTAATTAGGCCACACCTGATTTTCTAATTAGTACTTCAATGATTGATCTCCAGGAACTTGGTTAATTACTTCTGGATTGAGGTTTGGGTGCAATTATTTTCGGAGGTGGGCAGTGGGATGTCTGTAACAAACATTGTAACAATCCCCCACCCTATCGGCACACAAATGACCCCTGTGCCACGCCTCTTCCACACATTTGAAACTGAAACTATGCTCCCGCATTGAAGTACATACATTGACGCAGGGAAGCAGATTATATGTGATCGTGCTGCGCCTAACTGTGTCCGAGGAATTTTAGTGGAATTAAGATGCATTGTTACGAGTAAAAACACACTCTAGTTTTGGTTGGTGTTGGAGAATAATAATTGATAATTACACATCAAAACTAGAAGGGAACTCGGAGTGCATACCTCCGCCATGCCGTATGTCAGTATTATTGGTTCTAGATCCGCAAGAATATTATCCAGATCAGGAACAACTATAGTCAGTACTACGCTGAAATTTTGTGAAAATTCATTACAAAAGGGACAATCATTATATTCAGGTATATTTTAACTTCCTCCAGATCTAGAATCCAGAATGTGTTCCGGATCACTTCCAAAATTGAGTCAACTCATCCTTGGACCATCCTTGGACCTACCATCCTACCAAATTTTGTGCCAATCCGTTCATAACTTTCTGAGTTATTCTGTCAACAGACAAGCAAACAAATGGGTGAAAACATGACCGCCTTGCCAGAGGTAATGACACAAGCCAATACAAAATGGCCCACATCTCATTTACTATCGCGAATAGGGCTCAGGTTTGTGTTGGGGACGAACAGGAACGGTTCGCGAACTGCTGCTTCAGCTATATCTTTGTATCAGGGCCAAATGATGATCTTTTTGCATTGCTTGTTTGACAGAGTAGTATATTAGTCTGGGGACACATACTGGTAGTGAGCGAGCGACCAAACTGGAGTTTTTCTGTGTATTTTTACATCTCATCAGTGTCTAGGCTGAATTCTCCAACTGGACTGTCATCATCACTCAGAGATGAGTTGGGGCTTTTCAAAATGCAGGGCCATTTTTGCACTTTGACCAAGTTTGTTTGTGTTTTAAATTGACATTATGTTCGGTAAGTAAATATCTGCCGTGTAACTTCGGCTTTCAGCTGGGCCAAGAAATTTAATTTCAGAGTTTTGTTGAAAAAAAGATTTGCTGCAAAAATTTCTGTAAACACTGTAATTTTCTATTAAAAAAAATTATTTGTACTTGTTGCAGTGCATTTTTTGTCCACCGGGGGCTGCAAGAAGTCCAGTGGTGAAGGCGTCAGTCGTCATTGTTGATCTTTTACGTTCTGAATTAAATGAGATATTGGACACTGAAAACGGAGTAGAAGCTGTTCCTGATTGACCAATAGGCTGAGATATAACCATTACATGATCTGGACTGAACCTTAAGTAGGGCTGCACGATTTTTGGCTAAAAATAAAATCCCAATTTTTTTCTCTGGAATCTCGATTTTCGATTTCAATTTTTTTTTTCAATTTCAATTTTTCAAAAAATGCAAAAGACAACAGAATAAATTATTTCAAAGATTTTGTTTTTATTTTAGAAAAAAGTAAACAGATTTCCCTATTGGGAATGAAGTGCAAATTTGACCTTGACCAAACAAAGATCAATCCGTTGAGATTGATGGTGAGAACTTCACTTTCACCAATGAAAATAAACAGGTTCCTTGTAAACAAAGAGGAGGTTCCATTATTTGGCGATGAAGTGAAAACTTAAGAACCCCCTTTGGGTTAAAGTGACAATCATGAATGTCTTTAACCAAACTTCACTTTAAAAATAAAAGGCTTTTCGATAATCTATAACAAGGATTAATGAACAAAGCACAAAACTTTCACATTTTGTGAAATGGAGCTTGAAAAAAATGAATTCCTGAGGTAAAAACACAAACACTGTTATTTGCATGCCTATTGAATTGAGTCAAAATCAGCTAAGGTGTAATACATTTTCGCATTAATGTAAAAATGTAAACTTCTTCAACCATTTATTTTCTGACTTTTATAAAAGCTGAACTACTGAACAATGTTAATTTGGTAAAGAAAATATAGTTATTTACCCAGTTTTTTTTTTTTTAAGTGACTTTTTCACCTGAGATGCGTCTGCTTGTGCGTTATTGTTTCATGGAATGAATGGTGTGTTTTCTGCTGCTATTTACCTTCTAGCACCATTTTCAGGTGAGGGAAAACATTTTCACAAGTATTTTATTAGACATGTTTTCTTGGGCGTATCGAGCTGATCGGACTCAGAAATAAATAAATTCCTTTTTGTGAGATGCAGGAATTCGGAAGCTTCGTAAGACACTGACATTTTATGTCACCATAAATGTGGACAGGAAAATGCAGGATAAATATAGCAATGAAATATAAAACGAACTGAGGGGAAATGGATACGGAAAATAATTCTCGATGAACAGATTAACCCTGAGTGGGTTAGGAAACCTAAATTGGATCAGGTTTAGAGATAAAATGCGCTTTCAGGCGAGGTGAGAGCAGTGCCAATATCCCTCCGATGACAACTCAGGAGTGGAAGAGAACATCTTATTAAAATCCTACCATTGCAGTTGCGATTGTAAGAAAAATTGCGGGATTACAGTGCCTGACAAAAGTCTTGTCACTTATCCAAGTTGTAGGAACAACAAATAATAACCTGACTTGTAGTTGATCAATTGTAATCAAAAAATGGCTTATATGAAAGGCAAAGCCCTCTAGATTATTCGAAATATACCAAAATAGAGTTTTGTGTCATTCATTGAGTTTTATTATTTAATTTGTACAGAAAGGTCAGATTTTGTTTGGACAAAAGTCTTGTCGCATTGAAAAAAAATGTGGAAATTATACATACACTTTATTTTGAATACACAAATATGCCACCATAATATTAGAACATAAATTCATGGTGCCTTGGAAAAAAGAATTAATATTGCGTAGACTCCCATGAGCTTGGAGGACTGCATCCATACGTCTTGGCAATGACTGAGATAACTTGATGATGAAATCATCTGGAATGGCATAGAAAGCAGTCTTGCAGGACTCCCAGAGTTCATCAAGATTCTATGGTTTCATCTGCCAAGCCATCTTACCCCTGAAATGCTCAATAATGTTCATGTCAGGTGACTGGGTTGGCCAATCCTGGAGTACCTTCACCTTCTTCGCTTTCAGGAACTGTGACATGGAGACAGTATGAGTCAGGCAGCAAGAACTTCTTGATATTTCAGGCTATTGATGTTGCCATCCACTCTGCAGATCTTTCTCACCCCCCCCCATACTGGCTGTAACAACAAACCATGATTTTTCCTCCACCAAACATGATTGTTTTCTGGGAGAATCTTGGGTCCATGAGGGTTCCAACAGGTCTTGTACGGCGACTGGGATGCAGTTCAATGGATGATTCATCAGAAAAATAAACTTTCAGCCACTTTTCCAGTATCACTCCTTTCTGCAAGCTGTGGGCCTTGGCAAATGCAATGCAGGTTATTTGTCTTCTGTTTAATGCAGGCTTCTGTGTACTAATTCGGCCGTGAAAACCACTTTGAGAGAGAATTAGACAAACTCTTCTTGTAGATACTGGGATTTTTGGTGACATTTCCTAATGTAGCTTTGCTGTAGTTGAAGAAGAGCTAGCCTTGTACAGTTGAAGCAACAAACGGTCCTTTCAAACAGTTGTCATACCGGGTCTGTCTGACCTGCACTTGCCACTTAACATCACCAGTTTCTTCAAATATTTTTCTTATCCCCTCCACTTGACATTTGGATACATTAAAGATGTCTGCCACCTCAGCAGCAGACTCAGTCTTCAGGCTCTTGATGATCAGCACTTTGGTCTATGGTTGAATCTTTGGCATGTTGTCAGAGGTCTAGTCGCACCTCATATGAAAGTCTAGTGTGCTGGGGTTATTTCTATACACATCTGGGAATGTGTTAATTACAGTATTTGTCATAGGTGAAACTCTAATCTGTGATTTGTTGCATCATCTGAAGAGACAAGACTTTTGTCCCAGCAAAAAAACATGTAATGGGCTTTACCAGGCTGTGAACATCAGAACCCTTTTAGACGGTTTCATTTTGCACCAAATTATTAATGTGAAAGCCCTTGACATTAAAATGGACCATTTATTATAACAATTGATTAGTTAGAAATAAAGTTATGCTATTTTTAGTTACTATGTCTTTATGCGACAAGACTTTTGTCAGGCACTGTATTTATTTGCTAGCTAAATAAAATAGTGCATTATCCTATTGGTAATTTACGACGAACACCAGATATCCTCAGTCATTCTCAGAGGCGTGTAATGCTTTCAACCAGGTGGACACAGCCTAAACATGGGGAAACGGGGCTGCGCTCCGAGGAACTGCACTGTCAGAGAGGATAACAAAACCGTGCCGTCGTCTTCGGATGAATCTCCATCGGCTCCTCATTTTCATAGTCCGCCACACGAATGTATTTCATTGCTAACGTCAGTCAGAAATAATTAGCACGTTTATCTAACCTCTCTCAACTCGCTTCCTATTTCTAAGAAGTCACTACACATAGCAATTAATTTCTATCAAGTTAATGCTGCGTTTATACTAACACAAGTCACATCATTTGTGCGTTAGTGATTTTGACGGACAGTCAAAAAAACTTACTTGCCGCCACTACTGCCGCCTTCCACAGGAAACGATGACACAGAGAGCAAGCCATCATGAGATAATGGATTCTACGCACGAATATTTGCTGTTTGGCGATATGAATGCCGACGGTTTAAAATATATTTTTATTTCATATCACAGAAGATGACTATGCATGCACAGATCGCTCTGCACATCAGACTTTTCTGTTTGTAGATTTTGACCAGGTATGTGGCGCAGAAATGAATGAATAATACTTGCCATGTGGATATAGCCTAGCTATCTGGCTAATGCCATGCTTGCAGAAATTACGCGCTGGAAATATGTTTATTTGGAAATGTTATTTTACTTTTGTAACGGTTGGTGTATGAAAATAAGAAATGCTCTTCCTTGATATTGTTCTTGCGACTAGAAGTTTAAATCTATATGATCACTTGTCCCTTTGTGCAGTATATTACTGGTTTGATTAGTATTCATGCAAAATAATTTGAACTGTAATACTACGTGAGATCGCAAAGCGAGAACATGACGATGCATGCACAGATCGCTCTGCACATCAAACTTTTCTGTTTGTACATTTTGTCCAGTCCAGAGAATTAAACAGTGTAAAGTGCATTCCACTGCCTGAGAGTCTTCATTCACCCATCCCAACCATACCGAGGCGAAACAATCGATATGGTTATACATGCATCCCGGAAACGTGATGAAAATCGATTCGACGATTGCCCCCTTTTAAACATCGTCAAAATGAAATAATCCGATTTCAATTTAAAATCGATTTATTGTGCTGCCCTAATCTTAAAAAAATTAGCAGCATTGAAGTGTTTGGTCACAATTGAGGTCCTGGTATAATTGTGATTAATCTGGTATTGGTTTAGACTGGCATGTTCTGCTGTTGGGTTATGTATAAAGTGGTTTGTTTTTGGCTGAATCTGGTGTTGGGTGGTGCTCTGACAGTAAAGTGTTGGTTGGTGCTCGGACAGTTAAGTGTTGGGCTATTGAAGTCGGATGCTTTAGATGTTTGTGGTGTTTGGTTATGTTTTGACAATGAGGTGCTGGGTCATGCATGAGTAGAGGCGTTTTCTCTACATGTGGTGTTGGGCTGTGCTGTACTGCCGAGGGTTTGGGTTGTATTGAGAGCAGTGTATTTCGAAGGGATTTGGTGTTGGGTTATGCTGCATCACAGTTGTTGGGTCATAATCATGACATGTTGGGTCATAATTAAAGGTTTGTGTTTCTGTTTCAGGCCCTGATGTTGGAAAACCTACAGAGGACCTCGACCGCTCACGTTGGACTCCAGCCCAACTCTCAGGTGAGAGACGTCGTGTGGACTTGAACAGTCTGCGGCGCGCGTTCATGCGTGCGGTCGTGTGTGCGGTAGTGTGTGCGTGTGTGCGTACATGTCTCCAGTGATGAGTTTGCCATGCTAATACTGATGCACCAGGCTGGACAGTGCGTCTGCCTGGGTGTAAGTGAGTTCAGCTCACCTTCTCACACTGACTGTGTGCGCTGAGGAGACTATGAACACAAAACCATACTTCTTTGCAGACCCAACCGCCGTTGGCTATCCAGTCAGCATCCAGAATAATATTTAATTCTGTCCCATATTCAATTTTGTCTCCTTGCCGAAAGGGGGGAGGACACAAATTGTTTTTGGCTCGGTTCCCATCGGTGTCTGCTCTGGGGTTCTTGAAGTGTTCTGAGACCATGACTGGGAAGAAACTGCTCAATACCTCTCTACCAAATTTTGTAGTTTCATTGATCGGCTGCGAAACTGGTGCCTTTTGTTGTTTAGAAGTTTCTGGCAATTTGGGGGGGACATTTGTTTTTATGAGTTAAACTGCATTGGTAGGATCCTCCATTTTGAGTATTCTGAGTAAGTGTGTGAGTCGCTGAAGGTGATTTTTTGTGGGGGCTGCTCTTAAGGGTTCGTTGTGGCTCTTTCAGATCGGGGAGGAGATGAGTCAGAACAGCTTCATAAAGCAGTACCTCGCCAAACAGCAGGAGCTACTGAGGCAGCGACTGGAGAGGGAGGCGCGAGAGGCAGCTGAAGCAGATGGTAAGAATTCGGCTACGTTACCCATTATACACCAGCAGTGTACCCGGGGCTCGACATTAACGCTTGTCCGGACAAGTTGATCTTATTGTCGGACAAGTGGAAGAGAAATTTACTTGCCCCACCAGACAAGTTAAAAGTTGCTGAAAAAATACAGTGTCTTCACATTATGTGCCCTGAATTCAATTCCCTAAATGAATACATTCAGAATACCAATTTGAAACAAAAGCGTTTTTCCCCACGACATGTCTAACCAGCGTCCAACTCGAATGCTTTGATTGACCGATCAGATAAACAGACACAGACACACGTGCGCACACATATACAGTAGGAACCGCTTCCATCAGAGGAGCAGCGATGTTTCTCAAGGCTCCGCAACCCGGGCAAGCTCCAGGAAAAGCCCCAAGAAAAACAGCAACTGCACCTGAGCGACGTGAAACTTGGTCTGTGCGATGAATTAAAAATCAACTGTAATAGAACCGGTGCGAAGAGAGACAGAGTTAGTGAGACGTGAATCAATGCCACCTCGCTGCAGCATCGATGGTTAAGCTGCTTGTTTAATGTATTGTAGTAATATATTTTAGTTTGTGTCGTGAGTATATTTAGTGGTTCATATTGTTTGTATTTAGTGACATCGCCAGTGCTTCGTTCGTTACTGACCTAGCTCACTCACTAGTTGAAGACACATTCGCGGGTTTTATTTAACGCGTTTCCAAGGTAACAACGAGGATTGTGGGTAATGTAGTACTTCTCCGTGACATGTATAAAAGTTTGTTTTTTTTTTTTTTTCCTTCCCCAAAACAAGGTTGATTTCATGCGGACTTGTAGTTTCTACAGGAGCAGATATCATTGTTTTACAGTCTCCTAGATCATGGTCAGTCTGCCCTCGATGTTTACGACATTATAGCTGATAATCGCAATCCCAGTCGCTGAATGTCATTGGGATTTCACCTCCGGCACCTCACTGCCCAGGTCTGTCAGTCTACAAATTGGTAGTTGAATTATTAGGTTAAGTAATTTAAATTTAAATGACTCATGCAGAGATGCCAACCCAAACATGCCAGTTTTCACTATGTAGTTAGGCCTACAGTCACCTGTGCTCGAATGAGTGGTTGGAAAAAAGTGTTTAATTTTGTGATGTTAATAGCGTCATATTGAGAAATAACTTAATTAAAATATTAGTCCTGCATTCAAAATGTAATTTAATGGTAAACATTTTTATTGGTTAAATTTAGTTAAATGCCATCGGAAAAGTCTTCAACTGCTATCTGTTGACATATTGCTTAGTTATTGGAGTCAAGCTTACTGGTAAATATCTACTCCTTCAAGATTATTTATGTTTTACAACTCATAAACATACACTAACTCATTTGGCAAACATTTAGTATAATTCAGTACCAATCTTAGCTCCATGTAAAGTGAATAAACATGCTTCCCAGATAATGTTTGCCACATTTTAATAACTGCTGATTTGTTAGAACAGATTACTGTTCATTAAGGCAAGATAGTGGCATATGGCAATCAGGGATACTTGTAGACACGGTTGGGATCACGATGAAGACGACGAGCGTGTAGGTTCGCTTCTCTCAGGCGGTTCGGGACAGTTTGAGGTGTGATAAGTCTGTTGTGCCGACCAACTGTTTCATCTGCTGTGCGTGTTGCTGGTCTGAGGTGATCACGCAAGTGCAGAAGCTTGATGTGACGATCTTGTGCTCGTGTAGTCACACGTGGACGACGAGGGTGAGGTCGATTTGCTGTACTGCCAGTCTGTCTAAACAAACTTTTAAATGCCCAATTGTCCGATAGTGAACATTCATCTGTGCAGCAACCGCTCTGGTGGATGTTCCTGCATCCAGCTTTCCTATGGCGCGTTCCCGCATGATTTGCAACATTTGTGGCATGGTGACTTTTGATGAAATTTGACATTTCGGGGTAGCCTTTTATTGTCCCCAGTTTTAGGGAGTGTCTGAGTTCTGTTCACGCAGTTTGAGCAGCGTCTGCACATGCCACACCTGTGTTGTGGGTGGAATCAATGCATCACTGAGCACGTACTCACTGGCAGAGATGAACACAAATGTTGTGTACAAATCAAGTATACATGTGGGGGATGTATGTGTGGTGGCTGGGGGCGGGTTCCAGGGAATGCCCCCCCAGGACATTTTGATAAAATGGAAGTGATCTGGTGGGTTTGGTGAAGTATTCTGCATGAAATCCTTTACAAGAATCTCCCATTGTCAAATGAGTTTTTCCTAATACAGAAAGTCAATCCGTGTTTACAGAAAGAGTCTCCATAATCTGCTTCGAATCAAGGCATATTTCAATCTAAATATTCAACTTCAACTTTTTTGACGTCAGAGCGGGATTATCCGGCAAGAATCGCTGACCCATGAATACTGCAGCAGCCGAATGTCCATTCTTGGCGCGCGTCAAGCATAAACAATATGTAGATTATGTGAACAAAAAATTCAAACTCCGCCAATACCAGTGCAACTGGCACCACTGAAAAGTGCTTGAAAACACTTTAAAATGACACCATAACCATTCATATTGGTTGAGTATAAAGAAAATGTTACGGTTTATAGTTAGATCGATGATGTCCGTTATCGACGTGAGCATGGACATTACCCCTGATGTTGGCGCCAACGAGCTATATAAACTAGATGCGCTCTGTTACGATTTCAATGTGCAAGTCTGGCCGGCATCTTGTGATGGGCGTCTATCACAGAAATGTGCAGCAAAGTGGATTCATGCCTTCCAGAAATTTTGATTTCCACTGAGTGCCATGCAGTCCTTACAAGTGAAAATACCGCAGTTCTTTGAATCACTCCCGACTTAAGAGTTAGGCATGTCCGAAAACCGGTTGAAATCAGCAGCCGCTGTCAGTGGACGCGAATAGGTTTAGTTGTTCCTCGTCCATCGTGATGTCAGTGTCCAGGTCTGCACCATGCTGCTTCTATCAAACAAAAAAAAAAGTCATAGATTCGTGTTTGATCCAATTACAAACCAATTTTTTTTGTTTTTCTTTTTTAGTAGATAGGCCTACATGTCAGATTCAATTACAAACCAGTGTTTTGTTTTTTTTTCTAAACTAATAAAATAGTTTCACGACTTGGCTGCGTTCACAATAAGACACTTGTTATCAAGGTTCCTGGCATTTGCGATGATAATTAATCTTACTAGTTAGCAAGTGCCCCGTCCTTACCGAAATATTAACCAGAGCTTATTTGTTTACATGGGTTCCAGCGGCAGGCACGCCTGTCATAAGGTGGCGGCCAGCTTTGCACACATTGGCTGATCTGGAACGAACAATGTAGCGCCTCTAGCTTATATATATTGTTGGTTTGCGCACTGACCGGCATTCATATACTCAGTTGAATAAAAAGCCTCCGCTGGACACAAGCGTCTAACATTCTTTGTAGTATTCTGCTACAAACAGAAAATCTCATACATTTTTTAATTGGTGATTAGACTATATTTTTGAATGGGAATGATTTATGATTTTGAGACCAAAATTGAACTTTTTGGTGGAAAATGTTTAATTTCCTTATAAATGGCTAATTATTTCGAGCACTTGCCCACTATGGGATAGATCTGTAAGTAGCTGGGATAGAATAGTCTCGTGTAATTCCATTGCGCAATTCGCTACAAATCAGTGATTTAAACAAGCATGGTTGCCGGTTAAAAACGGCCTCTAATTGCTCTAAAGTAGCCTAAAGAACACACAACCGTCGGTCTACGGACAGTGGATTGTTATTGGACGAAAATAGCTTTTTTCAGCGTGGGAAATTATATATACTGTAATACGTAACTAACGATGTTAGATGTAACATTGCGGATTTATTATGGGAAATTACCATTAAGACACCTGAGTTTAAGGTTGGGTTACGAAGCTTCTGAAAGGGATATGAACGTATCGGTGCTATCGTTGAAACGGGGCAACACTTGCTTCTAAGCCAAAAAGTAAGCAATCCGCATGTAGCATCCCGGGGATTTTGAATATTTATTAAAGGCCAATGGTGAGCTTCTATGTCTTGTATGACATTGTCAATCCTAGGTGTTCTTTTCAAAGTATTATCTAGCTAGCTCATGCAATTTTTTCCGCATTAAATTACCCACGAAAATAACTGTTTCGGGATTCGGTCACGGTTCCATAGCCTCCGGAACAGAGTCGGTCAAAAAAGTTTCTGATGAATTTAAACTGAAATATTAAAGATCATGGGGGCGCCCCGGTGGCTCATCGGTCTAAGCGCGCGTACCATAAAGGCTGTGTCCTTCCCGCAGCGACCTGGGTTCGATTCCAGCTCAGGTCATTTGCTGCATGTATTCCCCCATTCTTCTCCCCAAGTTTCCTGTCTGTCTACACTGTATAACTGTCAAATAAAGGAAAAAGTTCCCAAAAAAATAATCTTTAAAAAAAAAAAAAGTTCACGTCTATTTAGTTTTTAATAGTGTCTGATCAGTAGCCTATTATACACTTTGAAAACAAACAAGCTTCCAACTGTTCATCGAAACGGATAATGTGCGCAGATCTTTAAAATTCAAAGATTAAGTGAAAAAGGCAGTTTCCAGCTACTCTATATCCAAATAGTTCCAGGGAATACCCCGACAAAAAGGCGGAAACGGCATTTGGGAAGAAAATAACTGATGCGGACCATGCGGATTTTCACATAGCTACAATAAGTCAGCTTCCATGCCGTGTGTTCGTTCGAGAAAGGCAGCGTGTTTTGGCCAAAAAAGTTTGGTTATATTAATGGTAACCATCATAACAAGTTACTGATCCTAGAAAGCAAACACTTGGACCTATTTTGGAGTTTTCTCAGCGCGGCGGGATGAAATCTCAGCGCGGCGGAGCCCTGCGAGCGCCGCGGCTGGCTAGAACCCTGCTTATCTATTTTAAACTAAGTCATGGAAATTAGGTAAAATATTATTGAAAAGTTTTGGATAAGTTTTGAAAAATCACAGGTAAAAAAGTGTGGGAAACCTGTTTTACTCCCAACTGCCTGCCTATTAAACACCAGCAGTGTGCCGTATTTTACTCCCAACTGCCTGCCTATTAAACACTAGCAGTGTACCGTATTTTACTCCCAACTGCCTGACTCTTATACACCAGCAGAGTACTATATTTTACTCCCAACTGCCTGGCCTTTAAACACCAGCAGTGTACCGTATTTACTCCCAACTACCTGCCCCTTTATACACCAGCAGTAATTGTATTTTACTCCCAACTACCTGCCTATTATATGCCATCAGTATACTGTATTTTACTCCCAACTACCTGCCTATTATACACCAGCAATATACCGTATTTTACTCCCTACTACCTGCCTCTTGCACACCAGCAGTATACCATATTTTACTCCCAACTACCTGCCCCTTATACACCAGCAGTAACCGTATTTTACTCCCAAGTGCCTGCCTCTTATACATCAGCAATATACTGTATTTTACTCCCAACTACCTGTCTATTATACACCAGCAGTGTGCCTGACTCTTACACCAGGGCTTCCGCCAATAAGCGCGTATTTTAAAAAACTGCCCTAGCGCCCGCCTATTATATGCCATCAGTAGCTGTATTTTACTCCCCATTCCTGCCTATTTACACCAGCAATATAGCTATTTGCACACTGGCCTCTTGCACACCAGCAGTATTTTTTACTCCCAAGATTGCCCTTTCAAAGTAAGTGTAATCTGCTCCCGAAAAAATTCTTATACATCAGCCCAATATACTGTATTTTACTCCCAACTACCTGTCTATTATACAAGCAGTGTACCTACTCTTACACAGGGCTTCCGCTTGCCGATTAAGGGACTCGCCAAAACGTTCAATCACGCCCACACAAAATCTGAACAGATTGGACACTCAGAAAGTAATCTGCTAGCCAATCACTGCAACGCTTTTTCTGCCTTGCCGACGTTCAATCACGCCCACAAAATCTGAACAGATGATCTCGTAATCTTGGGTGCGTTTTTTTTTGATTCGTAATCTTCCCTTTTGCAATCAGCAATCAGGGCAGTGGCTATACATCATCTTCATGGCCAACGTGGTCCCTAATTTCAGACATTGTAATCACTAGCCTGCCCAGCGCTGTACATATTTTTTGCCTTGGGGACAAGGTTTTGCGCCTGCACCTCTCGTCTATTCATTAAAGTGTTTATTCACGGACTCGCTTAAAATCAAGTGAATAATTTTTATAATTGGGGAGATGGCTCGTACGTTAATTTTTTTTTTTTTCATGCTGTCAATGCCAGTCTTTAATTTATTGGTGTACGATAACGGTTTCCAAAGTGTCGCCTTCCGTTCTTGTCAATTTCTTTTTTCACGTAGAGGTTCCATGCGGATATACGCAGTGACCGAGAATCGCGCTGCTTAGCGAAAGCACTGCTATTTTCTGTGTACAGGTTTGTTTGTTGACCAGAGAATCTAGTAAAGCCCAGTCCTGTTCTAAAGCATACCGTTCTGTCGCGTAATATCCATTATCTGATTATAGTCAATAGCAGTTATAACTTGTATTTTTTATTTTTCTAATTTTACACGGTCACTCAGTCACTGAGTGCAGTAATTACTTTTGAATAAATGTTTTATTTTTGTGAGAACTTTTGTCTTGTTTCAGTTCATCTGAATATCCTAAATGAATAGTTGTTACAGTCTCTTATGGTTGTGACAGCTAGCTGTTACATACTGAAATCCCCCCTGAAAAATTGAAAATCCCCCCCCGACAAATTGAAAATCCCCCCCAAAAAAAGTTGGAAAGGGGGAAATCCCCCTCTGAAAAATATTTTGGCGGAAGCCCTGTATACGCCAGCAGAGTACCGTATTTTACTCCCAACTGCCTGGCCCTTAAACACCAGCAGTGTACCATATTTTACTCCCAAGTACCCGCCCCTTATACACCAGCAGTATACCGTATTTTACTCCCAACTGCCTGCCCCTTCTTCCTTAGCCCTTTTTACTCCCACAGTGAACCCTGGTGGTTCCCAAATTTGCTCTCGGAAACCTCATGCCCTTTTTGGATATAGAGATGAAATATGTTGCATTGGGAACCACTGATGTTCCCTCTCAAACCTGAATTATTTGCTCAGATCCAGCTAGATTATTCCCTCCTCCTTTCCCCTACCACTCATCCAAATTCACGTGAATTACTTGCGTCCACCCGTGTGCTCATATTCTGTTCTGCTCTATGTGCTCCCACTATTTGCATGACTTACCTCAACTACCTACCATCTTTCCTCTGACCAATCAGTCCTATTCTCCTCTGCTATTTGCCCTGGCAGCTTGCCTCTAATCTCTGCTATACTTGAGCTGAGTCTGCCCGAAAATTCTCCCTACAATTATTCTTGACTTTCCTCCACCTTGCGCCCGTATTGATTAGTTAATTCAAGTCTGAAGTATTCACCCTAAACTACCTGCCCATATTTGGGACTCATCTTCCTGCTCACTGTGACTGTTCACTCCTATTCACTGTGACTATTCTCCCTAACTTCGTGCCCCTGTTGGCGCAGGCAACTTGATCCCTATATAGCCTCCATTTTATCTGCCTCACTCCATGGCAGCTTGTCTTTGCTGCTGAGTGTTCCTGTGGTGCACACCTAGTGTAAAGGAATGCCAATGTGCTCTGATTATGCCAAGTTAATCTAGCAGGGTTCTGCCCAGAGTGCTGGGAGTGCTGGATGGACAATTTCTGCCGTCTCCTAAGATGACTATCCGCCTTCCGCGAGCTAGGAAGCATAATAAACGTTATTCATGAAATATCTTTGTCAGTGAGGGGCGTGGGTGTAATGCGAGAGTTGGTAGGGACATATACAATGCAGTGATGATTCTAGGACGCGTAATTTGCGGATCCCGCAAGTTTGACAGACTTGGTGCTTAACGAAGATTTCAGTGCGCGAGCAACTATGCATTACATTATGATTTGGCGCAAATTCTTTGTTCTAGTGCGTAGATTGATATGAAAACATCGTCTATAGCAAACTTCCGTGCATTTATTCAACAAATTTATAAACCTACTGCAAAGATTGCTGTCAAAATGTCGGCAGCAAGAGACTTCTATATATGCCTGTATATGACTGTGGCTGGATGCATGTATCTGTAACCCCCGTCACGCTCGAGTGCTGCTTTCCAGTTGGTGAAACCACGCGAGGTGAAAACAGCATCCCTCGCACCGGCAGTAACATATTTCCTGCAGGGAAAGCAAAAGCATGCATCCCGCTGAACTGAGTACTCCAACCACGGTCGTGTACGATACCAGGCTGGATTGAATGATCCCCATAAAGCACCGAATGCACGCTCTGGGTAGCTAGCTAATATTGGCTGAGATGGAACATCGCCATTCAAGTCGCTAACTGCGTGAGGTAGGGCTGAGGCAGCAGAGAGAGAACTGGTTTGGGGCAGTGCTTGTGGAGGGCACTGGAGCCATAGTCATAGTTTCTGGTGTGCAAGCTACGGCATCGCCAGAGATGCCAAGTCTCACGCATTCGGTGTAGGTCTCACGCATTTTTTTTTTTTTTTTTTGGCTTATTCAACATAGTCCACAATTATTCAATGAACGCTTATTGATGAGATTCTCACGCGGAATTAAAATCCTTGTGCATTGAAGTTTCACTTTCACTTGCGTAAAGGTGGACCTCACCGCAAGTAACATGGAAAGCGATTATGACTCCGGACTTCTCGTGCTTCTCTTTACTCAGGGATTGGAAACAATGCATGTGTTTCATGGTTGTTTAAATAGTTTAAATGAAATGAGACCATTTGAAATGTCTTTATGCAATTCCATTGCTTTCAATCCCTCAATAAAGACAAGCGCGAGAATTCCCGAGTCATAACCGATTTCCATGTCACAAGTGGGGAAATCCACCGTAATGCACGTGAAACTGATTAACTTAATGCACAATGACTAAAATTCTGCGAGTGAATTTCTTCAGTGCGCGTTGATTGAATAATTGCTGACTACGGCACAGGTACATGAATGCCACTAAGAGGCGAGAGACTCACGCCGAATTTGTTAGACTTGGCATCTCTGCATCGCTTGAGGTTGAAGCAGCACAAGGCTTGCTAATAGGTTTTAAAAAACGATACATGGCTCAGAACTCGTTTGAATGAATAAAACGAAATGTAGGTAAAATTGTGAGTCTCCGCGCGCTGCTCAACGTACACCTATGAAGAGAATGGCTTCACTGCCTGGTGAAGTATCCGTACTTACAACTTAAGGAGTAGGACTTCGGTTTGGAGGCGGGCTTCAAGCTATGCACCAAATCAGGCGTTAGGAACTATTATTTTATGCGCTATTTTGTCATTGACTTTATAATTGTTATGATTGGCAGAGACTGTGAAGGTTTTCTATTAAAACTTAAAACTCAAACTGTCATTCATGTCTTAGTTTTGTCAGTAAGGTGTAAAAACTGAATGTGTGTACATATAAATAAGTGAGCCAGTCAAGGTACTGTTTAAAAACTTGATATAAATGGCATTTTTCCAGGTATACCCAGTTGGCCCACTTTTTTCCCATTGGCCCACTTTATTTAAGTCAGGGGGGGAGTTGGCCCACTTTTGAAATTTTCTAGAATCATCTCTGCAATGTGAGCGAGCTGTGCGTGCGAGCTGGAAAAATTTTTACAACAATTTGAATGCAAATATTGCCTCTCCATCACCAGAGATTACCGTTTCTTTGATGTTCTCCAAGGTGTGTAGTGAGATGCCTCTAATTTTCGTAGATGGATGCCATATTCATAAATTTGATTTCCTATTTTGTATCCAGAGACTTTTGATTAATATCTGAATACGACTTAACAACTGTCATTTGTTTCAACAGTGAACGACAAATTAATTTTTTTTTTTTTTTAATTTGGCATCTCCAATCCCACCCGAATCTGGAATGCCCAATTGGTGAACTATGTACAAGGCTTGCTCGTATCGACCCTTGCTGCCAATTCAGGAGAGTGTAGACAGTTCACGGCTCTCCTCAAAAGAACGCGCGCTTGTCAACCACCGCTTCTTATACACTCATTGGTTGAATCTTCGCAAGTTCAGAACGAGGGCGGAGGATACCCGGACATGACCAGGCTTAGAATCTTCCTGACGAGTGCCCGTCTGGCCAACAGGAGGCGCTTTTGAGCAACGAACAAGGCAACTATTGTAATCCCTTCCGGCAGTCCTTCCCAATTTGCAGCCCTGTAGCGCTATAGCCAATTGTGCGCTACTCTGAAAAAGCTGCCGACCACTGCCGGCTGGTACGAAGCGGGGCTCGAACCCGCGACGTGATAGTCACTTCTGCTTCGCAACGCGATGCTTTACCGAGTGAGCTATCCGGCAGCCACAAATTAATTTTTTGACTGGTTGTCCGCGGACAAGCTCTTCAATGAAAATCAGTTGCCCGTCTGGATTGGTGGTTGTCCATATATCAAATCGCCATCCAATAGAATGCCAGGTTCCGTGTTGACCAATGAAATTCTCTCTGCAGGCCCATTCGTTTAACTTCATACAGTGTACCGTGGGGGCGGTGACGTTTACACAGACCCACTCCGAAGATTCTGCGGAATGTGTGGCTATGCCGCGAATGCGCGATTGCTTATTAAACTATGTTACTCTGTAGATTATGTAGCTAGCTAGCTAACGTTAACTATGGAGAATCTTTGTAAATTATCATCCTAATTAAGCGGCATCATTTGTTTTTGCCCTAATTTAACCCGCCTGCTAGCTGTACCAGTGATTGCTCTTGAGGTAGCATACCGTGGGGGCTGGGGGCGGTGACTCCCAGACCCACTCCCAAAAACACTGCAGTATCTTTGGCTATATGCTGTGTGACCGATCGCTGATTAAACTACGGTACTCTTTTGATTATTTAGCCATGTAGTTGGCTAATGTAACGGACTCAGAAGGATGCCAGCCAACTCAGATGCATACAGTAGACTGTTATTTGCACTTCTGTGGCAAAGACGAGATACGTCACGGTTTTAATTATAAACACGGCTCCGAGGTGCACATTCACTGCTGCATATACCATATCAGCATGAAGGCATTAGACAAAACGGTCTCTCAACGTCACTGATATCTCCTGCTCTCATTGCATCCCATGGCAGACTGACTATTGAGAGAGAGAGAGAGAGAGAGAGAGAGAGTAAACACAATAGTTCCAATTAACATATAACTGAGTGGGCATCTTCAAGTCCAATCAAATGCTTCAAAACTTAGACATCTTTGTCTCACATGGAAGCAACTTCTATACAAATTGCTATGAGCTGCATTACAGGCATAGCTTAGGAAAAACAACAAACATTGCAGGGAACTGCAAGGCAATAATGGTGAAAGATCTACACCTGCTGAGAGTTGATGGATTTAAAAACCACTCTGTCACACTAACGTTAACTGTGGAAAATCCTGTTTAAGCGATATGATTTGATTTGGCCATGACTTTACTATCTTAGCTAGTTTCCTTGCGTCCAAACTGCATTTTCACATTTTTGGGACGTTGGCTAGCTAGCAAGCTAGCTCAAAAGCAATCTCTGGTTCTGCAAACTAGCTAGTGAAGTTAGGGCAAAAACAAATGACACCGCTTAATTATGACTATCATTTACAAAGATTCTCCATAGTTAACGTTAGCAAGCTAGCTAGATGGCCAAATAATCTACAGAGTAACTAGTTTAATAAGCGGTCGTGCATTCGCAGCATAGCCACAGATTCTATGGTATCTTCGGAGTGGGTCTGTGTAAACGTTACAGCCCCCACGGTACACTATATGAAGTTAAACGAATGGGCCCGCAGCAAGGCAGCGATAATTTCATTGGTCAACACGGAACCTGGCATTCTATCGGGTGGCGATTTTTGATAGGAATGTACCGCAGAAAAAATCCCAGCGCGAGCAGCATGTTTCGAGTGCAAGCAGAAATGTTTCAAGCGCGCAGAGGCAGTTCTCCGATGGGCAACTGATTTTTCGTTTTTACTTGTGTTATGACTTGAAAATCACAACAAAGAAAACCAGCAATGACAACTTAAACAAATTTATTCTTCACGGATTAGGTCCAAAAATTTCTAAAAAATAATCCACTGTGCAATATTATAATAACACTCTAATGCCACTATGTAACTCAGATGCAAAAACAAAAACCCTTTCTAACTGACCAAAATTACAGCATTTATATAGACTAGGAACATTCTGGAAAGATCTACAGGATTCCTGAGTAATCCGGCTGCCTCCAGGCAAGAAGGTGCCAGAAACCTCTAGAAAGCACTAGTCTATTTCATCACAAACAAGTGGTATTGCATCAGATCATGTTTTGCTACAGACATACCACCAGAGGGTGCTAAATGATGAACAAAATAAACAAATAGCTGACCAGTAAGGCAGCACAAATAGTATGTAACAAATCTCCATTTACAAATGATGTACAGTGCTTTACATAAAGCACGCATACATAGCACCTCCCCTCTTTAAGAAAAGAAAGGTTTGCGAAAAGCTTTTTTGTTGAAATTAACACGGTTTTATAATCTGCATAATCTTGAAACTTTACACATAAAGTATCATTGATCATTATAACAATCGTATACCTAACAACCAGTATAATTTTCACAATCAAATAGAGAAGTAAAATTTACATGCGAGAAAGTGCATCTGGAATAACATTATCTTTTCCCCTGATGTGAGAAATATCTAAATCATACTCTTGCAAAAGTAAACTCCATCTCAGTAATCTTTGATTCTTGTTTTTTGATCTTATGCAAGAATGTGAGGATTGTGATCACTGAAGACCTTGATGGAAGTAGCTGAACAAGTCAAATAGACTTCAAAATGTTGTAAAGCCAAAACAAGTGCCAAACATTCTTTTTCTTTCTCCAACCTTCTTTCCTCCAGTTCTAGTTGTTTTTGGTATAGCTGAATCTCAAGTCTTTGCAGCTCTGTTGCAGACACTTCCACATCATTAATCAATTCTGCTGCTTCTTCCCCAAAGATATCTTCATCGATGATATGTTGCACCAAAATGTTGAATATTTCTTGTTTCTTCATTGATGATTTCACATCAGATAATCCAAGGGTTGAGGCTATTTGCAGCAAGTCCTTCTTCTTGGCCAGCACAATTGATTCCTGGGTTGGAGTTCTCAGAAAATTTTCAACATCAAAAGTCATGATTGCTGGTTTTTCAAATAGTCACAAGAATTAAAAATGATAGATCAGCTTTAATCTTTGGTGAATCCATTGGTTGATTCAATGAATGGTTTATCTCGGTGAAACCTCCAATTTGTTATGACTTGAAAATCACAACAAAGAAAACCAGCAATGACAACTTAAACAAATTATTTTTCACGGATTAGGTCCAAAAATTTCTAAAAAATAATCCACTGTGTAATCTTATAATAACACTCTAATGCCACTATGTAACTCTGATGCAAAAACAAAAACCCTCTCTAACTGACCAAAATCACAGCATTTATATAGACTAGGAACATTCTGGAAAGATCTACAGGATTCCTGAGTAATCCAGCCCCCTCCAGGCAAGAAGGTGCCAGAAACCTCTAGAAAGCACTAGTCTATTTCATCACAAACAAGTGGTATTGCATCAGAACATGTTTTGCTACAGACATGCCACCAGAGGGTGCTAAATGATGAACAAAATAAACAAATAGCTGACCAGTAAGGCAGCACAAATAGTATGTAACAAATCTCCATTTACAAATGATATATAGTGCTTTATATAAAACACTCATACAAAACACTTGTCCGCGTGAAAAACTGATTGGCCCGGGCAACCGATTTGTTGTTCACTGTTCAAACATTTCTTCAGCGGTGGGCGGTGGACAGAGATCAAGGAGGGCGATAAACGTGCCTTTAAACTGCTTATTAGTCTTGATCTATTTTCAGTCATTTTTCTTGATAAAAGATACTTTAACTCTCCCTTCTCAGGTGTAGGTAATAGTCTTCCTTAAGACAAGAGATGAAACGCGTCAGTTGAACGTAAAAAAAGGAGCACATTTCAATCTTTGTTTTCAATTGAACAATCATGACGCACAGGTTTGACAACTTGCTTTGCAGGATGTGACACGGAAAACCACAGTAGTTTTTGTGAAGAGTTGTCTATTAAGGCATGTGAATTAAACATTTTTATAGAATTTATTATTCACTCACCTTAACATTTCATTGTAAGGGAAACTGTACTTAACTGCCAATGGATTATTCATACTGTTGGAAAACGTGTTGACCAAGAACAAAGATTGAAATCGGGGCAATGATATCATCCGTTTCAAGGGATATTTTCCGCCCCCTTGGTTTTCCGTCCACTGGCCGCCACTGTTATTAAACACTGGTAGATTAACATGTAAAGAATGTTACTGTCCTTGACTGAGATTTATTTAGCTTTGCTGTCGTTTATATTAACAAGAAAACTTTCCTCTCGATCATGCAAAGTACAGCGCGAGAGAAATCAATCCCCCCGCCCTGATTATAATTGCCTGTCTTTCAGGTTGAGACAACCGCACCGATCATTTTGCCACAGCCTCAGATTCAAGCAGCATCCGACTCCGCGTGTGATGCTGCTGCAGCAGGTTTTTCAATATCAATGATGACCAGTGCAGACGATTCCCGCGAATTTGCCATGCCGGGGCGCGGGTCGAAAACGAAAGTTCGCTATTCTGACAATAATAGAAGGGTGGAGCATATTATGGTCATTCATGTTTTGTTTCTAGGGTTTTATTGGACACTGGATGCTGTCATTTTAACTGATCATAGAAAATAATAGGGTCGGTCGGGAATAGCTGAGTGGTAGTCGCTGGATTTATAGTGTTGGTCGGGGCCGACCAGCATCGGCAGAATCCTGATCTAGTATGTGCACGTGTAGGTAGTACGCCTCTCCAGTGATGAGTTTGCCATGCTAATACTGATGCACCAGGCTGGAGTGTGTGTCTGTCTGGGTGTAAGTGAGTTCAGCTCACCTTCCCACACTGACAGTGTGCACTGAGGAGAACACAACTTCAGTTCATGGTTGATATCTGTTCAGAGTCTTGAAGCACTTGGCTGACTGATGATCTCTTGCACTTTTAGATATTAACAGCCCCGCAGGACCAGATCAGGACGATCATTCTGAAGCTAATGATGGAACACCTCAAGCAGGCCAGGTAAGAACCTTCCCCGTCCGCCACAGCTGCCATTCTAAAGCCGAAAAATGGTGTATCGTCGAGTGCCGTTGTGGGTCAAACCTTTGGAGCTGGTGGCAGTGCTATTGTCTCACGGCAACAACGTTGTGGGTTTGATTCTGAGGTGGGGCTTTTCTGTGTGGAGTTGGCATGTCCTCCCTGTGTTTGCATGGGTTTCCTCCCACAGTCATGAGACATTCATGTCAGACGAGTCGGAAACGCTTAAGTTGTCCTTGGGTACGGATGTTTGAGTGGGTGGCGTGGGTGTGTTTGTGTGGGCAAGTGTTGGCATGTCTCCAGTGATGAGTTTGCCATGCTAATACTGATGCACCAGGCTGGACTGTGCGTCTGTCTGGGTGTAAGTGAGTTCAGATCAACTTCTCACACTGACAGTGTGCACTGAGGAGACTGCGGCCGCTCTTGAATGCAGGTGAACACAGCTTTGTCTGCATACCTGAGCTCTGCTAGCTGGTCACTTGGCATTGAGAATAACATTTGATGTCTGGAGTTTACTTGTTGTCCACGTGTTCCTCCAACAGTCCCAAGACATGCATGCCAGCCTGATGGGAGACTACATTTCCCATGGGTATGAGTGAATGGTGTGTGATCCCCTGCATTGCTTTGATGAGAGTACAAAGATTGGCACAATACAAACTTGAAGGGAAGCACTGAACTTTCTCAAACAAACAGTCAGGAGCTTTAGGTTCAATGTTGGAAGGTGGCTGCGCAAAAGGAGAAACATGAAGGATGTTCTGAAGGGGCTGTTTTGCAATAAACTGAGGACATCTTGGTCTGAGAGCTAGAGAATGGCCAGCATTTAGTCATTGAGAGAGTCGGACAGAAACAAGGGCAGGGAAAAAAAGCTCAGTTTTGGTCTTTGGTTTTTATTGCCGTTCCCTCTAAGCAATGTTTTAATGTTATTAAGTGAAAGTTATTCACATCAAGTTGCAAGAAGGGGTGAAGATGTCTATTTTCGGGTTGATCCAATAAGGTAATCGTCAAGTAACTGTAAAGGGACGGTGTAATAAGCCTTAGGCCAAAGAGAAAGCCAGAATACAAGAATGGGAAATGGTCTTCGAGTTCATATTACAACTGATTTGAGAGAATAAGATCGCAGAGAAAAAAGAATGGAGCGTGTCAAGTAAGGACTTATGAGGCACTAGAGCGCGAGGAGAACCTCTTCAGGTCATTCTCAAAGCTGAAAGCATCAAGGTCACCACAGAAAGTCAATTTCATTTGTGTTGCTAATTATTGCCCACTCCAAACACTGAACAAATTGGAGTTTAATGCCACTGTGTTTGAATGGGCTTATTTTGAAAATAACCAAATGTCTTATGTATGTTTTTTCAATGGCCTTGTTTCACCACTAGGAAATCTCTGCTGTTGTGGGTATGCAGAACAAGAGACACCCCTTTGACCAGAGGGAGGAGAAGAACGAAGGAGAGAAGGGCTGGGGTAGAATGGACAAGACAGCCGAGGAAGATGGGGCAGGGGACCGGGATGAGGCCGCTGCGATGGATCAGACCTCGCCCTTTGCCCAGCCGAACACTCGCAAAGCAGTGTTCTATCCAGGCCAGGCCACTCAAGGGGCGAGTGACGCCCCCACCCGGCAGGGCCTCGATGACCCCACGCCCTCCTCGCCCTCGGCCCCGCCTCGCGCCGTGGCCTCCCTCTCGGTTCGCGTCGTTGGTGACTCCGAGAGGCAGGGACCAACCCAGCCACGAGCGGACCCATCTATCCCCGCCCACTCGGCCCTGCAGCCCAGCCTGACCCCGGCCCAACGGGCCTCGCGCTCTCAGCAGGACAGTGACGAGGACAGCGACGATGATGAGGAAGAGGACGAGGAGGAGGAGGAGGACGACTGGGGCGCCGGTCATCGGAGAGGAGGCGCGTGGGAGCCCCCCAGCAGCCTTGCAGCACGGGAGAGGTCTCGACGCGCCCAACAAGCTTCCCAACACATCCCCATGCAGTTGCCCCCCCACCAACCACACCCCCATTCCCACCCTCAGCTGTCACTTCGTCAGCCTACGCCTCCACCCTCTCCACCTCCAGAACTTTCCTTTCCCTTGCCCGAGACCCCCAAGCAGAGCCCACCCAGCCTTGATGAGCCCGAAGGTGTGGCAGGGGCTGGGGGCGGTGTAGCAGTGGGGGCGCGGAGGCACCCCCCTGAGGGAGGCCCTCCCTCCCTGCAGCGGCAGGACAGTAGCTCCAGCTCCGGCAGCTCCAGCAGTAACAGTCGCAGCAGTAGCCCCGAACCACACGGGGGCGCTGGAGAACGCAAGCCCGGCCCACTCACCTTGCTGGCTCGGAAGATGGAGTCTGAGGGAGCCTTTGCCGCAAGTAGGAAAAAAGGTCGCGCGGATTCGGACGAGCCGGAGCCTGCAGTTGCGCCGGCCGCGACAACAGACACCCTGGCAGGGACCCTGCTCCCTGGCGCCCTGCTCCGAGAGGGAGGGGTTTCGACAATCGCCCACACTGGGGGCCCTATCCCAGCACCGGCCACCTCTGGTACCACCCCGATGGGCAACAAGGGCATGGGCTCAGCGGCGGTCCCCACCATTACCTTCAGCACCACCCTTGCTGCTGGCCACCAGCTGGCCAGAGGAGCCAATTTGCCAACCTCCACCCCAGCAAGAGTGGTCATGGCAGCGGCAGCGGAAGGCCCTGAGCGGGACACTGCTGCAGGGGAGGTGGAGCGTGACAACCAGGAGGCCTTGGAGCGCGAGAAGGAAAGAGAGCGAGCGCTGGAGAGGGAGAGAGAGGAAGAGGAGAGGGAGAAGGCACTACAGAGAGAAAAAGAGGAGAGGGAGAAAGCTCTTGAACTAGAGAGGGAGCAAGAACGACAAGAGCGAGAGAGGGCTGTACAGAGGGAGAGGGAAGAGAGAGAGAAGGCCCTAGAACAGCAGAGGGAGAAAGAACGAGAGGAGCAAGAAAAGGCTCTTCAGAGGGAAAGAGAGGAGAGAGAGAAGGCCCTCGAACTACAGCGAGAGAAGGAACGGGTGGAACGAGAGAAAAGGGAAAAGGAGGAAAGAGAGAAGGCCCTTGAACTCGAGCGGGAGAAAGAAAGAATAGAGCAAGAGAAGGCTGCACAGAGGGAAAGGGAGGAGAGAGAGAAGGCTCTTGAAGTAGAGCGAGAGAAAGAACGAGTTGAGCGAGAGAAGGCTCTACAGAGAGAAAAGGAGGAGAGAGAGAAGGCCCTCGAACTAGAGCGAGAGAAAGAACGGGTAGAGCGAGAGAAGAGAGAAAGGGAGGAGAGGGAGAAGGCCCTCGAACTAGAGCGTGAGAAAGAACGAGTAGAGCGAGAGAAGAGAGAAAGGGAGGAGAGGGAGAAGGCCCTCGAACTAGAGCGTGAGAAAGAACGAGTAGCGCGAGAGAAGAGAGAAAGGGAGGAGAGAGAGAAGGCCCTCGAACTAGAGCGTGAGAAAGAACGGGTAGAGCGAGACAAGAGAGAAAGGGAGGAGAGAGAGAAGGCCCTTGAACTAGAGCGGGAGAAGAAACGAGTTGAGCAAGAAAGGAGGGAAAGAGAGGAGAGAGAGAAGGCCCTCGAACTGGACCGAGAGAAAGAACGAGTGGAGCAAGAAAAGGCTCTTCAGAGGGAAAAGGAGGAGAGGGAGAAGGCTCTCGAACAAGAGCGGGAGAAGGAATGGGAGGAACGGGAGAGGGCCCTGCAGAAAGAGAGGGAAGAAAGAGGGAAGGCTCTGGAGCAGGAGAGGGAGGAGAAGTGGATGCTGGAGAGGGAGAGTCGTTTGCCACCGTGGAAACGCGGGCGGGAATTTGGGGGTCTGGTCTCCTCCTCCATTCCGCCGGTCCCTGGCCTGACGGCATCAGCTGGGGGCACTGCTGAGGCGGAGGGCAAAGGTCAAGAGAAGGAGGAGCCTGCCAGCAGCCAACCTCATACCCAAACTCCCGGGCGGCCAGCAGGCAGCCATTCGCCCCTGTCCCCTCAGCCCCCCTCTAAGAAGTTCCGCTTCCTGAGGGATACCCCATTGCTGTCGTCCCCTTCATCTGCTTCTGCTACCCCGCTCATTAAGAGGCCCCGAACCTTCTCCGATACCCCTCCGCCCGATGTCGCACCTTTACCCGCCTCCCCGACCGTACCCGGCCATGGCGAGGAAGCGCCCGGTGGCGCCGAGAGTGCCAGCATTCCGGGTGGAGAGCAGATGGAAGGGATTTTTCACGGTCCTCTAGTCGTAGGGGCCAAGGGTGAACATCCGGTTGCGGCGATGCCTCAGCTGATGGGTGACTCCAAGCCGACCCACCCAGAGGGAATGTCCGGGGAGACCAGAGCCCCCATTGGGCCGTCCCAGTCGGATGAAGACAAGGAGATGGGTAAGGCTAAGGGGCAGCCCTGCGATGAAGCGGCTCGACAGGCGGGCAGACGGAAGTCCGATGAGGAGGGACCCAGAAAACCTGCAGCAGCCGAGCCAGGCAGAGGTCGTTTGGAGGTCGTCACGGGCCCTGTTCTTCCGCCTTCCCCACCTCCTGAGAACGAAGAGGAGAGGGATCCAAGCCAGGGACAGGATCGGGGTGGGCGTTCCTCGCCCTCCAGCGACTCCTCTTCTTCCGATTCTGACTCTGCCTCATCTTCCTCACATTCCTCTGGATCGTCCTCTTCCTCCGAGGACAAGTCCCACTCGGCTCTTAGGAGTAGGCGGGTGAGTAAGATCATGTCTGTGTTTCAACCCACTTCTGCGTAAAAAGAAAGTGCAGCTACATTGTACTCGTGTGCCTCACCAGTTTTTCTGGTGGTACTGAAGTGAGAATCTGGAGAACCCTAATAGGCATTGTTTGATTGAGCAAAGGTTTCAATTAGGTGAGAAGGGTTGGGAAACTGGTCACCAGTTGAAAATTTTAGCGAGTAGTGCCGATATTCTAGGTCGCTTGCTTGGCTCACTCGGTAAAGGCAGTGCACTGTGGGGCAGGGGTGACCACCTGGGCGTCAGATCGAATGGAATGCGTGCCAGTATCAGCTGTGGCTTCTGAGGCTTTTGAGAGCTATGCATAATAAGCTTTATGCTGCTCAGGGATATGGGAGGGATAAAGTTAGTTTGGGTTAGCATTGTTTGTTGCTCAAGCACTGGCCTCCTACTTGCGGAATTTTTTTCTGCGCTGGAGATCTGGACACTGCATTTACTTCATTTACATAGAGCCAATCAGAATCAAATTTTGTGTTCGACCACAAAACATTGGCGGTTGCCATGAACCTACCCAGCAAACACTGTCGTTAGCTAGGCAGCGCTAACGCTTATTAACCAAAGATACAGTAACGTAACGCATTCCATAATTTGAGGGGGATAAGGGAAGGTAATAAACCAAGCTTTGCATCATAGTCCGCTATATAGCAAGCTAACAGTAAAATGGAGCTTGCTGGCGTTAGTCAATGTATATGGCTTCATAGCTCGCAAGCTATCTTGTTTGTTGAGAATCAGATGCCTGGCTAGCTATATTAGAAAGCTAGGTATATGGAAACTGGACAAACACTTTGCAATAATAACCAGTTAGAATAGGATAGAACTGCCCCAATGAGCGCCACATTAGCTAGCCAGCTAACGAGCTAGCCAAACATGCCAAGGTATGATAACTGCACAAGACTGCTAGCTGGCTAACTTGGGTTCCCAGTAAGCGGAGAAAAAGTTTAGGGGCCAGGTCACGCGGTAACGGAGTTACAAAATTGGTGTATTTTGTATCATGGCTCCAAAACTAAGTAAGATAGAGTTACAATTTAAATGGCGTTGTGTAGGTCTTCCCTAGTACTTCAAAAGACAAAATAGCCAAGTTTGTTTATTTGATTTATTTTGGGTGAAAACGGCAAAAAACTGGTCGGTAACGCTCTGATACAAAATACACCAATTTTGTAACTCCGTTACCGTGTGACCTGGCCCTGAGGACAATTCTTGGGGGGTAGACTAGCTAGCCAACTCTCGTGTTCAGACCGTTCCAGTAAAAGAAATGCAGGAAGCTAACGTTACCCAGCTAGCTAGCTAGTAACTTGTTGTAACCAAAGATGGCGTCACTCACGGCTCAGGGTACGCCCGCCTATGAAATTTTATTCTGATTGGCTATATGTAAATAAAGTAAATGCAGTGTCCATAACTCCGGTGCAGAAAAAAATTTCTCTTGCTTGCCGAACAGGCGCTCATCAGTAAAATTCTAAACAGGCACATGTTCGGTTTCCCCACACCCTCATTCTGGGCTTGCAAGTCTGGAAGCTGCGAGTTAAAAAGAGTGGCAGCACTCCCGAGATGACAGTCACGTACAAGCAGGGTTGTACATAGTTCTCTGATTGGACGTTTCAAATTTGGGTGGGACTGGAGATGCCAAAGTTTATTTTATTTTATTTTTTTTAAACGAGAGATTCTGAATTTTTAAGAGTTACTGTCCAGCGTCTCAACTCTTCCTGTGTACATAGTGGTAAATTGATAGTCATGTTAGTTGAGTCCAGTGCATTGTTCTTGTCTGCATGCTTGTAAGATGTACTACTCCAGTACTGCAAACACTGCATGCTTCTGTGATTTAGATCAGGTGATCTCATGGAAGCTTCACAGGGCCTGAATTTCAGCGCGGGATTGCGGGTATTGCACACAATTTAATTGATTCCCGCAAATCCAACACTTTTAATGCGGGAATTCCGCACACATTTACAGCGATGTATATTAATATTCATCCAACGTCTGCAGCGGGTGCTTACTGCTGGGAGACTGGCCGCAACCGCTGTGTCCGACTGACTTCGACCCTGAACACACCTGTAGCTCTCTCTGTACCTCCGTAAGCCCAAAACAGACAAGTTAAGAGTGATATATTAAGTTTGAGGAAACAAACACAGACAGCTGGAAAACGTAAATGTACATCATCTTAGGCGGAACCTGCTCAGAAAAAAATAGCGGAGCCCGAAAAACTAATGAAAACCGCGCCATGTGATGTCAACATTAACAACGTTAATCCTCAGACAGGTAACTGTAACATTACAGTATATGAACGGCTCCAACTAAACAACGGTGATATTAACGGTGCAATGTGTAAAATGCTGCGGTACTGCATTTTATCAGCTGATGTTACATAATGTCAACATTAAGTCACTCAGATGTTTCTCATTCAGCAGTCCCGAGACATTCAACAAAAACGTGATGCTAATGCTACTGAAACGGAATATAACTACTTAACTGTATAATACTGTATAACTTGTAATTACTGTAAAATAGGCTATAGTTCAGAGAATAACTTAACTACACTGGCCTAACCTGTGCACTCTAATTCAATGCAATACAAGAGCTCCAGGGGTGTCTCTAGGACTGAAGATTGGTGGGGCCCAGAGCTGCCCTTTAAAACAATTATTAACCTTGACTTGCACTCAATCATTCTCAAAACAATCCTTCCAAGATTTTCCTGGCTTTTTTAAATTGTTTTATTGATTTTTTTGCCTGATTTTGTGGTGGCTTTTTCAGAAAGTGGCAGTGAAAGTTGCAATGTCTTGGCGATTTATTTTTTTTGTCCGCGAAAAATTTGCGTGGATTTGTTGAATTTGCGTTAATAGTTGCAATCGCGACATGCAACTTCCTTGAGGGACTGAGCAATAGATTCACTCCGAGAACACGCCGGTACGGTACTGTACATTTCGGTGGCGACAATCATTAATTTGGACGCGTAATCTCCTGCATTTAAATCAGCCTTATTCAGAATTGCACTCAGACGTTTCAAATGGTCTTTTATTTTATTTAAACAAAACTATTATGAAGCGCAAGTTAAATCACTTGATGTGTGGAAAAGGTAGCGCAGATGTTTCAGAACAGGTTGTCTTTCATAAAGCATTGGCCTATTTTTGAGTAGCCTAAATAATTTTTCTAATCTGAATTTAGCCCATTATTTAGTCGTCAATAGATCGCACGGAGAGAGAAACCGTAACTTCGATTGCCAGAGGATTATTGTCATAACTTGAAAACGTGTTAATAACGGAAAATAACCGAGTACAAGCCAGGAATAATCATTGTAAAGGCATGGTCCAGGCCCCACGAATTATCAGTTTTAGAGACACCACTGAACAGCTCTAAATTCTACATTTATGAAGCTCATACATTTTTTGACAAGAGGGTGAAAATTCTGCTTTGTTTATTATTGAGTGATGGAGGTATATTAGGGTGCATTATATTGAATGGCGTTCCTAATATTTTGTCCACTCCATGAACATACATGAGGTGGGCAAAATATTAGAAACACCATTCAATGTAATGCACCCAAGTACACCACCACCACTTAGTATAACCTCAGTAATAATCAAAGTGGAATTATCACTTTTTTTGACAATGTCAACAAAAACTGAAAATGTATGAACTTCAAAAAAAGCAGAATTTATAGCAGAGCTGTTGTATTGGATTGAATGTTATTGCACAGGTGTTCCTAATGAAGTTGCAGGTGACTGTAGTTCAGAGAATAAAACTACTCACGTATATAGTAAATAACTAATTAACATATAATATAGTTCACAGAATACCTTAAATTGAAGGAAAGTGACAGAATACAATCTGCAGTAAGAATAGGACAAGGTGCAACCTGTAGTCCCCTCCAACAAAGTAAAATCCCCCCCATATGAAGCATTTAAGGGGGGAATCCCCCCTATTTTGAAAAGTGAATTTCAGGCCCTGCTTCAGCCTGTATGTTTGTGAGACCACAAATATGCGATTAGAATATTGTCACGTTGACATTTCAATGCTGATATTGCTGCTGGAGATCTACAGTGACCGAATTCTAGAACTCTTGAGTTGAAGCATATTCCCAAATGCCTTGCGTTTGGTTTGCCGTTGGAAGTAAATTTGTTGGGAGCAGGGAAACGAGTGATCTGTGAAAATTATGTTCTTCTACATGTTCCTCGCTGAAAATGGAAAATGAATCTGGGCTACGGAGTTTCATATTTAGAAAGGATTTAAGAAAAAAAAAATTAATTGTAATTTGTCCCATGCATTTATGTTGTAAAATTATGGGTCGTTTTCACCTGAACGATTCTCTCTCTGTGCCTTAGACTGCCAGCACTCAGCAGGACACTGAGGAGGACTCTGCTGATGCCCCGCCCCGCAAGAGACAGGAGTGCGCCTGGACGAGGAAGGAAACCGCACAGCCAATGCGGGGGAGAGCCGCAGCAAGGTCCGCCCCTTACTCTCAAACGCCCCCCCCCCCAACACACACACACCATCTCTCAGTGGCTGGTACCAAAACTGTATTGTTGTCTGGATTTGTAGGAGGAGGAGACGAGGGAAGGAAAGGTTTTTGAGTTTTGGGAGTGGGATGCTTTCCCTTTCATTACTTATTTGTATATCTCTCTCTGCCTTCTGCCTTCATCCTTTCACTTGATGTGTCTGGTATGACTCCACCATTTGCTTGCCCTCTAACCCACACCTATTATTATTTGGAGTGCTGCCTGGTCATAAGTCCATCACCATTAATGACAGGGCACATTATGGTATGGTGCTTTGCGTATGTCTGTTCATCCGTTTGTCCGTGAAGTTCTCTTGTAAACAGATCTAGTCCTGGAGTTTTTGGCTCATCTTTCTCTAGGAGCCATTTCCATGGTGCGGCGTCTGTCGTCCATCGTTAACTTTTTCTTTAAACAACTTCTCAAGTTTTACTTGGCAGATTTGGATCAAACTCGGTACTAATGTTCCTCTCGTGGCCCTCATCAAATGTTGTTTCGTTGTAAAGTCAAATTTGAAATCCAATATAGCTGCCCTGGCCTCTGATTGGCTGACATGTATTTGGCTTCACCTGTTCCACCAGTCAGATTTTTCAGATGTGATTCTGAATTCTGATTCTGAATTCTGAATCCAGTATGGCCGCCCTAGCCTCTGATTAGCTGACTCATTTTTGATTTCTTTTCCAGTTCTACTGGTCAGAATTGGATTAGACGTGGCGCACATTGGTCTCATGGCCCTGACCTAGCATTGCTATATTTTTTTTAGCTTTATTTGGAATCCAGTATGGCTGCCCTGGACTTTGATTGGCTGATGCATTTTTGACTTCTTTTCAAATTCTACAAGGCAGATTTGCATCAGCCTTGGTATGAATGTGCATCTTATGGCCCTCACCATGTGTCGTTTTTCCAGCTCAATTCAAAATCCAATGACTGGGTGACGCGTTCAACTTCAGCAGTACCAATGGTCAAATTTTGATCAGACCTGGTGCAATTTTCTGTCTCATGGCCCTGACTGTGTTGTTGTCAGGTTGAAGTGGCTATTCTAGCCTCTGATTGGCTGATGCATTGTGTCAGACTTGCTACAAATGTTCTCCTCCAAGCCCTAACCATGTGTTGTTTATTGGATCAATTTAGAATCCAGCATGGTTGTCCTGGTATCTGATTGGCTGACGCATTTCCAACCTCTTAAGTTGCAGTGGGTAGATTTGGATGAAGTTTGTTGAAAGAGCTCAAACTCAAAATCCACTTAAAGTTATGAAGTTGAAATGTTTTGAGTGCTAACCCACAATTTCTTTTATTAAAGTGACTTCACACCAAGTTAATGGAGTATAGAGTGCTTCAATACGGGAGTTGCATGTCTCACTGCGCATAGCCGGAAGAAGCTCCCGCGCAATGCATATCAGGATTCACAGTGGTCCCAACAAATGGAGTGTAATGTGGAGACTGCAGAACTTAGGTGTTTCTCGGAGCCTGATTTCACCCTGGATGAAATGCCAAGAGCTGTAATTCTTAGTGGATAACGAAAAACGCACTCACAAGATAATCGTCTTCTGCGGTTTATTGGAAGCAGTCACAAGACATACGCGTTTCGGTCTAAGCCAGACGATTATCTTGTGAGTGCGTTTTTCGTTATCCACTAAGTTTTTCCTTTTAACACACCCAGAAATGTGTCTCTAATTTTCTTTGAGTTGAGCGCAACCTTTTTTTTGCCGGAGCTGTAATTCTGTCATTTGAGGCGGCATCTGTTTCGGAACTGCAGCGGTGGTTAAGGTGCCGAAATGCTAGTGTTATATAACTATAACGATACCTTTACGGTTTCATCGTGATTCATGAAATATAACTAGCTAACCCATAGGAAGCTTCATTGTAACCTAGCTAGCTTCCCGTTACGTTAGCCAACAGTAATTAACGACGGTCACAACACTAAGTTAGCCAGCTGGGGAACGTAACCTTAGATTTGCGATGCAGGCCGTATTCTTCAGTCGCTCCAAAAGGGCAGTAAAAATGAGCAAAAAACAGATTATCTTCTTCTTCAGATTTTCTTTCAGTGTGACCGCCAACAATGTTCTGCGCACAAATAGTTACATCAATGCTCCTAGTGCCATGGTTGGTGAATACGTAATCATTGTCTTCCATGACGAACACACACTTGCAGACTTTTATTGGATTTACGAAGTTATACTTGTCCCTTAGTCCCAAAATGCTCAAATAAAACAATCTAAACAAGGAGTAGTTTTCGCACGATTATATATTTTAATTAGATTTCGGCTTTGCGGCGAGAACTTGCTGTATTTGCCCATCTTTCCTGCCCGTCCTACGTTAATCAGCCACTTCTTTCTAAGCTTGGAGTCCTTCGGAAAACTATACAAGCTCAATTCTGCATCCCTGTGATGGTTTCTGTAACATCCAGGCACAGAACAGGTGTAACCCGGCATCCTGAAGCTCCGGAGGTACGGATAGGGCACTGACAGGACCACTGGCTCCACAATCCCTTGCGCGAGCGAAAATCCAATACGGCGGACATGCAACTCCCATAGTGCTTGTTCATTGTTTTACATCACTTCAGGACTTGGCTGTAGATGATAACATGACTGTCAGCATGTCATAGAGTAGACTCATGTACTTAATAGTGCTGCATAACTTAAAAAGTTTCATTTATCAAGCCAGGTGTGCAATTCTGGCCACATGGGCCTCTTGTTTCTCAGTCTCTGTCGGATGTTACGGCCGGTAAGTTATTGGCCACTGTATGTCATGTTTTCTGGTATGAGCCATTTTTCAACCAATTGTTTTTCTATCTTTTCATTTCTAATTACTTCACTTAAAGTTGCCTTAACCTGTTCTGAAGATTTGCCTTCATCTGGGTAATGCGTGGCAGCCATTTTGTGCCATAGCACTTACATTTGATGGGGTATCCGGTGGCATGGTTGTGTTCAGTCACTTGGGACCATCTGTGAAGAAACTGGTCATCTGGAACTGAATAAAATGTCTCCTGTGATTGTTTTGCAGCTACAGATGGCACCAAATGCGTTAAAAATATGTTGTTTGAGGTTAGGGTTTTTCTTTTTTGTATTTGAGGTGCTTGGATAATGTGTAAATTGATTCTGTACACCAACACTTTCCCTTCACCCTTTTGTCACCTCCTGCTGAATTTTCTCTTGGCTGCTCGACCTGTTCCCTCTCCATCTTCTCTCTCACCTCCTCAGCCACAGCTGCAAGTAGGACTGGGCAATATATCGATATTGCATCGATAACGTGATGCAAAGTAAAATATCGTCACGAATTTGGGATATCGTAATGTCGTGATGAGAACTTTTGACTTTTCTGGTTTGAAAAGCTGTATTACAGTAAAGGGTTCCATTTTTCTGCTCTTACTAGACTGTTGTAGCTGTTGCCTGCACTTGCTTGGTCTTTATATCAACATTACTAGTAAATGGTTATCAAAAATATCATTGTGTAAATATTTTGGGAAAGCGCCAACATTTGTTTAGATAATATTGGCAAAACATCGATATCGAGGTATTCGGTCAAAAAAGTTGAGATATTAGATTTTGTCCATATTGCCCAGCCCTAGTTGCAAGCCTGTCTCTTCTGAAGGCCTTTCTGTCTGAAATCTCTCCCCTCAGAACCTGCCTGATAAACAGAAGCCTTACTTATGGGTTTTGTCCCAACAGATTTAAAAATCGCTGCTATTACTCTCATTCTTAAAAAAATCAGGATCCGATCTCACTGTCGTGGCTATCGACCTGTTTCAAATCTCCCATTCCCAGCCAAAGTCTAAGAAAAAGAGCCCTTTCAATAAGGGTGTGGTCTACTCCACAGCACTGACCCTTAATATTCTTTTTATTAATCTTACCACAGCATTTGACACCATTTCACATGATGTCCTCTTCGCTCGTCTTACTGCAAAGAGTATTTCTGATACTACCCTCTCCTGGATCACCTCCTATCTTTCCAACAGATGATATTACATATCAATCAAAAAGACAATCCCTTACAATTCAGCTTACTCGAGTTATCCCCCAGGGGTCTGTTCTTGGGCCTCTTCTGTTTATAACTTGCATGTTTCTCCTTGGCGACATCATCCGTTGACACGGCCTCATTTCATTGTTATGCACACAATACTCAGATTTACCTCAGTTCCAGTTCCACTACACGTTTACCACTCCCCTCATTATTACATATTATTATATATATTTAAAAAAATTACAGCACTTTAGCTGCTCGGAAAAAAACAGTTGCTCTTGAACTAACCAACTGACCTATTCCTCCGCGAGGCGCATCGTAGTTCACAGCGCTGTAGCGATCAGCTGTTTGGGTCACAGTAAAGCTGCTTGCACAAACGCGTGTATTCACGTCTTCGCATTGACTTCGAATGTAATCTGTGTGCGAAAAATTTGTTTCGCGTCCAGTGTGCAAGCGGCTTAACTGCAGTTACGAGGTCGGACGGCCGTTTAACTTGGGCAAATATTTCGAAAATGGTCCGTGTGTGTCGCTTTCTTGGACGTGCAAGCAAAGCTGTATCCTGGTGCACTTACAGCTTCCACCGCATTCCTCTGCGGAATATTGGACTTGTAGCTGTGGCTTGTTGCCTCAACACGGATATTGAGACGCCACCCATATCCCTAAAAGAACTCCGTGTTTGCAGTTTCATTTTTCCAAAGAGGATTTCGTTAGGCTACATTCAGGGAAATCTCAACGGTGCACGCTGAAGAGCACTGCTGTACCCAAGCATCAGGTAAGAGAGTGAAACACCTGTGAAAAAGTCTAATGTAACATTGCAGCACAAATTGATATCGCATTGGGTCTACGCAGCCACATGCTGTGTATCTGCTGTGCTGGTTATTATGGGTTTTTTTTTTTTTTTAATTTGAGACGTGATTCTATGCCATTGAAATGCTGTCTGCCGCAAACCGCTCAGAGTCTGACCCAAACAGCTGATCGCTACTGCGCGCAGTGAACTACGATGCGACTCGCGGAGGAATACGTCAGTTGGTTAGTTCAAGAGCAACTGTTTTTTTTTTTCCGAGCAGCTAAAGTGCTGTAATTTTTTAAAATATAGCGTACAATTGAAATGGTGCATTATTTTCAGGTAGGACCTCTTTTAGGCCGTGAAAATACGCTGTTTCTGTGTTTCCCTTCGCAACAGTGTATCGCCTAAATTTCCACCCAGCACTATGCCCTGGTGCGGCTACCTGGAGATCAGAGAGCTTTCTTCTGCATCTAATGTAAATTGTGGCAATTTGTAGCTCATACAACCCCACTTCAAAAAAAGTGACCTATCCCTTTAAAAGGTGCATTACATATTCAAGTATTTACCAAATTAAAAAGTGCAACAACTGATCCTTCAATAACGTATAAATAATATGTAAACCTTCAAATAATAAATAAGTAAAATATTGCACAATACAGGGTTTTTCCTGGCTCATAAAGAGCTGGTGGTGGTACTCGGTCATAGGCTCCTGCGCACACTCAAAATGTTGTAGAGCTGGAGGGAGGGGATTGTTGATGCTTCTCATTTGGTTGAGCGGGGGGAAGGTCGTCATTTAGCTTTTTATTTAGTTGAGCGGGGGGCTGCACATGATTTTTTTTTTTTTTTTTTTTTTTTTGACCGCGGAAGCATGGCACTTACGTTGCGCAAATTCTGCATTTTCTTTTTTTTATTTCGCGCACGCAAATGAGAATGCGATACAGAAAATCGCGTTGGGAGCTGGTGGCGGTAAGAAATTAGGCGGTGGCGGCCGCCACCAAATTCTCTATGCAGGAAAAACCCTGCAATAGGCAGACACATTTTTAAATCATCGTCTTAAAACCCTCTTTCTCTACCGTGTTCAACGGAACCATATCCTTGACGAGGTGGACTGCGATTGCGTTTGCTATCTCGACCCACTGCTTGCTTTTTTTTTTCTCGTATGCCGTGCCTTTTTAAAACGCATCTTGGATGAACGTCTGACTCGGACTTGACTGTTTTGTAGATTTAGCTGTAGATTTGGAGGGCGCAGATCTTAGCCGAAGACATTTCTGGTTCTCTAGAACGTGTTTACGGCCAAGGTGGTGCAGCAAATTGCTCGTGCTACCACCAACGGCTACAATTTTTGCTCGACAGCATTTGCAATAGACTGTTGTTTGCTCCACGTCCAACCTTTTTAAAACCGAAAAACCTCCAGACGACAGAAACGGCTTCTCTCTTTGGTATTACAGTAACTCCTCTGGGTCATCATGCTCTTCAATAACGTGTACAGTTGCTTCGCTTTCTGAACTCTTGCCACCAGCAGCCATTCTCGCCTCTAAACTTTCCTTTGTGCACATGCCCTCGAGCACGCTGGTCTGTAGTGTTTGTGTGCAGCGGTCAAATGGGTCCCCGCGGAAGCACTCTACCGCTGCGCATGTTCCGAACGTTGTTTAGGCTATTCAGCGGTATGACGGTATATGAAAAATTCATATCATAACGAAAATTAAGACCGGTTTTCGGAACGAACTGGTATACCACACATCACTAATCCTTTACTTGGCTCCGTTCAACATGTCAACGAAAAATATCGATGTCAGTCAAGGCCCCCACCCCCCCCCCGAAGCATTTCACATGCCCTCTGATGTTTGGCACTTTCGGCAGCCGTTTGTTCAAGATTGCATCGGGTTGAATAAAGGAAAAGGGCAAGCTAGGATGTTTGACCCATGGTAGCAGGTGGTCTTGCGACGCTTTAAAAAATCGCGATTGCACATCGTTGCATCCCTATTAATTATGAAGAAAAAGTTACTTTCTGTTTTACTGAAGGGCTTGTGTCATCGGTCTCTTTCGTTTATTGGCATGACTGATTATTAATTAGTATTGGAACATAATTTGAGTTAAATTAGCATAGGTGTGACTGTCGGTTGTAAAAAACAAAATAAAAAAACATCTGAGGTGCAGATCTTATTGGCGCTGTAAATTAAAGGGGGAAAAAAGCCTGTCTAGTAAACGATGGGGAGGACTAGTAAACTGGAGTCATTACTTATCTGGATGTCAAGTGGGGAAAAAAAATCTAATTTCTATCCCTGATAAAACTGATCTGCTGCTGGTTGGTCCCAAAACACCGAACAGTGAAATTTCAGTTTTTTCATGGATTGAGCCCCAGTTAAGCTTGGGCAAACTGCCCGCAACTTGAGTGTCATTTTTTGACCAGTCGCTCACATTTGAAAATCACACCCATGCCTGGTCAAATCGGCCTTTTTTCATCTCCACGACATTGCACGTCTTTGTCTCATCCTCTCTAGAAGTTACAGAAATGGTTGTTCATGGTTTCATCAGCTCCCGCCTTCATTATTGTAATAGACTGATCATTAGTCTGCAGTCCAAACCCTCACAGAGTGCCAGTACGTTCGAAATTCTGCTGCGAGAATGCTTCCTTACTCACGCAAATCGCCCAGCTCACATTAACCCTATCCTTTATGAATTACATTGGCTTCCCTCATCATCCAGAATTATAAAATACTCCTTTAGCATTCAAAGCCTCCATTACCCTGGGCCTCTTGCAACCGTTATACTCCTGTCAGTGCAGTCAGGTCCTCGGCCTCCAGTTCACCTGCTCTGCCACAAACCTCTTCAATTTCTGAACTCACGTCACAACTAAAAATCCACCTGTTCTGACAGTACTGTTAGTCTCTCTTACTGAAATTTTCTTTGATAACAATAAGATTAAATTTATTGGGTTTTTTTTTTTTTTGGTCATGAATTTTATTTTTGCTCTGTTTGTCCTATCATAATATTTTTAATATTTTAAATAAGTTTTATTATACTCTGTGTGCTGTGTAAAGCGACTGAGTCAAAAAAAGGTGGTATTTAAATAAAACCTTTTCCTATTATTATTGCTGTTGTTGTTGTTATCCATGATGCCTTGATTTACCATCACTGCGCGAGTTGAAGGAAGTGGGGAATTCACCCGGTTTCACCTCTTCCTTTCGTCCTTGTGCGTCAGGTCCATGTAAAGGCCTGTAGTGCTGACTTGTTAATATGCATTTTCTCTCTCCCTCCCTCCCTCCCTCTCTTTCTCCCTCCCTCCTTCCCTCTAACTCGGCCTTTTCTCCACCTCCGCTTTTGTCTGTCCTCCCTCCCCCTCACTTTTCTCTTCCGTCCACTTGCCCTAACTTGTTTTCTCTCTTTCCATTATCTGCCCCCATCCCTCCCTCTTTTTTTTGTTCTCTACTCCCTCCGCAGAGGCCTTGTATAGAGAAAGGAGAGGAAGCAGAGGGGGAAGAGAAGATGGAGAAGGAGGAGGACCATGAAAGACGACAACCAGCGAGGTCAGTTTCCACATACTAAACCGGCACACCTTTACCTCTCACCCCACGCCTTTACCTCTCACCCCACACACCTTTACCTCTCACCCCGCACACCTTTACCTCTCACCCCGCACACCTTTACCTCTCACCCCACACACCTTTACCTCTCACCCCACACACCTTTACCTCTCACCCCACACACCTTTACCTCTCACCCCACACACCTTTACCTCTCACCCCACACACCTTTACTTCTCACCCCGCACACCTTTACCTCTCACCCCACACACCTTTACCTCTCACCCCGCACACCTTTACCTCACCCCACACACCTTTACCTCTCACCCCCACACCTTTACCTCTCACCCCACACACCTTTACTCTCACCCACACACCTTTACTTCTCACCCCGCACACCTTTACCTCTCACCCCACACACCTTTACCTCTCACCCCTCACATCTTTACCTCTCACCCCACACACCTTTACCTCTCACCCCACACACCTTTACTTCTCACCCCGCACACCTTTACCTCTCTCCCCACACACCTTTACCTCTCACCCCGCACACCTTTACCTCTCACCCCGCACACCTTTACCTCTCACCCCACACACCTTTACCTCTCACCCCACACACCTTTACTTCTCACCCCGCACACCTTTACTTCTCACCCCGCACACCTTTACCTCTCACCCCGCACACCTTTACCTCTCACCCCACACACCTTTACCTCTCACCCCCACACCTTTACCTCTCACCCACACACCTTTACCTCTCGCACCCTCTCACCACACCTTTACCTCTCACCCCACACACCTTTACCTCTCACCCCGCACACCTTTACTCCTCACCCCGCACACCTTTACCTCTGCACACCTTTACCTCTCACCCCGCACACCTTTACTTCTCACCCGCACACCTTTACCTCTCACCCCACACACCTTTACCTCTCGACCCGCACACCTTTACCTCTCACCCCACACACCTTTACCTCTCACCCGCACACCTTTACCTCTCGACCCGCACACCTTTACCTCCCACCCCGCACACCTTTACCTCCCACCCCACACACCTTTACCTCACCCCGCACACCTTTACCTCTCGACCCGCACACCTTTACCTCTCGAACGGCACACCTTTACCTCTCACCCCGCACACCTTTACCTCTCGCCCCGCACGCCTTTACCTCCCACCCCGCACACCTTTACCTCCCACCCCACACACCTTTACCTCACCCGCACACCTTTACCTCTCGACCCGCACACCTTTACCTCTCGACCCGCACACCTTTACCTCTCGACCCGCACACCTTTACCTCTCACCCGACACCTTTACCTCTCGAACGGCACACCTTTACCCCTCACCCCGCACACCTTTACCTCTTGACCCGCACACCTATACTTCTCGACCCGCACACCTTTACCTCTCACCCCGCACACCCTTTCCTCTTGACCCACACACCGTGACCTCTCACCCCACACCTTTACCTCTCACCTTTACCTCTCGATCAGCACACCTATACTTCTCGACCCGCACACCCTTTCCTCTTGACCCACACACCGTGACCTCACCCCGCACACCTTTACCTCTCGAACGGCACACCTTTACCTCTCACCCCGCGCACCTTTACCTCTCACCCCACAGCACCTTTACCTCTCACCTCACACACCTTTACCTCTCGACCTGCACACCTTTACTTCTCGACCCGCACACCTTTACCTCTCACCCCGCACACCCTTTCCTCTCGACCCACACACCGTGACCTCTCACCCCGCACACCTTTACCTCTCGACCCGCACACCTTTACCTCTCGACCCGCACACCTTTACCTCTCGACCCACACACCTTTTCCTCTCGACCCGCACACCTTTACCTCTCGACCTGCACACCTTTTCCTCTCTATTATCTCTCAACCCGCACACCTTTACCTCTCCACCTGCACACCTTTACCTCTTGGAGGGAGGCACGGAGGCGGTAAGACTGACATTAAATTAATAGGCTATCGCAAGTACTGTATGTGTTTGGTTAAAATTTGCTTAAGCTTACAAAAGGACCCCTCCGATAGAACAGTTGTTAACAGCCTACTATTTGATGCATATTGATTAGTTGTTCTACGGTGCCAAATAAATTTTTTTTTCTGGAATCCAGGAAGACTTTCAAATTTTCCATTCCAAAACCCTGTCTTGACGTTCAGAATCACCTGTCATTAAGCTTGCAACTAGCGAGCACTGCGGTTCTGAAGCTAGTGAGCTATTCTATGCCCTATAGAGTCTGTAAATAAGATATGTAACATTATTTAAAAAAGGTTATGTATGAATCAATCCAAATCTTATTGAAAATTTCTAAAAGGCCCCAATGTCATTCATTCACATGAATATAATTTTAATATTTCCGTAAAAATACATTAGTTTATATGTTGACAATGTTATGTTCTAAATATAGGACTGCGTCATTGTATTAAATTTATTCCAGGACATCTTTAGGATAAATAGGATCTTTAATATGAATAGGATTGTTTGTTTTTGGACATTAGCCACTCAACCCCTGCCTACATAATAGTAATTTCACTCAAATGTACATAAATTCAACTTAATTGTGACTCGGATTATATGTATTTTGGTGTTTCACAAGACAACGCTTTCTACTTTCACAACACTTGGAGTGTTTTGGAAGCATTAAAGCCTCATCGTTTAGAAACATTTTGAAAAAAAGACCATTACAGTATTGTACTAACTTTTTACAAGTTGTTGAGGGTGGTATCTTTTACTAAACCTGGTCTAGGGATGTGGGTGGGGGAGGGGAGACTTGGTCATCTGTTAACGTATGCTAAAATCACAAATGCATACAGCCACTGGATTTGTATATTAGATATACACAACAATTATTTTGTTGTAGGCTAATTGGTGTTATATAAACTCAAAAACTAATAATATCAATGTTTTATGGGATATATGGTCCAATGTGATGTTAAAATGGAGACTTTTTTTTCTAATAACCTGAAATTTTTTCAACCGGTCACTACCTCCCATCCCCGTCCCCCGGAGAGTGGGCTGGTCAGGCATGAATTCCCGGGCCACTTTTTTGCCCCAGTCTGCCCCTGCTCTTGACCCGCACACCTTTAAGTCTTGACCGGCACACCTTTACGTCTCAGCCCGCACACCTTGACCTCTCACCCCGCGAACCTTTACCTCTCACCCTGCACATCTTTACCTCCCGACCCGCACGCCTTTATCTCATGACCCACATACCTTTACCTCTCGACCCGCACAGCTTTACCTCTCGACCCGCACAGCTTTACCTCTCGACCCGCACACCTTTACCTCTCAACCTGCACCCCTTTACCTCTCGACCCGACACCTTTACCTCTCGACCCGCACACCTTTACCTCTCGACCCGCACACCTTTACCTCTCAACCCGTGCACCTTTACCTCTCTTCCTGCACACCATTACCTTTCACATTTGGTCTTATGGAGAACGTGCAAACTGACATGTGGAGGCCAAATGGTTGCAGATAGAGATTAAGGTTGTATTCTGGACGTATAGGAAGTCATATATGACCTGTATTTTGGCTGTGTTAAAGTTGACCTCAGACGACCTTGAAAGGTCAAACTTTAGGTCAAGCAAAATCTTACAATTTCCAAAGGCTTCTATGGTTGAAAATGTTGAGGATAGAGAATGTCTATTGAACACTTATAGGAAGTTATATATTTACTTTCATTTGGTGACCTTGAACTTGACCATCAATGACCTTCGAAGGTCAAACTTTTTAGGGAACTTTCAATGACTTACATCACCTAAATTGTTAAAGATAGAGCTTAGGTTTGTATTGGACACAAATAGGAAGGTCATATATGAACTTTCATTTGATGACCTTCATACTGACCTTCGGAGGTTGTCTTCTTCTTCATCTGAAATTCCGGGAGGCTGTATACTGTACGGCGTAATGCTGCCCTCCACAGTTCATTACAAGACATTATTCAAATCTTCTCACCATTCGCTCTCACACTCATACCTATGGGCAATTTAGTGTCTCCAATTAACCTGACATGCATGTCTTTGGACTGTGGGAGGAAACCACGAACAGGGGGAGAACATGCAAACTCCACACAGAAAAGCCCCAGGCCAGAATCGAACCCATGACCCTCTTGCTGTGAGGCAACTGTGCTAACCACTATGCCACCGTGCCGCCCTTACCTTTGGAGGTCAAATGTGACCAAGTGAATATCAATGACTTGAATCACTCAAATGATCACAGATTGAGTCTAGGTTTGTGTTCCAGACATCTAGGAAGTCACACATGAACTTTCATTTGATGACATTCAGCTTGACTCTTGGTGACCTTCAAAGGTCAAACTCGCCAGTGAAATTACGACTTGTATCACCAAACAGATTGAGCTAGGGTTTTTATAGAGACATTTAGAAAGTCATATATGAAGTCCATTTGCTGACCTCAACTTGACCTTGTCTGACCTTTTTAAAGTTCACAATTGACATAATGAATTTTCAATGACTTGTATTACCAATGCTGCTTCAGAGCTTAGGATGGTATTACAGACATACAAGAGGTCTTGTAAATGTATGTGAACTTCTATTTAGTGATCTTGACATTGAAGGTCACTAAATTGAAGGTCAAACTCATGAAATTTTCATTACTTGTATCATCATTGTAAGATCGCTTGGCGGAAGCTACAGGACCCTTGGTCCTATTTTTATTTCTGCTCAAGTTTTCCTCTGCCCAACCACATCTCAAAATGCGTACTTTCTCCCAAAATCCCTGTGGTTTTACTCTGCAACATCTGTTTCCTAAGTCAGGGCTGCCCGAATCCGGCCCTCGAATCAAAATCCAGCCCTGGTTTTCTTTCCCTCCAAGTAGCTCTGAGAACAGTTACTGCCACTGATTGGTCAGATGGTCATCACACCCAACTCCCAGGTAAAGGGAGGGTGGAAAAGCAGTAGTTCTCGGCCCTCATGGACTGTGATTTAGGGAGCCCTGTCCAAAGAATTCACAGGAACTTGCAATCAGGAACAGGTTTGCCTCCAAATGCATATATTAACTTCGTAATGCGTATCTCTCTATCAGAGGGCGAAACTTTTCTCATCAAACTGCCTGGCATGCCATTTGGCATTCCCAACGTACTGGATTACCAGCCAAAATGCATATGTATACATCAGTACACGCACGCTTTTGTCTCGGCATGTACACAATTGTGTCAAAGGTCTCCTACATTTATTCCCTGACATTTATTTGTTTGTTTTTTAATAAACCACAACCCCAATCAAATCGGTTTCGTGCGGAACTGTTACAAGCTGTGCAGCCAGTTGAATGCAATTCTTACTTGCGGTTATCCTCTGATGTAATAGAAGGTCTTCACATAGGAAAAAGACGAACAACATGGCTCACATTGTGGGACCAGTTTGATATTCAAGAAACAAATACATGTTAATTTGTTATTTATAATCTAAAAATAATTTGGCGTTTGAATGCTAAATCGTCTCCGTTGAATGGCTTGGTAATGCTGCAACAAATATTACAATGCGTTTCCGTCCTGGCGCTCTACCTCTGGCAGCATCACAACTAGTGCTGACATGATGGTAGATATGGAGGGGAAAACAGGACATGATATCAAAAAATGGGAAACAAAATGGTACTATAACAAAATGCAGACCAAAATGACATACAAAATGCTGGTGGGAAGCCAGCTCTGGAGCTAAAGCATCAATATGAACTGGGCAACAATTCAAACCAAACATAGTAGAAAACTAGAATATATATCAGTTCCTCAATTATGTTTACTTGGGTACAAATGCCTTGGTGGAAGGTCAGTCTGGCTTTACTTGCAGGAGGTGTGGGTTAAAATTGCTGCCTCTTTTGCTGGTTTGGCTGGATTTTATGGCCCAGAATTTCATATCTGTGGTTGAATGACCGGATATGAGCAGCAATGGCATTAATCTGGTCCTTAGTTTGGCACAGGGGCATCCTTCAATGCTCGTGATTTTCTTCTTTGCACGTGTGGCAATATTGCGGAGTTCCATGTTAATGCCGCAGTCACACTAGCTGCTTGAGTTCCATCGATTTCCGGCCAAACATACAGGCGACAGAAACTGATATGTATCTGGTTGCAAAGATGCTTACCGTAACATAATAAAAGTCAAAACATGGTGAATTTAGCCCTGCGAATACAGGTGGTATAGATATGCAACCCCAATTCCGAAATAGCTGGGACAAAGTGTAAATTGTGAATAAAATCAAAACACTATGACTTTCAAATCGCACCAGCTAGTATTTTATTCACAAAAGAACAGAGATAACATAGTAAAATTTCTCAGTTTCAGCATTTGCTATTTTGTCCACAGAATGAGCTCATTTCCAATTTGATGGCAGCTGCAAGTCTCAAAAAAGTTGGGACAGGGGCCTGTTTACCATGGTGTAGCATCCCTTCTTCTTTTTAACAGAGTGGAGGCGTCTGGGCATTGAGGAGACAAGTTTTTTGAGTTTAGCCATTGGAATTTGATCCCACTCTTGTTTAATACTGGCTTCCAGCTGCTGGAGAGTTTTGGGTCTCCTTTGACAGACTTTTCATTTAATTATGCGCCAAATGTTCTCAATTGGTGAAAGATCAGGACTGCAGGCAGGCCAGTTCAGCACACAGACTCTTCTACTACGAAGCCATGCTGTTGTAATAGCTGCAGTATGTGGTTTTGCATTGTCCTGCTGAAATACACAAGGCCTTCCCTGGAATAGATGTCATCTGGAGGGGAGCATATTTTGCTCTAAAACCTTTGATATACCTTTCAGCATTCATAGTGCTTTTTAAAACATGCAAGTGTCCCACACCATATGCCCATATGCACTAATGCATCCCCAAACCATCAGAAATGCTGGCTTTTGAACTGAACGCTGATGACAGGAGGGGTAGTCTTTCTTCTCTTTAGCCCGGAGGACACAACGCCCATGATTTCCAACAAGAAGGTCAAACTTGGACTCGTCTGACCACAGGACACTTGGCCACTTTGCTACAGTCCATTTTAAATGAGTATTGGCCCACAGAACACGGCGGCGCCTCTGGATCATGCTCAACAATGGCTTCCTTTTTGCATGATACAGTTTTAGGTGGCATCTGTGGATGGCACGGTGGACTGTGTTTACAGACAGTGGTTTCTTGAAGTATTCCTGGTCCTATTTAGTCAGGTTAGTGACAGAATCATGCTGGTGAGTGATGCAGTGGCGTCTGAGGGCCCAAAGATCACGGGCATCCAGTAAAGGTCTTCAGCCTTGTCCCTTACGCACAGAGATTTTTTCCAGTTTCTCTGATTCTTTTGATAATGTTACCACTGTCGATGAGACCTTCTAAGCCTTTGCAATTGACATTGAGGAACGTTGTTTTTAAAGTATTCCACAATTTTTTTACGCAAGCCTTCACAGGTTGGAGAGCCTCTGGCCATCTTCACTTCTGAGAGACTCAGCCTCTCTAAGACATCCCTTTTACAGCCAATCATGTTACACAACTGATGCCAGTTAACGTAATTACTTGCTAAATGTTCTTTCAGCTGATTCTCTTATATATTAATTGCTTTTTCAGCCCTTTTTTGCCTGTGTCCCAACTTTTTTGAGACCTGTTGCAGCCAGAAAATTTGAAATAGGCTCATTTTGTGGATAAAAATGTAAAATGTCTCAGTTTTAACATTTGAAATGTTATCTATGTTCTATTGTAAATAACACATTGGCTCATGTGATCTGAAAGTCCTTGCTTTTTGATTTTATTCACAATTTACACTTCGTCCCAACTATTTCTGAATTGGGGTTGTAATCCAATAGAGGAGCTTAGACATAAGCTAGTTTGTGGATGATCTCTATGACTGGCCATTCAGTCAAATGGTGACAGTTAATGTTATGTAATGTCATTCTTACAGACTACAAAATGCAATCTGGTGGAGAGGCAGCATTATTTCCTGTGGTGGGCCAGACTGGCATGGATAGCGTAATATGTACACAGCGGTCACTACATGGGCTGGTGTCATTTAACTGATATAATGATGTTGCTAGCCAATCAGCTTGATAGCCAACTTTCCCCACCTGTGGCATACAGTTGGCTATTTTTTTTCTGCTGTCATACATTGATGCAGAGTGGTTTTGACAAAAACAGATCATTTTAAGGGCCTTTAATCTTTTTGAATATCTGGTTTTACTGCATCTGTACAATTTAAAAAATAATTTTCTGGAATCTCGTTGATATCGTTTCTGGTTTTTTGGTTTGATGTGTTGATATTTTGTATTCGTTGTTTGCACTGTGATAGCAGCATAAAGCCGATCCTTGATGCATTTGGACGGAAGAGTGCTTAGCTTGAAATGTGTTGCAATATTGTAGCTACAAGACCAAGCCATTCTGTCTTGTCAATTTTGCTTTGGAGTGCCGATTTAATTTGTTGCGCGGTAGGCAGCAAATATATTTTTGTTTCTCGAGCATACCATGGTCCCTTCTAGCTTTTTTCTTCTGATAAAAGATGCAAAAGAAGAAGTTATGAGATGGGACTGAAGATTGGCGCCGATTTTGGAAAGCAAACAAACTGTACCCCCAGGACACTTTGCATTTTGGTACGCATTATTTGTGTTCACCAGCAAAATTAACACCAGGATACATTACCTGCATATTCAGTGTCTAGTGTCCTGAAGAAACAAGGTTCTGACACCCAATATTTTTGATGTTGCTGAAACTATCAGATGGTTTACGCCAATTAATGCCCTTGTGACTGCAGATGTTTTTTTTTTTTTTTTTTTTTTTTTTTAACTCTCAGTTGCAAAGATTATGACTCAGATTTTGAGCAGCTCAGGCAGTGAAAGTTATAATACATCTGCATTCATAATGGCAAACTTGAGCCATATAATCAAGTATAATTTATGAAAGGAATAAACATTTTTAGGGGAAAAAAAAAGTTTAAAGAATACTACTTTCATCAGTCTACACCATATAGAGTTTCAGGAGTATCTGAGATGATGGATGTCAGGAGTTGGTGATATGCTATGGAATTACCTTCGTAACTTTCAGCAACGTGGCTGAACTAGTCCAGCAAGAAAACTGTAATCGGTCACCTTGCTGGCCTGTTTTTCTTGGCAACCAAGCTCTTAGCTTGTTTCATTGTTAAATCAAGCATTTCACTTCCTGGTGTATTTAATACCTTTTCAGCTTCATTGCATTCATGGTCAAGTCCAAACAGATTTTGTGTGAAATGGATATTTTTTACCTGCTTCCGGAAGTTTCTCAGAACCTGAAGCCTCAGAGTGGCCGGTATCAAAGTGACCATATTGGTATTCCTGGAGATCATCCGCTCTGTAGGTCTTCATCTCTGCAGTAGATCAGCACGCCCAACGATTAGCACCTGGACTAGATCTCTTGCGGTAAAATTAGGTGTCCTTTGTTAGTTTGGGATTGAACTTGCAGTATGGCGGATCTCTTGGAACAGAGGTGCTTACCACTGGTGTATGGTTTTATGGGTTAAAGCAAGAGGATACACTTGAAGTAATGTCAAAAGTTGACTTTCCATTCTCTGGGTAGCTCTTCCACCTAGACCTGGCTCATTTGAAAAGCTGTTCTGGATTTGTGTATTTCTGCAAGCTCTACTGATTTTCTTCAGAGTACTGAAAGTAATGAAAGAACCTCGGAAGGGGCCAACGCCACCTTCTGCGTCTCGTGGTCGGCACCATTGCACCGGGACCAAGATCAGTCGAGTGCTGAAAAGGGATGTACTGATCTTACTTTTCCGGTCCTGATACCGATATCTAGGCTTTGGGTATCAGCCAACATGGTGTGCCCATCTGGTACCAGTGTTTAATTAATAATAAGCTCCAAGCCTCACTCTGCGGTCGAGGCTGGAATCATTCTATAATGTGCAGGACAACATCAGGCTTGACTTTAACATTACTTTCCAAACTTTGTAAACAAAATGTTTCCAGTGTATCTGATGCCAGATTGGCATGCTATCGCCAGTACCCGATCAAGCCATTTGAGTCAGAATTGGACAAATAAATGATGATCGGATCAGTGGATCTCTAGCACTGAAAAGTATTTGAATCCTAAACAATGGCCCACTTGCCCTTGGTCCGTTTCCCTTCCAGAAAAAAATTGTGATCTGTCCTGCATCTGTCTGCATGGGTTTGGGTTTTCTGTGAGGAAAAGGGAGTTGTGATATTTGGCATTGAGAATGTCACTATTTAATCAGTGTAACATTATATAATCACATTGTCCCTTCTACATGGATGGCAGAATGTGTGGCTCAGCTTGAAAGTTATTCTGGCAAAAAAAATGGTTTTCTTATAAATGCGTTTAGATCGATTTCTTGCCTCTGAATACCTTTTGCTGATACAAATGAGTATCTTACAGCTGTTGTCACCACTGACCTGCAGTATTTTTAAAAGATTTTAGATTTTGCCTCAGTACTGGGTATTAGGGAAATAATGTTGGTGTGCGCACTCAACATTGGGTTTTGCGAATGGGAAGGCTAGGTTTTGCCCCTCTGTCGGTAAATATGAAATCCTTGGGGAATTACTGAAGGTGCATGCCAGTGGCACTCCATTCTCTCAACATTTACGCATAATTCGAAGCTCTGAACATGTACACGCTAAAGACACCTCTAAATTCTCAATATTATAACAGTTATACACACAAATGCCTTCATATGAAAAAGTGTGTGGGCATTTTCGTGTGTGTGTGTGCGCGCAGTGGTGTGGCTAAACTTGTTGCCAAGGTAGTGTGGGCATGTGCTATTGTGCTTGCGGATGTGTGAAATGGTGAATGTGCCTTGTGTTTTTGTTGTGATTGCATGGAATTGTGTGTGGTCACTTGTTTTTGCTTGGTAGCTGCATTGTTGGCGAAAGTTGATGGATTCACGTAACATGCAACGAAAGAGACTACATTCTTGTGCAAATTAATTGGATAAAGCAGGCTGGAGTGGCAAAAACCATACAACAAAGGTTTTCAGGCTTTATATTACTTAAATAGCATTTACATTCAACACTCAGTACAAGATGTGTCCTCCACAGTTCTTGATAATTGTTCCACTGTTTTGGCATGGAGCTGACCAGGTTTTTGCAGGTTGCCTTGATTTCTTCAGTGTGATGCCACACCTGGACAACTGCACCGATGACTTAAGCTCTTGTGGTGCAGTCCTTTTGTTGCAGCCTTGACTTAATGATGGACCAGAGATTCTCAAAGGGATTGAGGTCAGGTGAATTACCAGGCCAGTCCAACACATTTACAGTACTGTGTTGATGATGCAATCACATCAGCTGCACAATACAAGTCAAGGAAATCAATAAAATGTGGCTGAAAGGTACTATGCAGTGATCTTTGAGGTGGTCAAGTAAAACATTCATCACTTGGCACGACTACTTGCACTCCATTCAGCTCATTCAATTGACAAGCACCTTTATCCAATTAATTTGCACAAGAATGTAAGTGAATATACCAAATTTAGGATAAGTTTGTATTGGAACGTGATGAGGTCCTCAAAACCCAGAGTCGGGAGCTGCACACAACGAAGGCCAACACACACACACATACTCTCTCTCTCCAGAAATGAGTTTTGAAACGTGCTAAATGGAACAGGGAATAAAGGTGCTGTGTAAGGCTACATCCCAAGTCGGGACTCCTGCTCTGAAGTTAAAATCTACAATAACAGTGACTGCTTCAACTTTGGGGGTAGGGGAATGGAAGGATTAACACATGGCATTGATTTTTGGTTTCTGTAATGGTATCAGTGGGCTTACATTTAAAGGTGCACTATGCAAGTTTGTTGACTTTCTGCGCGATTATATTTTTGTCTCAATTCACCGACATCTCTCCACGATCTGTTAGCTGCCTGCCCCTAAATTCACTGAAAAAAAAAAAAAAAAAACGGGGCTCTGGGCTCGCACAGGCGTCTAAACTGCAAATAAACACAAGGGGCACAGGCTGTGCCCCATAACATAACAAACCGTCCCGGCCAATCACCGACGAGAGTTGACAGTTACGGAAGCATGGGAAGGAGGGGCGGGCTACCTCTGTTTTGTTTGAGTTTGAATGTCAACAGAATGAGGTCGTTGCAAGTTACGTAGGGGGTCACATGATCCCCGAAGCAAAATGTACACAAAGGTTGATCGCAGCATAGTGAAAATGGGGAAATCTTGTGCTGCTGTTGCTTGCACCAATAATAATGCCATTCAGTCGTCTGGAAAATACGACAAAATAAGTTTCCATCGATTTCCATAAAATAAAGAGGCCCTTTTAAAAGATTGGCTTGTTAAATTAAGAAGAATTGACCGTGGAAAGCCTTACAAACCAACAAAACATTCAGTTCTTTGCTCAGAGAACTTCGAGAAAAGCTGCTTCACGTACCAGAAGTTCACAAGTAAGTCAACGGTTTTGTTGCAATGAAGACTGGTTTTAAAGTGAAGATTTTAAGAAATTAGTGGAAAATATACATTCAATACAAATATTAACCTTAGGCCTGAATGCCCCCATAACGGAGGCAATGAATTTGCATAATAAATACAGCATGTTTCCTAATAGCAACCTCGTCATGCGGCATATCCTCTTCAAGCGAAGAAACTCGGCGAAAAGTTTGTGATGACCGTTTTTACCTAAACCGAACACAATTCAAGTACCAAGCAAGAAAATAAGCATCTAGCAAAACATTAAATAAAATAATATCAGGGCTCTATCGCAAGCATTTCGACTGAATTTGTGCTATGCACACAAACGATACCTCAAATGAAAAAGGACAGTCCACAGATTCCAACGATATAAGCCTTGTCATTTTAAATTGACACCACACTCAAAGAACAGCAGGCATACACTTTAAATGCTTCAGAGATGAGCAAAGGTTTTTCTTACCTTTGATATTTTGTCATAAAAGCCGTTTGTGGGTAAATCTGCGCTTGCTATTGTTTTAGCCAGTTTATCTGAGAGTCCTCTCGCCATTATGTAATGCACTGGAAAACCTCAGCAGTATTATCACTTAAATGGTTTGTTTTTTGTATTTTCGCTATAATTAACGGCTAAATATTCAGCTGTTGGTTTCAAAGCCGGTTTATAACTGAGAATCCTTGCGCAAATATGCTCAAGTTAAAACACAGCACAGCTATACAAGTGCTAAATCGACCTGACAATGTATAGTCTGTTGAGCTAGTGTCGTGGATAAGGCGGAGCATTTGGACCTGAGGTTCAATATCCGGTTATACATGCGACATTTCAGAGCAAGGAAATACAATTTTTTTTTGTCTAAATAAATAATAATTAATTGATGCATTCCCATCCCATCAAAGCCATCTTCCTGAGTTACTTCGGGGATCACGTGACTTACACTACGGTTTCTGCACCCAGTGCAACGCCTCCATTGAAAGTAAACAAACTTGCATAGTGCACCTTTAAAATGTACTTAATGGTCACACTGAATGCTTGTTACTACTGATGGGAGGCCTTTCGATGTGAAGGATTTTTTTTGGCACTGGTCCGAAGATTTGCGTGGATTTACCCGTGATTTTGGCGCGTCTGGATTGGATCCAGTGAATATGGTCATCTAGGCCTCATATTGCGTCCATTACCAGAAACTGGACGTTTGAGCTTGTGATTTGGCTAGGAATTGGCATGACTTGTGCGAAAATTCTATTGGCCTACGAAATTTTGGATCACTGAAATTACTTTTTGTCTGGATTGAATCTTACGGAGATACGATCAGGTTTGTACCATCGGCACGGTGCCGAATTTTAGCCGGGAAAGTTGGTTGAAAATGCAGAATGCACATAAAAATGAAATTTTCAATGATGTGTCTGGGGAAACTACGAGAAACACGGTGCTGAGAGCGCAAACACGCCTTTTCCATTTACTGCAGTTGCTCTGTTGAAAGTAATTTGACCTTTTTAGAAATTTTATCAGCAATTAATGACTAGTGACATCATTAATTTAGCCTATTTACTCCTTAATTGCGATCAAATTTAACACCGCAGTGTGCTCTCTAAATTGCCCGCTGTATGAATCCATTCGGTTGCATATACGAGTCTCAATTCATTACTGACTTTGTCCCGTGTGTGTGTCCCGTCTTTTACTAACAGTCGTAGTAACGTAACGGCATACCCAAGCAGCCTACAGCTGCGATTGCAGTCTACCATTTCGGCTGGATATGCCGTTAGTCGCAATTCTCGTCAGGCGTTCAGTGCGGCAGCCATATAGCCGGTTTGCCTGTGCGGGGTCCTCGCCCTGTATCTCCGCTCTCCCTCCAGCCGTCTTTCGCAGAATTCAACATGGCTGCCGTGCGTGCTTCGCTACTGTGATACCGCCGCAGCGCAGGGACTTACGGATTTGATTGTTGAATCGATCTGTTGGAATACTGTAGTCGCTGTGTGTGAACTGGGGTTGCTGAAACGGGCGGGACGTTTTGAGTCGGGGTTCAGGCCCGACATTATGCTGTCCGAAAGCAACAAAAGCGGGTAAGCTGAGCGAGGTAGCGGAGAGGGAACGCTGCGAGGTTTCATGGGCAAATCGCAGTATGAATGTCTCCGGTGAGATCTCCCTTTTTACGTTTCTCATTCAGCGGCGCGACATGAAAGCAGATCAGGGAGTCTTCGCTTTATAGTCCGACGTATTTTAGGAAGGGATGTGTAATTATGTCTGTGCGTGTGCGAGTGTCTTCGCCTGGGGTGGGCGAGTTGTGGGGGAAGGGGAGGAAAGGTTGTGGGCATCTTCACCGGCGTTCATTGTAAAGCACGGCTTCCTTATTTCCCCGGAATGAATGAATAACGAATCTGGTGCGTATGTTCGCGATGACGTCTGTCAGGTGCTCGTGTCATATACTCCGTTAAATTTCCCGAAGGTTTGCGGGTCCTTTTTACGGAATGGTATTTCCATTTTTTTTTCTGAATGTTAATGGTTCAGACCCTTGAGGGAAGATGGAAAGCGGCGTCTCTATACCGAGGGTTGCGTTTGTGTATTTGATTCGTTTCCGCCAGCCCAAGCGGCTCATTTTTAACTGAACGTTTCGGAATACGAGAAGCACGTGCTGTGGCACGTAAGGGGTTGGCTGTTTGAATTCAAACCCTGACGTAGATATTTTCGTGAGCGTTGAGATATGGTTCTTCCTAGCACGATAAGCCCTTTGATGTCGTACTCCTTGGGTGTGTTGGTACAGAAACTTCTTGTTTCCTGGTAGAATGCACGTTCATTTGAAAAGGATTAGCTTTACCTTGTAGGCCCTGTGTACAATTACTGCGCTAGGTTGTTGGATGATGACGATTGTTGAGGCAGTGCTGGTTAGATTGTACTAGTGTTGGGCTGGTTTTAAATTCTGATTTAGGTCAGAGGAATACCCCAAGTTTAATCCCTCTCACTGGGTGTAATGTAGAGATCTCACGCCCCCTTTACCTGTCGGTCAGGTGTGAACACAATCAGAAGGAATAATTGCCCTGTCACCAGGATAAAAGAACCTGGGTTGCATTTTGATGAGATGGCATGTTTTAATGATTCCTGCATTAATGCCTAAATTGTCACTGGGCCTGCCTTTCCTGCAGTCTGGTCCTAGAAATGCATGTGATTTTTACTATCATATAAATTCTGAAAAAAGAATAGCATTTTGGATATTCCTTCATGATTTAAAAAAATACATTTCTGTTTCCATTTCTGAATTTAAACTGAACTTGTTGATTGACTCAGTGATAGTAATGGATCGGAGTTTTCAAAAACTTCTTGTAAACTGAATCATTTTGTTACTGGAGGTTCTTTTGGAAAAGGTCTCTGTAGCCATTTGCCATATGGTTGCCTTGAATGCCAGCACTAAAACTAAAGTATTTATTTTAAAGGTCACCTGTCTTGTCATCAGGTGCTTAGGTAATTTGTTATTGCAAGCTATGTCAAAATGTGTCTTTAGTGACATCAGAAGGGGGAGGGACTCCCCAGAATAATGAAGGAACTGATTAACTGTTTGATAAATTTGATCACTCTACCTTGGCTCTGGGCAGACACTGTGTGATGTCACAAAGTACCAGATTTTGAAATGGCTTGCAGTGACTAATTGGCTGTGCTCCTGGTGACATAGACCCCGAAGGGGTGGAACACCAACTTGTGGAACCTGCATTGCAGTGTTGCATTACGGAGTCTGCTGGATAATGCAGTCTTAAACCCTTAGCCCTTGTTAAACTGGAACTTGGATTTGAGGAGTAGTGTTTCTGAGTGTCACTCTTCCCTTATCCAACTAATTTCGTAATCTTCCCTTCAGGAAGTGGGGTACTGTTGAAGGTTTAGTGGGGTGTCATTTTTCTGGGTGTCTGAGATGTAGAAATTTGGGTTCAGGAAGTATTGGTCTAAAACTGGGGTGGTACATGTCAGCCTTTGTGCCTGCAGTCAGTGTGGTCTCCCTCAGTCAGCTGCCACTTAATGTGCTGGGAGCGAGATGTTTGGAGTCTGCAGGACAGGTGGTACCTAACCCTGCTTCTGGAGATCTATGTGTCTATGCTTTTCACTGTGGCCCTGCTTCAGCTTACCTGACCAGTAATGAGCAGCTGAGCCTGGGGTCTTCAGCCCTGTGCCTGGAGAGCCAGCGCCTGAAGCCGGCCAAGGCCAGGCACGCCTTATCTCCCAGTCAGAGGCCGTGTTGGAAACCGCGCTATACGGTCTGCGTACACTATTCTCACTACACGCTAGTCACACTACACGCTACTCACTACGAACAAACTCTTCCTGTTGCTTCTTCTTCTGATTATTCCTCAGCGAGTCTTTCTGGCGGTGTAACGGACGCAAACTCACTCCCCACGCATAAGTGAATGCCCTACCCCCTAAATTTGACGTCGGCGGAAGTGCGAGTAGTATGTTAGTGCGCGGTTTCGAACACGGCCAGAGATTCTGGCGAGCTGCTGATTAGCTGAATCAGGTGTGCTAAAAGGGGTGGAGCGAAAACCGACTGGACATTGGCTCTCCATGAGGAGGGTTGGAGAACGCTATGCTAAACTCTCTCTGTTTAATGAGGCGCGTGTTGCTGCAGTTGCAGTGAAAACTGGCTGGGTGAGCGGTGTCAGAGACCGCTGTGGACCATCAGTGACTTCAATGAATCTTATGAACCAAAACTAGCATGCACTCTTGCCCTTAGCCATAAAGGCTACAGTGACATTACCAGGCTGAAGTGCCTTAAATCTGATTTTATTTTTTTTTTAATACAGCAAAAATCTGATCTGTCATTCCGAGCTTCCAATCAACTACTTGCCGATATGGTCCAAGATCAGATAGATATCAGATATGACCACTTGAGTGAGAACGATCAGAGAATTGAGATGGGAAATTCGTTCTGAGCGAAAAATTGGAATTTAACAATGAGCCTTGCAGTGTGGTCTCAGCCAGTGCTGGACCCCTTCATTTCCTCACATTTTGCCTTCCGTCCCAGTGTCTCTCCATCCCTCCTTTGATTGGGCCCCATATTGGGGAACCACCGGGGATTTCTGGCCCCAGGAACAGATGTCACTTAGCCCCCCACCTCCAACAAAAATCTTGTATTCCAGTATAGTTGTGGGTGCCTCTCAGCCAATTTGCCTGAGCTGTCCTAACCCCTGCCATCCCACCGCTGGTCCCGCTAACAGCTTATGATGCTAATGCGTTCCCAAGTCTGCTGGTGGTGCCAGTGTCCGGTTTCTGTCCTGAAGATGGTGGGATGCTATCCTGCTATTGGACTCCTGCTCTGTATCAGTGGTGCTAACGTCCCACATCCTTCCTGTGCGATGGTGATGTTGGTGTTAGTGAGCCATCCTTGTTTCTGAGCTGTGGTATAACCTTGCTAATGTGTATCTGCTCTCCTTTTCTGTGTGCTGGTGATGCTGCGAACCATCTTGGTCTCCGGCACTAGCAATGCATTGATGCTAATGAATTTTCTCCCTCTTGATGTGTGGAAATGTTATGATACTAATGTGCAGACTGTAATTTGAGATGATGCTAACACACTTGCTTTCCTCTGTGTGATGATGCAATCATACTAACCCACTTCCTCTGTTCTGCGTACTGATGCTATGATGCTGATGTACTAGTTCTCGCTCAGTGCTGATGCTCGCGTGCTGGCTCTCATCAGTGCTTAGTGACACTAATGCACTGGCTCTCATCTGTGATGATACTAGCTTTCTGGCTGTCTCCGCTTTCTGTGCAGTCATGCTGACAGCTCCCTGCTCTGCAGTGATGCGCTGATGCTAACACTCAGCTCTCTGCTCTGGGTGGGATTCCACTGATGCGAACACTCAGCTCTCTGCTCTGTGTAGTGATGCACTGATGCGAACACTCAGCTCTCTGCTCTGTGTAGTGATGCACTGATGCTAACACTCAGCTCTCTGCTCTGTGTAGTGATGCACTGATGCCAACACACCAGCTCTCTGCTCTGTGTAGTGATGCACTGATGCTAACACACCAGCTCTCTGCTCTGTGTAGTGATGCACTGATGCTAACACATCAGCTCTGTGTAGTGATGCACTGATGCTAACACTCAGCTCTCTGCTCTGTGTAGTGATGCACTGATGCCAACACACCAGCTCTCTGCTCTGTGTAGTGATGTGCTGATGCTAACACATCAGCTCTGTGTAGTGATGCACTGATGCTAACACCAGCTCTCTGCTCTGTGTAGTGATGCGCTGATGCTAACACACACGGCTCTCTGCTCTGTGTAGTGATGCTCTGATGCTAACACTCAGCTCTCTGCTCTGTGTAGTGATGCACTGATGCTAACACCAGCTCTCTGCTCTGTGTAGTGATGCGCTGATGCTAACACACGGCTCTCTGCTCTGTGTAGTGATGCTCTGATGCTAACACCCAGCTCTCTGCTCTGTGTAGTGATGCACTGATGCTAACACACCAGCTCTCTGCTCTGTGTAGTGATGCACTGATGCTAACACACCAGGTCTCTGCTCTGTGTAGTGATGCACTGATGCTAACACCCAGCTCTCTGCTCTGTGTAGTGATGCACTGATGCTAACACACCAGCTCTCTGCTCTGTGTAGTGATGCACTGATGCTAACACACCAGGTCTCTGCTCTGCGCAGTGATGCGCTGATGCTAACACATCAGCTCTGTGTAGTGATGCACTGATGCTAACACCAGCTCTCTGCTCTGTGTAGTGATGCGCTGATGCTAACACACTGGCTCTCTGCTCTGTGTAGTGATGCTCTGATGCTAGCACACCAGCTCTCTGCTCTGTGTAGTCATGCACTGATGCTAACACACCAGCTCTCTGCTCTGTGTAGTGATGCTCTGATGCTAACACACTGGCTCTCTGCTCTGTGTAGTGATGTGCTGATGCTAACACACTGGCTCTCTGCTCTGTGTAGTGATGCACTGATGCTAACACACCAGCTCTCTGCTCTGCGCAGTGATGCACTGATGCTAACACACTGGCTCTCTGCTCTGTGTAGTGATGCTCTGATGCTATTATGCTGTGCTCTCTGCTGTGTAGTCATGCTCTGATGCTAACACACTATGCTCTCTGTTCTCTGTAGGGCCCTATGAAATCCGTTTTATTTTTTTCCCAAATTCATTTTTTTTTTTTTTTTTTTTTTCAGTTTTAATTTATTGGAATTCCATTTTTTTACCAATTATACCAATTTTGCCATCAGAGAGTGTGCTCTATTTATGTTAATGAATTAAATGTTCACTAATTAAATAGAAATAACCTTCAATTAGTTGATGCAACCCTCCATTTTCCTCAGTACTTAAAGTCAGAACAAGTACTGCATAATGACACAATATCACATTGCACTGTGTTGAAAGAATTTTTTTTTTTTACCTAAAATAATACTACAAAATAAAATTGTCTCTTTAAAGGAAGGGTAAGCTACAGTCAAAAAGGCAGACAACGGCCGTCGTGACATGTATTATTCTGACTGCCCCTTTTTAATCATTTATAATCTTATTGTATATACGTTGTGTATATTTATATGAATGAGAGCAGCAGTAATGACACTCAGTTTCCCCCACGAATCAACAGTTGTCTGATTCCGATGCATCAGCTATATTTAATTTATTTTTTTTAATTTTAAGAAACTTCTGTTCAGTGATCCCAATACTGTGTATTCCATCCCAGGACAAAATGTTCTACAGTAACGATTAAACATGAACAAACTGACACAAAGGTGCATCAGCTATTATTTCACCACTGGGGGACGACGTTGTGTCACAATTTGCATGCACACAATTCACTAAGTAGACTGTGAAAAGAAATATTGCTGGCTATTTAACGGTTATGTAAGTTGTTAAGCTAACATAAGATGACAAATGACGATGTTTAGGACCCTGCAATCCCAGGCATCAGTGGTCTCGTCTACAACCGAAGTGATGTGTTGCTCGACCACTCGGGGCCGATGAATTTGAAGAAGGCTGCTCACATTTTCGCGTGCATTCGCGTCTTTGCATTGACTTTGAATGTAATCTGGACGCGCGAATATTTTGTTTGGCGTTTGGTGGAAACGTGGCTTTACGAACAGCATTTCAATCAAATTATGCCGATTTCCGCGAAATTCCGCCTTTATCAATAGATTCTGTTTTTTATTGGCCGATTCCGTCCGCGATTCCGTGATCGCGGAAATCATAGGGCCCCATCTCTGTAATGACGCTTTGATGCTAACACACTGTGCTCTCTGCCCTGTGTAGTGACGCTTTGATGCTAACACACCATCTTACCTGGCCTTTAGATCACGTGAATTTGGGCACATCAATTGAGCGCAGCGACCGAGCGAGAGGGAAGGGTGCGGGAGGGAAAAAATTTTGCATGCCAATATAATTACTTTGCAGACTGAGCATTTCAGATATATAAATTGGCAGCAATGATGGGTGGATTCCTGTCAGTTTTTTTCAGCCAGAGTCCTGACATGAGTGAGCAGTTTATTCTGAAGGCTTGCTAGAATGTTAATAACATTCATATTTGAAGTACTACATGTAATTAACAGATACTTATGAGATATGTGAATAAATAAAGCTTCACACCTTTTGTCGTTTGTGGTTTGAGATAATTTAATACTTTTAAGAATATGTATCTTCAGCTTTTAAGGCATAATGGCCAGGTAGGTAAACTAAATAAACATGTCTCTGATAATGAAACAAAATAATAGGGCCTACTAATTTAACACTCTACAAAGTAACTACTTTGTCATGCACTATTTATAAAAATTAAGTTTATGTGTCCCGTGAATGCTGTTGATGATTTGTCGCATATAGCAAGCAAAGAAACTGGAGCGGTTATTAGGGCCGTGATAGACCTGGAATATACTTGCTGCTCACGACGCGTGCGCTTACGCATCATGGCTGCCACGCGTATTCTACGTTCGTGTGCGTAGAGGTTGCTCATCTCGACGCTAGGTAACGTGCGCGAGATGCAGTATTGACATGACCGCTAGAGGCGCTCGTGCGAACGAATACACTGTGACAGTGAATTCGATATCCGGGCAATACCGCCCTTTTCGCGATTTCCGGGTCCAGTCTGCTGCTGTCTGCCCCCCCTAGTGGAGACCTCCAGTATCATGCATTTTGGACGTGTTGTGCCACGAAGCGCTCTGTGTACGCGTCCGTTAGGTCACACAGCGAGTATATTTCTACCCATATACTTGCTGCAAACAACGCGAGTGCATCATGGCTGCCACGTGTTACCTGCGTCGGTTTGAGGCGTCGGACGCGGCCGGTCGCACATCTTGACGCGAGATACCACGACGCGTTCACGAGTTGCGAAATTGACATGACCGCTAGAGGCGCTCGTGCGAATAAACACTGTGACCAGACCGGAACAGACGGACATCCCCACGACAACGACCAGCATCCACTACCCAGAAATACTGGCTTTTCATTTCCGAATCATATTTTTGTTGTCTGCCCCAAGTGAAGACCGCCGGTACTGTGCGTTTTGGCTGTGTAGTGCTGCAACAAGTATACGCACATACCAGCACAGACGCGACCCGACGCGTACACGTACAATCGATCAAGCAGCAAGTATTATCACGGCTCAATATGCAGCTACAAAACCTAGTGCACGCAATAAGTAAATCCGTTCTGCTGCTGTATTTCAGCAGAGAGCATACTGCAGTCCCTGTATTCTTAAGAGCAAATTTTCATGTTTGAGTTAATTTGCATATGCATGAAGTACCGCTCCAAAAACTCAGCATTGATTTGTTCAGCTAGTTCGCTGTTAATTGCTGTTTCTTCCCCTGGAGGGTGTGTCATCATTTTATGACTCCTGCTATTCTGACCCATTGGACCATATGAGGTTAAGGTTGAAGTTCTGAACGGCCCTATCTAATTATTTCAATTTTGACAGAATATAACATGACACTTGAAAGGCTTAAACATGTACCCTCGCCGGCTAAATGCATTCACACAAGCACATACCAGTGGGAGAAAATGTGACAGTCGTAATTAACGTTAGTATTATTCACGACACCTAAGAAAATTTAGATATGATTGAATGCATTTACTGATGATCTTGGGCTAACTCCGGGTTAACTGCTGAAGAATGCTTTTACAAATCAACTGATCAGGGTTTCCTGCAGAAAATTGGTTGGTCAAGGTGGTGACCGGGGGGCGGCAGGCAGGGGAACGGCCAGCGGTTATTTACTCTTTATAAATAAAGCAGTTAAAGTGCAATAACAAAGTGACAAAGTCAACAGTCTTGTAAGTTTATTAAAAAGTTTTTATAGTGTAACACTTGCTTGTACACAGTGTATTTTAGCCTTACTGTAAGAGCTGAGCTGGAAATAACAAGATCAAATAAAAACACCCAATCTTACCAAAATTCATGCTACATGCATGAACACAGGCAAAATTAACAAAAAAAAAAAAAAGAAGAATGAAAAGCGGCGTGAAATGCGCACAACCGTCCCTAAGGGTTAAACGAAAATTAATGTAAGAACGGAAAAAGTATTTATGTGTTTTGATTTCAATTCCCCAAATGCTTTGCAGTTGTGGTTATGTTTGGGGAGAGGAGAACGGTATTATGTACGGAAGCGCATTGCATTCGCAGGATTTAAAAAAAATTTACACCTTATCTCGTAATTACGAGATCTTGACAAAAGATTAATGCTACACTCACCGTGTTCTGTGTGATATAGCCAACCTGAATATTTTGGGTCCACAGCCCACTCTGGGTTCCACCCACTACCTCGATGTTTAGAGGACTGGGGCTGTGGCTGTGGAGGTGGCGGGGGGTGTTTAGAGGACTGGGGCTGTGGCTGTGGAGGTGGCGGGGGGTGTTTAGAGGACTGGGGCTGTGGCTGTGGAGGTGGCGGGGGGGTGTTTAGAGGACTGGGGCTGTGGCTGTGGAGGTGGCGGGGGGTGGTGGAGGGGGTGGAGGACTGGGGGTGCAGAATGTGAGGAGTGGGTGGGTGTTCTGGCAATTTGTGCTGCCTTGTCAAAAAATTCTACCATATGCAAAACGATCGTAAAGTCTTTGTTTTCCCCCCAATATTGCAATATGAATCAGTTTACAGTAGTAACTTTATTTGTTAGCTTATAACATGAGCAGATGTTATAATGAGTTGGATAAGTTTGTTTAAAGATATGTGCCGCGTGCCATGATCATCCAATCTCTGCGTTTTAAGGAAAACCCAGCGTGTACATGCAAATATGTATACGCTAACAGGTCGAAAGGCGCACCGAAAAAAGACGTATATTTATGATACTTGAGATGTGAGCGAAGAAATGGAGCTCAAGATTTTAGGTTTGCGCGAGTGCAGAACCGCGAGGTAGCATATTTTGATAGGTAGCAACATTTGACAGAACACCGGCTTCTTTGAATGAAGTACCCTGATATTTTTGACTGCTTTTTCCCATCCATTACTGCACACTAGAGAAAACCACGTGCAATTGTCAAACATTGCAGAAAGCCACACGCAAACACATCGGTAGGCTTGATAAGAAACTAAATGAATTGCATATAGCCTATCCTAATGAAACAGAATATGTGGCAAGCAGTTGATAGGAGACACTATTCAAATGTTTAGATGATTAATTATCTTTCCTCCACATGACCTTCCCACGACGACGACAGGTTATTGTATATCCGGATAAGTAGCTTCTTTCCGATACAAACAAATAATGTTGGCGTAGCAACAGGTGATCGATGGCGCAGTAACATATTTAACCAACAGATGCCGGCCGCTATTCGGCCTCATCGCGATGCTGCCTTAATTTACTGTCTATGCATGCCTGGATGCAGAAGAATTTTTTTTTTTTTCCGGGGGGACGCAGTGAAGGTGGGGGGCATTTGTTATCAAGGCAGCCGCCCTAACTATAAAGCGCTGCGGGAAACCCTGCTGATAAATAGCTGAAGTTTTGGTAAACGTTTTTGGGTGGCTTTTTTATATAGTTCGGTAAGTTTAGAATTCTTTCTGAGGTGCGCTTCACGGAAGTGTAGTTTCTAATTTAGCAACTTGTATATTCCCCCATACAGTCAGTGGTTCCAACTATGTAAGTTAGCATCTGTGCTTTCGGGAAACGCACCCCTCTGGGGAGGAACCATATGACCTATCTGGCAACAATGCGTAAGAAATGAGGATAAGAAGGTGGAATTTGTTTTAACTTCTGACATAGGTATACTGATCAATTATACGGTTGGATTAGAGGTTAGAAGCAACATATCGGCCAAATTTGTGTGAGAAACGTTGCTTTTTGGGGGAAAAATGGAAGGATCAGTGAGTGAATAAAGTTGTCTGTAATGTGTTTCAAATCTCTTCCATGTATTTAATTTGGGAGCGCTAATTTGGGCGCATTTAATTTGGACACACCATTAAACAGCCTAGCCAAGCTGTCATCTAAAGGCCTGCTCTCTGCTCTGTGTAGTGATGCTCTGATGCTAACACACCAGCTCTCTGCTCTGTGTAGTGATGCACTGATGCTAACACTTCAGCTCTCTGCTCTGTGTAGTGATGCACTGATGCTAACACATCAGCTCTCTGCTCTGTGTAGTGATGCACTGATGCTAACACATCAGCTCTCTGCTCTGTGTAGTGATGCACTGATGCTAACACATCAGCTCTCTGCTCTGTGTAGTGATGCTCTGATGCCTACACACTCAGCTCTCTGCTCTGTGTAGTGATGCTCTGATACTAACACACCGGCTCTCTGCTCTGTGTAGTGATGCTCTGATGCTATTACAATGTGCTCTCTGCTCTGTGTAGTGATGCACTGATGCTAACACACTGGCTCTCTGCTCTGTGTAGTGATGCACTGATGCTAACACATCAGCTCTCTGCTCTGTGTAGTGATGCACTGATGCTAACACATCAGCTCTCTGCTCTGTGTAGTGATGCACTGATGCTAACACATCAGCTCTCTGCTCTGTGTAGTGATGCTCTGATGCTAACACACCAGCTCTCTGCTCTGTGTAGTGTGATGCTCTCTGCTCTCTGCTCTGTGTAGTGATGCACTGATGCTAACACACCAGCTCTCTGCTCTGTGTAGTGATGCACTGATGCTAACACACCTCTCTGCTCTGCTCTGATGTAGTGATGCTCTGTGTAGTGATGCACTGATGCTAACACATCAGCTCTCTGCTCTGTGTAGTGATGCTCTGATGCTAACACATCAGCTCTCTGCTCTGTGTAGTGATGCATTACAATGCTAACACATCAGCTCTCTGCTCTGTGTAGTGATGCACTGATGCTAACACATCAGCTCTCTGCTCTGTGTAGTGATGCACTGATGCTAACACACCAGCTCTCTGCTCTGTGTAGTGATGCACTGATGCTAACACACTGCCTCTGTCCCCCCACAGGGAGGTGAAGGAGGCAGCTATGTCTGAGTCGCCGGGCCCTGAGTGCGATCAGGCTGCGGAGAGCAGTGAGGGCCGAACGGAGGAGGTAAGGGGCCTCCGGGCACTGTGGAGCCTCAGGGGCTGACTGCTCACAGGTGTGTGTGTGTGTGTGTGTGTGTGTGCGTGCGAGAGAGAGATTGCATGCTGTGTCTGTATGAGGGTTAATATTTTGGATCACTGAGTGAGTGTGTGTGTGTGTGTGTGTGTGTGTATGTGTGTGAATGTATGTAAGACAGGGACTGCATGCCATAAGAGAGTATACGAGAAGGGACTGCATGTGTGTGTGAGGTGAAGAGAGTCTGAGTGTGTGTGTGTATGTGTGCGTGCGTGTGCGTCTGCGTGTGACTGTATGTATTTATAATAGGATCAAAGTTGAGAGTTTCAGTTTGTGAGAGGCTAATGTGACCTGTGATACGTCTGTATGCGTAAGTATTTGTTTCACGCCATGGCTGTGTGTTTGTGTGTGTCTGGGCGTGACAGAGAGAGAGTGCGCATTGTATGCGGACTCCTGATGATTGGAAACGCATTGCCCTCTAGGAAACATGCTTAATGCTTGATTTTTCTGATCATCTTAGTCCGTCATAGAAATTGATCTGTTCGGATATTATTTATGTACTTGCGTAGTCTGGAATGGTGGTTCCCAAACTCAGTCCTGTGGCCTCCCTGTGCGTGCTGGTTTTCATTCCAACCACAATAGCAATTGCAGGATTTTAAACAAGCGGTTATGTTGCCTTAACCCATTTAAACCGGGACAGCATGCGCGCATTTTAAGAAGCCGACACAGATATGCGCGCAATTTTGAAAGTACCGTAATTACTGTAAGTTTTGTGCAATAGAAAAAAATTCCAACTGTTCCTGAAAGCTGAGAAGCTGTGCTTCAGCCCAAATTCAGGTTACTATGGTAAATATGGCAGCATGATTCTCTGCTGGGATTTTTGCATTAGGCCTTAAAGGGTTAAATAACTGCTCTGAAAATGAATGCGCCTAATTATCCTCATCAGACTTGGATATGCACACATGCATTAAAGAATAAATTCCATATCCACATTGTGATATGAGTAATAACTGCATAAAAAGAGCGGGAGAAAATTCACCCCAATATCAGCAATCAACAGGTTCCTAAATGCTGAAACTACAATACATGGTGGGGAAAAAAACCCCAGCAATTTATTAGACAAGCAAATGACAGTCATACCTGTTTTGTGTTGTGTTAAAGTGGATGAAAATTATTTTGAAAGAACTTTGAACTGTGCTCAGCAACCTGATTTGGAACTTACTGATTTTTCTCAGTTTCTAATTTGATCTGTCTAAAAATTGTTGCTTGAAATTGCTTGCTACCAAGAAAAAAACATTGTATATGTTCAAGGGTCTTTGATTTTTCATGGCACGCATGGATATTTTATTAAAATTTGGCTTAAGACGGCAAATAACTTCTTTAAGCACAATACACCTAATTAGGATAAATTAACAGCTTATTGAAATCCTATGATGGCAACGATGGTGGGAACGAAAATCAGCAAACACAGGGGGGCCCCAGGACAGAGTTTGGGAACCCCTGGTCTGGAGGGTTTTCTTTTCTTATATATTGAAGTTCAAACAGCTTTCCCAAAAGGCCATTAATTTGTGCTTGCTGATGTCAGAGCAGGGTTCACTGACGTTATGGCTAGCTCCACGCCATCTAAGCCATGGTGTGAGCCTCACGCTATCCCCTCACCTGGGAGTGTTAGCCTCACGCTTTTCCCTCACCTGGGAGTGTTAGCCCCATGCTATCCCCTCACCCGGGAGCATTAGCCCCATGCTATCCCCTCACCCGGGAGTGTTAGCCTCACGCTATCCCCTCACTAGGGAGTGTTTGCCTCACGCTATCCCCTCACTAGGGTGTGTTTGCCTCACGCTATCCCCTCACCTGGGAGTGTTAGCCTCACGCTATCCCCTCACCTGAGAGGAGTGCTTGCCTCACGCATTAGCCCCCTATCACTCACCTGGGTGTGTTTGCCTCACTCTAATCCCCTCACCTGGGTGTGTTAGCCTCACGCTATCCCCTCACCTGGGAGTGTTAGCCTCACGCTATCCCCTCACCTGAGAGTGTTAGCCCCATGCTATCCCCTCACCCGGGAGCATTAGCCCCATGCTATCACTCACCTGGGAGTGTTAGCCTCACTCTAATCCCTCACCTGGGAGTGTTAGCCTCATGCCATCCCCTCAACTGGGAGTGTTGGCTCCATGCTATCCCCTCACCTGGGAGTGTTAGCCTCACGCTATCCCCTCACCTGAGAGTGTTGGCCCCATGCTATCCCCTCATCTGGGAGTGTTAGCCCCACGCTATCCCCTCATTTGGGAGTGTTAGCCTCACGCTATCCCCTCACGTGGGAGTGTTAGCCCCATGCTATCCCCTCACCTGGGAGTGTTAGCCCCATGCTATCCCCTCACCTGGGAGTGTTAGCCTCACGCTATCCCCTCACCTGGGAGTGTTAGCCTCATGCTATCCCCTCACCTGGGAGTGTTAGCCCCATGCTATCCCCTCACCTGGGAGTGTTAGCCCCATGCTATCCCTCACCTGGGAGTGTTAGCCCCATGCTATCCCCTCACCTGGGAGTGTTAGCCCCATGCTATCCCTCACCTGGGAGTGTTGCCCCCATGCTATCCGCTCACCTGGGGTGTTAGCCCTCACGCTATCCCCTCACCTGGGAGTGTTAGCCCCATGCTATCCCCTCACCTGGGAGTGTTAGCCCCATGCTGTCCCTCACTGGGGGAGTGTCACCTAGTGTTAGCCTCATGCTATCCCCTCACCTGGGAGTGTTAGCCCCATGCTATCCCCTCACCTGGGAGTGTTAGCCTCACACTATCCCCTCACCTGGGAGTTTTAGCCTCACGCTATCCCCTCACCTGGGAGTGTTAGCCCCATGCTATCCCCTCACTTGGGAGTGTTAGCCTCACACTATCCCCTCACCTGGGAGTTTTAGCCTCACGCTATCCCCTCACCTGGGAGTGTTAGCCCCACGCTATCCCCTCACCTGGGAGTGTTAGCCCCATGCTATCCCTTCACCCTGTAGAGTTAGCCCCACGTTATCCCCTCACTTGGGAGTGTTGGCCTCACACCATCCCCTCACCTGGGAGTGTTGGCCTCACGCCATCCCCTCACCTGGGAGTGTTAGCCTCACGCCATCCCCTCACCCGGGAGTGTTAGCCCCATGCTATCCCCTCACCTGGGAGTGTTAGCCCCATGCTATCCCCTCACCTGGGAGTGTTAGCCCCACGCTATCCCCTCACCTGGGAGTGTTAGCCCCACGCTATCCCCTCACCTGGGAGTGTTAGCCTCGCGCCATCCCCTCACCCGGGAGTGTTAGCCCCATGCTATCCCCTCACCTGGGAGTGTTAGCCTCATGCTATCCCCTCACCTGGGAGTGTTAGCCCCACGCTGTCCCCTCACCTGGGAGTGTTAGGCTTGTGTGGGTGCGCCCACTTGCGTGGTCTTGTTTGGATGTGTATACATGCGCCTGCTTGTGCGAAAGAGTGCGTGTGCGCTTGTGCAGAGGGGCGTTGAATGCATTTGTGATGTGGCCTTTTGCTGGGGCTGTTCCTGGACAGAAACAGCAGGGGGCGCTCTCTCACTGTGGGCTGATTGTTTAAAACACCGCTGATTGCTCTGTTGTAAAGGTGCTCATGCCTCTTCCATTGCCCCTATTGGTACCTGGGTTACTACCTGCCTCAACACCCACCCAGCTATGCCCCACTGCGCTGGCTTTACCCGAAACAGGCCCTCCCCTGTCTGCCCTGCCACACAGACGGCTGAGAGGAGCTGCTGATTGGACTGTGAGGAGGAAGGGGCGTGGCCTGTGTCTGCTGAAGGTCAGCCCCTACGCTTTGAGCCAACCGGGAGGGGGCTTAACCTGTCGCTCAAAAGGCCAGGCCCCGAGTTTTGAGCCATCCAGGACGGCGGCGTGGCCCGTCATTGCTTAAGGTCATGCGGGTGACTCGTCGGGAGACTCTGACCGTCTGCAGCGAAAGCCTGAGCAGCTATGCTCTTCGAGCCAACCAGAACGCTCTAAGAGATTACGGGCAGATGGAGCTGAAGCTGCTGTAAGAGCATCCAGGATTCTCTTTTGAAAAAACAAAGAGGAAAAAAGAAAAATTAAAGAATGAACAGAACTGTTATTAGCCCCCCCCCCCGTTTTTTGTGCCTGACTGTCGGTGGAGCGTGCGAGTCTGCCTGTTGGCATCGCTCTTCCGGCCTCCTCCTCCTGGGGATGTACAAACTTGGTTCTGGGACAGATGGTTGATGCCTGAATTCTAATTGGTCGGGCCTTTAAGAAAGATATCTTGTAGTTACCAGAGCTCCTGCCCAATGCCTCGGAAGGGACTCAAGCCTGTTTAAACACAAAGATGGCTGTCTTTTTGTCTGCCATTTTGTACGTATTTCCCCTTACCTGTGGACAGAACTGGGAATTTCTCTCTCCTCAATACTCGGTGAAGTTAGCCTGGACTTCAGTTTGTGTGTTTGAAAAGTATGGACTTTAATTGAAATGTCAGCCCCTCCCCCTTTGCCCCTCTAAGAGTGAGAAATGGATTTCCAGCAGATGACAAACTGCTGTGACGCTGGGGTGGGCCAGGAGCCTGCAATGGACAGGTCTGACTCCGATTTGATGCATCCCATTGGCTGGGCCCCTCTACGGGTTGTGATGTGATTGGGCTGGAGACTCCCTAAGTAGAGTTTTGTTGGGGGAATATTTGGGGGAGCTCGGGGTTACACGAGCCACTCTTGGCATGGCCAGGACTTGTTTTCGCCAAAGTCGCTGTTTTGCATCGCTAGGCGGCAGTTTCTCTTTGCCCGTGGAGGGTCTGACGCTGGACTTGTAAAGCGAAAGATTAAAGAACTGAAAGACTTTTAAAAGAGGGGTATTCTGGGAATCTTTACACCAAACCCCTCTTCGTGCTTCATCTACAGCTCAACAGTGTTCATCTTGGCCCCGCCCACAACCCTAGCGCTTCACAGATCTTTGTTTCATTGGCCTGGGAAGGAACAGCTGGTTTCCTGGGCCAACCCTGCCCCACCTACTTCGCTGCTTGTGTGATGCAGGCAAAGGGGGCGGAGTCAAAGCAAGTGCAGCGCCTCGGTATCCAAGGGCTGGCCAGTGCTGTGTCGTCCCTGTTCCCTGACAGATCCCTGTAAAGACCTATCATCTCCCTGGATTCCCCTCCTTCTTGGCCCCAAATACCCATATCCCCGCCCCCAAGAGACTGTTGCCTTACCTGGGGGAACTAAAGACATTTTCCAAAGCCAAATCCAAGAAAACAACTTCCCTGCAAAAACAAAAACCTCTTCCTGTTCATCCGACCAGTCAAGCGCACACTCGAAACCTTTTGAGTCCTGCCCGCACTCCTCAGCCAACCTCTGATTGGACACCCTTGTTGCCTAGATACAGTTCTCTCAGCTGTGCGATTGGGCCATAGCCGTGCCAGTGAGGATCAGGTGTCGAATGGTACCAGGATAAAACTTGTCACTTTCTCAGTTTAAGTATTTCAAAACCTTATTTCCTCTCCTCCTCAAGTTACATTTGTAAATGCATTTGTTTTTTTTCCTCTAAAGCTCCTTGATGAATTTTGTAATTTGTATTTGTTTTTTATTTTTATTAGTTTGGGAGAGCGGCCATTTTAAATTTAGCAGTAAGAGTGTGGCAGTGGCTCTGTGTTTAAAATCTCACAGGGCCCTGTAATTCCTTGGTGGTGTCTGTGGTTTCCTCTCCGCTGTAATCTGAGCTGATGGGGGGGCCTGTGGGCGTAGATGTGTAGTTGGGGGCTCGAGGTGTTGGGTGGGGGACCAGAAGCGACTCCTGCCCTGGGCTTCACACATGTGAACCGGTTGATTGTCTCCTGTTCAGGGACACGGCGTGTTAAGCGCTCGCGCGTACAGTCTTTTAAACGGCTCTCTCGCCCAGCTGCACGTCACATACTATTAGAACTCTAAACACAGATGCACAGCATTCAAAATGACCAACGCTCCCCCAGTCCAAGACTGTTATTACAGCTCATTGTTCATTGGTTTTTTCCCCCAATATCTGGCATTAAATCTGGTTTATGTTTTGCACTTAGTCAGTTTTGTCCCAGGAAAATGTGGTTCTGCAAACAGATTGGTATGTTTTCTTTGGTGTTACTAGTTTATTTGTCTCCAGCTGATAGTCCATGTGCTATTGATGAAGGTGCAGCATCCGCTGTGGTCTTCATCATTGTTGCACGCCAGCAAATTTATCTCGGAAACTACTGCCCAGCTTCACTTCAAATTTGGTATGGTGTGCTCTCGGGACAGTGTCAACCAAGAAAATTATCACATTTCTTTTGAATTTTCTTATTTTATCTGGAAACTTCAAAAATTTAACACCATCACTGGCCACATTGATTTCAAAACGGGTAGCGAGCTTCCTGTCTTTGTTGGTGAACCTTCGGGCGATTGGTCCTATTTTAATTTGTTTTAAATTAACGTGTTCAAATTTGCCCATCTGAATGGTGTGTTTTGAGGTCGTTTTCAGTAGATATCAGATTTTAATGATTATTACACCTTCCAGGTGTCTTTCAGCTCGTCAGCTCATGAGTTCAAACGTGGTTGGGAAAGGATTTTGCGTGCGCACAGCAGTTTGCTACCTTGTCTTCGCTGGTGTACACACTCGCATTCGCATGTGCACAAAAACACACACACAGATCCTGGTCCATGGGCATGGATTCGCTATCTGTCCTCCATCTCCTTAAGGCGCACTCTGGGGTTTTTATTTTCTTTATTTTTAAACCATTTATGGCTTTTGGTCTCTCTCTCTCTTTCTCCTTCCCTTCTCTCACCCCTCTGTCAGTTTATCAGTTCCTTTTTCTCACCTGGCCCTCCATTTTGGGGGTCTTTTTTTATCTCCTGTCTTTCTTTCAGGGCACCACGCCTAAGGCGTTCACTGCACGGAAGATCTCCCTGGCCAGTAAGTGTCCCGTCGCCGCACGCGAGCTGTGATGCCACCGTCTTCCCCGCTTCCCTTTCATGTAACTCATTTCCTGTCTGAAATATACCATTCTTGTGAGGTTCTGCTTCCTGTCTGATCATCTTTGTCACTGTCAGTGTCACTTCCACTTTGTAGCTTCACTCTCCCGCTACGTCTTACTGCCTCCCTGCGTCTCTCCCTTCCTCCCTGCGTCTCTCACTTCCTCCCTGCTTCTCTCACTTCCTTTCCTCATCTCTCTACTTCCCTGCGTCTCTCACTTCCTTTCCTCATCTCTCTACTTCCCTGCGTCTCTCACTTCCTCTCCTCATCTCACTACTTCCCTGCGTCTCTCACTTCCTTTCCTCATCTCACTACTTCCCTGCATCTCTCACTTCCTCTCCTCATCTCACTACTTCCCTGCGTCTCTCACTTCCTTTCCTCATCTCACTACTTCCCTGCGTCTCTCACTTCCTCCTCATCTCACTACTTCCCTGCATCTCTCACTTCCTCTCCTCATCTCACTACTTCCCTGCGTCTCTCACTTCCTTTCCTCATCTCTCTACTTCCCTGCGTCTCTCACTTCCTCTCCTCATCTCACTACTTCCCTGCATCTCTCACTTCCTCTCCTCATCTCACTACTTCCCTGCGTCTCTCACTTCCTCTCCTCATCTCTCTACTTCCCTGCGTCTCTCACTTCCTCTCCTCATCTCTCTTCCCCCGAATCTCTCCTTCCTCTCCTCATCTCCCTACTTCCCTGCATCTCTCACTTCCTTTCCTCATCTCTACTTCCCTGCGTCTCTCACTTCCTCTCCTCATCTCACTACTTCCCTGCATCTCTCACTTCCTCTCCTCAACTCACTACTTCCCTGCGTCTCTCACTTCCTTTCCTCATCTCTCTACTTCCCTGCGTCTCTCACTTCCTCTCCTCATCTCACTACTTCCCTGCATCTCTCACTTCCTCTCCTCAACTCACTACTTCCCTGCGTCTCTCACTTCCTTTCCTCATCTCACTACTTCCCTGCGTCTCTCACTTCCTCTCCTCATCTCACTACTTCCCTGCATCTCTCACTTCCTCTCCTCATCTCACTACTTCCCTGCGTCTCTCCCTTCCTCTCCTCATCTCACTACTTCCCTGCGTCTCTCACTTCCTTTCCTCATCTCACTACTTCCCTGCGTCTCTCCCTTCCTCTCCTCATCTCACTACTTCCCTGCGTCTCTCACTTCCTTTCCTCATCTCACTACTTCCCTGCGTCTCTGACTTCCTCTCCTCATCTCACTACTTCCCTCGTCTCTCCTTCCTTCCTCATCTCCATCCTTCCCACCGTCTCTCCTTCCTCTCCTCATCTCACTACTTCCCTGCGTCTCTCACTTCCTTTCCTCATCTCACTACTTCCCTGCGTCTCTCACTTCCTTTCCTCATCTCACTACTTCCCTGCGTCTCTCACTTCCTTTCCTCATCTCACTACTTCCCTGCGTCTCTCACTTCCTCTCCTCATCTCACTACTTCCCTGCGTCTCTCGCTTCCTCTCCTCATCTCACTACTTCCCTGCGTCTCTCGCTTCCTCTCCTCATCTCTCACTACTTCCCTGCGTCTCTCACTTCCTTTCCTCATCTCTCTACTTCCCTGCGTCTCTCACTTCCTTTCCTCATCTCTCTACTTCCCTGCGTCTCTCACTTCCTCTCCTCATCTCTCTACTTCCCTGCGTCTCTCACTTCCTTCCTCATCTCTCTACTTCCCTGCGTCTCTCACTTCCTTTCCTCATCTCTCTACTTCCCTCGCCTCTCTCACTTCCTCTCCTCATCTCTCTACTCCCCTCGCCTCTCACTTCCTCCCATCATCTCACTACTTCCCTCGTCTCTCACTTCCTCTCCTCATCTCTCCTACTTCCCTCGTCTCTCACTTCCTCTCCTCATCTCCTCATCTCTCTCCTTCCTCTCCTCATCTCACTACTTCCCTCGTCTCTCCTTCCTTTCCTCATCTCTACTTCCCTCGTCTCTCACTTCCTTTCCTCTCTCCTTCCCTGCATCTCTTCCTCTCCTCATCTCACTACTTCCCTGCGTCTCTCACTTCCTTTCCTCATCTCTCTACTTCCCTGCGTCTCTCACTTCCTCTCCTCATCTCTCTACTTCCCTGCGTCTCTCACTTCCTTTCCTCATCTCTCTACTTCCCTGCGTCTCTCACTTCCTTTCCTCATCTCTCTACTTCCCTGCGTCTCTCACTTCCTCTCCTCATCTCACTACTTCCCTGCATCTCTCACTTCCTCTCCTCATCTCACTACTTCCCTGCATCTCTCACGTCCTCTCCTCAACTCACTACTTCCCTGCGTCTCTCACGTCCTCTCCTCATCTCACTACTTCCCTGCATCTCTCACTTCCTCTCCTCAACTCACTACTTCCCTGCATCTCTCACGTCCTCTCCTCAACTCACTACTTCCCTGCGTCTCTCCCTTCCTCTCCTTCTCTTTCTGCTTCCCTGCGTCTCTCACTTCCGCGTTTCTCACTTCCACGTGTTTCTCTCTTCCCTTGCATTTCTCTCTTGCTCTCCCTGTCCTCAATCCCTCCTTGCTTCTCTCACTCCTTTGCGTGTCTCCCATCACCTCCTCTCCGCATCTGTCTCACTTGTTGTGCTATGTGTGGGGCTCATCGCTCTCTCTCTCAGCAGTCACTAAGCCCTCCCCAGGAGCCCCCACCCCCTCACTGGCTCCCCAGGGGGAGGCAGAGGCTGGGGGCCCTGCGGGCAGGAAGAGGAGGTGGGGATCCAGCACGGCGGTAACCGCCAAGAAGCCCTCCATTAGCATCACTACAGACTCCCTGAAGGTACTGTAGAGAATGTTACACTGGATGACCTTCCTGAAGTTTCACAGTTTAAGTTCCACATTACTTGGCATCGCCGCCTTTATGTTAGTGTGAAGAAACATTACTTTGCTTGACCTCCCTGTTGGTACAGTAAAGATACACGTGCATTACCTTCCTGGAGGCACAACATTTATACTGTCGGGAACATTGCTTGACAACCCTGACAGGAATAAAGGGAGCAGTGCATTGCATAGCCTCATTGAAGAAACTGCATTTGCGCAGCAGTGACGTTATCTCGCGTGACCCAAATTGCAGTGCAGTGGAGAACACTGCATTGTATTTACCTCCTTGAGGATACAGCATTTCTGCAGCACAGAATCGATTTCTTGCATTGCCTCCCTGAAGGTACAGCACTCACACAGTAGGGAAACAATACTTTGCGTGACCTCCCTGACGGTACAGTGGAGAGCACTGCATTGCGTTACCTCCCTGAAGCTACGACATCCACGCAGTAGTGAAATATGACCTGCCCTCTTCCCCGGCAGTCTCTGATACCGGATGTGAAGTTGGCGGCAGTGCCCGGAGGACAGGAAGCAGTGGTGGAGCTGCACCCGGAGGAGGGGCGGCTGTCTGAGGAGGAGGAGGGAGGCGCAGACCGAGGTGAGGCTGGGGACCAGGGCCTGGACAAGGACCTGAAGATCCGCCGCACCGTCACTCAGGTGAGATTCTCACGCTCACGCGCAATTACTGTCATTTCATCTGCGCTCTTACCATCTAAAGGCACATGTACAGTATGGAGCAGGCCAATCAGAATCCGTCATCCGCCAACCATTGGAAGCTTACAGTAAACCTAAAAGGCCCTCAGGCTTGCTTGTACCACGCAATGTCTTCACTACGTGACCAAATGAAGGAAGTGCTCTGTGGTGCATCTAGATATGTATGTATGTATGTAGATTTTTTTTTGCCAAGACAAGACGTTGCATTTGACAGGCACTTATACAGTAAGCAATGTACTGTGATTGCAAATGGAAGGTTATTGTAACTGCCACTCATCAGTCCGAGAAGGTACAATAGACCGATCCAGAATGCAGCCCACCCAGGCCTATCCAGCCAATGAGATCCAGGGCTGCAGTCACGTGACCGCGCCCAGCTAGCGCTTGCCATAACCTCGGACAAACAAACACTTATCCGAACTGCTTTCTCTATTGGGAAGAGTACATCCACGCTTTGTTTTCGCATTTTTTTAATTATAAAATCTCACAATGGCAAAGCGGTGTTGTTACGGTGAGTGTAAATCGGACACGAGATACCCAGACAGGGTTGTAAACACTACTTTCAGGAAGGAGAGGGCTGGATATGGCAATTTATTTGCTAATAATTAGTCATTATTCTCAAAGCTCAACTCGCTTTGTTTACAAACAGTAACGCCTCTTGATGGCTTTGCACGGGCCGTAAAAGGGTCAAGAGGCAGCAGGTTTTCATTCAGAGCAGAAACACACCTGATACGATTAATGCAGGCTTCACACAGAGCTCCGTTTCAATCAAAGACTGTCTTGGGCAATAACAGTTGGGTGCTCCGGAAGAGGTTTATGATCTTATCACACCATATGTAAATTGAATGGTACGTACCCTGCTTTGCAAGAGCACTGGCCGTGAACAATGCTTCTCTGTTCCTTGTCGATCGTTATTATCAATGAGTGTGGCCTCTGGGACTTCAGCATTGAGCGATAGCATTTGCATTTCGCTTCAACTTCACGGGCGTTTATAATAGAAAATGACACTTCGTGAATATACCCAGATAAAAAATAATTATAACCCTTGTCTTTTGCTTTTTTTGCGATGTGATCCATTTTTAAAAACTCGATTGATGTTTTCGGGAGGCGCTTCCAATGAGGTTATAAGGGACGTTGGCGCCATCTTCAGCAAAGCTTGACCTAGGTCCAGCCGTTGCTATGCGTAGTTAGGGGGTGGGCGGAGCTATGGATCGGTCTATTCACATGAAGCTTCTGTCTTTCTGGGAACGTACAGTAAAGGTAAACTGGGTGGAGGGTATAATTTCAATCTGTTATAGCCAAGTAATTCAATCAGCAGCCAAGCAAACAATGCACATGGTGGTTACAGTCTAAAAGCAGTTTAAGTTAACCTCCTCTACCGGAGGAGCAAATGGATGAAATTCTGCCTGTTTTTGATCCCCGTTACAAAATGCTCTATTTTTAAAATCATTAATGGCAGCTGCATCAGTCAAATCTTATTAAAACTGGAAAACTGCACCTTTATGACCAAACAGTCATTTTCTGCCTAATTCCAGTTTTTAGCTTACCGGCCCTTTGGCCCGATAAGCTATTGTCGTGGTGTGGCGTCCGTTGTCTGGAACATCTTATCTTTTTTTGGCCTGATGAATTTTCCTGTAAATTTGCAATAACACACTACCAGACCATATCTCCAGATGTTTTTTTTTTTTTCCCGGTTTTTTGATGGAATCATTTTTGTCCGTTTTATGGGCCCTTGAAATTTTGGCCCCAATTTTAAAGCTAGGACTGAGAAATTTAAAAAAATAATTTCTGAAAAACTGTGTGATAAATTTTCTTTTCTAAGTCAGGCAATCAACTTGCCTTGGTACCGTCATTCATTTTGATTGAATCGACGGAAGTGGGTCTAGTGGGGGCGCTGTACTTTATAAGGATGCAAGATGGCTTCAGATGACCTTGAAAAGTCAAACTTGTGGTCAAGTAAAATGTTACAATTTTCAAAGGCTTCTAGGCTTGAGAATATTGAAGATTGGGAACATATGTGTATTGAACACTTATAGGAAGTCATACATGAACTTTCATTTGGTGGCCTTGAACTTGACCTTCGGTGACCTTCGAAGGTCAAACTTCACATGGTGAAATTTCAATGACTTCTATCACCAAAACTATTACAGATAGAGGTTAGGTTTGTATATAGGAAGTCATGTTGAAATTTCATTGGGTGAACTTGAACTTGACCTTCAACGACCAAACTATTCAGTGAAATTTCAATGACTCATATCGGCAAAATCATTACAGATAGAGTGTAGGTTTGTATTGGAGATGTATAGGAAGTCATATATGAAGTTTGATTTGGTGACCTTCATATTGACCTTCGAAGGTCAAACCTGACCTAGTGAAAATTCAAGGACTTCTATCTTTAAAAAGGTCACAGATGCAGACTAGGTTTGCGTTACTGACATCTAGGAAGTCACATATGAACTTCCATTTGGTGACATTCAACTTGACTGCTGACTTGACATAATGCAATTACAATGACTTGTGTTACCATAACGGTCACAGATGGAGCTTAGGTTTGTATTAGAGACACATAGGAAGTCATATATGAACTTTCATTTGGTGACCTTCATATTGACCTTCAAAGGTGAAATGTGACCTAGTGAAAATTCAATGACTTGTATCACTAAAATGGTCACAGATGGAGCGTAAGTTTGTGTTACTGACATCTAGGAAGTCACAAATGAACTTTCATTTGATGACATTCAACTTGTGAAAAGGCCAGAAATATGGTTCAATGTGATTTTAAAATTGGGGAAGTACAGCTTCACAACCAAACAGTTTTAACCTAAATCTAGTATCTGATACTCAGTTTCAACCATAAATGCCATAAATGTACAAACATTGTTTAAAAAAACATGGTTTCTTGTGATGAGGTTGTTGAATTTTTCCCTGATGTAGTCCTGCATTTATGGATAATTAGACATTTCTTTGGGGGTTTCTGTATATGCTGACTGCTCTAACTTAAGAGATCAGTTTTTTTTTTTTTTTTTTTCTTGCGAGTCCATTTTGATTTGCCACTAGCGTCTTTACAATGAATGACAGTTTGAAAACAAGTATCCCTATGCATCAGTAAAGTGATGCTATGATAGATGATAAATTTACAGATGGCTAAATCAGTATCAGTATATCCAGCACTGCACTGGCTTCCAAATGACCCTCTTGCTTGGGCGAAATCAGTTAGGAATAGGTAAAGCCTGTTATCGTAAGATGTAGTAACTTGCATTTGAAATGGGAAGTTGGTCACCTTGAACGGCATTTGCCCAACTTAGACTTGACCAGTCCCTTGTTATATTCCCTGAAGGGATTCCTTCACGCATCCATTGAACGACCATGAAACAACAAGAGCTGACACGACTTGGCCTATATAAAATGAAAGGCAAATATATCTAGTGAAAACTGAAAAATGTCAAAATAAGGACACGACCACTCCTAAAAAACAGTTAATTTTGGTGCATAGTTGGACACTCTGTATGCAGCATGCTTTCAGGAAAAATAGACCTACACGGTACATTGATTGCTTCGGGTGCAAGTGAGAGTGATTAGCTGTATGACAAGTGAAGATATGGATTGAAATATAGCTTACCTTGCAACAATGCAAAAGAGAAGCCCCCTCCTCTACCATTGATACAAGGGGATTGGCCAAAGTCCATTTCAGCAGAGAAAGCATTGCAAATAAGTCCTGGCTTCTCATGAAAATCACTTTTCATGTCAGCAGCCATTTTAGTGGCAAAGTGTTAGTCAGTGATGTTCTAGGATGGGGTAAAGTTGGTTTACAAAACATTGAAACTTGATGCATAAACCAGAGTGCAATAGGGAGAGGAAGTGACCTGCAATACATGTGAGTGAACACCACTGATGAAATCTTTTACGTAAACTCGATTTGGACAGGAACAGTGACTTAGTCATCAAGAATGAATGTGTCGGAACAATTTTGCATGAGAATGCTGACGTTTTGCCAACTATATTAGTAAATTAATACATTTATTGATGAAAAGTTAATCTTGCTATGCCCACAGTACCACTAGGGGGCACTGTTCAAAGAGGTTAAAAATTTAGGATTTTTTTAATGGGGGGGAAAAAAATATGAAGCAAGAGATGCATTCTATTAAGTGGCGAGATAACCATGTGGGCCTCCCTCCTTTGCCAGGTCGTCCACGCGGAGACCCAGGAGAATGGACAGAACGAGGCAAAAAGGACGGAGGAGGAAGAGGAGGATGAAGGGGAGGAGGGGAGGGATCCAGAAATGGAGAGGGGGAACAAGGAGGAGAACAGTAGTGGCACCAGCAGCTCTGAGGTCGCCATGGAGACACAGACCCCTGCCGCGACCCGGGAGGTGGAGCTCAAGAAAGGTGATTGGTCGAAGGCGGTCCCCTCTCCTGTACTATCAGTGCTGCAGCTCTGCTTTGACTAGATGGTAGCCTTAGTGAGCAGGGGGTCTACTGTCCTGGGGTTCAGCATTCATCATCAGTTTGGCGCGCTTCATTGTACTACGATGAGCAGATCCGCAAAATCTGTGGCTGTTGGAGCGAGGTGTGATTTGTCCGGGTTTGGGGCAGAAATGTACCGGACGGTAGATCACCAGGAAGAGGGTTCTGCCTCTTGAGCTATCGCTGCCCCTTCATTACCGCCCTTCCACTGACACCGACCATTCGGTTGAAATGGGTGCAGTTCAGTCCATTCGTCTGTTCGAATCTGTTTATTAACCCCTTGGCAAACAATACATGTGGCTGAAGCTGTTGCTCTCCGTCTGTCTGTCCATCTGTATGTAAACATTTTCATACATGGCATTGCCTGAAAACTGAGTGATATCTCTCATCTCATATCTTGGCACATGCATTATTCTTATGCTGGTGTAGTTACTTTTGCTGTTTTGGAATTTTTGTGTGCATTTTGTATGTCCGCCCCAGGCTCTTGAACGCATGAAATTAAAATTTGGCACGAACATCCACCTAAACTCGAGGATGAACCGATTAGATTTTGGTGGTCAAAGGCAGAGGTCACTGTGACCTGAATTTTAGCACTGTTTTGTTTCTCTTAGCGAAGTTGTGCATGAAAAGACACACCTGATTCACTTTCTCTGAAGTTTCATATAGAAGGACAATAGACAACGTGCCAGACAATAACTAAAGCAATACTTTTGCAAAGACACTTGACTTACTTTGATGGCTTCCCGCTGTAGCTGAGAGAGTGCAGAAGTATACAATCCTGTTGTGGTATTTCAAGTATTTCTGGTTAATACTGTGCGTGATCCGTTTCATCTGCCCCTTCTGTCAGTGATGTTGTTCCGCATAGACGATTGAAAGGGGGTGAGGATATGCCATTTCCCTGCTTCCCCTTCAGTGGCATCCTTTTATCGATTCCTGTCCTCATCTCCTCCAATTAGTGGAGCTAGGAGCAAGGAAAGGAAGGTGGTTTGTGGGATAAGCGATTGGGTGGAATCCTGTTCCCTTCCCCTGACCTCTTGTAAACTCTCCCTCTATTCCCTCCCTAGTGACCCCTAGCGACACGCTGGTGCGCCGCTCGATCAGCCAGCAGAAGTCGGGCGTGTCCATCACTATCGACGATCCAGTGTGCTCCGCCCGCCAGCCCTCGCCTCCCCGGGGCAAAGTCACCAGCATTGTGCATATCTGCAACCTGGTAAGGCCCTAAAATACCTCTACCCCTGCTACACCAAACATCCAACACCTCCCCTGTATCCCCTCTACACCAAACATCCAACACCTCCCCTGTATCCCCTCTACACCAAACATCCAACATCCAACAACAAACATCCAACACCCCTGTATCCCCCAACAAACATCCAACACTACACCAAACATCCAACACCTCCCCTGCATGCCTTCTACACCAAACATCCAACACCTCCCCTGTATCCCTTCTACACCAAACATCCAACACCTCCCCTGTATCCCCTCTACAACAAACATCCAACACCACCCCTCTATCCCCTCTACACCAAACATCCAACACCTCCCCTGTATCCCCTCTACACCAAAACATCCAACACAAACATCCAACACCACCCCCCCTGTACACCAAACATCCCCCCCCTGCACCCCAAACATCCAACACCTCCCCTGCATCCCCTCTACACCAAACATCCAACACCTCCCCTGCATCCCTTCTACACCAAACATCCAACACCTCCCCTGTATCCCCTCTACACCAAACATCCAACACCTCCCCTGCATCCCTTCTACACCAAACATCCAACACCTCCCCTCCCCCCTCCAACACCTCCCCTGTATCCCCTCTACTACAAACATCCAATGCCTCCCCTGCATCCCTTCTACACCAAACATCCAACACCTCCCCTGTATCCCCTCTACAACAAACATCCAATACCTCCCCTGCATCCCTTCTATACCAAACATCCAACACCTACCTGTATCCCTCTTCACCAAACATCCAACACCTCCCCTGTATCCCCTCTACACCAAAGATCCAACACCTCCCCTGGATTTGTAATCTGGGTCCAAATTTGGTGATACCTGCATTAGGCTATATGCTGTCCTCTGTATTGACCTTTGACCTCCGAACAGGTGCGCCCCTTTACTCTGGGACAGCTGAAGGAGCTGCTGAATCGCACTGGGACGGTGGTGGAGGAGGGCTTTTGGATCGACAAGATCAAGTCACACTGCTATGTCACAGTGAGTCATTCTGCCATGTAGTCGTTGGCGTCTGTACCCGTGGAACTGTTGGTCATCACAGTATAAGGCTTTAAGCCTGTGTGGCTACATTATTACGAGTCTCATAAATGCATCAATGCTGGTGCCTCTTGCTGCCTTAGAGTGTCAGTTGCTCCCTCAGTTGTAATTGTAGCTTTGCTCTTACAGTACTCCAGTACAGAGGAGGCTGTGGCCACGCGAGCCGCTCTCCACGGGGTTAAGTGGCCCCAGAGTAACCCCAAATTCCTCAGCGTCGACTTCTGCGAGCAGGACGAGGTGAGTGCACGTCAGCTTCGGGGGTGGATTCTTGGCTTTTAAGCCTGCTTGTTCTCACTACTGCCCGCTCTCTCTCTCTCTCTCTCTCTCTCTCGTCCCTTTATTCCCATCTCCACCCCTGTCTTTCCTTCTCCCTGTCTTCTGCCGTTTCTCTCCCTTTGCACCTTTACTCTTTTCCTCTCACTTTTTCTCCTTCCCTATTCCTGTTTTCCCTCCATCTTTCCTTCCCTGCCCTTTCTCCCTCTCTGTCCCCCTCTCCCCCTTCTTCTGTGAGGCTCCTCAGTGCTGCCCTGTCCTTGTTCCTCAAGAGCTCACCTCCTGCTGTTGGCTTTCTCTCCAACCCCTATATCGACACCTTGGGTTCCTGTTCATGCCCTGAGAATGAGATGTGCTGTGTAGTGATTTGTGCAAAAGTCTACATGACTGTGGATCTTGAGGAAAATGGCCCTGCAGCCCTGCTCCAGCTGCACAGTGAGGTTTGCCTCATTGCAGTTGAAACCTTCAGAAGGGCAGATCCCCAGGAACAGGGTTAGAGCAGCTCTCCTGTGCAGCGAGGAGTTTCAAACTCTGGCCTCGGACGCTCGCCGCACCTGCTGCTTTCTGGGGTTTCAGTTTGATCGGCGACTATTTCAGGCCTGGCGAAAGAGGGGTGTGGACTGTGCAGCCAGGGGCAGGAGGAGGTATGGTGCACAGGTCCCAACAGGCAGGGGGGCTGAGATTGCTGCTGTTCAGGATGGTATACCCCATCTCAGGGCTATTCAACATTAACCAGAAAGGGCCGGTGTGGGTGCAGGCTTTCATTCCAACCAAGCACTTACACACCTGATTCTACTAATCAACCCCAAGAGTCTTTGCTGAAGAGCTTCATTAGTAGTGTCAGGTGTGTTAGTGCTGGGTTGGAATGAAAGCCAGCACCCACACTGGCCCTTGCAGGATAATGCTGAATAGCCCTGCCCTATCTTCACCAGCTCCCAATGTAAAACCTGCATCATAGACTTCCTCCTGCCCGCTGCCAGTGCTCCTGACTGAGGCTGGGGCTTTAGAGCTGGAGTTAGATCCCCAGTGCTGCGCTGAGCCTGCCCACTGTTCCTAAGTAACTAGGATGGGTCCAATTGGGGCTATTACACAAGGTGGAAAAAATTTTTGGGTTTTTTGTCATTTAGACAAAAAACATTTGACTGAGAGCGTGTTTTTCTGATGAGGATGCGCTTGGAGATGATGCCGGATGGAACAGCCCTAGAGAGAAATGGGGTAATGCCCCTGGGGCAGGTATCAGATTACACCCATCACTTCCCAGGGGCGCCTAAAGGCACTCGCGCAACTTGCCAAATCCCCACAGCGCCCGAAGGCTCTCTGACTACGCTCACTCTGTCTAATCCGATGTTTAGAGCGTGAATAAAAAATATATATCTCAGCCAATGAGAAGGGAGTTTTATATGCAGTCTACATTTTCAATATTACACTTAATTTCAACATTGTTGAGATGTACTTATTTGAAGGGGTCTGTTAATTTCTATTTCTTGCCCAGTCCCCTTGGGTAGTGAAGACAGTCAAACCATGAGGGACCCTGGGAGTGAAAGGGTTAAGGGCCCAATGGTGCAGTTTTTTCCAGCTTAACCTCTCCAGATGCAAGTCACAATCCTGGGCCTCACCAGGGGCTCGGACCGGCGGCTACATCTGTCAGTCAAGCAGTCATAACCGCTCGGGTCCCCTGCCATCCGAAAGTTAGCGTGACGTGTGTGACCTGTTCCTCGCTCCCGCAGCTGGACTTCCACCGGGGCCTGCTGACGGCAGAGCGTCCCGGGGAGGAGGATCGCGGGGGGGCGGTTGGCGGCGGGGGAGGGGCTCCCCCGCCCCTGCTGCCGGAGAGGGAGCGCGGGCCGAGCGGCAGTGTGCGGGACCAGTGGGCGCAGCGCGAGAGAGAGATGGAGCGCCGTGAGCGGACGCGGGCCGAGCGCGAGTGGGACCGAGACAAGGTGCGGGACTTCGGGAAGCCCGGGGACGACCGGGAAGGAGGGTCCAGGCGCTCGCGGTCACGGGACAGAGAGAGGAGGCGCAAGGAGAGGGGAAAGAGCAAGGAGAGGAAGACCGATAAGAAGGGTGAGGCCCTACCGAATTCTGCTGCAGTTGCATGTTTACACCACCAGGGGGCAGAGTGGTGCGATGGTTAAGGTATTGCAGTTGCAATGAGCAGTTTACAGGACGCAGGCATACCACAGAGTAAGGTGTTCCATCTGTATTCCTGTTGTACGGTGATACAGCTGTGTGCTAGTTTGCACGTCAGGGAATGGAGCTGTTTTTGTCTGTTAAATGTGCTTTAGAGTGTGCAGTATAAACATGTCAGTCAGTCCCTCGAGCAGGGAACCACTTGAGGATCATCTTCTTGCCTTTAGCCTAAATGCTCGTTGGATCCTGGGCTCTGACCATAAAACCAGTCTGATGGGTTTCCCCAGTTTAACATTGCAATACTGCGAATACTTTAAGTTTTAATGCTGTTTGTTCTTGTCTGTTCCTCACCTCCTCATGTGTTCTTAATTAAAACCAATTCGCGGACCCTTGATAGTGTTTTGCCCTGCATTGTGCCAACATTGATTGTGTGTGTGTGTGTGTGTGTGTGTGTGTGTGTGATGCGTTGCAGAGAAAGCCCCGGAGGAACCCCCAGCCAAATTGCTGGATGACCTCTTCTGTAAAACCAAAGCAGCTCCCTGTATCTACTGGCTGCCTCTTACAGAACAGCAGGTAAAAACATCACGCGTACACACCTGTTCATGTTTACTCCTGCCTATTTAAAATGCTCCCACCCTAGTATGCAACTGTGAACACTCATCCATGCTGCTCTTTGGCTGTTGGGAAATTTATGATTGGTGCTATGGTCCTCCAACAACTATTTTTGTGCAGGACTTCGTCCAATATACGGTCTGCTACCCTGCAGTAATGTACTAGCGCTCAGGCTTCTGGCTGATTCTTTTCATTTGTTGTGAGTAGCGACATTTGAGGGCTGGTCTGGTGGAGATTTTTCAAACGGTCGATTAGTGATGACTTTTTGCGGCTAATCAGAAAACCGGCCAATCATGTCTCCTGGACGGGGTGGAGTACTGCAGTTGAGGTGCCGGCTGTCGCTGCAGATAGTTGATCATGTGAACACTGTAACTCATAGCCAGGGTGCAAAATTCACTACTTTGTCCACCGGCCAAATGTCAATTTTACTCACCACTCAATAGATTGCCATAGTTTTTTTTGATGGTGAGCCACTTGCGGATTTTTCCACGCTTTGGCTGGAGGCTGGGACTAATTTCGGTTTCTGATCATTAAATGCAAAAGACTTTCTCAATACTTTATCCAAACCTCATATGGGTGACGTTCTTGTGCAGATTAAATATTGATAGGAGTGACTCTGAAATTGTTACTGAAGATTTTTTGATCACGTTGAGGCAAAACTGAATAATTATTTATCCTGAAATTCAGTGGCGGGTAGCAGACAATTGTCAAAGTCCCTCCGATCTGAGTCCCAAGCGATCCTCAAGTCATTTGGTCCAAGTCTCAAGCAAGCCCCAAGTCTATTCTTTTGTGGTCAAGTCGAGTCACAAGGTTATGTCAAGTCGAGTCGAGTCACAAGGTTATGTCAGGTCAAGTCCCTCACCATTGTCCCCCAGCCCACCCACAAAGCACTCAGGTTTATATCTTGAGGAGAAAAACCTAATGTCAATCTTAAAAAAGAGAGTGCAGACTAGTCTGCATGGCTAAACCAGCATAAAGCTGTTCATTTATCCATTATAACATTACATGTCTGATCATTAAGACCTAGGTAGTTGGGAAAGGCTACATTCCATTAAAGAAATGGCATGTTTGATACAAAAAAATTGTTTATTTTGAACATTTTGCAAAAACATGAATATTCATCAGAATTCATCAGTAGCAAAGTGCTTATGTAAAGCACTTGCTGTCTCGTTCTCCCCTCTCTCCTGAGGAGAGGATGGGGGAGAGAGTGGGAGGAAGGGAGAGAGTGGAGGAAGAGGAAGGAGAGAGGTGTTCGGCAACATGGTGCTCGCAGATTAAATCTTTCAAACTGTTTTATCACGGCTTCACCTGAGCATGTTGGAAACGTCTGGAACAAGAAAATAAACTCATCTGATCAATCTCAGCTGGGAAAAAAACATCAAACAAACGAAAGAAAACCTTGCAAATCTAATAACGTTAGATAGTTACAGTATACGCAATAGAAAGATCTGACGACAGGCAGCTGCAAGTGCATGAACAATATGTAATCCTGCGCGAGTTACGAGAGAATACATTCTAAAATCTTCCTTTCTTGTTTTGTCGTCGCTCTTATCAAGTCTAATCATCGAAATAATATAATAATAAATTTAGGTATCAGTCCTTCCCCGTATTTACACGATTTCCGTCAGATCGTTTAGCCTGTATGTCCATGTTAATCTTCAATGTACTATATAGAAAAATATGAGTTTAAATTTAAAAAGAACGACAGATGAATGTTTCTCCATTATAATTTATCCATCTCAAGTAAAGTACGACACAATTTGAACCTTGAATAAGAAATATAAAGCTTAGAGAGAGACGTACACTGCACGCAGATTCACAGAGCACAGCTTGCAAAACCCGTTTGTGACATCACCCAAAACGGGCCTCTTTCCTAGCATCACGGAAGTATTCATGCTGGATAAAGTACTGTCGTTTCGTGCGTGTTTCCATTTTCTCGTATCGATAATGTGATGGAATGACATTACATTGCATTCTTTGCGTTCTAAGCTTTCCATTGATGTCGAAATCGCCATATTTCAGTTTTTCTTTTGAATTCCTACTTTAATTTACTGCCTACTCTGCTGTTGATTTAATCCTCAGTGAGCAGTGCACCACTATTCTCCCGACTCAGTGTAGCCAACGTTAGCTAACTAACGTTAGGTTAACTGACGTTAGCTGGGGTAAACAAAACACGACCAACTATTCCAACACACACACACACACACACACACACACTCACACTCACACACACTTCATGTCACACACACGGCTGCTAACTATCAGGTTTCACTTGTCATTATGGGTCTTCAGGTAACGGACAAAGTTTGAAGTGGTTCCCTCTTTGTCGCTAATGGTTGTTGAACATGTCTTACATTGAGCAGACCTTCGTTTTCCATCGGAGTAGAAGTTTTTAAAAGCAAATTGAATTATTTTGAGCGTACTAGACCTCGCAGCTGCCATTATTATCCATGCAATCAAGTGCACTGATCATCAAAAGTGCGTGCTCTCGCTTCAGACACGGGGGGGAAAAAAAACGGAGGCTGTCTGAACCTGCTATAGCGCGCATCGTGCACTGCACACAAATGGACCGCTCTTGTCATACTAGAAAGAATGATGTCAACGTGAGAAAAAAACATACAATGAAAAGAACAAATTGTCCGAGTCATCTTGCCTCAAGTCGAGTCGAGTCTGGAATCATTGTCTCCTAAGTCCGAGTTGAGTCTCAAGTCTTTGCCTTCCAAGTCCGAGTCGAGTCGCAAGTCGTCAAATTTGTGACGCGAGTTGACTCGAGTCCGAGTCCCTATGACTCGAGTCCAGTTGTCTGGCGGGTAGTGCATAACATAACATGAGTGGCGAGAACAGGCTGTTCAGCCCAACTAGGCTGGCCAGTTTCTTTGTACTATCGTGAATATATCACTTCAGATACTCAATGACTCAATGGTATCTAGCTTTATGTCAAGCCTGATCTTGAAAATTCCCATGGTTTCTGCCTCAACAATATGGTCAGGAAAGCTATTCCACACTGAGATTACTCTCTGGGTGAAAAAATGTTTCCTAATATCAGTGCTAAATTTACCCTTGGTCAACTTCCATTTGTGACCCTGAGTTCTACTAACAAAACTGGGCCTAAGTAATCCTACATAATTCACTTTGTTAATCCCTGTAACAGGGTTCTGCCCTATGTGAGCTGAAAAATTTTTGCGTCAGTTCGAAAGCAGATATTGCCTCTGAGTCACCAGATTACTATGTTTCTTTGATGTGCTCTTCGATGCGTAGTGAGTTGCCTCTAATTTTCATAGATGATGCCATATTCATAAACTTGTTTTTAGCTTACCAGCCCTATGGGCCGATAAGCTATTGTCGTAGTGTGGTGTCCGTCGTCCGGAACATTTTTTTATCTTTTTTTTTGGGCTGATGAATTTTCCTGTGAATTTGCCGTAACATACTACTTAGACCATATCTCCCAGACGTTTTTTTTTTTTCGGATTTTTGATTGAATCATTTTTGTCCGTTTTATGGGCCCTTGAAATTTTGACCCCAATGTTAAAGATAGGACTGAGAAATTTTAAAAAATCATTTCTGAAAAACTGCGCAATAAATTTTTTTCTAAATCAGGCAATCAACTTAACCTTGGTACCATCAATGTACAGTGCGAGCGCCATTTTGATTGAATCGACGGAAGTGGGTCTATTGGGGGCGCTGTACTTGATGAATATGCAAGATGGCCTGGGGAGGCCAAATGGTTGCAGATAGATTAAGTTTGTATTATCGACATACTGGAAGTCATATATGACCTATATTTTGGCAATATTAAATCTGACCATAGATGACTTTGAAAGGTCACACTCGAGGTAAGGGAAAATATTAACAATGTTGGAAGATAGGACTTGAAATTTCAAAAAATTATTTCTGAACTACTGTCTGATTAATTTTTTTCTAAATCTGGCAATCAACTCACCTTGATACTCTTTATGTTCAGTGCAAGTGTCATTTTGATTGAATCGACGTAAGTGGGTCTAGTGCGGGCGCTGTACTTTAACATTGGGTCTTATGAAGAATGGGCCTAATCGCCTGTGGAAGCTAAATGGTTGCAGACAGACATTAAGTTTGTATTACTGACATATAGGAAGTAATACATGACCTATATTTTGGCTGTGTTAAAGTTGACCTCAGATGACCTTGTAAGGTCAAACTTGTGGTCCAGCAAAATGTTACAATTTTCAAAGGTTTCTAGGCTACAGAATATTGAAGATTGGGAACATATGTGCATTGAACACTTATAGGAAGTCATATATAAACTTTCATTTGGTGGCCTTGAACTTGATCTTCGGTGACTTTTGAAGGTCAAACTTCACATGGTGAAATGTCAGTGACCTATATGACCAAAACTATTACAGATAGAGCGTAGATTTGTATTGTGGGCATAGAGGAAACCTTGTATCAAGTTTGGTTTGGTGACATTGAACTTGACCTTCAGTGACCTTCAATGGCCAAACTTCACAGTGAAATTTCAATTACTTGTATCAGTAAAATCATTACAAATAAAGTGTAGGTTTGTATTGGAGACGTATGGGAAGTCATATATGAACTTTCATTTGGTGGCCTTGAACTTGACCTTCGGTGACTTTCGAAGGTCAAACTTCACATGGTAAAATTTCAATGACTTCTATCACCAAAACGATTAGACAGAGGTTAGGTTTGTATTGTGGGTCTAATAGGAAGTCATGTATGAAGTTTAATTGGGTGACCTTGAACTTGACCTTCAACGACCAAACTAGTGAGATTTCAATGACTTATATCAGCAAAATTGTTACAGATAGTGTAGGTTTCTATTAGAGACATATAGGAAGTCAAATATGAACTTTCATTTGGTGACCTTCGTATTGACCTTCAAAGGTCATATGTGACCTAGTGAAAGTTTTATGACTTGTATCACTAAAATGGTCACAGATGGAGCCTAAGTTTGTGTTACTGACATCTAGGAAGTCACATATGAACTTTCATTTGGTGACATTCAACTTGACTGTCAGTGACCAGAGGGTCAAAGTTGACAGTGAAAGTACAATGACTTGTATCACCAAAATGGTCACAGGTTGAGCCAGGGTTTGTATAGAGACATTTAGAAAGTCATATAAAGTCCATTTGCTGACCTCAACTTGACCTTGTGTGACCTTTTTAAAGTTCACAATTGACATATTGAATTTTCTATGACTTGTATCACCAAAACTGCTTCAGAGCTTAGGATTGTGTTTGTATTACAGGAGGTCTTATAAATTTATGAACTTTTATTTATTGACCTTGACATTGATTTTCATTGATTCAAATGTCTAACTTCACATGAAATTTTCATTACTTGTATCATCACTATGAGACTGCTTGCCGGTAAGCTACAGGACCCCCTTGGTCCTATTTTTCTATTTTGTATCCAAGTACTTTTGATTAAATTTCTGAATACGACTTAACAACTGTCATTAATGTTTCAAACATTTCTTCAGTGGCGCCCGTTGGACAGAGAACAAGGAGGGCGATAAACGTCTTTAAACTGCTTATTAGTCTTGATCTGTTTGTCATTTTCCTTGATAAGATACTTTAACTCTCCCTTCTCAGTTATAGCTAATTGTCTTCGTTAAGGCGAGATATAAAACGCGTCAACTGAAGGCAAAAAAGTGCACATTTCTTGCTTTGTACGATGTGGCAAAAGTGGAAAATCCACAGTAGGTTTTTTTTTTTTGTGAGGGGTTACCTATAAGCATGTGAATATAGGCAAGTGAATTAAACATTTTTATTGAATTTATTATTCACTCACCTTGCCATCTCATTAAAAGGGAAACTGTGTACTTAACTGCAAATGGATTATTCATATTGTTGGAAAACGTGTTAACCAAGAACAATGATTAAAATCGGGTCGATAATCTCAGCCATTTCAAGGTATGCTTTCCGCCCCCTCAGTTTTCCATCCATCGACCACCACTGTTATTAACCACTGGTAGATTAACATGTAAAGAATGTTGCTGTCCTTGACAGAGATTTGTTTAGTTTTGCTGTCGTTTATATAACAAGAAAACTTTTCTCCAAACTACAAACTACAGCGCCACAGAAATCAATCACCCTTCCCGATTATAATTGCCTGTCTTTCATTAGATTGTGACAACTGCACCGATCATGTCCCCACAGCCTCAGATTCTATTTGCCCTGAATACCCAGCACACGCGGGCTCGGATGGCACTCTGTGTTTCCATCACTGTTGGGCAGGTTTTTCAGTATCAATGAAGACCAGCGCAGACGGGGCGTGGGTAGAAAACGAAAGTTCACTGTTCTGACAATAACAAGAAGTGGGGGAGCATATTTAGGGTCATTTATGTTTTGTTTCTAGCGATTTTATTGGACACTGGATGCATTCATTTTAACTGATCTTTGAAAAAATAGTGCCGGTCGGGAAAAGCAGTAGCTATCTGAACTGAGTGGTGGTCGGTGCATTCCGGGTGCTCGTGGGCGCCAACCACCGCTGACCAGCATCGGCAGAACCCTGCTTTAACATATTTAAAAACCTCAGTCAGATCACCCCTAAGTCTCCTTTTCTTAAGACTGAAGAGATTAAGGATCTTCAGCCTCTTCTCATAGCTTTCATCTCTTATACCTGGAATTAACTCTGTGGCTCATTGTCTGAACTTTTTCTAGAACCTCTATATCTCTCTAAAAGTATGGTCCCCAGATATGTACACAATTCTCCAGATTTGGTCGGACTGCATCCTTCCCCTGATGGCTGGCTGTATGTGCAGGCACTTTTCTAAAGGAGGTCAGAGGGCGGTGAGATGGGACGGGGTTCACTACAAGTGCATTCTTTAATTGAAGTGTTCTTTTGCACCCCCTGCTGGTTTTGTGTGAAAGCATCGGGACTTATTGTCTGGAGATGTCCCCACCAGACACTGGGCCCTGACAGCAATGGCTATAGTGGGAATTTTCTGGATTGAGAAGGGTAAACAGTGTGTGGTACTGACGACTGCTCCTCTGCGCCCCCCCCAGGCACTACAGAAAGAGACGGACCGCGCCGAGCGGATGAAGGAGAGGGAGAAGAGAAGAAAGGAGATGCAGGAGGAGGAGGAGCGGAAGAGGGAGGAGGAGAGGCGCGAGCGAGCGAAGGGGCGGGCCGAGAAGGAGGCGGGGCCGGCCGGAGGAGGGGGGGGCGGAGCAGGGGGAGGGACGGGGACCAGCACCGCAGCGTCGGCAGGAGGGGGGTGGGGAGCGCGACAGGGAGAGGGAGAGGGAGCGAGACAGAGATAGAGATAGAGAGAGAGATCGGGACAGGGAGAGGGAGAGAGAGAGAGAACGGGAGAGAGAGAGGGAGAGGGGGAGAGACAGGGAAGGAGATAAGAGGAGGGAGGGGTATCGCAGCCGACCCGGGGGGGCAGGGGGGCACCAGACGCTCCCGCAGCCGCAGTGACCCCCCACCTCGGGACAGACGGCGCTGAGCGGCGAGGGGGAGGGACTGAGGGAGAGGACCGCGGCGAGATCACACACACCTCACCCCTGGTACAGAGTACTGTGTTTCTCTGCCCATTGACTCCTATATAAACTCTGAAACACACACACACACCCCAGTACGGAGCTGTTAGACTGTGTCCACAGACTCTGACATAGTCTCGCTAAAACACACACACTCTCCACCTGATACTGAGCTGAATGTCTTGGTGTCCACTGACTCCCATTTAAACTCAAAAAGAACACACACACACCTGCACGACCCTTACATAAACTTTAAAAACATACACACACCTCTAATCCTCAGCTGTGTTACGGTGTCCAGTGACTCTGACGTAAATTCGTAAAAACACACTCCCCCAGTACCTAGCAGTGCGTTACTGCGTCCACCGACTCCCATATAAACTTGAAATCATACACACACCCCCATTACTGAGCTGTGTGTTTATCCGTGGCAATCCATACTTCCAGTCACTGCCATCCAAACTGTGTCCACTGGCTCTGACATGATGGGTACAAATATGCACTCAGGCAGAGACGCGCTCGTTCCCGCGCACACACTGACCTGCGTCCTCAATCGCACATGTCCGCACATTATTCTGAGCAGTGCATTCACAGCCACGCGCTCCCAACAAGTGTAGCGCACTCTCACACCAGGTGCTGCACAGGCCTGCATGCAGAATTTCTGGGTCGGTCCGTTGCCGGGGCGATGCTCCCTTGGTCTCTCTCTGCCAGGCGGTGGCTTCCAAATAAAATCAGCCCCCCGCCCACCGCTCACCCAATCAGCCCGTCCTTCCGGTCCCTCATTGGCTAGGTCCCTCAGTCACTCATGCAGATTGGCACTGCCCCCTCTCCAGAGTCCCTGCTGATCAACCCTTTTGTGGCTGGTCTTTCTTGAGAAGTTTGGGTTATTTTATCCGTTTTGTTTTCGTGTCTCCTGCCCCAGTGTTCCCAGATTAGCATTCTTGCTTTCTCTGTGTTTCCAGCTTGTAAATTCAGGCTCCCACCCAACCCAACCCCCCCTCATGAGTGGCTGGAAGGCCAGGCAGAGTCTCCCCCCAGCCTGCTGTCTCTGGATCATCATCATCATCCTCCGCTCCCTCCTGAACATCTCATCTGTTCTTTATGTTGTTCAGGAGTGGCCCAATCTCAAAATTACCCCAACCCCCGGAGTGTTTGGTCTCTGCATTAATCAGACCCACCATGTGAGTGGATGGTGGAGAGGCGAGCAGTGGGTCAGGGGTGAAATGAGTCTATTATTCATAGAAAGACTGTTTTAATATTGTTTTTTTTTAATCTTATAATTTTAGTACAAAAACTAATTTTGCTTTTTCTCTTGCTTTGTTTTTTTTTCCTGTAAGTGCTGAATGTACAAAGAATAAAAAAGGTAAAGTTTAACGGCTGACCGACTGTTCCTGCTGTATTTGTGCTGCTCATCTCTCGATGTAATAAGGGCGAAGCTCTTGACGCTCCCGTTGGCCATCTTGAACCAGGACGTTTGAGACTGAATGTAATCCACAGGAAATGGTTGAGGCACATTAGTCATAGCACTCAGGAATTGAGTCCCTGGATGGTTGTGACAGATTTCCTAAAAAAAAAAAAAAAAAAAAAAAAATTCCCCCACCACCCGATGTCTTTCATCATGTCTGAACATTTTCCCCCTCTTGTGTTTGTCAAAACTATGGCTTGCTGGTTTGTTTTTCTCCCGAAATTCATTTTTCTTCCAGAAAAAAAAAAAAAAAAAAACTCCTATTGTGTGAAACGGCTTGGATTTGTGCCTTCGAAACAAAATGGCCCCTATTCTTGAGCTGTCACTACTCAATCCAGGGGCTCTATGTGGTGATTCATGGTAGCAACCATTAACGAACATTCCATTCATTTTTAAATGACTGTGCTGCCTTTTTCACCATCTTCGGTCGTGTGAAAATATGCTTCCAAGGAGGGCTCAGTCGGTTACCGACTGAATAGTGGAAGACAGGAAGGAACTTAAGGATGTGACATAAAAGGGTCGTCATATACCCATTTCCCTGTTTGATACTGTCAATTTTATGCTCAATTTACAAATATTTGTATGTTTAATGGTGAAAAATCTAGTGACAGCTGTGCAGGTTGTGTATGCAGCACCTCAGGCTCGTTAGGCCTGAAACGGATGTTTTAGATCCTGTCTCTCCCAGGCTGTTTTTAGGATATCTTTAAGCTCACTCGATTATGATTAGCCAAGATAAGTTCTGAAAGTAGTCCTCCATGAATTGAAGGGAATACAATAGAAGGTTGGGGTTTTACTGCTGAGGAATATTTGTTAGAATTCATTTTAAGCACTCATTGCTCACTTCAGCTTCTGAAGTTCATCCCAAGGGAATTTGCCTTCATGCTGAAGAAAAGTGTCTTCTCGACATGCCAACTCAACACTTCCCAGCCTCGAAGAAACAATCACGCGATGCACCCCGGTGCTCAATGGAGAAAAGAGTAAAATGGTGTGAATAGGTGCTCTTGGACTTCAGGGAAACAAACTAATGAAAAACAAACCCCAAGGGTGTCACGGTCCAGGCACTCAAAAATGACGATCTTAAGAGAAATGCTAAAAAGCCTTAATTAATATAGGCTAAAAAGAGATAAAAATATCAACATGTTTCGACCAACTCAGGTCTTCATCAGGACAAAGTAATGGTGCCCAGCCTCTGTTCTATCTAACATGGAGGGCGAGCTGACGTAGCTGGTTGGGCACTATGCAAATGGGTTACACCATGACATGAACAAGTCATGGAAGAAAAGGCTAGACAACATACGGCATTTTGCTTTCTGTGGAGAGAATGACTCCCTTTTGCGTCGACGTCAGACGACTATTTAGCTGACTTTGGAAAATCTATAATTGCCGCCATTAAAAACGTACTCGTGAGGATGTACTGTATTTGTTGCAAATTGAAGAATCAAATTGGTTTTTGTTTTTCCCTGTCAGATATAAGTGAAATACAGCAAAGCACGCAGTATTGTAATCTCGACGCACGAGAGCTTTCGTGAAAACGAATATTGAGCCGTTTCCGTGACGTGTACAGTGACGCTTGACTTGTTCTTTTGGGTGTTGTTGTTGTAACCTTTATTTATACAGGTAGTCTCATTGAGACGCGAGGTCTCATTCTCCAGAGAGACCTGTTCCAGACAAACATACAATAGAACAAACAAGTAGTTTCAGACAGACAGAAATACAGTATCAGTACAGTTCAGTAAAATCAATACATGTAAAATCAGTGCTAATGCGAGGGGGTTAAAATGCTAAAAACAAGTTTCCAGAGATTTTTGAAGTGGCCTGAACAATTGTTTAAAACCCCCCAATGAAATCAAACTGGACAACCTCACATCCTATTGTAAGGTGTTCCAGGTTAAAGGGGCAGAGTAAGAGAATGCCTTTTTTTTGCCAAGCTGTGTACGCACTGAGGGAATGCTGTAGGTAATAAAGGCCGGGGAATGCAGGCTGTAACTGCACTACCTGACATATAGGAGGAGATATGAGGGTAGCAGTCCAAGGATTGATTTGTAGACGAAGTTTTGTACCAATACAAAAGCCTACATGTGGATAATGATGACCAGTTGACGAGAGAATACAGAGTGCAGTGTTGAGTAAGGTGGTTACAGCCAGTTATGAACCTTAAAGCTCCGTGATGGTCAGCATCCAACATCTGCAGAGAGTGAGCAGGGGCATTCATGTAAACAATGTCACCATAATCAATAGCAGGTAAGGAAGTGGCAGCTACAAGCCGTTTCCTGGCATTGAAGGTAAGATGGGATTTGTTCCTGAAGAATCCCAGTTTTAGTTTCAACTTTGACATTATCAATATGGGACTTAAAAGAGAGATTTACATCAATTAAGTTTTCCCAGATATTTATAAGAGACCACAAACTCAATAGGAACACCTTTTTGTGGATGTGATATCTGGAAGAAATGCTGGCACTGTATTTTTGTTTGAAAATGGCATACCATTGGTTTTATCGGTATTTAGTACCAGTTTAAGATGGGATAAGTCTGAATAATGTCAGATGCAGACTTTAGGTGTTGAAAGAGCTGGGCAACATTGTTTGCACAACAATTGACTTGTATCATCAGCATAAAGATGTAAGGACACATCAGTAATATTTTGACCCGCATTGTTTATGTAAATTGTAAAAAGAGTAGGTCCTAAAACTGAGTCTTGTGGCACACCATTGGTGACCTTTAAAGGTATCATCCCAGGCGGCTGGACTTAACGATTTTTTTTCCGAATGCACAACTGATAAGCACCCACCCCCTCCGTCCAATCAGGAATCACCCAAACCACGCCCCCACCACTCAGTTCGTGTGCGTGCTTCATTTCACCACAAACAGCTGACCGGTGCGGCCGGAGACAACATCACAACACAGACAGCATTAGCAGCGGTGGATATTGATGGCATCACACAAAGCCGCCAACAGCAACACCTGTATCTTTCAACACTGGATTCACAGCATAACCAGGGCATTGTAGCCTACACACAAGTTTCCTAGGCTAGTGCCATTCTCTAGGCATACAACAACAAGCAAACATTAGCTACCCATTACTAGGTTGTAGGTAACGTTACTTGGCTAACACCAAAAGTAGCATAGACTTTACTACTAAATGTGTATAGACTACACTTTCTGTCTGCTACACTTGAATGCTGTACTACACTTTATGTACAGCATTCACACGGAGAGACAAGAAGCTAGCTTACCAGTCTAAGGGTGTTTTCACATTTGGTCCTATTCAGCTCTCAAAACGAACTCAGATCGATGACTCAGCATTTTTTGTGCATATGTGAACACAACCGCACTCAGACCCCTTTAAAACGAATCGTACTAAGACCACCACAGGAGGTGGTCTCCGTACGGTTCGCTAAAAAGCCACAGTACAGTTCGCTTAAGCTACGTATTGTGAACACAAAGCGCGCCGGGTTCACTTCGCCTTTTTCCACAGTATTTTTACCTTCAGCGTCCCTAACTGCTGCCCGATCGGTTCTCTGCATGCGCAATACTAGTACTGCCCAAGGGCATAGAATTCCTGCTCGATTTGTTCCACACGTGCGTAAACATTTTACTTGACGGCAGCCAGCGACTTTTTTTTTTTTTTTTACCTCAACAACAAAATAGTATACAAATTCACTACAACACCAGGATATTTTAGAAATGTTATATTTTATTTCATGGTCCTTCATGTAGCCAGCGACTTCGTTTGTACTTTAATAACATAATAATATACGAATTCACTACAACAGAAGGACATTTTAGAAAGATCATATTTTATTTCATGTAGGGCCTATAGATTTTTTATTTGAATTGGCGTGTTGCCCCATTTCGCACAAAATCGTCGCTATGTTCATCACTTCCAGCACTAGTCATGGCAAAATATGGAAACTATCGCGTGAAATCTTATGGACGTGTTTGACAATATGGGTATGCTACCTTGACAGGAATTTGCGTATTAATACATAATTTAATTTTTCCGATCCCTAATGTAAACACTGTGGGCCAAAATCGCATATTAACGAAAACCCCCTTTGTCTATATGAATATGTGATAATACGTGTCCCTCAACAGACATTCAGCACATTGACGGTGCATTTTCCACACAGCCTACTGCTCTCTTGGTCTTTAGGCACCCGGCGAGCGCGGTGAACACCCGGCGGCGGTTTTGTTTTTCCCCACTGTCATCTGAAAAACAACGTCAAGTTGTCCCTTACAGCTTACAATGGACAAGAAACGGAGATTCGTGGATGCTACGAAAATAAATGTATTTTTATATAGGGGGAGGTCGATTTTTTTTTTTTTTTTTTTCCTGATGAGTGTACAGATAGCCTGACTGCCTGAGTTTAAAATAGGCTATTAGTTTATCGATGTCTATTTTAGGCTATAAATAGGGTCGCGCACGACGCAAAAAAAATTTAGGGGGAGTCGATAGGTGGAGAACGTAAATATTTTATGAAAACATTTCAATCGCAAAACTACCACTGTTAAAATTTAGGCTACCCTGTGCCGTTTTTATTGATATATTGCATGCGGCAGTTGAACTGTATTTCCTACTTTGATTATTAAATTTTGCGATTAATTCACGGTACATGCGTGCCAATTCCCGCGGATTACATTCCAACAGATCCAGCCAAGGCAGTCATCAGAAACTAGCGTCGCTTCTTATAACGCAACTGAGGAACGGACATGTCATGTCGCTTAAAACATATGTCCTCGTTTCATTTGTCCTCTTTCCTGTTTCCTCCATGCATCCTCGGTGGGAGGGACTAAGACGCAAGGATAGGACGCAGGTGAGGGGAACCAGGATGTAATTTAAAAGACTTGAGACGCAGCCTCGGTCTTTATCCAGCACTTCAATCGCCAATCCAACCCTTAAAGCAGGGGTGTCCAATCTTATCCAGAAAGGGCCAGTGTGGGTGCTGGTTTTTGTTAAAGCCCAACACTAACACACCTGATTCTACCCACCAAGGTCCTAATTAAAGCTGTAGTATACGATTTGAAAGTTTGATCATTATTAATAATCTCATTTAGATGGTGGATATGGTCCTATAGTACAATCTACACAATGTGAAGAGAAAAAAAACGAAAAAAATCCATTCACTCTAGTGGCTGCAGGGCTGCAGAGACGTTGACCAATGTAAGCCATCCGCGGATGGCTTACATTGGTTAACGCATCTCTCCTACTCTCATCCAATCCCTCGCTCTATTTGACACTCCCCAAGAGCTTGCTCTGATTCCCGTGCTCTGTGTTCCGCCCGTCCCCCCCCTTCAGCGTTATAAACTGCCCGCCGGCTTATTGCTCTGGTAGAGGGGGTGTGTCTGGGAGTCTCCACGCTGACGGCCACACGTTTCGGTGGGAAGGATCAGGGAGCACAGAGGGGAGGGGGGTGTGTGTGGGGGCAGGATGCTTTTTTCAAATTTTTCTCAACGTCTCAATCTTTCGCAACTGATTCTCAGATCGTATACTATATATTTAAAACCCCTAATTAGATAAATAGTGGAATCAGGTGCTGTTGCACTGCTGGCTTGCACAAAAACCTGCACCCACACCGGCCCTTTCTGGATAAGATTGGACACCCCTGCGGCTTAAAGGGTTTTATGTATGCGTGGAACACATCGGGCAGTGTCGCAATTATGAGCTAAACAACGCTCATGCGCAGAAAGTTAGTGCAGGCGCAGAACCGATCGGGCAGGAGGTACGGATAGAACAGTGGTTCTCAAACTCGGTCCTGGGGGACCCCTATGTATGCTGGTTTTTGTTCCAACCACAATGGCGATCTCAGTACTTTAACAAGATGTTAATTATCCAAACTAGGATCTTATACTGTGGGATTACTGAAACTCTTAAATCACATCATGCCAGAATTGTCTATGTATGCAATGAAAAATGTATCTTCTATGGGCATGTAGTACTCACTGGATTAAATCTCAAGCAGTTGATTTCAATATGCATGAAGAAAGGTAGCTATAACCAATGCAATTAAAGACTGAGGTCAATCAGCAGGCTCTTAATTGGTATGTACACCTGGCCTCCATTCCCATCCGTCAAGAAGATAATGAAGAATGCAATAACAACACCAATGATAATGAGGCCCACCAGTTCTGTGGTGAAGTATCAGGAAAAAATAGCCAATTATTGCATATACAGCAATTGACCAAGTTACCTGTTAAATCGTTAAGTAGGCAAATTAATCTTATTGGTCTGTTACCTCTTTAATTTTTTGCCTATAGTGCAATGAGCACAATGGTCATCTTTAGGGCATTGCAAAGCTATGTTTGGCATTCTGTAGATTAAGAAGGTAAATTACCTCTCTGAAGATCAAAAGCACCTAATTAAGAAAAACTATCAGCTTGTTAAAATCCTGGAATTGCAATTGTGGTTGGAATGAAAACCAGCATACAGGGGTCCCCCAGGACTGAGTTTGAGAACCGCTGGGAAAGGGCACTGACAAAAAGTATGGCAGCAGACATTATTAGCTGTGTTCGAAATCACCCCCTATCACGGGTATAGCGCACTATATAGTGTGTTCGCCATTTTGTAGTGTTGTTCGAATTCTTCATGGTTAATTTCATCCACTATTTAGTGGACTATAAAATACCCAATTCCATCCAATATTTAGTGGACTATAAAATACCCACAATGCAAAGCAAAACTGAGTGAGCAAGCGATGTACACTACATTGTTCTCTAGTATACCACAATGCACTGCGATCGTGTTCTGCCAGAGAAGAAGAAGGAGAAGAGCGAGATTTAATTTATTTTTATTTAACCCTTATTTAACCAGGAAAGTCCCGTTGAGATTGAAATCTCTTTTTCAAGGGAGCCCTGGGGGTTGAGGTGGGGAGGGAGAGGGCAACTTGCACAGCCAATTAGATCAGGGGATGATTAGGTGGCAGGTCGAAAGAGCCAGGTTGGGACTTTAGCCATGACACCGGGGAAGCCCCTACTCTTATCGAAGAGTGTAATAGGATCTTTAATGACCACAGTGAGTCAGGACCTCAGTTTCACGTCTCATCCGAAAGACGGCGTATCCTTCAGTACAGTGTCCCCATCACTGCACTGGGGATTATTTCACCAGAGGGAAGATCACAACCTACTGGCCCACCAACACCTCTTCCAGCAGCAACTTGGTTTTCCCCGGTGGTCTCCCATCCAAGTACTAACCAAGCCCACACCTGCTTAGCTACAGCCATGCGGCTGGAGCAGATCGAATAGTGGTATGGCTGCTGGTGCCGCCCTGCAGAATTACACCCTCAAATGTTGCCGTGAGTGTCCTGTTTGTTTACATGATGCTCGCCGCGTTCGCTTACATCACAGGAGAATCCAGCGCATCTGCTGATGCAACCATGTTCAGAAAATTCCGGTGTAGTGTCTGAAATCTCCTTTGGTCATTCCCTATATAGTGCACTATATCATATACACAATGTAGGGAATAGGGAGTGAGTGAATGAGTGGACAATTTCGAACACAGCTATTTTGTTCCAAGTAAAAACTACCCAGAATACAGTGCACTAGAGGTCTGAGAGCTCTAGAGGAACTACAGTGTGAACAGAAACAGGACTGAAGCCCTATCAGAGCTGAAGTGGACCAGAAAGAGAACCTAGTCCTCTTTGAAATAAACTCACAATGTGAACACAAAAAGAACTGAGTTCATTTTCTGTTGGTCCTCTTTTTGATCCACTTTTAGAGGACTGAGTTTGGTTCTTTTAAAAGGGACTATGTGTGAAAACACCCTAAGGGGATATGTGACACTGGTTCAGCTATAATTTGTGCAGCCAGGCATAAAAAGTAAGGGGGGAGGTCATCAGGGCCTTCAGATTTTTTAGGATCTAAACCCTTCAAGGCTTTAGAAACCTCACAGACAGAAAATTGAGAAAGTGAGAAGGTATGAGTATTTGAGGCATGATTAGTGGGAGATTTGATTTGATTTTTGATTTGATTTGATTTGATTTGATTTGGATCTCTTTTAGCCGTTGGCTAATCTTCCAAGAGTCCAGAATTAAAAGAAAAACATACAGTAATTCACACATAATATACATACACACACACACATACACACACATACACACACACACACACACACACACACACACACACACACACACACACACACACACACACATACATTAACATAATCTACATACATATCCTCACATAATGAAACACATTTATCCAAAAAAATATTCAATCACATAAAATATCAGAACTCTACAAACCTATTAAGTATACAATACTTTAATTGAACAATTTAAGAAATATAAAAACAATCTCATAATCACTAATTACTAAACTGCCTAAGAAATGATCGTAATGAATTCCATAATTTAACAGTTCTGAAGATAAAAGTCCGTCTTCCCATCTCAGTATTTATTTTTGGTAGTACATAATAATTTTTCTCTCTCATTCTTATATTAATTTCATGTTTTTCATGTACTAATACCAATTTGTTCTTAAGACCAACTGGCCTTTTGAACTTTTGAATTTTTGAAATTAGTGCAATAGAATGTTGTCTCACATGCTCTTCTACGAGGGGCCATCCCATTATAGTGTGTAACTCCCTCACTCCTTTATCAAACCCACACCCTAGAACCATTCTAGCAGCCTTATTTAGTGTGATCTGCAGTCTCTCCATGTCTCTCTGAGCGGCATTACCCCACACTGCACAACAGTAACTAATGTGACTGTAAATTAGACTATGTGATTTTACTTTGAGAGTATCTGTAGGCAAAAACCTTCAAATTCGTCTTACCATTCCTGCCATTTTCATCACTTGTTTTGAAATATCAGTAATATGAGCCGACCAAGAGAGATTGAAGAAGAAGAGAAGAAGTAGTTGGAGTAGTTGGAGAGGAAATAGGTGATTTACCATCCAAGACTGTATCAAACAAGGAACCGGCGGCAACAAAATATCTATTAAGACAGTTAAGCATCTCTGATTTATTTGACACAGAGATGGAGTTGAATTGTGGTGGCAGTTCTGATGAGTGGGTGTTGCCAGAAAGAGATTTAAATGATTTGCAAAAATCTCTTGGGGTCGTTTAGACACTTAGCGGTCTGAGATAAATAATAATCACGTATAGCAGCTTTAATAGAAGCTGTACAGTGATTTCGTTGCTGTCGAAACTGCGGCCAAACAGACTTCCTCGCAGCTGCCCACAGCTGATTCCTCCCGTGGAAGAGGTCAGCTAGCTCAGAAGTGAACTAGGGGCTATCACGGCCCTTTATTCTGAACTGGCAAAAAGGATCATGTTTATTTACAAAACAAATGAAACTGTCATGAAAATAATTCCAAGCTAAGTAAAAGTCATCAATCAATAAAATATGATGCCAGTTAAAATGGAATAAATCCCAAAGAAACGCCTGTTCACTAAAATGCTTCAGACTTCGTTTTTTGACAACATGGGGCTTGAAACGGAGTATTTTAATATCCCTAACAGCGCCAACCATACTATGATCACTTGGGTCATTCGCAAAGACTCCTGTTCCAGAGTATTTATGTGGCATATTTGTGATAAAAAGATCAGTAAGAGATTATTTGTTTTGGCATTTTGGATTTGGACGAGTGCATGGGGCTATCAATAATCTGACTGAGATTAAAAGACAGACAATGTGCTTTAAAATCATCAGACACTGGTGAGAACCAGTCCAAGTTAAAATCACCAGGATGATTTCCTTAAAGTGTAACTGAGGTAAAAGCTGCATGAAGAATGCCATGGCATCAGAGGTGGCAGAAGGGGGCCTATAGCAGCCAACAGCAGTCAAAGACTGACCACCAGACAAATCAATATTTAGAGCTAAGATTTCAAACTGTTCACGATTAGATTTTTTGAACATGATTTGTGTTGCAAGACAGGACCTGACATATATTGCCACACCACCGCCCTTCCTTGGACGGTCTGAGCGATAAATATTAAAACCATCAATTGCTACATCTTTATCCAGAATAGAATTAGACGGCCAAGTCTCAGAGATGATAATAATATGAGCACCAGTTGAACAAACCCATAACCGCAATATATTCATTTTATAAGCAAGCTACGAGCATTAATGTGCAAGATATGTAACCCTGACATATTCTTAAAATCTGCTGGAGTATTGCATGCGGTGAGAGGACCAGGATTAGGCTGGATGCCAGACAACAGTAAAAGCATAGCAATCAAACATTTCCGAGTGGTCTTTATGGCAGAAACATACGTACTGTGGGAGTTGAAGTACTGTGGGAGTTGAAGTTGTTGCATTTGGCCCCCATGGAAATTGTCTGATTAGACATATTAGAAGAACAGCAGGTATTCAGAACCCAAAAGCAAGAAATTTGACTTGGACAGACACATTTAAACGCGTTTCCATGTGGTAACCGTCCAAAATGTCCAAAACGGTCACTTCCCAGATAGGATGTTCCACGACTTGTGGTTGGTACCCATGGATGAACAATGTCCAAATTACCAGCAGCATAGCCACTAAGACTCCATGATGTAATGAGGCAGAACAGCACAGAGAATGTCACAACAGAAGCAGAGTGAAGTGGCATCTTAGCCGACATGTTTACCCACTTACTGCTGCCTTACCCTCCGGCTGGAACTGCTGGTGACGCTAGCAGTGGTTTCAGCAAGCTGCACGCACCTCAGAATGGTGGAGAAAGCTTCAGTGAACAGCACAGGCCTCAAAGTGCAGTGGAAAACTTCAGCAAACAGCACGGGCCTCAGAGTGGTGGAGAGGTGGAAGGCCAGGCTGAAGCTAGCAGATTTCCAGGCTGCAGCAGATGGAAGGCCAGGCCAAGGCCAGTAGAGGTTAAGGTTGTAGTGGGTGAAAGGCCAGGCTGAAGCGAGCAGGGGTCTAGCCTTGTAGCAGGTGGAAGGCCAGGCTGAAGCTAGCAGAGGTCCAGGCTGCAGCAGATGGAAGGCCAGGCTAAGGCTAACTAACTAACTCTGCTAGCCAGTTAACTACCAGAGAGCAGAGGTCTGATTTCAACAGCAGAAATTCTGTCTTATTTTTAGATTTTTCAGGGCATCTAAAGTCGATTCCCATTGTTTTTGTTTATCGGCCAATCAGCGAGCCGCACCTGTGCAAACGAACAGAAATAGAAGGATTATCCACGTATGTACACAAAACATTGGTTTATTTGAATGAAATTGGTCATGTGACAATGCAAGATGTCAACAAAAGCAAGTGATTTGTTTGTAAACATTGGATGTTCAACGTCATGTCTGAGAATCGACTTTAGATGCCCTTTAAAGTCAATAGCATAATAAAGCCAACAAAAAAATACTACAATTTCAAGGAAATGGCACGGCTTATGACACTCCTGGTCTACAGTCTCCTGTGTCCGAGAACGGGATTGTTGCTGACCGACCCTCCCCGCCTGTGGCGGTCACGAGTAAAATGCCTTGCATGTTTTTAATGGCGCAAAGTATATATTACGCACTGAAGGAAAAGGGAGAACCAAAAACACTGATGTGACCTCCTTAAATCACAATTCTCTGATCATAAATACTAGATCATTGATCCATGACAACTAGTCTGCCTCTTGGGTATAATGACTTTAAATAGAGTCCTTTATAAGGACATTCTAACGCGATAAAAAAATTTGACCTAAAAAAACTGAAAAATCTAAAAATCCGCTTGATTAACGGAGGAACGGAGCAGGAGTTGATCTCACCAATTGAACTGGAAGACCGCAGCTCACGAGGGAGTCTCAAGTGGATTTCAATCTTTGCGATTCCACAGGCAACCAATCAATTTTTTCCTAGTGTACAGGTGGTGTAACTACCTGTCGGACATTTCTGCCTGATGTGCCTCCTGCTGAACCTTTCGGGTCACCTGCAGGGTCATCAGTTGACGCTCTTTTATGTTTTGCTCTATGAACGCTTGGAAGATCATCTGGATTTGGAGCAGTTGGAGATTTCCATGCCGCACTGAGCAGCTGCCCTCTCTCAATGGCAAGACCCCCAATCCTTATACATCCCGCTCAGCCATAGCCAGAAGCTCCCCTTTTCCGCTTCCTCAGCGCAGGCTTTGGTTGCTCTTAGGAGCTTCATGCTGGTTACCCCTTCGTCCCAGAGCAGCAGTGTTGTTCATCTGCTGATGAAACCTTCACAGAGTGGATGTTGGTGGATCATCTGGCCTCTCTGCTCTCCGCAGCCTGGTTAGAGTATTTTGCCCTCCTACACTCCTGGGCAGTCTGAATTCCCTCCTCTGAAGTTATGGTGAGCTTTATGAGCAGGATGATCTTTGCTGTTTCAGACCAATTTAAGCACTGTGTCCAGCTGAAGTGATTGAGGGGTGATATCGGGCGGGAAAAACAGCTGCTTGTCGATGTCAACCCTCACATTCCAATCCCCTACCAGAGAAAAAAGGGCCTTGCAAGGCACCCACGCCCTGCCTGCGGCGTGATGAACTTGATAAGGTGCAGTCTGGCTGCAGACTCGTAATTTGAAGGTTGGCTACAGGTTTCTGAATCTTCAAGCGGCTTCCTCAGGTCTAACTTGGTCGTGCTGCCATCTGTAGCATCCCTGCATCAGTGCTTTGCACCCTGACAATAAATACTGTACGCTGGCCTTGATGGTGTTTCTTCATAGGGCAGCTCTCCTTGCTAAACCTCTAATAGAGTTTTCTTTGGCATGGCAGGGTGTCGTAGTCCTTAAGCAGGAAACTGAGCATCTTCCAAACATCAGCCTGCTTGATTGAGTTGTCGAGCGCCTTCTCATATAGTCCTTTTTTCCCCCATCAACCTTGTGACACCGCCTTGATTTTATATTGCTGTCGCTCTGCTTCTATGACCACGGTTCTCTCTTCCTTAGTCGTGGTCTTGGACAAGAGGTGAGGAGTTCCTCCCCAGCCGAGCCCTGCTCATCCAGCAGACGCCTTGCTGACAATTTCCTAGTGTTGTAGCATGCTGATGGCCTTGTCGATCTCTGTATTTGTCTGCGACTTGGATAGAAACATGCACATCCCTCACGATTAGGTCTATTGATTTTTTTTTCAACTCCAGGAATAGTTTGGACTTCTGTTTGTACCCTGGGATGATGGATTGGATTTGCAGCAGGAGTTGGTTTGCCTGAATAGACCTGTGACAGAGAAGCACTGTGGTAGTCCTCGCCATTTCAGATGTACAAGTTGGCCAGACTGTCCTGTTGATGATGGAATTTTGCACATCTGCATTGGCCTTATTTCCCTTTAGTACAGAATGAAATTGTAGCACTACATTTAGTTCTTTCCAGGGAGCTGACTTTTCGCCTGGTCTTCTTAGAGTTGTTTTTGGGCTGCCTTGCCCATCTGCATATCTGAGAACTCTGCGATGTATTGCCTTCCTAGGCTTGGGATTGGCTGACTGGCCTGTAGGGGGATTTACTTACCACCTGCAACAAAGATGGTTTTGTCATTTCTGTTGACTTTTCATAGCAGGAGGGTTTGTGACTTGTGGGGTTTGATCTTCATTTGTGCCCAGGTCCCTAGATTGTCCAGCCTCTTTTGAAGTGCTGTCCAGCCTCTTATGAATAGTCACATCATCCATGGAGTTTCTAAGTGGCAACTGCTTGTGCCCTGTTCACACACAGCTTTAACCCCCTACGATCTGTTGCGCTCCACTGAGGATGATGCCAAAGACCGCTGCAAATGGGATGGGGTTGGTGGAGCAACCGATGGCCATCCATTCTTCCATTGACTGCCGTCCTGTTGAAAAGTGGCGAGAACAAGGCTGTTCAGCCCAACTTGGCTTGCCATTATTACAAAACCCGATGGCCAAAACCTGTTGAAAAAGTGGCTAGAACAAGGCTGTTCAGCCCAACTTGGCTTGCCATTATTATTACAAAAACCCAAAACCAGTGAAATAAAATAAATAAAAACAGAATACAATGATTTGCAAATCCTTTTCAACCTATATTCAATTGAATACACTGCAAAGACAAGTTACTTAATGTTCGAACAGGTAAACTTTGTAATTTTTTGCAAATATTAGCTCATTTGGAATTTGATGCCTGCAACATGTTTCAAAAAAGCTGGCACAAGTGGCAAAAAAGACTGAGAGAGTTGAGGAATGCTCATCAAACACTTATTTGGAACATCCCACAGGTGAACGGGCTAATTGGGAACAGGTGGGTGCCATGATTGGGTATAAAAGCAGCTTCCTGAAATGCTCAGTCATTCACAAACAAGGATGGGGCGAGGGTCACCACTTAGTGAACAAATCGTGAGCTGATTGTCGAACAGTTTAAAAACAACATTCCTCAACGAGCTATTGCAAGAAATTTAGGGATTTCATCATCTACGGTCCGTAATATCGTCAAAAGGTTCAGAGAATCTGGAGAAATCACTGCACGTAGCGACAAGGCCGAAAAACCAACATTGAATGCCCGTGACCTTCGATCCCTCAGGCGGTACTGCATCAAAACCGACATCAGTGTGTAAAGGACATCACCACATGGGCTCAGGAACACTTCAGAAAACCACTGTCAGTAACTACAGTTCGTCGCTACATCTGCAAGTGCAAGTTAAAACTCTACAATGCAAAGCGAAAGCCATTTATCAACAGCACCCAGAACGCCATACCGGCTTCGCTGGGCCCAAGCTCATCTAAGATGGACTGATGCAAAGTGGAAAAGTGTTCTGTGGTCTGACGAGTCCACATTTCAAATTGTTTTTGGAAACTGTGGGACGTCGTGTCCTCCGGACCAAAGAGGAAAAGAACCATCCGGACTGTTATAGGCGCCAAAGTTCAAAAGCCAGCATCTGTGATGGTATGGGGGTGTATTAGTGCCCAAGGCATGGGCAACTTACACATATGTGAAGGCACCATTAATGCTGAAAGGTACATACAGGTTTTGGAGCAACATATGTTGCCATCCAAGCAACGTCTTTTTCATGGACGCCCCTGCTTATTTCAGCAAGACAATGCCAAGCCACATTCTGCACGTGTTACAACAGCATGGCTCCGTAGTAAAAGGAGTGCGGGTACTAGACTGGCCTGCCTGTAGTCCAGACCTGTCTCCCATTGAAAATGTGTGGCGATTATGAAGCGTAAAATACGACAACGGAGACCCCGGACTGTTGAACAACTTAAGCTGTACATCAAGCAAGAATGGGAAAGAGTTCCACCTGAAAAGCTTCAAAAATTGGTCTCCTCAGTTCCCAAACGTTTACTGAGTGTCGTTAAAAGGAAAGGTGATGTAACACAGTGGTAAAAAGGCCCCTGTGCCAACTTTTTTGCAATGTGTTGCTGCCTTTAAATTCTAAGTTAATGATTATTTGCAAAAAAAAAATAAAGTTTCTCAGTTTGAACATGAAACATCTTGTCTTTGCAGTGTATTCAATTGAATATAAGTTGAAAAGGATTTGCAAATCATTGTATTCTGTTTTTATCTACGATTTACATAACGTGCCAACTTCACTGGTTTTGGGTTTTGTACTACAGTGAATCTAACACTTCAGATACTCGATGACTAAATGGTATCTAGTGCTAAATCAACCTTGCTCTTGAAAATTCACAAGGTTTCAGCCTCTACAATATGGTCAGGCAAGCTATTCTACACTGAGATTACTCTGCCTGAAAAAATATTTTCTAATATCAGTGCTAAATTTACTCTTCGCCAACTTCCATTTGTTACCCGGAGTTCTACTAACAAAACTAAATCCAAGTAATCCCTTATAATTCACTTTGTTAATCCCTTTTACATTTTTGAAGTCCTCAATCAGATCACTCCTAAGTCTCTTTTTCTGAAGACCGAAGTGATGAAGGACCTTCAGCCTCTTCTCATAGTGAATCTTTTATACCTGGAATTAACTTTGTAGCTCTTCTCTGAATTTTTTCTAGAGCCTCTATAACTTTCTTAAAGTATGGGCCCCAGAACTGTACACAATACTCTAGATGTGGTCTGATGAATGTGTTGTACAAGAGAAGTATTACCTCCTTGGATTTATACTCAATACTTATGGTTATATATCCCAGCATCCTGTTTGCATTTTAAGAGCCATTCCACTAGAAAATGGCACTTTTTTGAAGAAGTTGAGGAGTTGACCCCCCTGGAACTGAATGAAACTTCTCACATAGGTAGATACGGTAGTCTCACAGAAAAAGCCAAATTTTTAGGTCCGTATCTCAAGAATTCTGCCGGTGGCGCCACCTGGAAGCCACTAAAGTGACTTAGGTTTGCTTTTGACGCCACATTTTACATCAATTATTATGACTTAAGGGTCCACAGTACCAGATGTGTTATACTTCTGTCATGACCTGTTACACATCAAGTCTGGATAGACATCAGCACCACATCAGCACCAAGCTGGGTTGCCATGTTATTGAGCTGGAGTTATTTGAGAAATCACGGTAAAAATTGAAAATGGGAATGGGGGTAAAATAATATCCCAGACATATACCAATCAAGAATGCTTTATTATGTGTTTACTCACTTCAAAACTATCATTTTCAGTTAAAAGTACCTTGGTATCCTGCTGGGTTAGTGTTATGGATGGCCGGAAAGATGGTTGAAATTGATTTTGGTGCATGTTTGCGGTATATTTTCTCAGTAACCCAGATATGTTCCATGGTGATAAATGCCATTTGTTGTGCTTTTGGAACTCTATTTTCAGGAATATCAAGCATTTCTTCGGTAGTATCTACTTTACTTCCTGGTGGGTGGGCGCTTGTCAGAAGTTTAAAATCATTGGTGTACCCGTAAACTAATCACTAACGTTTGGCGATGACGTATGTTATGCGCCCGCTCAGCCGCCTAGTACTTCCGCTGTAAACACAGTCCTTCATACCAGGAATGCAGCGAACACAAACTGATCAGTACATTAAAGTTAATACTGTACTCATCTACCTCATTTTAGCCTTCGCCCATTCACTTAAAACAACCAAAGGCGCTCTTTCTGTTCTCCATCCAAGAAACAAACTGTTTAGCTATCGTTTTTTTCTGCAGATACTGCTGCTGTAAAAAAAAAAACGTAAGAGACCCGAAACCAACGGCAGAATCGGCGAGAATAACGCATTATTTACATTAGGATGAAATCTGCGTTGACACGAAAACTGAATCGTTAACCATACTTGCGCTAACATCATACCGAGCTTGCTATCTTAACTTTATAGTAACATAGTTCGGCTCTAAGCGTTTGGCTGTCTCAGACAGCCATTTCATTCATGGATAATGACAACATAACACTGAGACAGCGAATAGGTCTTGTGACATGAACAAAAACACGGCTTTTAAAAAGTTTGCTGCTAACTTAAATAGTGTGAAATTCGCGGGCAATGTAACACTAGAAGCTACAAGCTAGCTGAGGTGGTTCGGCTGTCTCTCACAGAGATGAATAGGATGCCTATTTCATATGTTTCATGAAGGCTATTAAGTAGATATGACAATCTATAGGGAGTAGCGCTACAACATCATTTCCATTCAAAAAACTAACCAAACATTCATCTTGTTGTGGCTATAAATCACTGATACCCGGGATTTTCTCCACAACAGATTGAATGGCCTCCTGTGTATCTATGTCCGTGGCCATTGTTGATTTCGTAGACTACAATTTCAAACTTGGCGCAGCTGCTACATCATGGATCTCGGCCACGCCTTCTGTTCGTTGGTTGGTCCGGCGTATTTTCTGCCGAGGTAAACGGGGCAGAGCTCCGAGTGACCAGACTGAGTACTGAAGCGAAATGAAATTAAGCAGAAGTACGAAGGCTGGCGGAGTCAGGCTACAAAGGTGGCACTCTAAGGAGCTAAACTTCTACTTACCTAATATTCCATATTCCCAGACATATAACACAATTCTGTCTTTTGACATATATAAAGTAAATGCACAGTTGTGCATAAAAGTTGTAATCACTTTGGTTTAAAGCTGAGTTGGTTGTAAATTGGGAAAGAATGCTGGTTGTGATTGTAGCATTGTGTCAACATACAAGAATCTTACCAGTAGTCAGTACAGTGTACAATTTTGTAGTGTTGGTGCATTTTCAAAAAATCACAAATGCTCAGCATTTTTCCTTTGCTATTAGAATTAATGAGCAGGCTTCGGTGTTAATTCTAGGATTTCCTAAGGGCAGGGTGCTTGGATCGGAAAAAGGGCACAGCAGTCGCGTCGAGCAAGTGGTTGTCCTGAAAAAGAGCATGGAGTTCATAGCAAGCAAGCAGCAGCCGGCCAAGATAAGGGCAGTTCATTTGTAGTGGTAACTTGCATGCCCTCATTCCTAACACCAGCCCATGATGTCTAGCCTACGGGATGTCTGCTGGGTGGGAATGTGGGGTTTCTTTTTCAGACTTCCCATTTTGGTGTGTACCAAGCTGTGGGTGTTGACACAACTGTTGTGCTAAATAGGCTGCAGCCGGCTATTTAATTCAGAGACAGACAAGCTCACTATCAATGGGCCGTTAATGGCCCTGTAGAGACCCAGGATCTAGTGTAGCAGGGATTGCCTAGGGCTCAACTAGCTCCAAGGGTAACATCGACCCAGATCGAACGAAGAAGGTCTTGGATAGCTGCTCAAGGCCAAAGCCAAGGAGCACCTCTGGCGCTCACCACCAGGTGCCGCCAACCCACAGCCCAATTCCAAAAACAGACTGGGGGATAGAGGTAGTCACATGCTGGGTTGACATCATTTCACTTTGGATAACATAAAAAGCATAAAACCGTTTTAACTTTTGTACTAAACATTCTGTTTTCATGTACACGGTTGTGTGACGAAGATTCTTTTTCAGAGTTCAAATTATGGACCGTTATTTTATACAAGTGTGCGTATACTGTTGATGCATGTCTGTGGTGATACTCCTTCTACATTAGTTGTTTTTTGGCATTAATTTTATTTTAGTTTTTTGGACTGGTCATGTTTTATAACTTGCTGTACATTTCTGACAGCGCTGTACCCGTACTTGGTAATAGTACATGCATTGTGTGTTTGTAACGCTCACAATCACCACCAGTTTACAACCAATAGAGTTTTATATCAAAGGGATTACAAATTTTATGTATAAGTGTGCATGTACTTCATATATTTCAAAAGACAGAACTTTGGTATATGTCTGGGAATACGTGCGGAATATTAGGTCGGTAGAACATTAGCTCTTTAAAAGGCCACCTTTAATCAGAAAGCTATCTACCCAGCATAGTACCACATCAAACTCTTCATTTTCTGAGAAAACTAGCTGTGTGCATCACAATTCAAAAAAAATTTCTTTGGTACATTGCTGGGGATAGCCAGTACTTGTATCCAGCATACAGCGCCCCCTGGGGGTGAAATTTTCCTACTTTTGATGTTGAATATAATCTACACTGAAAATACTACCATTGAGATTTTACCAATGCTGTAATGTACCCCAGAGGGACTATGTACCCAGAGAACTTTAGATTTGCTGTCTTGCTGGGTAAACAAAATAATGCCACCTAAGCGCAGCCACAGTCTGCCATGAAATGGTCCGTTTTGAGTTTTCCTCCAACTTTGACTCTGTCTAGCTTGAAAGTGTAGATACTACCAAAGAAATGCTTGGTCTTCCTGAAAATAGAGTTCCAAAAGCACAACAAATGGCATTTACCACCACAGTACATGTCTGGGTTACTGAGAAAATATACTGCAAACATGCACCAGAATCAATTTCGACCATCTTTCCGGCCGTCCATTGCACTAACCCAGCAAGATACCAAGGTACTATTCCCTGAAAATGATAGTCTTGTTGTGAGTAAACACATAATAAACTATTCTAGATTGGTATATATCTGGGATATTATTTTATTCCCATTCCCATTTTCAATTTTTACTATGATTTCTCAAATAACTCCAGCTCAATAACATAGCAACCCAGCTTGGTGCTGATGTGGTGCTGATGTCTATCCAGGCTTGAAGTGTCACAGGTCATGATAAAAGAATAACATATTTGGTATTATGTATCCTTAAGTCATGATCGTTGATGTAAAATGTGGTGTTGACAGCAAAACTAAGCCACTTTAATGGCTTCCAAGTGGTGCTACCGGCAGGCAAAGTGCGATACGGACCTAAAAATTTGGCTTTTTCCATGAGACACCCATATCTACCTATGTTCCAAGTTTCATTCAATTCCAGGGGTGTCTACTGCGCACCAAGGGCTCTATCTTTCACACTGCCCTACCTGTTGCCACTACCCGCTACCCATGAATTACGCATTCATCAGCTTCCACTATCCCTAAACGGTATCTTGCGGCCACATTACCCGCTATACATTATGCCGACTCCCTTATTTGCGCCTGGAGGTGTGCCCGTGGGCGTGTTTATGCGCTTTCCCTACAATTGCTATCTTGACCACACACGTTAGGGAAAGCGTATAGCGGGTCCTCATACCACCTGCTACCCATTTGGGCTTTTACAAGAGCGCGCCCAGGCGGCTTCAATGCGCGTCCACTTGGACACATGTGGACGTGCACATGTGGCTCCACTTCCCAAATTAACTCGCCTATAAAAAGCCGCCTTGCTTTAGCCTCAGTTGAACCCCTGAGAAAATGGCAGAAATAGTACTAAATTGCCTTGATCGCCAGTTCAATAATAAAAGATGCCCAGAACACATGTACCGCCAGCACACCAGCTACCTGGGCCTTTCAGGTAAGTCTATATTGTTTGTATTTTGTATCAATCATTTTTTCCGCTTTTATAATAATATGAAATTATTATATATAATATATATTAATGATATATATTATATATAATATTCTAAAATTATAATTATACAATACAAGTATTATTTCCCACAGAACGAGAATGCGTGACAAAACTGCGCCTCTCCCGTCAGGCAGTGACGGAATTATGCCACCTGGTTGCAGATGATGTAGACACCGTTGCCAGCTGTCCTGTATGCCTTGCCCGTTGCTGTTAAGGTTACTGTGACACTATTTTTCTATGCTAGTTGGCCATTCCAACACCCACTCAGCTCAATTGGAGGCATGACCCAATCTGCCGTAAGCTCTGCTATAACTGCAGTCACTGCCAGCATAGTCCGACATGCCTGTAGGTACATCACTGGCATCCCTGTGACACCGAGAGACAACGTAGGGGTAAAGCGGGATTTTTTGGCAAGATATGGGTTCCCTAGGGTTCTGGGTGCCGTCGACTGCACACACGTTCTAATTTGGGCTCCGGCTCTGAACAGTGGCACCTATGTGAATCGTAAGGGAACCCATTCCATCAACGTCCAGGTGATTTGCGATGCATGGGGTTACATCTTGAATGTATACGCAAATCATCCTGGAGGCAGCCACGATGCTTTTATAATGGAACGGTCGGTCATTCCTGCAGTTTTCCAGAGGGACCCCCCTCTGGATGGGTGGCTGTTGGGTGACAATGGCTATCCATTAAAGACGTGGAGCATGGTGCCATGCATTAAGCCAACAAGTGTGCGTGAGTTCGCTTTCAATAGAAAACACTCACGCACACGAGTTGTCATTGAGCGAACATTTGGCGTGCTCAAAATGCGGTTCCGCTGCTTGGACAGGTCAGGTGGGGTCTTACAGTATGGTCTTCAGAAAGTAGCATCTTTCTTTGTGGCATGTTGTATGCTGCACAACATTGCCCTACGCCATGGAATGATGCTGGAGTTTGAGGACAGATTATTACCGGACTATAGAAGGCGGCAAGCTGACGTGCAGGTGCCTACTCCAAATGCTGATATAATGCCAGCAGTAGCAGGGGCAATGAGGGACCAGCTGGCAGCGGAGCTGCGACACTGCTAGTCATGTCATCTGCAGCCTGCCTGGTAAGTAATTTGTGCAATCAGTAGGCTACTAATAATGTAATAATACATGTAATTCATATAGCATTTTGTTAAATACTCAAAGTCGCTTTATAAAGAAAAAAATGTAAATGGTTGCAGTCAATGAAGGCATTTATTTGGCTGTGGGTATTTTCTAAAATGGGATTTTGATCCTCCCCTGTCTGGATTTGATCTCTTGCACGAGCAATTTAACTCCGTCTTCGGAGAAACGTGCGACCTTCCTCTCTCCATCACAGTTTTCGGTTTGAGGATTTGGGATAGCGCAGCCTGCTCTTAAAGACAATGGCACCTGGCACACTGATTGGTTTAACTGGCGTAACACCCAAACCACGCCTATGCATAATATAACGGGTAGCGCAGGTGTTTTAGGATAAAGGCAGGTGTGCAAGATAGCAACTTTTGCGGGGGAACGCCTCTTACGCAATGCTAAATCCCCAAATAACGGGTTTAGGGACTCTGGCGTAAGATAGGGCCCCAAATGTCAATCTCTACTGGAATGGCTCTTAACTGCTATGGCACTGGCTACAACCTGTAAGAGTTTGATCAATAATCACTCCCAGAGCTTTTTCATATGGAGCACATTCCAGTTTTAAACCTCCCATGAAGTAATCCTGTCCAATGTTTTTATTACCTACATTTAGAACTTCACTTTTAGCTACATTAAATTTCATCTGCCACATTTCTGCCTAATACTGAATTCAATCTAAATCATCCTGAATCACTTTTTTGGACTCTAAACTGTTCGCCAAACCTCCCGATTTAGTATCATCCACAAATTTAGTTTATTTGCTTTCAATATTTTTATCAACGGCATTAATGTAGATGAGGAAGAGCGGGGTCCCAACATCGATCCTTGAGGGACTCCACTTCCCACAATTCCTCGCTCAGATGAGATCCCTCTGACCACAACACTTTGTGCTCTGTCCTGTTCCCAGTTCCAAGTCTACTCCAGAATACCTCCTATAATTCCAACAGTCCTCATTTTAAAAATTAGTCCTTCCTGTGGAATTGTATCAAATGCTTTCTGAATATCCAAGTACAAAACCCAAAACCAGTGAAGTTGGCACGTTGTGTAAATCGTAAATAAAAACAGAATACAATGATTTGCAAATCCTTTTCAACCTATATTCAATTGAATACACTGCAAAGACAAGTTACTTAATGTTCGAACAGGTAAACTTTGTAATTTTTTGCAAATATTAGCTCATTTGGAATTTGATGCCTGCAACATGTTTCAAAAAAAAGCTGGCACAAGTGGCAAAAAAAGACTGAGAGAGTTGAGGAATGCTCATCAAACACTTATTTGGAACATCCCACAGGTGAACGGGCTGATTGGGAACAGGTGGGTGCCATGATTGGGTATAAAAGCAGCTTCCTGAAATGCTCAGTCATTCACAAACAAGGATGGGGCGAGGGTCACCACTTAGTGAACAAATGCGTGAGCTGATTGTCGAACAGTTTAAAAACAACATTCCTCAACGAGCTATTGCAAGAAATTTAGGGATTTCATCATCTACGGTCCGTAATATCGTCAAAAGGTTCAGAGAATCTGGAGAAATCACTGCGTGGCGACAAGGCGAAAACCAACATTGAATGCCCGTGACCTTCGATCCCTCAGGCGGTACTGCATCAAAAACCGACATCAGTGTGTAAAGGACATCACCACATGGGCTCAGGAACACTTCAGAAAACCACTGTCAGTAACTACAGTTCGTCGCTACATCTGCAAGTGCAAGTTAAAACTCTACAATGCAAAGCGAAAGCCATTTATCAACAGCACCCAGAAACGCCGCCGGCTTCGCTGGGCCCAAGCTCATCTAAGATGGACTGATGCAAAGTGGGAAAGTGTTCTGTGGTCTGACGAGTCCACATTTCAAATTGTTTTTGGAAACTGTGGACGTCGTGTCCTCCGGACCAAAGAGGAAAAGAACCATCCGGACTGTTATAGGCGCAAAGTTCAAAAGCCAGCATCTGTGATGGTATGGGGGTGTATTAGTGCCCAAGGCATGGGCAACTTACACATATGTGAAGGCACCATTAATGCTGAAAGGTACACACAGGTTTTGGAGCAACATATGTTGCCATCCAAGCAACGTCTTTTTCATGGACGCCCCTGCTTATTTCAGCAAGACAATGCCAAGCCACATTCTGCACGTGTTACAATAGCATGGCTCCGTAGTAAAAGAGTGCGGGTACTAGACTGGCCTGCCTGTAGTCCAGACCTGTCTCCCATTGAAAATGTGTGGCGCATTATGAAGCGTAAAATACGACAACGGAGACCCCGGACTGTTGAACAACTTAAGCTGTACATCAAGCAAGAATGGGAAAGAGTTCCACCTGACAAGCTTCAAAAATTGGTCTCCTCAGTTCCCCAAACGTTTACTAAGTGTCGTTAAAAGTTAAAGGTGATGTAACACAGTGGTAAAAAGGCCCCTGTGCCAACTTTTTTGCAATGTGTTGCTGCCTTTAAATTCTAAGTTAATGATTACTTGCAAAAAAAAAATAAAGTTTCTCAGTTTGAACATTAAACATCTTGTCTTTGCAGTGTATTCAATTGAATATAAGTTGAAAAGGATTTGCAAATCATTGTATTCTGTTTTTATCTACGATTTACATAACGTGCCAACTTCACTGGTTTTGGGTTTTGTATATGATGTCATAAGCCCTACTCTAATCATAGGTCTTGGTGGCCTCTTTAAAAAATTCCAAAAGGTTTGTCTGGCATGACCTTCCTTTACGGAAACCGTGTTGGCTATGCTTCAAGATTACATTCAAGAAATACTTCTAGCTTGTCTTTTATGATAGATTCCAGTATTTTGCATGCAATGCAAGTTAACCCCTTTGCGCAGAATACAAATATTGCCAATTTTTTCCTTTTATGCATGAGCCCATTTAGGCTTTATAACTCAGTATTTGTGTCACAGAAAATTATTCCAGTGAAGCAAGACATCTGAAAATTCAATTACAGAATTATTTAGGAATTAAATTTCTGAATTTACGGATGCTGGCGTCTACATCTGCACAAATGAAACTGACTGGCCTGTAATTCCCTGGCTCAGTACGGTCCCCTTTCTTATATATTGATCCCCTTATATATATATATATATATCTATTATATTGCCCTGCTTCCAATCATTTGGCGAAAGACCGCCTGAAAATATCTAAGAGTGGTTAAGAGATGATCTCACTACCTTCCCTGAGCACTCAACGGTATAAGCCATCCGGGCCTGCCGCCTTTTCTGTCCGTAGTTTGTGCAATTTGTCATCCTTAACCTCAATTTCTGCTAAATAATTTTGAGCATTGGAAATGCCCCTCGGCCTGATAAAATCCGCTCCGAGGTAAAATTCTCAACGAAACATAACTATTTAAGGGATCAGCAATATCCTTATTCTCAGACAACAGCGATCCATCTTTATTCTTTATTTAACCTCCTCTTTGACTTTCCTTTTTCTACTACAGTACTGAAAAAAACACTTCGGATTAGTTTTTGCCCCTTCTGCAATTTGCCTTTAATACAATCGTCTTGCATTCCTCAGCTCTTTTTTGACCTTAGCCTGCATTTTATAATATTCAGCCTTAGTATTCTCATCACTGTCCTTTATATATGTCTTATAAAGATTCCTCTTTCCCCTCAAACTCTTATGAATAGCTGTGGTCATCTACTGAGGATTCTACTTTTTTAACTTACTTTTGAACACTTCTGGAATTAATTAGCATTATGCATGAAGTAAAACCCCCTTGAATCTACCCCACATCTCATTTACAGACTTACAATCAAGGAGTGTCTTCCAATTTATTTCATCTAGATATGAGCGCCTCCTGTCTAGAGAAAGTTTTTCACTTAGCCATGATTGAGAAGATGATTTTTCTCGCAACATCTAGCAGGGCGATACTCCTGAATTGACTGACGCCGTGAGAGTTCAGTTCTTTTGGAATGAAAACTGTTACGGCTCTTTGCCACTGAGGTTATGAGATGCTTCCGCCATGTAGCATTCATGAGCTCCCACAGTCTTTTCAACACTTGAGGGCAGTACTTGTACAGTTAGTATGGCATTCCATTTGGCCTTAGAGCTGATGCAGACCTTGCCCGTTTGACAACTGCTCCAACCTCACTCAGCTGAGGGGAGCTGTGTTTGGAGGTTGATGGGGGACGTACCCTGGAGGTCCTCAGTGGGTCATCCTTGCTGGATTGCCGGACTGGTCCTTGATATGTGGCTTGATCTCCTCCTTGGTGTCTCCTTGGTTTCCTCCAGAATCTGCCAGTAGTATCTGAGGGAGATTCTGAGGAAGCTGGATGATTCTTTCTCTTTTTTTTTTTTCTGCAGCTGTAGGTACGTTCTGCTCCTTGCATCTATGCCAGTTTTTGTTTTATCTCGTTGCACAGCACTGTTGGGCTTCTCTCTCTTCCTCCACAATTTTCTCCCCCCTCTGGACAGCTGACTCCAACTTTGGAGTTGTCCTGTAACCTGTTTGTTGGTACATACTTCAAATCTGGCTTTACCCTCCTACCCGAAGAGGTTGAGCTTGTCCACTCGGCAGCGTTTGGAGTGCTCAAGCCTCATGCTGACATCAGAGTCTCACTTCTGCCAGGTCACTACCTTTGGGCAATTTGATGTTGCATTTCCTTGCTGGTTTCCTCTTTTCTGTCGGATTTGTGGCTGGGGGGCTGCTACAGTGCTGTGAAAAAGTATTTGCCCCCTTCCTGATTACTTTTTTTTTTGCATATTTGTCACACTTAAATGTTTCAGATCATCAAACAAATTTTAATATTAGACAACGATAACCCGAGTAAATACAAAATGTAGTTTTTAAATGATATCATTTATTGAGGGAAAAAAGGCTATCCAAACCTACCTGGCCCTATGTGAAAAAGTAATTGACCCCTTAACCTAATAACTGGTTGTGCCACCCTGGGTGACAACAACTTCAATCAAGCATTTGTGATAACTGGCAATGAGTCTTTTATAACACTGTGGAGGAATTTCGGCCCACTCTTCTTTGCAGAATTATTTTAATTCAGCCACATGGGAGGGTTTACGAGCATGAACGGCCTGTTTAAGGTCATGCCACAGCATCTTAATTGGATTTAAGTCCAGTCTTTGACTAGGCCACTCCGAAACCTCCATTTGTTTTTTTTAAGCCATTCAGAGGTGGACTTGCTGGTGTGTTTCGGATCATTGTCCTGCTGCATAACCGAAGTGCGCTTGAGCTTGAGGTCACAAACTGATGGTCGGGCATTCTCCTTCAGGATTTTCTGGTAGAGAGCAGAATTCATGGTTCCTTCAATTACAGAAAGTTGTCCAGGTCTTGAAGCAGCAAAGCAGCCCCAGACCATCACACTACCACCACCATGTTTGACTGTCGGTATGATGTTCTTTTTATTAAATGCTGTTAGTTTTACGCCAGATGTAACGGAATGCACACCTTCCAAAAAGTTCAACATTTGTCTTGTCAGTCCACAAAATATTTTCCCAGAAGTCTTTGGGATCATCAAGATGTTTTTTGGCAAATGTGAGTGGTTTTCGCCTTGGAACTTTCCCATGGATGCCATTTTTGCCCAGTCTCTTTCTTATTATTAAATCATGAACACTGTCTTTAGCTGAGGGAAGTGAGACCTGCAGTTCTTCAGATTTGTTCTGGGTTCTTTTGTGATCTCCTGGATGTGTCGTCGATGCGCTCTTGGAGTAATTTTGGTATGCTGGCCACTCCTGGGAAGGTTCACCACTGTTCCAAGTTTTCTCCATTTGTGGATAATGGCTCTCACCGTGGTTCACTGGAGTCCCAAAGCCTTAGAAATGGCTTTGCACCCCTTTCCAGACTGATAGATGTCAGTGACTTTGTTTCTCATCTGTTCTTGAATTTCTTTAGATCGCGACATGATGTGTTGCTTTTTGAGATCTCTTAGCCTACCTCACTTTGTCAGACAGGTTCTATTTAAGTGATTTCTTGATTCAGCAGGTTTGGCAGTAATCAGGCCTGGGTGTGGCTAGTGAAATTGAACAAAAAAAATGTGGTTAATCATAGTTAATTCATAGTTGATTCATCGCTGGATGACCAGAATTATCTTTTGAACTTGAGAACCTAATGGTATGTCGGTAGTGGGAAAAACTGCTGAACGTTCTCGCTGAAACTCACCAAACTATCACTGGGAAGGAACACATGGGGATCAGAACCATGAAAATAGTTTCTGTAGTTTGCAATCTAGTGATCTCAGTTTTGCATCAATCCTCTTCCTTCACACAGGAGAAAATGAAAAAATTTACCTGTCATTTTTATGATCCATTTTAACCATATTCTTATAAAATTTTAATTACTTTGCTCAAGTGAGAATTAGAGAGCAGAGAAGATTTTCATCATGGTTCCAAATAGTAACCGTAATTTTTGCTGTTTTCACACACAGTCAAATTTTGACCCATCTTATTCACATGGTATGTAATTGGTTTGGGTGGCGAGCGTTTAAATATATTTTTTCCATCTCCCACCCACCCCTTCAACCGGCAATTGAACAACTCATGGCTTGCTCTCAGGAAGGAGAACAACACCCATTAGACATCATGGGGCAATGCATGCCCAGAGGTGGGTGATGCTGAATTTGGTGTACAAGATTTGGTTGAAAAAGTAAGGTGTTTTTGGTTAAAGGTGCGAGTAACAAAGCACTGAGCTTCACTGAGGCCTGTATAAACAACAAAAGGTGATCTGCCAGATGATTAAGGCATTTTTCCAAACCAGCCAGATCTGACATTTCCAGGCTCATATGAAAATTTGAAGAGAATGAAGAATGAAGACTTAAAGGAGGACTATCATAGCTGGGAAAAGTGGGTAATATTATTTCAATATATCATGAAAAAAGCTCCTACGACTTTTTTTTCTTTATTTTGTGATTTCTTTAATTTTTATGAGCGATTTTACAAAACTAGTGGACCGGGCCATTTTCACCACAGCAGACGAAAATTCACCCTCGATCCGCTTGGGGCACCCCTATCGTGACGTCAGTGCGGCTGCCAGCACCATGAATGTCCATTGTCGTGCGGTCCCGCATCGTGATTGTTGAATGACCGAGATATTCCCGCTTCCTCTATGGGGCAGACATACGAGCTTGATTATTACCTTTTTCTATCCGACACAACTTTAAGTTAGAGGTGAACTAACATCAGAGGCCATTTGAAATGATTCCGGAAAGAAAAGTGCGGAAAGAAAAGTCTGCTAATTACCAGCGAGGTTGGACAGCCTCCATCTCCTTGGCGTAATTAGCTTACCTTAAATCAATTCCCCTGTACTTTGCCTAACTTGTAACCAAGCCATTTATTCAGCCAACTGACCGATCAAAACCAAAATCAAGCCAATAATGATTTAGGAGAGATAATGAGAAGCAGACAAACTGAACCAGGTTACCGTGCAAGATTGAAATAATGTCAGTGATCTGAATAAATAGCAGACCTCTCAATTCCACCTCTCGTTGGAAAACTTTGACGCATTATTAAAAAAGATTTCTTAAAAATAAAATCATGTTAAGATGGCCCTGGTTTTTAAGCGTCTAAAAATATACGCGAAGTAGAAAACATTGCGTGAAGCGCATCAATCATGAATGTGAGAGAAAAATTATTTTCGCATTGCAAGTAATGGACAAATGCACCGAAGACTGGGCAAGCACGTTCAGGCAATTCCGTGCCACAAATTTGAAATATTTTTTATTTAATAATTGAACAAGATTCGCACACAACGGCCAAATGTAATAATCAAGCAAACACATTCAGGCAAATTGCGTGCTGATCTAAGCAAAGTTAAGGTCTTCAAAATCATACTCCTCTACAATTGCTTTCACCCCCTTAACATTTACTTTGCTCAATTTGCAATCAAACAGCTGATTCGCTCAATTAACAATTTTAAATTGGTTGGTAGTCTAATTTATTTAGATATCCATGTAGCTATTCAGACATTTTGACATTGCATACATCATGCACATGAATGCATGTAGCAGCCGCAGTGACTTTATGACCTCGCAACTTCTCATGCCACGCGTGGCGTTAATGGCGGCCTCCTGGAAACAGCAATTCCGGCTAATTAATGGTCATTTAAAAGAACATGGGGTATGTATGGACAAAAAATCGACCGTGGATATTATGTTGGAGTTAATTACTATAAGATAAGTCAAAACGGGTAGTTCTGTATAGTCCTCCTTTAATATATTTTGTTGTAGTGATACCAAATTACCACGAGGGGCCGCTATTTCCCCATTAATTTGTATCTGCTCGTCGACCATTTTGTAAAATGAGTCTTGGGACGACGAAGCCATTCGCGAGGACCATAGATGAAACGTTTGAATGACTGAATTCAATGGGTTAAAGGCAGTTGCATGGTAGATTGTTTATTATTGTGCTTTGTTTTGCATTATGTACAGTGTGGGTGGTTCAGCACATGGTCAATGTGATGCTAATTAGACTGGTCAGGCAATCCAGAATGAACTCCTATTGCATGTTGTTAATGTACAACCCCAAGTCTGACAAAAGATGGCTTGTTAAGGAAATTAACAAAGGAATGATCTGAAAAGTCCACTCACCGTCTGCTAGCACAACAACACTTTATTTGATGCTTTAACTTCTGAATTCATTTATTGATAATGTATGCTTACTCTATTTAAAATCTGGTGACTGCAACAGTCCCTAAAAAAGTTAGCACTGGGGCAATTTAGGACTAATAGCGATGTGACAAGTTGCAGTAAAAAGATGATGAGGAACTGCTGAGCTTATTGTGCTACAGAGTGAAATGAGCCTCGACCTTCTCGAACAAAGATAGATTCAGGCTCACCAATTTTCGTGCAAGTGTGTAAGTTTATAATCCTTAACCTTGAGAACAATATTCACCAAAAGCTAATGTGTAGGATTTTTAACTGTTCACCCTCTGCATTGCGTTACATAATTCAGATTAATCCAGTTGCGTGAAGGTCACTGCCGAAAACCACTTATCAATGTGCCTTACCTCCGATCCGTCAGATTTTACTGTCTTCAGAACAGTCATGGGACTGTAATGGATTTCACGGTATTTGCACAAAAATGCTTTTGTGAACCTTTGCCAGTCAACAGCGTTCGCCGCCACATCCACACAATGCAAGTTAAAGCTTCACTCTGTAAAGCCATTCATACCTTAACACTGTCCAAAAGTGCCACCAATTTCTCTGAGTTCGGTGTCATCTGCGAGATCCGGCGGTGCTTTGTGGTCCGATGAGTCAACATTTCAAGTGGTTTTTGGATTAAAAAAAAAAGCAGTCGAAGCGTCATGTTACTATAATTGATTTCACAACATGGGCTCCGAAATACATGGATAACCCCTTTCTCCTTCCCTGCTGCACTCGTGGTACATAATATGTATAATTGTGCATATTCATTGCAGTGTTGATGTGCTATAGTGTATTTATGTTTTTTTTTTTTTTTTTTGCAGTGTGTGTGCAAATACTATATTAATTGCAGCGGTGGAGAGCATAATGTACTGTGAATGTACTATAATAGTGTATCATATAGCAAAGTATTCTGCGTACAGCGTTAATCTGTAGGCCAACTGTTTTTTTGTTTTCTTTGGTCCACTTATGTTTTTTTTTTCTTTCCCACATTTACCCTCTTCCTCTCTTCCTTGCTGCCGACCTCAGCATAAGCAGCTCTGTAATTTTACGCCTCCTCTGTCGCTGATCTGCACTTTTTCTCTTTCTTTTTTTCTGGGGTGAGGCTGAACTGGCTCGACCTGCTCGCTCCCTGCCTCCTGTGAAGGCGGCGGCTTCACACGTCCAGCTGTCATAGCGAAGCGGGGAAAAATGAATTTCACATGTGGCCAAACCCAGAAGAAAGCTTGTTTTTTCTTTACGTTCCCACCCTTGCCATACTTCTTTCTTTGCTGTTACTGTTACTTTTATCTTTCCCTTTTGACTGACAGCAAAGGTATTATGAGCAAACAGCTAGTTTTTTTTTTTTTTGGGGGGTAGGTTGTTTTGTTTGCTTTCTATTTTCTCCTTGTCAGCCGCCAAATTTTTTCTGTTTTTCGTGTGGAGGTTTATGTTTATTGCCCTGCTGTGACCTCACAGAGAGAGAAGTCATGTGAGGGGTTGCCTTGGAGACAGGCTCTTAGATGTTGTTGCGCGTGGCTGTGATGTTGCCACCACTGGCCTGAATAGTTAGTCAGTGTGTGTCAGTGAGTGAGTTTATGAGTTGGTAGTTAGTTAGTTAGGTTCATGAGTGAGAGAGTGAGTTAGTTAATAAGTTGCTTAGCTGGTTAGTTGTTGAGTTAGTTTGAGAATTGGTGAGTGAGTGAGAACAGGGTCCGTTCTCAGTGCTGTTTGGGCAAGCTCTCAAAAGATCTGCATCGTTTTGCTGGAGAGTCACGCGCTTGGAAGCCGGCTGCAGGACAGCGCGCCAGTCCTCAGTGATGTAATGACTTTCAGACGACCCTGTTTGTGCAGTGTGCTTTATAGTCGTTGTGATCGGAGAACGCTGGACGTAGCGCTTGCGGCCAGGGTTTTTACGCCGGTTTGTGGTCGATGTCCACCATCTTTCCTGTTCTGCTCGGTCTGTTTGGGTGATGGACGGTGGGTGCTGGGCGGTCAGGGCTGTAGTGGGGAGCACAGTCTGATGACGGGGCAGTTAAACCCACAGTTTGGGTTTCAGCTGTGATTAAAAGCCCCCAGGCTCTCAAAACTTGCCGACGCAAACACTCGACCTGGCTCCTCTTTCAAAAAGTGCTCAAATGTGGTCTGTCTCTCTCTCTCTCTCAACCACCCTGCTCTCCCTCTATCAGTCTGGGCTTACTTATCTCCAAATTCTTTCTCCTCCCTCTATCTTTTCCTCTCTCATTCTCTCTTCCTCTCATCCCTTTCCTTCTCTCATCCCTCATTCTCTCCTTTCTCTCTCCCTCTTTCTTTGTGTTTTTCCTCTACCTGCCTTTTCTCTCTATTCCCCTTTCTCATTCTCTCCCTTTCTCCCCTTCCTCTCCCTCTCATCCCTCTCTCATTCTCTTACTCTCTTCTCTCTCTCTCTCTTTCGCCTCCTCCGTCTCTCTCCGCCCGGCCGTCTCTTCTGTCGCTCCTCTTGTTTTGTATCTTGATATGAGGACCAGATGTTGCTCGCTGCGCTGGAGTCTGACCCGGGGAGGGGGTTGTGCAGCGCAGGCCGCAGAAAGAGAGGCAAGAGCGATTTAAAATGAAAGGGCAAGAAATGAGGACGGCAAGAAAATATACGGGTGGGGGGTGGGGGGTAAATTGTTTGCACCCCCCACCTTCTTTAGAGGTTTGAAGGGTTTCTTTTTTTTTTTTTTTTTTACATTTGCTGACTTTCTTCAACAGGCCCTGATTGAGGCCTGGGGGTTTCCTGGCAGGTGTGCCCGGGTCTGGGTGTGGGAGGCTGGGCAGGGCCTGGGCTGAGGGGGGCCTGATTCAGCAGGATGCCGCTCCCTGTCTGGTCTGGAGACCCACACCAAGTGCTGTGAGGAGGATTCAGTCCATTTCTCTCCATCTGCATAAAATACACATCTCTCTCTCTCTCTCTCTCTCTCTCACACACACGCGCACGCACACTCGCTCGCTCACTCGCACACACAGATGTGTGACAGCACGTGACGACACACTTAGTTTTGGGCATTGACATGCTAATATTTTTGCTGTCTTATTGTCGTTTTAATAATTATTATGCTTTGAATGGTGAGTGTCTTTTTTTTCTGAAGAAGAGGATTGTATGTGTGTGTGTGTGTGTGTGTGTGTGTGAGAGAGAGAGAGACAGAGACAGAGAGAGAGCATGACAATGAGAGACGGCCAACATTCCAAATATCAGACCGAAACCAAACGGCTGCATGTATATGCGTACACACACACGCGCGCGCGCGCGCACACACACACGCTGCTTAGACGAGACGATTTTTCCATCTGTGTTTTTCCATAAATTGCTGATGAGATGTTAATGGCAAAGCGATTGAGGGAGCAGGGAAAGGGTTTCAGTTTTTCTCTTTCACTCCATCTCTCTCCATCTCCATATCCCCCTACTTCTCCTTCCCTCGCTTTCTCTCTCTTCCATCTCCATCTAAACCAGTTTCTCTCCTTCTCTTGATCTCCCCCTCTTCCTCTCCTCCAATTTCTTTTCAGTCTCTCCCCTCCCTTGATCTCATCCCTCTTGCCCTCTCTCTCTCCCTGTCCTTATCCCTCCAATCTCTCCATGAAAAAGTCCAGATGTATGCAGCATATTCTGTGTGTGTGTGTGTGTGTGTGTGGATGCATGCCTTTTCTGAGTGTATTAATGTGAGTGTATGTATGTGCATGTGTGTGTGTGTGTGTGTGTGTGTGTTAGTATGCGCATGCTTGAATATATTATTGCGTGTGTGTGTATATATATTTTCTGTGCGTGGTTGTGATGTGTTGTATAGGTGGGGTATTTGCATATTTGGCAGGAAACATCTTTGCCAGCTGCTGCTGATTGTATCCATGTGTAACCTACATAATGTGAAAAGTGCTGGCACCCCTCCTCACATCCTCTGTTTTTTCCTGCCATGTTTAAACACTGAAACGCTGACGCTACCTTTCCGCTGCCCCTCTGGACATTTCAGATTATCTGCCACCTGCCTTTCACTCAATTTACCATTTTCAGTGCGTCAGTGATAATGCCATTTCGAATTGTTGGCGATTAATCCATTTTGTTGCACAAGCGATTGCTGAATTTGTGTCAGTTAACCTATTTTAGTGTCAGTGAGTGGTCCAACTCAATGTGTCTGTGATCTCATTAAATATGTGATTGTCTCAGTTAAGTGTCAGTGATGATCACCCTTTACTGTGTCAGTAAATGCCCTATTTCAGTGTGTCTGTAGTTATATTCTGTCTTTGTGCATCAGGTTTGCCAGCATAAGAGAATGTTGTAGGCAGAAGTCCACAGGCAGGCTGTTTTTAATTTTAACGCTCTCACATGACTTTTAAAAAGCGCCATGAAGACCCTCAGAGTCACAGAGAAAAAGAGTGCTGTTTATTGTTTATATGCACGTGTGTGTGTGTGTGTGTGTGTGTTGGGATGGGGGTTGGATAGCGGTTGAATGATGTTATAAAGTTCAAGGGTTCCGCTATTCATGGCCTTATGGTATTTTTACCTCGTGATACTAATACTTTTAACTCACAGTAATAATAATTTGGCAGTTTGTACAAAGCAGCCAAATTTGTTATCACAGATTAAGTTGTAAAATGTAACTGTCCGCACAATGCTGAGAAATTTCCCTGTGGGTAAGTGGGAGGATGTTTACTATTGTAAATAAAAGTGAGATACAATGAAGCGTATGGACAGAACTCAGTTTATTCCTGTATAGCGAGAAAGAGAGTTTGTGGGTTATTCAGTTAGTTAGTTAGTTAGTTAGAATGTTGAGATTGCGAAACAGCCAGAGGAGCCTTGAATGATGAAGCGCTGCATAGCAAAAATGCAATGTCGACTGGAATATACCATCAGAAATTGGGTTAAGTGGGCGGGGGGTTGGGTTTGTGGTGAACTTTGGAGTGTTTTTGGTTAAATGTTTTTTTCAAATGACTCATTTTGCCGTAAGGAAACAAGAGCTCTCCTTACAAAAGGCAAAAAGGCAGTCAGGGGGTGGGAGAGCCGGAGTTGGGTCAGAAAAGAATGCTGAGGTGGATTTTTCGGGAGGGAAAATCAGCTGAGAAGTGCATGCGAGGTTTTCGGTAATAGCACGGCACAGCCGAAAACAATGCACTCTTTCACATTTAATCGGGGAAGACACTGACTCCCATAAACAACTGCCACACTCTCCCAAAGCTTGCTTAACTTTGCGTGTGAGTTCACATACACACCTAAATACACTCACTCACCAAAACACAGCCATAAACACTTGAGAAATGCACATAAGCATATAGGTTCTTACACATACAAGCACGTGCACGCAGTCTTAACTGCTGGCTGTGCAGATACTTATTTCAGAATTCCAGATGTTGTTCATGGAATTCAGCTGGATTTCTGGCCCCCGAATGCAAGCCGATCTCCCCTCCTCCGCTATGCGTCTCGTGATTCCGTTTCTTTATCCAAAACAACCTCCCATCTCTCTCGCTCTTTTTCTTTTTGTTTTTTTGGTTCACTCATATCCACTCTCTCCTCAGTCCCTGCTCCGGTATGCTGTTATACAAGGCAGGATTGCTGAGTCAGGTGGAAAACTGCATTCATCAAAACCCAGTATCAGAAAGAGCAGTTTTTCAGATAACTTGGTAATCCGGGGGCCCTGTTCCACAGTGCAGGATCACTGAGTTAGACAGATAACTGTGCTAACTAGATAGCTGAGTAAAACCAGAGCCCTACCCAAATCTGGAACTAAAAAAGGTAAGTTCTAGGTTTTATAATTATCCTTATCCAGTTAACTCTGAAATCTTTTTTTTTTTTTGAGAACCAGTCCCCAGGATGAATGATTTAGCTGAGTAACTCCACTGATTAAAACCCAGAACTGTGCTGATATATGGAATGTGGATGGAAGTAAAAAGACCTATCTGGGTTTCACTTTGGGCTAACTGCGTAAAATCCTGCTTTGTGAAACTGTTATGTATAAACTCTTATGTATAATTAAATCCTTAATTCATATTAGCTTCTTTGCTATGTTAAAACTTAGACGACAAACATGAATGACCAAAAACAAGTTCCAAGGGACTAAACCTCGGAGATTCCTGAACTGATTCCCTCACAGCCTATGGCAAGAAGTGCATGCCTTCATCCCACAGTTTTTCAGTTTCAAAACAAGAGATCTTGATCATGTTCTTCAAAGTTTAGTGAAATTTTTCTAAAGCTCCTTGAGACTCAGGATGGTAAGCACTGGATTTCATTTGCTGAATGCTTAGCTCATACATGGCCTATTGAAATAAGCCTGACATAACATTAGACCCTTGGGCCGACCGAACCACTTTTGGCAAACCCACCAGAGTGAAAAATTTCGTTGGCACTTTCACAATAACTGGAGCTGTAGTCTTTTGAATAGAGAGAGCTTCAGGAAATCTTGTAGATTTACACATAACGGTCAGGAGATACTGATTACCAGACTTCGGTAATGGTCCAACACAATCAATGATGACTTTGCTGAAAGGCTTGTTAAAAGCAGGAATGGGTTTTAATGGAGCTGGAGCAATCTCCTGATTTGGTGTCCCAACAACTTGACATACATGACATACATGACACGGCTACATCATGTCTCCGATTCGATCAGAAGAAATGTGTTAAAACCTTCTCCGCAGTCTTATTTACTCCTAAGTGACCTGCCAACAACATTTCGTAAGCCAAAGAGAAAATGTGTGTTCTAAATACCTTTGACACCACAATCTGATGATAAACACTCAATTCATCATTAGCTGACATGTCAGGTGGTTTCCATTTTCTCATCAGAACTCCATCTCGCTCATAGAGACACTCAGGAACCTTGTCCATTTCCTCAAGAGAAACAGCCCTGATTCTGAGGTTAAGAAGTTCAGAGTCCTCATTTTGTGCTTTAATGACTTCCTTTCTTGAAAGAACCATAACATCTTCTACAGAAGAATTAATAGACTCTCTGTCCATCTCAAGATTATTTCCCTTGACTGGATCAACATCATCAAAAGAATGACTCAAAAAGGTGCCTGATAACTCATCGATGGAATCATTTGTATCAGATGTCTCTTCTTTAGACATCCTATTTTCATCAAAAATCTCTTCGGAGATCTTTTTAGCCATGGCAAAAATCACGGCACAGAAAGGATACTTATCGGGAGAGTTGATCCCTAACTTCTCTGTGCTCTCAGAAGTGCTCAGCTCACGACTAACATGAGGATCAGCTGACACCTTGGCCCCAACTAAATCATTTCCAATAAGTAAATCCACACCCGGAACTGGGAGCGAGTCAAGAACAACAACTGTTACTCATCCTGTCATCAAACCCGACTTTAAATTCACAGAATGGAGAGGAGGCGTAGAAAAACCACCGAGGCCCTTTAACAGAACATTGGAGTTCACTGAAGATTCCCTTGGCAAAGGCAAAACATCCTTTCATAATAAAGATTGAATAGCTCCAGTATCCCTCAAGATAGTAATTGTCTTTAGATTAGCTTCATCACTCTTAAGTGGTACAAATCCTTTAGAAATAAAAGGTACAATTTCTCTCGAACAGCAGACTTTGGTGGCTGGTTATCATAAGAAAATCTCTCCTCAGATCCACCAAAATGAAAAGGTTTTGGTGTGATGGACACAAAAAGCATTTGGGGAGGATCCAGACTAATTTTAATGTTTAAGTTTATAGCACTGAGAAATCAAATGTCCTGATTTCTTACAATAGTTTTGAACAGGTCCTGATTTAGAATCACCTGATAACTTTGAATCCGATGATGAAGGATCCAACTTTTTGTTAGATGAGGAGCCTGTATTAGCATTACCTCTGTGAGTAGTACTAGAAAATCCTGCATTGGAACAACCTTGATAAGTAGTATTAAATGTACCCTGGCTTGACTTAAATTGATTTCCTTTAACCTGTCCAGGAGACTTGAAAGAGCTCTTGTGAGTCAGTGAATAATCATCAGCCAAAACAGCAGCATCATGTAACTGTTCTACCTTCTATTCATCCAAACAAGTCTTGAAATCTGTATGAACACACAGCTTGAAATCTTCTTACAACATCAGCTGCCTCAGTCTTTTATATTCACTGTCAACTCCCTTAGATGCACACCATCTATCATATAAAGTTTCCTTCTCTATGGCAAATTCCACAAAAATCACCATCTTTCTTCTGTGCTTTTTTAAATTTTGGTATGAGGACCGGGGACCAGTTCACAAGATTATGGGATATAATTCTTAACTGTCTCATTATTCGCTCCCGCCGCCAAGCGGCCGCGGGAGCTATGGTATCGGGCTCCGTCCGTGCATGCGTGTGTGCGTGCGTGCGTCCGTCAACACATTTTGCTTCATCTCATTAACTGTTTCAGTTACAGGCTCCTAATTTTCACTGGACATGCATCTTGTAAAGCCCTACAAATGACGTGCCTAAAGGTGACCTTGGCTTATTTTTCAAGTCACTGACCTAAAAATATCACCAAAAATTTCGACATTTTGCTTTATCTCATCAAATATTTCAGTTACAGGCTCCTAATTTTTACTGGACATGCATCTCATAAAGTCCTACAAATGACGTGCCTAAAGGTGACCTCGGCCTATTTTTTCAAGGTCATTGCCCTAAAGATATCACCAAAAACTTCGACAATTTGCTTTATCTTATCAACATTTTCAGTTACAGGCTCCTAATTAGCGCCTGCCGCCCGAGTGGCACGGGAGCTATGGTATCGGGCTCCATCCATGTGTGCGTCCGTCAACAAAAACTTCGACATTTTGTCTATCTTAATGGCGGGAGCTTCTAGGGCCTCCATTGCCCTATATTTTAAGCTAGCATCAACAGACATGGCTGAAAAAAACCTCTGGAGCTTGACCTTTAACAGTCTGAAGAAGCACAGTCCAGGAATCCTTCGGCCATTTTAAATTTTGTGCAACTTTCTCAAAGTGTAGGAAATATGTATCCACCTCTTTTTCATTAAATGGTGGAACCAATCTTGCATGTCTTGTCTTACCAAAATACTATGAATCAGATGAAGGGTGTGATGTAGGGCTCAATTCCATTTTCTGAAGTTCAATTTCCTTTTGAATTTGTAATTCTTGTAACCTAAATTCCCACTCCTCTCTTTCTTTTTGAATTTGATATTCCCTCTCTTCTTTCTCTTTGTGTCTGAAGTTCAAATTCCAATTTTCCAAGTTCAAATGTGTCCGAAGGTTCTTCATTTACAATCGAAAAAGTGAAGCTATCAAACACACCCTCATAGATAAAATGATTCACAACAATTTTCAAAATTTGAAATTTTCCCAAAGATGCCCTAGCACCAAGTCCGTAATGAGTCGCCACAGTCAAAAGATCAGACTTTTTCAAAGTGCCGGCTGCTTCCACTGTAATGTTCTTAATGAAATCCTCGACTATAAATTGCTGCGTAGACGTTGTTCACTTCACAGCTTAAAAACAGCAATGTAATAATTTTGAGATTCCAGCAAATTAAATTCCCCGGACGAGCCCCCAGTTTTTATGTATAGGAATTCTTCTAATTCTATACACACAAGAATCAGTGATCATCAACAAACAAACAAACCAGAGTGCTGATTTAAGTCTGTGTTTACTAAAAAAAATCATTAATTCAAATTAGCTTCTTTGCTATGTTAAAACTTAGATGACAAACAAATGAATAATATTAAAGTAAATGGTTAGTTTACACCCAGTTGTGTGGTACAGTGTCCAAGGTAACATCCTAATGAATGTCCCAATCTGATGATGAAATGGTCCCTGAGGAGATATCCAAAAAAATTCTAGGCATTTTCAAGAAGTCCAAGAATTTCTGTGTCCCTTGATGTAGTGGTGAAGGAAAACTGCTCAGCCCACAATGTAGAATAAGAATCACAGGCTTGAATGAATCCAAGGTTTGCTGAATAAATGTTGTAATGTGTCCAAGAATTGGTAAATCTTAGATTAACTACCTCTCAAGTCCACTAGTAATTATACACCCAAAAGAAATTTCCAGAAGTTTCCACAGTCTTCCTGATTTCTGTGTCTTGCTTGAGAATCTTCCATACATATGTAATCACTTCTAGTCTTGTGCCAGAAAAATCCAGTCATAACTAGAACCTTTCGGAATGCTTGAGAAATATATAGGATTTTACTGACTGTTCCACAAAACACTGGACTATTCTACCTCCATGTTCAAAACAGGTGTGGATTACCACACATATAACTCAGATGCTGTCTTGTGAAGTGTCACTGCCTGGGTCGGATGATGGGTAAACCCACATTACGGCAGTTTTTGGTTGCTCCATTCCTGGGGCAGTTATTACTAATTATTGCTCCATTCAATTTTATGCTAATATAACTTTTTACAGAAGGAATTTAGACACTTAACAGGGCTAAATGAGGGCAAACCATGGTGAGAAAAAGCCATCCAATGGGAAGAAGTCTCAGGAGGAGCCTGGCTATGGTGGGGAGCCCATTCCACCCTGGTTTCTAAAAGTGAAAGGTGAAAAAGTGAAAGTTATAAGTGGGTTGAAATCCACATGAGAGGAAAGTAGTTCAAAAGTAAAATACTTAAATAAAAGAAATCATTAAAAAAAAGGTTTCTGGAGGCAGGGTCAGGCTTCGTAGTTTGCTTACTTAGCATATTTGTCACACTGTTTCCAATCATAAAATTAACTTTAATATTGGACAAAGATAGCCTGAGTAGACATGAAATGCATTTTTTAAAATTATTATTTCATTTATTGAATGAAAAAGCCATCCAACCCTACCTGACCCTGTATGAAAAAGTAATTGCTCCTTAGTTACTAAATCAACCAATTTAACAAAATTGAATTGATAATTGGATGCAATTTCACTGGACACACCCAGGCATGATTACTGTCATCCCTGTTGAATTTCAACATCACTTAAATAGAACCTGTCTAGCAATGTCAAGCAGACAAAAATCAGCACGTGATGCCGCAATTTAAAGAAATTCAAGAACAGATGAGAAAAAAAAGCTGTTGACATTGTTTCGTCTGTCATGGGTTACAAAGACATTTTAAAGGATCTGTGACGGCAGAAAACCACAGTGAGAGCCATTATCTACAAATGAGGAATAGTTAGAGCAGTGGTGAGGCCTCCCAGGTGTGGCCGGACCATCAAACTTCCTCCGCGAGCATGTCAACGACTCGTCCAGGAGGTCATAGAAGAACCCAGACTGACGTCTAAAGGACTGCTGGCTGCACTTCCCTCCCTCAGGTATGTTTAGTGTTCATACTGCTTGGATGTTTTAAAAAGACTTTAAGGACTTTCGTCCAACTTCATTGATTAGCTTTGCAGCAGAGGATGGGCTCCCCCACTATAGCCAGGTCCGTCCTGAGCTTTATTTTTTATTTTTTTGCCTCATTTGCTATTTTAGGAATTAGGCCAGGCACTACCCTATTTGACTATGTGAAGCGGCTTTGTGACAGTCCTGTGGAAAGCACTCTTCCGATGAAATTGAAAAATTGAAATTCATTCCACAATAAGAAAGAGGACTGGGCAAAAATGGCATTCATGAGGGAGCTGCGAGGAAAAAACCCACTGCTGGCTAAAAAAAGAACTCAAAGACTCATCTCACCTTTGCCTAAAAAAGATCTTGATGAACCTTGAGACTTTTGGGATAATTTTTGTTGCGTCTTCCCGACCTGATGGACCAGGTGTTTGCATATTTCTGAAGTCCCTTTGTTTTGTGAAATAAGTGGAGAGAGACAAAATCTATAAAGTTATCTTTTATTCCAGCCTTGAATTCGTGCAATAATCCAAACCTGGAGGGTAGTCCTGGCCAAGAAGTACCAAATCAGCGTTCTTCACAGAGCAATATTTATCAGGAAAACCCAACCAACTCTGCTCCAATCACAATTCATGGGTTGTAACCATCTTATCTTTAACGTTTTTCTTTACTTCTTAGCTTTGTTTATTAAACCATGGTGGAAAACAGAAGTATAGGGTTTTAAAAAAATAAAAGGAATATATACTAAAATGGACTGGAAAATTACAGTATAAGAGTGGAAAAACACAGTCAGATGAATAGGATACAAGCAGATACATAAATGATTCAACTGATTATGTTTTCAGTAACAACTTATGATTTTACTGAACAAATATTGATCAAAGTTATAGAGATCAAATACATCATCTGATTATGCTTTCAAATCAATTAAACAGAAGCCTGCTTACTAATCAAAGCTATAGTAGCCCGCTGCTAATGTGTGTAATGTGTGTGTGCGTGTGTGCGTACATGTGTGCTGCGTGTGTGCATGTGTCTGAGTGCGCTGCTCATGTCTGTGTGAACTGCTTGTACGTGTGTGTGTTATGCTGCTTACATAATATGGATACTGATTATGATTATGATTATGATGGCTAAATATGATTGTTAGTTTACTGATTATTAGTATTAATAATTGTGATTATGTTTCTTAAATATGATTGTTAGTTTACTGTTTATTAGTATTAGTGAATATAATGAATAGTGATTAAATATTGTGATTACTAGTGAATACAATGGATAGTGATGAAATATTGTGATTACTAGTGAATATAATGGATAGTGATGAAATATAATCCTCAACACTTTCTATGGACTGTTATGTCAAACGTTGACCTTTTTGGAAGACATGGGTGCCGTTACATCTAGGGTAAAGCTAACACAGCATTCCTCAATAAGGACATCATACCAACAGTCAAACAGAATAGCGGTATTGTGAAATAAATCGTGCAGGAGAATGTTCGGCCATCAGTTCCTGACCTAAAGCTTGAGCGCTATAGCGTTTTGGCAGGAAGATCGTGACCCGAAGCACACAAGCAAATCCACCTTTGAGTGGCTCAAAAGAAACAGACTAAAGGTTTGTGGTCAAGGCTAAGTCCTGACTCAAATCTAATTGAGATCCTGTGGCATGATCTTGAACAAGCCCTTCATGCCCGAAAACCCTCATATGTGGCTAAATTAAAACAATTCATCATGGAGGAGGGAGAAAAATTTCCACCACAGCGATGTTAAAGACTCCGTGCCAGTCATCGCAAATGCTTGATTGCAGATGTCTGCCTTAGGTGGCACAACCCAGTCATTGGGTTTAGGGGGGGCAATTATTTTTTCTCATGGATGATATAGTTTTTGAATGACTCCTTTTCTCACTCTTAGTCCGGCGATATTTCAGGATCGGCTAGTTATTCCCCTGGCATATCACGCTGGGGGATATAGTCGTCTGTGCGGCCATCTGTTCGTCCGTTCGTGGTCATTTCGTTTCTGGAGCAGAACTCGAATACCGTTCAATATTTTTGAACAAAACTTACTGTGCAAATTAATCAGGTCCGAGACTGGTGCCATTTCATACTTTCGGATTTCTGAGATTAAATTGTGGGGGCCGAGAGGATATTTCATCTTCTGATGACTATTGTTTCAAAAAGATAGGTCGTGGCGGTTGGGGCATATGTGCTATATGCCCTGGTCAGGACAGCACTGCGCACTGTTGCAATAACACAGACTGATATAATGGGTCCTGGCTTTTCTGAAGTGATTCTAACACCCCAGACCTGTGTGCATGCTCGTGTGAGCTGGTGATTATGCCCGAGAGTGTGTAGCACAGCATTTGTGCAGAGCAGTGCTAGCTAAAGAGTGACAGCCCGGAACACCTTTCACTGTGCACTGTGTGTGTCTCTGTGTGCGTGCACATGCTTATGTGTGTGAGAGCAAGACTACTGGAATAGTACAAACCCTAATTTCATTGAAGTTGGGACGTTGTGTAAAACATGATTAAGAACAGAATACAATGATTTGCAAATCCTTTTCGAAGTATATACAATTGAGTACACTACAAAGACAAGATATTTAATGTTCAAACTGATAAACTTTATTGTTCTTTTGGAAATATTCACTCAATTTGAATTTGATGCCTTCAAAATGTTCCAAAAAAGCTGAGACAGGGGCATGTTTACCACTGTGTTGCATCAGCTTTCCTTTTAACAACACTCAATAAGCGTTTGGGAACTGAGGACACTAATTGTAGAAGCTTTGTCGGTGGAATTCTTTCCCATTCTTGCTTTATGTACGTCTTCAGTTGCTCAACAGTCCGGGCTCTCCGTTGTCGTATTTTGCGCTTCATAATTCGCCACACATTTTCAATGGGAGACAGGTCTGGACTGCAGGCAGGCCAGTCTATTACCCGCACTCTTTTACTATGAAGCCACGCTGTTGTAACGGGCAGAATGTGGCTTGGCGTTGTCTTGCTCAAATAAGCAGGGACGTCCCTGAAAAAGACGTTGTTTGGATGGCAGCATATGTTGCTCCAAAACCTGTATGTACCTTTGAGCATTAATGGTGCCTTCATAGATGTGCAAATTACCATGGGAACTAACAAATCCCCATACAATCACAGATGCTAGCTTTTGAACTTTGCACTGATAACAATCTTGATGGTCCTTTTCCTCTTTAGCCCAGATGACATGACGTCCATGATTTCCAAAAAAATTTGAAATATGGACTCGTCAGACCACAGCACACTTTTCCACTTTGTGTCAGCCCATCTCAGATGAGCTCGGGCCCAGAGAAGCAGGTGGAGTTTCTGGGTGTTTTTGATATATGGCTTTCGCTTTGCGTGGTAGAGTTTTAACTTGCACTTGTAGACGTAGTGATGAACTGTGTTAACTGACAATGGTTTTCCGAATTCCTCCTGAGCCCACATGGTAATATCTTTTGCAGAATGATGTCGGTTTTTAACGCAGTGCCGCCTGAGGGACTGACAGTCACGGGCATTCAGTGTTGGTTTCCCGCCTTGACGCTTACTTGTAGAGATTCGTCCGAATTCTTTCAATCTTTTGATGATATTATGGACTGTAGATAATGAGATCCCTAAATTCCTTGTAATTGCACATTGAGAAACATTGTTCTTAAACTGTTTGACTATTTGCTCACGCAGTTGTTCACAAAGTGGTGAACCTTGCTGCCGGATAGCTCGCTCAGTTAAAGCACCGCATTGAGGAGCAGAAGTAACTATCACGGCGCGGGTTCGAGCCCCGGTCGTACCAACCGGCAGTGGTCGGCAGCTTTTTCAGAGTAGCGCACAATTGGCCATTGCGCTACAGGGATGCAAATTTGGAAGGGTCTGCCTGGTAGGGTAATATATATATTAAAAAAAAATTGGTTCCTTTGTTTGTTGCTCAAGCGCCTCCTCTTGGCCAGCCGGGCGCTCATCAGGAGGATTCTAAGCTTGTTCGTGTTCGGGTATCCTCCGCCCTCGTTCTGGGCTTGCGAAGTTTCCACCAATGAGTGTAAAGAAGCAGTGGCTGACAGGCGCGTGCTTCGGAAGAGAGCCGCGAACTGTCTTCGCTCTCCCAAGTTGGCAACATGAGGTTGCATACGAGCAAGCCTTGTACATAGTTCCCCAATTGGGCATTCCAGATTCGGGTGGGATTGGAGATGCCAAATTAAAAAAAAAAAAAAAAGAAAAAGAAAAAGTGGAGAACCTCGCCCCATCCTTGCTTGTGAACAACTGAGCCTTTCGGGGATGCTCCTTTTATACCTAATCATGACACTCGCCTGTTTCCAATTAACCTGTTCACCTGTGGAATGTTCCAAACAGGTGTTTTTTGAGCATTCCTCAACTTTCCCAGCTTTTTTGGAACGTGTTACAGGCATCAAATTCAAAATGAGCGAATATTTCCAAAGAAACAATGAAGTAAGTCAGTAAGTAAGTAAAACTTTATTTGTATAGCACTCTTCACAGCACGAATGCACAGAGTGCTTCACAGAGGTAAAAAATAAAGGTAAGAACATGCAAAAAGTACAACCCCAATTTCGAAATAGTTGGGACAAAGTGTAAATTTTGAATAAAATCAAAATGCAATGACTTTAAAATCACACCAGCCAGTATTTTATTCACAATAGAACAGAGATAACATAGCAAATGTTGAAACTGAGAAATTTTACAATTTTATCAACAAAATGAGCTCGTTTCAAATTTGATGGCTGCTACAGGTCTCAAAAAAGTTGGGACAGGGGCCTGTTTACCACGGTGTAGCATCCCCTCTTCTATTTAACACAGAGTGGAGGCGTCTGGGCATTGAGGAGACAAGTTTCTTGAGTTTAGCCATTGGAATTTGATCCCACTCTTGTTTAATACAGGCTTCCAGCTGCTGGAGAGTTTTGGGTCTCCTTTGACGGACTTTTCTTTTAATTATGCGCCAAATGTTCTCAATCGGTGAAAGATCAGAACTGCAGGCAGGCCAGTTCAGCACAAGGACTCTTCTACTACGAAGCCATGCTGTTGTAATAGCTGCAGTATATGATTTTGCATTGTCCTGCTGAAATACACAAGGCCTTCCTTGGAATAGATATCATCTGGAGGGGAGCATATGTTGCTCTAAAACCTTTATATACCTTTCAGCATTCATGGTGCTTTTTAAAACATGCAAGTGTCCCACACCATATGCACTAATGCATCCCCATACCATCATAGATTCTGGCTTTTGAACTGAACGCTGATAATTGGAGGGGTGTTCTTTCTCCTCTTTAGCCCGGAGGACACGATGCCCATGATTTCCAACAAGAATGTCAAATTTGGACTTGTCTGACCACAGGACGCTTTGCCACTTTGCTACAGTCCACTTTAAATGAGCCTTGGCCCACAGAACACGGTGGCACTTCTGGATCACGCTCAACAATGGCTTAGTTTTTGCATGATAGAGTTTTAGGTGGCATCTGTGGATGGCACGGCAGACTGTGTTTACAGACAGTGGTTTCTTGAAGCATTCCTGGGCCCATTTAGTAATGTCAATGACAAAATCATGCCGGTGAGTGATGCAGTAGCGTCTGAGGGCCCGAAAATCACAGGCATCCAGTAAAGGTCTTGGGCCTTGTCCCTTACACACATTTTTCCAGTTTCTCTGAATCTTTTGATGATGTTATGCACTGTCAATGATGAGACCTTCAAAGCCTTTGCAATTTGACGTTGAAGAACATTGTCTTTAAAGAATTTTTTTATGCAAGCCTTCACAGATTGGAGAGCCTCTGGCCATCTTTACTTCTGAGAGACTCAGCCTCTCTAAGACATCCCTTTTATAGCCAATCATGTTACACACCTGATGCCAGTTAACTTAATTACTTGCTGTTCTTTCAGCTGATTCTCTTATATATTAATTGCTTTTTCAGCCCTTTTTTCCCGTGTCCCGACTTTTTTGAGACTTGTTGCAGCCAGAAAATTTGAAATAAGCTCATTTTGCGCATAAAAATGTAAAATGTCTCAGTTTCAACATTTGAAATGTTATCTATGTTCTATTGTAAATAACATTTTGGCTCATGTGATCTGAAAGTCATTGCATTTTGATTTTATTCACAATTTACACTTCGTCCCAACTATTTCGGAATTGGGGTAGTACACAGGCAGACACAATTAAAATTTAAGGATAATAACGTTTATCAGTTTGAACATCAAATGTCTTTGTAGTGTACTCATTTGAATATAGGTTGAAAGGGATTTGCAAATCATTGAATTGTTTTTATTCGTTTTACACAACGTCCCAACTTCATTGGAATTGGGGTTTGTATTTATAGATCAGAATGGGCATGTGAGAGAGAGAGAGAGAGAGAACTGGAATACTATTAACAGTGCAGAAGTTGCCTGCCTGTGTGTGTATGTAAGAGAAAAAAGACTACTGGAATGGCTTTTCAGTGCCAGGTGTGTGAATGTGGTGTGTGTGTGTGTAGACCACAGTGTGTTTGAGAGAGAGAGAGAGAGAGACTGGAGTTGGTTGGGTGAACAAAAAAGTGTTAATCTTTTTTTAGCTGCCATCTTTGCTATAGACCATAGAAGAAGACATGTTAGAATTTTAAAATATATTTTATTTGTACTTTTTTGATAAGTAAAAAAGTGTAAAAAAGCAGGCAAGATCTCATTCCTTTATTGGACAATCAATATCATCATTATCAATACAATAATCTTTATTATTCTCACTGTAATTACTAACTATTCCCAAAATTATCAAAATGACTACAGTAAAAAATGGCACAGCAACAATAGCAAACTCGAACAACAACCAACATCATTCATATTATTTCATTTATCAGGAGCTGGAAAATACAAGGTTTCAAGTAGCCTATTGAGTCCTGCCCTCTTCCATAACCCCACCCACTCCCCGCCCACTTCGGGTGTAGCCTCGCCCCTCCCGCCCCCCCCCCCTCCCACTCTATTTTTAATTATTGTCATGTTGCTTCCTGTCCAGCAGGTCACATGATGACAGCATACAGAAAATAACGTTAATCAGAGAACAACAACAGCAACCGCAATAACAATAACAAAAATCGTAACAACAATGACAAACAAAACACAGTTTTGGAAAATGGAATACACAATATAGCGAAGTGGAATGATTATTTTCAATGACTAAAAAATTGATCAAAACCTCCAATCAAGTAGAGAGGGGATGGGGGTAAGGGGCAGAGTCATGGACACGTGGGTAGGGGGGAAAGAGGAGACATTGGTCGCTGTCCGTCACAATCTTTCTCTCTCTCTCTTTCCCTCTCTCAGCCCCCTCTCCTTCTTTCCCTTTCTCCATCTCTATATCTCTGTTTTTCTCTCAGAGAGAGATAAGATGCAGCTGTTTTGCACTGTGGCAAAAAAATTGGTTTGCTTTTGTTGTCGACTGTGTGCATGAGTGCAACTGTGTGACCTACAGTCCCGAAATTCCAATCCTGGAGGGCCACAGTGTCTGCAGGTTTAACTCCAGTCCTGGAGGGCCGCAGGGTCTGCAGGTTTAGCACCAATCCTGGAGGGCCGCAGGGTCTGCAGGTTTAACTCCAGTCCTGGAGGGCCGCAGTGTCTGCAGGTTTAACTCCAGTCCTGGAGGACCACAGTGTCTGCAGGTTTAACTCCAGTCCTGGAGGGCCACAGTGTCTGCAGGTTTAACTCCAGTCCTGGAGGGCCGCAGTGTCTGCAGGTTTAACTCCAGTCCTGGAGGGCCGCAGTGTCTGCAGGTTTAACTCCAGTCCTGGAGGGCTGCAGTGTCTGCAGGTTTAACTCTAGTTCTGGAGGGCCACAGTATCTGCAGGTTTAACTCCAGTCCTGGAGGGCCGCAGTGTCTGCAGGTTTAACTCCAGTCCTTGTGGGCCGCAATGTCTGCAGGTTTAACTCTAGTTCTGGAGGGCCACAGTATCTGCAGGTTTAACTCCAGTTCTGGAGGGCCGCAGTGTCTGCAGGTTTAACTCTAGTTCTGGAGGGCCGCAGTGTCTGCAGGTTTAACTCTAGGTCTGGAGGGCCACAGTATCTGCAGGTTTAACTCCACTCTTGGAGGGCCGCAGTGTCTGCAGGTTTAACTCTAGTTCTGGAGGACCACAGTGTCTGCAGGTTTAACTCCAGTCCTGGAGGGCCACAGTGTCTGCAGGTTTAACTCCAGTCCTGGAGGGCCGCAGTGTCTGCAGGTTTAACTCTAGTTCTGGAGGGCCGCAGTGTCTGCAGGTTTAACTCCAGTTCTGGAGGGCCGCAGTGTCTGCAGGTTTAACTCCAGTTCTGGAGGGCCGCAGTGTCTGCAGGTTTAACTCTAGTTCTGGAGGGCCGCAGTTTTCTGCAGGTTTAACTCCAGTTCTGGAGGGCCGCAGTGTCTGCAAGTTTAACTCTAGTTCTGGAGGTCCGCATTGTCTGCAGGTTTAACTCCAGTCCTGGAGGGCCACAGTATCTGCAGGTTTAACTCCACTCTTGGAGGGCCGCAGTGTCTGCAGGTTTAACTCTAGTTCTGGAGGGCCGCAATGTCTGCAGGTTTAACTCTAGTTCTGGAGGGCCACAGTATCTGCAGGTTTAACTCCAGTTCTGGAGGGCCGCAGTGTCTGCAGGTTTAACTCTAGTTCTGGAGGGCCGCAGTGTCTGCAGGTTTAACTCTAGGTCTGGAGGGCCACAGTATCTGCAGGTTTAACTCCACTCTTGGAGGGCCGCAGTGTCTGCAGGTTTAACTCTAGTTCTGGAGGACCACAGTGTCTGCAGGTTTAACTCCAGTCCTGGAGGGCCGCAGTGTCTGCAGGTTTAACTCTAGTTCTGGAGGGCCGCAGTGTCTGCAGGTTTAACTCCAGTTCTGGAGGGCCGCAGTGTCTGCAGGTTTAACTCTAGTTCTGGAGGGCCGCAGTGTCTGCAGGTTTAACTCTAGTTCTGGAGGGCTGCAGTTTTCTGCAGGTTTAACTCCAGTTCTGGAGGGCCACAGTGTCTGCAGGTTTAACTCTAGTTCTGGAGGGCCGCAGTGTCTGCAGGTTTAACTCTAGTTCTGGAGGGCTGCAGTGTCTGCAGGTTTAACTCCAGTTCTGGAGGGCCGCAGTGTCTGCAGGTTTAACTCTAGTTCTGGAGGGCCGCAGTATCTGCAGGTTTAACTCCAGTTCTGGAGGGCTGCAGTGTCTGCAGGTTTAACTCCAGTTCTGGAGGGCTGCAGTCTCTGCCAAGAATTTGCTCTTGCCTGCTGATTTCACTTGATAGGTCTAGCCACTGCCATACAAGTTGCGCTAATTAGGAAATTACTAATTAGGAAGTTGCTCAAAACAAAATACTAGGAGGGATTTTAATTTTTGAACTTGGATCCACTTCTTAGTGATTTTGCATCCCATAAACCCTACTCCTGCCAGGATCCACAAGTAGCAGCTATTGCAACGCACAACTCCTGCACCCTAGGGGCCTCAAAAACTGACCTGAGATTTGTTTTTGCTCATTTACCCCCCTTGGCTGAAGGAAGGATCAGAATTTGAAGGACTGTCCTCGGATCAGCTGAAATGGCTGGGCGGATGCATCGAGCTGTGCTCTTGTGTTGGGGGGAAGTGGGGAAACGTAAGGTGTATAAAATCTGTGCTTAGAATGATCTCATCTTGACATTCTGAGTTTACTGAGGGCCACTGAGTCCAACAACATGGACTGAGAATTCCAAAAAAACCTACTTTCAAATAAAAGGGTTTAAAAAAAAACCAGGAAACATTTAAAAATGCTCAAGAATCAGCAATTCAGCTGGCATCGTCATGCGTGGGAGTTGGGGGGATAGAGAGAGAGAAACGCAGAGAAGGGAGGATGAGAGAGAGAGGAGAGGAGGGGAGTAAAACAGAGACAGACTGAGTCTCACTTTCTGGCTTTCAAAAAAGCAACATGCACAAAAACATTTTGGTACAAGAGGAGAGTGTTTTTACAGTGAGTGTAAAAATATACCACATGTACGTTTTCAGAAACTATAAATCAATGCCAATTACAGATCAGTGATTTTATGCATTTATTGTAGAGTACAGGGTAGAAGGTACAGAAAGTCTGCAGTTTTAAGATTACTTTTGTGCGTAATTCACACTTATATTGTAGCGTACCATGCATGAGGGTTTGCACTGGCCTGAAGAACGTTAAGGAGAAAGACCCACACACACAGTCCTGTCCTTTTAATTTTTCTTTCTCCAACTCGCTCCATCCTCTCTCCCTTCTCTCTCTCACTCCATCATCTTTTTTTTGTTGTTTACCCTGTTCCCATTGTCCTCACTCGCTTTCTTTCCCCTCCTCTCTCCTCCGCTCTCCTGCTCTCTCTCCCTCCTTTACTCCATCTCTCTCTACCCCTCTCTCTCCCCCTCTCTCCCCTTCTCTCTCTAAACCTTGTCCAGCAGGGATCTCTGGCAGTACAGTAAGCGTCGTGGGGTGCCGTACCTGCGGAAGAACAGTACCGCCGCCAGTGCGCAGATCACACACACCAGCAGCATGAGCGGGACCGCCACGGCCGCCACGCCCACCCCACCCGATGCTCCGCCCTCCTCCTCCACCTCGATTATGATCACCTCAGTCTCCTCCTCCCTGCCCTTGTCGTTCTTATCGTCCTTCCCGTCTCCGCCCCTTCCGCCGTCTCCGCCCCTTCCTCCATCTCCGCCCCTTCCCCCGTCTCCGCCCCTTCCCCCGTCTCCGTCCCCGCCCCCATCTCCAGCTCCACCCCCGGTACCGCCTCCACCTCGGCCTCCGTCCCCTCCCCCGGTCCTGGGGTCTTCCTCCGGGCAGCTCAACCAATCACGAAGCGCGGATTTTGGGTAGCCGGGCTCCACTCGCAAATGCTGGTTGTTGAATTTCCAGTATTTATTGGCCTTGTAGAAGTAGGTGTGTCCTGCAAGTTAGCAAGTAATTAGGTTATTGTAACTAATTAATTACTCGCTGTAATTACATTTAAGAAATTATTTACACAGCGCTGATCAAAATCAGCATTATTTACAGGGCTTAGTGCTCAGTGCTTTACTATAAAACAGCAGCAATCAAAAGGAGATCAAAAGACCGGAGGAGTGAAAAGTCACATGACCAAACCACAGAGGAAGAGACCTTGCGTAGGCACACTTACAGGGTGCTTGGATTATCAGTCTCCTCATGTACCATAAAGGGGTCTATAGGCCTATCTCACAATATGGCACTCATAACCGGATGTGGGCTACTTGTTTTTCCGGTTCGCTCCTGTGGCTGTAGGTATATGGCTTCTCAGCATGGAAATGGTACATTTCATAAAAAGCCCTCTTTTGCTCTTAAAATTTCGAACCACTAGTGTGGCTGGAATTATTGAAAACAATTTAAAGACCAAAAGTTCGGTTGAGGGACACTAGTTCTTCGAAAATTTCATTTATCATTGTAATAGTTAATGATCGTGAAACAGATGTGGTGCTGAGGCAAAGCTAACAGGTAGCAGCCACATGGCTATGTAACTAGCTAGCAGGTTTGATCGCAAGTAATTTAAAAGAACATTATAATCTTGGCTAAAGCAAAGTTATTCGGATTTTGTTTTGGTTGTATTTACAGCACGTTGTTTGTTTGCGGTGTCGTGTGATACTGTGAAACTTTCGTTGCTGGCTGTCCGTTAGCATGTAGGCTACCTTCCAATTTCATAAATGGCCCTAATTTCCTTAGTCGGTAAGATTTCAGGTCCAGCCGGACCTACGACCTGAAATCTTACTGACTAGCGAAATTATGGCAATTTACAAAATTAGGAAGGTACATGCTAAACCTGCATTAGCTATCACCTTGTAGCTACACCTGTCTGGCTTGATGCAGTGTGCTGGCCTGGCTAACTAACCACCTCAGACAACGAGCGTAATGCGGCAAGCTGTAAATTAGAAGTATAAATTTTGTGTTGGCTAGGTCACACAGCAAACATTTCTCCCCTGTCATCTTCAATCGTGAAAGCTTGCTTTACTTATTGCCAATAAAACTTACATTTTCTGTCAAATGTGTATGTGCGTCTCTGTTTGCCATCGTATACCTGCTTAGTCTAAACATTGTAGCTGGCAAGGTGTTCGTAATAACCAGGTGCTGTAGATCTCTGAGGAAAAGCAAGGAACTTCATAAACTCGAGGTCAATAAGTCTGCGATGTGACACGTTTTACCGACATGTAAGTATTACTACTACTGAACGGAATGCTTCGCTTATGTTAATAGTAGCTAAAATCTGAGTAGGCTACGTAAGCGAGGCAAACCATTAATGTTGCGCTTCATTCGTCCATCATTACATATAGCCTAATCAGGCAACGTGTACTGACTCTGTGATTAAGCTAATTTACCGAGCTCTATTTTTTTTTCTTTTGTTTGGGGGTCAAATTCGAAAAGAATCAAAGACTTCTCAGTTATCATATTGTCGCTGGACACATTGGGGTAAAATTGTTCTCGTTTAAAGTTTGTTCGAAACATGCCAGGGACTGCAAGCAAAATGATGACACAGTTTGATATATGACTGCTGTCCTGCATAAATTCTTACTTGTTTCTAAAATAAAGGTTTTATTGCCCAAGCTTTATGACAATGCTCTGGTGCCATAATTTGTTAATAACGTACCGCGTCCTGCTTTTCACTCGAGTCGTTTCCTGAATCGACAAATTTTAATTTAAACAATCTTTATAGCCTCGTACCATAATTGCCTATCTCATTTTTAAGGTTTCGAGGGAAAAAAAAGGGTGGGACGCATTTTTTAGGCTGCGCGAAAAAACAGGCAGCCGAAATTGCAATTTGGCAAAAAAAGAAAAAAAATGACTTGGGCAATTAAGTGGCTAAAGAAATAATGCTCGGAGCAGATGCAATACTTGGTCATATGCAGAACTCCTCATTGTGTTTCACAGTGAAGACAAATGTCCAGCTTTCAGTCCAAATTTTGGATTAATACTCAGAAGAGCCATCAGTATTGAGACATAAAGCTTGGGCGTTGAGTGAATACAACGTTTGTCTAGTTGTCAAGCTATCTAATTATGGTTTATGGTCATCGCGGTGCAGAATTATCCTGTTTAATTATGCTGACAGCCTTCGTGTGACTCTCATCATTAATAATGTAAAACGAGGCATTGTAGTTATTCATAGCTAGGGCTGCGCTTTCTCCCTAATTTCTGACTATAGAAATGGAGCAAGGTAAATTTGCTTGATCGCGGAGAGTCAGAAAGCGCAATTGTATGTAATTATGCGCGAATGACACGCAAAGTTGCTGGTTTGCCTCGCTTACATCAACATTACTCTAAACATAAAGCGAAGCATTACATTCCAATTGTTAGACTTAAATGTAAGCAATATGTGTCACATCGCAGGCTTTATTGACCTCGAGTCAGTGTCGGCGCCAGAACTGGAATTTGGGGGCGCACTGACGCATCCTTTTTTATTTTTATTTTTACAACAATTAGTCCTGTCTACTAGTTGTCAATAAGGAAAATGATTGACAAGTTTTTCAATCATAGTAATGATCCATTGGCAATTGAAGACATGCCTTCTCTCCCTATGCAATCTAACAGCGGTGAAATAATGGGCTAAATTCAGCACTGAAAAATAAAAATAGGACCAAGGGTCCTGTAGCTTACCGGCAAGCAGTCTTACAGCGATGATACAAGTTATGAAAATTTCATGTGAAGTTTGACATTTGAATCAATGAAAATCAATGTCAAGGTCACTAAATAAAAGTTCACATACATTTATCAGACCTTCTGTAATACAATCCTAAGCTCTGAAGCAGTTTTGGTGATACAAGTCATTAAAATATGTCAATATGTATTCAATATGTCAATTGTGAACTTTAAAGGTCACAGAATGTCAAGTTGTGGTCAGCAAATGGACTTCATACATGACTTTCTAAATGTCTCTATACAAACCTTGGCTCAATCTGTGACCATTTTGGTGATACAAGTCATTGTAATTTCACTGTGGAGTTTGACCCTCAAAGGTCACTGACAGTAAAGTTGAATGTCATCAAATGAAAGTTCGTATGTGACTTCCTAGATGTCAGTAGCACAAACTTAGGCTCCATCTGTGACCGTTTTAGTGATACAAGTCATTGAATTTTCAGTAGGTCACATTTGACCTTTGAAGGTCAATATGAAGGTCACCAAATGAAAGTTCATATATGACTTCCCATATGTCTGTAGTACAAACCTAGACTCCATCTGTGACCGTTTTGGCAAGACAAGTCATTGTAATTGTATTATGTCAAGTTTGACCTTCAAATGTCATCAACAGTCAAGCTGAATGTCTCCAAATGAAAGTTCATATGTGACTTCCTATGTCAGTAACACAAACCTAGGCTCCATCTGTGACCTTTTCAGAGATAGAAGTCATTGAATTTTCTCTAGGTGAAGTTCGGCCTTCGAAGGTCAATGTGAAGGTCACCAAATGAAAGTTCATACATGACTTCCTATTCTTCTCCAATACAAACCTACACTCAATCTGTAACGATTTTGCTGATATAAGTCATTGAAATTTCACTATATAGTTTGGCCGTTCAAGGTCACTGAAGGTCAAGTTCGAGGTGACCCAATGAAACTTCATACATGACTTCCTATATGGCCACAATACAAAGCTAAGCTCTATCTATAATAGTTTTGGTGATCGAAGTCATTGAAATTTCACCATGTGAAGTTTGACCTTCGAAGGTCACTGTAGGTCAAGTTCAAGGCCACCAAATGAAAGTTCATGAATGACTTCCTATACATCTCCAATACAAACCGAAACTATCTGTAACCATTTTGCTGATATAAGTCATTGAAATTTCACTGTGAAGTCTGGGCATTCAAGGTCACTGAAGGTCAAGTTCAATGTCACCAAATGAAACTTCATACATGACTTCCTATAAGCCCGCAATACAAACCTAAGCTCTATCTGTAATAGTTTTGGTGATAGAAGTCACTGAAATTTCACTATGTGAAGTTTGACCTTTGAAGGTCGCCGAAAGTCAAGTTCAAGGCCACCAAATGAAAGTTCATACATGACTTCCTGTATTGTTCAATGCACATATGTTCCCAATCTTCAATATTTTCAAGCCTAGAAACCTTTGAAAATTGTAACCTTTTGCTTGACCCTAAGTTTGACCTTTCAAGGTCATCTGAGGTCAACTTTAACACAGCCAAAATATAGGTCATATACGACTTCCTATATGTCAGTAATACAAACTTAATCTCTATCTGAAACCATTTAGCTTCCACAGGCGATTTGGCCCATTCTCGGTAAGACCCAATGTTTAAGTACAGCGCCCCCACTAGACCTTCTTCCGTCGATTCAATCAAAATGGCACTCGCACTGTACATAAAGTGTATCAAGGGGAGTTGATTGCCAAATTTAGAAAAAATGTTATCAGACAGTTTTTGAGAAATGATTTTTTGAAATTTCAAGTCATATCTTTTAACATTGTTAATATATTCCCTGACCTCGAGTTTGACCTTTCAAAGTCATCTGAGGTCAACTTGAACATAGCCAATGTATAGGTCATATATGACTTCCTATATGTCGATAATACAAACCTAATCTCTATCTGCAACCATTTGGCCTCCACAGGCCATCTTGCATATTCATAAAGTACAGCGCCCCCAATAGACCCACTTCCGTCAATTCAATCAAAATGGTGCTCGCACTGTACATTGATGGTACCAAGGTAAGTTGATTGCCTGATTTGGAAAAAATTTATCACGCAATTTTTGAGAAATAATTTTTAAAAATTTCTCAGTCCTATCTTTAACATTGGAGCCAAAATTTCAAGGGCCCATAAAAACGGACAAAAATGATTCAATCAAAAATCCGAGAAAAACGTCTGGAGATATGGTCTAGTAGTATGTTATTGCAAATTTACACGAAAATTCATCAGGCCAAAAAAAAGATAAAAAATGGCCCGGACAACGGACAACGGACGACGGACGCCACACCACGACAATAGCTGATCGGCCCATAGGGCGGGTAAGCTAAAAACAGGCCTATGCTTTATGAAAGGCAAACTGCTCTGGAACTTCTGAGCTACTTTATCAGCACATCAGGCGATCTAACATGCGCTCTATGAATGTTTCAATTATTGAAACGAGATAAAATGGCATGAAAACGCCTTTGTACAATTTTCAATTACGCTGATTTAAATGCACCAAAGTGCGCGTCTGCATCGCCTAACATTGACGGGGAGAACTAGCAACGCCTGATACTGTTGAGTGTTTTCAGAGTGAATGTATTGCTAATTTAGAAAACGATTGAGCACAAGTCAGGGCTAATAATTGTTTTAAAGGGATGCTGTGTCCCAGTTTTAGCTTCTAGTTCTGGCGCCGCCGACACTGCCTTGAGTTGACGTGGTTCCTTGCTCCTCCCAAGAGATCTTTCGCCTCTGGCTCTTACGAACTAGCCTGGTAAAACCACACTCTGCTACTTCGCTTTGCGTCGTACAGAGTCTGGGTCATCATCATTGACAAGTGTTTACTTCCTGGTGGGTGGGCGCTTGTCAGAAGTTTAAAATCATTGGTGTACTCATAGACTAATCACTAACGTTTGGCGATGACGTATGTTATGCGCCAGCTCAGCCGCCTTGTACTTCCGCTGTAAACACTGTCCTTCATACCAGGAATGCAGCGAAAACAAACTGATCAGTATATTAAAGTTAATACTGCACCCATACATATGCCCATCTACCAAATTTCAGCCTTCACTCATTCACTTAAAAGAACCAAAGGTGCTCTTTCTGTTCTCCTTACAAGAAACAAACTGTTGAGTTATCGTTTTTCCTGCAGATACTGCTGCTGTTAAAAAAAATGTAAGAGACCCGAAACCAACCGGCAGAATCGGCGAGAATAACGCATTATTTACATCAGGACAAAATCTGCATTGACATGAAAACTGAACCGTTCACCATACTTGCGCTAACATCATACCGAGCTCGCTATCTAACTTTATAGCAACACAGTTTGGCTCTAAGCAGCCATTTCATACATGGACAATGACAACATAACACGGAGACAGCGAATAGGTCTTGTCACATGAACAAAAACACCGCTTTTAAAAAGTTCGCTGCTAACTTAAATAGTATGAAATTCGCGGGCAATGTAACACTAGAAGCTACAAGCTAGCTGAGGTAGTTCGGCTGTCTCTCACAGAGATGAACTGGGTGCCTATTTCATGATGGCTATTAAGTAGATATGACAATCTGTAGGGAGTAGCGCTACAACATCATTTCCATTCAAAAAAACTAACCAAACATTCATCTTGTTGTGGCTATAAGTCGCTGATACCCGGGATTTTCTCCACGACAGAGCGAATGGCCTCCAACGTATCTATGTCCGTAGCCATTGTTGATTTCAGAGACTACAATTTCAAACTCGGCGCAGCGGCTACATCATGGCTCTCGGCCACGCCTTCTGTTCGTTGGTTGGTCTGGCGTACTTTCTGCCGAGGTAAACGGGGCAGAGCTCCGAGTGATCGGACTGAGTACTGAAGCGAAATGAAATTAAGCGGAAGTACGAAGGCTGGCGGAGTCAGGCTACTTACGAACACCTTGCCTGCTACAAGGTTGAGACTAGGCAGTTATACGATGGCAAACAGAAACACACAAATGCATTTGTCAGAATATATAAGTTTTATTGGCAGTAAGTAAAGCAAGGTTTCACAACTGAATATGAAAGACAAAATGTTGGCTAGGTGACCCGGCCACGCTTACTACAGCTTTTTACGCTATGCCCGTCGTTGAGAAGTTATAGCTAGTTATCGGTAAGCTTAGCCAAGCCGGCGCACTCTGATACAGTACCTGATACAGTATATTTGTATGTGTAAGTATGTATGCTTGCTAAAAAATGACTGCTAACCAAGCGGCTAACTATACAATTGATATAAATTCAAAGCGTGTCTTTCATGTCAGTGAAGATTCAAGAGTCAGCATGGAATAGATTAAAGAATGGACGAATGCTAAAAACTCAAATCCCAACCGAAACGAAATCATCCTGCACTTTCAATGAATAGGTATAGTAGAAGCAACAGGTAAAATGCACAATATAACCAAGAATTCACTACTTCAAGACAGCCTTTAATGTTGTTTGCGTTAGTAAAATGTATGGTGATTTTATGACGTGTACTGAGTTGCTGACTGCCCATCAGCAAAGTCTTCAGCTTCCAATGGAAATAAGTCATGTGACTTTATAGATGACCTAAGATTCCTTAAACATGCACCGTGTATTGAATTCTAATCCACCACTTGAACTAAATCAATCGATTAATGAAAGAGATGTTGGTGGTCGCTGAGGGGGCTCACAGTACCTCCATCCTTGCTCATGATGGCTGCTCGTAGGTTGTCGGGGACCCCCTGCCACACGCTGATGGGTTTGGGGTACTCCGGGTCCACTGAGCGAGTCTTCTCATTATAACGGTAGTACCTGATAGAGGGTAGAGAAGGCCATGATCAGCACCTACACACACTTTACAAACACTGACTGTGAGAGAGTCACAGACCATCTCATGTAGAAAGACTCACAGACAGTCATGTTCAGGATGAGTCATGGTCAGTCACTTATTAAAAGACAGTCCCATATAAAACTAGTCACAGACTGGTACAAAAAGACAGTCCCATATAAAATGACTGCCAGTGAAAGACACAAACAAATAACAGTCACCTACGGCATGAGAGTCACATGCAGTCACATAGAGTGGGAGTCACAGACAGTAACGTATAGAATGGGGGTCACAGACAGTTGTGTATAGAATGGCAGTCACGTGTAGAATGACTGTCACACATACAGAGACAGTCACAGTCAAATATACAGTCAAATATAGGAGTCACAGACGGCCACACATAGAATCACTATCACATAAAGATGAGTGTCACAGTCATGAGTCGAATGATTGTCACGTACAGAATGACAGTCACAGACAGTCATGTGTAGAATGACTGTCACGTACAGAATGACAGTCACGGACAGACACGTACAGAATGACAGTCACGGACAGACACGTACAGAATGACAGTCGGTACAGAATGACAGTCACTGACAGTCACATACAGAATGACAGTCTCAGTCACGTACAGAATGACAGTCACAGACAGACATGTACAGAATGACAGTCACGGACAGACACGTACAGAATGACAGTCACAGACAGACACGTACAGAATGACAGTCACAGACAGTCACGTACAGAATGACAGTCACAGACAGACACATACAGACTGACAGTCAGACAGTCCCGTACAGAATGACAGTCACTGACAGTCACATACAGAATGACAGTCTCAGTCACGTACAGAATGAAAGTCACAGACAGTCACGTACAGAATGACAGTCACAGACAGACACATACAGACTGACAGTCAGACAGTCCCGTACAGAATGACAGTCACTGACAGTCACATACAGAATGACAGTCTCAGTCATGTACAGAATGACAGTCACAGACAGACATGTACAGAATGACAGTCACAGACAGACACGTACAGAATGACAGTCACAGACAGTCACGTACAGAATGACAGTCACAGACAGACATGTACAGAATGACAGTCACTGACAGTCACATACAGAATGACAGTCACAGACAGACATGTACAGAATGACAGTCACAAACAGTCACATATATAATGACAATCACAGACAGTCGTGGAGAGAATGACTGTCACATACTGTGTAGAATGAGAGTCATAAGCAGTCACCTATAGAACCAGTCACAAACAGTATAAAATTATATCACAGACCGTCACATGTACAATGACAATCACGTACAGATAGACAGTCGCGGACCGTCAAGTATATAATGACAGTCACATACAGAATGACAGTCACAGACAGTGATGTACAGAATGACGGTCATAGACCGTCACGTGTGGAATGACAGTCAGACAGTCACACACAGAATATCGGTCACAGACAGTCACGTGTAGAATGACAGTCACAGACAGTCACGTGTAGAATGACAGTCACAGACAGTCACGTGTAGAATGACAGTCACATACAGAATGGCAAAGCCAGACAGTTAAAGCACTGACTTGTTTCCCCTGAAGAAGTAGGTCATGCCGGTGGGGGTGTAATAGAGAGCAGCGTCCAGCCGGTCTTTGGGGAGCCCACTGCCCAGCTCCCGCAGAGTTTTGGGGTACCCATGATCCAGGATGGCCTCGCTGAACACCCAGTACCTGTCTCCTGCAGAGAGGGGAGCTGCCTTTATTTCTGCACCAGTAAATGCACTGGGGTTGTGGAGGAGCTGGAGCCAATCCCAGCTGACTATGAGCAAAAGGCAGGGACACATCCTGGACGGCTGGCCAATCCATCCCAGGGCTCACACACCATTCACACACACACGCCAACAATTTAGTGTGTCCAGTTAGCCTGATGTGCACATCTTTGGACTGTGGGAAGAAACTGAAGTACCTGGAGAAGACTCACACAAACACAGGAAGAACACACAAATTCCACACAGAAAGGCCCCAGGCCGCCCCAATACACACACATGCACATACAAAATACGCATATATGCACGCACAACACACACACACAGAAATATACAATAACATATACACACACACAAACGAACATGCCCATGAATGTACACGCGCAGAGGTGTGTGGCAAAACCCAACGTTAACTTACAAAATCTCTGACAAAGGAAAATTAGGCCGTGAAACGAATTGACGTGAGAGGTAGGTTTGTTAATAAATTGCTAAGACGAAGATTAATGCAACAATCAAGCACAACCCAGCTTCCTACCGGCACTGCTGACCAACGAATCAGAGTAAATCAATCTGTGAAGCTGACCAGAATTTAGTCAGGAATATTAGGATGATGAAACCAAAACACAGAACAAACCAGAGTTCTGTAGCTCAGAGAAAAAAACAGCATATTTACTGCACACTGGATCCTCTGAGAGAGAAATGATGGAGAGAAACAGGTTACAGGTGAGAGGTCAGGTGAGAGGTGACAGGTGGTCAGGTGACAGGGGGGAGGGGCAGGAACGTACCCTTGAAGAAGACAAATTTCCCATCATCCCTCTCATAGGCTGCGTTAATGGAGGCAGGAAGTCCCCTCCAGAAGTGACCGATGGGCATGGGGTACCCATCCAAAACCCGCCTGTTACGCACTCGCCAAAACCACTTATCCTGCAGGAGAGACCAAACACACATTACACACACACACACACACACACACACACAGTCGCCAAAACCACTTATCCTGCAGGAGAGACCAAACACACATTACACACATACACACACACACACACTCGCCAAAACCACTTATCCTGCAGGAGAGACCAAACACACATTACACACGCACACACACACACACACTCGCCAAAACCACTTATCCTGCAGGAGAGACCAAACACACATTACACACACACACACACACACTCGCCAAAACCACTTATCCTGCAGGAGAGACCAAACACACACACACACACACACACTCGCCAAAACCACTTATCCTGCAGGAGAGACCAAACACACACACACACACACACACACACACACACACACACACACACTCGCCAAAACCACTTATCCTGCAGGAGAGACCAAACACACATTACACACACACACACACACACACACACACACACTCGCCAAAACCACTTATCCTGCAGGAGAGACCAAACACACATTACACACACACACACACACACACACACGCCAAAACCACTTATCCTGCAGGAGAGACCAAACACATTACACACACACACACACACACTCGCCAAAACCACTTATCCTGCAGGAGAGACCAAACACACATTACACACGCACACACACACACACACACACACTCACAAAACCACTTATCCTGCAGGAGAGACCAAACACACATACACACACACACACACACACACACACACACACACTCGCCAAAACCACTTATCCTGCAGGAGAGACCAAACACACATTACACACACACACACACACACACACACACACACACACTCGCCAAAACCACTTATCCTGCAGGAGAGACCAAACACACAATACACACACACACACACACACACTGCCAAAACCACTTATCCTGCAGGAGAGACCAAAACACACACACACACACACACACACACACACACACACAAAACCACTTATCCTGCAGGAGAGACCAAACACACATTACACACACACACACAGAGACCAAACACACAATACACACACACACACACACACACACACGCACTCACCAAAACCAATTATCCTGCAGGAGAGATCAAACACACATTACACACACACACGTACACACACACACATGCACTCACAGACTCTCTCTCTCTCTCACACACACGCACACACAAATACACTCACTCACAGACTCATACACACACATACACGGTGTACCTTAAAGATGAACATCTCTCCCCGGAGGACAGCGATGGTGTCGAAGTGGCCCTCACAGACGTCCGGCCCATAGGGCGGGGCTTCAGGTTTGTAGGGTGGGTGTGTGGGGTGAGGGTTGTCTCGGGGGGTATTCGGGGTCACACGGGGTGGCGGCTGAGGGCGACCAGACCCTGACCCTGGTGAGGAGGAGGTAAACAGTAAGAATGACGTTGTCATGGTTTTGGGGGATTGCTGCCTGCTGTGCATTTTCTTCGCCACCTAAGGGCTATCCTACTGTGTGATCAGGTGGTTGATTGCTTATTGCTTGCAGCTGTGGAGAGACTATTGAAGAGGCACTTACGGCGCGGTCTGGTGCTTTTGTGTCACTCTTGCGAGGTCTACGAAGCCCTTAACGTGTAGTCGGAGGAAACTCCTTGAAAGAGTTTAGGATTTGGTGTTTGTCCGTCTGATTTATCGTTCTGTTCGTCAGAGTTTATGTTCTGTCCTGCAGAAGGTCTTGTTTGTTGGAGCATAGTCTTTGCTCTCAGACCTCCGTCGGTTCGCTCCTGTTCCCGCAGGAGGGGGTGGTGTTGGAGCATAGTCTTTGCTCTCAGACCTCTGTCGGGTTCGCTCCTGTTCCAGCAGGAGGGGTGGTGTTGGAGCATAGTCTTTGCTCTCAGACCTCTGTCGGTTCGCTCCTGTTCCAGCAGGAGGGGGTGGTGTTGGAGCATAGTCTTTGCTCTCAGACCTCTGTCGGTTCGCTCCTGTTCCAGCAGGAGGGGGTGGTGTTGGAGCATAGTCTTTGCTCTCAGACCTCTGTCGGTTCGCTCCTGTTCCCGCAGGAGGGGGTGGTGTTGGAGCATAGTCTTTGCTCTCAGACCTCTGTCGGTTCGCTCCTGTTCCAGCAGGAGGGGGTGGTGTTGGAGCATAGTCTTTGCTCTCAGACCTCTGTCAGTTCGCTCCTGTTCCAGCAGGAGGGGATGGTGACCCTGTCTGTCCCTTGTGAGGGAGCTCTTATTTTCTGGGAGGATTTTCGCCCATTTTTCCTGGGTTGTTTTTTTGTTAGCGGTATTGCTGGGGAGTTATGCTCCCTTCTTCTGTTACCTTTTCCCTATTTAGTGGCCACTCGGGTTTCGTGGGTGGCTTTTAGATACCCTATCTTGTGTCGCGTCTGGGCCTCCGTCCCATTACCCCTCGCAGACATAAGAAACTGAGGGTCATTTCTGGTTTCTACCTCTCCCCAACCTCCTTACCTTGTGCCCTTTCCTCAACCGTATCACCACCGATTGGGAGAGGCAAGGAAAGGAAGCAAGAAATAAAAGCAAAGATGACAAAATCAGGGGGATACTCATTTTCAAACTGTAATTCCCCAGGTCTTTCAAATGTCAGCTGAAGGCACATTTAACTAAAAATCAGATGGGGAGATCATTCATGTCACCTTTTCTAGAAAAGACCTAGCCTCAAAGAGTCCGCTCACGTATCCTCGCTCAAGGATCCTTCAGGAGCCTCCACACTCCACACTCATAGCTCCTTCAAGGAGCAGTTTACAGGTCGGAATTCCCATAAGGACAACAAATGTCTGGAGCTGCCGAGTATTAAAAATAAGCTAAGGCACGGAGCCCTATGGCGTGCTCCACAGGGTCAGGAAAGTAAGACTTCGATGTGTGAGATCAGTGCACGTGTGTGTGTGCACAACTCCAAGTTATAACTACCTGAAGACAATATCACTCCAGGCACAGTGTCCAAGCGACGCAGATGATATTATGGGCCTGAGAGGCACGTCTCGGACTGTGATGCATGAGAGCTTGCCTTGCGGCAATTTTGCACGAGGGCTGCCCAAACGTTACTCACCGTACAGCTGCTGGATGCCCATGCGGTCGTCGTCAGGCAGAACGAAGTTTTCCGTGTCCATCCACTGGTAGAATGGCGCCATGATTGCGGAGGGGTCATTGGAATGTTCCAGACCCAGGGCGTGGCCCAGCTCATGCACTGCCACCAGGAACACGTCATTACCTACGGCAACAAGAGCCACACTGCCATTCAGTGATACACAATGCGAAATTACACAAATGTCTTAAGAGAACTACTCTGCTATGCACTTAAGTACAACACTAATTAAACTGCGGTATCTAAACAGGAGCATTGCTATACAGTGATTTCCAACACAAAATTACACAGGCATATCAAAACTGAAGCAATCTGTTATACAGTAATATAACTGAAATTAAATCAGTGATGTCCATCCATTATCCAACTGGTTTATTCCTGGTCAGGGTCACAGGAAGACTGGAGTGTATCCCAGAATGCAATGGGCAAGAGGCAGAAACACACCCCTGATATTCACCAATCACTGAAATCACATATTGGCTCTGCTGTGGCCAGTGTAGATTCTCTGACTAACCCACTGTGGATGCCTTTGGTTTAAGGCAGGAAGGCCATGTGCGCACAGGGAGAACATACTAACTTCAAACAGACAGGCCTCAGGATTTGAACCCGTGACCCTCTTGCTCCGAGGCACTAGTGTTACCCACAGTGCCACTGTGTTGTTCCTAAACAGCGCTATGCCACAGAAAATTACCCTGCAATACATAATGTGTATCATATTTCTTGATATATGCATGAAAGATGGCAGACAATGCTTCCCTGCCCGCATATAAACACCATCAGAGTGATTAAGTCTAGCGGTGACCTTTGACCTTTTCCATGCATTCATTGGCCTGGCATTACTCAGTTTGACCCGGCACATCAGCTCAGCTCGGCTGGGATTTGTGTTTCCATTAAAACAGGGCCACGTGCTCCAAGGTGTGTCTTTAAGTGATGATGCCCTTGTCTTGGGTCAATGACGTTTAAAATCGGTGCCTATGCAAGTGCATTCTACTATTGCCCTGTGACACAGTCGATCACGAAGCCTTCTGAGGTTGCCGCAGCCTGATTTAGGACGGATCCAGCACACTTTGGCCCTACTGCAGAGGCACTCCATCATGGGCGCTGGTCAGCACAGCTCGGCGTGGTTAAAGTGGTAATAGAGTGCGAATCATCGTGGCCAAAAGAGCCAATGGGAAAGCCTGAGTAGTGCTGCAGTAAACAGGATCATTCAGTCAATTTAACAATGAAAATGAAGCTTTTATTTAGCTGAAACCCCTAAACAAGGCTACTTGAAGACACTGAGCTGGGGGCTAGTTATCAATGGCTGAAGGTGGGTGTTGGGCCTCTGCTAAAGGGCCTGAGCTGTAGTCATTTAACAGTGGCTACAGTGGCACTTAAACCATCAATAGTGAGAGTCCCGGTTGGACCGCTAGGCTATTGCTTCCCTCATCTTGTGATCAATGTCACTGTTCTACTACCTACACACTACAGGGGGGATATGGGTTTACCAAGGCAGAGCAGACGTGCAATCAAAGCCCAACCTCATTCCTGTGCATTCAGAGACAAGAAACACTCACACATGCTCAGATGTATACACAACCACTGTGTCATCGACACACCCTGAAATTCTGTTTCTAGATGAATGCTGTTGTACGGCACAAACACAGCCCCGAGGGGATGTAAGTGCAGTTAGCATGCTTCTGTGTCTCTCGCACGCAACACACACACACACACACGTAGAAAGGACACACCCTGAATCAGGTTAAACACTCCCTTTAGCGTACAAACGCCCACATATCCTGGGGGGATATAATTGCAGTAAAACACTTTTCAGTCGCTTGCGAGTTGAAACCTGCCTCTTCAGTGCCCCTTGAGCTAAATCTCTCTGTCTCTCTTTACAAATCTCTCCCGCTCTTACTTCTCTCTTCAGACTCTCCGACCGAACCATTTCACTGTTTCCGGAACATTCAATTCCCTGAATACTGCCTGAATCCCACATAGTAAGGTCTTTTCTGCAGTGTTTACAGTGTCTATCCCCTCAACAACTCAACCCTCTTTCTCAATCCTGTCATCTTCTCATCCCCCTCTCTACTTCTTCACCACTCTGAGGCCACTCTCTCCTCCCTCTCCTACTTACTGCTGTCACCTGCTCAAAATATGCAGTGACTCATCATCCCTCCATTCCCCCTTCTCTCCTTCACTCACACGCTTTATCTCTCTCCTCCTCCATTTCTCCCTCCTTCCCTCCCTCTATCTGCCCCTCTCTCCCTCCTTCCTTCCATCTTGCCCCCTCTCTTCCTCCCTCTCCCATCCCTCTCTCTCTTCCTCCCTCTCCGATCCCCCTCCCTCTCTCTCTCTTTCTCTCTCCCATCCATCTCTCCCTCCCGCTCCTATCACTCTCTCTCCCACCCTCTCCCATCCCTCCCCCTCTCACCGTTCAGGTCTGCGTTTCCGGTGGTCCAGGGCTCCGCAGAGTCGAAGTGAGTGTCGCCCCCTATACCCTGCCCGGGGAAGTACGCGTGGGCCAGGAAGCCCCCTTCCCCGTCAAAGGGACTGCTGTCGCCATGGAAACCTTCGGCGAAGAACAGCATGATGTCGGCGAAGCTCTCCACCTTGTCTCGAATCAGGTGGTAGGGAATCTCACGGAAATGCAGAGGGGTCACGCTCTCCCACACTCTAAACGCACGGCGGATGGCCTGGTACGTCTCGTACTCCCCCACCTTCGGGGTGTAGTTCTGTATACTGGAGAGAGCGAAAGGGAAAGAAAAAAGTCATATTAGGGGTCTGGTTCTGTGTGCCGAGTAGAGGGAGACATTAGCTGAGAAAACATAATCGCTTCCCTAAATCTAAAAACTGACTGTGCCACTCTTAGAGGCAACATCTGCAATCGACCGTTTGCGATGCCTGGCAATTTAATGTTTTACATCACTGTGGAATTTTGGCCCACTCTTCCTCACAGAATTGTTTTAACTCAGCCACATAGGAGGATTTTCGATCATGACATGCCTGTTTAAGGTCATGTGACAGAATCTCAATCAGATTGAAGTCAGGACTTTCACCAGCCACTCCAAACCTGCATTTAGTTTCTTTTGAGTCATTCAGAGGTGGACGTGGTTGTGTGCTTCAGATCATTGCACAGCTGCGTGAACCAACTGCCCTTGAGTTTTAGGTCAAAAACAGATGGTCGGACATATTCCTCCTGGATTTTCTGGTAGAGACCAGAATTCATGGCTCCATCAATTCTGGCAAGTCGCCCAGGACCTGAAGTACTAAAGCAGCTCCTGTCCATCACACTACCCACACTGAGACTAAAGCAGCTCCAGACCATCACACTACCCACACTGAGACTAAAGCAGCTCCAGACCATCACACTACCCACACTGGGACTAAAGCAGCTCCTGTCCATCACACTCACCCACACTGGGACTAAAGCAGCTCCAGACCATCACACTACCCACACTGGGACTAAAGCAGCTCCTGACCATCAAACTACCCACACTGGGACTAAAGCAGCTCCTGACCATCACACTACCCACACTGGGACTAAAGCAGCTCCTGACCATCACACTACCCACACTGGGACTAAAGCAGCTCCTGACCATCACACTACCCACACTGGGACTAAAGCAGCTCCTGACCATCACACTACCCACACTGGGACTAAAGCAGCTCCTGACCATCACACTGCCCACACTGGGACTAAAGCAGCTCCAGACCATTACACTACCCACACTGGGACTAAAGCAGCTCCAGACCATCATACTACCCACACTGGGACTAAAGCAGCTCCTGACCATCACACTACCCACACTGGGACTAAAGCAGCTCCAGACCATGACACTACTCACACTGGGACTAAAGCAGCTCCAGACCATCACACTACCCACACTGGGACTAAAGCAGCTCCTGACCATCACACTGCCCGCACTGGGACTAAAAGCAGCTCCAGACCATCACACTACCCACACTGGGACTAAAGCAGCTCCTGACCATCACACTGCCCACACTGGGACTAAAGCAGCTCCTGACCATCACACTACCCACACTGGGACTAAAGCAGCTCCTGACCATCACACTACCCACACTGGGACTAAAACAGCTCCTGACCATCACACTACCCACACTGAGACTAAAGCAGCTCCAGACCATCACACTGCCCACACTGGGACTAAAGCAGCTCCTGACCATCACACTACCCACACTGGGACTAAAGCAGCTCCTGACCATCACACTACCCACACTGGGACTAAAGCAGCTCCAGACCATCACACTGCCCACACTGGGACTAAAGCAGCTCCTGACCATCACACTACCCACACTGGGACTAAAGCAGCTCCTGACCATCACACTACCCACACTGGGACTAAAGCAGCTCCTGACCATCACACTACCCACACTGGGACTAAAGCAGCTCCAGACCATCACACTACCCACACTGGGACTAAAGCAGCTCCTGACCATCACACTACCACACTGGGACACTGGGACTCCAACCAGCTCCACTGGGACTAAAAAGCAGCTCCACCATCACACTGCCCACACTGGGACTAAAGCAGCTCCAGACCATCACACTGCCCACACTGGGACTAAAAGCAGCTCCAGACCATCACACTGACCCACACTGGGACTAAAGCAGCTCTGACCATCACACTACCCACACTGGGACTAAAAGCAGCTCCTGACCATCACCATCACAGCTCCTGACCCCACACTGGGACTAAAAGCAGCTCCTGACCATCACACTACCCACACTGGGACTAAAAGCAGCTCCTGACCATCACCCCACACTGGGACTAAAAGCAGCTCCAGACCATCACCTACCCACACTGGGACTAAAAGCAGCTCCAGACCATCACACTACCCACACTGGGACTAAAGCAGCTCCTGACCATCACACTACCCACACACTGGGACTAAAAGCAGCTCCTGACCATCACACTACCCACACTGGGACTAAAGCAGCTCCTGACCATCACACTACCCACACTGGGACTAAAGCAGCTCCTGACCATCACACTGCCCGCACTGGGACTAAAGCAGCTCCTGACCATCACACTACCCACACTGGGACCATCTGACCATCACACTACCCACACTGAGACCAGCTCCTGACCATCACACTGCCTACACTGGGACTAAAAGCAGCTCCAGACCATCACACTACCCACACTGGGACTAAAAGCAGCTCCAGACCATCACACTACCCACACTGGGACTAAAGCAGCTCCTGACCATCACACTGCCCACACTGGGACTAAAAGCAGCTCCAGACCATCACACTACCCACACTGGGACTGGGACTAAAAGCAGCTCCTGACCATCACACTGCCCACATTGGGACTAAAGCAGCTCCAGACCATCACTAACACTGGGACTAAAGCAGCTCCAGACCATCACATAACATAACACTGGAATGGCTCCAGACCCACACTGGGACTAAAGCAGCTCAGCTGGGACCAGCTCCAGACCATCACACTACCCACACTGAGACTAAAGCAGCTCCAGACCATCACACTGCCCACACTGGGACTAAAGCAGCTCCAGACCATCACACTACCCACACTGGGACTAAAGCAGCTCCTGACCATCACACTACCCACACTGGGACTAAAGCAGCTCCAGACCATCACACTGCCCACACTGGGACTAAAGCAGCTCCAGACCATCACACTACCCACACTGGGACTAAAGCAGCTCCTGACCATGACCACACTACCCACACTGGGACTAAAGCAGCTCCAGACCATCACACTGCCCACACTGGGACTAAAGCAGCTCCAGACCATCACACTACCCACACTGGGACTAAAGCAGCTCCTGACCATCACACTACCCACATTGGGACTAAAGCAGCTCCAGACCATCATAACATAACATAACATAACATGAATGGCGAGAACAGGCCGTTCAGCCCAACTAGGCTCGCCATCACACTACCCACACTGGGACTAAAGCAGCTCCTGACCATCACACTGCCCACACTGGGACTAAGGCAGCTCCTGACCATCACACTACCCACACTGGGACTAAAGCAGCTCCTGACCATCACACTGCCCACACTGGGACTAAAGCAGCTCCAGACCATCACACTACCCACACTGGGACTAAAGCAGCTCCTGTCCATCACACTACCCACACTGGGACTAAAGCAGCTCCTGACCATCACACTACCCGCACTGGGACTAAAGCAGCTCCAGACCATCACACTACCCACACTGGGACTAAAGCAGCTCCTGACCATCACACTACCCACACTGGGACTAAAGCAGCTCCTGACCATCACACTACCCACACTGGGACTGAAGCAGCTCCTGACCATCACACTACCCACACTGGGACTAAAGCAGCTCCTGACCATCACACTACCCACACTGGGACTAAAGCAGCTCCTGACCATCACACTACCCACACTGGGACTAAAGCAGCTCCTGACCATCACACTACCCACGTTGGGACTAAAGCAGCTCCTGACCATCACACTACCCACACTGGGACTAAAGCAGCTCCAGACCATCACACTACCCACACTGGGACTAAAGCAGCTCCAGACCATCACACTACCCACACTGGGACTAAAGCAGCTCCAGACCATCACACTACCCACACTGGGACTAAAGCAGCTCCTGACCATCACACTACCCACACTGGGACTATAGCACACTGGGACTCCAGACCATAACACACCCCCACACTGGGACTAAAGCAGCTCCTGACCATCACACTACCCACACTGGGACTAAAGCAGCTCCTGACCATCACACTACCCACACTGGGACTAAAAGCAGCTCCTGACCATCACTGCCCACACTGGGACTAAAGCAGCTCCTGACCATCACACTACCTACACTGGGACTAAAGCAGCTCCTGACCATCACACTACCCACACTGGGACTAAAGCAGCTCCTGACCATCACACTACCCACACTGAGACTAAAGCAGCTCCTGACCATCACACTACCTACACTGGGACTAAAGCAGCTCCTGACCATCACACTACCCACACTGGGACTAAAGCAGCTCCAGACCATCACACTACCCACACTGGGACTAAAGCAGCTCCAGACCATCACACTACCCACACTGGGACTAAAGCAGCTCCTGACCATCACACTACCCACACTGGGACTAAAGCAGCTCCTGACCATCACACTACCCACACTGGGACTATAGCAGCTCCAGACCATAACACTACCCACACTGGGACTAAAGCAGCTCCAGACCATCACACTACCCACACTGGGACTAAAGCAGCTCCTGACCATCACACTACCCACACTGGGACTAAAACACCTCCTGACCATCACACTACCCACACTGGGTTTGACTGTTGATACCATGATCATATTGTTGAATGTGCTGTCTTACGCCAGATGCGCCAGGACCCAAGTCTTCCAAATTAGTTCCACTTTTGACTCATCAGACCACAGAATATTATCCCAAAAATCTTGGGGGGCATCAAGGTTTTTTTTTTAGCAAATGTAAGACGAGATTTTGTATTCTTTTTTTGTCAGCCGCCAGCTTAGAGGTCATTTTTGCCCAGTCTCTTTCTTACTGTGGAATCATGAACACTGACATCAACTGAGGCAAGTGAGGCCAGCAGCTCTTAAGATGTCAGCTTGGGTTTTTTGAGACCTCCTGGATGAGTCGTTGATCCACTAGGCCGGCCACTTCAGGGAAGGTTCACCACTGTTCCAAGATTTCATTTGTATGTTACGGCTCTCACTGTGGCTCGCTGGAATCCCAGAGCCACAGAAATTGCCTTGTAAAACTTTCAAGAATGTTCGATGTCAACAACTTTCTTATCATTTCTAAATTTCTTTAGATTTTGGCATCATGTGCAGCTGTTTGCCGGTTTCACATTGCCAGATGGGTTCTATTTAAGCGAAGTTCAGATTCAACAGGGCCAGCAGTAATCATGCCTGAGTGTGTCTACTGAAATTCAACCCAGTTATCAATTCAATTTGGTTGGTTGAAGTAGCTAACGAAGGGGGCAATCACTTTTTCACATTGGGTCAGGTAGGGATGGACAGATTTTCTCTTTAAATTAATAATTTAAAAATTGCATTTTTAGTTCACTCTGGTTATCGTTGTCCAATATTAAAATTAATTTGACGATCTGAAACATTTATGTGAGACAAATATGCAAACTTAGATGATGTTGGGAAGAGAGCAAATGCTTTTTCAAAGCCCTCGAGTTCCGTATACTAGAGAAAGAGACACAAGGGGAGTAGTTCTGTATACAGGAGAGAGATATATTCAGAGTGTAGTCCTTTAAAGTGGGATAAAGGGAGAGACACACACACAGACAGACAGAGGTTCAGAGTTTAGTTCTCTACACTAAAGAGATAAACAGATAGCGGGAGAGGTCGATATTTCACTGTTTTGCAAAAACAAACAGGCAATTTCCATCTGTAATGCTTACTTTCCCTGAGGATTGTGTATTTATTTATTTGTTTCCAAAGCTGACTGTTCTTACTAACATTTCCACCCTGAAACAGTTGAAATAAAAAAACACTAAATCCATTCCATGTTCCCAGTTTACACTTCAAATGCAGTTCGATACTGACCACACAGGAGACGAGTCAATTACGTAATTGCACTGGATTCAAATAGTTTTCTGTGTTCATTTGATCTTGACTGGAGCGACAGACCAGGAGGCTGTTTGTTCTTCCTGAGAAAATTGCAAAGGTTCCATTTCAGCAGACAGGGTCAGGACTTGATCTGAGCTGAGATTAGTCCTCGAGTGTTTAGACCAGCGTTTCGGCGGCGTTTGCTCACCAGAAAGTGATCTCTGTTTTGTCCCACTTCAGTCCCTGGATGGCGTAGCGCTTCCTCCTGAGGTTACTCTTAAGCTCCGCCCCAAACTTGTCCGGAACGCCACATCGCGGCCTCTTCATCGCCCTGACAACCAGACAGTCCACGCAAAGTGTAAAAGGCCAAAAGCAGACAGATAAACAGATGGACATATGAGAAAATTTATGCTCAACCCCTTAAAAAATTGTTTTTTTTCCCAAAATTCTAGAGCACCCTTACTTTCAATTACCAGGGGCAACCATGATATCAGCGCTGGAATATCAGCAGTTCAGTAAGAAATAATCACGTGTTTGTGATGCTGCACCTTTTAAAAGGTTAACTGCGTAGGTCAAGCATGAGACAGGTATAAACATCTGTCTAAAACAATCACTAAAGCAGGAAACACAACCCACTGGCATGGATACAGGTCTGGCCTCAAACTGACTATTAAATGGTGCCATTGTAGTACTGCAGAACTACACGGATGCTTGACAGAACTGAAGTACTAGGACCTGTGCTGTATTAACCCCATAAAGCCAACAGACCCATATGTGGGTCTGTAAAATGCAGCTGATGTACTCAAACCCATGAAACTTTGGGCTTTTTTAAATTCTAGTTCTAGATCTCAAGGTTTCCAATAATCCCAAACATGTAACAAGCACTCTTTTGCGCACCAGTCAATCCTAAAATTAAATATGGTGCTTAATCCCAGATCAGATGCATGGTAATGGGTCTTAAATGGTGTCTTTGTATTTTTATGATAAATGTATGAATTTTGTGGTTGTATGGGTCTTGTATTATTGTCTTCTTGTTTATAATCTTATGTTATATTGGAGCAACTGTGAAGCAAGAAAAATTTCAGACTTTGTCTGACAAAGTATTATCATATCATATCATATCATATGTCCTGCTGAATTACAGGGAAATGTGTATAAAATGAAGAACAATATCTTAATATTTTCTATTAGATGTAATGCCGCGGCCATAAAAAACTTGGCGTCCTGGGTTCGAATATTTCTCTCAGTTTAAATGTGATGTGGCTTTAGTGAAGTGCTGCCAAAAAACAGATACAGAATATGTGTGTGACATTGTCCTACAATGTGAAATTAAAGGAATTAAAGGTCTAATTAAAGGAAAACTAAAATGAAAAGTTTGAGTTTAAGCAACTGTATGATCATACCGTTACTCCATTCCAGGAGGATTTATTCCCGGGGTGAGAAAGTAATATTCCTGCCATGTTTTACACCCACCCTTGAGCTCAGCCAGCTGATCATGCTAATAAGATCAACCTCCTGGCTGAAATGTGGTTCTGCTTAGCAAATCCAGGAGATTGGAACAAAAACCAGGAAAGTACTACATTCCCTGAACCTGGATTGTCCACCCCAGCTCCATTGCAGTATTATCATGGTTTTTAAGTGACTTTCAGTTGATTTGATTCAACAGGGGCCAATCTCCATGGAGCCTTGCTCAAGGACCCCAGAGCTGCACTGGCCTGACTCTGGTCATACTCAACTATCTGCGTCCCATTCCAAAACCTTGGCCACTAGGATATAACTTGTTTGTTTGTGTTTGTGTAGTAGATTTGTCAGATTGCGGGGTTACAGCGCTGTGTTATTGTGGTACTGTTCCACAATGCTGTAGCCAGTCCGCACCAAGAGCCGTAACCATGGAAATGACCGTAACAATAACAACATGAGCATCCACAGGGATGAACGGTAAAGTTCCGTAAACAGCCTCTCGGTTACATCATCTGCCAATTTCAGCATGACGCCCTGAAAATTTGAGAGGACCTTCACTGGCCATCGGAGAGTTTTTATCGTACACACCGCTGTGACAAATCGCCTGGAAAGAGATTTCAAGAATGCCCTTTAATAACTGTTGCTATACGTGCTGTTTAGATTTTGCCGTCCTCTTCACAAAGGCTTATTAAAACGGTACATTAACGGCTCTCGGTGTGGACAGGGCTTTTTACAGATGCTGCTCTGCAGGGGGTGCAGCTTACGCGATGGTCTGTGGGTTGATAGAGCCTGTAATGGTCAGACCGTAGAAACGCTGCATGGCAGCGATCGCCGAGGAGATGGAGTTCGGAGCCCGGAGGGACTGTGCTCGGAGGTCACCTGGCGGCAGGTATCCATACTGCTGTAGCCACACCTACAGAGAGAGAGAGAGAAACAGAATGTTTTATAGGTCGCCATACTGCTATCACCACAGAGAGACAAAGAAAACATTTTTATTCTTTAAATTGAAAGTATAAATTCTGTAGTGGGGCTTCCATCCAACAGTTTTTACATGAATTTTGAATTTGCGCAAAAAAAGTAAATCTGGGCAAAAAATCCCTCTAAAAATGCTGAAACATCAAAAAAAAAGTTTTCACAGTTGGCCAAAGTGGAAATATTGGCGTAGTGATGAAGAGAAGATGCGATTGGCTTGTGGTGGTGAGGCCGAAGGAAATAGGTTATTTCCATAAAATATGAGGTTTCTGGGACTTACAGTCATGTCTATAAGTATTTCAACATTGACACAATTTCTGACCCTGTACCCCATCACCACGGGTTTGAAATGAATCAAACAAGATGTGCATGAGCTTCTGTTTTTGTCAGAAATATTGCATGGACCGAGCAGGAATTATTCCCATCAATGACCATATTTATTTCCCATTAGTACACAGTCCCCCAATGTAGGAAATCAACAATATTTGAATAAAACTAAAAATCATGAATTAAGCTTTTACTTTTGTGTCTACTGCGCATGGGCAAGTAGGCTCTATGCTATCGAGTTGTAAGTCCGTAAGTCTGTAAGTAAAACTCTTAGCCTGTAGTGAACTACAAATCCGCAGTAGATACTCGGTTGAGAGTCCTTTGCAGTCCATGTCTGTCTGAAGTCTGGAACTCATGGACATCACCAGATGCTGGGTGATGCTCTGCCAGGCCTTAATTACAGCCGTCTTCCGTTCCTGTTTGTTTCTGGGGCATTTTGCCTTCAGAAATGCATGCTCAGTTGGACGCACATAAGGTGATTGACTTGGCAGTCGTCTTTTCCACTTCTTTGCCTTAAAAAAATTTTAGGTTGCTGTTGCACCAGGATTCCAGTCATTTTTCATTTACACTGTGACACACCATCAGTGGCGTAGCTAGTGGGGGGGCACAGGCACGTCACTTTATGACAACAATTAGTCCTGGCTAGTTCTCAATCATTTTCCTTTATTGATGCGTTTTCCAATTACTGTAATTTGCAACTGAAGACACCGTTTCTCTCCATATGCATCTAACAGCGATTAAATCAAGGGCTAAATTCAGTACAGTGGCGAAGCCAGAACTGAGAATTGGGTGCACAAAACATCCGTTTAAAACAATTATTAGTCCTGACCTGTTCTCAGTCATTTTCATAATTAAATGAAGGTTCACTCCGAGAGCACTCCACTCTTAGCAGGTGCTGCTTGTTCTCCCCGATTAGGTAAGACGACAATCATTTATCTGGATGCGTATTTGCTGTATTTAAATCAACGTTATTCAAAATTGCATACCTGTCGACTCACGCAAATAGCTGGAGCCACATGCTTTTTATAGCCTATTGAACTGCCGACTGCCACTTTTTTTTTTTTTTTAATCAACCCACACAATACCGAGAGTGAAAGTCCGCGTTTCACTGGCACTTTTAATTTTTTTTTTTCGTCAAACGTCCTTATTTTGAGAAGTACCAATAGTTTATATCTTTTTTTTAAGATTTTTTTGGGGGATTTTTTCCTTTATTTGACAGTCATACAGTGGAGAGAGACAGGAAAGTTGGGGAGAAGAATGGGGAGGACATGCGGGAAATGACCCGAGCCGGAATTGAACTGGGTCGCCACAGGAAGGCCACAGCCTTTATGGTCCGCGCGCTTGGACCAATGTGCCACCGGGGTGCCCCCCAATAGAGTATATCTTGAGGTAAACTCTCTGTATTTACTCTTATAAAGTCTTCTCTGGATGTTTGCCATTGGCCCAGGTATGCCTACCTCCTGGAACTTTTTCTTGATCTAGTCCACTGTTCTGAAGAAGTTTTTCTTCACTGGGGAACACAGTTGATATCCATGGTCTTCCGGACATTTTGATGTTGGTGAGCGCACTTGTGTGGCCCTTCCTTTTAAAGATACCGATTATTTCATTTGCCTACATCTAATGTTCCTACTATTTCTGTTTGTCTTGGTTTCATCCTAATGATGGCTTCCTCCACAGGCAGTGACGGCTGTTTGGACTCCATATTGAACGTTAACAGCAATAGATTCTAAATGCAATTGCCACACTTCAAATCAATTGTCCAAATTTTATCTGCTTACATGTACTTACTTACTTACTGCCCTTATGCCTACTGGCATGTAGGGCAGCAACAAAGGTCCTCCACTGCTGTTTGCTAAGGGCTAGCTTCCGGACGGTATCCCAGTTGTGCTTAAGGTTCTTCAACTCTCCCTCCACAGTTCTTCGCCAGGTGTTCTTGGGTCTTCCTCTCTTCCTCTTTCCTTCAGGTGCCCAATGGAGGGCCACGCGTGTGATGTTGTCGGGTTCTCTTCTGAGCATGTGCCCGATCCAACTCCATCGCCTTCTCATGAAAATGGTTTCCATGCTCTCTTGATGACACTGCGCAAGCAACTCTTTGTTTGAGATGGAGTTTGGCCAGAATACTCTTTTTATTCTTCTCTAGCTCTTTGTGTGGAAGACTGATAGTTTGGTCACTTCCTGTCATTCTCCAACATTCCGAGCCGTACAAAAGGGTGGAGACGACACAGCTCTGGTACAGCCTTAGTTTTGTCTTGATGCTGTACTGTTGAGATCTCCATATATTGTTGAGCATTCTGAATGCATTCCTGGCCTTGTTTAGACGGTTATCTGCTTGCATGTACCTAAATTAATTAAATAATGCTGGAATGACACAAACCTGGCCATGGAACGATTGAGTCCGTGCATTCAATAAGGGCCCAACTCCACATTGAAAATGTGCGGAGTTGGGCCCTTATTGAATTCACCAATTCAACTGTCCAATGACTTCTGGTCCCTTAAAAAAAGGAGAGGGACACATATGTTGTAAATCCTATACCACACTCCCATACTTTAGCCCGCACTTTGGCCATGTATTATTTATTATGTCTAACCTCCAATGTAGTGACGTAGACAGCAAAAAAAAAAAAAAAAAAAAAGGTAATAACTTTATTAATATCCAGATATTTATGGATCTGACAGCATGTCACGAGCATTCGCTAGAGAAAATAGGGTAGCTGGTACTCTCCAGCTCTCTTGCAAAATCATGTCACTTCCTCTTTGGAGTATTCACATGACAATAGTTCTTGGAAACATAGAGGGATGAGCATTTTATTTTTCAACTTTCTTATTGCTTCACAGCTACAAAACATTTGGATGGATACTTGACTGGAGTGACAGAGGGAGAGAGACATTAACACTGTACAGAGGGAGAGAGAGAGGGAGAGAGACATTAACACTGTACAGAGGGAGAGAGAGGGAGAGAGACATTAACACTGTACAGAGGGAGAGAGAGGGAGAGACATTAATGTTGTACTGAGAGAAAAAGGGAGAGAGGAAGAAAGGGAGAGAGACAGTAACTATATTGAGGGAGAGAGAGAGAGAAATGGAGAGAGACAGTAACTATACTGAGGGAGAGGGAGAGAGAGAGGGAGAAATGGAGAGAGACAGTAACTATACTGAGGGAGAGGGAGAGAGAGTAGAAGGGAGTAATATAGGGAGAGGGGTTATGTACTAAAAAGGCTGTAATCCAGAACAGTCCAAACAAAATATATATATATTTTATTATTGCACAGTGAGAGACGGCTTTCCGTGTACACTTCTACTGACTTCACCATACATTAACTTTGAACTGAAATAAAGAGGCTTTAAATACTGTTTACACGCTGGCAAACTGCTCTAAACTACAATACATAAGCACACATTACGATTTGGACGTAAAAATAAACATGTATCAGTGAGTAGGTGGCTAGAGTATGTGGATATGAGGGATGTATAAGTGCGTGTGCAAGGGGCAGGACACAGAATAGTACTGTGAGTAATGCGTGTGTGCAGGTTTGAGCCCACGTGTGTGTGTGTGTGTGTGTGTGTGTGTGTGTGTGTGTATGTGTCACAAACAGGCAGTGTTTCTTTTAGCCGCAAACTTCGTCATTTTACAGGGGATTTCTCAGTAATTTCATCCAAACTAAACTCAGGACCTCTCGCTCACCCTCTCCATCTCCTCTCTCTCTCTCTCTCTCTTCCAGTTAAACAGCCTCCCACAGCCACCCAGTCTAAACTTCACCACAGATTATTTTCTGGTTTGGACAGGGTTGAGTCTCATGTGTGATTCAGCAATGGAAATATACAGGGTACACACATACAGCACTGCACAGCAATCTCTGGCACACTTCAAACAATTCTGTAAACAGATGTTTCTTTAAAATGAAACATAAAGTTCCTAAATATTTAAACATATTCTGGATTTGGCCGTGAACTGTTAAAAAAACAAAAGCAAACTTGTGAAAAACCATCTTGCGATGGGATCACATCAGCTACTCGTCCTACCCCTCTACTCCCAGCATCCTCGCTCAAACCTCACTGGCCTTCCAACTCTGCCTTCATTTTCATATCAACTACACACCTATTAGGATTTATGACTGCATTTTGAAAGGTGGTAATACTAACATTGTGACAAAATCCACAGACAGACATAAAAACATCTGGCAAAGTACTCAAAACCACTTCCGTGGTAGTTCCCGCTTCAATCTGAGTCTCCAGGACAAAATTTTGCCATGATGGCATACACACACACACACACACACACACAGGCTCACAAGTCAAGAACAATACCAGCCCAGACTGTCAAAGCAGGTAATCAATGTTTCGCATTACCACTATTTGCCTACAAAATAGGTAGTCACATAATTTTAGTGCCCTCCTTCCATGGACTGTCTCACTTGATTTGCCTGCTCTGGGTAAACCCACACAGCTTTTATGTTGCAGCAATCACAGCTGTACGGAGGTTATGTTATCAGCTACGTACTTCAACCAAATACAACGAAGATATTCATAATAACATAGTAATAGTAACATTTTTTTATTTGCAAATCTCAAACATGCTCTTTTTACAAACACCCAATTGCACCCAACCCACTCACATCCAAGTTTTATAAGAAAGAAAAATCCTAGTTGCCCTTGACTATTTCTCTGTACTGTGCTGTATGTCTGAGTGTGTTAGTACAGTTCTCAGTGTGTCTGGGAGTTAATTCACATGAATGCTGCTTTAATGAGACATTGTACTGTTTAGTGTGTGCGCGTGTGTATGTGTGCGCAAAGCTAATTATTCTTTTTTTTGTTGACAACTTTTTTTATTTATTAATATGCATAATGAACAGCCAACACACACATATCGAGGGTTTGGAGCACAATGGTTATTTGTCCATTTTAGAGGTTTTGAGAAAAATTGATTTTTAGGTTTGCAAATGTTCTATTCAATCAGGTACATCATTTACATCATTTTTATGTCAGTCACTCTTTTACTGCATGGTTCAGAAGTATACTGAACATGGATATTTTCATAAGTGTAGTATTGTGACATCATGGCCAAAATTGCCAAAATGGACATGTCACCTCCGTGCTCCAACAATTCTAGCACGTGATGTGACATAACACAATGGTGATTGGTCGAAGGTAAGCTTGTTTGCAATGGAAGACAGACTATTCTGTATTAAAATTCATGTTTATTCATCAAAATGTCAATGTTTAATTCATTGAAGCAGATTTTGTTGGACATATCACAAAATGAAAATGTGAATTCTGATTAAAAATGAATGCAGATGGACATATAGTTATTGTGCTCCAAGGATTAGCTGATAGAAAGCTGTGACAGGGGGTCAAAATCTCAAAACCACAAATTTTGGACATTGTGCTCCAAACCCTCGATATCCACAACAATAAACAAAAAAACCTCCCCCCACACCCACCCCTGGTGAAAAAACCAGCAACACTGAAAAGAAGTAAATTAATCATAGGGAAAGGAGAGAATACATATTTCATTAAAATAAAAATAACGTAATAAGTAGTTTAACAATGTAAGGAAAAAAAAAAAAGGATTAATTAAATATGGTCGAGGAATCCAAAAGTTCTTTCACCTTGTCAATAAAAGAAGACCAAGCGCTGATGGTCAATGGTTTGGCATTATGCATTCTTGCAACAGACAGCTCCATATAAGCCAAGGCTAACTATTCTTGATTTAGGATTAGCCATGCAACTTTGTGTTCATAAGGAGTCTTTTACCCGTCCTCACACACATACCGCCACAGTTCATGAAGGACCCGGCTGGAGGAAACCCCTGTGAACACAGGACATGCTTCAGTTGCGAGTACTGCTTACCAAACCATGAAACATTAGTCAACTAGAGGCACTCCTAGAGCGCAAACCTCCGCCAAGGCAGCACAGTCCAAATCTTGCTGAGTGGGAGCAAAGTTTAGTTATCGCGTATCATACGATTTTGTTTGACGGATCAAAATCAACAGGGTCCATCCCTGATGTAATAGCGACCCATCCACAAAATTTCAGAGATATCCGTTCATTACTTTTTGAGTTATCTTGTTCAAAAACAAACGGCACCAATCACATAACCTCCTGCCAACTTCGTTTGGCGGAGGTAGTTACACTGAGAGTTAGAGTTGAAAGTGTTCATGAAATGAGTGTATTCCATCCAACAATTATCTTAACTGCTGTGTCCCCACCATGGTCCTCCTCGCTGGGGTCGCAGGGGAGCCTATCCCTACTAATCATGGGCGAAAGGCAGGGACAGCCCCTGGAAAGCTCACCAATCCATCGTAGGGCACAAAAACCACGAACGCACCATTCACTCACACACTCATATCTACAGTCACTTAACGAGTCTCCATTAACCTAACTTGCATGTCCTTGGACTGTGGGAGGAAACCGGACAACTTCCTCACAATAACATGGAAACTCCAGAAGGAAATGCCCCTGTTGTTTTGGTTTCAACACCTGCGGAATAATCGAAGAAGATAAAAACGGAACATCAGCCTGCTAATTCGCAAATGTGGAATAATCTATCATCTGCAATTAGCCAAACAAATTCTCATCGCTAATAAAAAAACTGCGGCATGGGTCACTACCTGCATGGAACAGCTGGGACAGCTCATTTCCTGCTGGTTTCCTGCTAATTTCCCCTTGGAAGCATATAGTTAAATTCCCACCGAACTGGATTCAGAAACCTCCTCACCCATTCTAATTGGCGAAACAAACCCTCGATCGCATTCTCAGTTAGCATGCATAACGACCTCCAACGTCTACAATGCTTTTTGCTTCTCCTTGCTCTATGTCAATCTGTCATAATATCGCTATCTCGTACATTACTACTAAGTTTTTTTTGGATTCTATTTTTTGCTGCGGCTGTATCCTTTCTTTGGGGCATTCTGAGGTCCATTTTTCTCCATTAGTTTTTCCCCGTTCTTAAATAATTAATGATTTTTTCTTTTTAAAAAATCACGCTGTACTGGTAGTTAGTCCGTGAATTTGCCATCAGCGATCTTGCATACTGCAAATTGCGCGAGAGCCGTCTGTTTAAAAGCTTTTAACGTCTTTTAGCGAGCGGAAGCGGGTGGCGTGGGGGAATACAGTCTGTGAGTCATTACGACGGCATCCTCACGGAACGACAGACAGATTGAGCCTTTGAAAGACGGATAGGGTCTGGAGGGAGGGGGAGGGGAGGGAGAACAGAGACTTTTGGTTGAGGAACAAGGGGCAGTTATGGACTGCCGAATGAGATCACTGCTTTCTCTCTCTTTCTTATTTTTTTATCCCCTCCCTTCTCTTCTCTATCTCGCTTTCTGTGCCTCCGTCCGGCCCTCTGGCTTCGCTTAAACTTCAGTTTTCAACGTGCCCCACTGTGACCGAGTCCCATTCAAATGACAGATTCACTGAAAACACAAGCTACCGACAGTGTATTTTTGTCAGAAAAGCAATTCAAAATGCCCTTGAATATGACTAAACAGTCAAAATTGTGGGAGAGATAGAGAGAAGTATACAAATAAAAATGAAGAACAGTGTATCCTATGGAATACAGAAATTGCGATATAAAAATATTGCATGAATAAATATAAGTACATATTCAAAAGGCATTTAAATTTTTTTCGCCACACAATTCACAGTGTGGTTCATCTATGAACAGAAAATACTGGTCTCATAGGTATTTTTAGCAGATCAGAAATGGCGTAATGCGACAGTCCATTATACAGTATTATGGACAGTTCAACACATCTCTGCTTTACCGACAGTGGGAAAACTCAAAGTTTGACTGAAATAAAGGATAAAAAGTGAAGATATGGTAAACGATGGCAGTACAATTAACCCTGCGATGGCCATTTACACTGTGCAGAGCTGGTGACATCTGCAATCTATTAAGCCAGTCTTCGCCTGTCCTTCTGTTCATAATCCATTGCTGAAGGAGTGCATCTGCTCATTTTGTAAAATCTATTGTTTGTTCTTTGTGTACAGCGTTCTTTCCTTATCTGTCAGCCATATAATGGCTACCTTGAAATGAAAGCGTTGGCATAACTGTGCTTTTCATGATGACAAAGGCTGTCTTCCAGGCTTCTGATCTCTAAAGTCTGCATCAAAAGCCTCAGATCAAAAATAGTCCATGACAGCCATTTTAGGGAGCAAGTGATAACAACTAATCAGAAACATGTGCAGAAGCCAGAACATTTTCATCTGAAGCATATGACTTCCTGACATAGGGGGAGTATACATGAAAATTTCTGCAAGATGATCTCAAAATGTTTATACATACTCTTTAGCAAAAGCTTCCTTAGCTGTCATCAGGTACAGTCTGTCAGTCTGTATCAGCTGTGTCATGATTTTTAAGAGTCAAATTATATTTTTCTTGCTATATCCTTATGCTAAAGCTGCTGGTGTGTGTGTGCATGTGTGTGTGTGTGTGTGTGTGTGTGTGTGTGTGTGTACCTGCCACGCAGAAGTATTATATGCAAAAATGAATAAAGAAATAATAAAATGGATTGATCTAATCCTTCTTCCACAAGGCCCACACAGTGTATCAGATTACAGCAATGAAAGTGGAGGGATATCTGTTATATTTCCACCGTTTCTTCCATGCTGTCATTTCTTCATACTGTCCTATTTATGTGAACACAGATGAACTGGCCAAAATCTTAGGCCAGCTGCAATCCATTTTTTGCTGAATTTCTGATTCCATTCCCTCCCGCCGTTGAAATGGAAAGCTGGCAATTGAAGAGCATGTTTTCCAAGAGTGCACCGCCTCAACTACGCATTCTCTACAGATACAAAATGGGACAGTGACGTATGTAATATGATATGAGATTTTAATATGTTTTGTGAATCTCTGTGTTGCTGGGAGAGGCAGTTCCTGGCTGCAGCCCTCGGCCACCCAGTGCTCTGAAATAATGAAAGGAGCAGTGATCTCTGTGTTCTGGAATAATCCACCGCTTTTCGGCTGATTCCCTGTGGTTACACCTCTAAGAGCAGCCATTTTGCAATGTTTACTCAGAAGTCTCAGTCAGGGTTCCAGAGCTCCCATGGTTACAGCTACCAGCAGTGATTGTGACATCAGCGTTAGAATGCTCAGTTGACTGCATTCTTATCTCATATTTGTGACGTCTCACAGGAAGTGGCCAACTGACCTCGACTCAGGGTTGGGTTTCATCTTCCAAATGTCACTAGCTGCACAGGAAGCCAGAGTTTTGTTGGTGTTTTAAACAGTTACAATAGTTACAATTGGTACAATTCGTCTGTCCTTTAATGTTACATCATCACAGACAAAGTTGAGCTTTGGGCTGTCTGTACCTGACTATAGACTACAGAGTAATCATTTCCTTAATTAAAAGGGTTGGATATACAAGCAAGCTAGAGATTAAAGTGAACCTGAAACTCTACTGGTCTGCCCCCCTGCCATGCCCATTTAGGAGCGGGGTACACAGCTGAAATGTAATACCAAACTAGTTTCTGTCTGAAAGATGTTGTATGCAAAGTTTCATCATACTAAGTAAATATAGTGGTTAGTGGAAGTTCAAATAGGTGTTTATGGGTGAAAGAATGTCAAAGGTCACAAAAGAAGCCATTGCACAGAAAGGGCCAAATCCTGTCGTTGACGTGTTGTACTCTTCCATATCAGTTTCAACTCTTTATGTATATCAGGAAAGTCTAAAATGGCCAACTTCAGTCTTTCAATATGTCTACCCTGCTAAGCCCACTTTTGGGCGTGCAGAGCTGAAATGCAATCCCAAAGTAGTTCAAACGCTAAAGATGTTGCATATTAGGTTTGTCAAATTTGATCAATACTTGTTAATGCAGAGGTTATGGGTCGAACAGTTTATGGACGACAGATAACTCAAACAGACGACAGAGTTTACACCATCTTAATGGCTCAGCTGGTCAAAAACCAGTCGAGTTAAAAATGTTACTGCAGGACCCATTGGAGAGCAGCTGCCATGGTCTTATTTCAATGCTCAGCAGTTTATGCTGTGATAACACATTCAGATAAAACAGCCTCCACTTTTATACTGTCATAAATATGGCAGAATTCATGGTTAAATTGGAACAGTTATCAGATAATATTGTTGTAGATTGAAGCTTTCACTGTTACAATGTTCCACATGGAGGTTTACACTGGTACACAAACAACAGACTTCACCGTTTCACTTATGTCATCTGTCACGTCAGGCCTGACCTGTTACAAACGTTACAAACTAAACAATAAAATGGTTTTCTCTCTAACACTGTTACATACGGGACAGAATTCCCTGTGATACTGTCATTCTGTCACAGATGAGGCAGCATTCAATGTAACATGGTCGAAGATGAACAAAGCTTTCTCTTTTACACTGGTAAACACATAAGTCTTTGCTATTACACTGCAGCACCATAACCGATAAAACTGCTTTCACTGTTAAAATGACACACGGCAGTCGTTGTCTCTCGTCCCGTGGAAGCCTGCCCTCCGGATTGCTGCAGATTTGCATTTTTTCCGCTCGCCGAAAGCTGCCAGGAATCTGCGGCCGGCCCAACGGAATGCTGAGTTCAGCCCGACAGAGTTAACACTGGCGTCGGCCTCAAGGCAGTGAGAGACACAGGCCCTGACCGAAGGTTGCCAGCGACTACGTCACCCAGAATTCCTCTCTTATCAACCAAATCACAGCCTTCAGTTTGAAAGTATTCCAATCTGACTGGACTGAGGATTTGAGCCACCACTTTTTGGTGCCAAACTATAGACTTTCAGGCTAAAAAAACCAGGTGTCTCCTGCCCATGACTCCGGCATGGTGATGACCAATCCATACACGGAATGCAAGCTACAGGATTGCCCTGAATTTGAACTATAGCCTCTCACCCATCAAGCCACCGCACTCAAAAAATGAAACAGGTCCACATAACAGTTTTTAGCAACTTCTGAAAAATTCTTACGTTTTTGACTAGTTTCATCAATCAAATTAATTCAAACTGAACTCAAATTTGTTGAACTGTTTCACACTTTAGAGTGTAACCAACCCTGTCCTTTAAATCTCCTGTATATTTTCAGTTCAGTGCTAATTTGGAATGCCCTATTGTACTAATGAAATGCTAGCTAAAAGAGCCCTCCTGCTGCAGATGGAGGTGTGCTTCGTTTTACACAAGAGAAACTGTACTTCCTGTTTCACGTAAAGAGGATCTGTCAGTACCAGATCCGTGCCAAGAGCCCGATCTGTTCTGCACAAGCGCTAACTTATTCCTGTCCAATTTGGACCCAGCATATGTGAATCTTTTACTTGATGGCAGCCGGTGAGTTTTTTTGTTTTATTTCTACTTTATCAACAACCCATAATTATACAAATACACAGTCAGAGCCCTGTCATTATTTTGCATGCGGATTTGTTAGCATTTTTCCATGTCTGGTTCCATCACTCCTGAGTCGATGTGAAGAATGAAAGGAATTTTTTTACAATCCGTGAATAAGTCCACGAGTAAAATTTTTGGCGAGATGATGTATGTTTTGTTTAGCGTGAATACCGATACCAACCGAACTGATAATCACCAAAAACTTTCTCAGCGCGATGGCTTAATCTCGTGTCTCTGACAGCCTAATTGGACCGCCAATACCAACCGAACTGATAGCAACCAACCAATAAAATCCTGCATCAGGCAGTGTTGTAAAAGAAGTTAAATTCTGCACATGCGCCTACTTTTGCACATGTGCAGAGGGGATCGGGTAGCTGGCAGGGTTCTCCACCTCTTGAACAGGAAGTCGATACCAAGTAGTCTCCAACATTTTGAAATGCACCTTGGGAGATGTAGTCCTGTTTTGCTGTGCCATGACAATGGGGGAAAACCACTGAAATTAATGCTGGCAGTTAGCAGTTTTTTTTTTTTTTTTTTCAGTTCACTGGAGCACAATGACGGCCAAAATAAAAATGAACTGCATCACTGTCTTAGAAGCTAAAAACTGTTTGATTCAAGCCCCATTTTCATGTACCCACAGCTATGCTTTTGCCATACTCAAAAAAATTATTTCCGTTCCAAAATCCTATTCCCCCACCCCAAAGCCCTAAAATCAAATCTAATCCCAACCCCTTCATATCCTAATCTTAAGCACAAACAACAACCTCCCCAACCCAAAAATAACCAACCTTTATTTAACACCTAACTTCAACATACAGCCTAATTCTAATACCAAAGTGTAGATGTGAGGCTAGTCTCCACCATCTCCCCTATAGCCACCCTAGACCTATGGATATTCATACATTCTACAGCTCAAGCAGGGCTGCCCAACCCAACCCTTCTCCAGGATATCTACAGTCCTGTAGGTTTTCACTCGGACCCTAACAAAGCACAACTCATTCAACAGATACAGATCACTTTAAGTTGCTGAAGTGTAGAATCAAGCAATGCCAAGTTGAAGCTGAAATGTAAAACCTACAGGACCGTGGATCTCCAGGATCAAAGTTGGGCTGCAATAAAGACGGCGAGGAAGAGAGAGGAAAAGGTATCAAATTCGCCTCAAAAGCGAGAGAGACAGACTCAGTTGCTCCACTCGCTCTGTGCCAACGGAATAAAACTGAGAATTCTGGGCAACAGCGAGTCCAAACTCACAGGAATACTGTACTTTCGTACAGCCGTGAGACTGCCTGGAGGCTACATTACTGCTGTTTATTCAGCAGTACAGTTATTTAGGTCACACTTTTATCCAAAGCAGTTTGGAGTTGATTAGACAGAGCAGGGATCTTCTAATCCAGTCCCCCAGGGGCAATTTGGGGTTAAGGGCCTTGCTCAAGGGCCAAAGAGCCATACTGCACTTACTGTGGCTTAAACAATCGACCTTGTGTGTATTCACAAAAAACACTGAGGAGGGAAAAACAAGGAGAGAGAGAGAGGGAGAGAGAGAGAGAAAGAGAGAGAGAGAGAGCGCACTGGAGCACTTCTCAGACTTTTCTCCATAAAAAGGCCCTTATTATTTAGTAATTAACTGTCTCCTCTGTCATAGCTGCGATTGTATCATGCACATGGGGGAAAAAAAACCTGTTGCTCCAGAAGGGATTCCCCTGTGTCAGGGATCTACACAATCAGGCCCTATTATCCAAATCCAGCTCTGGTTTACTTTTCTCCCAGGAAATTAACTAAACAACAGAGAAATTATTGCTTCTGATAGGCCAGGCAGTCTTTACATCAGACTCTCAGGTAAAGGCAGGGGTGGAAACCCAGCATATCTTGGCCCTCGAGAGCCTTGAGTTGATGATCGCTCCTCTGTGTGACCAGAGGGAGGCTTTAGGAACTGTTTTTCCTTCTGAGAGAGCACACTACACTAGACACGCTTTACCTTATATGGGTCATTCAACACTGTCAGTAACACTGAGAAGGTTTTACAGGATGCGTGGGCACATTTAGGAACTTTATCCAAATCCGCAAGGGACTGGGACACAACCGCTGGTCCCACTAACAATCTGTAGTGTGGTGGAGAGCAAGACGTACTTGTCACTGAGGTTGCAGGTTCAAATCATTGGTGCAGACTTTGCACTTGATGGCCGACCAGAATTACGTTAGTTTCTGAGGCATTGGCGCACTGTTTGATAAAAAGTAGGAGCGTGTACTAAATGCCTGAAATGTTTACACTGTACTTGGATCGTTCAAGGTAAGGCTGAGGTCTCATTCTCAGAGACATGATATAACAGGCATAGCAAAATGGCATAAGAGAAGAGGTCCATTGATGTCAAATTTGGGTGGGCAGAGTTGGACCCAAAGGCAATGGCGATTTGGGCAGATTTCATCAAATGGATTTCGGTGGAACTTGATGACGGCCATGAGTTAACAACCCAAACACCTTCACTGGTTCCACTTACCTGTTTCCTCTCTGCAGCCCACCTGCCAAGCAGTCCCTCTCTCAACTTCATGGTGGTTCTCTTACATCACTTCCTGTTCTAATTTCATCCTCCATAATTACCATCCTCTTCCTCTTACCCAGACAGGATCTAGCAAAATAACGTCAAACTTCCGGTCTCTGTCCTCACTGGCTTCACTACATGGAGAAAAAAAAAAAGCAACCTTAGAAAAAGAAGTTAAAATTAAAATTAAGATTGGAATGTCTTCAAATGTTACAAGTACTGCATAAAAGTGCCCAAGATCTTTTTACTCTAACAAAATACAAAAGAGCATCTGTAACACTCAATTTTTAGGAAAATGAAAGTTTCATAACCTCAAACTGTCCTTTTCTGCTTATACAGTGAGGGAGGAAACATAAAACAGCAAGAGGAAAAACTACATGTCTTGAGACTAAATTGCCCAGACAAGTAGCCTTACTTTTACTCAGTATTTCCTGTAAGTTAAGCGAATTTGCTAATACCAGTCACCCTTAAGGTTAGGGTAAACACGCGGTCTGTTCAAGTTCGCTTATCTTAAAATTTTTGAGCATAAAAACTGATGTGTTTCTACAGCATACAGTGAGCACCAGAATTAACTGAACAGCGACACATTTTTATATTGGGTCTGTATGCTGGCACTTTGAGTTTAAAAGGATACAATCAAGCTGAAGTGCCGACTGCCAACTTCTATTCCAGGGCATTTTCACCAATATTGGATGGACTCTTTAAAAATGACACCACCTTTTCACAGCTACTCAGTCCCCCCTATTCTTGGGGGCACAAAAAATATTGGACAGCTTAACGTAATGTAGAATCATCATGCCTCAACGTTTGAATGCATATACATTGCAAGCAATGACTCCTTGAGGTCTGTGACTCATAGACATCACCAGACACTGGGTATCTCCCTGGTGATGCTCTGCCAGGCCTTTACTGCAGCATCTTCACTTCCTGCTTGTCTCCGGGACTTTTTCCCTCGGTCTCCTCTTCAGCATGTCAAAGTCACATTCACTTAGGTTCAGATTGGGAAACTGACTCAGCCAGCAGAACCAAAATAACGACAGTGTGTCACTGTCCACAGAATTATGATGCACACTGTGTGTTTTTTCAAACTCCATTCATCCCTCTTTACACATAAGGGGTCTCCTGTACAGTTGGACAGGGAGGCTGGCAGCGACCAAAGGGTCTGTAGGCTTCACTCACTTCCTCCAAAGCTTCAGGCCACAAACCTCCAGGATGTGACACACTGACCCTCAGAGGATATGACAAGCACTGACCCTCAGGATATGACACGCCGACCACCGTACAGACTCCGTCCCCACGCTCTGGCGCGACAAAGTGGCCTTGTGAAATCTTTTCACGAAGAGGGCTGTGTGTTACGTGCTGCCAGCTGTGCAAATGGAAGGGTCATCCAGATCACACACACACACGCACACACACACACCCGGGGAACATGAAAAGTGCACACAGGCCGAGTGTATTTGCTGATTACGCTCCGCATGTGTGTGACTCGCTGCACACGCGTGTCACGTCCAGCACTTGTCAGCACTACAGACATCAGTAGCGCGACTGGAGGCATAGGCGTTTGATTAAGAGGTTGTGGAGAACATGTAGGCAAGCGATTAGTAATGTCTATTTATGGTTCATAATTGCAGATGGTGCATCCCATCTCTTTACTACTCAAAGCAATTTCCTCCCCTACAGCCTCTATAAGTCGCAGGACAATTCAGTTACCTCATATCCTAACATCCTCCCCCCACCCCTTCTCCATTACAGCTGTAGGAACAAAGCCAATGACTTCAGCTCTTTTCCCCGACTCAAAAACCCCCTCCAATCACCCCCACCCCCTCCTCACCATGCACACCACAAGAACCCACAGTAAAGCCTCTCCTGAACCACAACACTGCAGCCATCACATTTTTCTCTTAAGTTGCACTTTTTGCTACTTTGTCCTTTCTTTTTTTGCTCGCTCAGCATCATTGTTTTTCTTCTCTCCCGCTCTCTTTGTAATCCAGTTCATAATCGTCTTTCCTCGTCTTCCCACCCTTCCTGTTACTCAAAGTTGATACCAAAGGCAAGGTGCGCCAGGGTCACCGATACCTGAATGCCGCTACCACCCACACAAAAAGTAAACAAGACCGCAGCTTACTCTCAAAAGCCAGAGCGGCAACGTTCACGTCCCCCTTTTACCTTCCGTTTTTGAAGACTTTTTACATTTCAAATGCGCAAACCAGAGGTGGACATTCCAGAGGTCAGAAAGTAAAAGTCCCACCATGTTTTACTTCCACCCATCAACTCAACCAGCTGATTTTCTTGACTAGTCCAACCTCTGGTCTGAAGGGCTGTTTTATTTAGCAAATCCAGGAGGTTGGAACTAAATACTGGGGAGGACTTTTACTTTCTGAACCTGGATTGTCCACCTCTAGTGCAAACCTAGATGACCATTTAGTGTTAAGCCGCCTTCACACCGTGAATATTCGCGTCTTTGCATTGACTTTGAATGTAATCTGTCGTGCGAAAAAATTCGCTTCGCGTCCGGTGTGAAAGCAGCTTTATTGTTCTTTTTTTAATGTACAAACCATAATAGCAAGTGACCCCGGGCTGAACCTACACCGATTAAACTCGGAAGGAATTCATATGTCTAGCCACGAGTCGCGTGCGACCTGTGACAAGATCTCTCTATCCTAACTGGGCATAAAGCAGCACGGGCACGCTTAGAATTGATTAATGATTTCCACTCATCAATGCATAATTTTCTATAATTCCCAAAGTGCCTACCCCTCCAACATTTCTTTTGCCAGACCCCTTTCTGCCACATGCGTTAATACTTGCCAAATAATATTAAGGACAACGACACTCACCTCGGGTTTGACCTCTTGTTGCGTGGCTCCTCGCGCGCAAAGCCCGCATGCCAGCGCGAGCAGAATCAGCTGGGTCAGCGACTTGATTTTTGGTCCCATTCCTCGACCACTGTTCCCGCAAAGGTTCAACCTGTAAACGTCCTCCTATCTCAAAAGTCCGCCGTACCTTACAGTGCTGCTGCTGTTGTTGTTGTTGTGGCTGTCAAAACATGACAACAAATAAACACCAACTGGACCCAAAAAAATCACCGACTGAGGAGCACCGCTCAGAGAGATGCTTTTTCTGCCACGATGTGAAAAAAGTTTCCGAACTACTGTAATGAGACGAATGGAATCAATTATGTTGCAAAAGTACAGATTCAACTGGGTCAAAGTTTCAAAGATATTCACGATAGCATATTTTGTGATGTTCCTTTTTTCATAGTTTGACGTAAATAAAATTTGAGGCAGGTTTGCATTAGGAAAAAAATAACGACACCAGTTTGAACCTCATTGCCAAAGAACTAGCGCACTTTTGGCCTTCCAGTTTTGTTCCTCCTTTGTTTCTCTCTCTCTCTCTCTCTCTCTCTCTCTCTCTCATCTGCAGACGTGGTGGCTCGACACTCCCTCGCGGCTACCCCGTTCGAAGAAAAGCAGGAAAAGAAGAAGGAAAAACACCCAAAATCCTCCTCGTGCCAGATGTGTCTTTCTCCTTGGCTCCGCTGCAGCAGGGCTCGCGCGCTCTCGAGCGACCTCGTTGGAACTGAGAGCCTGGCCGAAGTTGGCAGGAGAAATGAGTGACTTTCATTCATTACAATGTGCTGAGGCATGACGCAAAACCTGAGGATGGAAAAATCAACACTTAGCAGAACGAGTACCATCCTAGTCTGTTGTGTAAATCTTGCACTTTCACAGTGTCTAAATATCAAGGACCGAAATGGGAGGATAATCAAAATAAAAATATGATTAAGAAGAAGTCCAAAGAATTCGAATCATTGAAGCATAAATGTGAACGGAAATTTTTTTTTCAGGAAATACTTCATTTGGCCATATAAAATTAAGGAATTACAAGGAATATTTTTATATTTGTGTATCCTGTTCCTATTCCCTGTTAAATCAGCAATATATTGGTGGCTACGTTTTTTTCATGTAGGCCTATGTCTGCTGCTTTGTTTACCAAACAGCCGAAGTTTGATTAAGAGCCTCCGACTCGGTCTCGCATGGTATTATCACTTATTGCCGCCTTGCCAACACTGACACCTGCTGGAAGTTGCTGTATATAGGCTGTTTGGTCAAGATAGCAGGCAAAATTATCCATGCACGTCGTCAGTGGGCTAACACGGCCTGAGGTTCGGCCAGTCGACCCCACGGATTTACTCAGACTAACAAGCCTGGTCATGATCCGTCTAGCTGAATCAAGGCTCGCGTAAAGATGGACTGACATAATGAGCCATAAGGGCACTGGTACTATCCAAAAAAAAGAAAGAAAGAAAGAAAGAAAGAAAGATAAAAATTTCTTTAGCTCCTGATAGCTCTTTGCCCTAATCCAATCCCCACCCACCCTCTGAACCTGACAAGGTTTAACAAAGAAGTATACATTACGCACAAACACATTTACACAAAAGCCTCCGCCCAAAAAAAAACACACCATTCATTCCTTCCCATCCTAATCCCCTGCTGCCCAGGAACCCCTAACCAATATAAACAACGTAGATATAAACCAAAATTATTCAGACACAAAGAATTCAATTAATTAACTAAATGATAATGCTGATTTTCTCCATCATATAGAATGATATCCACAGAAATAGCTGCTATAAATAACATACGTGTATATACCAGGCCCTGCGCTAGAACAGGGAATTGGGGAGGGGCACAGACACATCCCTTTATGACAAGAATTAGTCCTGGCAAGTTCTCAATCATTTTCCTTTATTGACACGTTTTCCAGTTATCGTAATTGGCATCTGAAGACACGGTTTCTCTCCATATGCGATCTAAGGCGGGGTACACACATAAGGATTTTTTAAATCTGAAGAGATTTTTTATCTGCTACAGACCCCACATGAAGATAAAAAATCAGGCACTGAACAGTTTTGATCGTACTGTGTGTGGTGTGCTCCAATAATCTCAACACAGCACACCACACACATAACGATTCTGTTCCACCACCGATCTAGAATCTAGTCCTCCAAGACAGAAATCTCGCGTGTCAAACGTGATCTGACAAAAACAAAGAAGAAGAAACATAGCAACAACAAACCCAAGACGCAACATGGAAGAGGACACACGAGAGGAGGGAATGATGGTGGTCAGCTCGCTTCTTGATTGGCCACATTCCGTTTCATGTCACAATTCACGGAGTCATGACTTGGGAGTCATCGGCTTTCCCCACACATGTGAAGATTTTTGGTCGTAAATATTGAACAAGTTTAATATTTATGATTGTCGGGCCCGCCCCGTTGCAGACCCGATTATCGGGACAAATTCACTCTTAACACACCTCAGACCACAGGATAATCTTATCGGATAATCTTATAAGATATAAGATAATCTTCTGATTGTCGTCGTTGGTCGGGAGGGGGAAAATTGAGGCAAAATCAGCCAGATTATCTTTATTTGCGTACCCCGCTTAATAGCGATGAAATCATGGGCTAATTCAGTGCAGTGGCGGAACCAGAACATAGGATTTCAAGATGGCTGCCGTGGCGGCCATATTTTTTGACTGATCGTGGTCAAAATCAATAGGGTCCATCCCTGATGTAATAGCGACCCACCCACAAAATTTAAGAAATATCTGTTCATTACTTTTTGAGTTATCTTGTTCACAAACACGGAAACAAACGGTACCAATCACATAACCTCCTGCTAACTTTGTTTGGCGGAGGTAAAGATAATTGTCAACAAATAATTACCCTTTTACTTACAATAAAGCATTAATTTTCTCTAGCAGCTTTGACCAACAGGTGATATTTTGTTTTTTGGCATGACATAGTCACGCTGTAGCCAATTCCAGCTGTATAATATCTCTGTAAGCAGAGAGCCGTTCCTTCACCGACAATGCATATGGTGGTTTCCAGCAGCAAGCTATCATTCTTTTAGCTGCAGTGAGACCAGCTAACAGGAGACACTTATCAGTGATAGTTAACTCCACTGAAGAAGTATCATGAAGTAATAGTAAGCGCTGCGAATGAGGGTTGGCTTTCTCTATGATATTTGACAAAACACTTTAGACATTTCCCCAAAATTTAGTAACCTCCAGGCCCTGCCAAACCATATGATAGAAGGTACCCATGGTGTTGTCTGGACAAAAGTCACAATATGGATTAGCTCTTAGTAGTCTTCGAGGTGTGAGATAAGATCTGTAGATGAATTTATAATCTACCATTTGATTATTTGGATTTCTGGAAGACAGGGATAGATTTGACCAAATAGTGTGCCAGTTCAGATCTGAACGAATTTCCCTCTTCCAGAGACTACCGAGTGGTAAAGCTTTATATGAGGCCTTTAATTGGTAGAGGTCAGAGACAATACCATTGTTTTTACCTCTAGGGGCAAATATTGCATGAAGGGGGTGTGTTTCAAGATTAGAACCCCATGGTACCTCTAGAGCCCACGTTGCTGCATGAAACTGTAAATAAAAAAAGAAGGGAGTGCCCAGGAGGTTATAAGACCTTTGTAAATCTTTGAATTCATGGAGGCCTTGTTGGCCTATGATGTCTTTGAGAGTGTGAATGCCTTTGTCACCCCATGGTGTGAATATGATTGGTTTCTGTCGATCAGAAGAAAATAGCCATAAAAAATTGGAGATTGAGCAAAGAAATTACTGGAAATTTTAGCAAATCGCTGGACATAATGCCACACAGTAATACGGTGTGATATAATTGGCCCAAAGTCCGATTTGGCTATCTTGTGGGAAACATTAGCAGAGCTATTCAACATTGTGCTGCGGGGGCCGGTGTGGGCGCAGGCTTTCATTCCAGCCAATTACTTACACTCCTGACACCACTAATCAACCCTAAGAGTCTTTGCAAAAGAGCTTGATTAGTAGCATCAAGTGTGTAAGTGCTTGGTTGGAATGAAAGCCTGCACCCACACCGGCCACCCGTAGTATAAAGTTGAATAGCCCTGCATTAGAATATATCAAAATACGATGTTTTGACTCTGAAGAGGACCTTGTGTTGAAACGTTAGTCACCTGCACCTTAATAAATCGCCTTATATAACTGTGTGCTCCCGGACTTCTTCCTTTGATATTAGAATATATCAAGATTGATAAACTATGTGGGTGCGTTATTCGTTCCTCAATATGGTGCCATGACACACACGCCTCTGGGTTCAACCAAGTTGTGAGTGGATGTAAAACAAAACACCATGAATACCATTTGAAATCTGGCAAGTTAACACCTGCTGACTTGTATCTTTGTAAAATGGAAGCCTTGAGTCTTGGTTTTTTTCATTCCACAGAAAAATACTGATGGCAAAATGCAACTACTTCCAATAGCCCTTCGGTGGCGCTACAGGTATCATGGAAATGATAAAAATAATGCGGGGTAATACATTCATCTTAATGGTTGAGAGTTTAAACTGAAAGGAAAGAGGGAGTGTATGCCATCTCTTTAGGTCATCATCAATATTATTTAAAACTTTAAAATTAATTTTGCGACTGACTATTCCATTGTGCTGGTCTATTCAGGTTGTACATAAACTAAGGAAACTACCTTTTACCCTCACTCTGCTCATTCTGTCAGCCCGACAGTCTCGGGACTCCTTTGGCAGCAACCGATATTTACTGATGGAGGACGATACCCGAATTAAACGATTTTCCCCATCTAGTGGTAGAACACATGTACTGCAGTTTTTGGAGACGCCTACGGAGGAATGTTAAACCAAACAGATAATCAGCCTTACAGAACTCGACTTTGACGGCCCTTGATCAAATAAATGAACGTTCTTTTGGGGGTTAAAAAAAGGACACAAGGTGAAAGTCTATAATTAATTTACAAAACCGAAATTCCAGAAGAAATGGGACAATATAAAAACAGCAAACAGTACTTTGAAACCCCTTTTTAACTTGTATTCATCTGAAAAAAAGTACAGAGACCAAATGAGTAATCATTTAATTCATAACCTTTGTTATTTCGCTATTAGTAGCCATTTCGAAATGTAAATTTCAGTTACATGTTTTAGTGAATTTGGTACTGTTGTATGTTCAGTGGCGTTGCACAATATTTTGGGGCCCCCCTGCAGGTTAGACTATGGGGCCCCTCCCTCAGCCCTATCTAAAACAATAATAGAGTGACATGGGATAGACATTGTGGCCACTTAATCCTTTAAAAAAATGTTTATTTTTCAGGCATCACAAATTTTAACAAGTGGTTTTTTTTGTAACATTAATGAATTGTAGAATATTCGTATCATTTAAGTTCACACAACGGAATGGTTTAAACAACATTCTGGACAAAAGAAAAGTAGCCAAAAAAAGAACAAAAAAAAAAGAAGGACTAAGGGTCCTGCAGCTTACCAGCAAGCAATCTTATAGTAATGATACAACTCATGAAATTTTCATGTGATATTTGACCTTCAAATCATTGTCAATGTCACTAAATGAAGGTTCACACACATTTATAAAACTTCATATGTCTGTAATACAATCCTAAGAAAATCTAAACCTCTGAAGCGGTTTTGGTAATACAGTTGTACAAGTAATTGAAAATTTAACGTCAGCTTGCTACGGAGGTAGTTACATGAAAACCATAGTTATCCTTGAACTGTCAGCTTGTTTTTCACGTAGGTCTGAGTGGCTAGCTTGCCTCTAAAGTCTATCAGATAGCTTGCCAACAAAATTAGCTAGCGAGTTCATAAAATTATTCGCGATCCAGTCGAAACTCGATTAAACCAATACAGTAATGCAAACGATGTTTGCTTTGTGTTTCTTGCTCCGATGAAGGATGCTGCACTAACGTTACTAGCCACCTAGCTAGCTTCCTACAGAGCTACATGGATACAGCATCGTTACTGTGGGTACACAAAGAGCTGCCGATTCTATTCATTTTTAATGGACACCGGACGCTTTGCAGCATTAGGGAGTTTTCGCAAACCACGACGGTGCAAGATCTACACCGGTGTGCAATCAACTGTGACCATCCCCGCACTCGTGCCACCGTCTGACTTATGTGCAGTTTCGCAAAAGGAGTACGGGGACGGTGCGTGACGTCAGCTGCTGGTGCACTCCCTCTATTGCGCGCTCGCGTGATCTTGGTTGGTGTATCTCTAAAATATTCATGTAGCAATTTTATTTTAAAGATTTTAGGTGAGCTGTTTTGAATTGACAAAACCATTCCTGAACAATAACGAACTCGTATTTAAGTTTCAATCATGGGATCTAAAGTTCTAAATTATTATGCAGTTTCGCACTGGCCGACTTGGACGAGGAAATAAACCTGACTGCGTGATGCACGTACAGTCGCCGCATACTCTCAGAAAAAGCATTACTACTAGCAATAGGCCTAGTTGTTGAATCCATGATGCATAGAAAAAGCCAGAGGTGCGAGCGAATATTTGCATACACCACGCTCTGAGTGCTGATGACGCGGCCAAGTGCTGATTGGCTGGTTGCACTCCACCACGCCCCATCGTAGAAGATCCACGACGAACGAGAAATCGGCCTACTACTGTAGCCAAGGATGTTTATAGGTCCATGACTATAGCGGATTTGGAGAATACGGAAGAAGTTTCAGGGTCGCGCACGCGCAAATCGACTTCGGCATCAGTTAACCGTCCCAGACGCTTGCCATCGTAGTTGCGAAAACTCCCTATTAGCAGCGCTAAACGCCGGTGTCCATTGAAAATGAATAGAATCGGCAGCATTTGCAGCTTTTGGTGCGTACCCACAGTTAGTAGCTGTTTTTCATAGCTTTATTTCATCAGTGCTTATGCTTGCAAAGTTTGTTCTGTATTTTTGGCTTAGAAGGGTACTGCACTAACGTTACTCACCAGCCAGCTGACATAATTTTTTTGGACAAAATGCGTCGTTAATTATGGTAAAAATTAGCACATGATAAAACGTTCAACTATTCCACCTGTCTCGAAGCATGAGGCAAAGCTACTCAGCTCGGCTGTAACGGGGCTGGGCTGTTAGTCCGCTGTCTGCCCGGACTCATAGCTGAGCCCGGGGTTAAACGTTGGCGGGTCTGGTGGTGAGCCAGCTGGCCCGGCTGTAAAGGGATTGGGGGCCTGACTGCGCTGTCTGCTTGGACTCGGAGCTAACCGAGGGGTTAGCGGTGGCCGGCCAGGGTGAAGAGCTTACTGCCGATGCATCTGCAGCGACGTTAGATTCTGCCTTTGCTACCTGCTGGTACAGTGATGTTATTTTTGGTAGCTTGGCCCTCTCCTGTTCGGCTTTCGCTCTCATTTTGTTTAATTTTAATAGCACTTGGGTATTTGCGCTTCATGTTACTTCCTGCTTTGTTTTGGGTGCTGCCCAACCAGCCAATGAGCATTGGCAAAGATGATGAACAGCCGGCAAGCCCAATCGCAGATGAGCAAAAAATATTGGAACGATACACATGACGGGTCGCGTACATGGACTGTATATAAAAAATTATATATTAATTATATATTACCTTTTATATACAGTCTATGGGCGCGTAGCAACATCGAACGGACGGGGCCCCGCCCTCTGCGGCCTGCTCCCATTGACGGAAACCCAAGTAGATAGAAAATGTAAAGGGGAAAAAAATCAAGTAGGAAAATCAAGTAGGGCCCCCTGAACTGCGGGGCCCCCCGCACCGCGGGGGCTGCAGGGGCGGCCGCTACGCCAGTGTGTATGTTCACCATTGTGTAACGCCACTTCTGATTTTTATAACACTCAGTATGTGTTTCCGATCTGAGCACACAAATTTTGAAGTTTCAAGAGTGGAATTTTTTCCCCATTCTTGTCTGATATAGGATTTCAGTTGGTCAACAGTCTGGGAGTTGCCAAATTTTGTGCTTCATAATTTGTCATAGGTTTTCAATAGGAGGCAGGTCTGGGCAGCTGGCAGGCTAGTCTAGAACCTGCTCTCAGTGAGTGTGTTTCCATGCACACAAGTTTTCCACGATTATTCCGAAAATTATAATATTCCTACTTTGACAGAGGCCATGTAAACGTCATATTCCTGTTGGATTTTCCAAATTAGGCCTTCTTCCAAATAGAGTATTTTCCGACTAAGACGTAGGATATTACGGTATTATTCGGGTTTTTGGAGCACTGTGGACATGTATACAGCGCATGCGGAAAATATGCCTCAATTGTGTTTTTTACCGCAGTTTGCAATGGCTCTTCCTTTTTACTTTAGCTCTCTCAGTTGTAAACAAAATAACTCACCAACAATTTGCAAGACCAGGGAGATGCATTCGCACAAGAAAAGCACACATTTTTGGTCGGAAGGAGAAACACACCTTCTTAACATCATGAAAGACTTGGATTTCAACAGGTTTTTGGATATGCGCAAATATCGCGACACCGACCTTTTCAATAAGTTGGTTGAAAGGTTGTGTGCATCTCAAAGCCAGGGCTGCAGCCTTCAAAGCCTGCATTTTTAGGGGTTGTCACTAAATTCCATCCGCCAAACTGACACAACATCATTTCATCTCTGTTAAACAGCTTTTGTTAAAGCTAGCTGTCTGTGGTTTCCCTAATCCTAACCTTAACTCTAACCCCTTACTGTAAACCTAGCCCCAAACCTAACCCTAACCCTAAATTTATCCTTATCTCAAACCCTAAATGTTCGTATGGTGGACAGAAGTAAATGACGACCCCTTAAAATGCAGCCTTTGAAGGATGCAGCCTACGCTTTGAGATGCACCCAAGGAAAGAGGGAGGCTGTGTTTGCAAAGTCTGCCACCGGTGGAAAATTTTGAAAAAGTCACCTATTTATATATAAATAAATAAAACATATAAATTAAGTAATATAAAATATATTATAAAAAATAATATACATTAAAAAAATAACCAAAAAGGCACATATTTATATATTTTGTATTTTCTTTTTCTTTCTATTTCTCATAATTTAATTCTTCTCTTGTCAATTTTAGCAACTGCAACTGACCCAATTTGCAATATTTCCAAAAAAAAAAAGTTTATCAGTTTTAACATTAAATATCTTGTCTTTGTAGTGTACTCAATTGAATATAGATCGAAAAGGATTTGCAAATCATTGTATTCTGTTTTTATTCACGTTTTACACAACATCCTAACTTCATTGGAATTGGGGTTTGTAAGACAACAGTGATGTAAGATATCAAAATCAAAGCTGTTGAAAACCTAGCTCCCGGGGAGCTCTTTTAAACAAGTTGCCACGTGATAGGTTTTTAACAGCGCAAGATAATTAAATTAATAAGATAATGAAGATAATTAAATTTTAAGAAATGTATTTAAGCGCTCTAAGGGTAAATTAAACTGACCTCAAACCATAGTCAGTCCTTGACTAATGAAAACACAGTCTTTGCTACAAACTCATAAAATGTAGTCAAGCTTGAAACAAACAAACAGTGCAGGTCTTTTAGATACACTTACCCTTATATGAAAGAGCAGGGGTTCCCAAACTCGGTCCTGGGGCACCCCCATGCATGTTAGTTTTTGTTCCATCCAATGTTGCAATGGCTGGATTTTAACAAGCTGTTCATTTGTCCTAATTAGGTGCAGTTCATGTTTAAAGCAGCTCTCTCCTGTCTTCAGCCACATTTTACAGAAATATCCATGTGTGTCATATTGATCATGTTGCGTTTATTTTTCTATATTGCAAGCAATTTCAGGTTACAATATTTTAAAACAGATTGATTTATTTTATTTTAACACAGTAAAAGCCCTCGAGCAGCCAAATAGGCTGTGTTAGAGGAAAAACCCTTTTTCACACCTAGCCAGGCTGAGCATCGTCCAGTTGAAACAGATCTGCTGCAAAACCTACAAATAAGACTTACATTAATTTGCAAACTGAACAACAGAATGGGAGAACTCTGCAAAGAGTAATCCCACATCAAATCATACCAGATGGGCTTTAATTGGCAAATCCTACCCCTCCTATCACATAAGACACCCAGTCCCGTCATCTTGCCATGTTACCGTTTTGGCTCAGAAATAAGATTTGACACTTGGTACTGCCAGGGCAAAGAGCTCCTGGCTTATCTCCAAATTAGAGACAAAAAATACATTTTACAGACCGTGTGTCTTGCAGGTGCAGAGAGGACCGAGGGCTAATTTGACCTAGAATGCATACGTTATACAGAGTATATTTCTAATCATTTAAATCGGCATATATGGTTTTATAGTAATCAAAACTATCACATGGTCAATGAAAAATTTACTTCGACAGCTGTTTTTCAGAGAGGCCATGAACGCAATACAATAAAGACAATAATATAAACCACAAATGAAAAATCATTACAAAACCGTAAAGAACAAAAATAAAGAGATATGTACAATAACAAACAAACTAACAAACAAAGTAACTAACTAACCAACAGACATAAAAACAGTTATTACTCAGAGCATCAATAACATGTATACAACTTGATTGCACAAAATTATTTAAATTTAATTGATGAATTCAACAAAGGCCCTATAGAGGCTAAGACTAGCACTTGAAGCCCCTGAGGCGTTGCTTGGCTAACACCAATCTGACGCGCTTGCTCAGCTGGTGGAATCACTTGTATGTATGAATAAACAAACTTAACGTCTTCTTTCTTTTGCGTATTTATTGTGGCTCACCGCAATGTTGAAGTGCATCCAGTAGCAATACATCCCAAGTCAGCATCGTTCACAATAATCCATTAAACACAGAGCAAACACGCCAGAAAGTTTACCATACACACGCAGAGCACAGCGGTCAAAACTGCATGTGTTCCCCTCCGTCAGGCAACCCCTGTCACCTGAACAAAGGTTCCCCCATATATTGACGTGACCCCAATTACATCACGGTGCCCCCCAGTGGACGATTACGGCATGACAAGACACAAAGGGAAAACTGGCTCTTACACCCCGGCCCCTAATTGTAATGGTTGACATACAAACATGACAATTCACAAACACATAATTAAAGAGCCAGTAAAAGAAACAAACAATAGCACATACTAATAGCATGATGTGCGCATTACCCCAGCTGACACACATAATTGCGTACCCTTTCTGGCTAACCTGGAGGTTTGTACAGCTGACAAAGCTTAGTAACAGGTCTTTCAAGTATGTTACTCTTTGTCTGGAGGCGTACGGAGCGAACAAGTCCCCATTTGTCAGGGTATGTTTCCAGGACTCTTGCAAGTGGCCATGAGCCACGTGGAGCAGTGGGATCCATAATGATGACGATATCCCCTTGTTTGATTTTTTCCTTTCGTTCGTTCCATTTCTGCCTCTCCTGAAGCATTGGAAGGTATTCACGTATCCATCGCTTCCAAAATAGATCCGAGATGTATTGAACTTGCCTCCATCTCCTCTTGATGTACAAGTCATGTTGATTAAACAGGTAAAGGTAGAGAGGTCCTTCCTTTCATTAAGAGGATATGATTGGGAGTCAGAGGTTCAAGGTCATTCGGGTCATCGGACAGCTTGGTGATGGGCCGGTCATTCAATATGGCCTCCGCTTCACACATGACTGTGTGGAATCCGTCATCATCCAGCCTCTGCTGCTGAAGAACTGAATTGAGAATCTTCCTCACCATGCGTATCACACGCTCCCAGACACCGCCATAGTGTGACGCTGCTGGAGGGTTGAAGCTCCACTTGACTCCCTTTTGTCGCATTGCTCTTTCAATTTGTGTCTGGTTGAGGGATGAAAGCGCCTCTCTGAGCTCTCTCTCTGCCCCTATGAAGTTGGTGCCGTTATCGGACTGGATATGGACAACCTGACCTCTTCGGCAGATGAAACGGCGTAGCACGTTAATGCATGCATCAGTATCCAAGGAGCTTGCTACTTCTAGGTGGACTGCTCTACTGGACAGGCAGGTGAATATTACGCCGTAGCGCTTAACTGTACCATGACCTTTCTTCACCTCTATCGGTCCAAAGTAGTCAAGGCCCACATTTGTGAAGGGTGGATGGTCAGGAAGAATCCTTTCCTTTGGCAGATCTGCCATCTTCTGCACCCCCATCCGACCATTGTATCTCCTGCAGATACAGCATTCCGCCACAATTCACCTCACTGCAGAGTTAGCACCTGTGACCCAGTATTTTCTTCTCAGCGTAGACAGCATGTGATTTCGACCGCTATGGTCAAGCCGCTGATGAAGGTCACGCATGATAGAAGAGTCACCACATGTTGATCTTTTGCCAGAATGAGTGGATGTTTTGCTTCCTCTGGCAGAGAACCTCTGGTGAGTCGCCCTCCAACTCTTAGGAGCCCGTCCTCCAGTCGCGGGTCCAGCTTATAGAGCACGCTTTGTTTGCCGACTGTCTTCCCTGCAGATAAGGCAGCTATTTCCTCTTCAAACCATTGACGTTGACAGAAGCGAATTATAACAGACTCAAACTCACACAGTTCTTCAACAGTCAAGCTTCCTTTGTTTTCTGTAGAATTCTGTGCTCTGCTGGCAGCATCTGGCTCCTTCCTTCTCGCGCCCTATACAGAAGTAGCTTCCTCAGTCTCAGAAGCCAGGCTACTGCTACTTTCAGCTTCCTCCAGTCTGAGAAGTAGGTGATAAGATGGCTGGTGCTGTCAAAAAGGTGTATTTACGTTGACTGCATTCACTACAGCCTCCTTCTTGACCTCTGGGTCGTCTGGCCTGATCACGGTGTCCACCACGTCACATGGCCAGTCCTGTTCTGGACGACGTAGCAGACTTGGACCCTGTATCCACCTGTTGTGATCAATGAAAGGCCGGACCCTCAGCCCTCTGGACGCATCATCAGCTGGGTTGTCCTTAGTGCAGATATAACGCCATTGGGAAGGTGTTGTTGACTCTCTTATGGTTGTGACCCTGTTCGCCACGAAAGTGTGGAAGCGCCTGTCCTCATTTGTGATGTACTTGAGCACTGACGTGCTATCTGTCCAAAAGACTGACTCTTGTAGTGGGATCCGAAGCTCAGCTTTCAGCATCAGGTCAACACGAACAGCAAGAACTGCGGCGGTCAACTCTAAGCGAGGAATGGTGACAGCCTTTAATGGGGTGACTCTGGCTTTGCCCATCAGAAATGCGGTGTGTGTGTCGTTTTGGCTGTTCTGCATTCTGAGGTTAGTGACTGCACCATACCCTGATTCACTCGCGTCTGAGAAGTGATGCAGCTGAGCTTGGACAATATCCCCGAACCCTTTGGGCTTGATGCATCTGCTGACGTGAAACTCTGACAGCATATCCAACTCCTCCAGCCACCTTGTCCACTGATGCAGAAGGTCTTGAGGTATGGCGTCATCCCAGCCAACATTCCTTCGGCATAACTCTTGCAGCCTAAGTCTTGCAGGTAATGTGACTGGTGCAAGGAAGCCCAGGGGGTCATAAACTGAGCTGGAGACAGACAGCATTCCTCTTCTAGTGCATGACTTCTGATGCACGTCCAGCTTGAATGTAAAAGTGTCCTCTTCGACACACCACCTCAGGCCAAGAGCTCTCTCGACAGGAAGTTCATCCCGGTCCATGTCGAGTTCCTTCAGGTCCTTAGCTCGCTGGTCCTCAGACAGAGCTTGCAGGACAGCGCGGCTGTTGCTGGTCCATTTTGTCAGAGTAAATCCTCCCCTCTGACAGAGTGTGGTCAGATGTTTCACCATTGACAGAGCCTCTTTGTCAGATGCCACACTTTTTAGGCAGTCGTCAACATAAAAGTTCTCTTTCACAGTTGACACCACCTCTTCTGGGAAGTCAGCTTGACCGTCATCAGCAGTTTTCCTCAGAGCAAAGATGGCACAGCTCGGAGAGGAGACGGCACCGAACAGATGCACAGTCATGCGAAATACTGCCACATCTTTGGTAAGATCCCCTTCAGGCCACCACAGGAAGTGCAAGCAATCTCTGTCCTCCTGTGGGACTCTGACTTGATGGTACATGACTTGCACATCTCCCATGATAGCCACAGGATCCTGTCTGAACCTCAGAAGAACTCCAAGCAATGTACTATTGAGGTTGGGGCCTTGCAAGAGCTGCTGATTCAGTGAGGTTCCCTGGAACGTTGCCGCACAGTCGAACACGACTCGCAGAGTCCTTTTCCTGGGATGACTAACGCCATGGTGAGGAATGTACCAGACCTTGCCGCTGCTGCCACTCAGTTGCTCGGTAGGTACCTCCTCTGCATAGCCTCAACTCACCATCTCGGAAATGTTGGCACTGTACTCCTCAAAGAACTGCTTGTTTTTCAGGAACTTCCTTTTTAGGCCTATTATTCTTTGTTTCACCACAGTATAGTTATTGGGCAGACACACGTCTCCTTTAAAGGGCAACTTCAACTGGTAGTGGTTGTCTTGGAGAATCGCCAACCTTTCCACAATCTCCATGAACTTCCTATCTTCTCTCGACAGCCCGTCTCCTCTGTAGCCCTCTCATTGAAGTCATGGTTGTACTGATTGGTCAGCATCTCCTCCAGCCTGTGCACGGAAATCCTATTGACCGATGCAAATGTACGGTCAGCACCAAGGCTGCAATCCTCATGCACAGGACCATTCACGACCCATCCTAATGCCGTTTTTATAGCATAAGGGCCATTCCCACAGCTGTTTATGACTTCCCAAGGCTCCAGTATCTTGGGTACGTTGCTGCCAATCAGCAGGTCGACGCCAGCCTCTATCTTGGGAATATCGACTCTCGCGAGGTATGGCCACTGCACCAGGTCTCCGGTAGTTACAATGTGGTCAGTGCTTACGGGCATTTTCTTCTGTGTCAGGGTCTCTGGAAGTTCATAGAACATGTCACCATTAATGCCAGACACCTCCAAGCCAACAAGTGAGTATGATGGCACCACTCGTTCTTGCCCCATTGTTTGGAGTAGAAACTGTGTTCTTTTTCCATTAAGGTGGAGCCTTCGCATGAGCTGCTCTGAACAAAAGGTGGCTGAACTGCCCGGGTCTAGGAATGCATATGTCTGGATCACTTTGTCACCTTTAGCAGATTTGACTTGCACTGGGAGGATTGACAACAGACAGCGATCCCTTCCGGCCCCTGTATGTCCACATGTCTCCGCAGCTGGACGTGACCCTGTAGGCCCATCAAATGCTGTGGAGGAACTGGTCTGGACCTGTCCTGTGCGTTTGCTGTCTGTTGCATCACTCCTGTCAACATGTAGAATAGTGGGATGTGTTTGACTGCATATCCCACAGGTCAAGCGCTGCTCACAATTTCGACTCATGTGCCCAGCACGGAGGCAGCCGAAGCACAAGTCTTTCTCCTTTAGAAAGTCAATCTTGTCCCTGTGTTTCATGCGCTTCAGCTGCTCGCAGTGGTCTAGAGAGTGACTTTGAGCGTAACATGCACAAGTTGAAACTGCAGCATAGCTATGCCGTGATGAAGTGGTCCTCGAGCCCCTGGCCTGTTCTGACTCCACAGGTGTGATGGTAGTCGCAAAGCTCTTTCCTTTAGTCCTTTGCTCTGTATAGGACCTTGGTCTACTGGCAACTCTTCCTCCATTTGGTCCAGGTGGTGGGTCATTAATGTTGCCATACAAAGGGTCTGACAAGACGCTAACATGTCTTTCAATCACTTTGACCAGGTCGTTAAATAGAGCCCTGTTGCCTGATGCTTCCAGAGTGTCATGTGCAACGCTTCTCCATCGCTCTCTGAGCTTAAACGGCAGCTTGCTGACAATTGCCCGAATGTTACTTGGCATGTCCAACTCTTGCATGTAGTCAAGTTCTACCAGATGTTGGCAGAGGAGAAGAGCATATCGGCCCAGTACGCCGAGGAACGAGACCGAGCTGAGGCAGAGGCCCGGGAGAAGGAGACTCGGGCCCTGGCGCTGACCCGTGACCTGGAATCCATGACGGACATGAGGGATGAGCTGGACCGTGCCAGCAAGCTGCTCAAAGCCGAAATGGAGGACCTGGTCTCCTCTAAAGACGACGTGGGCAAAAGCGTGCACGAGCTGGAGAAGTCGAAGTGAGGCATGGAGCAGCAGCTGGAGGAGATGCGCATTCAGGTGGAGGAGCTGGAGGACGAGCTGCAGGCCACTGAGGACGCCAAGCTACGGCTGGAGGTCAACATGCAGGCCATGAAGGCCCAGTTTGAGCGTGACCTGCAGGGCCGCGACGAGATGGGAGAGGAGAAGAAGAAGCAGCTGATCAAACAGGTGCGGGAGATGGAGATGGAGCTGGAGGATGAGCGGAAGCAGCGCTCTGTGGCCGTCGCCGCCCGCAAGAAGCTGGAGCTGGACCTGGGAGACCTGGATGCGCAGTTCGACATGGCCAGCAAGAACCGAGACGACGCCCTGAAACAGCAGAAGAAACTGCAGGCCCAGCTGAAAGAAGTTGTGAGGGAGCTGGACGAGTCGCGTATGTCCCGAGAGGAGGCCCTGGCCCAGGCCAAAGAGAGCGAGAAGAAGATATGACAAGACACAAAGGGAAAACTGGCTCTTACAGGCCCAATTCTATGAAACAAATTTTTACGGAACATTTTTATTTTGCAATTAAGTGTAGCAATTATCTTTGTGTTATATTTGTGACACACATAGTACCCACCAGAGGTAATAAATGACAAAATATGATGGCAAATGATCATTTAGTTTCATGTCAGTGACCAAATAAATGCAGTGGAGTTAGGCCTGAACTAAACCTTCTACATGGACGGGACAAAGAATGCGTTGTTTCTAAAGAATCTTTTAATTTCAAAACGTAACAAAAAAAACAGTCCAACTGAACTATTTTGTAACTCCTCTCTGTCATCAGGATGCTCTTGCTGAGATACAACACCTCATCATAGGAGGGACGGTCTTCCTCTTAGGTATGGCGTCAACGGCCTCTACTTTTCAAGAAAAACTTTTCCAGATACTTCCATTTTAACCTCAACATCAAATGCATGTCAAGCAAACAATCTGATTCTTTGTATTAAGAGATTAAATGCATCCAAATCAAGCCAAACAATCGGCACTCATCAAACTCATCATATGCCTACTCATTCTCAAAATCTGACTCCTCGTCTCCACCTCTATTATGTATGGCCATTAACCAATCAAGGAAAGCCAGCGCTTCAGGGGAAAGATATTAATACGCTCTCGGCTTTCGGTTCTTTATCCTCTCATTTGTTTTTATTCCATTTTGTTTCATTTCTTCTCCTTTTGGGTCTTATTTTTTCACCACCTGTATCAACATGTTCCATGGGCGCTGCCGTCTTCGATCACTGCTGCTGCCACCTACTGGCCAAGGCAGGATTACCTGCGATATACTGAACTCACTGTGTAAAATGCAATGAGAATAACCACTTTTATTTATAGGAGTTGGGACCTTCTTGGACACAATCAAAAACACTGTCACATAAAGAGCACAAAGAATGCAAAACCTGAACTTTGAATACGTGTGCAGTAGGGCCTGAATTGAATTCTCCAATTGTTCTCTACCCAACATTTTTAGTCTTTCTTACTCTCGGCCTTTCCTGCATACAATATACAAGCCATCTTCACAGTTAAAAACCAACATCATCAACTTAAAACTTAATGGGTAGTCATGAGCCGCTGTATGTATGTCAATGTTCCACACGATCTTACACAGGCTAATGCAGGATAATGGAATCAAAGTGACTTTATCTGCAACAGTTGGTAAAATGTGTGACATGAATTAGCCTGGAGCCTATAATGGTTACGGTGCATCAAGAGCACCGGGATGGCTGGTGGTTCACTCCCAGTATAGCCACAATAAGATCAGTGCTGCTGTTGGGCTTTTGAGCGAGGCCCTTAACCCAACTCTGCCCTGGGGGGACTGGCTCCTGCTTAGTCAAATCAAGTCTTAGCCATTTTGGATAAAAACCATCAGCTAAATAACAATTATTATATGCAAATTTTGGTCTGAGTAATGAGTACATCTGATTGCTGATAGGCTTTCTTTATTACAAATTTCTGTGTGGGTAAAGACTCTAAAAAGAAGTGGAAAAGACTGGTTGAGAAGTATGCGTGTCGCAAGTCTGGAGTCCCATGATTCAGACTTAAATATAAAAAAAAAAACCTTTTCAGTGAGCATTCGCCTCAGTGCATTTATCAAACATCTCCACTGAAGGCAACTAAGCCAGGATGCGCATTGGAAAAGAGTCTAACCAGTGTGTTTCAGTTCGGTAAAATTCAGCAGGCTTTAAGGAAGCAGTGTCACGATTACTGCACATGCTCACAACTTCAAACAAAGTAAATTCGCTCGACTGCAAGTTAAAATGTACTTCCATTCCTGCAAATCCATCATCGTTTTGCATTGTATTTATATATTTTAGTTACTTTAGTGCTTTTTATATTAAGGAGTTGTCTATGGAAATTTGAGGATTCAAAGCACTATTTCAGCACTTTAGCCAATGGATATGAATAACGTAAGCTGGTTTGTCAGCAGTCAATAATCATAGAAGAAGAAAAAGAGGAGGAAGAAAGTATTTTTCTTCTATGATTATTGGTTATGTAAACTAGCTTACGTCAGTGGTTTTCAAACTCGGTCCTGGCGCCTCACTGTGTATGCTGGACAGCAGCAGCCAGCGATCACATAGTGAGGGGCTGGGCTTGGATGGTCCATGGACTCAGTGTTCAGGAGGGAATAGATCCCCGGAAAAAGTTTCAATTTTGTGAGACTTGAGTTGTCTTTTTTATTCATCATTATGAGGGGATATTTACATTATCACAGGTATTACTGATAACTATAATGAGGATTCCAGTCCTTCTATAGTTCTGGAATCTGCAAGTTCGCTGCTGATCTAATTATTGCACACTGCTAGCATCTTAAGGGCCGATTCATAGTCGACGCAAAGGCATGCAAACGCGAACGCATCGAGACGTATCTCGACGCTTCACGACGCATTGGCCGCCATGATGCGTTCGATTGTGTAGTCTGATTTTTCAATACGCGACGCAGCAACGCATGTAATACCATCCTTCGCCAACGGCGGCGGTAATGTATATATTGTACTTAAAAATTACTATTTAGCCCACATAATAGAAGAAGACTGTACTGCAAAAAAAAAAAAAAAAAAAAAAAAACTGTTACTGTTGGGTATTAGTGATAGTGCCACTTCAGCAGTAATACATTTCCTCTGGAAACCTAGCAAAATTAGATTCAAATCAGATTTTTGGGCGATACGATGGCGTTCACTTCGTTTGTGATGGTTAAAATTAGCCTTGATGATTTAACCAGTGACTGCCTAACGTTAGCCTAGCGTCCGGGCATCTGTCAGCCTATGGACCGGTCGTGCTTTCTAAACATCAACATATTCACGATCATACGCAAAACAGGCGAAGTATTGGTATTAACCTGTAGCTAGCTATGTGGAAAAAATGCAATCCATGTATGGCGTAAGGTCGCTATTTTTTCAGCTTGTTTTTTTCTCCCTTTTGCTTGAAAATAGTCAGAGACGTCCAGTGGTACACTACCCTCAGCACTCACCTCCGTGGAAGTTTAGCTTTCCATAAATGAGCCAATTACCCCATCTACAGCCCAAATTTTGTTTTACAGCATTTGTAAGCCCATTCTATTATAAAACAGCGTTGTGTATCAATGATGCTGGCTTAAAAAAAGAGTTATGGCGTACGACATAGATCTCATTGATAACGTCAGATGCAGTCGTGAAATATTGTGTATAAATTAGGCTAGCGCAAAGGGTTACTAATTTGAAGTGGGCTATATTCTAGAGACGACCACCTTGACTAGTTGATTATAGCTGGCTAAGGTGTCATGTTAAGGTAAATCGATAATAGCCATTTAACGTTCACTTATTATTCACGATATATCCATCGCAACGACAGTTAATGAATTCTCTTGCCAAATAACTTGCTAATAGTTTGCTATGCTGGAAAGATAGACTCGGGGTCAGTCAGCTATCCAGTCATTCTATCTATAGAGATCAGTGAATGTCACTCGGAATGTCAGCCGAAATGTCACCAGTGACGCTGCTCCCCCCTATTGTGCGAGCGGTGTATTGCATTTCACGTATCACCCGTGCGGCTTGCGTACACTGTGAACACTATGAAAGGGAGTGCGTTACTTGCGTCGCTCGCGTCCCTTGCTTGCGTGACTCGCGTCGACTATGAACCCAGCCTTATGCTAGGTTTACATTATGTTCCCGGCGGCCACGGCAGCCCCGTTTGCCTGAAACGTAGTGCGCAGTGGGATTTAGGCCATTTTTTCTCCGTATTCAAGTTTTGTTAGGTCTTGCTAAGTTTTCTTGCGGTCTATCATGGTATCCGTGACGGGCAATGGGGGTAAGGGGCTGCTGAGTCCCGGCGGCTCAAAGGCGCACTATGGTTTTCGAGGATGGAGTAGTAATATCATATTTTCCAAGCGAAAAACAGCCAGGGACGCACTGTAGGCTATTTTTGGTCTGTGATTTTTGGTTAGTGAAGGCCCAGTTCTCCGAGGCACGGTTCGCCACTGAGATATACATAAAGTCGATCTTCGTTCTCATCTGTTTCTTTCTTCTGGGACTCCTGTATTTTCTCTGCGCAGATGGAGTTCAGCGGCATCAGCACATCTCCGCTGCATCACTCCCGTACACTGATGCTGCTCACTAACAGTGTGTCGCTCACATCTCATCCTATCCAGCGTTTCCAACCCACTCAACACTTCTAGCTAATAAAGACTGAACTACAAATACTGTCTCTGTTTGTGCAGTGCTGTCGTGCAAGTTTGGCGCATGCATAAAATAATACTTCATATTTTGTATCTTATCTTAAAAAGCTGCTGAAAAGTTACGACATCAAGTATGCACATCTGCTATTGTTCCAATAATTAAGAATGTGCATGCAATGGTAAATAAATGAATAGCTATGCAGTTTTTTGGGCTGAATTTATACCGTGCTGAAAGTGCACATAAGGACGTATTTAATGCAATTTAGCTAGGTACGTAGCCAGCACACACGAAGCAGCAAAACACAGTACCGTGAATCGGTGTACGATATTCACTGTTATGGAAATATACAGCTCAGTTTAGGTGCATCTTGAACATTTTAATACGATAAGCAAAGCAAGTGTCAGCTACATGCACGATTATAGGATGTCACCTTCAATAGTTGCCGAATACCTGCCCGTTATCCAACCTTAGGTGAAGCAGTCGAGTCGCTCCATAACAAAGCCATTCATCATTCATTCATTTATTCATTCAAGGTCCCTTTGGTGTCCACGTATCCCGAATTAAAAAACAATTCAAAAAAAATTGTCACTGCCTTGAAAAAAGGCACCAATGAATTAAAAGAGAAAAATCAACAGATTATATATTGATCATTTGTGGTAGTCAAAAAAAAAAATTCACAGATTTTTCAGTGTCTTTTTCATTAAAATCATTCAATCGCTCAAGGGACTGTCTGAATGGTCCGCCTCCAAGAATCTTAGAAGCTATGATCACCATAGACCCATCCTTGATTCCATAAAAAGAAAAGGTCTTCGCTTCTGCCAATAGGGAGCCTACAAACACCAGACATAGCCCATCTGGATCAAGACCTAAATGATGATTGAAAGGGTGTTACAGGTCAGGTTAGGTCTCAAACAGCAAGAATTTGAGTTCATATTGTATTATTGAATTTCTGATTTAAGAATGGGTGCATATATAGCCATTAAATTTTGACAAAGGTCGGTCTTGTTAGGTTTTACAAAGTGACTATATAAACTATAATGTCACAACATTTAGCAATTGGTTGTGGGAAATGTATTCATTTTCTATCCACTGTAAATAATGCTCCACAAGTAATTAAGGTAATCCTAAGAGAGAAAGGAATGCATAATAAAATAATGGATTACCTGCGTTACCCGGTAAATCAAGAATTCTTCTCTTTAACTCAAGAACTGTAGTGCCGTTGAACCTTTCTGGTGTGCACTGAAACTCAATCATTTGATTTCCTCTGCCTCCTATCACACGGATTCTGAAACTCTGCCTCCGCTGGTCAGTCGGCTCCTGCATCTCCCTCCGCTGGTCAGTCGGCTCCTGCACCTCTCTCCGCTGGTCAGTCGGCTCCTGCACCTCTCTCCGCTGGTCAGTCGGCTCCTGCACCTCTCTCCGCTGGTCAGTCGGCTCCTGCACCTCCCTCCGCTGGTCAGTCGGCTCCTGCACCTCTCTCCGCTGGTCAGTCGGCTCCTGCACCTCTCTCCGCTGGTCAGTCGGCTCCTGCACCTCTCTCCGCTGGTCAGTCGGCTCTTGCACCTCTCTCCGCTGGTCAGTCGGCTCCTGCACCTCTCTCCGCAGGTCAGTCGGCTCCTGCGACTCATCTGCATGTTGTGATCCTGATGCACCCATTTCTGTTGTTGCCAAGGGTCCCCAAGGCCCAGGTCACCAGTCCTCCCCGTTTATCTTTATGCGAGTTTCCCAATCTTCTGCTGCAGTCCAGGCTGCCCAAAGCTCAACTGTTATCGGCGTCTGAAATTCCTGCTGTTCAGGAGAAAATAATAATTCATTTAACCTAAAAAAAAACATGAATTCTGTAAATATTTTAAGTGTGAACCATCTTAGCCAAATACATTGATCACCATGATTTATTGGACAGTGACACTTTCCTTATTATTTTGGTTCGCTCAGCCAAGTCAATCACCAGGGCAGAGCATAACTAGGGAAGATACCCAGCATCTGGCGATGTCATTGCATCACAGATGTCAAACTAGTGATTGCATATAATGGATATGCGACCAAATGCTAAGAATGATTACTCAATTCTACAATTCTAGGGGGTTCCCCGGTGTCATGGCCAAAGTCTTAACCCCGCTCTTTTGACCTGCCACCTAATCATCCCCTGATCTAATTGGCTGTGCAAATTGCCCTCTCCCTCCCCACCTCAACCCCCAGGGCTCCCTTGAAAAAGAGATTTCAAACTCAATGGGACTTCCCTGGTTAAATAAAGGATAAATAAATAAAAATCATGCTAAGCTGTCCAATATTTTCTTATGCACCTGAGAATGGGGGGACTAGTATGTACAAAAGGTGCAGTCATTTCTAAACAATTCAGCCAATATGGATGAAAACATCTTAAAATTATAACTGTCAGTCTGCACTTCAACTTCAGTGTCATTACCTCCGCCAAGGACGCTATGTTTTCGCTAGTGTTGGTCGGTCTGTCTGTCTGTCTGTCTGTCTGTCTCTTTGTGTACAAGATAACTCAAAAAGCAATGAACGGATATCTCTGAAATTTTATGGGTGGGTTTCTATCACGTCAGGGATGGACCCTATTGATTTTGACCATGATCGATCAAAAAATATGGCCACCACAGCAACCATCACAAAATCCAATATTGCAGATACCTTAAATTTCTTATAAGCCACGTTCACTCAGCAAGATTTTGACTGTGCTGCCTTGGTGGAGGTTTGCGCTCTCAGAGTGCCTCTAGCTGTATGTACCTTTTCAAACTGAAAGCGCTATCCTTTCAAAGTGTAATAAAACTTCAAAAATGTGTCATTGTCAAAAAAATGATGGTACTAACTGCACATGACAGAGTTTTTCAAAAGCTTTAACTGTATTTGCAAAATATTGACCAAAATGTTTCAAGAGTGGTCATAACGCTAAATGTTTGAAAGGATTTGCACATTTCTAAAAGTGTGAACTTTGACTTTGGACTCTGGAGCATAACTGAGAAGGTATGACTGGCATTTAATTAAATGAATACAGATGTGGACTCCCACTCAATGGTGGTCCAGTCTAATAGCAGCAATATACACCGACTGCAACATCACATATTAGGCGCAACATAAAGTTGGGATGGGACCGGTGCCGAGGATTGGTATTGGGTGCCGATCCTGCCGTACATCACATATCAGATATTGGTCTGATGTTACCGATCCACGAGCAAATCCACATCTCATAGTTTATTGAATTATACATATGAATTGGTGAATTCAATAAGGGCCCAACCCAGCACACTTTAAACATGAAGTTGGGCCCTAATTGAATTCACTGATTCATATGTAATAATTCGGTTGGTTTGCATGGAGTTGGGCCCTTAATGAATTCACCGATTCGTATGTAATAATGCTGTGGGTTTGCGCACATAATTCCAGTAGTTCTTCATTCCTCAGAATTCTGAGTTAAACATAATCCACACTGAAAGCATTTTAGAAGTGTTTTAGACGTCCATCCCTTGCCGTCTCACACAGACCCTCTGCATTTATTTACGTCTACTTTGCCTCATTTAGTGCACAGACGGCAGTTTCACTGACACAAATATCAAACGCAACAGTGAGAGATATTGGCCGTTTCTCAAAGTGTAGGCTGCGTCCTTTTGCGTCCTGCATTTTTAGGCTGCTGCGTCATCGCAGTTTGTTCCATAATGTGGAGGTGCTTTCGCATACAGCTGAGAAATGCAGTCTTCACCTTGTCTGATATCAAACGGAATTCTCAACGAAGAAATGGAGTGCAAATGAGCAGGCAGTTCTATTCAGTTCCTCACTCACTTGTATATGTTCTCCCTCTCCCGCACCCACACTCCCCACTCTCTTTCTTAATCGACAAGTTCATTCCCATGTTTTATGTCACGACTGCAGTCACGTTCCCAGCTCCATGCACACCTAATTTGACTTCCCATTTCCCTTTAGTTTCTCTGTATCAAGAGTGGCCAACCCTGGTCCTGGAGAGCCACAGTTTCTGCTGATTTTTGGTGTTAATCAGCTCTTGATTGATTGATTAAAGCAGTTGATACCCCACGCAGCCTGATCCAACAGAAGAGCTACTGCAGCTCAAATTGCTGAAAAAGTTCATGCTGGTTCTTATACATAGGTGTTAGAGCACACATTCAATTGCAGTTTGTTGTGCATGAGGCTGCATTGCCACAGACCAATCAGGGCGCCCATGCTGGTCCCTGTCCGCTGCCGAAAGTGCCCACAATGGGCATGCGAGTATCAGAGCTGGACCATGGAACAATGGAAGGTAGCGGCCTGGTCTGATGAATCACATTTTCTTGTACATTATGTGGATGGCTGAGTGTGTGTGCATTGTTTCCCTGGGGAAGAGAAAGCACCAGGATGCACTATGGGAAGAAGCCAAGTACACAGAGGCAGTGTGATCCTTTCAGCAATGTTCTGCTGGGCAATCTTGGGTCCTGCCATTTATGTGGATGATACTTTGACATGTACCACCGACCTAAACATTGTCGCAGACCAAGTACACCCTTCATGGTAACGGTATTCGATAATGGCAGTAGCCCCTTGACTTTCAGCAGAATAATGCCCCCTGCCACACAACAAAAATGGTTCTAGAATGATTTGAGGAACATGAAAATGAGTTCATGGCGTTGATCTGGCCTCCAGATTCCCTAGATCTGAATGCAATCTTGCATCTGTGGGATGTGCTGGACAAACAAGTCTGATCCATGGAGGCCCCCCTCAAAACTTACATGACTTAAAGGATCTGCGTCTAATTTCTTGGTGCCAGACACCACAGCACACCTTCAGAGGTCTGGAGGAGTCCATGCCTCAAAGGATCAGGGTTGTTTTGGAGGAAAAAAGGGCACCAACAGAATATTAGGCACCTGGTCATAATGTTATGGCTGATCAGTATACACAGTGATCCCCTGGAGCTAGTTTGGGAACCGCAGAGCTAAGCCGCGGCAAACTAAAATAGAGGCTAGCTATTGTGCCAGGGTGCGTATCCCCGGAATCACAGATGCTAACTTCCATAGTTGGAATCATTGACTGTGAATGAACGAACTATGTAAGTTGCCTTTTAGGAAACACACCCCTGGTCTAAAGACATATTTTAACAGTAATGAGTTCAAACAGAAATTACCCAGCCATGCAGGAATCATTTTTTGTCAATATGCAGCTTGGTTCTTCATTGACAATTACCCAGGTGTCGGATAGTTCGGTCCTGTACTAGCAGTGTTGGGGGTAACGCACTACAAAGTAACCAATTATTGTAATCAGATTACATTTATCAGAAATACTGTAATGTAATACATTACTTTGATAACCTAAGTAATCGCATTACAGTTACTAACCAATAAATTATCTAGTTACTTGTGTTACTTTAAATTCTTAAACTATCTGGAGGACGGGAGTCCAGAAAAACATCTTCCTCTTCTTCTTTTTGAGGGTATTGGCAATTGAGACCGAGGAGAGAAAAACAAATCAAACGTCCTTATTCATGTGTGTTTATGCCAGTACTGTAGCCTTGTACTTCACTCACTTTTCTGTGAAGTGCTGTTTGGGCTGATTTTTACCACTTCACTGTTGGCTTTGCTGTATTAAACAGCATCAAAGAGAGATCTTGTGTGTGTCCTCCTTACTGGAGTAAAGATTTGTGCTGATCTGGGCATAAGCCAGGTTTTAACATGATATGGTTCATTTATGGTAAATATGGTGATGGTGAATTTCAGATGATGGTGGTGAGTAATCCAAAAGTAATGTAACTAGTTTTGTAACTATTTATTTTAAGCAGTGAGTAATTAAGCAAAGTAAGGGATTGCTTTTTTTCAAAAGTAACTTGTAATGTGTAATGCATTACATTTTTAGAGAAACTACCCCAACACTGTGTACTAGCTCAGCTAACTTGGGAGTGCCTTCGTTCACATAGAACAGAAATCGCTAGCCATACCATGGTAGATAACATGATAGGAAATGACATGATTGGATGCGTTGAGCAATTAATAAATAGCAAATCTTACGAGAGGGCGTGTCATTTGCAAGTTATGAAACAAGTTGAGAAAATTTTACATTTGTTGTGACTCTTGTACTCCCATACAATAAGGTGTCAGTTGCCTTTGTTATGACTTGATAATCACAACAAAGAAAACCAGCAATGACAACTTAAACAAATTTATTCTTTACTGATTAAAAAAAAAACCTCTACAAATAATCCAGTGTTCAATCCTCTAATAACACTCTAATGCCACTATGTAACTCTGTTGCCAAAACAAAAACTCTGTCTTTCCTGACCAAAATCACAGCCTTTATACAGACTAGCAACATTCTGGAAAGATCTACAGGATTCCGGGGTAATCCCGCCCCCCGCAGAAGATGACAGAAGCTTCTAGAAAGCACTAGTCTATTATATAGAAGTGATATTACATCAGATCATGTTTTGCTACAGACACACCACCAGAGGGTGCTGATGAACAGAATAAATAGCTGACCACCAAGGCAGCAAAACAGCATGTACAGCTGTAAACAGCTGCGTTTACATGGGTCCAAAAATCCTAGTGATAATCGGATTGACAGGTTGGTCCGATTCAAAATGTCTCACGTAACCACCTTATCCGGGTGAATCGGATCGGCTCGGTTTAAATTTTTGATCGGATTGAAAGAGGTAGTCTACGCCAATTGATAATCAGCTTGATGCCGCATATAAATGGCTGGACAGAGTGGATTCGGTTGATAGATTGGATTATTCGTTCTGCGCACGCGCTCCCTAGTACGTAGGAGTCACGTAATGACGTAATGACGTTCGCGGGGGAAGTCAAAACCTTTTGCGCATGTCAAAGAAATTGTATTCGGTTTCAGCTGGGGCCATGTACACGCGGATTGAACGTGGATCGCTTTACTTAGCGTTCATGTATACAGATCGAATCAGATTCATTTAATCCATTTGATTTCAATCAGATTGAGGAAAACAATCCATGTAAACGCAACTACTGATGAATAGCATCTTATGCCTTCAGAACCCACTTTCCACCTACTCTGCTTTGCCAGACAGGTTCTGTTTAAAACATGTTTAAATTTGACAGGTCTGGCAGTCATCATGACTACGGTATGTGTTTCTAGCGAAACTGAAACCAAGCATCAATTAAATCTGTTCAATTGATCGATTGAGTAAATAAGGAGGAAATTACTTTTTCTCTGTAACTGTGAGGGCAATTCCTTATCACAAGCCAGGTAGGTTTAGATAACATTTTTTGCTTCACAAAATGAAATCATAATTTAAAAACTGTATTTTGTGTTCAATTAGGTATTTTTCGTCTAAGAATAAAATTGTTTAAAATAAGTGTAATTATCTAAAGCAGGAAGTGTGTGTGTGTGTGTGTGTGTGTCTGTGTCTGTGGGGATAGGTTAAGGTTAGGGTAAGGGTCTGGGTTAGGCATGCATTGCCTATTATTAAGATTAGAGAAAGGTTGTAGAGACATACGAAGACATACGAATGGCAGTCAATATAATGCCCTCACAAGGACAGAAGTACAAGGTTGAGTGTGCGTACACAGCATCTGATTATTGAGTGGTTTCCGTTTCAGTTTAAACAGGAAATCTAGCCCTTTGCTTTCACGCATATGTTTTTTCCCCTCACCTTGTTAGTTTGTAAACTTTTTGATGAGAATGTGTGGTTTCATGTTGATATGCTTATTATGGGATTATTAAAAACACTCCCCCCCCCCCATGAACTTATTTATTTAGTTCATCATCTTTTTTTATTCGCAAATAAGAGAATAAAAAGTGTTATTAAAAACACTTCCGATACAAAAGAAACGGTGAACATCGTTCAGGAAAACAACATATATGTTCCCTGTAACGCATAAGCGCTATTTTTATTTCTTTATTTTATTTTATTACATTCATTGTCCTTTAATTTCGTAATGAGACAGAACTGCTTGTTTTACGAACCACATTTTTTCAGTCGACGCATGCGGCTGTTGAAACACTATAATTATGAGAAATCCGTCAAGCCTGTCTCAGTGTAATTGTACTTCACATAATGCAGCCTATAACAATTCGAAGTCATACTGCCCGGTTGGGCGAACGGGGAAAAATACATTTTACATTACCTTTGTAGCAATGCTGAGTTTCTCCAAGTGATTGTAAAACAAGTGAGCTGGCGTCAACCCTCAGTGCACAGACTGCGTGCTGTCGATCTTCCCAACTTTGCAAGCAAATGGCTATCATAACGACAGTAAGAAGGCGGAGGGGTATAATATTGCTTTAACTTTCATTCGTTTGTGAACTTTAAAGGGGACATAGAACAACTTGCTTTTACGTATCTTTTGCGCATACATTTCGGTATCTGGAGCGCTTTCCAAACCACTGGCTGTGAAATAAAACAACACAGTCAGTTTTTTACTGTCGGCTGTGGTTTTCATAAAGCATTGGCATTCCCTTCTCACATGCAGGCTGTGAGAATTGTCCCCCCGCCCCAACCTGAGTATCTCCACTCGCGGCTTTTTTGAGGCAACATCCCAGCTTCAATCGGTGAAAGCCCAGGCATAACTTGCTACAAGTGAGCAATTCACTTTTAGTCTGACTGCTTTATACTGCTAACCTGGATCAGAACAGAATAGCAGAGCACCGGACTGTTAATGAAATATACAGTACTGTGCGAAAGTCTTAGGCACATTTAAAGCAATTTTATAGAGCAAATATGCTTGCAAAAATGATGAAATTAAAAGTTTCTAACAACTGAAAAATGTACTAAACAGAGGTGTAAACTGCAAAAAAAAAAAAAAAAAAAAAAAAAACTAAGCCAATCCAATATTTGGTGTGACTACATTTTGCCTAAAGATTTGGAACACTGTCCTTTTGTGCTGTAGTTCTATAAAATGATTGACTTTTCGCTTGCTCCAAGCAGAGTGGAAAACTTTCCACCATTCTTCTTCAGACTGTCTCACTTGTGTCTATCCCTCCAAGAAATAACAGCCATAACAAATAACAGGCTCTGTCAAGACTATAATATCTGTATTGACTATTTTTAATGGAATGCAAACATGCATTTATGAAACATTTCTTTAAATTAGCATTTGGGATTTCAAATTTACTTTTTACCCCTCAGCCCCGAATAATACAAGTTGTGGGGTATTGTCGTCACTCACGGCGTCCATCCATCCATCCGTCCGTCAACAATTGCAGTCCGCGCATTCAGTCAAAAACGCCATTGCCGATAAAAGCCATTTTTGGTGTGGGTATTGGGAGTGGGTAGCTACAAAAGCCTATTGATTTTCGTTGTGCTCCGATATCTAATATGGCTGCCACGACTGCCATCTTGAACCTGCGTTCTGCGAATTAAGTCCAAAACGCCATTGCTGATCAACGCCATTTTTGGTGTTGGTGGTGGGTAGCTACAGAAGCCTATTGATTTTCGTTGTGCTCCGATATCTGATAATGGCTGCCATGGTTGCCATCTTGAATTTACATTCCGCGCATTAAGTCAAAAATGCCATTGCCGATCAACACCATTTTTGGTGTGGGTGTTGGGGGTGGGTAGCTACAAAAGCCTATCGATTTTCGTTGCACTCCGATATCTAATATGGCTGCCACGGCTGCCATCTTGAATTTGTATTCCGTGCATTTAAGTCAAAAACGCCATTGCCGATCAACGCCATTTTTGATGTGAGTGTTGGGAGTGGGTAGCTACAGAAGCCTATCGATTTTCCCTGCACTCCGATATGTAATATGGCTGCCACGGCTGCCATCTTGAATTTGCATCCATGGCTGAGGGGTAATGCCCACTTTGCGGGGCTATTTTTTTTTTTTTACTTACTGCGATGACGCACCGTTTGCTTGCTATGTACTCATGGCTCCGGTGTAGTTTTCTTCTTGGTTCTTCTAGCTCGTCTTCATTAACTCATTCCAACAAGGTAAAAAATACCATGGAAGAGGAGAAAAAACTGGAGCACTCGGATACCAAAAAGCCTTTAATAGTACGAATCGGAGAAAAAACTGACGCGTTTCGACGTTATCACGTCTTCATCAGAGTCAGACAATTCACAATGAATGTCTCATTTAAAAGTTTCCAACAGATGTACCTCATAATTAGTCAATTAACAATGACCAAACAAAACATTAATATGAAACAACCATTTATGACGTCACACACAAAAGTTAGCCGTTCACAAGAACACTTAACAAAATTATGCTCTGAAAACAGGTTACAAAAAACATGAAAGATTAAGTTCCTCATTGAGACCAAACGGTTCAACCGTATGAAGCGTATAAATCCAAAATGCCTCTCTGCGGAGCAAACGATTGACAATGTCACCTCCCCTCGAAGATGGGTAGATTTTCTCAATTTCCCAAAACCGCATAGATGCAACAGAACCGTGATTAGCTTGCACATAATGACGTGCAATAGCATAATCAAGGTTTTTAGTTCGAATCGCTGTTTTATGTTCCGAAATACGAATTTTCAACGAACGTTTAGTTTGACCCACATAGACTAAATCACACGGACACTTAAGTATATAAACCACATGGGTTGTATCACAATTGATAAAAGATTTTATTTTGTATTTTTTGCCCGAACGTGGATGAGTAAACTCTTTTAGTTTAGAAGAATTTGAGCATTGAACACAATGACCACATGGATAAAAACCATGAGGTTGACTAGGTAACCATGAGGAACTTAAAGGTCTTTGAATCTCAGAGTGAACAAGGCGATCTCTTAGATTTGGCGAACGCCTAAATGAAATAAGGGGGAGATTAGAACTCATTTGCTGTAAAGCAGGGTCACTTTTAAGTATACTCCAATGTTTTAAAATAATGTTCTTGATTTTACCAGCCAATGGTGAAAACTCAGTAGAAAAACAAATGCGCGACTGACTTGGAGCCTTTGGCTTTCTAATTAAGAGTGTTCTTCGATTTGACCGTGCTGCTCTCTGATAGGCCGAAGAGATTTGCGTCATAGGGTATCCCCGCATTTTAAAACGTTCAATTAATTCACTACTTTTGGACTCGAATTCTTCATCAGTACTACAGTTCCTACGCATTCGCAAAAATTGCCCAATTGGAATATTACTGATTAAATGTTTGGGATGATTACTATCAGCTCTTAGCAAGGTGTTTCTGCTTAAGGGTTTACGAAAAATCGTACTTTCAAGCCGGTTATTAACACCTTTATACACTCTGAGATCCAGAAAATTAATACTAGTACTGTTGTAATCCATAGTGAACGAAAGATATGACGTGGTTGCATTTAAATATTCCAGAAAGTTTTTTAATTCAGTCACCGTACCTTTCCAGATGCATAAAATATCGTCAATATACCTTTTCCATAAATAGATATTCGAATAAAAAGGATTAGTAACAACATTTACAAATTTAGCTTCCCAGAGGCCCATAACAAGGCATGCATATGAAGGAGCAAACGCGCTACCCATAGCTGTACCTTTACACTGCAAGTAGTAGGTTTCACAATACTAAAAAAAAAAAATTCTTAGAAAGAATAATTTCAGCAAATGTCAATAATAACTCATTAGGTGGTAAAATATTTACTGGACGAGCACCAAGGTAATGGGAGAGAGCCAGTAGTCCAATGTCATGAGGAATACATGTATATAGATTCTGTACATCCAAGGTTACCAATAGATCATCACGCGTACAATGAATTCCCTCAAGTATGTTTAACACATCAACTGTGTCTCCCAAATAAGACGGAAGATCAGAAACATACCTTTTAATGAAAAAATCTACAAATTGAGACAAAGGCTCAGTTAGACTACCAATACTGGCAACAATAGGACGTAAGGGAGGATCATCAACTGACTTGTGAATTTTAGGTAGGCCATAAAACACAGGACAAATTGGATGTTGAATTGTCAAAAATTCTTTTTCTTGAGATGTAATCCAGCCCCTTTGCCATGAAGATTCTAAATAGTTGTCTATAACTAATTTAATCTCATTAGTGGGATTAGAATTTAGCCGAATATAATAATCAGTATTGTTTAACTGCTTATTAATATTTGAATCATATTGAGCCAAGTTCATCACCACGACGGAACCGCCTTTGTCGGCTGGACGAATGACAATACCTTCCTTCTTTTCCAAATCACGCAAAGCTTTGAATTCTGTAACAGATAAATTTTTCTTAGTTGATTGGAGTTTCTGACACAACTTCGCCAAATCATTTTCAACTAAATGACTGAATGTTAAGATGGTAGGATTCAAATTGCTAGTAGGCAAAAATAAGGACTTCTTCCTAAACGGAGTAATTTCTCTATTTAAACCTTCATTAACAGAATTCAAACTTGCGTAATTCTTAAATACGGGAACATCAGGTCTACTTGAGAAAAAACATTTCAATTGAAGTTGACGAAAAAATTTAAAAGCATCTACCTTAAGTTTGAATGGATCAAACGTCGAGTGATAACGTCGAAACGCGTCAGTTTTTTCTCCGATTCGTACTATTAAAGGCTTTTTGGTATCCGAGTGCTCCAGTTTTTTCTCCTCTTCCATGAAATTTTTGTCCGAGACTGAGAAGCACCGGATCTTAGCCTTCACTAGCTGATGCGCGAGGATCCTTCATTCACAATTGATCTTGCTGAGACTTGGACAAGTCTTTTTGTTCTCGCTGCTCGCCTTTTATCGTTAAGTCAGCATGACTACATTTGAATTGATTAACGCTAGTACGGATGTACGATCGGAGACATTGTCCTATACGGATGAACAAGGTGCAAATATCGTTTTGCCACAATTCCCATTTCAAGATTTTGTTCAATCATCGGAGCCAAATAGGCTCTCCAGAGAGTTGGAACATTTAAAAAAGCGAGAAACTAGGCTCCTTTGGCATTGTCTTACAATCTCTGAGTATTGGAGAGTGAAACGCATCCCTCGAGGTTTACGATTAAATAAGGCCCCTTCGTTTGGATTGGACGACAAGGAATTTCTTCAAAAGTGGGAACAAATTTTGAACAAATGTTCTCTGGACCTTATGTTATTAATTATTGAGAAAACAAAAGTTGAAAAAGAAAAAGTAGGTCTTGATGTGGAACGATTAGAAAATGAATTGAAAACTAAGGTAGATAAAGAGAATTACGACATGATCCTTAAAAAGCTTTCCCAGTCACTATCCTCCTTTCAGAAAGATTTGCAAACTTATAAATTAAAGAAATATGAAAGGGACACTAGAGACTATGCAGAAGGAACTATTTATGATTGGCATGGGGCTAAAAGGAGAACCTTTTTTCGGCAACGTGCTCCTTGGACTAAAAAGGACAAGGAGTTGAAACTCTCCACTGCGAGTGAAATGGATTCGTCAGAATTAAGTGAAACTGATGGACATGGAGCCTCTGGTTCTTTTTCTTTTTTGGGTCGGCGCCACCAAGGAAGACGCGCAGGGGCACCAGAGGCAAAAGGAGATCCACCGTTTCTTCGGAAATCTCAGCGCAACAGGAAGAAATTGTGATTAATATTTCTAATGTGAGACTTACAAATGCAGAAGAAAATATTCTTGTTAAAGGTCTCTCTTTTTCGCCTAGTAATTCCTGTGATCCATTCAAACTTAAGGTAGATGCTTTTAAATTTTTTCGTCAACTTCAATTGAAATGTTTTTTCTCAAGTAGACCTGATGTTCCCGTATTTAAGAATTTCGCAAGTTTGAATTCTGTTAATGAAGGTTTAAATAGAGAAATTACTCCGTTTAGGAAGAAGTCCTTATTTTTGCCTACTAGCAATTTGAATCCTACCATCTTAACATTCAGTCATTTAGTTGAAAATGATTTGGCGAAGTTGTGTCAGAAACTCCAATCAACTAAGAAAAATTTATCTGTTACAGAATTCAAAGCTTTGCGTGATTTGGAAAAGAAGGAAGGTATTGTCATTCGTCCAGCCGACAAAGGCGGTTCCGTCGTGGTGATGAACCTGGCTCAATATGATTCAAATATTAATAAGCAGTTAAACAATACTGATTATTATATTCGGCTAAATTCTAATCCCACTAATGAGATTAAATTAGTTATAGACAACTATTTAGAATCTTCATGGCAAAGGGGCTGGATTACATCTCAAGAAAAAGAATTTTTGACAATTAAACATCCAATTTGTCCTGTGTTTTATGGCCTACCTAAAATTCACAAGTCAGTTGATGATCCTCCCTTACGTCCTATTGTTGCCAGTATTGGTAGTCTAACTGAGCCTTTGTCTCAATTTGTAGATTTTTTCATTAAAAGGTATGTTTCTGATCTTCCGTCTTATTTGGGAGACACAGTTGATGTGTTAAACATACTTGAGGGAATTCATTGTACGCGTGATGATCTATTGGTAACCTTGGATGTACAGAATCTATATACATGTATTCCTCATGACATTGGACTACTGGCTCTCTCCCATTACCTTGGTGCTCGTCCAGTAAATATTTTACCACCTAATGAGTTATTATTGACATTTGCTGAAATTATTCTGTCTAAGAATTTTTTTAAGTATTGTGAAACCTACTACTTGCAGTGTAAAGGTACAGCTATGGGTAGCGCGTTTGCTCCTTCATATGCATGCCTTGTTATGGGCCTCTGGGAAGCTAAATTTGTAAATGTTGTTACTAATCCTTTTTATTCGAATATCTATTTATGGAAAAGGTATATTGACGATATTTTATGCATCTGGAAAGGTACGGTGACTGAATTAAAAAACTTTCTGGAATATTTAAATGCAACCACGTCATATCTTTCGTTCACTATGGATTACAACAGTACTAGTATTAATTTTCTGGATCTCAGAGTGTATAAAGGTGTTAATAACCGGCTTGAAAGTACGATTTTTCGTAAACCCTTAAGCAGAAACACCTTGCTAAGAGCTGATAGTAATCATCCCAAACATTTAATCAGTAATATTCCAATTGGGCAATTTTTGCGAATGCGTAGGAACTGTAGTACTGATGAAGAATTCGAGTCCAAAAGTAGTGAATTAATTGAACGTTTTAAAATGCGGGGATACCCTATGACGCAAATCTCTTCGGCCTATCAGAGAGCAGCACGGTCAAATCGAAGAACACTCTTAATTAGAAAGCCAAAGGCTCCAAGTCAGTCGCGCATTTGTTTTTCTACTGAGTTTTCACCATTGGCTGGTAAAATCAAGAACATTATTTTAAAACATTGGAGTATACTTAAAAGTGACCCTGCTTTAAAGCAAATGAGTTCTAATCTCCCCCTTATTTCATTTAGGCGTTCGCCAAATCTAAGAGATCGCCTTGTTCACTCTGAGATTCAAAGACCTTTAAGTTCTTCATGGTTACCTAGTCAACCTCATGGTTTTTATCCATGTGGTCATTGTGTTCAATGCTCAAATTCTTCTAAACTAAAAAAAGAGTTTACTCATCCACGTTCGGGCAAAAAAAATACAAAAAATAAAATCTTTTATCAATTGTGATACAACCCATGTGGTTTATATACTTAAGTGTCCGTGTGATTTAGTCTATGTGGGTCAAACTAAACGTTCGTTGAAAATTCGTATTTCGGAACATAAAACAGCGATTCGAACTAAAAACCTTGATTATGCTATTGCACGTCATTATGTGCAAGCTAATCACGGTTCTGTTGCATCTATGCGGTTTTGGGAAATTGAGAAAATCTACCCATCTTCGAGGGGAGGTGACATTGTCAATCGTTTGCTCTCATGAGAGAGGCATTTTGGATTTATACGCCTTCATACGGTTGAACCGTTTGGTCTCAATGAGGAACTTAATCTTTCATGTTTTTTGTAAACTGTTTTCAGAGCATAATTTTGTTGAGTGTTCTTGTGAACGGCTAACTTTTGTGTGTGTGACGTCATAATTGGTTGTTTCATATTAATGTTTTGTTTGGTCATTGTTAATTGACTAATTATGAGGTACATCTGTTGGAAACTTTTAAATGAGACATTCATTGTGAATTGTCTGACTCTGATGAAGACGTGATAACGTTAAACGCGTCAGTTTTTTTCTCCGATTCGTACTATTAAAGGCTTTTTGGTATCCGAGTGCTCCAGTTTTTTCTCCTCTTCCATGAAATTTTTGTCCGAGACTGAGAAGCACCGGATCTTAGCCTTCACTAGCTGATGCGCGAGGATCCTTCATTCACAAGGTAAAAAATACTTCAGGAGGCCGAAATGTAAAGTTGGATATGTCAATCCATTTAATATTTTACAAAGTAATACAACATAAAGGTTTAAATGAACTCAAGAATACGCCGCCAGCCTGCGGTCAAAAACAATATGCCCCTGTGCACCACAGCTAAGCCAATTACCTGGGCAACTTAAATGTTCTCTCTAGTTCAGCGCCACTCAGGCAATCCTTGAAATGGCTCCAACTGCTCCTGAGTGGATGCACTGATCTGGCCAGACATTGAGCCATGGGGAGTGGAAAAGAACTGTATAAGCACCTTCGTAACAAGGTATTTCAACAACTGTATCTCGATAACTGCTATGATACATTTATAGTTACACTGAGCCTCAGGCTTGTTTTGAAGTCGGATAGCATCCTGACTATAACCGACCTCCACGCATCATTTACAGCATTAACGTCACTGCTGTTCTAATGGCAGCGCAGCAGCAATCAAAGCCCAAAATCACATCTGTGCCCACACAGATAAAAATTACACAGATGCAGATGATAATCAAGTTTATTTTCTCAACGAATGATATGTATGCTAAAGTTAAATGATCCTGCTCTCATCGTATTGTCAGGACGTAACCCAGCTGAGGCTAGGAACTGACTGCAGTTTCCACTGAAGGTGAATCTGGTAAAATAACAACCTCTGATTGCAATAATGAACAGAACGGAGAAAAGATTTTGAACCTGAACTCAAACCGTCAAACTAGTGTGGATATCATTGGATGAAACTCCAAATGTGAGCAGTTCAAGAGCAGAAAATCAGTGACTGCATGGAAGACTTAGCTGTACTGTATTCCTTTTGGTGACCCGGGTTTGTTACCCTTATGGAGAATTCAATATTTCCACTAGTTGGGCTGACACCATTTTGTCGGCTTTAGGTCAATCCTAAACAGATTGCATTAATTTATACCTCATCATGAAACAAATGATGATGTGGTCTTGCCACTTTCACCTCCAATTTCATGAGATCAATGCATTTAGCTGAAAGAATTTGAAAATTTTATTCCTGAGGTGCAATCCCCGGACCCCCTCTCCTTCCACACAGTGTTCGCTTCACCAAGCATAGAACCAGCCAGGATTTCAATCTGCTTTCACCACTGTTTGCAGTACCAAAAGAATTGGAACCGTATGTAAAATGCAAATAAAAACAGATTCAAGTAAATTCTATAAATTCTCTGTCACTTCGAATTTCGTCAAAACGGCACAAAGAAAAAATATTTAAAGTTTCACCTCATCACCTGTGCTTAGTTTTGTAAATATTTGCAAATCCTGAATTTGAGTCTTGCTATACATTCCAAAACAACTGTGACAGGGAACTGGAAAGACTTAATGTTAAGAAGTGATGTTTGTATGCTTGGTTTTAGTTGGTTTTAGTCCATTCTAGCATATTTCTAGTGTATTTATTGTATTTATATATTTATTCTGAGTTACATGTTTCATGTTTAGAGAATGAATGCTTGCAGTCTCATGTCTTACTTTCCTCTTGTTTCTTTGTGTGGTGTCTTTAAAAGATTCTCACTCTTTCTTTTCCATTTCGGTTTGGTAATTCCTCTTCCTTCTCTCTTGCTGTTCTGATTGGACTATCCACACTTAGAGCAGTTCAGTTAGGCACGGGTGATTAGTTAGTTCAAAGTTAGGATCCCACCTACTTCTCTCTCTCTCTCCTATCACCGTCCTTGCTTTTCTAGATCCGCCTCTCCTCTCACCTGTTCTGAGTTTAGCTGGGCCTCCACTTAATTTGTTTGTGTATAAAAGACCCACTTTCCTGCTGCTTCTTGTCGACTCGTTTCTTCCGCCTAAGCTCGCTTTGGTCAAGTCTCGATTTCTGCATCTTTTCTCTCGATTTCTGCAAGTTTGTATTTCGTGATTTCTCCCGTGAGTCTTGTTTACGTTGTTGTTTGCGTTGTGTGATTGAGATAGTGATTGTGAGTACCACGTTTACCCTTTATTCCCATTGTACCAACTTTGTTAGAGATTTCCTTTGTGCTACCCTTATCCTCTCCAACTCCCCCTTTCCTTCCCCATCCAATCCCTTTAGTATTTCCCTGTGTTACTGTCTTTGTGCGGACTGACTTCCTGGTTTATAGATCTTTCTGCTTGTCCCTTGATTTACGATTCTGCCTTGCCTAAACCATTCCTGTTGCCTGGCTTTGATTTCTGTTCTGTATGACCATGAGCTCACCTAATAAACGCCCTGCCATTGCTGAACTGCATTTGGAGTCTCAAGCCATTCCTTTCACTTAAAAATTTGCGGAATCTTCTGAAAACCATCCATAGTGCCACAAGGAAACGGATGAATTTGGTGAGAAGTGATACAATTATGACTCAGTATAAAATAAGCTGTCATCAAAAGCACAATCATTTACCAGCAAGTCAGTTTGAGGTTCGCTGTTTTGCCAAAAGCTGCCAGAACAAATAATGAAACAATATGAAAACAACTTCATCATCGGCAGTGCAGTGCAGTGCGTCAGTGAACACTGTTTGTCATGGCATTATAAAATACTTAAGCCTCAACTATGCAAAGAGGAAGCCATACATCAACACCATCCAGAAACACAGGAACCTTCTCTGGGCTTGACTGATACGAAGAGGAAAAGTGCGTTGTGGTCTGACCGGTCCATCTTTCAAGTTGTTTTTGGAAATAAGAAAGTTGTGCTCTCAGGAACAAAGAGGAGAAGGACCATCCCGACTGTTGTTTGTGACAAATTCTAAAGCCAGTACCAGTCATGGCCTGGGGCTGCATTAGTGCTCTCGGCATGGGCAACCTGCACATCCGCGTAGGCACGACTGACACAGAATACTAGTGTAATGGCCGGTAGTATGCGGAGGCCAAGCGCAACGACAGAGGGAAAAGAGTAGCACGAACACAGTTCAAACACAGAGAATAATATAGACCAAACGCAAGTACTCGCGCTTCCAAAGGACGTATAACAGTCCGAACCACGGAAGCAAAGCGAGATAGAAAAAGGGAGAAGAAACTCCAAAAATCAGAAGATAGAAAGTCATACAAAACCTGACTAAAGAAATCTTCGGCTGTAGTGCGTAGCTAAACACAGACACTCTTGTGAAGGAGGCTTGCCGGACATCCTGCTTATATAGATTCTGGTAAAGCGCCGCCCCAGCTCAATCAGCCAGCTGGGTAAAGAATTCGATTGCTCAGGAAACTATATCGTCCCGGGACAAGAGCCGCAAAAAAAAATCCAATCATACGCACACCTCGCAAACCATGACAGGACCCCCCCCCTTCTAAGGAACAGCCCCAGAAGTTCCCAGAGAGCCCTGCGCACGGAATTCAGAGATAAGGGTGGGATCCAGGATATCCCGAGAAGGAACCCAGCACCGCTCCTCAGGACCATAACCCCCTAGTCAACTAAAAACTGAGCTCCATGACCCACACGCCTCTTGGCTAAAATACGACGCACAGTGTAAACAGGACCCCCCTCAATCATCCGCGGCGGTGGGGGGGGGGTTTGTCGACCGGAGCCAAGACGGAAGTGCTAACAGGTTTGAGCCTGGAGACATGAAAAGAGGGATGGATCCGTAAGGATCTAGGGAGCTTCAACCGGACCGTGACAGGATTGATCCTTCGCACAATCTTAAAAGGACCAATAAAGCGGGGAGCCAATTTCCGTGACTCCACTCAAGGGCAGGTCCCGCGTGGAAAGCCAGACCCTTTGGCCAACCTGATAAGATGGGGCCGAACAGCGCCTTCTATCTGCGGCAGTCTTTTGTTTCCGTCCAGAGCGCAACAAAGAGGAATGGACCCCGACCCAAACAGACTGACAACGCCGAACAAAGTGATTAACCGAAGGAACCTCTGAATCCCTGTCAGTCTCAGGAAACAGCAGAGGCTGATAACCCAACTGAGCCTCAAACGGGGAAAGGCTTGTGGAGGAGTTACCCAGTGAATTGTGGGAATATTCGGGCTATGCTAAAAATTGACTCCACGAAGATGGGTTGTCAGCCGCTAAACATCGAAGAGTATTCTCCAAGGACTGGTTGGTTCGCTCTGTCTGCCTGTTAGTCTCTGGGTGGAAACCAGAGGAAAGGCTCACGGTGGCCCCAAACTGTTTGCAAAACGCATGCCAGAATTTGGCCATAAATTGAGGGCCGCGGTCAGAAACCACATCTTGAGGAATGCCGTGCAGCCGGAAAACATGGTCCACAACAAGAAGGGCCGTCTCCCATGCCGAAGGCAGCTTGGGCAGCGCGATAAAGTGGGCGGCCTTAGAAAAACGGTCAACCACGACCAGGATGACCATGTTGCCTTCCGAAACAGGCAGCCCCGTAGCAAAATCAAGAGCGATATGGCTCCACGGGTGCTGAGGGACGGGCAAGGGCCGCAGCAGACCAGAGGGGGGGAGGTGGGAAGTCTTGTTCCTAGCGCAAATACAGCACACCGCGACAAACTCCCGGATGTCCTCAATCATGCAGCGTCACCAAAAACGTCGAGCCGAGAACTGCTTGGTCCGACGAACCCCCGGGTGACCCGCCAGACAGGAAGAGTGCCCCCACTGGAGAACTTGGGACTGCACTGCCAAAGGAACAAACAAACAGCCAGGCGGCTCCCCACCAGGACCGGGATCAGTTCTCAACGCCTCCTGCACAACAGACTCAACGTCCCACTGAATGGGAGCCACAATCTGAGCTGCTGGGATAACCGGCTCAGGAATGGGTTCACGACCGGAGCGGTCGTAAATCCGCGACAAAGCATCGGGCTTGATGTTTTTAGACCCCGGGTGATAGGTTAACGTAAAGTTAAAGCCGTTAAAAAACGACCACTGCGCCTGCCGAGAATTACGTCGTTTAGTCTGTTGGATGTATTGGAGATTTTTATGATCCGTCCAAACCACAAACGGATGTTCAGCCCCCTCCAACCAATGGCACCACTCTTCTAATGGCATCTTGACAGCGAATAACTCCTGGTCACCAATGCTGTAATTCCGTTCGGCCGCCGACAACGACCGGGAGAAGTAGGCGCATGGGCGCAACTTATTGTCCTGAAGGGGGTGCTGAGAAAAAATGGCACCTACCCCGACTTCCGACGCATCCACCTCCACAACAAATGGGAGGGAGGGGTCGGGCAAAACGAGAATGGGTTCTGAGCTAAATCGTTTCTCTAACTCCTGAAAAGCAGCCTCAGCTGCTGGAGACCAAGCAAACAATGAGGAGGTATTCTACTTCGTGACCGCGATAATGGGGGCAGCTACCGTGCTAAAATTACGGATAAACCTCCAATAAAACTTAGCAAACCCCAAAAACCGTTGCACCTCCTTAATATTTTGAGGGGCAGGCTAATCCCTGACCGCTGCCACTTTGTCAGGATCCATGCGGACCGACCCTTCTGAAACAATGAAGCCAAGAAACGAAACCGTCTTGGCATGAAAAACGCATTTCTCAGCCTTGACAAAAAACTTGCCTTTAAGGAGGGCCTCAAGCACTTGTCTGATGTGTTGTTTATGCTCCAAGAGAGTTGAAGAGAAAATCAGAATATCGTCAAGGTAGACAAAGACGAATCTCTCCAACATCTCTCAGATGACGTCTTTAACGAGTGCCTGGAACACAGAGGGGCATTAACCAATCCAAACGGCATGACCAAATATTCATAGTACCCGTCATGCGTATTAAATGCCGTTTTCCACTCGTCCCCCTCACGGATCCGAACCAAGTTATAAGCATTCCGGAGGTCTAGCTAAGTAAAAAACGACGCCTCCTGCAGCCGTTCAAATGCGGAGTTCATCAACAGAAGTGGGGATCGGTTTTTAATAGTGATATTATTATATCAGATTCCGAGTCAGAGAAGTCCTCCGAATAGCAATCCTCCTCTGGCTGCCGCCAGTCAAATTGAGGATCCCATTCCAACCCCTCCTCCGCCCCTTTCTGTAGATTAGGAGGGTTGTGTGAGACAAACTCCTCAGAATCACTCCAGGCGTCAGCCTCCCCGATAAGTTGAAGCCCGGGATGACACGCCAAACTCTCCCTACAGTGGGACCTACAATCAGTGCCCCACTGGATGATCGGGTTATCCTGGCTTCCCCAAATGATATGAGGCCTATGTTCCCGTAGCCAAGAGTAACCTAAAACGACAGGGAAAACAGGTGAACTGATAATAAAAAACCGGACCTCCTCAGAATGGCCACCAAAAGAGATGAACATAGTCAGTGATTCAGAAACTTCGGTTATAAATCCAGTTCCCAGCGGACGACCGTCCAAAGATCTAACAGAGCGTGAATGTAAAAGAGGGCGGATAGGAATGGAATGTCTCCTAGCCCACTCTGCATCCATAAAACAATCCACTGCGCCAGAGTTCACAAAAGCTTTGATAACTATTCTCTGTCTCCCCACAGTCAATTCTACAGGCATTAAAGTTCAGAAGGGAAATTGGGTCTGTCTCTCTAACACCCCCCATACCGCTAGAGGGACTTCCCGTTTTCCTGAAGCTCAGGGCAGGTTTGTTACTATTATAGCAGATTATATGTCTGCGAACGGGCTTACGAGCTCGGCTCTCATATGAGCCATCAACCTGGATTGGCTCACCAGGAGTCGAATTTCGAGTGGGCAGAATGAAAGCTGTATGTTTACTGCTAGGAGCATTAGCCCCATTGCCAGCAAGAGTCAATGCAGTACATTTCTCCCTGTTACGTTCGCAGATACGATTATCAATTCGCACCGTAGTGCAAACCAGTGAATCTAGAGATAAACAAGGCTCCAATGCAGCCAGAGCGGCCTTAACCTCCTCGGCCAAAGCGTGAACGAACACTGTCATAAGAGGCGCTTCTGGCCAGCCGGTCTGTGTCGCCAAGGAGCAAAATGTGATTGAAAACGCAGCAACACTCTCAGAGCCCTGCCTTAAATGCATTAAACGCGTAGCCGCGTCCTGGCCACAAACATCCTGATCAAACACCGATACCATTTCTCTAACAAGAGTCTCCACAGTATTCACTACTGGTGAATCAGATCGAATAAGTGGGCCGACCCAAGTGAGTGCTGTGTCGGTTAACAGGGATAAAATAAATGAAACCCGAGACTCTTCATTCACGAACCGTGAAGGCTGCGCTTTAAAAAATATCTCACACTAGGCAATGAAATCTTTACATCTTCCTGCCTCACCTCTATATCTTGGGGGTAACTGAAGCTTTGGCTCTCCTGAAAGATGTACGGACTGTGCTTGTGCAACATTTTGTGTGATTTGCGTGGACAAGGCTCTAATAATCTCAGTGAGAGTTAACAGAACATTCTCCTGTCTCTCCATGGCATTCGCCTGAAGGCGGACTCTCTCCGCCAACTCTGCTTGTTGATTATTCAGGCTAGAAAGACCCTTGCCATAACCAGAGAGAACAGCTTGTTGGTTAGCCACAACTTTCTCTAACGCAGCCTTTCCTGACGACTCCTTGTCGGCGAGAGTGTTCTGTAATGGCTGGTAGTACACGGAGGCCAAGCGCAACGCCAGAGAGAAAGAGAGTAGCACGGACGCAGTACAAACACAGAGTAAAATATAGACCAAACGCAAGTACTTGCGCTTCCAAAGGACGTGTAATAGTCCGATCCACGGAAGCAAAGTGAGATAGAAAAAGGGAGAAGACACTCCAAAAATCAGAAGATAGAGAGTCATACAAAACCTGACTAAAGAAATCTGCGGTTGTAGTGCGAAGCTAAACACAGACACTCTAGCGAAGGAGGCGTGCCGGACTTCCTGCTTATACAGATTCTGGGAAAGCACTGCCCCAGCGCAATCAGCCAGCTGGGTAAAGAATTTGATTGCCCAGGAAACGATATCGTCCCGGGACGAGAGCCGCAAAGAAAAGTCCAAACAAACGCACACCTCGCAAACCATGAAAACTAGTGCATTTTGGATGAGCATATTTTGCCTTCCAGACATCATTTTCTTAGGGACGCCCCTGCTTGCTCCAGCAAGATGACTCAAAGCCACATTCTGCACATATTACAAAACCATGATTTCATAAACATGGGGTGTGGGCAGTAGACAGGCCTGCCTGCAGGCCAGACCGATCACCCATTGAAAACGTGGCTGATCATGAAGTGAAAAAAAAACGACAATAGAGACCCCACACTGTTGACCAACTGATGTCCTATGTCAGGCAAGAATGGGAAGAAATTCCACTTTCAATTCTGCAACAATTAGACTAGTGTCCTCAGTTCCAGCAAACACAAAACGTTCAACTAACGTTAGCGTGTGGTTCTCCTAAGGTTAGATTTACAAAGACCAAAAACTAGCGTTTAGAAAATGTTCGCTCAAGGTTATGTATTCACAGAACGTTCCCCTAACGTTCAGGGAACTTAAAATTCCAACGTTCTCAAAGAGTGTCATTGTGCTCTTCACACAATGTTCCCAGTTGGTTGTATTTTGGTATTACTGAAAACAACGAAAAGAGAACGTTCCTAGAACGTTATGCAGTAGTTGACAGCGATGGACCAACACAATTTTATATAAATCAGCTGTAGTCTTATTTTTCAGGACGAAATATAAAGATACAAAATAAACGGACTGATGGAAAAATAGGAAAGCTTCAGAGATATATCAGTATAAACACATGAACACACGAACGATACTAATAATAATAATAATAATAATAATAATAATAGTAATATGATCTGATTAATGATTTAAAAAAATTAATACACCCGACTTAATCTTTAAATTTTTATGAACGGTATAAAGAAAAACTTGATGTATTCAGTTGTTCGCTTAATCTAACAGATTCAAACGTTTTCTCGTCTCGCGTAATAAAAATATAAAAATAGGTACTCCGGGGAGATTGTAGCATTCGCGGGTTGAAGACTGCGGAGAGACAGGTCCACGGAGAGAAACTGAGAATATAGCGAGGATGTCGATATTTTATTTACATAATTTTGATAATCAATTTAGGTGATTAGAGGATAATTTATAGGTGTCATAATCCGTTTCTGTGTGATTAGTTTCGAATGAGTGACACTGTAAATAGTGAAGGTGGTCTCTCTTTTAGTTTACTTCTACTTTAACTATAATTATTTCATAGCGTTGGGAATAGGACATTTAAGTATAGAATGGAATAGCATGGAAAGTTATTTCATCACTGTTTAATAGTGTTGGTGCCATCGCAACACTCAGTAAAGGTAAGTAAAATTATCAAACGTTATAGAAAAGTTTTGTTGTACCGTTGAACTGTTAGCTAACTTAGCTAACATTTGTCTGAGAAGCTAGAGTCAGTATAACACTGGTCTCCCGCTGCTGTGACAACGGCCATAACGGTATACAAGTTACTGTTATGCGGTGGATTTTAACGATTTCCACTGGAGCACTTCAGTGCAGTTCAGAAGTCCGGAACTATCCACTGCTGGCCTTAAGCAGCATCGCTCGCACAAGAATTGTCTGACCTGTGTTGCATTATGAACTGCTAAGTAAAACAGGGACCTTGCGCTTTCTTTATAAGCCTCATTGTGCACAAATGTGGATGTTAAGGAACATATTCCAGTAACATTTAGAAATCAATCAGTTTGTGTCTTGCCTGATTTCCTATGACTATCTAATTACTGTGTCTCATTCACATGGATGAACTTAACCTAAACGCCCACTGGCACTCAATTTAAATAAAATTTGAATTACGACTGATTGTGTAAATCAAGTTTAATTCTTCAGTATCATAGTTTACAAGCTAAACAGAACTAGACCAGCAGGAAAAGAGAAGAAAAGTGGCCAAAAAAGGAAGTGGCTATTTGCCCGGCAGCGGGGTGAATTGGGGGAAAGAGATCAGTTCTCTGCCCCGCAGCGGGGTGGACAAGAGAAGCAGTTCAGCTATTCGCACCACGGCGGTGCGGATAAGAGAAGCACTTCTGCTATTTGCCCCACAGCTGGGCCAATAAGTGATTTCATTTTATAATCCGCCCCACACTCCTTTAACTTTGGCACTGAGGCGCTGTGGGGTGAATAGCCTCTTCCAAAGAAAAAATAAGACATTCCTAAACACAGCAAAATATTTCATATTTTGAATGCATAAATTCAATGGCATTATCGTAGAAATGAATCCCTATTGTCTCATGAAGTGGTATTGTACAAGCTTTGAACATTGTTCTACAGGGCATAACTATATGCATTGGTTATGGATTTCTTTACAGCAGCAAACTCTGGCGTACTATATCAAACTTTATTAATTGTGCCTTTTTAAAATTTTTAGGCCAGCTGACAGCCGACTGGAGGAATGAGACTCGTGACAGCTGCAACACAAGCATGCAGGCATTAGCCCTAACCTGCATATTTACATACATGCCTACATACATATATGCACTAATTAAACTATTTTCCAAATAAGTGAGCTTTCTGTTCCATCTCTGAGTTTCTCTGTCCATTCATCAATGACTGCAAAATGAGGGGCCAGCTTATTACTAACTGTGGGTGCAGCAGCTGGCTGCCTCACTAGCTTTGGACCTCAAAGTTTTAGCACGCAACACACTGATATCGGAAAGCAAAAGTCTTGAAGCTAAATTCTTCTATTAGTATCATTATTACAAAACTGAAATCAAACAAAATAGAAAAATAGTAGACTTTCGACTTTTCTTAGTAAACTAACCGAAATTAGTGCGCTGGTCAAAAGACCGTGTTGCATCAAGGTCCAGTGGCTTCTGCCGTTTCGCGGGCTCACGATGTATTTATACTATACACACAGCAACCAATGAGAAAACACCATTCTATCGCGTCATTAGTCACTGGCCAAACCTTCATTCCACATTACAACACGGAACGGAAAATACTTCAAACCCAAACATCTCAAACAGAATATTGATTCAAATGATCTTAAATTATATGTGTAGAAAACGGCTGCAACACTAACATCCAGAGAGACTAACTGAAACGTTGGCATAAAGTTTTCCAAAGGCTAGTTATAATGTAAAGCAGGGGTGGGGAAGCTTTTCCAGAAAGGGCCGGTGTGGGTGCATGCTTTCATTCCAACTAGGTAATTACACACCTGATTCTACTAATCAAGGTCCTTAGCAAAGATCCCAGAGGTTGATTAGTAGAACCAGGTGTGTAGCCGCTTGGTTGAAATGAAAGCCTGCACCCACACCGGCCCTATCTGGATAAGGTTCCCCATCCCTGGGTTAGGGGAAGGTTACTACAACCAAAATACACTGCCCGGCCAAAAAAAAAAGTCACCATTTGGAAATGAATGAACAAATTTTATTATTGGATCATGATTGCGGTTATTAGTATGTTTCAGTTGGCAATAATCATTTTAACCCTGACTGATGAAGTGCATTGCTACTCATTGTTACGCATGTTAGTTTATGCGTATATTTAATTGTTGTAATCTCTGCGTAGGCTGTGTGTCGTTTGGTTCCTTCTGCTGTCTACTTCTCACTATCATTCTCATTAGGTCTCCAGCTGTTACGCGTTTTCTCATCAATTCAACCATTCCGTTACCCAATGAGAAGGCGGCCGACTCCCCTATTTAAGACTTGCTGCATCGACAGAAAGGGGGGGGGGGACTTCTTTGTTGCTGATGTTTTTGTTGTTAGAGTTAGTCTTGTCATTTGTTGATCTATGTAGTGTGGTTGATTTGTCCCTTGTATAGTTTTTTTTTTTTTTTCTGTTGCATGTTAATGGTATTTGTAGACTTCGTCAGGGGAGGGAGACAGGGTAGAGACCACGGGGTATACATCTTGCCCGTAGGATGTTACTCTGTTAAATACACCAGATCAGAGGGCGTGCGCCATCCGCTGTATTTTTTTAGTGAGCGAGTGCTCACTGTCAAGGGGCTGGGGTTTTTTTTTGTTTTCTTATCTATTTTCTTTGGCAGCCGCCCACTACGTTTCCCTGCTCCTGAACGTATGTCTGTGAGTTTTTATTTTATGTGTGGCCATTTTTAAAGTACAAGGTAAATAAAATTCCTTGTAGCAAATCTAACTGCCTATGTAGTTTACCTTCGCATGTCATGCACAATTGCATCAAGTTATGTTACGGCTCCGCAACAGCCCTTGACTGACTGATCCTTCAGGGGTCGTAACATAAATGGGGGCTCGTCCGGGAGTTTTTTATGGACTGTCAGTGTCTATGAATGGTGCATTGTGCGTGACGGTGGAGGAATCGTTCTGGGTCGCGTGGGCGCGTACCCCAGTTTTGAATTTTTGGTAGGTAGTTGTGTGGTCGGTTCTATTTTGTGGTTTGGCCTGGAAGAGGTATTTGGATAGGGAGAGACTGGAATATGGCATCATTTGATTTAGATGACTTTTTGAGGGATCCTTCAGTCACTCGCCTTGAGCAGTGCCGTAAGAAGGATTTATATGCCATTGCGGCGCATTTTGGTGTTGAGCCTTCGAAGGCTTTAGTGAAAACCGCTCTGAGAGAGGCTGTTAAGCAGGTGCTGGTTGATCGTAAGGTATTGGGCCTGAGTGCCTTTGTCTCTGATGAGCCGCTGGTTGACATGGGTGAATTGCAGGATGAAGAGGGGAAAGCCTCTGTTCCGATGCCCATGCCTAGTTCGCCGGTTGTTGAGGCAGGGATAGGTCTAACATCTACCGTGGTTGAAGCCGTGGAGTCTAGACCGCCACCACGTTCTTTGCCTCGTTTTGACCCGAAATCTCCTGAGAGATTTTCATTTCATTCGCCTCCCTCGGATGCTACTGATGCGCGCTTAAAAGTGCGCTTAGCTCGTTTGCAGGTAGAGGCTCAAGAAAGGGAGAGGCGGGCGGAGCATGCGCACCGCTTGGAGATCCGAAGGCTTGAGATTCAAGCAGACAAAGAGGTGCGTTTACGAAAGTTAGAGTTGGAAGCGGGAGGAGCTGGGCTCTTTTCGTCCGCGTCCTCTGTCATGCCCTCTTTACCTGCGTATGAGCCTGAGAGGTTTGATGTGAGGAAGAACATTGCGTCGGTTCCTCCGTTTAATGAGGTTGATGTGGATGCCTATTTCAGTGCATTTGAACGCATTGCTGCGTCATTAAAGTGGCCTAAGGATACGTGGCCTCTGTTGTTACAATGTAAGCTCACTGGTAAGGCTCAGGAGGCATTGGCTGCGTTGTCTTTTGCAGATAGTATGATTTATGACAAAGTTAAGTCAGCTGTGTTGCGTGCCTTTGAACTGGTTCCAGAAGCGTACAGGCAATGATTTCGAAACCATAAAAAAGCTGCCACTAGGACTTATATGGAGTTTGCTAGGGAGAAGGAGATGCTGTTCGATCGCTGGTGTGCTGCCAGTAAGGCCATCGATCTGTCATCTCTCCGGGAGCTTATTTTGATCGAGGAATTTAAGAACTGTTTGCCTGATCGTTTAGTCACATATCTAAATGAACAGAAGGCTTCTTCGTTGTCTGTAGCCGCTGTACTGGCGGATGAGTTTGCTCTGACTCACAAGATTGTGAGTAGGACGATTGTGAGTAGGACTTCGGAGTCGCTGGCACCTGCTGTTAAACCGCAGGCCAGTCTTCCGCGTGAGGTAGGTTCCTCCTCTAGAGAGGAGAGAGTGTGTTTTTATTGCCGTAAGCCTGGCCATATTATCGCAGACTGTTTGGCGTTAAAGCGCAAACAAGCCAAAGCTCCGTCCGATAAACCTAAAGGCGTGGGTCTTATTAAAACTCTGTCTCATAGCGTGACTATGCCCCAGGTATCCTGTGACGCTGAAGTACCTGATCCGATATATGAGCCGTTCATTTTACAAGGTTCGGTTTCACTGAAAAATAATCCTAATGATAAACGGCAGGTGACAATACTGCGAGATACCGGTGCTGTGCAGTCATTTGTTCTGTCGGATGTGTTACCATTTTCAAGTGATTCCTATTGTGGTTCTAGTGTTCTGGTTCAAGGCATAGAGATGGGTTATGTGCCCGTTCCTTTACATCAGATATGTTTGTCATGTGAGTTGGTAAGTGGTGAATTTCGGGTTGGTGTGCGATCTACTCTGCCCGTAAAAGGTGTTACCTTTATATTGGGTAATGATCTTGCTGGTGGTAAGGTGTTGCCTGTTTTAGAGCTGCTGGAGCATCCTGAAGTGCAAGAGGTAGCTGAACCTTTTTCACACATTTTCCCCGCTTGTGCGGTGACTCGAGCTCAGTCCCGTAAGTTGGGTAGCGTGGTGGATTTGTCTGATTTGGTGTACGCTGCTGATGTGCTCTGCTCTGTCCCTACACCTTCTAAGACTGTATGTGTTGATTCCAACATTGACTTTACCAACATGTCTATTTCTCGTGACGAGCTGATAGCTGCACAGAAAAATGATCCTACCCTCGCCAAGTATTTTGACGCTGCCCGTGGTAATGTTAAAGCCCATAATACGGAGTATGTTATAGAGGACAATGTCCTTATGCGTATGTGGACTGCCCATCCTGACGCGGGTGAGTGGAGTGTGGTTCAGCAGATTGTGGTGCCTACAACTTTTCGATAGCAAGTTTTGTCCCTTGCACATGATAACATCTGGTCTGGTCATTTAGGCATTACGAAAACCTATGATCGCGTGTTGAGGCAGTTCTTTTGGCCAGGGCTGAAACGGGATGTGGCTGCCTATTGTCATAGTTGCCATACCTGTCAGATTGCTGGCAAACCTAATCAAGCTGTCCCTGTCGCTCCGTTGCACCCAATTCCCGTGTTAGCTGAGCCGTTTCAGCACGTTTTGGTTGATGTTGTTGGTCCATTGACCAAGTCTAAGTCAGGCAACCAATTTTTGTTAACCATCATGTGTTTAGCTACACGGTACCCAGAGGCTATTCCGTTACGCAAAATCACTGCTCAGTCTGTAGTTAAGGCGTTAACAAAGTTTTTCTCAACCTTTGGACTCCCTAAAGTTGTTCAAACAGACCAAGGGTCAAACTTCATGTCCAATGTGTTCAAGCAAGTACTGTCCTCTCTATCTATTGAGCATCGCGTGTCGAGTGCATACCACCCTGAGTCACAGGGAGCGTTAGACCGGTGGCATCAAACGCTCAAGTCTGTACTCAGAAAGTACTGTTTAGAGACGGGGAAAGACTGGGACGAGGGCGTGTTTTTTGCTTTGTTCGCACTCCGCGAAGTAGTACAGGAATCCCTTGGGTTTAGTCCTGCTGAATTGGTGTTTGGACACACTGTTCGTGGTCCACTTAGTGTGCTTAAAGACCAGCTTAGCTCAAGGAAGGTTTCCCCTGCTGAGAATGTATTAAGCTATGTGCGTCGCTTTCGTGAGCGGTTGCATAGTGCTTGTACTATGGCTAGGGAGGCGCTTTCGACTACGCAGGAGCGCATGAAAAGCCGTTATGATCAAAAGGCTGTTCCCCGTGTGTTGTACCCAGGTGATCAGGTTCTGGTGTTACAACCTACCATAGGTTCCTCCTTGTCTGCACGTGTTTCAGGTCCATATGTGGTGGAGAGTAAGCTCAGTGACACGGACTACGTTATTCAAACCCCTGATCGGAGACGCAAGACTCGAGTTTGCCATGTGAACATGTTAAAGCTCTATCATTCTCGAGCTCAGGAGAGTACAGATGAAAAAGGTCCACAGGGGCCACTCGTCAAATCTGCTCTTCCTGTAATAATACCAGTTTGCTCGGGTGATGTTGAGTCACAGGACGAGGATGGGTTGGAGCAGCGTGGTTCCCTTCTGCAAATGCCTCGGTTGTTGAACTCTGAGTTATTGCAATCTCTTGAGTCACATCTGTCTTATTTAGACAGTGATAAGAGATCTTGTGTGTGTAATCTAATAGGTAAGTTTCCGTGTCTATTTAATGATGTCCCTTCGAGAACGACTGTCATTGAGCATGATATAGATGTTGGCTCTGCCAGGCCAATTAAGCAACACCCCTACCGCGTAAATATGGCTAAACATGAGATTATGAGAAAGGAGGTAAAGTATTTGATGGATCATGGTCTGGCTTTACCTAGTTCTAGTCCGTGGAGCTCACCTTGCATTTTAGTTCCAAAGCCAGATGGTACCTTTCGTTTTTGCACGGATTATCGGAAGGTGAACAGCGTGACCATCCCAGACTCCTGTCCGTTACCACGCATAGACGATTGTGTTGATACCATTGGCTCTGCAAAGTATGTAACAAAATTAGATCTGCTGAAAGGATACTGGCAGGTACCCCTTTCTGCTAGAGCATGTGAAATCTCTGCATTTGTGACCCCTGACTCCTTCCAACAATATACAGTGATGGCTTTTGGCATGCGTAATGCGCCTGCCACATTCCAACGCTTAGTTCATTGTGTGTTGGCTGACGTTCCGCACTGCACTGCTTACCTTGATGACCTGGTGGTTTATTCCAAAGATTGGAACTCTCACATGGCTACCCTGAGGCTGGTGTTCGATCGTTTAGCTCAGGCATCATTGACGCTCAATCTTGCCAAGCGCGAGTTCGGCAAGGCTACCGTTACCTACTTGGGTAAGCAGGTGGGTGGTGGGGTTGTACGTCCCGTGGAGGCTAAGGTGGCTGCAATAACATCTTTCCCTGTGCCAAGCACCAGGCGTGAACTTCGTCGATTTCTCGGGATGGCTGGTTACTACCGAGCCTTTTGCAAGAATTTTTCAGCTACTGTTGCACCTTTAACAACTATGGTGAGTCCGCTGGTCCCGTATAAATGGACTCCTAAATGCCAACGTGCATTTGAGTGTGCCAAAGCTTTGCTTTGTAACGCACCGGTCCTCGCTGCTCCTGACTTCGAGAGACCTTTCAAAGTGGAGGTAGACGCTAGCCACATAGGTGCAGGTGCTGTGCTCTTGCAGGAGGATGCATCGGGTCTAGACCATCCGATATGTTACTTCTCTAGAAAGTTTAATGTATGTCAAGGTAGATATTCTACCATCGAGCAAGAGACCCTCGCATTATTGATGGCCCTCGAATTTTTTGAGGTTTACGTGGGATCTAGTGTGGTTCCTGTTGTGATCTATACAGATCACAACCCGTTAGTTTTCCTGCGTCGCATGTATAATAAAAATCGGAGGCTCATGCGGTGGGCTCTCATTCTTCAGGGCTATAATATAGAGATCCGACACAAGAAGGGCAGTGAAAACGTCTGTGCTGATGCCCTTTCGAGAGTGTAGGCCATGGTGTAGGTAAATGTTGTATGAGATTTTTGTTGTTTATAATGTTTGTATTTTCCTCTAGGAACGATGCATCATGTTTGGTCAATTTTTGTATATTTTTCGCAAACCAGTACAGGTTTGCTCTTAAGTGTGGGGGTGTTACGCTCGTTAGCTTATGCGTATATTTAATTGTTGTAATATCTGCGTAGGCTGTGTGTCGTTTGGTTCCTTCTGCTGTCTACTTCTCACTATCATTCTCATTAGGTCTCCAGCTGTTACGCATTTTCTCATCAATTCAACCATTCCGTTACCCAATGAGAAGGCGGCCGACTCCCCTTTTTAAGACCTGCTGCATCGACAGAAAGGGGGGACTTCTTTGTTGCTGATGTTTTTGTTGTTAGAGTTAGTCTTGTCATTTGTTGATCTATGTAGTGTGGTTGATTTGTCCCTTGTATAGTTTTTGTTTTTTTTTTTTTTCTGTCGTATGTTAATGGTATTTGTAGACTACGTCAGGGGAGGGAGACAGGGTAGAGACCTCAGGGTATACATCTTGCCCGTAGGATGTTACTCTGTTAAATACACCAGATTAGAGGGCGTGCGCCATCCGCTGTATTTTTTTAGTGAGCGAGTGCTCACTGTCAAGGGGCTGGGGTTTTTTTTTGTTTTCTTATCTATTTTCTTTGGCAGCCGCCCACTACGTTTCCCTGCTCCTGAACGTATGTCTGTGAGTTTTTTTTATTTTATGTGTGGCCATTTTTAAAGTACAAGGTAAATAAAATTCCTTGTAGCAAATCTAACTGCCTATGTAGTTTACCTTCGCATGTCATGCACAATTGCATCAAGTTATGTTACGGCTCCGCAACAGCCCTTGACTGACTGATCCTTCAGGGGTCGTAACACTCATTTCTTAAAAAATCATGTCAGAAGACGCATCCCTTGACGGTGGAAATGATGTTACAGTATTATAGAACGGGCAAGTTATTGGCCTGTATCTAGCAAAGAAAACCATGAATGACAAAAACAAGTATGAGGAATCGTTTTCACAGACAAATTTGCCACCAAAAAGTCCTGACCTTAAACACATTAAAAGTTATTGGGATGTGCTCAAGAAAGACAACCAAGTGGTTCAACCATTTTATCGTGAAGACAAGATCTCGGCCAAAAATTATGGCATTTCTGATTGAAAATAAATGTTCTGGCATTGCATATGGTTGTCAAAATGATGACAAGACGAATTTGCACTGTAATCAAAGCTAAAGGGGTTCCAACTAAATATTTGAGTACGCAACTTTTTTTTTGGCCAGGCAGTGTATAATGTTCTGTAAAGGTAGCCCAAAGGTTCCCACATTACGAAAGTTAGAAGAACATTTGGAGAACGTTGGGGGAACAAAAATATGCAACCAAGAACTAACATTGTATTTCCGTCAGGAAAACTTTCCTGGGGAACCGCAGAGTAACCAAACAAACCTTCTGGGAATTTTCCCACAGCCAAAAAATAACGTTGCCAGAACGTTCAGGGAACCAGAATTTGTTAGCTTAAAGGTTAGGGGAACGTTAATACAACCAAAATAGAACGCTCTGTGTTGGAGCCATATACGGACAGCATGTAAACATTGTTTATGTTGCACCTTATACTACGTTATCCACGGTAATTGGCACATCACGTGGGCACATAGAGACATATACACTGCTCAAAAAAATAAAGGGAACACTAAAATAACACATCCTAGATCTGAATGAATGAAATATTCTTATTAAATACTTTGTTCTTTACATAGTTGAATGTGCTGACAACAAAATCACACAAAAATTATCAATGGAAATCAAATTTATGAACCCATGGAGGTCTGGATTTGGAGTCACGCTCAAAATTAAAGTGGAAAAACACACTACAGGCTGATCCAACTTTGATGTAATGTCCTTAAAACAGGTCAAAATGAGGCTCAGTAGTGTGTGTGGCCTCCACGTGCCTGTATGACCTCCCTACAACGCCTGGGCATGCTCCTGATGAGGTGGCGGATGGTCTCTTGAGGGATCTCCTCCCAGACCTGGACTAAAGCATCCGCCAACTCCTGGACAGTCTGTGGTGCAACGTGGCGTTGGTGGATGGAGTGAGACATGATGTCCCAGATGTGCTCAATTGGATTCAGGTCTGGGGAACGGGCGGGCCAGTCCATAGCATCAATGCCTTCGTCTTGCAGGAACTGCTGACACACTCCAGCCACATGAGGTCTAGCATTGTCTTGCATTAGGAGGAACCCAGGGCCAACCGCACCAGCATATGGTCTCAAGGGGTCTGAGGATCTCATCTCGGTACCTAATGGCAGTCAGGCTACCTCTGGCGAGCACATGGAGGGCTCTGCGGCCCCCCAAAGAAATGCCACCCCACACCATTACTGACCCACTGCCAAACCGGTCATGCTGGAGGATGTTGCAGGCAGCAGAACGTTCTCCACGGCGTCTCCAGACTGTCACGTCTGTCACATGCTCAGTGTGAACCTGCTTTCATCTGTGAAGAGCACAGGGCGCCAGTGGCGAATTTGCCAAACTTGGTGTTCTCTGGCAAACGCCAAACGTCCTGCACGGTGTTGGGCTGTAAGCACAACCCCCACCTGTGGACGTCGGGCCCTCATACCATCCTCATGGAGTTGGTTTCTGACCGTTTGAGCAGACACATGCACATTTGTGGCCTGCTGGAGGTCATTTTGCAGGGCTCTGGCAGTGCTCCTCCTTGCACAAAGGCGGAGGTAGCGGTCCTGCTGCTGGGTTGCTGCCCTCCTACGGCCTCCTCCACGTCTCCTGATGTACTGGCCTGTCTCCTGGTAGCGCCTCCATGCTCTGGACACTACGCTGACAGACACAGCAAACCTTCTTGCCACAGCTCGCATTGATGTGCCATCCTGGATGAGCTGCACTACCTGAGCCACTTGTGTGGGTTGTAGAGTCCGTCTCATGCTACCACTAGAGTGAAAGCACCGCCAGCATTCAAAAGTGACCAAAACATCAGCCAGAAAGCATAGGAACTGAGAAGTGGTCTGTGGTCACCACCTGCAGAACCACTCCTTTATTGGGGGTGTCTTGCTAATTGCCTATAATTTCTACCTGTTGTCTATTCCATTTGCACAACAGCATGTGAAATTGATTGTCAATCAGTGTTGCTTCCTCAGTGGACAGTTTGATTTCACAGAAGTGTGATTGACTTGGAGTTACATTGTGTTGTTTAAGTGTTCCCTTTATTTTTTTGAGCAGTGTAATAGAACCAGAGAGAATGAGGAAATAGCTTTGCTTCAGCCAGTTAGCATGTTAGCTTCCTGCTTCCGCGTTTCCCAAGGATGCAATTTTTTGGCCAAAGACGCGCGAGCTGCATAGACACCAATTGAAAAGTGCGCATTTTTTTCTTGCCAAATAAAGCGAAAACAAAAGAAAATGTATTCGGTAATCCTTCATTGTTTTGCTCTTTGTCTGACGCAACTGTTCGATGTTTTCAAGAGGGCCTGTAAAATACGGACTGCTACTTAAAGCTTGATGACAGCTCATGCATGAGTTTGGTTGTCCAGCTGTTGCTCTGACTGCAGCAGTTCAGCCAATGAGTGTATAGTGCGTGCGCGTCCCAGATCAACAGCGTTGCTTGTCATTTCCCCTCGAAGACATTCGCCAATCTGCACAGACGACACATTTTCTTGGCCATTTGTGCTGTGTAATCAGATTGGCAATCTTATGAAATGGTGCTGGAAATAAGCACCCATGGAACGCCATTTTTATAGATGGCGTCAGTCAATTCCATACTTCCTGGGCTGAAGTGGCTAGCCTAGCATCTCCCATTGAAAGTAATAGGGGTGGGACTTCCTGGCCCTCTCCAGTTCTATTATATTACCTCCATGCGTGGGCATTGCGGAAGTGGTGCTTTAAAGTAATTCGCACCTGTGCGCTGGTGTGGCAGTATGGAGACGGGGTGAGTAGGGAGAGCATACTTTCTGCTGACCGCTTCACTCAACTCTTCTTCAATGCTGGCGTTTTTGTCTTCTAACCCTTTTGCCATGTTGCAGTTTCGTGCAAGAAGAATAAATAGTCAAACGCACGCAGGTTTGTGGATCTGAGTTTTTTTTCTTCAGCATTATGCGCGTTGCAAACAATCTTGTTTATTTAACCACTCACGGCCTCTGGTAGTTAAGAAATTAGCTGCTACTGCTCTATGAAAGTTGCGCAGTTTCCCACATTGTTAAAGTTAGGAGCACGTTTGGAGAACATTAGGGGAACTAAAATGTGCAACCAAAAACTAACGTATTTACGTCAGAAAAACTTTCCTGAGGAACCACAGGACAACCAAACAAACCTTCAGGGAACATTCCCACAACCAAAAAAATAACGTTGCCAGAACATTCAGGGAACCAGAATTTGTTAGCTTTCAGGCTAGGGGAACGTTCCTACAACCAAAATAGAACATTCTGTAAAGGTTGCCCAGGTTCCCACATTATGAAAGTTAGGAGAACGTTTGGAGAACGTTAGGGGAACCAAAATATGCAACCAAAAACCAACGTATTTACGTCAGGAAAACTTTCCTGGGGAACCACAGGACAACCAAGACAAACCTTCAGGGAATGTTCCCACAACCAAAAAATAACGTTGCCAGAACGTTCTGGGAACCAAAATTTGGTAGCTGGGGAGTATTATTAAAAAGAGAGGTGATGTTATGCAGTGGTAAATATGCACCTGTCCTTCATTGGAATGTGTTTCAAACATCACATTTCAAAATTATTTTTTTTTGTTGAATGCAGGTCAAAAAAGATTTGCAACTTACTGCTAGCTGTTTTTATTTACATTTTACTAATTGTTTCAAATACTCTGGAATTTAGATTGTATACGGCACAAATGATAAATTATGTCAACTGTTAACATGTTTGCAGTTTTAATAAATATGCCATTTTACAAATTATAATTTCTGCAACATGTTCATAATTAATTAAAAGCAAAGATAATATCAATAAAGGGAGGTAAGGTGGCACAGTGGCGTAGGGTTTTTGCCTCATAGCAAGAGGGTTGTGGGTTCTAATCCAATGGAAGGTCTCTCTGTGTCTCATCATGTTCGCATGGATTTCCTTCAAGCACTCTGGTTTCCTCCCAAGACATGAGTGCTAGGCTAACTTGAGACTCTAATTCGCTCATAGGTACAAGTGAGCGAATGGTGGGAGCCGTACAATATTCTCTGTACTGCAATATATTGAACCGTGAAATAACTGTTTAACTGTGCAATATACTGAACTGTTGCTTACCTGTGCAATCAGCACCACTGCAGTATTTCCATATGGCATATGTAGCACTGTATGAGTGAACTGTGTGTATGTGAATGTGCTAGTTAGGGGTGGGGGATGATGGGCTTGGTTTTGAGTAATGTGTAATGTGAATTCCCTTTTTATTATTATTATTATTATTATTACTATTATTATTATTATTATTATTATTATCATTATTTACTTAGGGTTTTTTTTTTTTTATTGAGCACCGTCCGAGGCAATGCGCCCGAATTCCGTTGTGTATGCTATGTGTACGCAATGACAATAAAGGAATCTTTATCTTAAAAATGGATTAGCGTGCATTTTACTGCGTCTTCCGGCCTTTTGCCCACAGTCAGCTCCAGAGGCCTCACAGCCACTGATATTAAGGGGGCATGTGTCCCCTCAGTCTTTGTTTTGTTTTGTTTTTGTATTGATAATTAATCTGCATCTGATGATTATGTTGCAGACTTCATGTTTTCATTCAATTTCTTCACTCGGACGAGATGTCTCATCGTCACACCCTCTCAACCCACTGCTTGCATGTGCTGCCAGCCTGGCATTGATTGTTTCATTTGAATTGCTTCTTCTGTGAAGCACAGCACACGGTGCTCGCCTACCCCACCCAGTTATTTTTAGGCGCCGTCTGAATTTAACACTCAAATAAAATCCGTCATCTTCTAAAGGCGTAATTGTCTACCCTTCCCAAAAGAGCTGAAGTATCTGAAATATGTCATTTGGTAACCTGGGCCTAATAACACTGATGCATTACGTGTGTGAACATTCCTATGCATTCTTCACATTTCAGCTAGGAAAGACTACGTGTGCCCCCTCAAAAGAGAGGCGTGCCTGACACCTCCGGCCAGCAGGGATTGGCTCCAGCACCCTCGCTTCCCTGATCAGGCAGAGGCAGTCTAGATAATTGTTGGATGGATGGATGGATGGATGGATGGATGGATATTACTTGAAAAAAACGCGTCAGTGCTTGTTCTTCACACACTTTTCTGCGGCCTAACACTAAAGGTCTGTACAAAGAGGACTGTTCTTTTCAGTAATGCGGCCCTCCAAAGCACACGCATGTTCACACACACACACACACAGAAAAAGGGAAAAAGCTACAACACTAGCTGGCTGTTCTTTGGATGTGTTGGTTGCCATGGCAGTGGAGATTAGGGGCGATGCCATGGACAGTTAAAACCCAGACCCCCCCTCCCCCCTCCCCCCTCGCCCCCTCGGTCTCGCTCCGACTCACCCATACAGAGAGGACCCATTGTGCTGAGATACAGTGGGGATTAGAGACACCCCACTGTGAGATTATACTGAGGGAGAGAGGGAGAGGGGGGTAAGAGAGAGAGAGAGAGAGAGAGGCAAAGGAGATGGTGGGAGAGGGAAATAGAGAGTGAAATAGTAACAGGAAGACAGAAAGAAGGCTAGGCAGTTGCAAGCATGGATGCACACATATGCACGGACACACACAAACATGCACACATCAAATGTATGCACACAAACATGCACACAGGTACACACACTAACATGCACACACGTTTGCACAAAAAAATGCAAACATACGTGCGCACTTGTAGATACACGTGAACTCATGTACACGCATTCACTCACATGTACACACAAACATGCACAAACGTACACACGCATACACACAATTTGCACACAAACAAGCACACTCGTACTCACACAAACACGCACACACGTTCATACACACAAACATGCAGGTGCACACACAAAAACATGCAAACAAATATGCGCACACGTGCGCGCACACAAGCACACAGATGCATACAAACATGCGCACATATGAACATACAAACTTGCACTCGAGCATGATACACATGAACTAACGTGCACCCACACATGCACATTTGCGCACACACACACAAACACACACATACAGCTCAGGCAGACATAATCAAACCTGCATAGACTGTGAATACAGTTGGCACGCTATGATCCAATAACACTCCTACCCAATACCATGTATCAGTCTCGTAATTTGCACCAGAGGTACTCAATTTTATAGATAAAGTGCCCATGTGGGTGCAGGCTTTCATTCCAGCCAAGCAGGTACACTACTGATACTGTTAATCAACGTCTTGAGCAGAGGCTTTGGGGCAGTGATCTTCCCTCATGGCCCTGGAAATCCACAGTGTCTGCAGTTTTTATCGTAACAGTCCAGGGTCTTAACCACCACGCAGCACTTATTTGCTCAATTAACGCAGTCACTCGTACAGTAACTCACCTAAGCAGGTTACCTGAGTCAAAACTGATTGATGATTTTGATTTGAAAATAAAAACCAGCAAATCTGTCTGGTGCCCAGGTAGGAGACCTCCTGGAGCGTGCGGACAAGCTCCTGGCCAGAGCGGGGAGGGATCCAGTTGTCATGGTCCATGTTGGGACAAATGGCATTGGTGAGGGTAGGTTTGAGGTTCTGCAAGGCAAATTTGTGGAATTAGCTGAGAAGCTTAGGAGCAGATCCTCAACGGTAGTGTTCTCCGGGATTCTACCGGTACCACGTGCAAGCAGAGGAAAGCAGAATTTTATCTGGAGGTTTAACACGTGGCTACGAACCTGGTGTAGGGAAGAGGGGTACAGGTTTATGGGGCACTGGAACTTTTTCTGGGACAGGGGTGACCTGTTCAAGCCTGACGGGCTGCACCTGAACCGGAGGGGTACCTTTGCACTGGGTAAGTGTATGTTGAGGGTAGCACAGGATTATTTAAACTAGGGACTTGGGGGGCAGGGAGGTTAGTGAGTGTTACACATAGGGAAATGCAGACTGCCCTGATGGAAGCTGACGGCATTACATGCACTATTGATGATATACTTTTAAAGCAACAAAGCGTATTGGGGGGCTTGAAGCAGCGGCCGCATGGGAAATCAAGGGGGAAGAGCATTAGTAATAACCTGAAATGTTTTTATTTAAATGCAAGAAGCATAAAAAATAAATTTCCAGAGCTTGAGGCCGTTATGATTAGTGAGGGCTATGACATAGTTGGGATTACAGAGACATGGCTTAGTGAAGAGGATGGAGATCAATATAATATAGAAGGTTATAAGCTCTTTAGGAAGGATAGATGTAATAGGCGAGGAGGGGGCATAGCAATCTATGTGAACGAAAACATAAATGTACAGGAAATTCCTGAAATTGAACATTCCTTGCCCTGTGAAGATATCTGGGTCAGGCTCATTGGCAAACACGAGACAGGTTTAAACATAGGAGTATGCTATCGACCACCAGCTTTGGACAGTACAGTCAATGAAATGCTTTTCAAGAGGATTACGCAAGCTTGTAGAGGTGGAGGGACTATTATTATGGGAGACTTAAATTATCCTGTAATCGATTGGGAAATGGTGAAAGGACAGGGTAGGGGGGGAGGAAGGATGTCTAGAATGATAATTTTTTGGTGCAGTATGTTAATAAACCTGCAAGAGAGAAGGCAATTTTAGACTTAGTGCTCTGTAATGACCCAGATAGAATTAGCAATGTTGAGGTACGGGAGCCACTTGGGACAAGTGATCACTCTGCTGTTAATTTTGATGTTTCATGGGAAGTTAAAAAGGTGTATTCAAAAACAAAAATTTTCAATTTTAGGCGAGCAAACTTTGACAGGATGCGCTCATATCTAAGTGAAATAAAATGGGAGACACTCCTGGACTGTGAGTCTGTAAATGAGATGTGGGAAAGATTTAAGGGGGTTTTACTTGATTCACAATGCAAATTCATTCCAAAGGTGTCCAAAAGTAAGCTGAAAAAAAAGAATCCTCAGTGGATGACCAAAAGTATTCGTAGGATTTTGAGGGAAAAGAGGAATCTTTTTAAGATGTACATAGAGGATAACAATGAGATTACTAAGGCTGAATACTGTAAAATGCGGGCTGTGGTCAAAAAGAGCTGAGGAATGCTAGAAGACTGTATGAAAGACAAATTGCAGAGGGGCAAAAACTAACCCTAAGCGCTTCTTTCAGTACTGTAGTAGAAAAAAGGAAAGTCAAAGAGCAGGTTAAGTGCATAAAGAATAAAAATGGATCGCTGCTATATGATTACAAGGATATTGCGGATGCCTTAAACAGTTACTTTGTTGAGAATTTTACCTCAGAGTGGGTCTTTATTCGGCCAGAGGGCATGTTAAATGCTCAAGATTATTTAGCGGAAATTGAGGTTAGGGATAACGAAGTATTAGACAAGTTGCATAAACTGAAGGCAGATAAGGCGGCGGGTCCTGATGGCTTATATCCTAGAGTGCTCAGGGAACATGGTGAGATCATCTTTAAGCTGCTATCCGCCATCTTCAGACGGTCTTTAGAAACTGGAGAAATACCAAATGATTGGAAACAGGGCAATATAATACCAATACATAAGAAAGGGGACCGTACTGAGCCAGGAAATTACAGGCCAGTCAGTTTAACTTGCATTTCTTGCAAAATATTGGAATCTATCATAAAAGATGAGCTGGACTTATTTCTTGAACGTAACAGTATCTTGAGGGACAGCCAACATGGTTTCCGTAAGGCAAGGTCATGCCTGACAAACCTACTGGAATTTCTTGAATTCCTCATCTACATTAGTGACCTTGACAGGAATCTTGAGAGCAGATTAGTTAAATTTGCAGATGATACTAAATTGGGGGGTTTGGCAAATAGTTTGGAGTCCCCTAAAGTGATTCAGGATGATTTGGATAGAATCCAGAATTGGGCAGAAATGTGGCAAATGAAATTTAATGTAGCGAAATGTAAAGTTGTACATGTAGGTAATAAAAACATTAGACGGGATTACTTCATGGGAGGTTTAAAACTGGAATGTGCTCCATTTGAAAAAGATCCGGGAGTGATTGTTGACCAAACCCTCATAGGTTCTAGCCATTGTGCAGTAGCAGTTAAAAAAGCTAATCGGATGCTGGGATACATTGCCAAAAGTATTGAGTACAGATCTAAGGAGGTGATACTTCTCTTGTACAACACATTCGTCAGACCACATCTGGAGTATTGTGTAAAGTTCTGGGGACCATACTTTCAGAAAGATATAGAGGCTTTAGAAAAGTTCAGAGAAGAGCCACTAAGCTAATTCCAGGTATAAAAGATGAAAGCTATGAGAAAAGGCTGAAGATCCTTAATCTCTTTAGTCTTAGGAAAAGGAGACTAAGGGGTGATTTGATTGAGGTCTTTAAATATGTTAAAGGGATTAACAAAGTGAATTATGTAGGATTCCTTCGACCAAGTGTTGTTAGTAGAACTCGGAGTCACAAATGGAGGCTGACCAAAGGTAAATTTAGCACTGATATTCGGAAATATTTCTTCACCCAAAGAGTAATTTCGGTGTGGAACAGCTTGCCTGACCATATTGTTGAGGCAGAGACCTTGGGGGTTTTCAAGAGCAGGCTTGACTTAAAGCTAGATACCATTGAGTCATTGAGTATCTGAAGGGATATATTCACAATAGTATAAAGAAACTGGCGAGCCTCGTTGGGCTGAATGGCCTGTTCTCGCCACTCATGTTATGTTATGTTAAATCCTGCGGCTCTCCAGGATCAGGAATGCAGACCGCTCTCCGGAAGTGCAGGAGTAAAATCAGGTGTTTTGCTGCATGGCTGGCCTGAAAACCAGCAGCAACATCAGCCATTTCTGGAAAAGAAATCTCCTTGATCTACACTAAAATAAATCCTCCTCTGCCCCCAGACACACACACACACACAGACATGCACACGGACACACACACACACACACACACACACACACACAAACACCAAACTGCTTGAGTGAGTATAAAACTCCCATGCATGTGTTTGCAATGCTTCCAGCCGTGGAATAATTTTAGGCAAATTCAGCTTTTTGTCGGGTACATGGCAAGGCCGTCTCTGGTTCTGCAAAGCTTGGGCTGCAGGTGAACGTGTGGAAAGCAGCAGGCTGGTGACATCGTGTGGATCGGAGGAGAACTGCACCTGTCTAAAGTCCAGAGAATAGGCTGCAGGAGTGTTTGCTCCAGAAAGGCAATAAAATACCAACTTAGGGAGAGAACTGGGCACATCAGGATTTGAAAACCAATAACAACTCCTCTGCACCCTTTTTTTGTCGTCTCGTTATTATCGTTTTAATTTTCATCTCGAATTGAACGCTGAGTACATACATAAGATACCACAGTCACGACACGGCTGGAAAACAAACATCCAGCTGAACTTAAAATGATAAGAACATAGAGAATAAAAATGAAAAATAAAGTTGGGAAGACCCGTCTAATTATACAGAAAACTACGTGGGTACTCCGGGAAACACTGCACAGTCACGAGACATGGGGGTGTCTAACCCTAACCCTCAGGGAACAGCGAGGGAACACTGAAAATATGTTCAAGAATATAACCAGAAAAAAACAGAAATGTTCAGGGTGCATCCTAGAAACAGCCCCATAAACTCTTTCAGGAACACTTACTGGGGAAACGCACAGGGCAAACAGGAACTCTCAGAAGCACTCAAGGGAATGCCCTGAAATTGTTCCAGAAACATCCGGCGAAACATTCAGGGACCATCTTCAAAAAAATGTCTGGAAGACATCCAAGGAAATGCTCAGGGAAAGACAAGTGATTGTTGATGGAACATTTCAGGGATCCCAGGAAAAGTTGAGTGTAATTCCATGGAAACGCTCCCGGAATGTTCCGGAAATATTCAAGGAAGATTCAGGGAACTGAACCTGCAGAGGTCCAGGTGCACAATGATGGTTTGCAGGGGTCCAAACAGAACCATCGGGAAAACCAATTTATTCAATGGGGGGGCCATTTGGTCAACCAGCTCTAGAATCTCACAGCGTGGGTCTCAACGAGACCAGCCTGAACCGGAATGAACCAGAATGAAACAGCCCAGACTGGACCCGATCAAGTTCATCCAAATAACTACAGCCATCATTGGGCAATGCCCCTACACAAATGTACAGTCTGAGATGCTCCCAACCCCCTCCCACAAATAAATCAAACTGTCCAGCACCGTCATATAAAGGTAATGCATTTCAATGCACTATCAACATGGAATCATATACATTCAAAACTTATCGAACCATACAGCAGATATGAAGCTAAGCCAATTAATCTTTTTTTTTTTGCTAGAAAATTCCCTTTATATACAGATCCTTTCTCGAGTTTTAATTTTGCACAAGATGCCAGTATGGAAGCGACAGACACACAAGCGCAATACGCTTCAGTTTCTGAAGCATGACCAGTTACATACAGTGTATTATTTTCTCAAAACTCAGGTGCTTCAGTACTGAGTTACCAATGTGCCTTTAGAATCAGTGCCTTAAAAAGAAATAAAATCCCTTTGTACCCGAACAAAATTTCCCTTTTTTCATTTGAGATGGAAATGTAATGGAGACATGAAGACGGAAAGTTCCAGAGCCAGTGAACTCCTCTCTGTCTCTCTTACCACTTACCTCATGCCCTTATCTGTCCATCTTATTTACCTTTTCACTCTTTTATTAGACTTTAATGGCCATTCTGCCTCACTAAGTCATACACTAACTAACCCGCTTACTCAATATCCAGCTATTCTGGTAAAAACAAAACAATAAAGTTAAAAAAAGTGTCTCTCTCCCAAACACATTTCTCAGTGCCAACGCACTCCCCAAATTCGGCCAATCACATGGCGTCAGGGTCAACTCCCCCCTTTGACTCCGCCCTCAATTCCTCTGCGCCAATCCCCGCAGGCTGGTCATCTGACAGGTGGGGCTTCTCAGGAGAGGTGGCCAATCGTGGCATTTCGAGCTCTTCCACTTGGCTGCCGTTGGCCGAGCTTGGAACTTGGTCCTCGGAATGATCGTTGCTATTGGTCAGGAAGGCTTGGTACTGGTTCCAGAAGCTTGCTGGCCCACTGTCGGTGGCAGGGGTAGAGGCGGGGTTTGGGGTAGGGCAGGTGGCAGGGGGAGCGGAGGGAGCCAATCGGGTGCCGCGAGGGGTGGGGCGTGTGCCCTTCATTACAACCCCATGGTGCTTCATGTGTCCCTGGAGAAAACGGAGATGAAAAAAAAAATATTTAACAATATCAATAATATTAATGCATCAAAAAACTTGGAAATAGGTCACAGCACTGCGCCAAGAGGTTAAGGTTAAGTTCCCTTTGCAGATCTCGGAGTCATAAATCAAAGTGAGCAAAAGGTAAATTTTGATATTAAAAGGTGCAATTGCATTGAGGAAGTAGTCACAGTGAAGATCATCTTGCTAGAGTTTGAATTAAAGGAGGCAAAAACCCGCCATAATTCACTGGACAGTGGCACATTTTCTGTTATTTTGGTTCTGTTGACCGAGAAAATGACCACATCAGAATCCAACTAAACATGCAGTCTACTTGTAGAGGAGGAGACTGGAGGCTAAAAGTCCCCACAACAAGCTGGAACTGAAGATGGCAGTGACACAGAGCAGGCAGGGCATCACCAGGGAAGATAGGCAGTGTCTGTGTCACAGATCTCAAGCAATGACAACATGCAAAGAACATGTAACCAAAAGTTAACAATGATTAAAGGGATAGTTTGGATTTTTTGAAGTGGGGTTGTATGAGGTACTTATCCATAGTCCATGTATTGCCTACAGTAGATGGTGGTTGGGAAAGCCTCCAGTTAGGAGAACCCGGCGGGGTAAAAAACATGGACACTAGCTGTGGACGGGGCAAATAACAGAGTGTATTTTAACCATCTAAAAGTTGGCTAGCCAAAAAAATATCAATATCAGTTCAAAGTGTACGCAATATCTAGTTTTTTTTTTTTTCACGGCTTTACTTCTCCATCAGACATCCTCCTTTTTTGCTCTATATTTCCCTAACCGCAGCACTTCTGGTATTTCTACACACTTTGCGCAGTACTACTTCGCACTGTGTTTACACCACAAATCAGCTGTTCGGGTCAGAGAGAAGCTGTTACGATTGCAAGATCACATCGTATTTTCACTTTGGAGTACAGAAATGGTACGTGCTTGTGTTTTTCTAGGCTTTTCTAACAAAGCACTCGCCTGGTCACCATATAGATTTCACCGTATTCCGGTGAGTGATACTGACATTAGACAGCTGTGGCTAGTTGCACTAAATATGGACATCAACACTCCAGGGGCAGCCTTTGCGCAACTCCATGTTTGCAGTGATCATTTCTCTGAAAATTATCTTGTAAAACCACCGCCAAATAAGCCGGATCGACACTTGCTGAAGGGCACTGCGGCACCCAAAACGTCAGGTAAGGTTTGCTAAATACCTAAAAAAAACTTGCATGAAAGCATAGTGAATTTGAAGTTACGCCATTTTCCAAGCAACACGATCACAGTATTACTTTCAGTGGGCAGATGTTATCAGTTAACTTTTTGATGCATTGAAGATTGGCCAGGCATATGGGTATAGTAGTAGATGTAATGGGAAAGAATGAACAATGTAAAACATATTTTCACAGACATTTAGCGAAGATATTTACCTTTATTGGTATCAGAAGCAAAAGAATGAAATAATTTATATCCCTGTCAAATATTATGAACCTACACGATATGGGTTAGCCTTAGTTACTGATAGCATCTGCCCACTGAAAGTAATACTATGAGCGCGTTGCTCTGAAAATGGCATAACTTCACATTCACGATACTTTCATGTAAGTTCTTTGTAGGTATTTAGCAACACCTTACCTTGTGTTTTGGGTACCGCAGTGCCCTTCAGCAAGTGTTGATCTGGCTTATTTAGTAGTGGTTTTACATAATCATCTTCAGAAAAATGAACAGTTGCACAAAGGCTGCCCCTGGAGTGTTGATGTCCATATTTAGTGCAACTAGCCACAGCTGTCTAATGTCAGTATCACTCACCGGACTACGGTGAAATCTATATGGTGACCAGGCGACTGCTTTGTTAGAAAAGCCTAGAAAAGCACAAGCATGAACCATTTCTATACTCCAAAGTGAAAATATGATCTGATCTTGCAATCGTAACAGCTTCTCTATGACCCGAACAGCTGATTTGTGGTGTGAACACAGTGCGCAGTAGTGCTGCGCGGCATGCATAGGAATACCAGAAGTGCCGCAGTTAGGGAAATATAGTGCAAAGTAAAGCAGTGGGGGAAAAAACTAGACACCGCATACACTTGAACCGATAATGATTTTTTTTTTGTTTTGTTAGCCTACTTTTAGGCGGTTAAAATACTCTGTGTTTCTGGCCCTGTCCACAGCTAGTGTCTATGTTATTTACCCCGCTGGGTTCTCCTAACTGAAGGCCTGCCGATAGCCATCTACTGTGGGTAATACATTGACTATGGATAAGTACCTCATACAACACCACTTCAAAAAATCCAAACTATCCCTTTAACTTATTCCATACTATGTCAAATAATTTTCTCTGATGAGCCCGATATGGGCGAGGACTCTCTACGAAAGGTACCGTCATTTATAAACAATTCACCTGACATGAATGTAAAGTAGGGCTGGGCGACATGGACAAAATTGAAAATCACAATGTTTTTTACTGGATACCTCGATATCCATATTGTGAGGATAATTATTGGAGCTTTCCCATAATATTTACTTCAGACAGTTTTTGATAAACAGTCATCAGTGGATATGTCGACCAAGCAGGTACAGGCAGTAGGTACTACAGTATAACAAGAGCAGACGACTGTATCCCTATACTGTAATGCTGCCTCAAAAACGAGAAAAGACAACACTTAAATCATATCACAATATTAACTTTCAAAATTTGAGACGATGTCCAGTATTACATCAAAAAATCAATGCAATGTTGATATATTGCTCACCCCTAATGCAAACACCCTCGCATTAAAGCTGACAGTCTGCACTTCATCGTATCCTCTCAAACTCAAAGTGTTACAGAACAGAACCAAAATTTAAAAAAATGTCATTGTCCAATGAATTAGGGACCTCACTGTAGTTTAATATGTGTACTGGGTATTCCATGAGTATCCAACATGTTAGGTACACTCTAATGGTTGTAAAATGACAGGCTTTGTTGGGCTGAATGACCTGCTCCCACCACTCGATTGTGAATATTTTTAACCATTTAACTGCCTGCTCGACCTTTTGGTAGAACACATTTTGAGTCACTGTATTTAATTGAAAGATGTGTCGAACTTTACCTGATTGAGATATCTCTTACACTTGTTAGTGCTATGTTATGCTGAAAAAAAATCCAATCAGTCAAGTTTAACACTTCTTTCAACTTCAGACAGTGACTCAAAGTTTGCTTCACCTAAATGTTGAGCGGGCAGTTAAAGGGTTAAAGGGGACATATTATGAAAAACTCATGTTTTCAGTTCTTGTGCGCACACATTTCGGTATCTGGAGTGCTTAACAACCCACTTACTGTGAAGGAAAACAACCCAGTCATTTTTTGTGGGTTGTCTTTTTCGTATAACGAGGCATTTGACATGGAAATCGGATTTGGTTCCCCTTCCAACATTACATGCAGGCTTGCGAGGATTGTTCCACCCCCTCATCTGAATATCTCCACCCACAGCTTATTTTCTATGTTAACATCTTGGCTTCAATCGGTAAGCCCATAACCAGCTTTAGGTGTGCTATCCATTTTTTCTCTGACTGCTTAATACTACTGACCTGGATCAATACAACGGGGATCTCGCAACAACATTTATATTAAAGCGGACCTATTATGCTTTTTTTGAAAGAGACAAAGAAGCGGTGGATTTGATTTATTTGCAAGGAGAATCTGTAGCTAGCTAGCTAGGTAAGTGTTTCCAATCACTGCTAATATTCAAGCCGAATTCCAGTGTTACCTTAGTTTAATGTGTATGGCTTGGTTGCTGATGCAAATAGCTAGCAAGCTAGCTAAGTATGACTCTCAAAACTAACTAAGTCATCATGCACAAATAAACTTTCTATAGTAATTATGTGATTTATTAGCTAGCTAGCCAGCCACTAAATTGACTGTGAATATACAACCCATTTCCAAAAAAGCTGGGACGCTGTGCAAAATGTACAACCCCAATTCCGAAATAGTTGGGACAAAGTGTAAATTGTGAATAAAATCAAAATGCAATGACTTTCAGATCACATGAGCCAATATGTAATTCACAATAGAACATAGCTAACATTTTAAATGTAGAAACTGAGACATTTTACATTTTTATCCACAAAATGAGCTTATTTCATATTTTCTGGCTGCAACAGGTCTCAAAAAAGTAGGGACACCGGCAAAAAAGGGCTGAAAAAGCAATGAATATAAAAGAGAATCAGCTGAAAGAACACTGAGCAAGTAATTAAGTTAACTGGCATCTGGTGTGTAACATGACTGGCTATAAAAAGGGATGTCTTAGATAGGCTGAGTCTCTCAGAAGTAAAGATGGCCAGAGGCTCTCCATCCTGTGAAGGCTTGCGTAAAAAAATTGTGGAATACTTTAAAAACAGTGTTCCTCAACATCAAATTGCAAAGGCTTTGAAGGTCTCATCATCGACAGTGCATAACATCATCAAAAGATTCAGAGAAACTGGAAAAATCTCTGTGCGTAAGGGACAAGGCCGAAGACCTTTACTGGATGCCCGTGATCTTCGGGCCCTCAGACGCCACTGCATCACTCACCGGCATGATTCTGTCATTGACATTACTAAATGGGCCCAGGAATACTTCAAGAAACCACTGTCTGTAAACACAGTCGCCGTGCCATCCACAGATGCCACCTGAAACTCTATCATGCAAAAAGGAAGCCATTGTTGAGCATGATCCAGAAGCGCTGCCGTGTTCTGTGGCCCAAGGATCATTTAAAATGGACTGTAGCAAAGTGGCAAAGTGTCCTGCGACGAGTCCAAATTTGACATTCTTGTTGGAAATTATGGGTGTCGTATCCTCCGGGCTGAAGAGGAGAAAGACCACCCCTCCTGTTATCAGCGTTCAGTTCAAAAGCCAGCATCTCTGATGGTATGGGGATGCATTAGAGCATATGGTGTGGGACACTTGCATGTTTCAAAAAGCACCATGAATGCTGAAAGGTACAAGGTTTTAGAGCAACATATGCTTCTCTCCAGATGACATATATTCCAGGGAAGGCCTTGTGTATTTCAGCAGGACAATGCAAAACCACATACTGCAGCTATTACAACAGCATGGCTTCGTAGTAGAAGAGTCCGTATGCTGAATTGGCCTGCCTGCAGTCCTGATCTTTCACCGATTGAGAACATTTGGCGCATAATTAAATGAGAAGTCCGTCAAAGGAGACCCAAAACTCTCCAGCAGCTGGAAGCCTGTATTAAACAAGAGTGGGATCAAATTCCAATGGCTAAACTCAAGAAACTTGTCTCCTCAATGCCCAGACACCTCCACTCTGTGTTAAAAAGAAGAGGGGATGCTACACCATGGTAAACAAGCCCCTGTCCCAACTTTTTTGAGACCTGTAGCAGCCATCAAATTTGAAATGAACTCATTTTGTGAATAAAATTGTAAAATTTCTCAGTTTCAACATTTGCTATGTCATCTCTGTTCTATTGTGAATAAAATACTGGCTGGTGTGATTTTAAAGTCCTTGCGTTTTAATTTTATTCACAGTTTACACTTTGTCCCAACTATTTCGGAATTGGAGTTGTAAATAAAAACAGAATGCAATGATTTTCAAATTATTTGAACTTTATATTTAATTGAAAATAGTACAAAGACAATATATCAAATGTCAAAACTGATACATTTTATAGTTTTTTTGAAAAATATCTGCTCATTTTGAATTCGATGACACCAACATGCTTTCAAAAAGTTGGGACGGGACAATGAAAGACTAGAAGAGTTGCATGATACTGAAAATAGACAACTGGCAGAACATCTTGCAGCTAATTAGATTATCTATTTAGCAAAAGGTCAGTAACATGATTGGGTATAACAAGTCTTTCATAGTAAATATGGTGAGGGTTTAACCACTCCATGAAAGACTGCATGGGGAAATAGTTCAACAATTTAAAAATAACATTTTCAACTTAAAAATGCAACAAATTTGGAGATTTTATCCCTAGCAGTACATAATATCATTAATAGATTCTGAAAATCCGCAAAAATCCCTGTACGCACGGGACATAGCCAAAATCCAATTCTGAATGGCTGTGATTTTTCAGGTCCTCGGGCGGTACTCCATTTAAAACAGACGGGATTCTGAAGCGAAAATCACTGTATGGACTCAGGAACACTTCTATAAACCATTGTCTGTAAGCACAGGCATCTACAAATGCAAGTTAAAACTCCGCCACGTAACCATTTATAAGTAAGATCCAGAAATGCTGCTTGCTTCTCTGGGCCCAAGCTCATTTAAAATGTACTGAGGCAAAGTAGAAAACTGCCCTGTGGATTGACTGATCAAAATTAGAAATTCTTTTTGGAAATCATGGATAGCACGTCCTGTGGACTAAAGAAGAGAGGGGCCATCCGGCTAGTTATCAGCAAACAATTAAAAAGCCAGCATCCATGATAGTATGGGGGTGCGTTAGTACACATGGCATAGGAAACTTGCGCATCTGTGAAGACACCATTAATGGTGAACCATATATACAGGTTTTGGTGCTAGATTTACTGCCATCCAGATGCCTTTTTAAGGGAAGGTCTTGCTTATTTCAGCAACACCATGCAAAACACCATACTGTGCACGTACTACAACAACATTTCCCTGCAGTGAAAGAGTCTGGGTGCTAAACTGGTCTGCCTGCAGTCCAGACCTGTCACCTACTGACAATATTTGGCGTATTATGAAATGAAAAGTATGACAAAGGAGGCTCCAAAGTATTGAGCAGCTGAAATCCTACAAAGAGCGAGAATTTGAAAACATTATGCTTTCAAAACTACAGCAGTTAGTCTCCTCAGTCCCAAAAATGCTAACGGAGTGTTGATTGAAGAAGACGTGATATAACACAGTGGTAAACATGACCCCATGCCAACTTGTTTGATGCGTGTTGCTGGCATCAAATTCAAAATGAGCACATCATTTCAAAAATCCAACGAAATATGTTTCAACATCTGATATATTGTCCTTGAACTATGTTAAAATAAATATAAAGTTCAACAAATGATTTGAAAATCATTGCGTTCTGTTTTTATTGACATTTTACACGGTGTCCCAACTTTTTTGGAAACGGGGTTGTAGATGCCGCTACTTTAGCCAGAAGCAATGAACCAGACACGTGGATAGGAACAGATAGAATGGGTGACCGTTTCTAATCAAATTCAGTCCGTTTTTCATGGAGTAGCTAGCACATTAAATTGAATGTTAGCAAACAGTTGCTACTATACAGATACTAGAGACTAAGTGACAAGTAAATCTAAACTTGCATAGATACTCAGCTATATTGTGATTAAAATTCTTCATGATATTCACAACTCTTTATTATCTTATGTTGTGGCGCTTAAATCGTAGTGTAAATGGGCGCTCAGCTCTGTTGTGATTTATGAATTTCTATGATATCTTAACCATAATCAAACTGTTTTTCTGGAAGTTGGGGGCGGGACTTTGACAAGCGATCTCGCTTCTCCTGCGACCCTTTCGGTTATGATACATGTTGTATTGAAATTGTCATGAAATGAGTATACAATCATGCCGAAATAAAAAACAAATCAAAAATCAAATCAAAAACAAGTATAGTACAACCCCAATTCCGAAATAGTTGGGACAAAGTGTAAATTGTGAATAAAATCAAAATGCAATGACTTTCAATTCACACCAGCCAGTATTTTATTCACAATAGAACAGAGATAATATGGCAAATGTTGAAACTGAGAAATTTTACAATTTTATCCACAAAGTGAGCTCATTTCAAATTTAATGGCTGCTACAGGTCTCAAAAAGGTTGGGACAGGGGCCTGTTTACCATGGTGTAGCATTCCCTCTTCTTTTTAACACAGAGTGGAGGCGTCTGGGCATTGAGGAGACAAGTTTCTTGAGTTTAGCCATTGGAATTTGATCCCACTATTGTATAATACAGGCTTCCAGCTGCTGGAGTGTTTTGGGTCTCCTTTGACGGATTTTTCGTTTAATTATGTGCCAAATGTTCTCAATCGGTGAAAGATCAGGACTGCAAGCAGGCCAGTTCAGCACATGGACTCTTCTACTACAAAGCCATGCTGTTGTAATAGCTGCAGTATGTGGTTTTGCATTGTCCTGCTGAAATACACAAGGCCTTCTCCGGAATAGATGTCATCTGGAGGGGAGCATATGTTGCTCTAAAACCTTTATGTACCTTTCAGCATTCATGGTGCTTTTTAAAACATGCAAGTGTCCCACACCATATGCATTAATGCATCCCCATACCATCAGAGATGCTGGCTTTTGAACTGAACGCTGATAACAGGAGGGGTGGTCTTTCTCCTCTTCAGCCTGGAGGACACAACACCCATGATTTCCAACAAAAATGTCAAATTTGGACTCGTCTGACCGCAGGACACTTTGCCACTTTGCTACAGTCCATTTTAAATGAGCCTTGGCCCACAGAACGCGGCGGCGCTTCTGGATCATGCTCAACAATGGCTTCCTTTTTGCATGATAGAGTTTTAGGCGGACTGTGTTTACAGACAGTGGTTTCTTGAAGTATTCCGGGGCCCATTTAGTAATGCCAATGACAGAATCATGCCGGTGAGTGATGCAGTGGCGTCTGAGGGCCCGAAGATCACGGGCATCCAGTAAAGGTCTTCGGCCTTGTCCCTTACGCACAGAGATTTTTCCAGTTTCTCTGAATCTTTTGACGATGTTATGCACTGTCGATGATGAGACCTTCAAAGTCTTTGCAATTTGACATTGAGGAACATTGTTTTTAAAGTATTCCACAATTTTTTTACGCAAGCCTTCACAGGTTGGAGAGCCTCTGGCCATCTTTTCTTCGGAGAGACTCAGCCTCTCTAAGACATCCCTTTTATAGCCAATCATGTTACATACCTGATGCTAGTTAACTTAATTACTTGCTAAATGTTCTTTCAGCTGATTCTCTTATATATTAATTGCTTTTTTCAGCCCTTTTATGCCTGTGTCCCAACTTTTTTGAGACCTGTTGCAGCCAGAAAATTTGAAATAAGCTCATTTTGTGGATGAAAAATTAAAATGTCTCAGTTTCAACATTTGAAATGTTATCTATGTTCTACTGTAAATAACATATTGGCTCATGTGATCTGAAAGTCATTGCATTTTGATTTTATTCACAATTTACACTTCGTCCCAACTATTTCAGAATTGGGGTTGTAAATTATAGTGACTGCATCTCGTAGTTCTGTGAACGACACGTCCATGTTTGCTTTGCCAGCTGTTACCTTGCCATACTCATGTTATTAAATGGCTAGCTTCATCATACATCATTGCTCTACGTTGACACGGTGACTCCGTTCACTAGCCAATGAGAACACAGCTCATTTCATAGAGGGGACGCCCACTCAGAACAGTCCGTTTTGCAGAGGATTAGGAATGACAGTCATCAAATTGCTGATAAAACATGAAATCTTAGTGTTTTTTTTTCTTCCTAAGAAGTTCATAAACTTCCCTTTTGGTCACCCACCCATATTATTACTTAAAAAATAACATAAAATGCCCCCAATAAATTCGCCATCATGCCTGGACCATTTAGAAACAGTTAATTGTGCCTCTCATGGTACTAGGCCCACATCCAGAGAACTATGAAACAGGTCATTCTCACAGGAATGCTCTGTGTTCTAAATAGTGTGTATATTGCCGACCAAAGCGATGTGACACTACAGTAATTCAGCAGCTCATACACACTGGAGTAATATCCTTTTTGTAAAAATAACCGGCTGTAAAGCTAACAGACAACAAAGTGTAAATTGTTCATTTTTTCTGGTCAGCCACCCTTATCTTCTTTCTAACTCTCTCTAACCCGCTCTCTCTCCCTCTCTCGCACCTTCAGACCGCTGCGGCTGGCATACTCCTTTCCACACTCCGAACAGCTGTATATCTTCTTCTCTGGAGGTCGCAGAACTGGGGGTGGCAGGGCAGTGGCGGCAGCCAGCCAATCCGGATCCGGGCCTGTTGCCTTGAGGCTGCCACTGCTCCCATCATCCTTCACAGGCGAGTTCAGCGGAATCTTCCTGCCGTCCCCAGGGGGTATCTTAGCCTCTTCAGGGACCTCCTCTTTCAGTGCAGCTCCTGCAGAGGAGTGCGGTAACAGCACCGCCCCGGTGGTGGGTTCAGGCGCTGCTTCTTTATCAATCTTTGGTGCTGAGGAAACACTGGGGGTGGAGGGGCCGGGGAAATGATAGGTTCTGCGGGGGAGGGGGAGAGGGAAGGTTCAGGAGACCCACCCAAGTGTGGGAGAGGCATGGGAGGAGACGGTGAGAGTGGGGCAGGGTGCTCCATGCTTGATTCTGCTTCTGGGATGAGGGCAGTGGAGGAGGTTAGGTCTGGGGTGGGGCTTTCGGGGGAAGCTGCAGGGGCATCAGTAAGCACTGCCTGGTTGAGGGAACTCTCAAGGGCGCTCGGAACGACACCGACTCCTTCAGGATTGGGAGTCAGACTGGCAGGGGGTTCAGGCGGGCAGAGGACAGGGCACGAATTGCCAGACTGTATTTCAGCGAGGGCAGAGTCGTCCCCTTTTACCTTGGCTTCGGACAAGGTATTAGCAGCAGGTGTTGCAGACCTTTCAGGTATGGGCACGGTTACATTGGCACTCAGAACAGGTGGCTCGACACTGCTGGGCGGAGTTGTGGTGTCTGGGGCGGGGTTTAGGGCAGGGTCAGGGCTCAGGTCAGCAGGGGGAATGAGGTCAGGGCTGTCGGGGGGAGGGTCATCCTCCAATGCTGGGGCTGGGGGCTGAGTGGCCACATCTGGGGCTGAGCTTGGGGCGGGGTTAATGTTGGAGGCATGGTCCATGGCCAAGTTGGCACTGGCACTGACGGCGATTGGTCCGAGCTCAGGTTCAGGACTGCCTGGGGGTAGCTGGCCCCCCAAGTGCATGCGGATATGGTGCTGCAGCACCAGGGCATTGGTGAACTTGCGCTGGCACAGTGGGCAGGAGTTCTGGGCGCGGGCCAGCGGGCGGGCGCGATGTGTAGCCTGGTGGGCACGCAGGTTGCCTTTAGTGGAGAAGGAGCGGCCACACAGCTTGCAGGGGAAGGGCCGCTCGCCAAGGTGCGTCGCCTGGTGCAGCCGCAGGGCTCGAGGGCAGCTCAGCACCCGCAGGCATACCCCACACTGATTGGCCACCCCGCTTGGCTCGGCCCCGCCTACCACTGCACCTGGCCCCGCCCCTCCTCCGCCGCTGCCACTGCTGCCATTGGTGCTCATGCCAAGAGTCGCCAGCATTTCACGGGTGAGGCTGGGCGAGGAGCTTGTGCTGCCAGACGCCAGATTTTCACTGGCACCTCCCTGACCATGGGGCTCCTTCTCCAGCTTCTCCACCAGTCGCTGCAGCTTGGAGGTGTCAGAGGAGGACTGGGGGTGCTGAGGAGTTTTTGGGAAGGCGGTAGAGAAGGGGAAGGTGGGGAGCTGGGGGTGGGGTGGAGCCAAATGGGACCCTGGGGTTGGAGGAGGTGGAGGGGGGCGGAGTAGGGCCAGGCCTGGGTGGTGGTGGGGGTGGTGGGAAGTCGGGGCTGCCGTGGGGAAGAGGATTTTGGGGAGGTGGGCTAAGTGGGAGTAGGCAGCAGAGTGGTGGGGGTGCAGGGCCTGGTGCGGGGGGGTATTCTCGTCGAAACGCTTGGAGGAACCCGCACCGACTTTGTACAGGCCTGCCATGGAAGAGGCTAAGGCCCCAGCGGGGGAGGAAGAGGAGGCAGAGGAAGAAGAGGACGAGGGAGCAATAGAGGAGGAGGAGGTGGTGGAAGATGCGGAGGAGGCAGGTGGAGCGGAGCCGGAGGAGGCAGCTGAAGCGGCAGCAGCCGCTGCAGCGGCTCGGTTCAGCTGCAGCAGGGAGTGTGCGGTGGAGAGGAGGGCCAAATCAACACTGGGGGGCAGCGGGAGGGACGACGGCGGAGCTCTGGGGGACAAAAACCCTGCTGATCCCCCCCGCCCGTCTCCGGTCCCATCCCCGGCCCCAAACAGCTCATCCTCGGCTCTGCGTTTCCGGCGCTTCTGAGCCCCGCCCATCCCTGCAGAGACTGGCTCAGCTCCTTGCCCCGCCCCAAACAGGAGTGAGGGGGGCAGTAAGGAGAGGGAGAGCTCAGGGTTCTGCTCACGATGCCGCAGGAAGTGCACCTTCAGGTTGCCGCGGGTGGTGAAGCGGCTCAGGCACACGGGGCACTGGTACGGCCGCTCGCCGGTGTGGGAGCGCAAGTGGATTTGCAGCGAGGAGTCGCTGCTGAACAGCTTCCCACAGAAGCGGCATGCATGCGACAGGCGGGAGGGCAGCCCACTGCCTGAGGAGGCGGCTGGGGACACTCTCCCTTCCTGGGAGGGCCCAGGCAAGGAGGCGGAGCTAAACAGGGGTGGGGCGAAGAACCCCAGCCCCCCAGCGGCAGAAGAAGTGGTGTTAGGGGATTTTTCGTGGAGGTAACGGGGCGGCAACCCCAGAGCCAGGGAGGGAGGGTACTGGGGCGTGACTGCCGCTGCTGGAGCGGAGGAGGAAGATGGTGAAGCAGAGGAGGATGTGATAGAGGATGAAGAAGAAGGGGCGGCGCCACCACCTCGGCCAGTCCCGCCCACAACAAAGCCCCGTCCTCCAGCTGATGTCCCCCCCTCAAACTGGGGCTGGGACTTGGTTAGTGGGCGCAAGACTTGGGATAGAGGATGCTGTGATGTCGTTTTTGGCGTTTTGGGGAGGGACTGAGCCAGCAGGGCAGAAGGGAAGCAAGCCAGGAGCGGAGGGGTGGATCCGGAACCAGGTGGGATGGGCGGGGCGGAGCTGGGCGCGGCTCTCTCTCCTGCCACCCCACCTTCCAGGCACAGCTGAGGGAGTGGGAGGGGAGGCAGAGGCAGGGGCGGGGAGTCCAGACCCAGGCCGCAGGCAGCAGCACCCCCTAGCTGCAGCACCTGCCTGCAGATCTCCTCGGTCATCTGCATCTGGTAGATCTGCCTTTGCTGGAGCACCTGGAGCTCCTCCAGGATCACTGCGATGCTGACAGCCGGCGGTCGCGGCACCCCAGGAAGGTTCGGGGGCGCCAGGGGGGCCGTGCTGGGGGAGGGCGAAGGCGTGACAGGACTTGGGGGACCCTCAGGCACAGGGCTGGGACTCCCCGGGTGGGGCGGGATGCATGATAAGGAAGAGGAGTTTGAGGACGAAGAGGTGGTGGTGGTGGCGGACACGCCGAGCTTTGGAGAGGCCATGAGAGGGCGGGGCTGAGGCTGCTGGGGCAGGGAGGAAGGGGCGGGGCTCTGCAAGGAAAAGGCGATGCTCTGGGATGAAGGAGTGGAGGTCGGGGGGCTCGTCCGGGAGGAGAGGGAGGGCTGGGGGAAGTCAGGGGACAAGGAGCAGTGGGGCTGGGGAAGAGAGGTGGAGGGGTAAGGGGGGGTGGGTTGGTTGGGGGAGTGAGATGGCGGGGAGGTCTCAGTGGGCAGAGAGGGGGTGTGGACACCCCCTGAGAGAGGGGCTGGGCGGGGCGCCAGGGGGGGTTGGCACTCTAGCAGGGAGGAAGAGGAGGAGGGTGATGAGGAAGAGTCGGAAATAAGGGAGGACAAGGACTTCACTGCCAACTGCTCACCTGAGAGAGAAAGAAGGAGAGAACAAGAAAAAGAAACAGATAGAGAGAAAAAGTGATTTTTAATTTTCATAATACAGTATATTGTTAATTTCAGAAGTAGGCTAAGATTCTGAAGATACTGCGCAATGGGTAATTCCCAGAGCATGTCTTTAGCATCATACAACTAATGACTGCACTAATGTGCAAAAACTGATAGTACTACAGGTTGAGTTGGCCAGAATTTTCCCCATTCATATTGATAAACTAGGCCTACGCTGTCGGCGGCCGACAGCAAGGGGTATATCCCCGAAATTCCCCAATCCTCGAAGCCCCCTTTATAAGATCCCCCTTTACTAGACCTACAATATGAGGCAAATTTGAGGTCTGTGTAAGTAATTGTTCCAGAGATATGGTTAAAAAACTGTTTTTTTTTTCAATATATAGCGCCACCTGGTGGCAAACCTAGGAGTGCATACTTGCCCAAAATCTAATCAGTTCATCCTCTCTACCATATCTACCCATATGCTAAAAATGAGAAGCCAATGTAAAGTATTTTGTGAGTTATCGCGCTAACGGCTAAAATCTGCGGACGCAGCGACGGCGGCGGACGCGGCGGCGGTGGGTGGGGAGAAACCATGATATCCCCGAAACTCGTATTTCGGGGATATGATTAGCTTTGACAAACTTTTGTTTTTTGTAACTTTCCAGCAATTTCACAATTTCGATCTCTCACTCTCTCACAATATTATTGATTTTGAATGAAAACTATTGCCAACTCAATATTTACTGGCACCTTTTATTAAAGTGAGCAAAAACAAAATGGAAGTTAATTATAATTCTAACAAAATACATAAGAAGTTAAGAACACCACTGAGCACAGTCAGAACAATAATCAAGAAGTTCCTTCAGTTTGGAACAGTAGCAAATTTAGCAGAAAGAAGACGTATATGCAAACTGCCCTACGTACAGTAAGGAGGAAGGATTGGGTGACAACAAAACAGGGAAATATCACAGCTTCAAAGCTGCACAGTTTAGTGCTCTCTTGTGGCAGCGAACGTCACCAATCAACTGTTAAGACACTATATCCTCGTCAACAAATTGTTTGGAAGGGTTGCAAGAATAAATCGACATATTACAGCACCTGAGTTTTGACAAATGTTACAGGAACCATGATTGGAATCGTGTATTTTGGTGGAGATTAGACAGAAATAGAACTATTTGGCCAAGCACAGCCAGGGCATATTGAGGAAAAAAATAACGAGACATAAAAAAGCTTCAGGTACCCACAGTGAAATATGGTAGTGGAACACTGATGGGTTTGAACTATTTTGCTGTTGGTGGTCCAGGGGATCTTGCTAAAAAAATTGATGCCACAACGAATTCCACTGAGTGGCAGAATATTTTAGCTGATCGCCTAGTTGCCTCCGCAAGGCTGAAGAGGCTGCAACTTGGCAGTTGCTGGAGCTCAGCAGAACAATGTCCCCAAAAATACATGGATATCAATAGATAGTTTCAGGTACACAAAATCAATGTTTTGAATGTCTATCTCAGTCAGCACACTCGGTGGCCAGAAAAGTCTGCGGTCCAAACTGAAAAGAGTAGTCATAAACACAAACCTAGGAACCTCAACAATCTTGAAAAGTTCTCCATGGAGGAGCGGTCCCAGATATCGCTGAGAGTGTTTACCAATCATGTAAGACATCACAGAAAAAGACTTAATGCTGTTATCCTTTCTTGGCGAGGTTCCTACAAACATGAATTCAAGGGTGACAATAATTTGGAATTTTGAAGTTCAAATTTTTGAGACAAATACAACTCAATCCATTTTTGTTTTTTAATTATATTTGTTAAAATGAATGTATGTGGCTTCCCCACATATCTCAGCACAGACTCATGTTGATTATTTTCATGAAGGGTTCTGGTTATCATTCATTTTACCATAGATATCTCTCAAAATTCAAAATACTTCAGGAGAGAGTGAAATTGGTTTGAATGGGTTTACTCTGCAGATTTAGGTGAATAGATAGAATGTCCAGATACAGTTGTACTCAAAACTTTGCATACCCTGGCTGAATTTGTAAAATAGGTAACAATTTTTAAAGAAAAGTTGAATAGCCAGGCAAAACACATTTCTTTCATTTCTTATTCGATTCATATCCTACTGTAGGTCATGTAGAATGGCACGATCATCAAATAAAACATGGCAATAAGGGAAAAAAATGAAATGAACCCTGTTCAAAAGTGTGAATACCCTTAGTTCTTAATGCCGTGTATTGCCCCCTTTAGCATCAAGAACAGCGTGCAGTCTTTTGTGATGGTTGTCAATGAGCCCCCTAATTCTCTCAGGTGGTATAGCTGCCCATCTTCCTTGCAAAATGCCTCCAGCTCCTGCAAATTCTTTGGTCGTCTTGCATGAACTGCAGGTTTGAGATCTCCCCAAAGCGACTCAATGATATTGAGGTCAGGACACTGTAATGGCCGCTCTAGAACCTTCACCTGTCTCTTCTGTAACCACTGGAGGGTCAACTTGACCTTGTGCTTTAGATCATTGTCATGCTGGAAAGTCCAAGTGTGTTCCATGCGCAGCTTTCGTGTTGAAGAATGTAAATTGTCTGCCAGTATTTTCTGATAGCATGCTGAATCCATCTTGCCATCAATTTTCACAAGATTCCCTGTGCCTTTAGATCTTACACACCCCCAAAACATCAGTGAGCCACCACCAGGCTTTACAGTGGGAGTGGTATGTTTTTCACCATGGGCCTTGTTGACTGCAAACCGCGAATGGTTGTGACCATTAAGTCCTATTTTGGTCTATTTTGGTTGTGAGGTGTGTCAAGTTGTTGTCTGGCATATTTTAAGCGGGTTTTTTGTGGGATTGGCTCAATAATGGCTTCCTTCTGGCAACTTGACCATGCAGCCCATTGTTGTTTAAGTACCTCCTTATTGTGCTCCTTGAAAGGACCACATCGTCTTCTTCCAGAGCATCCTGTATTTCTCTTGCGGTAGCTTGTCCATTTTTCTCCTGGCAGTTTGGGCTGAAATCTTACTTGGCCAACCTGACCTTGGCTCTGTGTCAACATATCGCCTAATTTTCCACCTCTTAATCACGGACTGAACAGTACTGACTGGCATTTTCAAGTCTTTGGATATCTTTTTATATCCTTTCCCATCTTTAAAAAGTTGAACTACCTTGTTACGAAGGTCCTGAGATGGTTCTTTTCCACTCCCCATGGCTCAGTTGTCTAGCCAGATCAGCGCATCCACTCGGGAGCTAACAAACTCAATGACTATACACAGACACTAGTTACTATTTAAAAAGTCACAAGTGTGGAACCCTTAATAGCCATTTAAACCAGTGTGTCACCTTGTGTCTATATAACCAGGTCAAACATTCAAGGGTATGTAAACTCATGATCGGGGCCGTTTGGGTGATTTCAGTTATTATGATTTAAAAAAGAGCCAAACGCCTACGTGATGATAAATTACTTCACATGGTCACTGTTCGTAAATAAAAGACAAGTTTTTAGCATGTTCAGTCATATTTTCAAAATAAATGGCAACGTTTCACAAATTCAGCTAGGGTATGCTAACTTTTGAGCACAACAGCATATACTTTTGATTTTACTTTACAGTTTTAGGTTTAACTTTACATAAACTTCACTGTTTTGTGTTGGTTGCATTTTGGCTGTCTAGAGGCAGTTACATTGTGATGTATGAGTTTAGCCACACGACAGCAGAAATTCATTTAATTTTGTAAAAGACTGAGATCACACTGATAAGTAATGAGGGGCGGGGGTATATAGTGTATACCTTAGAATTCCGTCCGTCCTTCCATCCGCCTGCACCAGTTTGTCCGACCGATTTCTCAAAAACCGCTCCTCAGATTGTTTTCAAATTGCAGGCATGGAGAGGTGCAGTGCCATGTTTCGTGTGAATGATGATTTTTTCAAAAATAACTTTTGTTTTCCATATTTTTTTTTTTTTAAAGATTATTTTTTGGGAATTTTTCCTTTATTTGATAGTTATATAGTGTAGAGAGACAGGAAGGTTGGGGAGAAGAATGGGGGAAGACATGCAGCAAATGACCCGAGCCGGAATCGAACCCAGGTCACTGCGGGAAGGACACAGCCTTTATGGTACGCGCGCTTAGACCGATGAGCCACCGGGGTGCCCCTTGTTTTCCATATTTTGAACTTAGGAAATTTACCACTGCAAATGTTGTCTGATCGATTTCTTGAAAACTGCTTATCTGATTGTTATCAAATTTCAGTCATGCATTCTATACAAGGGTTGGGGTATTAGTGACTTTTTCATTTGTTTTTTTCCTGTATTGCCTCCCCGAGCTGAGTTGTCTGACTATTTAAATAACAATAAGTTAGTATACAGAATGCAGGCAATCAGAAAATGAACAGTGACACAATTTTTGTGTATTGACTCTGTACTCACACATTGGACCTGAAAACTATTAATACTGAAGTAAACATCTATGATATCCATACTATGGACATTAACATTCATATTGTGTGAACTATTTCTGGAATGTGTCCTTTTTAATACTGCGTCTCCATTCAAATGTTTTTGGACTACACAGTACATTAGCATGTTTGCATTTCATCCAGTAAACTGCAATAAAGACAATGAAAAAAAAAAACCAGTATATTTGCAGCATAGTTCTTCAACTAACCAGTAAAGAGGATAACTGTGCTGTTTACTTCACTAAAATCATGATCATTGGCAGGTGTTCACACAGATGTAAGGCCACCTATCCAGCATTCCTGAGTTTCATTCTCAGAGATATTTTCCCCACTGAACCACACATGATCAACCTTAACTAATCCGTCTTATTTATTCATGGTTTACTGTTCTCTCTCTCTCTCTCTCTCTCTCTCTCTCTATCTCTACTTCCTTTTGATTTCTCCACCCCAGCCTTCTTGCTTCCAAACTTTAATAAAGCTTTAACCATCATCTGAATCTCTACTACATCATCTCTACAACAAACATTCTTTCTCTTGATCTTCAACTACAGCATCCACTTTTTTTAGGCCCATAAAATACAGTCAAATACAGCCGCTGTATTCAAATCAGTGAAACTTCACATCTATCTTAAATTCTAGTGGAGATCTGAAGGTTTCCAACAATCCCAAATATGTCTTGCTGAATTACAGAGAAATGTGGATAAAATGATGAACAAGATCAATATATTTTCTTCTTCATGCAATACGGTGGCCATAAAATCTTGGAGTCCTGGGTTTGAATATTTCTCTAAACATAAGTTACATGTGGCTTCAGTGAAGCGCTGCAACAAGCAGATACAGAAGATGTACGTGACTCTGTCCTACAGCAGATACAGAAGATATACGTGACTCTGTCCTACAGCAGATACAGAAGATATACGTGACTCTGTCCTACAGCAGATGCAGAAGATGTATGTGACTCTGTCCTACAGCAGATACAGAAGATATACGTGACTCTGTCCTACAGCAGATGCAGAAGATGTATGTGACTGTACTACAGCAGATACAGAAGATGTACGTGACTCTGTCCTACAGCAGATACAGAAGATATACGTGACTCTGTCCTACAGCAGATGCAGAAGATGTATGTGACTCTGTCCTACAGCAGATACAGAAAATGTACGTGACTCTGTCCTACAGCAGATGCAGAAGATGTATGTGACTCTGTCCTACAGCAGATACAGAAGATGTATGTGACTGTACTACAGCAGATACAGAAGATGTACGTGACTCCGTCTTAAAGCAGATGCAGAAGATGTACGTGACTTTGTCCTACAGCAGATACAGAAGATGGACATGACTCTGTCCTACAGCAAATACAGAAGATGTACGTGACTCCGTCCTACAGCAGATACAGAAGATGTACGTGACTCTGTCCTACAGCAGATGCAGAGGATGTATGTGACTGTACTACAGCAGATACAGAAGATGTACGTGACTCCGTCTTAAAGCAGATGCAGAAGATGTACGTGACTCTGTCCTACAGCAGATACAGAAGATGTACGTGACTCTGTCCTACAGCAAATACAGAAGATGTACGTGACTCTGTCCTACAGCAGATGCAGAAGATGTACGTGACTCTGTCCTACAGCCGATGCAAAAGATGTACGTGACGCTGTCCTACAGCAGATGCAGAAGATGTATGTGACTCTGTCCTCAACGGATGCAGAAGATGTACGTGACTCAGTCCTACAGCAGATGCAGAAGATGTATGTGACTCAGTCCTACAATATGAAAGAAGTGCATTTTCTGGTTTTTAACTTACTTCAGGGAAAACTTAAGTGAAAAGTTGGTTTAAGTGGTTCACTTTTATTTAACTGGAGAGGTGCCATTGAGAGCATATCTCTCTTTTTCAAGGACTTCCCGGCTGAAATGCAAGATAGAACACATGCAAGTAGCAAGAGAGATGGACAGAAACCGGGGTTGCCCTTCCACTACAAACTCTTCTTGCGGCTCCCCATGCTTGACTAGCAATATTAGTGATTGTATCAGTTTGCTTGCCCCATGACAAAGGTGTCATTTTCGATTCATCTTTGTTATGGGGCAAGCATATTGATACAATCACTAATAATCAATCAAGCATGGGAGTTTGACGTGAAGAATGTATATGCTACCCTTTATAAAGCATTGGTACAGAAGGGCAACCCCGGATGTGTATGCTACCCTTTATAAAGCATTGGTACGGAAGGGTGACCCCGGATGTGTATGCTACCCTTTATAATGCATTGGTACGGAAGGGCAACCCCGGATGTGTATGCTACCCTTTATAAAGCATTGGTGCGGAAGGTGACCCCGGATGTGTATGCTACCCTTTATAAAGCATTGGTGCGGAAGGGCAACCCCGGATGTGTATGCTACCCTTTATAAAAGCATTGGTACGGAAGGGCAACCCCAGATGTATGCGACCCTTTATAAAAAGCATTACCCTTTATAAAGCATTGGTGCGGGGCAACCCCGGATGTGTATGCTACCCTTTATAAAGCATTGGTGCGGAAGGCCAACCCGGATGTGTATGCTACCCTTTATAAAGCATTGGTGCGGAAGGCCAACCCGGATGTGTATGCTACCCTTTATAAAGCATTGGTGCGGAAGGCCAACCCGGATGTGTATGCTACCCTTTATAAAGCATTGGTGCGGAAGGCCAACCCGGATGTGTATGTGCTACCCTTTATAAAGCATTGGTGCGGAAGGCCAACCCCGGATGTGTATGCCCCCTTTATAAAGCATTGCGGAAGGCCAACCCGGATGTGTATGCTACCCTTTATAAAGCATTGGTGCGGAAGGCCAACCCCGGATGTGTATGCTACCCTTTATAAAGCATTGGTGCGGAAGGCCAACCCCGGATGTGTATGCTACCCTTTATAAAGCATTGGTGCGGAAGGCCAACCCCGGATGTGTATGCTACCCTTTATAAAGCATTGGTGCGGAAGGCCAACCCCGGATGTGTATGCTACCCTTTATAAAGCATTGGTACGGAAGGCCGACCCCGGATGTGTATGCTACCCTTTATAAAGCATTGGTGCGGAAGGCCAACCCCGGATGTGTATGCTACCCTTTTATAAAGCACCCGGATGTATGCTACCCTTTATAAAGCATTGAAGAAGGCCAACCCGGATGTGTATGCTACCCTTTATAAAGCATTGGTACGGAAGGGCAACCCGGATGTGTATGCTACCCTTTATAAAGCATTGGTACGGAAGGCCAACCCCGGATGTGTATGCTACCCTTTATAAAGCATTGGTACCGAAGGCCAACCCCGGATGTGTATGCCACCCTTTATAAAGCATTGGTGCGGAAGGCCAACCCCGGATGTGTATGCTACCCTTTATAAAGCATTGGTGCGGAAGGCCAACCCCGGATGTGTATGCTACCCTTTATAAAGCATTGGTGCGGAAGGCCAACCCCGGATGTGTATGCTACCCTTTATAAAGCATTGGTACGGAGCAAATTAGAATATTGCTCGACAGTGTGGGACACAAATACTAAAAGAGATCTAGAGTCTCTGGAAAAAGTTCAGAGACGTGTCACGCGCCATATCCTTGGCTCAGGTCAAACTTATGTTGAAAGGTTAAATAAGCTAAATTTACTTCCTCTTTCATTTAGGAGAGAAATGGCCGATTTGTCGTTTTTTCACAATTGTTTGTATAAAAAATTTGATTTAGACCTGAATACCTTCTTAAGTCCAGTAGTCCGAGGTGATGATCCACTCAAATTTAAAGTTCCGTTTTTTCGTATGGAGCAGTATGGTGCTAGTTATTTTAATAGGGCTTGCAGGCTATGGAATGGTATTCCATTGCCTGTTAGGGCCACGTTTTCCTTGAAGTCTTTTAAACATCAGGTATTTGAAATGTATAAATTAATAGTTGATTCTGTTGATCTGTCCCATTCTTGTAACATGGATACTTATTGTGGCTGCTCAAGATGTAGGCCTGCCTAAATGTGACTTTTTTAGGATTTTATGCATTATGATTTCATGATTTTGGGAGCCACTGATACAGGTTTTATCCTTTGTGGTTACCCCTTGGATACAACTTTCTGTATTGAACCTGAACTTATTTTATCTTGTGTCGATTTTTGTTTCCATGTTTTTAATTGTGTACTTTATGTTATGTTTAAATTCATTGTTGTATCCATAAAGCTTAATAAATAAATAAAATAAAATAAATGAAGCCCCTGAAGCCATTTTGGGCTCAATGGTCTTGCTCAAGGGCCCAACAGCAGAAATCTTCCCAACTTCAGCTGTCCAGGGGCAAGTCAGAATTCCAAGTCCCACAGGAGGCTGCAACTACAAACTCCTCAGTTACCGGTCAAGCGACCCACTATTAGATTACCCCGCCTCCCTCTCATGTCTCTGACTCCGCCCTCTCCACCCAGGCCCCTATTTTCTAAACAGACTCCTATAACTCTGTCCATCATTGAATCCCCTCATGTAAAATGTTTTTTTACCAGAGCCTTTATTTAGTTTCCTCTCTCTCTCTCTCTCTCTCTCCCTCTCTTGCTCTCTCTCTCTCATTTTTGTTTTTGGTTGTAGCTGGGTTTGGCTTGTTGGATACGTGTCCAGTTCTCTGTGAGTGTTTATGTTTTCTTGCGGTTTGTGACTGTCTATTTTGTTAACCTTCATGCCGTGTTAACAGTACAGGTGGACTAAAAAAAAAAAAAAAACACCCTCTCAACCCTCCTTCCTTCCTCTTACATTCTCCGCCTCTCCCCTATCCTTTCCCATCTTCTATCACTTTGTCCATCATCCCTTTATCTTTTCATCCCTCTCCACTGCTGCCATCCATCTCTGCTCCCAGCAGCGCCAGCTGACAACCTTACCTTGCTACCACAGCAACGCATTGCAGAGAACAATGGACATCACCACGGCAACTCCAACCCCTCTTAACCTGCCCCCACTCCACCCTGTCTGTCTTTCATCTCCCCCGCACCCCGACCTCTGACTCAACAGAGAGGTGGAAGGTCAGATCACACTTAGGGGTTTTTTGACCACTGGCCAAGCGCTCAGACACCGTGATTGGCCCACAGATGTGACCTCTCGTTCACTGGGGTCACATTCTTTCACAGTCTTGAGCAAAGACACAGAGAGAGAAAGATAAAGGGGCAGAGGGAGAGATGCAAATGCTCAAACAAAGATGCAACCCGATCATAACGCGAACATCCACGCAGATACACAGACACATGCGCGCTCACACGCATGTGTGCACATACTCAAACACAAGTGTACATGCGTGCCGACACAAATCACATAAAGTGTCTCTCACGCACATGCCCAAGCATACTAATTCACACACACACACGCACACTCTCCCTTCTCTTTCCCTTTCATGCACTCGCGCACACACACACAAACACACACACACACACATATACGAGCGCACACACGGGAGATCCGTCTGCTTCTTCATGCTTCACTGCACCGTCACAAAATGCCGGAAGGACAATGAAGTCTCACGCTGATGCTGTTACACAGTATACCTCTCTCTCTCTCTCTCCCCTCACCCTTTCCCTCCCTCTCTTCTCTCTCTCACTCATTCTCTCCTGTCTTTCCCCCCTCTCTCTCTCTCTCTCTCTCTCTCTTTCTCTCTCTCTTCCTCCTCACCTCTCTCCCTCTTCCATAGCTAACTGGGTGGTCCATAACTTTATGGGTCGGGAAAAGGGACAAGGAGAGGAGGGAGGTAGCACGAAGGATGAATCTGTGGATCCACCTAAAATGAAGCAGGAGAACATGAAGCGGGGGGGATAGAGTGAGAATTAACCCGACACCCCCCAACACGCACCGCCAACAAAAAAAACTGCTGAAAAAGGGGATCAGAAGTCGGGCAAGGCCGTAAATCTCCTATTAGCGGGACAACAAACCAGCCACTTTGCTCACGAAGCTCAAAAGCTGTTGATGTGCACCGATTTCAATTAATCACATTCAGTCCGCGCATCAACTGGATCAAAATTAAGGCGACGCGGGCCTTGGCAAAGACACTGCAAAGAGCAGAGCTTTCTTGAAAAGTAAAACAACCATAAAAGCAGTTAACTAGCTAGTGCCTTAAGGCGCGTCCGCAACCTCGTTTCATTGTATGTTTTGTTTTTTTTTTTCGCTCGCGCATTGCACTCCTCCATACATTCCCTGTCTGCCCGAATGGCTGCAGTTCAGCACCTCCGATTTATCCGTGACAGGCTTTGACACCAGAAAGCCTCTCAACTTCTGTAAAGCCAATATAAGACACCACACATGCATACCTCGGAACTGTGACTCCAGCATGCAAATTCCGAATTTAACTTAACTAGTCCCGCTGCCTCGGGACAAAACACAGTGCGTCGGAGCGCCGAACTAAGTCCTAGTCTGGTTATTTTTTCATCATTGACACCACTGTAACCGGCACAATTGCTGGATCATATACACGTCCCATTGAAAGGGACAGTGATTATGGATGCCCTAGACTTATAGGGGCAAATTTCAGCCGTTATGCAATCTGTCAACTGCTCATTGCTGCTTAATATATTGCTGCTCCTTATTTTTACAATTTTTACGCTCGCACCAGTAATTTCTGTAGATATTACACGCTTTTTGTTTCAACGGCAACATATCGTTTGAGTTACGACGGTCGTCAATAAACAAGAAAAACTACCTGATAACTAGTGACTTCTCACCTTGCGTCAGTATCCGCGTGCTCCCGATGGCCGGGTTCACTAGCTGTTGGGGCCGTTTCTGTTTCCGGCGAGACATGATTCGCGAGGATGCCGAACTGGAGAGGGGGCATCAGCCAAATACAACGTGTTTTTCTCTCGAAAAGTGAAGAAGACTCTGAGACACTCCTTTAGTTACAAACCAAAACTTTCACTTTCCTCAAACGTTTCTTAGAACTTTTAGAGAATCACTGAGGAAACCAGGGCGGAAAACTGATTCACTCTGATAACTCATTACTCGCAGAAATGGCCAAGCGACTGCTGGCCCGCGACATCTGTAGCTGCCGCGTGGTTTTCGAGAGTGCGCGTGTGTGTATGTATGTGTGGCTGTTTTTCCTCAACAAACCCTCTTTTCTCAAACTTGCCCACCGTGCCTAACACCCCCCTCAAAAAAAAAAAAAAAAAAAACATGCCTCCACTCTGGGTCTCTCTCCCTCTCTCTCCCACACACACACACTCACACACACAACACAGTCTTCTTGTTCTCACTTTACATTTGCATTTCAATAGCGAGGAACACCATCTCTTTCTGTCTTTTTTTAATGGGGGGTGTAATTAATTCCCTTCTTCCCCCTCCCCATTTTGCTTTCCGCTTTTATGGAGGGAACACAACACTCATAAACCTATCTTTAACAAGTCGGACATCACACAGTTACTCGCACGTAAATGCCTCCAGCAGTGTTTGCTTTCCTCTTGTGGTCGTCATATACCATCGACGTTGCATTTCTTTCCCTTTCTTCTGTTCTTTTTGGATGTACCACAACCGCGCCCCACCGCTGAACCTGTTGCATCGTCTGGAATGACTAAAATTTACCAGTTCAAGACGGAAATACAATAGCGACTCGAGAGAGGGCAAATTGAACCCAAACATTAAAAATCCAAGATAATATCATTAAAGCAATTCGGGGGTGAAATTTTTCCTATTTCGTTGAAAAGAGATGATGAATTCAGAGCCGGAATTTTATTATACGTCAACTTCAAACAGCTGCCGCCTGTTTATTTAATGGTTAATATTATACTTCAACATTTTCTACCGCGATTTGTCCCTCACTGAGCCCAGTTGCGAGTACAAGACACATAATACATAACTACTTCAGCAGCCAACGTTCAGCCGTTTAATAGTTTTGGTCCTAATTGTTATTAATACAGAAATCACGTACCGTTGTAAGGTAATGTACTTCGTGGGGCGTGTTTTCAGAGCTTTATTATGTGCGGATAACACAGCAGACAGAAGGCAGTTAGTTCTTACAGCTGATTGGTGATTTTCGGAACTTTGGACACGCCCCCTTTCGCAATTCTCCGTCCCCCGTCGCCCTTCGTCCGCGCTCTGATACGCGACCGCTAGCTCTATTTAAAACGACGTGAATAGGTAGGAATTCGTAACAATGGCGTTGAGCGCACAGTCGAGTGAGCATATCTCTGCCCTAGTCTCTAGGGACACACTGGGCTACTGACACGCCACACAATGCCTTCTTTTCACGCCCGAGTCCACTGCCATACCACGTGGAAGAGGAATGAAAGCGAGAGAGAGAGAGGGGATAATCTGAAGTTTTAAGTAGGCCTCTCATGCGCGCGTATTCGCGCCGGTCTGCATCCAAGAACTTTGTTGTAAAACCGCTCTTCACGCTTGCGGTACTATGTATATTTTCAATATGGAATATGCCCGTAATACCATTAAACAGAATTAGCCGCCTTCTCTGAAAGCATCTCCATTACCTGAAGCATACCCCTAGGTGGGCCTATTTCAGAAACATAAATTATAGCTGCAGACATTTTAATTTATGTGTAGCACAACAGCATATGACAAATCTAGCGCAACTTAGATTAGTCTCAGCATTTAAAGTACTTTTGTTAACTTTACAAAATATCAGCACAGAATTCTTCCCTGATGTATGCTAATTTTATGCCGTTTTCTTTAAGGATAATACGGTAATGTTCTTGCCCCGTCACCGCTTGGGGAAAAGGCCCAATCCCGATTTCCATCTTCTCACAGCATATAACATTTCATCATTTCTGATAAAGCTCACGCAGAAAGGTCAGGGTCCTTACCGGAGTGATAGCAACAGGGCATTAAAGACACACTCTATAAAAATCGCATGAATGCCAACACAAAACTATGGTACTTTCTTCCGTTAAAAGCGTGTCCATACATTTAATGTAGAGAGACCCAGAGCACCTGTTCTACGTCCAGAAGGTAACTGACTGTACTCAACCACAATTCAACTATTTGCTGACCCCACAGTAAAGGAACACAGTCTGGAAATTGAGGAATGTTCCATAAAGGTTAGGACTACAGAAACTCTGGCGTGACTGAAAAAAAAAAAATGGCTGAGCACACGTCTTCAGCCTGTACAGTCCCCTCCAGGCAACGCACAATTTAGGGAATCAAATATCCTTAGAGCCCAGTGGCTAAGGTGTCTGACTGAAAGTCAGAAGTTTTGTGTTCAAACCCAAGTGCAGATATTTGTGCAGTAGTTGTGCTCCATGAATGACCCTTAACTTCACCACTGCTCCTAGGAGAATTGGCCTCTGCATTGTCTAATCAAATTAAAGTCGTATTGGATAAACATGACAGCTGCAAACACTAATTAGCCTTTGCTGTGTCAAATTTCAAACAATATCAACCACAGACATGACTGAAGTGGACATCCTAAGGTGGGAAAATTTCCATCAAGTTTTCCGAAAAAAAAAAAAAAAAAAAAAAAATCTTCCTGCTTTGTATCCTCACTGACGTGCCCTCTGACGGGTGGTATTTATGGTATTGTCTTTGGTTCCGTTTGTCTGATTGTTTTTGTTTGTTAGCATCTTGGCGCCTACAATACTGCAGCAATCATTTCCAAACTTGGTGCGCTGATTGGCCATGGTCCAAACTACTGCACCCTTCAAAATTTTTGTTACCCTTAGTGAATATGAGCAAAACAAGCCGTGAAAAAAATGTCCTTGTTGTTTATCCTCTTGGGCTTTTGCTCAAAATATTCACAAAAATTGTACCTTTTCATTGAAGTAGAATTATGGAAATTATGGACTGAATATAAAAATATTGATATTAAATAAATATTTGATATGTAATGAAAAAATGAATTGAAACTAATTTGAAATTAAATAAATATTTTTTCTGCAAAATGTGTTAAACAATTATTTGCACTCCATGAAAATCTAACTGAAGTAGTTTTCCTGTCACATTATAAAATTTGAAGTTAATCGGTTTGATTAAGAACTCTTTAGTGTTTGAACAATGGCCTCATGTATTAATGGGGTGAAAATATGAGGTGGCACAGGCTAAATTTCATTCATCAAAATGGGACAGACTCTAGAACACGGTGACGATGTGCAACAAAAAGCTTTTGAGCTGCGCAAATCTGGAAATGGATACAAGAAAATCTCAAAAGAGTTTAAAAAAATAATCATTTCTACTATTTGGGCAATAACGAAGTTTACAGTGCCAGGAGATATTAAGTATCAGCCTAGAAGAGGAGGACTGTATGTACTGACTCTTCGCGCTGTAAGGAGAATTGTTCCACAAGGAAAGGAGTTTCCAGGGATCACAGCTGGTGAATTGCAGAGGTTAGTAGAGTCTTGGGATGAGTAAGTCTCCAAAACTACCATCAGATGCCACACACATCACCACAAGTTGTTTGGGAAGGTTGTGAGAAAAAAAACTGCTTTCAAACAACAACAAACTAAAGCACCTACAATTTGCCAAACATTACTGGGATTTTCAAAGGCAGTGGGTAATATGGTCAGTTGTGACCAAAATGAAGCTTTCTAGCAGCTATATCAAAGGTGGGTTTGGTGTAGACTAAAAAACAACCATACAGAGAACTGCCTCATTCTCACTGTGTAGTATGGTGGAGGATTTTTGATGTTATAGGGCTGTTTTTCTTTCCAATGGCCCAGGGCATCGTGTTAGGATACATGGCATCATGGACTCCATCACATAACAGCAGATATTAAATAAAAACCAAACAGGCTCTGCCCGGAATGCTCTGTGGTTGGACCTTCCAGTCGGACAATGATCTAAACCACAACAAGATTGTTCACCGATTGCAGAATAAAGGTTTTGGCATGGCCATCACACAACCCAGTCTAAACCCAGTAAAAAATTGTGGGATGAGTGGATGAGTTGAGGGAGGGGGGGGTCTGAGAGATCTGGGGAGAGTCTGTATGGAGGAATGCTCTCGGATCTTGGGCCATGTGTTCACTGACCTCATCACACAGACTCAGCTGCTATCTTGGCAAAGGGAAGCTGCACAAAATATTAAATGAAGAAAATGGTAATAATTGTGCCACACATATTATTGAGAAAAATTTTGGTTTCATGATAAGAACTTAATGTTTCTTTGAGTTACAGTACTTCAGTTTAAGGTTGTGGATATTTTGAATGAAAGATCACAAGGACAAACAATAAAGACATCTTTTCATAGCGAGTTCTGCTCATTTTTACTAAAGGATGCCAATAATTCTGAAATTCTGGATGGCATTGTAAAAGCCAGTTAATTTTGGAGAGATAGGGTGAAAGTTTAGTGAAAATATAGAACAAAGCTCAGATTTTTTATTTTTTGCCATAACTTGTTGTAATGGTCAGACCGTGTTCAAAGTTCAAACCAAGTCCGAAGGATACAGATTTCAATTCTACATCCACTGATACATGCAAAAGCCATGTTATGGTGGGCAGGGGATATCTCACAGAAGTGAATACACCCCTCACATTTCGACAATTAATTTATTATATCTTTTCAAGGGTCAACGTTACAGAAATGAAACCTGAATATATTCTAGAGTAGTCATTGTACAATATGTGTAGCAGTGTAAATTTACTGCACTGTCCAAATAACTGAACAAACAGTCACTTTTTCCAAAATGGGTGGCAACAAAAGTGAGTACACCTCACCATCAACATGCCAAATTGTGTCCATAGTGTCAATATTTAGTGTGACCATCATTGTTGTCCAGCACTGCCTTGATTCTCCTAGGTATGGAATTCACCAGAGCTGCACAGGTTGTTGCTGGGATCCTCCTCTACTCCTCCATGACAACATCACGGAGCTGGTGGATATTGGACACCTGCTGCTCCTCCACCTTCCTCTTGAAGATGCCCCACAGGTGCTCATTGGGATTCAGGTCTGGAGACATACTTGGCCACGCCACCACCTTCACTTCAGTCTCTTCAGGAAGGCAGTTGTCATCATGGAGGTGTGTTTCGGGTCGTTATCATGTTGGAAAACTGCCGTGCGGCCCATTTGCGATGGGAGGGCATCATATTCTGCTTCAGAATGTCACAGTACATGTTGGAATCCATTATTCCATCAATGAAGCGCTGCTCCCCAGGACCAGAAGCACTCATGCAGCCCCAGACCATGATGCTGCCACCACCATGTTTGACTGTAGACAATACACACTTGTCTTAGTACTCCTCACCAGGGCGCTGCCACACATGCTGGACACCATCTGAGCCAAACAAGTTTATCTTGGTCTCGTCGGACCACAGAACATGGTTCCAGTAGTTCATGTTCTCAGACTGGTTTTCGTCAGCAAACTGTTTTCGGGGTTTCTTGTGGGCTAGCTTCAGAAGAGGCTTCCATCTTTGCCGACGGCTATGTAGACCGACTTGGTGCAGTGCACAGCATATGGTCTGAGCACTGACAGGCTGTTCCCCACTGCTGCAACCTCATTAGCAATGCTGCCAGCACTCCTGCGTCTGTTTTCTGAAGTCAACTTGTGCACCTGACGCAGAGCATGAGGACTCAACCTCTTCGGTCGACCCTAACGAGGCCTGTTTCGAGTAGAACCCATCTTGGAAAACCGCTGGATAACCTTGGCCACTGTGTTGTAGCTCAGTCTCATGGTTTCACAGATCTTCTTGTAGCTTAGATCATCTTTGTGGAGAGCAACAATTCTCTTTTTCAGATCCTCAGAGAGTTCTTTCCCATGAGGTGCTATGTTGACCACCCAGTGACCAGAATGAGAGCATTGCACCCAAAGCACCACAATTTAAACCTTCAACACATTTTACACAATCTCATATGGCCCAGTCGAACAGACAAAAGCATGAACATGATAAATAAGACACGTTTCATTTCTTGGTTGACCATTACCAATTGGAGTGTGTACTCACTTTTGTTGCCACCCATTTTGAAAATAGTGACTGTCTGTTCAGTTACTTGGACAGTGTAGTAAATCTACACTGCTACACATATTGTACAATGACTACTCTAGAATATATTCAAGTTTCATATCTGCGATGTTGTCCCTTGAAAAGATATAATAAATTAATTGTCGAAATGTGAGGGGTATACTCACTTTTGTGAGATACTGTATAACAGGAGGGTCAGGGAAAAAAAAAATCATGAATGTCTACATAATCATTTTTTTAGTCCAATTATGCTGAAATGTGATGTGTGGCATCTCATTACAAATTCCTGATATTTCTTTAAATATGGAGAGAACAAATCAGTCATTCTGTTATAACTGCATCAACACAAAAGCACTGAAATGGTTGCTGTAGCGAGGTATGTTGTGCCTGGCGTCGCTTGTTTCATGGAGCGTTTAATGGATTGCAGTGTCACCAGAGATGGCAGACTAATCGATTACTTGGTAGGCGAGGACCGGGGAGATGAGGACGAATAAAATAAGCGACTGGAATTAGACGGTAATTCAGGACCTTGGGCTTCACATCCAAATCGAAAGAATGTGTCTCGGCCAACGGTGTCCCCATCAATGTACCTGGCTTTTTACAAGGCCCAAAGGAAGAGAAGCCCACCAACACCTCTTCCATAAAGAGCCTGTTTTTGCTTTTGATGGCTCCCACAGAAAGAATAACCAAGGCTCAGTCTGTTCAGCATCAAAACAAACTAAAACCATCTCTTCTTAGCTTCAGCACTGACCAAGTCCAGCCTTACTAAGATGTGAGGCCTCAACGTGAGCATTATGTCCTAGAAATGTATTGTGGCTTCTTAGTTAATACATTTCAGAGCGAACTATCACATCTGTGTAAGTAGATGTGCTCCCCAGTTTGTTAGTTTAGGTGCTAAGCAGGTACATCCCGGCATAGCTTCCCAACAAATTAAGTACATTTCTGCTTTACATCCATACTAAGTGCATGCCCTCTTAGCTTCAATGCTCAGCAAGCTCGTCCCTACCAAGCTTTAGTGGTAGCCAAGTGCTCCCTTCTAAGCATCAGTGCTAAACAGCTTCCGTTCAGTGCTAAGTGAGTGCACTCCTCCGTAGCATCAATGCTAAGCAATTGCATCTCTACTTAGATTCAGCACTGCCCAAGTGCGTAGTGTAACTCACAGAGTCTTGCGCCGCAGCGCAGATAGGCATGTCCATCCATGCATCTGCACATTTGCGCTAGGGCACACCAATACCTCATTTAAACCAGACAGCAATCTGGCAACCCTAGTTAGTGGGAGTGATGAAATGCCTGATCAGCTGATTTGGACCAGATCAGGTGATGTTAAACAGATGAGCTAATTGTGTCATAGTATGCAAGGAGCCTCCAAAAATAGCAGAGGTGAGGTTTAAAAGTTTGCAAACACATGCATGAGTTTCCTTAACCTCTTCCAAACTGAGCCTCTGGCTCAGAAAATGACATGCCCAAAATAAAATGAGTATATCTCTGCAACGACTTGGTCATTTTGAATAATCTTGGTATCATAATAAAGGTAACACCTTCGGGATTTTTGCCTCGGTGTAAAAATCAGTTTATAGGACACTAAGTCAGAGTAAATGAAGATGGAACACTTCAAAGATGGAACACAAATGAAAGATTTCAAATCCTAACAAAATAGGCGGACTATCCCTTTTGAAATTATGTAGCTGCAGTCTGAAACCTCTAAAAAATTACAGCACAAAATCTCACCATTATCTGTGCCAAAGTGTATTCTAATCAAGTAAATCAGAGCAAAATTAGAGAGGTTTTAGTTCAGGAATGTCTAGGGAGCTCTACAAATTCGCAATTGGGGCATCTTTTTGGGCACTGTGTGCCATTTGAGGTTTCTCAGCTACCAAACTGTAACACTCATTTAAGGGAGGAGAAACCTTTTGGAAAAAATTTGTCATTTTGGATAGAAATCATTCATACTTGGTGTATTGACAGTATATGACCAAAATTTTATACAAAATATGAATTTGACCTAATTTGCATAATTAGGTCATGTGATTCAAGATGGCCGCCACCCCGATTTCACCATTATTTCTTTGCCTTATATCTCAGGACTGAAGCAAGATATTTGAATCAGGATTTTTTTAATTAGATTTAGTTATGTTTACACCTTCTTCTGAACTAGAATAAAGCATTTACACATAATACTAGAGATTTGGTGGGGTAAAAGAGGATTTTGCCATTTTTCGCCCCCTCGATATGAAATCTAAATCACCATAACTCACAGACCCAAAGTGCTAAACCAAAACTTTTAGTTCAGTAGACTTCCTGATATGTACACAGACTTCTGTCAAAACTTCATGAGAAAAGCTCCACAAATAAGTGAGATATAGTGCCTTAAATGATAGCAATCGGGGCAAAAATCAGGTTTTGAGAAAATCCAGGTTAAAGTCAAGTACACCTACAAATCATTGTAACAGTCAACTTAGAACATTAAAATGCCCCTGAAGCATAAACTTCTCCCTCCTGCTCCCTCTGATTGATAGTCCTGTTCTTGAGCAGATTGAAGTGATTTTTGGGTTTCTCCTCCCCTTAATTTCACTTACATGTCACTACAGGCATACATTCCACCTAAATACAGCCAGTTTTGTTTTTTTTTTAATTTATTATTATTATTATTATTATTATTATTATTATTGCAACCAGTCCAGGGGGGTATTCCATCAACGTAGCTAAGAACATCTAGACTAAGGCGTAATCTTGAGGCTTGAATTAGCTTCAACTCTCCATAAAGCCTCGACCCGTTCCATCAAGTGAAATAAACTAGCTCCAACTGACGCTAATTCGAGCCTCATCTGCTAAGACGCACTTCGTGCCATACTAGACTATATAAAAAGATGGACGCATCACCCTGGTCTGAAAAATGAAGCCAGTGCGGAAGTACCGTAAAATGGCATTGTATTTAATGGCCAGCAGATGGCGACGTCGGTGGTTGCAGAAAGAAGTTCAATGCTATAGAAGTTTATGAGAAAATTAAAGCCGCTTTGCAGCGATATCGGGGCCAGGCAGATTTAGGCAATTCTGAGCAACAAGAGGCAAAAAATGGAGGATAACAAGAAAGGTGGGTTTACATCATACATTTTGCATTGGTTGACATTTGAACTAATAATCTCTGACACCAAATAGCCTAGTATCCTTCATCTCACTGAGCTAATTAGCAAGTATCTTTTAAGAGTTACATGCATTTCAAACAACTTCTAGCACATTTTAGGACTAAAATAAGAAATAAAGCAGCTACGATTTGTCAATAAATCAGTTATTTAAAGACATAATAGTTAGTACACAACTATTTTCATAATGGATTGATTATTTCAGGCATGAATATTCTCAGTTGAGGATATCCCTCTCTTTGACGTCAACATGACAGGAAGACGCTTGCTGCAGACGTGCTGCAACAACAAAAGGGCTCTCTAGTCTCGTGCACACGCTCACACACCACACATGAGCATTGGGCATGAGACACACGCTCACACACCACACATGACATTTCTCACTTTGAGAAGTGATGAAACCTCAGAGGCCAAGACAGGTTTTTCTGCTTAGTTCATCCATACAGCTGTCTTGAATTAGCAAGCTATCAGGCAATCAGAAAATAATATTTCTTGTTGCTGGGTCTCAAGGTTTGTAGTGAGTTTAAGTTGACAAAAGTTTCTGAAGTATTGGGGCTTCATTTTGGTGAAAGTTGCAAAACTGTAGCGCATACGGTTGGTTTGGTAGGAATTTTCAAAGTTTTTATATTTAAACGCTTATCGAGGAAAACAATAAGTTCCTAAATAGGCAAATAACAAAAACATCAACATTACAATGGCCATTCTGCCATAGCTGGGATTTGAACTCACAATCTTTGACACCAAGAACCAACTCCTAACTCATTGAGCTAATTGGCTAGAAGTGAAAATGGGTGTGTGGCTTCATTAATCGACTCAGGGAGTCACCAGCTAGGCAGCAGTTGTCAAGGAAGATTTAAAAAATTGTCAAAATGTCAAAATTTCTCTTATCAAGACAAAAATCTGATAATACATGAATTGCAGCTTGACAGCATAGAAATGTTGATGATTTGTTTTTAGCAATAAGTGTTTTGCTTCATAAGAGAAAATCTAATATTTAAAAATGCCATTCTTACATTGACTCCAATTGTTCCATGGGAGCAGAATTCAAAATGGTTTCAAAAATTCAGTTTTTGAGAAAAAATTCTGATATTTGGCAAACTTCATTGACCGTGACTCTAAAATATGATCAATTTTCTTCAGGAAGATTGAAAATGTATTTATCAAGAATTGGCTGATATTTTTCAAATATCGAAGCGCCGGGTGGTATTTTTGTGGAGGACGATCTGAAGATTCAGTACAGCAAATTTGGTGACAATTGACCTATGTCTAAGCCCCGCCCCCTCCACTGACATGGACAAACAATCAACATTTTAGAACAGGCGCTAATGGCTGGTATCACAGTTGGAGATATTTTTCTGGATGCTATCGATGATTTTTGGTGATAGGAGGCTCAAATATCACCAAGAAGTCAGCAAATATGGTTACACTATGCATTGGAGGGATACATTAATGAATTTAGAGTGGAGAAGGTCAACGAAAAGTTTAAATTGGAAGCCAAAATTTTCAGGTCTCAGTGCAAACGCGATCAACCGCATCTCGTTTCAGTCACCCTCTCACACAAGATAGAGGATCAGCATTGTTCGTGCACCGCAGGGTAATGAATTTAATTTACGTATTATTATTGCTAGCCATCGAATTTAAGAAATCTAACCTGACGTGACTGAACTCCTTCTAAGTAAACAAGTTGACATGGTGAACAACGCAGCCAAGAGCTCACATTAAGCCAACGTCCGTCAGCACTGAAGTTAGCCATAGAGTTTACTAACTTTAGCTAACGTTAGCTAACTTAGCGATGTGAAAGATAACTTTACATTAATCTCCAGCGAAGTGACAAATGTTGCCTTAAACACAATGTTGACTTAACTTGGAACAAATGTAGACATCCTTGTGTACCTTTGTTAGCTACGTTTAGCTGTTAGTGGGGTCTTCCACAAAGTTTTAAGCTGCTTTCACACCGGACGCGAAACGAATTTTTCGCACGACGGATTATACTCAAAGTCAATGCAGAGACGCAAATACGCGGTATTCTTGTGTTTGCATTGACTTTGAATGTAATCTGTCGCGGTGTAAAAGCAGCTTTATCCAGAGGAGACACTTCTCTCGGTTATGATGTGGCTTTGAGAAGGGTATAAAATACACTCTATCGCCCAGCCTCTCGGGATACCTCGTATCGGATTTAAATTTACCCCAAGCACAGCGTTTGACCATTTTTTTCACTTAGAAACATTTTAAAACCCCATAAAAGCGAACGATTCGGAGTTTCCGTCATGCATTTCAATGGAAGTTCAGACTCAGAATGTCCGAGTATATGGGGGGGGGGATACGTACTGTGATTGGCTCATCGCATTTGAGGGCGGGGCTTAGCCATAGGTCAACTGAGCAAAAATTGTGGGGCAAGAAAAGTTTTATAAGTTTTACAGTTTTTGAAAAAAAAAAAACAGTGATAGACTTCATAATTTGTACTAAGTTTAAGTGGACAAAAGTTTCTTAAGTATTGGGGCTACATTTTGGTGAAAGTTGCAAATCTGTAGCACATATGGTTGATTTGTTGTGAATTTTAAAAATTTTAAATTTTAGAGGCTTGCTGTAGCGCCACCATCAGGACTATTGGCCTATTTTTGCAGCTGAGAAAATCTGGCAAGGGACTGGACCTTTGTGCAAAGTTTGGTGATTTTTCATGTATGGGAAGTAGGATTTCCTAGGAAGAAGAAGAAGAAGAAGAAGAGGAAGAATACTGGCGAAAACAATAGGTTCCCAGCAGCTTTCGCTGCCTGGCCCCTAATGGCCCTACTTTCCCACCTGATTTTTCATTTAAATAATGATTTTTTACATTATTTTATGGTAGCTATAGCAAGTTTCAAGTCTCCTTCAATATATCATGATGTTCATTTTTGTAAATTGTGGTCCCATATAGACTAGAATAAAGGATAAAGCCAGAATATGCTTTAGGGGTGTAGCTATCCTCTGGTGCTCGTCCGATACGGACAGATCTAGAGCCACGGTCCTCCCCGGATCTTCAATACACGCTCTCGTCCAATAGAAATCACATCCGGTTTCAAAACGACATGGCGCAATTCAAATTGCCAAAATCGAGGCTTCCGTTATGGTATTCTGAAACCAATGGGTGACGTCACGGTAGCTTCGTCCATCTTTTTATACAGTCTATGAGGGAGAGCCGGTACGAAAGTAACGTGGTACAAAAGTAACACGGCGATTTACTCAGAGCCATCTGCACTTCGATGCGTCAAATTACGTCAGCAAGTACAGCACGCAACACTCTCCGGAACCGGGAAAAATCTTGAGGTTTCATCACTTCCCCGCAAAACTAGGCCGGGAAGACTCTTTTCCACATCGGTGAGTAAATTCAGACGAACGGTAAACTTTTTTGATTTAAAGATTGTCTTGATTGCTCCATGTGTCATATTTATGATTAAACGATAGGTCATTTAGTTTTGTAACATATCCTGAAGTTTGAAATGTCAGACTTTTTCACTTTAGAAGCAATCCTGATTCAAATGTCAGGAGTCACTGTCGGGACGAAAGTAACAACTGTTTGGTTCGTCCCCCTCTGCTCTGTGGCTGCATTTTGCTTTTTAAAGCCTTTTAAAAAATGTGTGTGTTATATTTTACCGACAGAAAATGCCAAGAGTTAGGGTCAAAATTACCCAGAGATAAAAGGTTGACCAGCAGGCTTACGAAAGTTTTAATGTTATTTTTATGATCGAAATAAATTAATTAATTCGTTCAAAATTAAATAAGATTTTTTTTTAGATAAAGTGCGTTGTACATTTACAATTGCATGTTAGCAAGGACATTATTTGATTTTTTTTAATGAAAAACAGTAATTTAAAAGATTCCAGTTAATTTGATCACGTTACTTTTGTCCCGCCTGTGTGTTACTTTCATCCTGACTGGCGGGGTTGAAAGTAACAATGCGTAACTTCCGTTCAACGTCAAACTATGCCGAAGTCAATATATATTGGGATGATTTAGCACCTGATATTGACAGAGCACACACGAAAGTAGTTAATCACTCCGAAAATTTTTTTCGGTCCGTAACGTTATCTTTTAAAATGACGTCTATGTGAAAAGTGTTACTTTCGTACCAGCTCTCCCCTGCTTCATGCATGTGCCCAGGGAAAATAAAAAGCCCACACTAGCCGAGTGCCAACAATGTCGCAAAATGACTCAAAGCAAGGGAAAGGAACGAGCCGAGGCGTGCTCCTCTTCTTCGTTTTGGTTTTTTCGGGGTGGATAATCAACGTTAAGGTGCATTACCGCCACGCACTATGGTGACGTAAGGTCTGGAGTTACTATCTTCTATATGCAAAAAAAAAACTAATCCACAGTTCTCTTTTTCAACAATTTTTTTCTATTTCCCTGGCGCCTAACTTCCTCGAAACATGACTGTAGCCTACACAACTAGTTAATATGCATTTGGCTCTCGCCAAAACCTTTTTCTAAAATTTCTTGGATTTCTCCCTTCACTTCCATAATTCCAAGAAATTCCTTCCCTGCATGGACCACCATCCTTTCCATCTTCGATTCAATTTCTTCTGCGCAATTAATGATGATTGCAAAGAAAGCCAAAAATGTACCTAAATGTCTTCGCTCTACAAACTGCGGTGACATTCTTGGCACCAGAAGCAATGTAGTGGCACCCTCTCACGAGCCCTCACCATATTACTCTCATAGTTCAAAAATATTCTGTCCGGTAACTTTTTCTAATTGAAGCAAAACCACCATGCTGTCTTGCTCCTTCCCGTCTCGATATGCGCCGAGCTGCGCAAACTCCCTCTACTGCAAAAAAATAATCAACTTTAACAGAATAAGGGACATCTCTAATAACACCCTTTTTGGCCACTGATATATTTTAAGACATGTAATTTGAAAAAGATCGAATTATTTCATTTTAAGTGCTTTTCCCTTGTTTCGTCGTCCTACATTCAATTATCACAATTCCACTTCTACATACCCTTCCATCCTTTACGTCCATAGTTCCATTTTTGACAAACTTCCCGACAAAATGATTATCACTGAATACACGATTGTTTTCCCATCTATTTCCTACCACCTTCATCCCTACAACAAATGGCCCTTCATCAGTTTCATTGCCACTTCCTTTATTCCTTTTCATTTTACCTCCTTCCACCTCATCATTCTCCACTTGTTCAAATTCAAAATTTCAAGCAAATGACAAATATCTAATAATCAAACAAAATGCTATACTTTCGAAATTCGGGCCTTCCACTCTACCCGCGCACCCCGTCTCTGCGCTCTCCTCAGGGGAGCAAACCCTCTTTATGGGGGTTTATGAGGATTATCGGGAAATTATCCCAAGGAAAGGGAACACTGCTGCCATCAACAGGGCAAGGGAGGTGGCCTGACAGAATATCGCCGACAAGCTACATGCATAAGTGACACAAAGATCATTCGCTAGGTTGTATTATATAATAAAACAAGAGGCTCCTCAGAGCCAGTACTCGGGCCGGGTCTAGGCCTGGGCCAATCCATAGATATATATATTTAGAACACTAGATTGCTGATGATGTAATATTTACATTGTCCAAAGTGAAGCACCCGGCCGCCATATTGATACACCCAACTTCTCCATAAAAATGAATGGTTTCCTATGAGGCCAATTTCAAAGAAGTCAATATAAGCATTAAAATGCCGAGATGTGCGGCTGCCTTTTGCAGCAATAGTCATTTGAAGGGCTGTAATAAAACGTTTCATGCATAAGTTAACGTAGAAACGCAAATTTGTCACTTTAATGGAAAAAATCGCGTTCGCTTGCTAGCTCGCTAATTAGCTGTCCCATTGGCTTAATTAGACCGCTGACTAAAGCAAACGCTAGCGATCGATAACAGTCTCCAGCGAGCTACCTTGGTATCTTTACCATTGCGGGGACTGCATTGACTATGCAGTCAATAAAATGAACAAGGTGGCTAACTAGCTAGCTACTTGTAATTGACATTCAACGACAATATTTCTTACCTGCATAATATTTAAAACAATGGACAAGTCGCTTTGTCTGTTTATGCGGAGTTCCAAAAGACAAGGAGGGGAGAAAGGCTTGGTTGTTAGAAATCAGAAGAAAAAAACCTTTTTCTATCCCCTCGATCCTTGCTGTGCAGTGATTATTTTTTGAGAGCAGTGTTATAATGGGACAGGGGCAAAGATGATGCTTAGTAAAGGAGTAGCCAGAGTTAACCATGGAGGTAATATAATAGAACTGGAGAGAGCGAGGAAGTACCACCCCTATTACTTTCGATAGGAGATGCTAGGCTAGCTATTTCAGCCCAGGAAGTACGGAATTGACCGACGCCATCTATAAAAATGGCATTCCATAGGTGCTTATTTCCGGCACCATTTCATAAGATTGCCAATCTGATAACACAGCACATATGGCCAAGAAAATGTGTCGTTTGTGCCGGTTGGCAAAAGTGTTTTTGGGGGAAATGACGAGCAATGCTGTTAATCCGGAACGCGCACGCACTATACACTCATTGGCTGAACTGCTGCAGTCAGAGCAACAGCTGGACAACCAAACTCGTGCACGAGCTGTCATCAAGCTCTAAGTATCAGTTCTTATTTTACAGGCCCTCTTGAAAACATCGAACAGTTGCGTCAGACAAAGAGCAAAATAATGAAGGATTACCAAATACATTTTCTTTTGTTTTCGCTTTATTTGGCAAGAAAAGAATGCGCACTTTTGAATTGGTGTCTATGGAGCTTCAGCGTCTTTGGCCACAAAATTGCATCCTTGGGAAACGCGGAAGCAGGAAGCTAACATGCTAACTGGCTGAAGCAAAGGTACTTCCTCGTTCTCTCTGGTTCTATTATATATCTCTATGGAGTTAACTAGCGCAACCTTTTAACAACGTTGGCATTAGCCATATGATTCAGTGTGAACAATGCGGTCAATGGCATGTATGCTCAATCAGGGCACAATTAAGTGAGGAAACCAGAGAGTAATTTGATAACGTATACGGACATTCATCGAAGTTGCTTATAACGGCGAAAACTTCGAAGTAATTATCTTATCAGAGGGTCATGAAAAGCCTCGGTCACCTTAACTGAACTTTTCTGCTCGCACTTTAACGTTGACACCGAGTAATATTTCAATCTTCCCTTAAGTAAGTGTGCCGCTTTCCATCCTCCAAAAAGGCACATATTTAGGGAGAGAAAATGTTGCTCTGCACAGCGATACCAAAATCACCCCGACTCGCACGCAAGTGTTTTTGAAAATATAATTTTACAGTAGGCGAAAAATGAATGGGAGTGTACGTGTGAATTTAACTTCCCGGTGTATACGCTCCTGGGACAGGTGCTTTACTTGAGCGTACCCTATCAGCAATGTAGTGTTCTATATATATATATATATCTATGGGCCAATCGCGAAACCACGCGCGCGCATGAGCAGGACAATCACGACCCCAAAAAAAAAAAAAGAAGATCCGGAGCCGAAACTTAGACCCGTAGCCTACCGGCCCGAGTAAATATTCAGCATGAAATGAACAAAATGAATGTTGATAGGCTTACTGAAATTCACCAAATTTATTTATTTATTTTCGAAAGTGATACCACATTTATCAACTGATTACTGCGAAAATTTTAGATAATTTGCTAGCCAACTGGAATTTTATTATTTTTTTTAAAGTTTGATTTTGTCTTTATTGGAATGATCTTATTTATTTTTGAATAGTTAATGTTTTTTTAATGAATTATATTTATGTTTCACATATTATTATCATTACATGACAGTTGTGAGTGTGTAAATCCACTGGCAGAACTGTCTTTTGGGTGTCTGTTCCAGTCCATTGGACATTCTTTGAACATAGATGAAGCTAATCCTCACCTCAAACCTGCTACAGGGCAAGATTGCCCTGCAGCTTAAATCACCATGGTTACTAGGCTGGGATTCACATTAACCACCTTGATGGAACGGATCTGTGGCTCAGGTTGATGGAACAGAAATCTGAGCTTTGATGGATGTATCAGGCTTAGCCAGAACCATAGTTTCCATGGTTCCCGATGTGGGGCTAATCTCAGCCACTTTGATGGAACTGAACTCTTGCTATCATAAGCCAGACTTGGCCATTTAAGTCTGGATTTTCCTTTAGCCTGCTTGATGGAATACCCCCCTGTATACATTTTCCCATTCAAAGAAAATGCATACAAAGGAAATGAAGTTTGACTCCACTGGAGCAGATTTGTTTCCAAAAAAACCAGCAAATAAACAAAATTATGAATACAAAGATAAGGTAAAAAAAAAATGGTAAAGTATAAATAACAAACACCCCAACAATTATTTATATAAGAACTATGCTTCCACTACTCGCAAAATTCTCATGCGCCACCAAGTTTTGAACCCAAATCTCCCCCTTCATAGCGCAGCAATTAGTCCACTGAGCTATTTGACTAGACAATATTGGTCAGGCTTCATTGCTGATTTGATGAGTGAATAAGCAAAGCACGTCATGCACCTTAGCGGCTGCATTGCACTGCTGCGCTCTTGCAGTACTTGCGTGTAATGGTGCATGGATTCTTTCAAAAGACTACTTAGAAAAGGACTGTTGAATATTTACTGAACAATTATTGGGATAATATCCAAAAGAAACTGGCTTAGCGACTGTATTGCCATGCTCATTGCGGTGCTCTTTGAGTCTTTGTGCATAATGTCGCTTAGTAGCCAGAACGCAAATAGAGTACAAACCCCAATTCCAATGAAGTTGGGACGTTGTGTAAAATGGGAATAAAAACAGAATACAATGATGTGCAAATCTCTTAAACCCACATTTTATTCACAACAGAACATAGACAACATATCCGATGTCGAAAGTGAGACATTTTACCATTTCATGAAAAATATTAGCTCATTTTGAATTTGATGGCAGCAACACATCTCAAAAAGGTTGGGACAGGGCTGTGTTTACCATTGTATAACATCCCCTCTTCTTTTAACAACAGTCTGTAAACATCTGGGAAGTGAAGAGACCAATTGCTGGAGTTTTGGGAGAGGAATGTTGTCCCACTCTTGTCAGTTGTAGGATTCTCGCTGCTCAACAGTCCTGGGTCTTCTTTGCCGGATTTTCCATTTTATGATGCGCCAAATATTTTTTACTGGTGAAAAGTCTGGACTGCAGACAGGCCATTTCAGCACCCGGACTCTTCTACTGTGAAGCCATGCTGTTCTGATGGATGCAGTATGTGGTTTAGCATTGTCTTGCTGAAATATGCAAGACCTTCCCTAAAAGAGACGGTGTCTGGATGGGAGCATATGTTGTAAAACCTCTGTATATTGATTGTGCCTCCATAGCATTGATAGTGCGTCTCCAGATCTGTTAGCTGCCCACGCTATAGGCACTAATGCAACCCCATACCATCAGAGATGCAGGCTTTTTGACTGTGCACTGCTAACAAGCCAGATGGTCCCTCTCCTCTTTAGTCTGCACGACACGGCGTCCATGGTTTCCAAAAAGAATTTCAAACATTTGATTCATCTGACCACAGAACAGTTTTCTATTTTGCCTTAGTCCATTTTAAATAAGCTTTGGCCCAGAGGAGACAGCAGCGTTTCTGGATTGTCTTCACATATCGTCCCTTGAGAATCAGCTGGCTCTATGTCCACTTTTCGCAGAAATGGAGTTAAGCATACCAGGACATTCTAAAATCAGTTAGGTTTATGTCACTTAGTGCTTAGCTCCAACCTAAAGTCTACACCATATTAACACATAGAAACATTTAGTTCTATATCCTGAGTGGGGCTCGTTTCAAATCAGGTGGTTCTATGTCCAAGGAACCAATCAGGGTCCGTACCTGGATCATGTGACATTCGCTCAAAATGGCCAAGGAGCACATGTAAAGCACAAAATGAGAACTCCTCAGAAAAAAACGTTCGATTTTGATCCCTTCTGAAAGTCTAATGGATTATTTTGATGGGTAAGTTGTTCACCAACAATGTATACACACTGTAAATCTTAATTTTGTCATGTTAGCACTGGTGTGGAAAAGTCACATTCGTCAATATGCATAGACATAGAACTACTTAATTCTCAAACGATCAACTCTAGGCCTAGTGTGCTAATGTACAGTGCACTTAATATACAATTTGTCAGCGACATCGGGGCAACCCAGGGATATCGGGGGAGACCCCCCTATCCCCTCCCCCGCCCGCTCACCTGCCCCTCCAAACCCCCACCCCACCCTCCATTTAGGCCCTAGCTAGGCCTACCCCAATATTGTAGATGATTTTTTTTTTGTTGTTTTGTTTTGTTTAATGTTTGTTCAAAGTTGTTCATGTTCAAATTTGGCATTTTTGGACGGGCAAGGCTGTTCCGGTGTCAGGTCTAAATGAGAAAGGTGGCTCATTTATAAACCTGTGTATTTGATATACATGTAGTTATTTTATATGTGAGTGTATGAAGCATTTTGATGCCAAATTTTGCATTTCGTATATATACTTAATTTTTCTAATTTTTATTTTTCATGCTATTGATTCTGGTCAGTGGGCAATGCTGTCCGGTGTCACAGGTTCAAATGAGAAGGTGGCTCATTCATTAATCTGTTAATTTGATGCAATACTTTTATCTATGAGTGCATGAAGCATTTTCAATACTCACTAATCCTCAGTCTTATAAACGTCGTTCATGGTATCCCAGTACATTTTTTGTGAAGTAAGTATAAAATACAGGTAACCATTCATTGACTAAAATGTTCTTAGTTTGTTCATAACTTTTTTTAAAACAACTCTGATGGACATAGAACTTCCTGATTTCGATCATACGTAAAACCAGTAAAGGCACCAGGTCCTATGTTGGACATAGAACTTGTTGACCAAGGGCAACTTACGTTCCTCGGAATCAGAAGATTTTATGTCCATTTTTGACTGCTTATATCTCTAAGCCTATGGAGATTTTGAACATGTTTGCAATATGTTTAGGGTACCTTCCACAGTCAACAATATTCCACACAAAATAAATTTTGATAACTCTCTAAACATCAGAGATAAGACAGTTGAAATTTTCAAACTCCATTTTCTCAAAATGAGGAAAAGTGGACATAGAATCAGCTGATTCTCAAGGGACGATATGGCTTCTTCTTTGCATGATACAGCGTTAATTTTCATTTGTAGGTTGCACGGCGAACTGTGTCCACAAACAATGACTTCTGGAAGCGTTCCTGAGCCCATGCAATGAATTCCAGTGCAGAATCTTGACGGTTTTTAATGCAGTGCCACCTGAGGGCCCAAAGATCACCAGCATCCAATATTGACCTTCGGCCTTGTCCCTTGTGCAAAGAGATTTCTCCAGATTTTCTAAATCTTTTGATGATATTATGTACTGTATATGGTGCGACATTCAAAGTCTTTGCAATTATACATTGAGGAACATTTTTCTGAAATTTTTTCACTATTTTTAGATGCAGTTTTCCACAGATTGGTGCACATCTGCCCATCTTTACTTCAAAGAGACTCTGCCTCTCTAAAATGCTCTTTTTATACCCAGTCATGTTACTGACCTGTTGCCAATTAACCTAATTGTTGCAAAATGCTTTAACAGCTGTTTTTTATTAGTACCACTTCTTTTCCAGCCTTTTTCCAGGCTCCGTCAGTTTGACGGTCTAAGAATAGGCAATATTTTTAAGCATAAGCATCATAAGGGTCATAATTAATAACTATATTACTGAAAAAACTTAAACTAGAAGAATTAAGTGAGCCATACTCACACAATCCATTTCGTATCAACACACCCCATTTTAGGGTTTACAACAGTCGGTTGATGCAAGTGTTCGGATGAAGATGTTACCGGTGTCAACACATCCTGGTTTTTTCATTGAATGTTGGCCATACCCTTGGGCAAATTTCAGCAAATTCCCTTAGTGTGTCATGGCCGGGAACTTTGTCAAATGTACCGTTGTTTACACATGTGGCCTTTGGAAATCTCCATTTCAGAACATATTTTTTGAACAAATATCTTCCTATCTCCGCAGTATGACATCAATTTCAACAAATTCTTTTTTTTTTTATTTGGAAAATATATCAGCTCCAATGTGCATTGACAAGCACATGATAATAATCATCGGTGACACTTTGTGGGGTCCCAGAATGGGAAGCCCCTCCCAAAAACTAAAAAATGTTAAAAATATCATTTTTTTGTCATAAAGAAAATTGATATCGCAGGTTTCTCTGGTGGATTCATAAACCCCATGGGGTGGTTTATCAAAGCTGAAAATTATTTTGAATTTGGTGGTTTGGGCCAGAAAATGCCCTTAATGGGACTCCACCTTTGACGTAGTTAAACAGATCACAATGGAAACAAAATAAAACCTCCGCCGGGTGCCGAAAGAGCAAGAACGCGGTATGTGGAAAATGCGCAGTCAATGTGCTGAATGTCTGTTGAAGGACACGTTGTAAGGGTTATGCTCTGAGCACTGGTGATGTGCACTGAGGACAGGAAGTTGAGGACTGGACTCAGGTGCGAAGATGGGCTTGGTTGTACAAACCCCAATTCCGATGAAGTTGGGACATTGTGTAAAACGCGAATAAAAACAGAATACAATGATTTCGCAAATCTTTTTCGACCTATATGCAACTGAGTACACGACAAAGACAAGATATTCAATGTTCAAACTGATAAACTTCATTTTTTTTTTTTTGGAAATATTCACTCATTTTGATTTGATGCCTGCGACACATTCTAAAAAAGCTGGGACAGGGGCAAGAAAAGACTGGGAAAGTTGAAGAATGCTCAAAAAACACCTGATTGGAACATTCCACAGGTGAATAGGTTAATTGGAAACAGGTGAGTGTCATGATTAGGTATAAAAGGAGCATCCCCGAAAGGCTCAGTCGTTCACAAGCAAGGATGGGGCGAGATTCACCATTTTGTGAACAACTGCATGAGCAAATAGTCCAACAGTTTAAGAACAAAGTTTCTCAACATGCAATTGCAAGGAATTTGGGGTCGATCATTCTACCTGCCTTAGTCCTCCTTCCCTTCCCTTGTCTCCTTCTCAATTTTCATCCAATCCTATAGTGATGTCAACTTTACAAATATGGATTCAGTTTAGGCGTCATTTTAAATTTTTTTCACCATCAACTATTAGAAATAACCACTTTTCAGCAAGAACTAAAAATATAGGACTGAATTGCTTCAAAAGATCTTTCATGGTGTTACATTCCATAGCTTTTCAGCAAAATTCAGTTCTCCAGCAATAATTTTTTTTTACCTCCAGATCCGTCAGTTTGTTAAAAAGACATTTGACTCCTTTCCACATCTTCCTGATGACCCAAAATGGGAGAAATATGAATGGTTTTATAATATTATGCTTATGTCTGATGACAAAATATATAGAATCATGCAGTTGGAAAACTGGTGGAATTCAGAGAATCCGGAGAAATCTGAACTACCTACTTTTCTACACATAAGCGGATAATTTAAAAACTGGTGATATTTGAGTGACTGCACCAATTTATTTACAATGCCAAAACAAACATTGAATGCTGTGAGTCGGTCCCTCAGGCGGCACTGCATTAAAAACCGACATCATTCTGTAAAGGATATGACCATGTGGACTCAGGAACACTTTGGAAAACCACTGTCAGTGAACACAGTTTGTCGCTACATCTACAATTGCAAGTGTAAACTCAACCATGCAAAGCAAAAGCCATATATCAACAACACTCAGAAACGCTGTCATGGAAATCTCCAGCTTCTCTTCAGTCTGGTTGAATGATGTAAGCTTTTCATCTGAGATGGATGCACCAATGGCGCAAAGTGGAAAATTGTGCTGTGGTCTCCTCGAGTCCACATTTCAAATTGATTTTTTGGAAATCATGGATTTGTTGTGTCCTTCGGGCTGAAAGAGGAAAAGGACCATCCAGATTGTTATCAGCGACAAAGTTCAAAAGCCAGCATCTGTCAGTTTTGTTTTTTTTTCTTGGTGTTTTGTTTTTGGGGATGTGTTAGTGCCCATGGCATGAGTAACTTGCACATCTGTGAAGGCACCATTGATGCTGAAAGTTACAAAGCAAAAACAGGTTTTGGAGCAAACATATGCTGCCATCAGGTTTTGGAGCAACATATGCTGCTAATCCAAGCGACATGTTTTTCAGGGACGTCCCTGCTTATTTCAGCAAGACAATGCCAAGCCATATTCTGCATGTGTTACAACAGCGTAGCTTCGTAGTAAAAGAGTGCAGGTAATAGACTGGCCTGCCTGCAGTCCAGACCTGTCTCCCATTGAAAATGTGTGGCGCATTATGAAGCGCAAAATACAACAATGGAGACCCGGACTGTTGAGCAACTGAAGTCGTACATCATGCAAGAATGGGAAAGAATTCCACCTACAAAGCTTCTACAGTTAGTGTCCTCAGTTCCCAAACACTTATAGAGTGTTGTTAAAAGGAAAGGTGATGCTACACAGTGGATTAACATGCCCCTATCCCAGCTTTTTTGGAACATTTTGAAGGCATCAAATTCAAAATGAGTGAATATTTCCAAGTCAAGTCAAGTTTATTTACAAAGCACATTTAAAACAACAAATATTGAACCAAAGTACTGTGCATGATAATTGGCAATGAATGAAATGGTGAAACTAAAACATCTATAAAATCAATAAATCTGCAAAACAAAATCACCATCAATAAAAGAATGCTCATATAAAAGCAAACAGAAGTAAATAAATTAATAAAGACAACATGAAGTGCACACAATTAAAAGCAACAGTTAAAAGACAAAGCAAAAAAGCAAAATGGAAAACTGCACAATAAAAAACTTGACATGACAAAACCAAAAGAACAGGGGCATTAAAAAGCAAGGAGTACAAAAAGTTTTCAAATGTGATTTAAAAATGGCAATAGAAGGTGAAGACCTGATTTCCAGAGGTAGTGCATTCCACAGTTTAGGATCTGCAACTGAAAAGGTCACTTTTGGTTTTTAGATTCGACCGAGGAACTGACAGAAGCAATTTATTGGAAGATCTTGGGAACCGTGCAGTGGAATAGGGTGAGACGAGGTCTGATATGTACTCTGGAGCCAAACCATGGAGAGCTTTAAAAACAAATAATAAAACTTTGAAATCAACTTGAAATTTAACTGGTAGCCAGTGTTGGGCTGCCAAAACAGGTGAGATATGGTCCCTCTTTCTTGACCCAGTCAAGAGCCGAGCTGCGGCATTCTGAACCAACTGAAGTCAGGAGAGGCAAGACCGTGAGACACCCAAGTACAGAGAATTACAGTAATCCAAATGAAATGTAATAAGAGAATGGATAACAGTCTCCAGGTCTGATTGGGAGAGTAGAGGTTTTAGTTTGGAAATACATCGGAGTTGAATAAAGCTACTCTTAACTGCTACACTAATTTGGCTCTAAAAACTGATTGGAAAATCAAAGAGGACACCAAGATTTTTAATTAAAGAGTGCATGTTGACAGAGGGGGTAACAAGTTTTTCTTTAATGATTTCCGTCAAACCATGCAGGCCAAAAATAATAACATCCATTTTTCCCTCGCTTAATTGGAGAAAATTGTTGTTCATCCAATTTTTTACATCATTTAAGCAATTAACCAAGGGCTGCAAGCAGGAGGTATGATCAGGTCTCAGAGACTAGTACAGCTGACAATGGTATGAAACCTTGTGTTTCTGAAAAACAGAGCCCAGTGAGAGCATATAAAGGAAAAACAAGAGGGGGTCTATAATGGACCCTTGAGGTACACCACAGGTTATCCCATGAATAACAAAAGGTTGCAAGTGACATTCCTGATGAAACCTGCTTTTCTGCATCACGAAGTACTACAGCGGCTGTAGTACTTCCTGGTGCAGAAAACAGGTTTCATCAGGAATGTCACTTGCGACCTTTTGTTATTCATGGGGTGAGGTGATTGCAGCTGAGGATGAGGACAGATTTCCTATCTACACAGAAAACAACCGGTCCTTTAAGTATGATGCAAACCAATCATGGGCAGTGCCCTGAATACCAACAACAAATTTAAGACAGTCCAACAGAATGCCATTGTCATTTGTATGAAAGGCCGCGGAGAGGTCCAGTAATACTAGCACAACACAGGACCCTGAATCATGAGATAGTAACAGATCATTAGTCACTTTCAAAAGTGCTGAATCTGTACTGTGTAAAGACCTAAAACCAGATTGAAACTTGTCAGCAGGGGCATTTTTAGGATTGGTAAGGATCAGGGGCTGAGCCCAGAACATCAGAGGCTAGGTTGTGTGTCTATTTTGGGCCTATTTTAACGGTAATGCACACGCTGAAATCTGTTTTTGTCCTTTTAAATGTCTTTTGTCCTTTAACTCTCTTCTCTCTTTCTCCAACACCTGTTAGACTATCGTTTTTTATCTCGAGATCTCAAGAAAATTATCCCGTTATCACGGGAAAACGGAAGAAATGAAATGTATGTTCACAATTTAAAAGGAAAGTACTGTAAATGTAATGATGCAAGCAATGCTTGCACTAATAAATACTTCAAACAAATAAAATAATGGATATACTATATTATAATAAGCTTTGCATTGCTTTAAGCAACTTAAATCTATCTTTTCAAAAAAAGAGTTCATTTCAGTATTAGTAACGTTTGCAGCCTGATGTTTTTCCTGTTTAATGTGGGCTTCAACCATAAGTGGTCTTTGCAGTGTACGTTTCCAACTGACAGCATGTTGCAATGACATAGAGAAAAAACTGAACCACGCTCTCTCTATTCTTGGTGCATTCTGCCAATGTTTATCCATAAATATCAGTAAAACTACGGTTTTAGTGAGAATGAAAAAAAACGTATTTCTGCACGGTCTGCATGGTTTTCACAGCCAACAGCGCAGCAGGAACTAACCATTTTGACATGTAAATCATTCTCATCCAAATTGGTTAAAGCACTACATGCTTTGTTTTGCCATGATGATAAAGCCAACTTACCAGGAGAAAAGGGGCTTTGCGCGGTCAAGTTTTTTCTCTACGTTGTTAATATTTCGATAGAATTTACGAGGCAGCAAATCACCTGGTGCATAGAAGTTTCAATGGTTTTGGCCGATTTCGCCGGTGTCAGCTTCAACTTCCTTCACTGTTTAGGAGGGGGCGGGGGTGTCATGAGAGCGACGTACAGGTGGTCCCACGCATTCGCGACGGCCCCCACCCAAGGAGTATCAAAGAAGGAGAAGACACGACAAATGGCTCCAATGAAACTATGGGGTATTGCACATGCGCAGTAAAATCTGCTCTGCTCTTGCAGAAACATTCTGTAGATGGCGCACTATCTAGCAGCACGGAGGTGATTGATTAGTTTCACTGACGCGTCCGCAATCAACCTTGGGTGGGAATATATTTCAAGCAATAACTGCAGATGTGAGGAACGCGGATCATTTCATTAAATTAATCTAGACTTACTTATTGTGAGAGAGGGGATTTTGCTTTTGATAAGCACCTGAATGAACCCCATGCCTTTTTTTTACTAGTGCCGTCTGCTGGAACCCTCCAACATCGCAGCTCCATTTACACTGCGCATGTCCTATACCCCAGAGTTTCACTGGAGCCATTTGTTATGTCTTCCTTTTTTATACTCCTTGCCCCCACCCCGGAATATTCTCCCCAGATAAATGTTCCTCTTACTCCAGCCTCACGGAAGATACCAACACGATGGGGAAAGGGGGGTGTTTCGATTGGATTTGGTATGAGCTCCTACCAGTCACCGAGATTGCATATTATTGCATTACGGTGAGCGAGCTATGTTTGAGGCTAGGAAAAAAACATTCGAGGCTCGAGCCCTGGAAGCCCGGGGCTGGCGACGACCTTGCTTGTCAGTGATTTTATGTTGATTAGGATATAAAGAAAGCTGGAAAAAGACGACCTTCTCCAAAATTTTTGACAGAAATGGCAAGTTTGATATAGGTCTAAAATTTTTTAGAACTGTAGTGTCGAGATTAGGTTTTTTCAAGAGAGGCTGGACCACAGCTTGTTTGAAACTGAATGGAACTGAACCATGCTGCAGACTAGTGTTTATTATAGCTATAATGCTTGGCCCAATAATAGGCAGTAGTTCTTTGAGGAGATAGGAAGGCAAGATATCCAGAGTGCAGTTTGTGGGATTCATATTTGAAACAATGTCTCTGTGCTGAGAAAGATAGACAGGCTGGAACTGGCTGAGAGAGCAGGATGGGGCAGTTAGTGCAGATGGGCCGTCACTAGAGGGAGAAATCTGAGAAAGTATAAGATGCATCCTTGTCTGTGAAAAACTTTAAAAAGACATTACACGTGTTGGAAGTTGCATCCGCAAAAATTGGGGGAAGAGGGATTGGTGAGTTTCCAAAAAAAAAACTAAAGTTTATCAGTTTGAACATTAAATATCTAGTCTTTGTAGTGTACTCAATAGAATATAGTTTGAAAAGGGTCCAAACTTCATTGGAATTGGGGTTTGTAGATGGCAGGTTGAGAGAGCCAGGTAGGGAATTTAGCCAGGACACTGGGGAGCCCCCTTCTCTTCTCAAAGAGTGTCATGGGATGTTTAATGACCAGAGCGAGTCAGGACCTTGGTATAATGTCTCTTCAGCAAGATGGCATCTTCTTCAGCACACTGTCCCCATCGCTGCACTGGGGCATGGAGGACTAATTCAGCAGAAGGAAGACTGCTATCCACTGGCTCTCCAATGCGTCATTGTGAAATTCACCTAGGTTGTCTCAAAGACACGCCCCTCTGGAGCATTCGAGCGCTAGGCTTGGCCTGTCATCCAGGCGACAGGACTGGGCAGCCATTCTCCAGTAGGATTGATGGCAAAGACATGCCTCATGCTTGAACAGCTGGCCAAACGGAGTGTTCAGATGCGGGGGGAATCTTTGTGACAACCAAGGTGGGTTTCATAATAACGCCTCTCCAACTTCAACTACAGCTACTACAACTACATAAATTGTATTACTTATGTAAGGGCGACCTAAAGTGAAAAGTTAGATGAAGGAACCCCTTGCGCTTCAAGACTTGGCGCCTAAATAAATTGATGCAAGTAATTTGAGTGCTCCAGTCTCGTCTTTTTATTTCTAAAGTGAAAAGTGTCAGCATAAGGGGTTAATGCCAAATTTACACAAGAGTTATAGAAATAGCTAATATACTTCTCAATGGAAAATGAATTTCTAGTTCATCCTGCACTAGGGTAATGCTTAAGAGCCATTCCATGAGAAAATGGCACTTTTTGAAGAAGTTGAGGAGTTGACCACCCTGGAATCAAATGAAGCTTGGCACAGAGGTACATATAGGCGTCTCACGGAAAAAGCCAAATTTTTAGGTCCGTATCTCACTTTGCCTGCCGGTGGCGCCATCTGGAAGCCACTAAAGTGGCTCAGTTTTGCTGTTGACACCACATTTTACATCAACTATCATGACTTAAGGGTACACAGTACCAAATATGTTATAGGGGAAGGTGGGGCATAACAGACCCCTTAACTTTGGAGCTATCCCACATACGCATTACACTTAACGTGTCCATATCAACATGATTAACTCATGTTAACATTAAATTTACAACTGTATTAATAGAAATTGCCTAACTTTTGTCAGGATCCCTTAAAAATCACAATATATTTTTTGGTGTGAAAGGGCCATTTTTCCCCATGTATGGGGTAATATGGCCCACCGCCATGGGGTAAAATGGACCCACCTGGTCCATTTAGCTCCAACACAGATTTTTGATATGAAAAGCACATGGTAGGAACAAAATTAAGAAACAAGGGTTTTAAACAACAGGTACAACAGATTTATCAAAATTTCAACTTCAAAACTTAATGATTCACATGCATCTGCATAGGCAGGAAGACTGTTCAGCAGCAGTTACAAGATCTATAAAAATAAACTTTAATTAAAACTTAATGATTAATATGCAACTTGCATTGGCAGGTAGATTGCCCATATTCATGATGAAGCTGAAAGAAAAAAGCATGCCTGTAAGTATCAATTAGGAAAGAGTTGAGGATGCTAGTGCTAAAAGGGGGTCAAGTGCCATCAGTGACATTTTGAGAAAATGAGCAAAAAAACTTTTTTTCACCTATGTGGGGAAACTGCTCAATGCATGGTCATTTTCATGGTCATACTGCTAGCTCAATGAGACTTACAGGGAAGATGCAGAGAGACATAGTGTTAAAAAATGGCACTAGCTCAAATTTCATCAAAATGGCACTTGACCCCCTTTTAGCACTAATATCCTCAATTTTAACTATTAAAAAATACCACTCTGAGCAATAACCTCTGCCTAGGCTTAGTATTGTGTACCATATTTTTATTGTTGCAAACAACCTTCCGTGATAAATCTAAAAATTTTTTGGTTTCAACATTTGAATATGAATTGCAAGTGTACATAAAGCCCGAGGGGCATTGTGGTCCAAACCGATGGGGCAAAATGGAACACCGGTTCATTATGCCCCATACCAAGCTGGACCATTTTGCCCCATATGCAATTTTTCATTGACACCCTATGCACCCAATTCTCTTGTGGAACTGGCGACTTCAAAGTCACTTGATATGTAGCCTGGGCTATTATCTTTAAATGCATGTATCAGATATTTGAAAACTACCATCGCTGTGGGAACCCCTTGACTAGAAATATGATCCTACGTTCGATCAGCAGGGTTAAAAAACTTCCTCTCACTGTCGCTCTGCATGCATTGTAGATACAGCTGTGCAACTTAGTGTAGTTACCATGTCGGCTGTGCTCTGTAATGCTACAGAAGACCAACAGGTAACAGCACCTCCTTCCCTGGTTTTTTCTGCTGTTCCATTATGCCTCACCTTCCCCTACTTTTATCATGACCTGTGACACTTCAAGTCTGGATAGACATCAACACTACATCGCCGCCAAGCTGGGTAACTATGTTATTGAGCTGTAATTATTTGAAAAATAACAATAAAAATTGAAAATGGGAATAAAATAATATCCCAGACATATACCAATCTAAAATAGTTTATTACGTTTTACCCACAACAAGACTATCAGTTTCATTGAATAGTACCTTGGTATCTTGCTGGGTTAGTGCAATGAATGGTCGGAAAGATGATCGAAATTGATTTTTGGTGCATGTTTGCCGTATATTTTCTCAGTAACCCAGATATGTACTGTGGTGTTAAATGCTGTTTGTTGTGCTTTTGGAACTCTATTTTCAGGAATACCAAGCATTTCTTTGAGAGTCTCTATACCAGGGGTCACCAACCCTGTTCCTGGAGAGCTACCATCCAGTAGGTTTCTGCTTATACTCCTATTCAGCACACCTGATTCAACTAATTAGCTACTTAACAAGATCACGAGCTGGGCAATTAAGAAGCTAATTGGTTGAATCAAAACAATGAGATGGAGATAGAGCAGAAATCTACAGGATGGTAGCTCTCCAGGAACACGGTTGGTGACCCCTGATCTATACTTTCAAGCTCGATGGAGCCAAAGTTGGAGGAAAACTCAAAATGGACCATTTCATAGGAGATTGTGCCTATGTTTAGGTGGCATTATTTTGTTTACCCAGCAAGATAGAGATCTGAAATTCTCTGGATACACAGTCCCTTTGGGGTATATTACAGCATTAGTAAAATCTCAATGGTAGTATTTTCAGTGCAGATGATATTCAACATCAAAAGTTGGAAAATTTCGCCCCCAGGGGGTGCTGTAGACTGAATGCAAATGCTGGCTATCCCCAGCAATGTACTAAAGAAATTGTTTTTTAATTGTGATACACACAGCTAGTTTTCTCTGAAAATAAAAAGTTTAGTTTCGTACTATGCTGGGTGGATAGCTGTCTGACCAAAGGTGGTGCTCTCAAGAGCTAATGTTCAACCGACCAAATATTCCATAATCCCAGACATAAACCAAAGTTCTGTCTTTTGACATATGTAAAGTACATGCACAGTTATACATAAAATTTGTAATCTCTTTGGTATACAGCTGGGTTGGTTGTAAAGTGGTGGTGATTAAAGCGTTACAAACGCACCATGTACTATTACCAAGTACGGGTAGAGCGCAGTCAAAAATATACAACACATCATAAAATATGACCAGTCCAAAATTTTTAAATGCCAAAAAAGAACTAATGTAAAAGGCGTACCACTTTAAGTACTTATGCAGACATGCATCAACAGTATATGTACGCTTGCATGAAATAACAGTCAATAATTTGAACTCTGAAAAAGAATCTTAGTCACACAACTGTGTACATGAAGACAGAATGTATAATACTAAAGTTAAAACTGTTTTATACTTTTCATGTTATCCAAAGCGAAATGACATCAACCCAGCATGTGACTTGCTCTATCCCTCAGTCTGTTTTTGGAATTGGACTGTGGGTTGGCGGCAACTGGTGGTGCATGTCAGAGGCATTCCTTGGCCTCGGCCCTGAGCAGCCATCCATGCCCTTCTTCGTTCAATCGAGGTCGATGTTACCCATGGAGCCAGTCGAGTCCTAGGCAATCCCTACTACAATAGATCCTGGGTCTCTACAGGGCTGCTTACGGGCCATTAATAGTGGGTTTGTCTATCTCTGATTTAAATAGCGGGCTGCAGCCTATATGGCACAATAGTTGCGTTAACACCCACGGCTTGGTACGCACGGAAATGGGAAGTCTGGAAAAGCAATCCCACCCTCCCAACCAGCGGGCATCTCGTAGGCTAGACATCATGGGCAGGTGTTAGGAATGAAGGCACGCAACTTACCACTACAAATTAACTGCCCTTTTCTTGGCTGGCTGCTGATTGCTTTGCCCATGACCTCTGTGCCCTTTTTCAGGACAACTGCTCGCTCGACGCAACTGCTGTGCCCTTTTTTATACCCAAGCACCATGCACTAGGGAAATCCTAGGATTAACACTGAAGCCTGCTCTCTAATTTTAATAGCAAAGGAAAAATGCTGAGAATTTGTTATCTCCTGTAAACGTACCAACACTAAACTAGAGTGCCTAGGGCCCTGAAGGTTACCGGCAGTTACAGCTCCAACAGGAGAAAAGTAACTAGCATCAGTCCGCGGATTCAACAGGAAGCTAACACGAATTCTTGCGAAAGCAACCAGTCGTCTACATGATACTGGAGTTAAAAAGCTCCTGCTCGGACATCCGTGAACAAATAAAATCTTTTTTTGCGAACTTCGGCGGTGATGGCAAACGGTCCCATACCACTGCGAATCAATTCACGGTGTATACACGCTTCTCTGCGAAACAAGAGAACTGTTTCATCCGCCCACTTCAACGGGCCAACGCAGCTCAGTGAGAAAGGGGTTTTAGTTACCATTATTGGGCAACTCCACAGAGCGGTCACACTTTTTCATGAGTGACAGACAGCAACATTTGCAAATCTCATTCTTGTTTTTATTTACATTTTACAAAGCATCCCAAATTTTCTGTAATTGGGGATAAACAAAAATAATAATGTCTTTTTGAAAGAAAAAGTCCATATCTAATGTGGCCACCCTTTGCTTTGATTGCAGCATCTTATCTTTCAGGCATAGTTTCCAAATATTGTTTTATTTCCTCACTCGCTAAACCATTCCAAATGGCTTGAAGTTCATTTCAAAGAGATTCTTTCAATGTTATAACAGATTTGCTCAATCGGATTAAGGTCTGGTCTTTGAGCTGAAAAGTCATAACTTTGATGTCACCAGACATTTCTTTCCGACTGAGATAATTCTTTCGCAACTTAGAAGTGTGTTTAGGGTCATTATCTCATTGAAAATACAATTCCCGACAAATCAGTCTCTTTCCACTTGACAATGAGTTCCTCACAAGGATGCTGTGATACTTCTTTTGATCCATGATTCTGTCAAATTTTATGAGATCACCAGCTCCCTTCAAGCAAACTGAACAGTATTACCACCTTTATATTTTACTGAGGGGGTTAAACAGTCATTTTTGAAATGTTCTCCACCTCCGTGGCGCACATGACGTAAATAACCATACTGTTTAGACCAGAAGCCCATAACGAATCATAGACAGAAGACGATTGAGCCACATCGCTAACGAAGTGAAGTACCTATGAAGTAATAATTCGCAAAACATAATAACATCGAACGGAATCAGACTATACTGACAGACGCAATCGCTTGCTCGCTGGGAATTATGTGTAGGATACATCTACCAGACGAGTTACCGCTTCTCAGGACGTTGGTTTACGTCAGCGAGCTGACTTCGAGCCTGCGCAGTAGGCGTGGTGCCCAACTCAAAACTTGTTCAATTGAGCTTCACACTCTCCCGTTGAAAATAGCGCCATCCCACCGTCCACTTCTTTTACTGTCTATGGTGCTGCGTCCATCTTTTTATACAGTCTATGGTACCAACCAGCAGTGGTCGGCAGCTTCTTCAGAACAGCGCACGATTGGCTAAAGCACTGTAGGGATGCAAATTGGGAAGGGACTGCCGGGAAGGGAAATAAAAAATGGTTGCCTTGTTCGTTGCTCAAGCGCCTCCTGTTGGCCAGCCGGGCGCTCGTCAGTGAGATTCTAAGCTTGCTCATGTTCGGGTATCCTCTGCCCTCGTTCTGAACTTGCGATAGTTTCGACCAATGAGTGTAAAGATGCAAGGGCTGACAGGCCCGTGTTTCGGAGGAGAGTCGCTAACTGTCTCTCTCTCCTGAGCTGGCCACAGGGGCTTGCATCCGTGCAAACCTTGTACATAATTATCAAATTGTGCAATCCAGATTGGAATGATACTGAAAATGCCAAATTTAGTTCAATAAAAAAAAAAAATTAGAAATAAGTCATAGAATAGAATCCTTCTTAGATAAAAGTGGTAGTGTGGAATCATCATTGCACACTACTGTACATGTAAAACATTTGGCTACAAGGCACTGTAGCCCTCATCATCAGAGCTAAAATGCACGAGGAACTGCTTACTTACAGCACACCCTAACTTCGTACTGACAGATCCAGCTCCAGCACCAACCAATAGGAGCGATCTGATATAGCGCAAAAACTGTAAATGAATCGGGAGATGAGATGAAGGAAGGGGATTTTTTGTTGACATCCGCACTTCCGGTTATAAGACCTGCTTCGCCAAGCCAATGCATGCATGACGAAATGTGATGAGCATTGGGCAGCTTCGCAGTCGAAAACCATCGTGGATACACAGATTTGAACATGAAAATACCACAAAATTCAAATAAACGCTACAAACGAGTCAAAGCCGGAGTTCACGTTTTGGAACGAAACGCTATAAATCGCCATTATATTAGCTAGCGTTCAACCGTGCGCAGATATGAGCGGAAGTTCACTCGTCGACATTTTTACATTTGACCCCTGATTTTCTGCCGTCATACCCGCCTGGCGATGTGCCGTATTGTATATCAGATCCCTCCTATTGCATTCCCACTTAATGTAAGATCTAAGCAAGGTGCTCTTGATGCCGTTTTTTTTTTTTTTTTTTTTAAATGAAACCAAATATGCACCCGCATTCATTGTACACTGAGGAGTACTACTACAGAACACTAATGATGAAAAGGAAACAGATTAAGTTTGACTTAATATTAACTTATTAACTTAATATAAATATTGAACACCTTCAAAGGGTCAATTGCGTAATGTTTTCGTTGTTTGACTGGAAATCGGAAGGTAGGTGGATCATGTCCCCCAGCAGTCACAATACGATCAGTAGCTGTTAGACGCCAATGCAATACCTCGAACAGGGGGACAGGTCACTGCTACGTCAGCTCAACTGCCTGTACCTCTGGATGAAAGTGATAGCTGAACATTGGCTAATGAAATGAACAACATTTCCCCAGACCAGAAGAGCATTTTTCAAAGCAGGATCAGTGAGTTAGCTGCACAACTGAGGAGAGAAATCTTTACATCACTCCATGCTCCAGATCTGTTATGGTTCTGGAACTTTGTGCGATAATTATCCAGCTAGCAAAGTAATCCTGATTTTGTGAAACAGGACCCTGGTCTAGTATGCAAAAATGTGGGCTGACTAAATTATCTAGACAACTGTACTGGGAGTGAAAACCTGGAGAGGACTTCAGATTTGGACTTCAGATTTGGGATGGTTCTCCAGGTTTTACTTCCCAAATCTCTTTGTGTGTGTGTGTGTGGGGGGGGGGCAGGCAATGGGTTTTTAAAAAATATGATTCTGCCCCCCTCCTCCCTCACATTTACCAAGCCAACTATTGAGAAAGTATTTTGGAAATACACACATTTATTCATTACACCCCACCCCCAACCCCTCCCAATGGACCTTTCTGACCTGTCAATCAAGAGCATAATGACGACCAATCAGATTTCCTTATCTTACTATGGTCCTGCCTACCCCAAAAACATCGCCATATTGTCCCACATTTAATGCAGTCATGAGCTGCGTTTAATTAAGAGGCAAGGTGTTTAACTTTATCAAAAATGATTCTTGATGATGATGCGCTCTGGGAATGTGTCATACTGACAAAAGATACCCTGCCCGGCAACAGGGAGCTCAATTAATCCTTTTTCCAAGGCCAAAAAAACAGTTGGAAAAGTGTTTGCGATGGATTAAGGCATGTGGAAGGCTTCCCACACACCTCAATCTGAATAAGATAAACAAACACATGGCTGTTTGCTCAAAGGTAAGCAAATACATTTTTTTTTTGCCATTTTGCCTTCACTAGTTAGTTACCAACAATCTATGCATATGTTTTGCTGAGGAGACAGAATTACAACAATGACATCATTGATGTATATGGTAACATTGTTTTACATAACATTGTTTTTCCCCAGTGGACTTCTGCCTGCAATTCAATTCAATTTATTTGTATAGCGCTTTTCACAGACAGACTGTCACAAAGATGCTTTACAGTGAGAGATGAAGTAAATGAGAGGGCAGTGCCCAGCCTAATCCCCACTACAGCTAATGAGGCTAAAAACTCCCCGTAGGGAGAAAAATCCTCAAACAGTGGTGAGAAAAAACTCATCAGTGGGAAGAAATATCAGGAGGAACCCAGCTATAGTGGGGAAGCCCATCCTCCGCAGGCTAGCTAATTAATAACAAAATAAAGTAATAATAGAATAAAATGGCAACAGAGTTTCATTAAAGTCCATCTAAACAGTGGCATCGGTAGCTCCAGGAAGTGGCATGTCGAGGATGGTGCAGAACTGAATCAGGACCGGATCAGGACAGCTGTGGCCAGCGCTAATGGTGAGGGACAGGGCTTGGACGGTCCAGGACTCAGAGTTGTGGAGGGAGAAGATCACCGGAAGAAAGACAATGCCAGATACAGCTCCAAAGCAGTTGCTATTCAGCTGAGAACATGATTCCTTCATGCCACCCAATAAAGGCATTCGCAACACTAGATAATATAAAACATTTAGCCACATGGTGAAGGATTTTGTAATGGCATGATTTAATCTATTTAGAAACTTTAATGTGAGAGAAGTTGGCTTGGTAGCCAGCAATCTAGCTACCATCAGATTCAGAATGTCAGTTGCTTAGCCAAAATAAGTAAGGTTAGCTTGTCATCGAAATTGGTTTTAGGAAAACGCTGATATAATGAACATTAGATTAATAACTCGATTGTGTCTAATGTAGTTAGTTCAAGGGTTAGCTGCATTGCTTAAAATGATTTATTACTAAGTCTATCCAATCGCTGTCAGCTTGCTAGCTTGTGAGGCTACGGCAAAAACCGAATCACATCGCTTAAGTATGACAATGATTACAAACATTTCCCTTAACTAGCGTCAGCAGGGTGGGGAGATGGCTGGCGTTATAATCTGAAGAGTAATGTAATACGCGATAGCATGCATAGAAGGATAATGCTGCTATGAATAGTATGAAATAACATGCCTCAGGCCAAACTGTCCGTTTGCTCTTCAGGTAAGAAGCTGGTAATCAATGGTGAGAGGTTGTGTGTGTGCGATGGCGTTGAAAGTGACAAATCAGGGCTTCTCCAATAGTCATCATAGCTACCATGGGTTCACTAGCTATCGAGCTGTACCAAAGCGATTGCTTTTAAACTCACTAGCAAGCTAGCAAACGTCTCAGAAATCTGCAAGCACACTTGGGTTGCAGTTGCACAACGCCGCGAAACCTCGGACAAGTTCATGCATATTACAGCCAGCTGAGTCAGTAAAGTTTGGGCAAAAACCAAATCATATCACTTTAATGTGATGATCATTTACAAAGATTTTCCTTAGTTAACATTAGCTAGCATACTAGCTGCCTGGGTGACTACATCCCAAGAGCAACATAACTTCATACGTGATGGCCCCACTAATCTATATAGAATAACAGTGAATGGGACTCAGTTCATAGCCGTCATAACATTATCAGTAAGCCTCCGTGCATACATGCGCTACCCAGAAGCTGATTGGTTGGTATGCAAATGAGGAACATCGCTTTTTGTTTGCGCCCCTAATGAGTGACTTCCTAGCGGAAGACCCGCCTTGATGAGACGCTAACAGATTGCATTTTAATTTTCATTGTGTCCCAAAAAGAGCGTGGTGACATGTATTTGAAAATGCAATGGACTGGGAGGCGCTGTTTCCCTGACTGCATTTGAATATTGTTCCATGTATTGCAGGATAAGTCTTTGGAAATGAAATGTCAAATGCCGTTATCATTATTATTTCCAAGTGATTAGAAAACAGCATTTTCATTGACCCTAAAAGAGCATGATGACATGTATATGTAAATGCAATAGACTGGGAGCTGCTGTTTGGCTTATGGCATTTGAATATTGTCCACAGTAGAGCAGGTTAAGTCTTTGCAAATTAACTGTTGAATGCCATTTTCACTATCATTTTCAAATAGTCAGAAAATAGCATTCACATTTTCATGTTGACCCTAAAAGAGTGTGTTGACATGTAAATGTTAATGCAATAGGCTGGGGGTGCTGTTTTGCTTATTGCATTTGAATATTGTTCACTGTATTGTGAGGCATGACTTTGAAAAATTAAATGTCAAACAGCTTTTCATTATCATTTGAACATAGTCATAGATCTCCCATATGAGTATGTGAAAATGAAAGTGATAATTGGATTAATGCATTTTCAATTTAATATTGTCTCAAATAACTCATTCATAAGTGGAAAATTATAATGCAATAGTGGAATTACATTTTCATTTGAATATTGTCCCCTATGGGCTTCCATAGCAACAGTAACCAAGGTGGGTGGAGGTGGTCGGAGTGAGTTGGAAAGGTCCATTTCAGAACCACCCTAAAGCCCTTGTCCATGTGCACCCCCGCGAGATCCACAAACGTGATGTTTTCTACCTCATGTACACCTGATACTATTCATAGGAGTTTTGTTCTGCCTCAGGTGTGCTTAAGATGGAACCCATTAAACACTTGGATTCAGTCAGGGGTGGCCTTACTTGAGGAGAGATTTTAAACCTGGTGAGTCAAGAGCATTTGTCCAGCTAATTGAATAATCCTGCTTCCTGAAAGAGGGGTAAGATCTCTTACCTTTGAAAAGCTGCTTTCCGGATCACATTCTTTGTTATCTCAGGTTGGCTTCTGGTACAATTAGTGCCACTCATGCTGCAGAGACATACGCGTTGTCAGAAGTACTCTCACATGGTACCATGCAGATGGATCAAAAAATAAATAAATAAATAAATTAAATAAAAACAGACCGGTGCTAATGGAATACTTAACAGACACCTAAACCAGTACATGGGATATGATTAAACTTGACGCTAGGACTGCACTAGCAACTAGAGGGCTCTCGGTAGAGGTAATATCTCCGCCACGCCGTATATCTGTTCTTTTGGTTACAGAAAATGTTCTGGATCACTTCCGAAATTTAATCAACTCTTCCTTTGACAACCACCTATTACCCTGCCAAATTTCGTGCCAAACCATTCATAACCTTTTGAGTTATCTAGACAGAAATATCACATAGACCTGCATGAGACAGATACATGGTAATTCTTCCGGATCCAGAATCCAGAATATGTTCCGGATCCCTTCCAAAATTGAATCAGCTCATCCTTGGATTACCGCCTATCATCCTGCCAAATTTCGTGCCAAACCATGCATAATGTTTTTGAGTTATCCTGTTAACACACAGACAGACGGACGGACAAACGGGGTGAAAACATAACCTCCTGGGCGGAGGTAATAATCTGATCATTTTAACACTAAATTCATGCCGACTAGTCGCGAAGGCCACATCAGTAAAGACCCGTGAACAAGCCATCAACAGTTCTGGCTGATGTGATAGGGTTGATGACACCTGGGATTATACTTTGTTTTTATATTATGCCCCATGATTTGGCAATGTCCGTAGTATATTTCCAGTTATTGCAGTCCATTTAACAGGCTACATTTCAAAATGTCGAAATACTCATTGAATTAAATAATAACCAGTTGCGGAGTCGTTTAATTTATTAGAATAGCCGTAATGGGAATTACATCCTCACAAATTATTTGCTATTTCATTCCATAATGATCCATTGTAACAGCACGATCAACTTCAAGTTATTCATGTTGTCGTACAGTAGATTATTGCAGCAGTCACCGCTGCATGGTGAAAAAGCAGTCACAGTTTTAAAATGCGATATTCAGTATTTCTCTGCTGGGCAACTGGCAGACAATCCATGTGGCCTAACATCTCTGTTATGAAAATATGTAACACCATGAACAACAATTAAAATGCTTCAGTCATTTTTCCATACACTATTTGAGATGAGCAAAAAAATAATAATTCTGTTAAGCCGCGATATAATTCCGAAATGGGCCAGCGAACTGTGCCCAGAAACTTGTGGAAAACTGTAAGTGTATAAACCAGTCCACCTGTTGCATCCCGCTCTATCATATCAAGTTATGATTCATAAATAATATTGAATACAATAATACAATAGCTATTTTAGTTTGGGTTATCAAAGTGGCCGATATGAAACATATATTGCTTAGATTACTCACCTGAAAAATGTCTGGATGGATCTTTTGAAGTTATTTTTTTTTTTTTATTGCAATAAAATATTAACCAGCCGCTCAGCTGTTACAGTGCATCAGCATTGGCGATTCCGGTGCCTGGCTGCTAAGATGCGCAGTCTATTTTGACAGCCCAGTCTAAGGCCGTGCGAGAGGCTAATTTTAACGTCGTTCTTTACAAGACGATTTTAAACATTTCTCGGCGATTTCACGACATAATAACTCGTCCAAAAGCGAGAGAAGGTAGCGGAGAGGGATGCAAGGTCTATGCGGTAACCAAAGGGAAAGCAGTTTTCTTGTATTCCTGTTACCTCTTTCCGTTGGCTACCCCTCCTTTTCTCTTTGTATTTAACGACAGCGTGAGACCGGCCTGCTTGGCGGCCTCTTCCTCTGTTCTATGCGGCAGTGATGTCTGTCCGTCCGTTCGTCCGTCCCTGTCTCGACAGGGCTTTGCAATAATTAATGACTCTGCGTGCGGCGCATGACAGAAGAGGGCTCTCTTCGTTGTGGCTCGACTGCTATTGCCCGAAGGGCTGTTTGCGGGAAGCTGGGTGGGAGATGTCGAACCTGAAGTGAACTGACTTCGAAATTGCCTAATATTTTGATTTGAGCGCTGTTCGTCGCGGAGTCGGCGATATTGGCGCGGCTGGCTTCTTTTCGCTCTGGCCACACTATGTCTCCCGAATTTTGACGCGGGACTGCGCTGGGTTCACTTTGTCATTTTGATACGTTAATGGCCATTTTCAAACGGAAATCCCCTCAAACTGACATGAATGGTATCAATGTCCATGCAAAGATCCGCGCACTTGAGGCAACCGGCCAGTGACGTCCAATTTTTATGAAGCAACATAACACACCATAACCAGCAAACATGGTGCCAAATTCTCACAAAAATAAAAACTGGTGCTGCGAAAGGACAAAAGCGTAATGTAAACTGAGAAATTAAACAGTTCATTGCATTTAGAGTATGCAAAAATAAAAATGTAAGACGCAATGCGTTCATTTTATGTATTTATCTCAAAAGCTGGCCAATGGTTCAGCGGCATGCAAATAGCCTACTACGATATTACAGTGGGCTATGTAGCATCCAGTATCAGACATTAAAGACTGACGTATACATGTCGTTCACAATTGACATGGAGGTCATTGCAGTAATATTCAAATGGAAACGAGAAAAGCTAACTTGAAAGCATTATTATATTACGCTCATACCACTGAAATAAAAGCATTTTTGAGTATGTCATGATATAAAATAAAAATTTAAAAAACTAAACGTGGCACACTCGTAAAAGAAAGACAGATGCATCAACATAAATACATTTATTTTTAATTCTTTATGAAATATAAATAACTTGTTTGAATTCAAATAATTGTAAGTATGTGTGTATGCATGTATGTAATCATGGTCAGGTATAGAGCACATTAGATTTAATTTACCGCTTTGCTAAACTTCCTTCAAGAGCACCAGGCTGCAAAACTCTGGTTCAGGAGGGTAGGTTTGGTTGTGAGTTTTAGTTTCCACTAATTCCCTCAGCGTTAGCATTCAGAAAACTCTATCAATTATGCTGGTTTACCCCTGCATTTGTGCGCAGTAAAGTCTCTAAGACATATTTACTGTCTGCCTCTGAAGCTTGTGCTTATGCCAATGTAACAACAATACATTATTGTGGTAATAAAATATTTAAAAGTGGATGCTGGTACAAAAAGCTGAAATGATCTGGCCTTGTTATGCTCCCTGTAACCAAACCACCATCTTTGCTGAAAACAAGCCCAATTTCATCCCACTAACTGCTAGAATTTATACCGTTCAGGCGGTGGGTGATATATGTCTGTTAGATATTTGACTGAATTTTTTTCCAGTGGAAGGCCTTTGGGTAGACAGGAAAATCCCAAATTTTCAGGTTCCAAAAGTGAACGGTTTGGTTGCTAGGGCCTCCAGAAGGGTCACCCTCTGGAGGGCTAAAATTAAACTTTTGAGAAAAATAGGTTTGAGTTGAAATATCTCAGTGCGCCCACAATAGCCCAGCTTCATTTTCACTGATGTCAATCTCTGTTGGGAGGAGTTTTGGAAAACCATAAAATTTTGGTGGGCTGTTGAGGGCGCCACCTATAAGGGGCGCTTGAAAACACCACTTTGAGCACAAGTAGCACTTACGTTTGAGGTATTCCTTGCCTGCGCCCTCATAAGCCCAAGCTTGTTTATGCATGATATGATTCTATATCAGTGCTTTGTGCTATTCCACTTGAAATTGTAGTGGGATGCTGAGAGCGCAGAATTATAGGTGGCGCTTAAGTCGGTGAAAATGCAAAAATAGGGGTATTCTGCAGCTGTAGATCTCCATGCGCCCCCATCAGATTTGAATGAACTCTATTTTATTTGATAGCGCTACATGTCCACTACATTGACCAGAAAGATTGAACTGGGGTTCAACTGTATTAACCCCTTTTTTACCATCCCAGTTGACACACTTCTCATATTCTGGACGGGTCTGAGGTTGCCATTCTTGGAACTGCAAAGTAAAGAAACCATTTTCATCAGCTCCCCCATCCTGAGGATGAAATGGGAGGTTTCACAATTAGGAGGGGCAAGGGCATTTTTTGAACAAAACTCTCCAGGGCACTTTTGTACAGCTATTGACTTTGTGACGTCTTTGGATTGAATAAAGGGATGAAGGCAACAAGGCATGATGGAAAGGCAACCAAGTGAAGGTGCACATATCTGGCCCTTGGCCAAGGGTTATTTCATTTGCTGGAGGGCCTGAAATAAAAATATATTCATCCAATTGAGCAGCAGTGAGACTGGGACAGGAAAAGCAATACATGTAACTGCACACATGTGGGTGGGCCCAGGATGGGGGATCAGATAGAACCCTCTGCTGAGCAGAAGGTGGAAAAGATCATCAAAAAGGAGTCACCACATTTTCTCATTCACATCTGTATGCATCAAGCTGTTGCACTGTGTACTTTCAGTTTCACCTGACAATGCACACACAATTTTACTTTCTAACTCTTGGCTCGTTTCATGTTTTTCCGTCATTATCTCCAAAAAAAGAACAGACTAGGGGAGAAACCAAGTGTCTGACATCATTCTTTTCACCTGTGTTTTCTCTAACAAAGTAGGGATGATGGAGATAATGAGTGATTTATTTTCCTGAAATTAGCATGACAAAAAAGTAAACAATTTTTTTTTTTTATTTTTTGAGCGTGTGAATCGTGCAATCCGTCCGCCCCGCCTCCAATTTTCTAAACATCCCAAATGAAGTCAGCAGAAGGCTGGACCCTATCCATTGGTTCAGAAGAGCTTTAAATTGCTGATTACTCCACTAAAAATCATCCATTGGCATTGAATTCAAATTGACACCTATGCTGACTTATGTACCGTAACAGCATTACATAGACAAACATATGGAATGGTCACGTCACACCTTTCAGAATGATGGTCAAAAAGGGTTAAAACAGTTGAACCCCACATCAATCTTTTTGGTACCCATAGTGGACACGTAGGGCTATCAAATAAATGAACTTCATTCAAATCTGATGGGGGCATGGAGATCTACAGCCATGGAATACCCCTATTTTTGCATTTTCATTTAATTGAGCGCCACCTATAGTTCAGCGCCCTCACCAGGCCACTACAATTTCAAGTGGAATAGTACAAGGCACTGTTATAGAATCTTATCACCCATAAACAAGCTTGGGCTAATGAGGGCATAAGCAAAGAATGCCTCAAACGTGACTGCTACTTTGGTCCAAGATGGCGTTTTCAAGCGCCCCTATAGGTGGCGCCCTCAACAGCCCACCAAAATTTCATGATTTTCCAAAACTCCTCCTAACACAGATTGACATCAGTAAAAATGAAGCTGGGCTATTGAGGGCACACTGAGATATTTCAACTCAAAACCTATTTTTATTTAAAAGTTCAATTTTGACCCTCTGAGGGTGACCCTTCTCGAGACCATAAAAACCAAACCCATCGACATCTGGAACCTGAAAACCTGGAATTTTCCTATTTACTAATAGATCTTACACCAAAAGAAATTTCAGGCCATTTACTATCACACATATATCAACCCCTAATAGAAATCGCCTGACCGTTATAAATTTTGGCAGCTAAAGATCTGGAGCACATTGCAAAACTTAGAGTTATTTTCTGAGTATTTAGACAATGAAAAAATGTTTTTTTTTTTTTTTGGATTTTAAAGCCAAGAATTGAACAGCCTAGTGCTAAAAAGTACTTCAGTCACATTTTCATGCACCGGAGGTAAGCCTTGGAAAACTTGTTTTATAGCTACCTAAGCCCACCGCCTCAATTCTCTCAAAATGAACATTTAGTGACTTAAGTACTTTCAGCACTGGGGTCTTCTATTTATGGCTTTGGCTGGACAAACACATGTTTTTATGCTGAACTTGACTTGTCCAAAATGTGATTTAAGTACTTTTTAGCACTAGGCTCTTCAGCTGGATCAAAATAGAGACTGCCAGCTTTAAGTTGCTGGTATTTATATCCAAATAAAGTGCACCACATAGCTCCTTTTTTAGTCTGCTTGGCCTTTAGGCCTAGCCTTGAATCCATCCATATCAAGCTTTGGTCACTCCCAAGCGGTCACTTGTTTATATGTCTGGCCTCAGTCGGGAGGCCAGCGTTTGACTTTTCAAATATCGCGCACAAAAGCCATGTGAGATCTGTGATTGGCTCACAGTCGCAAGTGTGCCCCGCCCCTTTAGACAGACTTAAAAGGGTCATTCCGTGAAAAAGAGAACCAAAGTGTGACATGACTGTTCAAATTTGAAACAAAGATTTTGCAAGAAGTACTGGTTCACTTTTGTTGGCGTTCCCATGAGTCAAAATGTGACACAAGTTAAATGGCAAGATCTACTATGGGATGTAAGAGACAAGATGTTGAACGTTCAGCGTTGCCGATGTAACAAGGACACGAAACTAACACAAAAGTATGCAATAAAAATTTTATTTCAAAAGATAACAAAGTCTCAACTTGTTCAATTAGTATAACAGAGAACAAACTTAAAACAAACCAGCAGTTTGGCAATGCCCAGTTGTGTTCTAATAAGGTCTGAACACATTTGGCAGGGCTTTGGAAAGTCGCTGATTGGTCATAAGCATCTGAGGACGGAACAAATGCAATATTCTGGACGAAATATAAATGAGAAGGCAGCCCGTGTAAGTACACATCAGCTCTGAAAATATTTTAGAGTAGACTAGTTGCTAAATGCAAAATTTGTCATCTGGATTGTACCACATGACATGTTGCAAATGTAACATGGACACGAAAAAATGCTCGACTTAGCAAATCCATCACCTGTTTTCACCCTACGCCCTTTTTGATATTGGAAACTACTAATTGTTCAATTTACAATGGTACAGCTAATGGTCAACAGGATGAATTTGTTGATTTCAATTCCTCAGCAGGAGCATGCAGTTAAACATTCAACAAAATTCTGGGCTGAAATACAGGAAATTCACAAAAAGCAACCCTCATTTGCTGTGCAACATTTAAAAAAAAAAATAGTAAATGTGAAACAGGCAATTTAGCCAAACAACTTCCATCAAAATTCTTTCTATATTGAAAAATTTATCCTTTCTTTTCACCAAAGTGCGTTGAACGCAACATGGACACAATAACAGCAGTGACTGGCCATGCCCCAGTTAGGGTTTGCCACAACCCCCACAAAAATACACCTAACTGGTGCCGAGTGGCAGTTTCATTGAGAAAAAATATGGATGAGAGGTGCGGTAGACATGTAAACAATAGTGGTGGGATGCGATTAAAAAATCACTAATTCATTAGAGGCTTTTGCAATTAATTAATCTTGATTAATCGCATTTTTTATCAAATACCAATTTTTTGACACAATAAGCAAAGTTTTTCAATTCAAATAAATTTTGTTTGACGACTGAATCAATGAATAGACATATATGTGATCTTAAACAACAAAAATGTTTATTTTTCATCTATATTTATCAGTGCATTTTTCATCTGTGTACTACATTCACTGATTAGTGCAAACTCCCAAGTACAATTATAGTCTTTTTTATTCAACATTTTAAGACTTAATGCTAGAACCGCCAGAATTCCAATTACCCCCCTAGAACAGTGGGCGGATCATTTTGCGGGGGAACACCCCAAAGATCGATTTTTTTTTTTTTTAAACTTGTTCATTTTCATTTTTTAACATGCTAAATATCACTCAACAAAATAACTATTTTTAAAATTCACTTAATGGGGTTTATTTTTTTCAATGGCTTAATACTATTTTAATTGTAAATAATTTCATTTAAATTATTCAATTAAACAAAGGAAAAAAAACAAATTTTGAATAATAACGATGTTGCTTTTGGCTGGGAAAACAGGAAATTATGAATCCCAGTATTCTGCTCTTTGTGTTGCACAGCCAGTGATTTCACGAGCCAGTCATCCATTGAACCCCACTCTTTTGACTCAATATCCTATCCTGGACACAAAAATCTTCAAACTGTAACACCAGTCTTCATGCCTCTCTGTCTTGCTCTGGATTCATTGTTGAAAATAAATTTGATAAGATGTTGACTGATGGTGATAAAAAAAAAAAATGGTGTGGTCACTGTTTGTTAATTTTACAATAGCTTAATTTCATAACATCAGGAATAAGGTCAAATTGATTTTAAAATTATTTTTTAAAAACTGTAGACTACAGCAAGCAAAAACAACAAAATAATTTCACATTTTTTTTTTATTGTGGAACAATGCAACAAATTTTGGATAAGGTATTCTGAAATTAATGGGTTTTTATCAATCTCTCTCTTCAAACACACCCATGCATGCACACTAACAACATCAAAGTAATTTACACATTCAAACAATTCAATTATTTTAAAAGAATAAAACAGTTTTGAATAATCTGTTGATTTTAGGCTGGGATAAAAGAAATTGCTCCCAGGGTTAATCACTGTGGAATTGACTATTCAGGACACTGCCCACCGCATTTGCAGCCAGACTTTTATTTCCACTAATTGCAGTTTTTTCCCAACTCAATATCTGAAGTTAATCCTGTCCTTACAAAGATATTCATTTTTATATAACAAGTTTTATAATACATTCAGCCTAATTTATTTTTTCTCCCCTTTTCTCTCTCTCTCCTCTTACTCTCCCAGCCTCTCTCAAATTTGGACTCTGTCTCTCAATCAATATTTTAAAACATTGATCTCTCTTGCAATCTATCTGTCTCAAATCTGATCAGGATAGCTCCTGATATGATATGCCTGCCTAAAAAATGAAATGTCTCAAATCTAGACAATAGCGTTGCAGCAAACAAGGTGGCACTATGTTGGCGGGATACATTTATGAATTTAAAAATGGACCCAAGATTTTGAAAGGTTTAAATGGTCATATTTTTTTTCTGTCTATCCAACACCGTAATAAATCACTACATGATTAATAAATCATTTTTTAGGAAAAAGTCATGAACTTTAAGATGAGGGATTTTATTTTGACACTTTTACGTGCATTTGAAAATGCGGGGGTAAAAATGAAATTTCGGTTCTAGTGTTAAGGTGCATTACCGCTACCTACCGGGCTTAAGATAGTGCATCAGTGTTACGGGTGTGCCAGAAATGAGGGAACTGAAAATTCTCATTAAATATTTTTTCAACCTTATTTTTTTTTGTAATTAGTTAATTGTCAACGCGTTAAAGTCCCAGCCCTAGTAAACAATCAACAAAAGTTGGTAAAACCACTGAAAAGCTGTTTTTCATGCAATGGCTGTTTTATAACATTACATTTGCCAATGTCATGTCAAACAAAATGAACTAAACTTAAATGAATGCTGAATAGTCATTCCCCCGCGATAACTAATAGTCCTCATTTCAATTGCTTGAGGCATTACAAATTAAAAATGTTGAAAACTAGTTGTCAAAAACTGGTGATTTACAAAAAGATTTTAAGGGATGATATTCACTGTCATTTGATGAAAATTTCTGGGACAGAAAAATACTAACCTGCTCATGTGGATGTTCAGGAATACGATAGACTGGTTCAGTTTACAGAAATATGTACTGTTATATTGTTTTCCATTTGTGACCACAGTGAGACCAAAAATGGTATTTCTTATGTTTGTTCTAAATAAGTGACTGTGTTTTTTTTTTTTGAAAAATATGCTGTAAAATTTTGCTCCTCAAATGAAGTAAATTTATAAAAACCCATATGTTTTCTGAGATAACATTTTTGACCCTTACTAAAACAGATTAATCTTACACTTTGTTTTCAAAAATCTGATAACAGGTCCGTTTCCTGGCTTTCTTCAGCACTTTTCAGTGTCACTATTCAGGAGATCATGACTTTACATTCACAACAATATTTTAAAGAGTAAATTGTCAGTGTTAAACATCTGGATTTCAAAGTTATTTGACATTCTTGTTAATAAACAATGATGTTCAGGACAAATTATTTTGATGACAGAGTTTCATTTGACATGAGAAATACATTTGCTTTTGAAGGAATGAATATTCAAATTTGAGCACTTTTTATTGCAGGTTTTCCAAAGACATGCAGTTTTTAATTTACCTTTTTCTGAAGAAAAGTGACCAAAGCCCCTGTTCGACAAACAAAACATTTTAGAACAGGCGCTAATGGCTGGTATAGTGATGCGTATAGAGGCTCAAAAATGCAGCAAAAGGGTCACACTATGAGAAAACTGTCAATGAAAAGTTTAAATTCTAACCTGACGTGACTGAACGCCTAAGTAAACAAGGTGACATGGTGAACAACGCAGCCAGGAGCTCATGTGCTCACGTTAAGCCAACGTCCGTCAGCACTGAAGTTAGCCATAGAGTTTACTAACTTTAGCTAACGTTAGCTAACTTAGCGATGTAAAATATAACTTTACATTAATCTCCAGCGAAGTGACAAGATGTCGCCTTAAACACAATATTAACAGCTTGGAACAAATGTAGACATCCTTGTTGACCTTCGTTAGCTACGTTAAGCTGATAGTGGGGTCTTCCACAAAGCTTTCAGCTGCTTTCACACCGGACGCGAAATGAATTTTTCGCACGACAAATTACATTCAAAGTCAATTCGAAGCGTCTTTGCATTGACTTTGAATGTAATTTGTCATGTGAAAAATTCATTTTGCGTCCGGTGTGAAAGCAGCTTTATCCGGAGGAGACACTTCTCTCGGTTATGATGTGGCTTTGGGAAGGGTATAAAATACACCCCATCGCCCAGCCTCTCAGGATACCTCGTATTGGAGTTAAATTTACCCCAAGCACAGCGTTTGACCATTTTTTTTAACTTTAAACATTTTAAAACCCCATAAAAGCGAACAATTTGCAGTTTCCGTAATGCATTTCAATGGAAGTTCAGGCTCAGAATGTCCGAGTTTTTGGGGAGAGAATATGCACTGTGATTGGCTCATCGTATTTGAGGGCGGGGCTTAGCCATAGGTCAATTATATTGCCTGTGTTAGTTTTTTTATATATTTTGGCCTTCATGCATGGCATTTTCTATAGGTGGTATCCAATATTGTGAATCATATAGTCCTGTAAAAAATGCAGGGTCTTTGGCTCTCTATTTCATGGAATGACCCAAAAATAAATAAAATACCGCAGTTCTGCATTCAACGGAAGTTCCGCCTCCAGGCTCGTGTTTATACAAGTATTCATCTGAGTGGCAGCAGAGTCTCTGGGCAATGAACGAGCAGGAAGGCGGGACTTCTGTTGAATCGTGAGCTTACTTTGAAGCATAACTGTGGTATTTTATTATTTTAGTGAAAAAATAACAGCGTTTCTAGAGTTCTGAGGATCTGAGTGGAAAAAAAGCAGACTTGTATTATACAGGGCGATGCGTTGGACGATGGTTTAAAAGTTTGTCAACACGGACGTTTTGTGGAGTTTTCCCATTACAACTGGTGACCCCATTTGCTTCCAGCAAAAAGGAATTTGGATAATTTTTCAAAACTCTCCAGTGGCCATAAAGTTGCGCCAGGTGAAGAACAACTTCATCTGTTCAAGACATCTAATGGTGAGTAATTGATATACAAATTATAGTTTTTGGGAAGAGTATCACTTTAATCTAGCTGATGCAATCATGCCCTTCGAGCTATAGATAATGCCAATTACAGTGAAATACATTATGTAATTTGAGTATTATTTAATTTAGCCTTTATTATACCAGGAATCCCACTGAAAAAAAAAAAATGCAGATATGGCCAAACATTATCCTGTTCAAAAACCGAACAACCACTCCAAGAATAAACGCATAAGCAAGCCACAATCTAATTTTTAAGCTCGGCAATAAAAATAACATTCACGAATGCGTTGCTGGCCAGTTAACTCATATTCGATTGGTGGTTCTCGCCAAAAGGTCACCCAATCAGCCAAGAGCAGAAAAAACATGAATATTCATATATTCACTTCATTAGTGACGTAAGGGCTAAACGCTGGCTATCGACTGAGGCCAGACTGATATCAGTCAGTAACTGTTGGGGGCGACCAGTACTTGATATGTATGGATTCCAGGCTACTTTAGGCCAATCGGGCTTATGCTGTGGTTAGATGCCTCCGTGGTGGTCTGTCGTACGTCTCTGCGTTCTTAAACGTTTTTCCTCGTCAGCGCTCTAGTGCCTTCAGTTTTTCACGGATCCTTTCCATATTTTATATACGTACATATGGTATGAAAATCTGGGGCAATTTCGATTTTGGCCATGTTAGGCTAAGCGGGCACAGTGGCTTTGCCGCTATTTTTTAAAATGGTGTTACTGTCTAAATACTTATGTACTGCTTGGTATGTCATCTCGTGACATCAAAATTACAGTCTAGTTTTCAAATTTTGTAGTGGGGGACCTGAATAAAAATTAAAACCTAACCGGAAAATGTCCTATGTCAAATTAGATAACAGGAGCACTCAGATAGGGCATACCTACACTAAAGCACTTGGAACTTTACTACCATCTAGTGGATTTTAAGATGTATGGCATTCATTCTTCCATCCGACAATGGTCAAGAATCCTTTAAAAAATTGCTGGATCAAGAATTTGATTGCTGCTCTCACAAAATTGGTCAGCAGTTAATTTTTTACAGTTCAAATAAAACTGGAGTCATAATTCTTGGTCCAAAGTTAGTCAGGGATAACACTCAATCATCTCTAGAACCTCTTGCTTCAAATATTAGGCCCTTTTCTCAAAATCCTGGCATGATATTTGATACCAAACTCAAATCTGAGCCACTCATTGAGAAGTTTGTACTGTCATGCCATTTGCAACTCCAAAACATTGCTAAAATTAGATCAGTTTTGTCTTTTGAAGATACTAAAAAAAAAAAAAAAATTTTATAAATAAAAATTATTTATTCATTTATTTAGACTACTGAAGGTTAGACTACAGTGACTCTTTATTTACCCAACTGAATAAGAAATCTCTGGCCAAACAATAAGTAGTTCAAAATTCAGCAGCAACATTGCTCCCTAAAACAATCAAAAAGCCCATGTTACTCACATTTTAGCATCTTAGCACTAGCTGCCAATTCATTTTAAAATCAATTTAAAAATTTTATTGATTACCCTCAAAGCACTTCATGGCAACAGAATATATAAGTGAGCTTTTCATTCCTTATAAACCAAATAGATTGATCAGGTCATCAAAGCAAGAATTACTGGCTGTTCCAGAGTCCAAGTTAAAAACAAAGGGTGATCTGGCTTTTTCAGTTAAAGCTCCAAGACTCTGGAATGGCCTCCCAATTAATATAAGGCATGCTTAATCTTTACCTTCATTTAAATCTCTGTTGAAGACTCACTTTAATAGGCTTACTTTTGGTGACTAAATTCTTTTACTATACTACTGTTTTCTTCCTTTCTGGTGTGATTTTGTGTAAGTCTGTTTTGAAAATACTTTATTCTTCTATGTTGACGTTTATTCCCTAACTTTTTATATATATTTACTTTTTACCTGTTTGTGAAGCTTTTTGTGCTGTTTTGTATGAAAAGTGTGATATAAATTTATTATTATTATTATTATGATTGTTGTTATTTTGTTGTTGTTGTTATTACTACATACACATGTTCTTTCTTGAATGCTCTTGCTGTAATTCTGAAGTTTACAGGTTTACACATCCTAACTCCAGTTCAAGCCCTTAGAAACAGTCTCAATATGGGATTTTCCCAATAATCTGAATGAAAACAAATCAAAACATCATCAAATCATTCAAAGGAATACACTAATAGATTATAATATTTTATTATGCATAATCCAAAGATGAACTATTCACAGAAATTAACATAGAGAAAATTATTTCTTGTGTAATCTGCATTTTGCCAAGGCAGTGTGAAGATATGTGTGCTTGTATTCGGCCCTAACAGTAAAAACAAGAAAAAAATTGGATGCTCAAATCAAGAACCTTCCTTTATACAAAACCTTTCCTTTGCTCCAATACATATCCCTAAATCTACCCAAAACCTACCGTTAATCATTTATCCAATCCTAACCTTAACTTCAGGCCTCGAATGCATTTCCATAATCAGATTTTGTTTTAAAATCAATTTGAAACCTATTAATGAATCATCAGCGCAACAATGAAAATTCAATCAATGACATTTCATGTTATTTATTCTTGAGACGCATTTCACTAGCAATAAGCTCCAGCTCGTCCACAACTCTGATAAGGAAGAAGTGATTTTGATATTGGATGGACAAATTTTGTGGAAATATTTCTGTAGTCCAAAATAAGACCTCACCCTCATGCTATAACTATCTCTTTTTTTCCAAATTTGGGCTAACTGTATTATGTATCAAGTCTCCAACTCTATCCATAGCCTTAGTCTTAACTTTAATTGTGATTTTCACACTAACATAACTGCCACTAATTTATATCAATCTTAAACATTAAGGAAAGTCGTACTCCCAATCATTATCCTGAGGCCTAAACATAACTTTTAAAACAAAAGCCTGCCACTACCTTTACACAAGTCATATTTACTGTATTACTTAAAATGTTGCCAATGGGGAAACTGCTTGGAGGGAATATCACTGTAATTTACGTATTTGTCCAACAGATGACGCCATAATGCCAATGTAGGGCAGAGCCGAGGCATTTATGTACAACAATCATTGAGAGTGTTTGAGCATCCCTCTGACGGGAGGAGCTGCAAAATAATCCATGTACAGCATGTTTAAAAAATAATTCTTATTGACTAGGGCCTGTTAAAGTGCAAATTATGGATGACCAGTGGTGTGTTATGCTACAGTGCTACAAACACAAAGTGAATATAGGTCTCTAAAGGTTGCGTGTTGCCACGGCATTTCAGATATACAGGGTGTATATGTGGTAGGGGTGTGTTGGGTGTGTGTTGTTTTAGTAACATGGACCTACGCAGTGTAAACACCAGTAGGTGTGTATCAAGGGTTGGTTCTTGGGCCCTTAGCCTATGCTCGCTTGCTGCAGATGAAGTTGAGCCTCTCTGTCTTGGGCAGTTTGTACCACTTCTGCCCACCACAGGACTCTATAGCCCCCATACGCCCACACTCGACCTGCGGGTTCTGCGAGGCCCAGTTCTGGTAGCAGACTCCATCTGCGTTGACCCAGTGCCAGTACCTCAAAGCGCAGGAGAAGCAGAGGCCCAGCCACACATGGTCTGTAGAGGCCTGCTGGGCCCTTCTCTTCACCCAGTGCTGAAGAGGCTCAGTGTAAACGGACACCAGGTCACTGTAGTTCCTCCTGCAGTAATCCAGGGCTTCGTCCCAGGTACGGTTCTCTTCACCAGGATAAGATCATCTGGAGAGAGACGAATGGGGGATGGGGGAGGAGGGGTGGTCAATGCAAATTCTAATCCCCCACACATTTTTTCCACTTTCTGAAGTGGTCCTATCACAGGCAGAGCAGTTGCTATGAATCCTGGGTCCCAAGTAAGAACAGGACCCCCAGAATTCCCCCTTTATTTAGTCAAACTCACAAGCAGTGGGTCCTCACCAACCTCAGACCCCAAAGACCTGTCACCTCTGTCACTCCACAAGAGAAGGTCCTGATCACAGATAGGGAGGCACCGATACGACTTTTTCAGCCCCAATACACACACCGATACCTGGGCTTTGGCTATTGGCTGATAACAAATACAGATCCAAGACCAGTGTTTAATTAAAAAGCCATATGCTTCACAATGTGGAAGACTCTGGGATCATTTTTTAATGTCCAAGACAACATCAGGTTTGACTTAAATTTGGCTTTCAAAACATCAACATACAAATATATGTACCAAATTGTTAGTTGTTATTATAATAGCATCACACACTTAGTATTTGGTTAGTGACGCGATTGGCCTCCGTTTTGGCTCTGTTCTCCCGCAAATCGAGAGGCAGCAAAATATACAAATTAACATGAGGTTAAAGTGCACGTGGTCAGTGTTAATCTGAGAGTACTTGGTAAAAAAATAAAACTTTTAAAATAAGGCAACCAGCTGCACAGCATTTTTGAGTTTTCTCAACTTGATTTTTTGAGTTTGCTCAAACCAATATTTAAAAAAAAAAAAAAAACTCAGGACATGATGTTGAGCCGGCTGAAAAACATTGTGCAGCTGGTTGCCTTAGGTCTTTAATTTGAGTCAGCTTTTCATTTTTTTACAGTGTATTTTATTCCGTATTGGGCAATTCCCTTAGAAATTACAGTCGTTTTTGTAGATGGCCACTGTCCAATTTTTAATGGGCTGCACTGTAAAAACTGCCAAAGAAAAGCAATAAAGTTTTATCTGGCAATGTTTTTATGACAAAGGATATTTTAGAACACAGCAGCAACACTGGGAGAGTGTTTTGGGTGACTTTAAACAAGGCAGAGCTTGATTTAATTTTCGGTTTGTTTGTTTTGTGATCGGCTCACACCCTTGTCGTCCAACACTCACCTCAGGATCAGTGCGGACGGAGCACCTGAGGTAAACTCTCCAACTGAACTCACCATCGTAGCAGTAGAAAGGTTTTTCCTCACTGCACTCGTTCTTCTCCCATTTTCCTGAGGACCCCGCTGCAGTGCAGTTTGGATCTTTTCCCTCTTCAGTGGTGTCGTCCCAGTTGTGATATGAGAATTGGCTCTGGTCGGACCACATCCAAATTTTAGACAGACCTATCCACCAGTTTTCGTATGACGACCCATTCATTTGTACCAGTTTGTTTTGTATTCTCCTGCGGTCTTCCGTATTCTTCATCACTGCCAGGCCTGTGTAATTCTGGTGTTTGCAGTACCTCTGAGCCTCTGTCCAACTCAGATTCTGATGTGATATGGGGAAATACTCTGGAGTCTGGCTCTCTGTAACGATACAGCAGGATGTGTTTAATCTCCATCAGGGCTGGCTCAAGGCATTTTGCTGCCTGAGGTGAGATTAGGATTTGGTGCCCCCCCACCCCGAAAGCCCATCACCGCAATACCTTCTCAATTACCATTAGACACACCAAAACAGTTCAATAATTTCTCGAACAAACACACTACATTCAACAATATCTATATATATATATATATATATATATATATACACACACACACACACATATACACAGCAGATAGAAAATTAATACACCCCCCTTCAATATTTTTATGTCTTGTTGTGTCACGGAGTGTAAATTTAATGGATTAAAATGGGACTTGTTTTTCCCTGACCCAAAGAACACAACATACCACAAGAATGCAGTGAAATTATTTTAATTTGGAAAAAAAGAGTGCATTTCATGAACAAAACTGAAATTTCCTAATTTTTTAAGTATACACCCCCCCTGAGTCAATACTTGGTAGAAGTGCCTTTGGCAGCAATTACAGTTACCAGTCTTTTTGGGCAGCTCTGCACAAGGTTGGCGCATCTAAACTTGGAGATCTTCCGCCACTCCTCTATGCAGGACTGTTCAAGCTGGGAGAGGTTTGTTGGTTTGCGCTGATGTACAGCAACCTTCAAGTCATTCCACAAGTTTTCAGTTGGATTTAGGTCAGGGCTTTGGCTTGGCCATTCCAGCACATCCACCTTGTTCTTTACAAGCCACTCAGTGGTAGCTTTGGCCTTGTGCTTTGGGTCATTGTCCTGCTGGAATATGAATTTTAGACCCATTCTCAGTCTCCTTGCAGACTTCTTCAGGTTCTTCTCCAGAATCTCCCTGTATTTGGCCCCATCCATCCTCCCCTCAATCTTGACAAGTTCCTCAGTCTCTTTAGATGAGAAACATCCCCATAACATTATGCTGCCACCACCATGCTTCACAGTCAGGATGGTGTTTTTTTGGTGATGAGAGGTGTTGGGTTTTCACCAAACATAGCGTTTGGCATTCATGCCAAAAAGTTCTATTTTGGTTCCATCAGACCACAAAACGTTCTGCCAGTTTGTTGCAGGTTCCTCAAGGTGTTCTTTTGCAAATTTCAAGCAGGCCTCCTGGTGGACCTTTTTGAGAAATGGCTTTTTTCTTGCCACCCTTCCATACAGGCCAGATGTGCAATATCTTTGATATAGTTGTATGATGAACAAGTTTCCCTCTGTTGGCCATAAAATCCTGGAGCTCCTTCAATGTTGCCATTGGATTCTTGGTAGCCTCTCTGATCAGTTGTCTTCTCTCCCGGTCATCCAGTTTAGACGGACGCCCTGATTTTGGCAGACTGTGAGTGGTGCCATGCACTTTCCATTTCTTAATTATGGTCTTAACAGTGCTCCAAGTATCTTCAAAGCCTTAGAAATCTTCTTACATCCCTCACCTGATGTGTACCTTTCCACAACTTTGTCACGGACTTCTTTTGCGAGATCTTTGGAGCCCATGCTTCTGCCTTTCAGTGACACTGCTCTTGCATACTAAGGGTCCATGGTAAACTGCTGTTTTTATTCTGCCTTTCAGTGACACTGCTCTTGCATACTAAGTGACCACGGTAAACAGCTGTTTTTATTCTTTCAGTGACACTGCTCTTGCATACTAAGTGACCATAGTAAACAGCTGTTTTTATTCTGCCTTTCAGTGACACTGCTCTTGCATATTGAGGGACCATGGTAAACAGCTGTTTTTATTCTGCCTTTCAGTGACACTACTCTTGCATACTAAGGGACCATGGTAAACAGCTGTTTTTATTCTGCCTTTCAGTGACACTGCTCTTGCATACTAAGGGACCATGGTAAACAGCTGTTTTTATTCATGTCATCAGGTTAATTGCTGTGATTCCACACAGGTGTGGGGCAATTAGCTATTGTTTGGTCTTGAAGGCAATTTGCCCTTTCCTGAGATAGTTTATGGGATGATTCAGTAAACGAGGTGGATACTTATCAAACCAATTTATGGCAATTGTTCATTTTTAATTCATGTTAAAACAATTTTTTAATTGGTTTATCACTTTGAAACGGTTAAGTACTGTATGTAGATTTGTAGGGAAAACACATAGATTAATTGCACTTTAATTACACGCTATATGCCAAGTATTCATTTTCTATGAATTTTCTATGAAAGAGGGAATCTCAGACAATAGATACAACAGAAAATCGGGTTGGAATATCGCCATATTGGCTTTTATTTAACAATGTGAAGTTCGACATTATGAAACACAAATGACACCATCAGTATCTCGTATGTCCCCCGTTAGCGTCACGCACGGCGGTACACCTGGGTCTCATAGACATCACCAGACGATTGTTGCTTGTGGAACGCTGTTCCACTCTTCAGTCAGTGCTTGTTTTAGCTGACGTACTGTAGCTAGCGGTGGTTGACGTCTCCAGATCGCTCTATCCAGAATGTCCCACAAGTGTTCTATAGGTGAAAGATCTGGAGAAAACGCTGGCCAGGGTAGGATTTGCACATTTTCGGTCCGAAGGAACTCCATACAGATATGTGCCACGTGCGGACGCGCGTTGTCCTGTTGGAAAGTCAGTCGGTGACGTTGGACAAACGGAAGGACGACTGGACGGAGAATTTCATCGCGGTAACGGACGGCGTTGAGGTTTCCTTCAACAAAATGAAGGTTGGTTTGGTGTGTAGCAGACGGTCGGTTGTGATGCGACGGTCAGATGCTGGAGTCGTAACACGTGGCCTACCGAATCTGGGGCGATTGGCTGTGTGTCCAGTGGCATTAAACCTGGTTCTGAGGTGACTAATTGTCGCAGAATGCACGCCGAATTGACGGGCAACTCTATCTACCCGACTTCCAGCCTGTAGCATCCCAATCACGTGTTCTCGTTGAACTTCCATTCGTCGTGGCATTATAATTCGATTTTTACTCATTTTCGGTCGGACTTTTATCGGCTCCGGTGTCTATGAGGAACTCAAAACCAAAATCGGAGTGTTAGGATAATGGTAGTACTCGAACCCAAGCGTTGCCAATTGTTTGGTTCCGGACGAATGGAGGCTCCAGAATACGCGCTGTGACCGTGAAAATCTGGATGGTAGAAGTACTCATCTCCAAAAATAACTCAGAGCAAAAGCATCTTTCTCAATGGGTTTGTTGAAATTTGGCACCGGATTACGTAATTGCGTTTCTTTTTTTGGTCAGTATATGTATATATGTGTATATATATATATATATATATATATATATATATATATATGAATATTTTTATGGCAAGCCGTTTAGGAAATTATTTTATATATATATATATATATATATATATATATATGGAATAAAAGTTTGAATATATGGAATTACACTCTGAATATATAAAATGAAACTCTGGATATATGGAATGAAAGTTTGAATATATGGAGTGAAACATGAGAATATTGAATGGAAACTGACGTCATCAAGGTGCTAGCGTCATCTTGTGTTTTGAGACAATTAGTTATCGCTGTTGCTGCAAAAGTGAGTGCGACCTTATGAGTGAGTCAGCACCAAATCTGGTCTCAGCAATTCTAAGTAATGAAGATATAATCAGCACTTCAGCGAACAAAGGTACAGGCCATAACGCTCAACCGAATCCAATATCGTTCTACAGATGAAGAAATTTATTCACTCTTTCATAATGCAGGGAGCGCCACAGGCCGCAGTGCTGCAAGTCAGGCAATTCAGGCCAACGTTTATCCTGGAAGAAACATGCCTTCACCCTCGCAGGTGCACTGCAGTCAAGCTATCACCAGTTCGAAAAATGACCGTCAAACTATCACCGCAAAACATTTGATGCACAAATACAGCAGATAGCGCGGTAGTAAAGTCACGTGATGCAATCGCTGTCAAGAACCAGCTTGTGGAAAAAAATAACGAGGCTTATTCAACGAAAGTATGCATGTATTTTGTTCAGAAAAAAAATTGTTAACAACTTCCATAGTTTGGTTTTAAATTATTTTTATTTATTTCCTTTTTTTCACTAAGTAGTTGGCACTTTGTGCAGATCGAAATGTGAGATTTTGGTGAAGTGCCATAACTCCAGATCACTAACGATTGCATCTCACATTGCCAGTGTTTTACTATAAGCAAAAAGGGAAAAAAGGCAGTTATTACTCGGAATTAATGTAGGAATTGCCATCAAAACTGGTACTTTAGAGGTGGACAAAAAAGAAGACAATTCAAGTGGGGACCATAATACTTGATACATAATACCATAATGCAACAGTACTGCCCAAAAATCGCTTCAAAGAGTGAAACATTAACGCGTTTTGCCACGAAAATCAATGAGAAGCAACTGTTTCATGCTACTTTATTTTTTAAGCCAATTGTCACACCTTTTCGGAACATGGTCACAAGTAAAAGATTGAGTACTTCCCTAGCCACTGTTTAAAAGGCACAGCTGATGGTGGATTCCATTAGTCTGTTCACATTAATTATTACAAAATTACAGCATTGGATTTTGTGATTTTCTGAAACTTTAGACGACAATGCATTGTTTATTTGACATCAAAAAAAAAAAAAAAAAAATGTCCACGAACAGCAACACAATTGCATAGCAGAGTAAGGGCTCTATCTTACAGCCTGTGCAAAGCCGCGCAAAGTGTGACACAAGTGTCTTTGCAAGAGTATGACTGGCGCAAATGTCATTTGTCAATCCTGTGCATAGATGGGAAAGATAGCTGATGTAATTGTCTATAATGTTGAATTATTTAGCTTGAGGTGAGTTTTTTAAATAATGCTATGTGTCTCAAAGATAGTTTGACTTATTGGCTGCAGATTACGGCATGCTGCATCCCATATATTTAGAGATTAATTCAATATATTCAGACTTTCATTCCATATATTCTGACTTTCATTCCATATATTCAAGTTTCATTCCATACATTCAGACTTTCATTCTATATATTCAAGTTTCATTCCATATATTCTGACTTTCATTCCATATATTCAAGTTTCATTCCATATATTCACTTTCATTCAATGTATTCAGACTTTCATTCCATATATTCAAGTTTCATTCCATATATTCAGACTTTCATTCAATATATTCAAGTGTCATTCCATTTATTCAGACTTTCATTCCATATATTCAAGTTTCATTCCATATATTCTGACTTTCATTCCATATATTCAAGTTTCATTCCATATATTCACTTTCATTCAATGTATTCAGACTTTCATTCCATATATTCAAGTTTCATTCCATATATTCAGACTTTTATTCAATACATTCAAGTGTCATTCCATTTATTCTGACTTTCATTCCATATATTCAAGTTTCATTCCATACATTCAGACTTTCATTCCATATATTCAAGTTTCATTCCATATATTCTGACTTTCATTCCATATATTCAAGTTTCATTCCATATATTCACTTTCATTCAATGTATTCAGACTTTCATTCCATATATTCAAGTTTCATCCCATATATTCAGACTTTCATTCAATATATTCAGACTTTCATTCCATATATATAATAATTTCCTAAACAGCTTGCCATTATATATATATATATATATATATATATATATATATATATACAGTGCCCTCCATAATTATTGGCACCCCTGGTTAAGATGTGTTAAAAGCCTTAAAATAAATAAAATTTTTATTGCAGAAGCATACTCTCACACTGAAAATTGTAGAAAAATGTAACCTTCAACTCAAGTGTATTTTAAGGGGAAAAAAAATCCCTGACTAAGAAATAATTATTTTTCTTAAAATCACCTGTTCCACAATTATTGGCACCCCTAACAATTCCTAGGAAATAAATGTAATAGAAGTATTTCTGTCATTTCTACAGTAGTTTACAAAGTTGATCAGAGTATCTAGGAACATTTAATTAGTAATTCATCACTTCCTGTTTCCCTGGGGTATAAATATGACGTGACACAGGGGCCATTTCTCTTATCCACTCTTCAACATGGGAAAGACAAAGGAACACACCATTCAAGTAAGGCAGATGTGTGTCGACCTTCACAAGTCAGGCAATGGCTAGAAGAAAATAGCCACTTGCCTGCACCTGCCCATATCTACTGTCAGAGGAATCATTAAGAAGTTTAACACAACTGGAACAGTGGTAAACAAGCCTGACGAGGACGCAAGGTTATTTTGCCACCACGCACAGTGAGGAGGATGGTAAGAGAAATAAAAAAGTTCTCCAAAGCTCACTGTTAAAGAATTGCAACAAATGGTAGCATCTTGGGGTCACAAAGTCTCCAAAACAACCATCAGGCGCTATCTACATGCCAACAAGCTGTTTGGGGAGGCATGCATGGAAAAAACCTTTTTCTCACTCACAATCATAAACGCAAACGTCTGGAGTTCGCTAAGCAGTACTGGGACTTCAACTGGGACAGTGTGCTTTGGTCAGATGAGACCAAGATAGAGCTTTTTGGCAACAAACACTCTAAGTGGGTCTGGTGGAACACAAAAGATGAGTATGCAGAAAAGCACCTCATGCCCACTGTGAAGTATGGGGGAGGATCGGTGATGCTGTGGGCCTGTTTCTCTCCCAGAGGCCCTGGGAACCTTGTTAGGGTGCATGGCATCATGAACGCTTTGAAATACCAGGACATTTTAAATCAAAATCTGGTGGCCTCTGCCCGAAAGCTGAAGATGGGTCGTCACTGGGTCTTTCAGCAAGATAATGACCCTAAACATGTGGCCAAATCTACACAGAAATAGTTCACCAGACACAGAATCAAGCTCTTCCCATGGCCATCTCAGTCCCCAGACCTCAACCCCATTGAAAACATGTGGAGTGAGCTGAAGAGGTGAGTGCAGATGAGAGGACCCAGGTCACTGGATGATTTAGAGAGATTGTGCAAAGAGGAATGGTCGAAGATCCCACTTTCTGCATTCTCCCATCTTGTGAAACATTATAGGAGAAGATTAGGTGCTGTTTTGTTGGCAAAAGGGGGTTGTACAAAGTATTAACATCAGGGGTGCTAATAATTGTGGCATACATGATTTGATGTAAAAGAATTATTTCTTAATGTGGGGTTTTTTTCCCACTGAATAAATGCACTTGAATTAAAGGTTGGATTTTCCTCTTTTTTTTCATTGTGGTCCTATATATATTATTAAGCTAAAGAACACATCTTAACCTGGGGTGCCAATAATTATGGAGGGCGCTGTATATATCCCTCTACTGCACACTGTTGCCATATGGCAACATATCCTTTCTTTGGCAATTTCCTGAAATTTGAAAATACTCTTGTGCACTGATTGGTCTAAAATGCAAGGTAGAACACTGGGCTTACCAATTATATGCTTTGTTGACCTCACATGACTCCAATTTCCCTGCTAGTCCCATTTTTCCCCACACTATTGATGACTCTGAGTCACTGAAGAAACGTACCTGAATTTGCACAGATTTCTCACAATTTTTCAAATGTCTGCAGCATTTAAAAAACATTGCAAGCATCTGTGATTAGTTCCAATCTTTTAAATTCATTTGAATATTGTTTTTTATGTAATTACTGCCTTTTAATCCAACAAAATAGGTATGTTGCCATATGGCAACAGTGTGCAGTAATGGAACAGTACTGCATGTGGTTTGAGTGAATACTTAGGCAGTAATACAGAGTAGTTTTGTATGAGTTTGACAAGTAGAAATAAATTATGGATGCACAAATAAAAAGAAATATATGTTTTACGTTTACATTATTTTGTTTAGAGAATGGTCCCATCAGTGTTCTATGGCAAGGCTCAGAGGAGGGCTGAAATGAGCCCTCAATTTGACTGTTTTACATTTGAAATGGAATTGTGACAGCTTGCAAAGCTATATTGTCAAGAAATTCTCTATTCTTACCATATTTAAACCAGTAATGTGAATGCCTTTGTCATGTTATGAGAGAGAAAAAAATTGTTGCAACCTATACACTTTGACAAGGAATGATATGAGATTCCAGCAAATATTTTGTAAATATTGTTGCCGAATATCTTTTAATTGCTGTTGTATTTGTTAAACAACCCCCTGAAATCAATGGTGGTCATATTTCAAGTCATTTCATACAATAAAAATCATTACATTTTTGTAAGAAAGGTCTGTAATCTTTTATGAACTTCATGTCATTTTGAAGAAAAAAATGCATTCGGGCATTCCATCGCTGCATAATGTTGCCATATGGCAACGCACCCCAAAGTACCCCCCCAAAAAATAAAATCTAAAAAATAAAGTTGAATTTGTTTATTTGAGATCATTTTAAATGATATGCAACACTGAAAAATTTTTTCCCATGGTTACAAAATAATGCGTGCAGTAGAGGGATATATATATAAAGATTATTTTTTTGGGGAATTTTTCCTTTATTTGATAGTTATACAGTGCAGAGAGACAGGAAGGTTGGGGAGAAGAACGGGGGAAGACATGCGGCAAATGACCTGAGCCGGAATCAAACCCAGGTCGCTGCGGGAAGGACACAGCCTTTATGGTACGCGCGCTTAGACCGATGAGCCACCGGAGCGCCCCCAGAGGGATATATATATATCTCATACAAACTTTGGAGGTCCTAGCTCAAGTACTTTTTAAGATATTCCAGCTCAAACTTAGAACTTCAGAAGGCGATGCTAAAAAAAAGGCTAAACATCACCCAAACCTTTGTCCTTTTAATAATTTTTTTGTGGCCAAACTACTGGCAGTAGAGACGTACAATTTTGGGATTATTCTATTAGGAAGTGAATCCACCAACATGATTTTTTTCAAGAAAATCTGCGGGGGTCATGCGGGAGCCATTCGGTGAATTGACACGGAATGACGCATATAAATTTTTTTTAAAATATATACTGTGTGTATATGTATATATATATATATATATATAAATTTATATTTATATATATAATATATATATATATATATATTTGGGTATGTAGGTTTTTTGGGATTAGTTACGACCAGCTGGTATTCACAGCCAAGCCAAGAACAAATTATGCCACTGTCCAAGTACTTGTGGACTGTACAGCTCTTTATCTTGGAAATGATACACCTGCTCTTTAAGTCATTATCCTCTCGAAACTGGCCGCCTTTGAGAGTGATGTCACAGTACCCTCAGCCAATTAAGGAGCTGATCAGATCTCTGGCCAAGTTGTAAGAAGTAACGAGGTAAATAAAAATAATTAAATATCATAAATAATAAAATATAGTGAGGTTCATAAGTATTTGGATTGTGGGTTTTTTTCCTTGGGATGCAATTGTTACTCAGATTCCGCAAAAAAAGAAGCACAAACGTTTGTAAATACATCAATTAAGAGCTGTCCTTCACACTGACAGTGTCCTTCAGACTGACAGACTGACAGTGTTTACATTGCTGTCAGATGAAGAGAAACTGCATAGAAAGTACAGCCTTTTAAGATGCAGGGTAAACCCAAAATTAATCAAATGCAGCAACTAGTTAAACCACATGCATTGAAGTCCAGAAGTATTTGAACACTGACACAATTTAAAGGGCTGTAATTCCGGAGCTGTCGTTCCATTTACAGACGTAACATGACTTTGAAACGACCTTTACGGACCTCTATGTAACCTCTACTAAAGCAAAATGATCATCACGTGAAATCTGCTGTCGTAACACTACCTCCGCATGACCTTTACAGACACAACATGACCTCTGCATGAAAGGAATGCGAGACTTCAAAATGGAGTCAACTAGCTTTAGTTCTTACAAAACTGTACATGCATGCATGGGAGGGCAATATGGATGAGGACAATTCTCCAAGAATGGTTTACAGTTTGGTATAAAGTAAGGCTGTATCTGAATTAGTCCTCACAGGTGTTTGTGTAATGAGATGTTAAAAAGACAGGCATTCTGACCTTTGCAACCTTTGCAGCAGATGAAATTGAAGGGCAGAGAACAATTAAAATCATGAAATTTCCCATCTTTCCTCATTACTACACAGTTCTCAGGTCCACCTTTATTGTTTGGTTCCCCTTCTGCCCATTTCAAAGATGAATCCTCAGCCTCCTGATTGAGATCTGGGTGTGCAAGAGACCAGTGCCATGCTCTTTTGAGCCCGATCCAGGCGTCTCCCGATGACTCTTTACTCTGCGGTAAAACGGCTTCTTGTCCTCTGTACAGGGTGACTAAATCAGTGTAATTCTGCCGACAGAAACTCTGAGCATCAGACCAGCTCTTTTTATCTTCAACAAGGTGATACTGAAGAGACAGGCTGGGCCACAGAGTGCAGGGTCCTGTGAAACACACACACACACACACACACACACACAAGCACACACTGTCTCTCACACACACACACGCACACACACACACACACACACGCACACACACACACACACACACACACACACGCACACACACACACACACAACACACACACACACACAAGTTAGCGCAGCTATCCTTACTGGGACTTTGCATTAACTTCCATTGACTGTGGTCAGCCTAACCCTCACCCTAACCCTAACCTCAACCCTAACCTTAACCTAACCCTAATTCACACCTGACCCCTAACCATAACCCTGACCTCAGAAATGGTTTCTTAGTGCATTAAAACTGGACTCTGGTCCGCATGAGGACTAATGATCCAGACAAGGACCCCCCCCCATTTTTTGCCCATCAACAGGAGTAGGAACTCTTCACTTCTGACTGTGGGCACCTGCCTCTGTGTAATTTTTTGGCACTTTATTTCCCTGTTTCTGTCTGTGAATGGAAAACAGGGACTGTCGCTGACCGACCACGGTAAGGGCAGCCATGCGTAAATGGGCAAAAACTGGGTTTTCTGTAGGGCCCGTGTGCACGCATGTGTTGCTCACATAGACGGCGTCAAACGGTACTTGCGTTCACCCTCAATCGTCTTGGACCCCTCACCTCATGATCAGTTTTGGTTGCTGTCCGGAATCTGTCACATACAGGCTGTAACCAGATGTGGCGCTCTTGAGCTGCCATCGTCACTCGTGGCTGCCCTAAGCGGGGTCGGTCAGTGACAGTGCCTGTGTTCCATTCTCGGATAGACAGCCCACTGATTGTTGAACAGGGACAGTGCAAATGACGCACCACCTCTCGGCGGCTGAGATCTGCCCGTAACATGCCAAAGGCTCTTTTTCTCTCTCCTGTGTCACAAGCCGTTCCATTTTCTTGATGCAGTAGCATTTTTCGTTTTTTTTGTTGGCTTTATGTAGGCTATTGACCACACCAAAAAGAACAAGTCAAGTGTCACTGTACACATCACAAACAGCTCAATGTCTCATATCACTGAAGTGCTTGGCGCGTGCAAGTGGTGCGCGTCAGGATTACAATACCACACGCTTTTCTTTATTTCCTCTTGAGTCTCACCAGAAAAGAATTAAAAATCAATCGATTCTTCAATTTGCCACAAATACAGTACATACCTCACCTGTGCGTTTTTAATGGCGCTATATATATATATATATATATATATATATATATATATGTGTGTGTGTGTGTGTGTGTGTGTGTGCTATATATGGGGGAGGGGGGCCAAATCGATTTTCAGTCATAAGGTACAAAACTGCTAGCGGCGCCCATGGCCATGAGATTCAGCCAGTGCAAAAACATTTTTTCACATGTAAAATTACACAGCTAATGCTTCAAGGTGCACTATGCAAGTTTGTTGGCAGCACTTCTGTTGACATTCGAATTCAAACAAAACAGAGGTGGCCTGCCCCTCCCTCCCATAGTTCCCTCCTTCCCATGCTTCCATAACTGTAAATGCTTGTCGGTGATTGGCCGGGACAGTTTGTTATGTTATGGGGCACAGCCTGTGCCCCTTGCGTTTATTTGCAGTTTGTGACGCCTGTGTGGTCTCCAGAGCCCGAGTTTTTTTTACAGTGAATTTAGGGGCAGGCAGCTAGCGGTTCGTGAAGAGATGTCGGCGAATTGAGACAAAAATATAATAGCGCTGAAAGTAAACAAACTTGCATCGTGCACCTTTCAGCAAAAACAAGTAAGATGACCAATCATTGGTCATGTCACTAGTGTTGCATGCGCTGAAATGTTCTGCACGCGAAAGGTCTTAAGTCAATCAGTAAATAGGTTCTGGAGCTTAATTGCTTTCACAGCTATCAGCAGTGATGAGAACTGCAGAACATTAAGAACATCCATCCATCGATTATCTACACTGCCTCATCCTCATCAGAGTCACATGGGAGCTGGGGCCTTTTCTGGCCGAATATGGGCGAAAGGCAGGGACACCCTCTAGAGAGCTCGCCAATCCATCACAGGGCAGTAAAAAACATATTTGTGACAAACACATTTGTGACCTCACACCGTAACGATGACCGTGATGCTGTGACATGAATGTGCGACACAGATAAAGCACTGACCTGAAATCAGGAAGAACATAAAAGCGTATTGCTTCATGACTGATGATTGGCTACCTGCAGAAACACACAGATGCATGACATTGCTGTTATTTAGTTAACACTTTTATCCAGTGAGACTTACAGTTGACCAGACAAAGCAGGGGAAATTGCCCCTGGAGCAGTGTGGGGTGAAGGGCGTTGATCAAGACCCGAACAGCTCCACAAACCTTACTGTACCTAAACTATGGTTGAACCACCAGCCCTTTGAACCCAGTCAAATATACCAACAACTAGGCTATTGGCCACCCCATTAATAGAATGTTTTCGCAACCAACGAAAAAATGGCTCTGAAACACATATAAATACTAAACTAAAATAAAAACTACAGAATGATCATTGGCAATAAATTATGGTAGCACATAGGCTTTGTCAAAGATTGAGGCTCTATTAGCTGGTATAGCCGTTATTGTCCATCCATCCATCCATCCATTCTCTACACCGCTTCTTCCTCACTGGGGCTGTGGAGGAGCTGGAGCCAATCCCAGCTGACTGTGAGCAAAAGGCAAGGGCACATCCTGGACGGCTGGCCAATCCATCCCAGGGTTCACACACCATTCACTCACACACTCATACCTATGCGCAATTTAGTGTCTCCAATTAGCCTGACACACATACCTTTGGACTGCGAGAGAAAACCAGAGTACCTGGAAAAACCCCTACAAACAGAGGACAACATACAGACTCCACAAAGAAAGGCCCCAGGTCGGATTGAAACCCACGACCTTCTTGCTGTCAGGCAACAGTGCCACCCATTTGTTTTATTTGTAAAAAAAAATATATATATATATACATGTGTGTGTGTGTGTGTGTGTGTACAGCTCTGGAAAAAATTAAGAGACCACTGCAAAATGATCAGTTTTTCTGGTTTTACTATTTATAGGTATGTGTTGGAGTAAAATGAACATTTTTGTTTTATTCTAATGTTGCACCGAGACCGATACCAGTATCGGGTATCTACCCGATACCGCGTTAATATGCTCGTGCTCGTCCGCATTTGCCGATACCACGCACCGATACCACTTAATGTAAGACGCAAGGTAACTGCCTGCTCACGGTCGCATGGGCTACAGTATTTTGTACTATCTGACTTCTATGTCTAGGGGGAGACAGCGAGTTAGAAAAAATACGAGAAAGAGAGCTTTATAGTCATCACATCACATGCAGGCATACGCGCACACACACAAGAGATGTATAGTAAAGAAGTACATGTAGGCAACTTCGTTACAGTACTTAAGTAGTTTTTTTGAGGATTTGTACTTTACTTGAGTTTTTTTTTTTTTTTTAATTACCGGGACTTCGACTCTACTACATTTAAAAGATAAAAAGTATAGTTTTTCTTCGTTATTTTGACACTGGCCACTTCACTACATGTTACAAATTAAAATATGTATATAATTAATCATTTAAGGATTATCTGGATGCGGCGTGTTCAAGAAGAACAACGGTGTTAGGCAGGGTACCTTAAGCGTTTTGTGCAGATGTTTCTGCCAGCAGGCATGGAGCTGCAAATTTATGCACGCAATTACAATATTGTATCACTAGATGGCACACCCGGATCAGTTATTGAATATTTACAAGCAAGCCGAGCTCGCACAAGCACACACCCACAATCACACACACAGAGACTTAGAATTGTGAATCTTCTTATTTTACTACAAATATATTAGTAACATATGGTTACCTTAAACATTTTAGTTGTGGTTAAGTTAAATCTTTTTCATTTGTCATTTGCGTAATTGAAATATGGCGATACCACACACTTTAAGTGATGCCTTGTTTGCTTGGAAAGCTATTATTGACTTTAGTTGGATTGAGAATGCCAATGAATGTGTGTAGAAACTATCTGCCAATTAATAGTTCTACTGACTTTTTATGAAGTTGGGTGTGTTACCTTGCCTATGCAGCGAGTTTACTTTTCATTTGTCAAGCTTCAGTAATGTTTTGCCTCATTTGATGGCAGTGCTAGTTCAAAGGCTTTTTGTCGGGCCTAAATACAGAAAGATTTTTTAGCAGTTAGGCCTACTTTTTTTTTTTTTTTTTGGAAATAGCCATGTGTGAATCGTTTGATATTGGCCTCTTTTAGGCTTGTTATAAAAAGAAAATAAAACCTGTATTCCGAAATTGTCATTGTATTTTCCTGGAAAACATTTCAGAAATATCGGTATCGGTACTCGTTATCGGCAAGTACACAAAATAAAATACTCGTACTCGTATCGGTTTTTAAAAAAGTGGTATCGGTGCATCCCTATTTTATTCTCTAAACTGCTGACAGCATTTCTCTCAAATTTGAAATTAAAATATTGCCATTTAGAGCATGTATTGGCAGAAAATGACAACTGGTCAAAATAACAAAAAAGATGCAGTGTTTTCAGACCTTGAATAATTTTATTTATTGACTTAATATAGCGCCCTTTAACATGTAAATGATCAATTTAACAGATATGCGCAGGCAGGCTATTCCACAAGGTAGGGGCAGCAGCGTAAAACGATCGAGCGAATAAAGTTGTGAGCATCCGCCCCTTAGGGCGTTCCAAAAAAATAGTAGAACATGATCCTAGTGAATATGTTGAACAGGACCTAGTGCTGACTAACTTACTGATGATCTAGGTGACATGCCATGAATGGCCTTGAAAGTGATAATCAATATTTTAAAATGGATGCGATAAAACACTGGTAACCAATGAAGCTCATACAAAACTGGAGTAATGTGATCACACTTCTTCGTTTTCATTATTAATCTAGCGGCGGCGTTCTGGACTCGCTGTAGTTTAGAAATCTGATATTTAGGCAGGCCATAAAGTAAACTATTACAATAGTCCAGTCGTGAGATTACAAAAGCATGAACTAATGTCTGAAGGCACTCCTTAGATAAATATTTAGAAATACGACGAATATTGTGAATGTAATAGAAAGAAACTTTACACAGTTGGTTAATATGATTGTTCATGCTTAGTGAGTTATCGATAATAGCCCCCACATTCCTAACATGTAACGAAGGATCAATATTATGATCACCAACTTGTAGACTAAAGGGGATAAGTTTACTGAGCTGTTGACGAGTCCCAATGATAAGAAAACATATGCACTTCTCCATTGCACGCAGTGCCACATCCTGAGCATCATCATCATCTGGTCCGAAACTAAGGTACAATTGTGTATTGTCCGCATAACAGTGAACTTGGGGAAGGTGGCGTTCGATAACCTTGAACAGTGTGGAGGTGTAAATGATGAACAACAGGGGGCCGAGACAAGAACCCTGAGGTACGCCACAGGCAAGTGAAAACTGCCTGGACAGCGATCCATCAATGGAGATTTGCTGGCTCTGATTCAATAAATATGACCGGAACCAGTCAAATGCTTTCCCACGCATGCCAATGCGCAATCGCTCCAACAAGATATTAAGATCGACCGTGTCGAATGCCGCGCTAAGATCCAATAGGACCATCAAAGTCACATGCTGTGAGTTCATTTTCAAAAGAATGTCGTTCATCACTTTCAGCAGGGCTGTTTCAGTACTATGGTATTGGCGGTAAGACAATTGCAGCTCAGGATAGATGTCATTCACAACCATGTGCTCATGCGTTTGCCTAAATACAGCCTTTTCGGTAAGCATAGAGATGTATTGCAGATTATTGATCGGTCTAAAGCTCTGAAAAATCAAGTCAAGTCCAATCTTCTTCAGGAGAGGATGGACTAGCGCATTCTTCCATTGATCAGCAAATGTACTCGTCTTTTGCGATAAATTAATTATCTTGGTAATGACTGGCAACAGAATATCAATACAGCCAAAAACTAGAGACAAAGGCATTGGATCAAGCAAACATGACTTTTTGGGTGTAGTCTCAATGAGTTAATGCAAAAAAAAACACGTTCATATTCATTTTTAAACAACACAACACGAATATTTTTTTACTTAGGAAGAGTTTAGAAATCAATGTTGGTGGGATAATCTCAATCTTTAATCACAGCAGTGGTTTTTATAATCTTCCTCATAAAACTTACTTGCCCCATTATTACTAGATATTTTCAATGATTCCCTGCAACAAGGTTCCCTCCCACCAACTCTAAATCAAGCTTCAATTTCGCTCATTCTTAAGAAAGACAAGGACCCAAAGGAATGTGGTAATTGGAGGCCGATTAGTCTGCTAAATGCAGATGTAAAACTTCTAGCTGAAGTTTTAGCTCGCCGCTTAGATCCCTGTCTACCCGATATTATTTCAGAAAACCAAACAGGGTTTGTCAGAGGACGACAATTATCATCTAACATTAGAAGACTGTTAAATATTGTGCTTTCTCCCAACATCGCTCAAGCTGCCGAAATGGTTATAACACTGGACGCGGAGAAAGCCTTCAATCGGGTTGAATGGGATTACTTGTTTTTTGTCTTGGGAAGATTCGGTTTTGGGACTAAATTTATTTCTTGGATACAACTGTTATATTCTGCACCCAATGCTTGTGTGACAACTAACTCACAAAGATCTGATTATTTCTCTTTAACAAGAGGAACATGTCAAGGTTGTCCATTGTCACCCCTGCTTTTTGCCCTGGCAGTGGAGCCTCTCTCCATTGCTCTCAAATCCTCCTCTCTCTTTACTGGTATTTGTAGAGCTGGACTGGAACATCGAGTTTCTCTCTATGCCGATGATCTTTTGTTGTATGTCAAAGACCTGGTCAATTGTGTAGACGATGTTTTACACATTCTGACAACCTTTGGGTCTTTCTCGGGCTATTAATTAAATATTGGCAAAAGTCAGTGTTTTCCTATTAATGAAGCAGCCAAACAAATTCCATCAGGTACACTACCTTTTCAACTGGCCCATGATAGTTTCCGTTATCTAGGTGTCAGCATTACACCCTCAGAGGCTCGACTGCTAAATTTTACAAAAGACTCATTAAATTTTACAAATACTCTTCCCTCTCTGGATCCCAACTGATTCTCGGATTCTTGGTATCTTGTAAAACGAGCACCCTTAGCACTCCTCCAATTCTACATTTCTCCCTGCTGTACTTTACCTGATTTACTTTACTTTATTTCTTTTATTATTATTATTTTCTTTTTCTCTTTTTTCTTTTTCTTTCTCCTGTTTCCTGTTAATTATTTAAATTTATTTTATGAATTAGATTATTATTTTTATCACTATTGTCATTATTATTATTATTATGATTTCTTTTCTTTTCTAGATCTGTGGGTTGGGTGGGATGGGGAAGGAAAGTGTTGCCCTGTTCCTGTTCTGGCTCACCTTTCCTAGAAAAGACAGTATAAATAACTGTGAAACACATACCTGTGTTTTTAACTTGACCTATGTAAGACACTGGTTCCCAATAAAAATGTGTAAAAAAAAAAAAAAAAAAAAAATCTTCCTCATAAAATAAGATGTGGTTCAGGTGATCACCTAATCAGTGTCTCATTAAGTAGAATGAGGAGGCTTGTGTTGGAATCCAACAAACACTGGAATGGACTGGCTGCCATACATGTAAAAATGCCGATTTAAGAAACATTTGTGAGAGTGGTCTCTTAATTTTTTCCAGAGCTGTTTATAAATATATACAGTTGTATGCAAAAGTTTGGGCACCCCTGATAAAATTTCTGTTACTATGAATAGTTAAGCAAGTAGAAGATGAACTGATCTCTGAATGGCATAAAGTTAAAGATAAAACACTTTTTTGACATTTTAAGCAGTATTAGTGTATTAGTTTTGTTTTGTATAATTCTAGAGTGAAAAAAGGAAAGGAGCACCCTGCAAAAGTTTGGGCACCCCAAAAGATTTGAGATTTGAGTAACTTTGACTATGGTCTCAGACCATAATTAGCTTGTTAGGGCTATGGCTTGTTCACAGTCATTGTTAGGAAAGGCCGGGTGATGCAAATTTCAAAGTTTATAAATACCCAGACTCCTCTAACCTTGGCCCAACAATCAGAAGCCATGGGGTCTTCTAAGCAGCTGCCTCACACTCTGGAACTGAAAATAATTCCTGCACACAAAGCAGGAGAAGGCTATAAGAAGATAGCAAAGCGTTTTTAGGTATAGATTTCTTCAATTTGTAATATAATTAAGAAATGGCAGTCAACAGAAACCGTGGAGGTCAGGTTAAGGTCTGGAAGACCATGAAAACTTCCTGAGAAAACTGTTGATCGGATCGCTAGAAAGGTAAATCAAAACACCCATTTGACAACAAAAGACCTTTGGCAAGATTTAACACACCATTGAGACTTGGTGCACTGCCCTACGGTTCAGCGACACTTGCTCAAATATGACCTTCATGGAAGAGTCATGAGAAGGAAACCTTTCCTGCATCCTCACCATGAAATTCAGCATCAGAAGGAACATCAGAACAAGGCTGATGCATTTAGGAAACAAGTCCTGTGGAGTGATGAAGTTAAAATATAACTCATCGGCTGCAATGAGCAGAGGTATGTTTGGAGAAAAAAGGATGCAGAATTTCATGAAAAGAACACCTCTCCAACTGTCAAGCACATGGTTGGATCGATCTTGCTTTGGGCTTGTGTTGCAGCCAGTGGCACGGGGAACATGTCACTGGTAGAAGAAAGAATGGATTCAAATAAATTCCAGCAAATTCTGGAAGCAAACATCACACCATCTGTAAAAAGGCTGAAGATGAAAAGAGGACAGCTTCCAAAACAGGACAATGATCCTAAACACACCTCAAAATCCACGACTGTCTATCTCAAGAGGTGCGAGCTGTAGGTTTCTCCAAAGCCCTCAAGGTCTCCTACCTCAACCTCATTGAAAATCTGTGGATGGACCTCAAAAGAGCAGTGCATGCAAGGCAGCCAAAGAATCTCACAGAAATAGAAGGCTTTGGCAAAGAATAATGAGCAAAATGCCCCAAACCAGAATTTAAAATCTCTTAGCTGGC